>OY282512.1:58129834-59551892 GCA_958296145.1 Hydrotaea cyrtoneurina | reverse complement strand
AACTATCCATGTCCTGCCTGGCCATGACGAAAGGCATGTCGTTCTACGTGTCTATCGGTAAGGCCAGGGTCGGCGCTGAAGTCCCGGAAAATGAGCGTATTGCAAATAAAGACTGTGATGAAGAGAAGAGCCTGGCGCAGACACTCAATGAAGAGGGAGCCGAATGCACAATCTCCGACTAGACCATCAGGGACTAGACGACGGATATCTTGTGAACAGATACCATTAAAATATCTATAGAATAGCGATACACAACCCACATTCCGGTGATGCTGTAGGGAGACAATAGAGTTGGATACCCTACCATCCCCTATCATCACCACCGATCTCCTCTGAAAACACGGTCCAGAAGCTGCAAAGATGTCCCTGGAGCTCCTGCCCATATATGGGAGTTATATTCCATTTTAGGCCGGATGTAGGTGGTGTAAGCATTTACGAGATCAGATGGATTGAAGTATTTCTTGCACCGCTTCAAAAAGCCTAACACTTGAATGCTTCTTTCGACACTTCGAATATATGGCTAGCCCAGCGATCATCACCCTGTATCTTCATGCCCAGCATTTATAAATAGATTACCCACAAACTTGGAGCCCGAGAAAGTAATACATTTAACGAGATAGATACCGCATGCTTACATAATAAAATGACAATACTTACGATCTGTTGAATTAATATTCATATAGTAGACATATTTCTGGGAATACTAATAGAACCTGTTTACGGCACCCCTCAACAAACGCTGCTCACCGACGACCGCATGTATTCATTATTAAAATAAACGATCACAAATCGTCGATGATCGCATTGTGTTCGATTAAATTTTCAACCTGCGCAACACATAGTACGGAGCTGAGTCAACGCCGTTGTGCGATGTCAACTCAGCTTTCCATAACCAATTATTAACTTTGATATGGAGAGTTCGTTTTTGGCAGCCGGCACGATTAGAGCAAGAGCCACAACTTTATTAAATAAAAATAAAACTTTCAATTGAAAGCAACGCGCTTTCATTTTAAATTAAAATACTGCGCGGTCTTGTGTTTAGATTTAGTTTTAGTGGTGGTTCAGCAATTCTCAGTGAACCGTGGAAACCGTGCCAATACCCTTAACCGGACGGATATCATCAGAAAAAATATTAAAATTGTAAAGCCAAAAGTCTCTAATTCAGTATTTCCCAACCAGGGCTTTTCAGTGCCCGTACCTCCATGTGATACTGGTATATGGAAGCTATGGGACGTGCCCCAAAATTAGGGATATGATCAACTCAATTTTTATTAATAACACTAGGATGAACCCAGTTAAAAAACTTGTTTACCTGTTTCAAAAGACAGTGAAGCGCGGGAAATCAATTGAAATGTAGGTCTAACGGAGGAAAATTTTGAGATCGCGCGGAACAATTTAAAGCATCAATACGAAAAGAACGCAGGAGTTAGGGAATAGCCAGCATAAGTTGTTGTTCAATTTGACTCCTTGTAGACATGAAACCGCAGATGAAGTGAATAGGCTCCAGAGAGAAATAAATAACTGTATTTCTGTCTTAAAGTTATACAATGTAGACATATCGGAGCAAACATTAAATCTCTGGGAGCAAGCTGTGAAAAGTAAAACAGAAATTCAAAAATGGAAAGAGTTAAATGAGTTTCTCACAGATAGATTTCATGCCTTAGAAAGTGTCTCTGATGGAATGTCGTGCAATTTTCAGTGCCAAAGTGGTTCCCAAACGGCTTCTCATAAAAGTCACCAAATTTCTTCGAAAATAAAAAATTTAAAAGTCCATCATATGAAAGTTCTTGTCAGAAACTTTCATTAGTTCTTGCCAGAAATTTTTGAATATGGACGTGTTCAGAACTGAACATGAGTCTTTTTCCTTTTGTATGTACAGTGGTGGACAAATTTATTGACACAGTCAGAGATTTTTATAAATAACTAAAAATTCCATATAAAATAAATTCAATATTTATTAAGTTTCAACATAAACGTGTATACATAGTAGTACTTCATTTGTATCGGAGTAAACTTAAAGTCAAACATTAAGATTTAAGAGACAAACAAAAGCTTTTCATTTAAAAGTCAGTTTTTGGGTGGACAAAATTATTGGCACACCAAATAAAATGTTTACAAAAATTATAATATAAAGAGTACTTAATACTTGGTAGCGTATCCTTTACTTTTTTAATTACCTCATTTAACCGACTAGGCATTGAACTAACTAATTTTTGAGTAATATCCGCTCCAATATTTCTCCATTCTTGGGGGATGACTTTTAACTGATCTTTATTAGATATGTGGTGCTTTCTGATTCGCCTTTCATGTTCTTCCCATTAACGTTCGATCGGATTTATGTCGGGGGATTGTGGTGGGTGAGGCAGAACATGAGGAGTGTTATATATGAGGCTCTGTAAGACACAATGTACCGGATGCAAGCAAAATTGCGAGAAGGAATTAATGGAGTTTAAAATAAAGAGCACTCCAATCAAGGTTTTCCGTTACCTGTGACAAAGCTACCCATGTTTGACGGAAGTGAGCCAGAGTGACCTTCATTTTGCTCAAAATTTAAAAGTTTGGTACACCAGAGAGATGCAGTAAATTCCCACTGTCTAAAATCATCGCTCCGAGGTGAGGCCTAATCGATGGTACAACATTTGCTGCTCGGATCGGAATCCGAGTATAATGAATCCTGGAGTCCTGAATCATTTATATCAGAGAAAACTGCCCAGAATTTAAGGTTTCCCCGAATAAAAGCTACAACTGGAATTAGTGGAGTATCGTCGGATCGAGTGGAGGCGACAAGACACAAAATTGTGATTGAAGTGAGTCCCCGTTTCAGCGACGATTTCGCTGTTATGACAGAAGCGGTGGTTCTATCCAATCTTCACAAAACATTACCCAATAATTCGTTTGACGTCAACGTAAAAGATTGGAAGAATTATGTCTTAGCTGATCCCAATTACAACAGAACTGGGGAAATAGACATCATTCTGGATGCGGACGTGTATCCAAAACTCATGAAGACGAGAAACCTGAAAGCTAATGGTATGCTAGCTCGGGAAAACAAACTTGGTTGGATACTTACAGGTAATATCCAAAAAACAATTTCATTGCATGCAAAAGGTTTCACATAGTGAAAGCTGCACGATCCATCAACGTCGGAAGATCCAGCCATTTGGATTCCAAGCCATCACAAATAACTTCTCGTACACGCCATGGAAGCAAACACATAAGGATGGTGGCAAGAGCTCAGCTGAGACAAATTTTAGCAAAGCCCTAAATTTGAGTTGAGAAAATGGACGTCAAATTGCGAGGAAATTCTGGATGGCCTTCCTGTTGATAATTTGTTAAATACTTCATTCTTGTGTATCGAAGAGGATATTACGGCAAAGATGTTAGGAGTGCGATGTAATGCCAGTTCAGATTGTTTTTATTTTCGTGACTGAAATAATTCAACTAAAGGTGTCCTACACAAAGAGTGAAGTACTTTCCATGATAGCAAGGCTCTTTGATCGACTTGGTTGGCTAGCACCATTTACCATAACGGCTAAAAAATTTATGTAGCAAATGTAGCTCCATAAAATAAGCTGGGATCAACCCATTAAGCCATTAGCGCTTTAAAGATGGCGGGCTTTAATTTCAAAATTCAATGATATTAACACCATTATGATTCCAAGGTGGATTCTATTTTCACATGATTGTAATATCAAGTTTCACGGATTTTGCGAATCATCAGAGCTAGCCTATGCAGCCAATATATATGCTCGAACAAGACATGGCAATATAGTAGTTTCAAATCTCTTATGGCGGAAACAAAGGTAGCTCCAATTAAAAAGGTATCTTTACCCCGTTTGGAATTGTGCGGAGCTAACTTAATGGAAAATGTAAAGTCACAATTAGATCTGAGCCATATGAATTATACCTGTGGTCTGACTCTACGATAGTTCTTGCGTGGCTCAAAAAAATCTCCTAATTGTTGGAAAACGTTTGTGGCCAATAGGGTATCGATTTTATTACAAAAAGTTGGGAATATAAATTGGTTCATGTTCCTACACATTTTAAACCCGCGAATCTACCAACCCGGGGGCTAAATCCTGGATCTGGAAGCTAGAACTCTTTGGAGGCACGGTCCAGAATGGCTCATAACAGATCAAAGTAGCAGGCCGGTTGGTCCGGTAGATTTTGAAACTTCGTCTGAAGAAAAGGGCGTACAAGTCCATATTTCTAGATCTTCAGAAAGAGAGTACATTTTAGAACGATCCTCATGTCTGTCGGGAGCGATCCATGTTATTGCATATATTTTTCGATTTTATAACGAGTTTCATGTCTGTCGGGAGCGATCCATGATATTGCATATATTTTCCGATTCTTCAAACTTATTTAACCTCAAACAAAGACCGAGGAGCTGCCCAAGACTCAACGACTTTCCGCTGACGAACTTTTATTTTCCAGAAATCACTTGTTCACGATGTCCCAAAAGATTAATTTTTCTGATATACCACGGTGGCTCGAGATTAATGTTGAATCTGATACGCCAAGAATGTTGAATTATAATAGTGAAGAACCTAATAAAAACCATTATCTATAATTTAAAAATCTGCGCCTTACATCGGAAAAAACTACAGAGCCAAATCATGGCGGACCTGCTAAATGAAAGGACAACTTTTAGTCGCCCTTTTACAAATAGATGCGTCAAATTTACTGGCCCTTTCGATACAAAAAGTTTCATTTTGTAAAATTACCAAAATTAACGTCTGTCTCTCAACAAAGGCTCTTCACTTGGAAGCGATTACCAATTTGCCCATTCCGGCGATTTTCTCGATTTGTGTCTCGCCGTGGTTGTCCTAGTACGTTACAGATCTCAACATAAATAAAACTCCGGGCCCGGATGGTATTTCAACACTTGTCCTATGTAAGTGCTCTTCGACGCTAGCTCGTCCATTCCGCAATCTTTTCAACATGTTGGACCGTGCTGGTATTTATCCTTCACGTTGGAGAGTTGCCAATGTGCAGCCGATCCCCAAGAAAGGTGAGGCCACAAATCCTGCGACTTACCGTCCAATAGCAATATGTTCTGCGCTATCTAAGGTTATTGAGAGCATGGTTAACCACCATCTGGTCAAGTATCTAGAGTCAGAATGATCAACAGTATGGCTTCCGTCGATCTACTGGAGACCTGATGGCGTTGCTTACGGAGCGATGGAGTCGATCCATTCACCGCCTTGGTGAAAGTAAGGTCGTGGCTCTGGATATTTCCAAGGCGTTCGATAGGGTCTGGCACGGAGCAGTCATATCAAAACTTATTGCATTTGGTGTCGGCAATATCTTCTCTCGATTCCTATTGAGTTTTGTCAGAGATCGCTCTATAAGAGTTGTTATAGATGGGGTCTCATTCAACGACCATAGATTGACCGCAGGAGTGCCACAAGGCTTTGTCCTCTCTCCCTCTCTATAGATGGGGTCTCATTCAACGACCATAGATTGACCGCAGGAGTGCCACAAGGCTTTGTCCTCTCTCCCTCTCTATTTCTTTTTTTCATTGACGACCTGTTGGGTCAGACTGTGAACCCGATCTACTCGTTTGCGGATGACAGCAACCTCTGTCACTCGTACTCATTTGATCATCGGCCAGGTCCTCTGGAGTTTGAGGACAAAAGGCGAACGATGAACGACTCATTTAACCGCGATTTGGCGACGATTTGTGAGTGGGGCCAAATGAACAGAGTAGATTTTAATGCACAAAAGATCCAGTGCTGTTTGTTGTCACACAAAAGTTCCACTGATATAGCACCGTAGTCAATATCTATGGGTGGTGTGGATATCGACGAATCAGACACTGTTGATGTTCTGGGCATGAAGATACAGGGTGATGCTCGTTGGGCAAGCCATATATTCTAAGTGTCGAAAGAAGCATTCATGTGTCTAGGCATTTTAAAGCGGTGCAAGAAATACTTCACACCATCTGATCTCGTAAATATTTACACCACCTACATCCGGCCTAAAAAGGAATATAACTCCCATATATGGGCAGGAGCTCCAAAGACATCTTTGCAGCTTTTGGACCGTATACAGAGAAGAGCTATGGTGATGATTGGATATAGTAGGGTATCCAACTCTATGGTCTCCCTTCAGCATCGCCGGAATGTGGGATGTGTATCCCTATTCTATAGATATTTTAACGGTATCTGTTCATCAGATATCCGTCGTCTGGTCCCTGAAGTTAGGACATTTAGTCGGAATATACGGCTATCCAGGGAATCTCATCCGTTCGTTGTCAAATGGCCGGTTGACCGGACGACGCACTATAGAGATAATTCGTGCTTCAGCCGTACTGTTCGCATGTGGAATAATCTTCCAACAAGTGTTTTTCCTGCCTGCTATGACATTATCAGATTCAAGGCAAACATAAACAAACACTACTCCCTCTTTCCTCCCTCCAATACCCTTCTTTCCCATCGCTAACACAGTGCATTGCAGTGCATTGACTAACAACTTAAATACACCTTCGAAGAGTTTTCCACGTTGCTAGCTATTATCGACGCGTGTCTCAATTCCCAACCAACTAGATAACCAATGCCCACAAACTCCAATGATCCACAAGTCCAGCTTATTTTCTTATTGGCTCTACTATGTTAACACCAGCAGAACCCGAAGAGATCAAGCCAGTGGGTAGTATATTGAATCGTGGGTGTAAGTTCAAAACTTTGCATCAGGAATTCTGTAGCCGCAGATTCAACAGGTTCCACCGAATGGCGTTTAGGTCGGGTCGTAAAGAGGCTGAGCGTACGCATTGCTATGTGGATGGGGCCTTACCGCGTAATTTTGTTCGTATCGAACTGAATTTACGAATCGAAAAGCATTTCGTACTCTGTAAAACTTTCGATTCGTGTGCAGAGTAGTATCTCTTAAAAAAAGGGATCAAAAAGTGAAAAAGCCGCAAAAACAAAAAAAAAGAAGTTATTTTGCAAAGAAATAAGAATTCTGTTTTTTATGGACGAAAGAAAATTATGAGGTTAACATCCCAGAAGGAATTCAAAGAAAAATGATAAGAGATAATTCCAATATCATGCATCTAAGCGAAAAAAAAGTAAGTAAAAACTATATTTTATCGCTGTAACCTGTTGTATTTTTTTTATAGTTTTGTGAAGAATTTTAGACTTAACAAGGCATCATTCATGTATGTCTACAATTCTATTAAAGACGACATGAAACATCCTAAAAGGTCCACCTATGTTAAAATTATCAGCAATCGCTTTCAGGACCTAGGAATTTCTCAACAGTCAATTTCAAGTTGCATTACGGAAGTTTATAAAAATCTATAAAAAATGTTCTTTGACCCAAACACATTTCCTTTGAACTCGCGGAAGAAAAAATGCATTTAATAAATGTGGAATTGCTGGAGTAATTGGTGCCGTTGACGGGACGCATATTCAGTTAATAACACCAAGTTGAAGCATAGCATCAATGCTATGGTTGTAAGTACAACGTTTATGTACAAAAACTGTATTTAAGCATTTGATTTTTTAAATTTAGATATGTGACCATAAAATCTTCATAATGGCTGTCAATGGACGTTTTGGTGGAACTAGCCACAGATCACATGTTGGGAGAAAGAAAATATTTAATGGTTTTATTAATTTTATTTAACATGTAATATTTTTTAATTTTGTTGCTAAGGTGATTCTGGACATCATATGGAGCCGTGGCTTATTACTCCATATAGAGAGAATTCTACCGAATTCTATTTTAATGAGCAACATTCGAAAGCAAGATTTCGATGCCTATTAGCTGCAAGAGAACTACATTGTAATCCATTACAAACAGCGCTTACACTTAATGCATGTTGTGCACTGCATAATATTTGTTTCGAATTTAACGTTGACATTCCTCAGCTTGAACATGAAGACAATTTGTCTTCTAATTCCAACTATATTACTCTTTATTTTGTATTTAAACCATTAAATTTTGTGTTTAAAATTAATATAGCACTCACATTTTAGGTTTTTTTTAGATGTTCAGTGCCAAAATTGCTTTCGAATAATTTACGAATGTTTTCAATCTTTTTTATAGTCGTTTTCTTAATAATAATAATAATAATATTCTTAAACTACCATAAATTTTCTTTAAATAAACTAATCTTAAAGAAGGAACGAGAACGCGATAGATGCATGCGTGGGGTTGTTTTATCAACCCACACACGCGTAACATCTTGTGGAAAAATCCACTCGTTATCACTATGCTCGTCCCGTTTCCTAAAAATACCACGCCGTTTTATCCCTCAGACGCATTTTTATTGCGTGCTTATCTTAAAACCCAAGCTACAAAATACAGTCTTCTCCATTGTGGTGATCGGCTCCAACCATTCATGCGCACAAGACATCAAAATTTGCTTTAGATGTAAATTGTATGCTTCTTCTACTCCTTCTTACCCGAGATCAAATTCATATTTAGACGTTTGCATAGCTGATAACAGAATCAAAATTCGAGCAGAGAACAACACTTTGAACTGTATCAGAACTCTACAGTATGACAGCGATCACAATGCGCTGGAAATAGTAGCTTCAAAGGACAGCGATAGAGGATTATTTAATTTATTTGAAACAATCCCAAACATACAATTCAATTATAAAGCCACGAAGTGGAAACATTTCCAAAGGGTGTTGGATGTTAAGGCCCATAATGATCTACGAGTTTTGGACAACAGAAACTTAGAAAACGAAGAAATAGATTCGTACCTAAATTCGATTAATACTATAGTAAAAACCGCTATAGACGAGACTGTACCTAGGTTCAAAGAGAATAGATATCCTATAATAACAAATAGTATTATTGAACAGCTACATAGGGAGAAATGTAGAATATTTACACTTATAAAGAGACATAATCGTTTGGAGAATACTATATCAGATAACAGGCTAAGTCTACTGAAAGCAATTCTGAAAAGAATTCGAAAGCTAATAGATGATAATTTTACTTTAGCCATTAACGAACACTTTAGAAAAGCGATATCAGCTATACAGACTCCCAACTCTGCGGACATGTTCAGCAAGGTAAAGAAAAACTTTAAGAAGATTGAACCAGTACATATAGATAGTATAAAAATTCCCCGGAATATGATCCATTTGATCCACAATTCTGGTATAGATGTCGGTTCAGTAGAATTAGATCCAGACAACAATTTCATTTTCTATAACGAAGAACAAATTATAAACGTGGTCGGTTCATATTTTGAATCTGTTCACTCTCACAAAGAGATTGTACATGATAATATAACGCATACGACAGTAACAAACACATTCAACGAATTTTTGGCAACAAAAACTAATTTTGAGTGTACCAAGACGTATATCACCACATTCACGGATAATAAAAGGGCTAACTCTCTTAATGAGGAACAAGCTGGCACATTCTTCGTTACTCGGAACACTATAGTCAATATTTTTAAAAGTTTAAGGAACCTTGTTCAATAACATGTCCTCGGGCATGGATAATATTCCCAACATAGTGCTGAAAAATTTGCCAGAAAAGTTAGTACTAGACTATTGCACCTTGTTCAATAACATGATAAACAATTCATACATTCCAAAAGAGTGGAAAACCGCCAAGGTTGTTTTTATACCTAAAAAGAATAAAGACAGTTCTAACCCGAGAAACCTCAGACCTATCAGTTTGTTACCAAACATAAGTAAAATATTCGAGATGTGTATCAACAACGTGATAAATACGTATTGCAAAAAAAACATTTAATAAATGACAGGCAATTTGGTTTCAAGCATAAACATTCTACCATAAATGCAATAAATATACTAGTTTCAGACGTTATCTGGAACTGGAATAGAAGACAGTGTACTGGTGCATGCTTAATAGATATGGAAAAAGCATTCGATACTATCTGGATACAGGGTTTAATCTACTTGATAATCTAATCTTGATCAATTACAAATTCCCTGTAAATCTTGTCATTCTAATATACAATATGATTGCAAATAAAGAATTTTTTGTTAGTTATAATGGCAAATCAAGCAAGAAATTCAAGATGGTGAACGGACTTCAACAGGGTACTGTTAATGCGCCAATCCTATTTAATATTTATCTCCTAGATCTTGTTCAAAATATAGACAACATAATATCGTTCGCTGATGATATTGTCGTATACCATAATGGAGACAGGATAGTGTATATTAACAGCAACCTACAGAATTCATTTAATCTGGTTGAAACTTACTCTAGAGACTGGTTCATGAAAATAAATTCAGAAAAGTGTGAAACTATCCTCTTCCGTCCACCAATCAACAAATGTAGTCATAACGTGAGAAGAAATTGGAAATCTTTCGGGATAAAATCAAACACCGATGGTATCACTATTCCAAACAAGGATGTAGTAAAATACCTCGGTATTTATTTAGATAAATTTTTGTACTATAACAATCATATTGTTGAGACCATAGATAAGGCCAGGAGAGCATTTTTCGTTTATAGAAAACTCTTTTATTCCAAACAACTCGCTATGGAAATTAAAATACTAATGTATCAGACGTTAATAAGACCGATTTTGACTTACGGATGTCCGTTTCTCCATCTTATATGGAAAAGATACGTTTATTCGAGCGAAAATGTTTAAGAGCCTGTACTTCAAGGTATAGAACTCCACAAAGTAATTTTAAGAAGTTCTTCTCGAACTCGAAATTGTACAATACGACCAATGTGATCAGAATCGATAACTTTATCGTTAGTCTAATCAGAAAACATATCTGGAGATGTACTCAATGTATTGAATTCAATTTAATTATGGCGCCATTCTATACAGATGAAGCATACATAAAACATTCAATTTTGAATGGATTTGTTCCGCCTGAAGCCTTCCTGTTTCTTGACGGAATAAAATACATTCAAAATGAGAATGCAGTCCCAATGTTTTACCATTTATACAGGCGGGCAACTAATAAATCTATAGATTATAATAGAAATGATTTGGATAACGTTCGATTTGATATGAGTATTTCTGAAAGAGATAAAACCGTCACATCTAACACAAACAATACAAAATATTGGTGGCTTGAACACTAATTACATTTTGTTTTAATTCTTACTTCCTGACATCTAGCTTTATCACTACCCTTAACTTAGAAAAGTAATGTTTGTATTTTTTTTTTTCATTACAAAAATGTTTATTGATCCCACATAAAAAAAATAATAATCTTTCACATTAAAAATAATAAAAACCGATTCACAATATATGACTGTACTAGAGCACCCTCATTCGGGTCATTGTATATATGTATGTATATATCCTATAACTATTGTTTATTGTAGTAAAACCATGTATATATTTAAATATAAATAAATAAACAAACACAAAAAAAACAAAAAATATCAAAATTTGTAATACCCCCCCCCCCCCCACAACAGCTTTCTTCTTAAACTGCAACCTCGATACCCACAGTTGATCGTCATTGTAGTGTGTGGGTATTCGGGTAACCCACAGCTCTCTGTTGTCTTCTTCATCATCGGTTTCAGCTTTAAACCGGTCATCCTTTTTATGCGCGGGAATTCTTCTGGCCCACCGCTCACCGTTTTGAGTTTCAGCATTAAATCTGCAAATTACCGAATCTGGTACAGTTTTATACATTATTTGAATAAATACAAATTACCGAATCTAGTACAGTTTTACCAACTTAACAAACTGGACAAAAAAAAACCATGTCATGATATACAGAAATCTGAACATATTGTTTAACTCTTTCGATAGTTATCGTGCGTACAAAGCTTATTTGGATGTAAATATAACTCATTTGCTATAAATATTACGACTTTGTAGCGTGTAGCGTGTTTAGGAAAAACAGACAACAAACTTATTAACTTCAACAAAGTACAACATTTGAGTACGAATAAGTGTGTATTTGCAGCAGTTTTCGCAATTATGCGGTTTTCACAAGCAACCGATGAAGTTCGTATTTGTCGATTTTGAGGTTTTGACACTAAATTGTTACATTTTTAATGCTGATTCGATTTGTCCAAACATTTATTGAAAATAATGCACCGTCACTGATTTTTTTAGTTAAATCAAACTTAAGTGGAGCATTATTAAAATGGGTTCTCATCATCAACGACATAAGTGCGCTAAAAGAAACGTAGCATGATGTAATTTGTACGTTATATACACGAAATTCGTCATTAAAAGTCATTCAACGTTGGGCTTCGTTGATGCAACGAAAAAAGTTTCCATGCAACGAAAAAAGGTTTTTTCATACAACCGGGATTGAAAAATTCATCAAATCGTTGATACAACAACCTTGTTTTGTTGATACAACCGACACATTCGTTGGTAGAACAATATTATTTCGTGGATACAACAATATTGTTTCGTTGATACGATATATATATATAAAAAAATATATTTTTCGGCTTTTTCTAAAATACCGTTTTCAAATGTGCAAGTAGCGCATATCCCTAAAAAAATGTAGCATTAAAACAAACAAAGCAAACACATGCATTCACAAATTTTTTGTTGTGTGTAATTGCCAATCTTATCAAATAAACCAGTGAGAAAGTTTCAGTCGACTTACCTATACCCTCAGTAAAAACATAAAAGTCTCATATTCCAAAGATTTGGAAAGTCAAATGTTAGTGTGGCGTCCACCACTGGATGTAATATCTGATGAAATGTCATAAATGCAACCTCAAAATACATAATTTACAGAAAATAAAATGATATATACCCTCCTACCCGTAGGGTGATATCAAAGCATTCATTGACGCTTGCGCAACAGCGAATGAGTTGTGGTGATATGTTAAAGACACTCGATCGTTTATGATTGCTAAGCGTCGATGGAGCTAGATTTTTTATTGAACACAACAACAACATCCATAATATGTGTCAGCAAAATACATTGTTGCAGTCTTCGCCGTTGCCGGCTTATTTGTTGACTAGTTGAAAAGCCCGTCAAACAACGGTCGAAAAAAACATGTCTTTCTGCATTTTATGTGTGTTTGTTGTTCTTTTTGTGAACATGACAACAACAACGAAACAGCCAAACACACATGTGTAAACAACACACAGCCACACACACTGCGACTGTGAAAAGAGAATGATGACGTGTTAAAAAATGAGCGAGCAAGAGAGAGAGAGTAATGAAAGAGAGTAAAGAAATGCTTCACCGCAGGCAGTGAGGTGCACAAATTATTATATTTAGGATGTGTGGTCACAACACCAAACACACATAGCAAGTGTCGCTAGAAGTACATTGACATTGTCCGTCTACTGAGTGGACCCGTCTTTTTACATCACTCTCCAAAATAGCAAGTAAGGCATTTACCAAGAATCATAGAAAAAAAGATTACGCCATCTCGCGCAGAGAATTGAAATGTTCTGCACAGATTGATCAAATGACGTCACGCAAAGTGTGTTCCTATTGGCTTATAGTCAAAGTGGTTTCAGATGCAGGGTTGCCAACAATACGCTGTGTTTCAATCTGAAATATGTCACTCTTTGTACATACAAATAGAGCTAGTAACCCTTACAAGGAACAAACTACGTCATCTAACGGGAAAACATGCGCATGGCGTAATCTTTGTTTCTATCATTCTTTGGCATTTACCAATAAGTATGTAGGGGTGATTTCGGGGATTGTCGAATACCCAACCTAAGTATAAATAGCCGGAAGATTTCAAAAGAAATCAATCGTAATAAAAATACTTAATCGTTATAAGACCTCCGTTCTTGAAGCCAAAATTATTTTCCAGCTTTTTATTATATGGCGATCCTGCCAGTTTAAATAGCTGTTTTTGGAAATAGGCAGCGTTTGCAACAAGGAGCACGGCGATCCTGCCAGCTTAAGTAGCTGTTTCTGAAATCGGCAGTGCTTGCATCAGGGAGCACGCCGATACAGCCGTATGAAGGTGATTCCAGGGCCTATGCCGTTATCTATAGAAGGGTATCGATCTCGCCAGACGGAAGGGACCGATGAGACAAGAGTCCCTAAAACAATAAAATCCAAGAGGAGAATCGACTACGTCCAGAAAAATGGGCAATAAGTACTCCAGAATGGATAACCAAAACGCGAACGTCATAAATGAGCAGATGGGAAATGCGAGAAAAAATGCTATACTCTATTATGGTCACAAGCCTAACAATTACGAATTTTAGACTATACATATATGGAAAACATTTTCTTGTCCGCACAGATCATAGACCTCTGTCTTATTTATTTTCAATGAATAACCTATGTTCAAAACTAACCGGGATGAGACTTGACTAGAAAGAGTATGACTTTACTGTGGAATATCTGAGGGGAAAAGACAATTATGTAGCTGACTCGTGATCCCGTATAACAATAGAAGAACCCAAAGACATGAACGAGAAAGTGACCTGTATACTTAGAATCACGACAAGATCGATGACACAAAAAAGACGGCACCAAAGAAAGTAATAACTTGAATAAGCACCATGAATCAAAAGAATATATTAAGCCCAGTATATATGTTCATTTAAATATCACTGAATCAGGAAATATTATAATTATTAGACCCGAGAGATGTTACATCAAACGAGGTAAACCTATAATTGCATATATTCCAATCAATGATTTGTTTATTAATGGGAACCTTGAATTAGAAGAATTCTTCCCAAGACTCCAGGAAGAGGCCTGTGAACATAACGTTGACAAATTACATTAATTAATTTAAAAATATGGGCAATGATAAACTGATTGGAATTAAAGTAGCGCTACTAAACGAGGTGAACCAAATTGATTGTAAAAATGCTAAAGCTATTCAAGACTATGCAAAGATGTCACAACGAAACTATTGGAGGTGCTCATTGCGGAATTCTTAGAACTATTGACGGCATTACTACTGGAAAAGTATGACAAAAGATAAAGCCAAATATGTAAAATCATGTCATAAGTGGCAAATAGTAAAAACCACAAAACATTTAAAAAGTCCTTTAACGGTGACTCCGACGCCGATATGAGCATTTGATAACGTTTTTGTAGACACCATAGACCATTTTTGAAAATTTTGTTTTTCTTTTGGTCCTATGAAGACGTTTATTTAACCCTGGAACGCTAATGTTAGTCGTTTCGACTAACATTTTACGTGTATTTATAATGCCTAGAAAAATAACGTTAGTGTTCCAGGGTTAAGACATGGGAACAGAATACAAAAATGAAATATTAACGGAGCTATGTGATCTACTCAAAATAAAAAGACTAACATCCACAGCACACCATCACCAGACACTCGGTACAAGCGAAAGAAGTAACCGAACATTTAAGCAATATGTGCGTTCCTACATATCTGTAGACAAGTACGGGATGAATGGCTTAAGTACTTTACGTACTGCTTTAATACTATATCATCAACGGTATACAATTACTGTGCGTATGAGTTAATATTTGCGGAACGACCAAATCCAGCAGTTTAATGAAGTAAATCAAATGACTCCACTGTACAACATAGATAAGTATGCCGAAGATGTCAAGTTTAAATTAGAAATAGCGCATAAGAGAGCCCAAGATTTATTAGATAAGCATATGCTAAGCCAAAAAGAAAACTATATAGATATAGACTCTCAGATTGTAATTTTAGGCCATAAACATGAGCAGCAATACAAAGGACCATTTAAAATTAAGAAAATACTATTAAGAGATAATATTATTATACTAGATAATAAGACAAAAAAGAAACATACTGTTCACAAAAATAGAGTTAAGATATATCGAGCCCTATTTGCCAAAAAGACGTAAGCGACACGATTTTCGATTTTCTTTATTTGATGAAAATCGACAACTCACGATCATTTGCACCATCTCTCAAAATATCAAAGCTTTAAATGTACCGTTACGACCTTAGAGTAAAAACAATTTTGACGTATGTGCACATATTTTTATTTGTTCATGTTTTTATACACCTAACGTCTTGCTTACGTCTTTATTTTCTCTGAAAAATAATCAAAACAAGTAACGAAAATACAATTAATTCGCGGTTTAATAATTATTTGTGTGTGTAATGGCGTTGTTGCAATCAGAGGTATATTATTTTGTCTTTATTTATTAAACCAAAATATATATATTTGAGGTCTTATAAATTGTCTTACAGTTTGCAACTAAAGTGCATTGTCCCATACAGCGAAAGTGACACAGAACATTCATCTGAGGAAATAATTACAGAATCCGAATCAGTGAATGATATTGAAGAAGAAACGTGCGTAGGTAAACGGGCTTATAAAAAGCAAAAATCACTACCAAAAAGGTTAACAAATACGGTAAATCGTGATACTAGTGTTCAGCTAAATCCATGTGCATATAAAAATGTCAAAACTCATGTGGCGACAAGTTCTCTGAGTCAGATCGGATATTAATAAATGAATTTTTTTGGGATATCGTGCATGAAGCGCAAAGGCGTAGAAGTGATAGTAATAAAAAGAAGTACACTTATGATTATGTTATTAATTATAATGATAAAAGTCTCATAGTTTGTCAAAAAATTTGGTTGAAAGCGCTCCACATATCACAAAAGATGCTAATAACAGCAAGAGATAATTCAAAGTATTTAAAAACTTGCGGCACGAATAACAAGAGATCGACGCCTCATAATAAATTAGACGAGTCCAAGGTGGCTCTTGTAAAAGCTTTTATTGAACAGTTGCCAGCTGTTCCCTCGCATTACTGTCGTAATAAAAGTAACAAATTATATCTACCGCAAGAATTTCGAAACATAAAGGGATTAAATGAATGCTATATCGAACATTTGAAAGGGATCAAAAACGAATCTGCTCAGCTATCTTTAGCAGTCTCTCGAAATATATTTAAAAATTGTTTTCACATTGGTTTTCACTTGCCTAAAAAAGACAAATGCATCATTTGTGAAAATTACAATAACTTAAATAAAGAAGCACAAACTATTTTCGAGCTAACAGAAGATTATCAAAACCACATTAGAGACAAAAATAAATCGAAGGAGATATTTTTGGAGGAACAGGAACAGAGTAAAGCTGATTCGTCTTTGTTATGTGCTAGTTTTGATGGAAAAGCCATAACATTGTTTTATTCACGAAAATATGCATACTACAATGAAAGCGTGAATGAAGATGTTCTTACTGAAACGGACGAAGATGACGATACATAATAAGTTTTGGATAACCATTATTTAGACTGAATTATTTTTAATGTTATGTTATTATCATTATAAAACCTTTGAATTTATGTTAAATGCTTTTAATTTTTATTTATTCACAAGAACGACTTAAAAAAATAAAACAGAACATTTAATTTGTTTAAATAAAATTATATTAACGTAAGCGCCACAAAATTACTCTGTAACTTGATTGCGTGATAGCGAAAAAGATGTAAGCGACAAAAACAGCCGTTATCTTGTAGATATGCAAATGGAACCAACTCAATATTATATACCGGACCAATATATCATTACATATTCAATTTCACGGTAATAGATACTCTTAATCCAAAGATAAACAGAAAAAACCTCCTCCTGTACAATTTTGTTTTTGGCGCTTACGTCTTTTTGGCAAATAGGGCTCGATATAATAAACAACACTTTACAAAATAACTAAAAAAAAAATGTTTATGGACATTATGTTATATCAACATTCTTCTGAAAAGTGGAGCTGTAGCGTGACTTTGGATTCAACACAACCAACAGAAAAGTCTACAGTACTGAATGACTGAAAATGATATCAGATTACAACGAATCGTATATGATTATTATTGCTCAGCAGAATGCGTCAATGTAGCTAGATTCTCTTATTGAATATATTGTTGCAGTCTTCGCCGTTGACGGTTTGTTTGTTGATGTGTGATCACAACAACAAACACGTATAGCAAGTGTCGCTAGAAGCACATTGACATTGTCCGTCCACCCCAAAATAGCTAGTAAGGCATTTACAAATAAGTATGTATAGGAATGTAGTGGCGATTCCGGAAATTATCGGACCACCCAACATAAGTATAAATAGCGGGAAGATTTGCAAAAGAAATCAATCTTAATAAAAGACTTCATCGCTATAAGACCTCCGGTCTCAAAGGCGAACAAAAAGTCAAAATTAGCTACCAGCTTTTTATTATATTCCTCATCAAGGCTAAATTCTATTTTTAGAGAAAGACGAAGAGACCAAAGATAAGTTTTATGAGCGCCTAGAATTACCGTACGACCGCTGTCTTGGCCATGACATTAAATTTTTTTTTGGGGATTTTAATGGCAAAGTAGGCAAGGAAAAAATCTTTGGCCCCTGCGTCTGTAAGTTGAGCCTCCACGGTGACACCACCGACAATGAAATGAGTCTAATCGATTGCGCCGCGAGGAATATGGTTTAAGCATCGCGAAACCCATAAGGCAACATAGCTGTCACCTGATGAAAAGACGAAAAACCAAATATATCATGTTGTGATAGACGGAAGGCATGCATCGATCATACTGGACGTACGACGTTCCAAACTGAAAACATTGATTCGGACCACTACCTTGTAGCAGTCAAGGTACGCACTCGTGTTAGTGCAGAAAAACCCGTAAGTAACAGCACCAAACGAAAGCTAGACGTCGAATACCTGCAAACGCAACCGACAGCTCAAGCCTACCCCACGAAGCTATCTCAACTCCGCCTGTTAAACCCTCCGCCTCCTGATGATATCAGCGAACAATGGCAACACGTACACAACTCAATAACGAAGGCCGCCGAAGAAGAAATTTGTTAGCGAAAGCGGCAAAAAAAGAACCAATGGTACGATGAGGAGTGTATAGCCGCCACTGATGTTAAGAACATTGCATATAGGGCGACACTCGCGCCGATGGAAACGCGAGCTGTGTTGGAATTCCGAAAATGGAATAAAGAGATGGAAAGACGGATATAGAACTTTCTACCAACGAATCATAGCCAAGACTCGTCTACTGACATAACTTCATCTAGGGATGTATTTGGAAGCAACATTTCTCCAGCCTGTTAGCGGCTGAAGAATCCGTCGACGAAAACATCCCGCAACCAATCAAAGATGATGGTGTTGAATATCAACCCCCTAACCCAGATGTGGTCAAAGCAGCAATATTCCGGCTCAAGAACAACAAGGCAGCAGGTGCTGACGGAATACCAGCACAGTTGTATGGGACCGGAGGAGAAGAGCTGATAAGGTGCATGCATAAGCTAGTCTGTACCATTTTGGAAGTATGAGGAATGCCTGATGATTGGAACATCAGCGTACTATGTCGGATATACAAGAAAGGAGACCAAATTATTGCATATATGATACTTTCTAGTATGTTACTACGTCCAGTACATCGTTGCTCTTTAGACAATCGCACTGCTTGATAAACCTTTGGTCATCATCAATTTTTTCACAATTCCCCGCTTCAAAACTAACTTTTTTTCATTAACGCCACCACCATAGCGAATTAGCCATCTTCGACTGTTTTATATTTCCGAAGGGTATTAATTACTTTACCTATTAATATAGTAACTAAATGATTAGTAGATAACAACATTCAACACAGAACTCAACTCAATATCGAATTTAAAATTCAGTATCTAAAGTTCAATTCTTTTAAAAAAATATTTTTCACAAAAACTGCACTGAATTTCATTACATCATTTTACTGGTCATAAAAATATCTATACTTTTATGAAACTAAACATAGCAAATATATAGTATTCTTCGATCGATTGAACAGGATATCGAGCCCTAACCACGAAAAAGACGTAAGCTCCAAAAAGAAAATTTTACTGGAGAGGGGTTTTTTTGGTAAAGCAAAAAGTCATGTGGCGCTTACGATACAATTGAATTTGTTATATCTTTGTAAATGTACATTTTTAATATTTGACAACTTTTTTGTTTTCGCGGTAGGATTCTTTTTGATTCGTATGCCATAAAAGTTATTGAATTGTTAATTAGAAAAGTCAAATTAGAAAGTCGAAAAGTCGACTTTAATCGAATTGTAAATCAAAAGAAAGTCGAAAAATCGACTTTTTAATTTACAGAAAAGTCTAATGGTCCTGCTTTGAGCAAAGCACCAACCCAGTTCGAGTAAACGATCGAGGTTAATGAAGAAGACACATTCTCAAGTGAGTTTTGACTTTCTTCCGTACAGAATTTCTAGCGGAATCGATGCCCTTCAGATCGCGAATACAAGCTAGTGTATGAATTCCGTAAGGAAAGAATCGAGCTCTTGCCAAGAGGATAAAGACGACTTGTTTTTCACGCTTTGCCTTGCACGAAAACTTAAATTGGGTTCCAATGGTCAGTAATCACGTCATATACTACCATGCATAGATACACCCACGTTGTATTCATTTGAGCCCGGAGCTCGACTTCTTTTCTAATATCGGAAGGTCGAAAAGGAGTTTTAACTAATTATTCCCGAATTACCGATAGTATTCTTTAAAGCTTTCCAAGCGAGAGTAAAACTGCGATGGGTCAGAGGAAATTTAGAAATTTCCACTGGTCTTACGAATTAGGTGACATAATCTTGCAATGTCACTTAAGCGGGAATTGTTTATTTAAACCGCGGTGAAAAGATGTCGAAATGTTGGCCACGAAAAGAAATCTCCCTCAAAGACATCTGTGTCACAGGGTGGCAACACAATTTTATGAGTAATGAAATCTTAATTAGCCAGGGCGGTGGCAGTCGTTGGCGCATATTCTCTGGACATACTAGATCTATTGGAGTAATTTGATACAGATCCTTTGTCATTTCGAGTGGTAATTCACCAAGGAGAAAAATGTTGGTGAGCCTATTATATTTTGAAATAAAGAGAATAATGTTAGAAATAAAAGGTGAGAGTTTAGTATTTTCAACAATATTATTCTGCTGCTTTATTATTTATGTTTACCTTTATACACATATGTTTATAAACTAATATAAACCGACATCAGAAGTGATCGGTGCGAGAGCGACATTTGTGAAGGGAACAACGTTACAGTAGCGAATGATTTGCAAGAGCTAAGCCAAGGATGAAGCAAGCGACCAAAAGTCATCTACTCCCGCTAATCGTTGTAAAGTTCTCTTTTAATGCTTTATGCGGATAATACACTTATTTCACTAAGGAATATCGTAGAAGAGACCCCAAAAGGGTTGCCAATCAACAAGATGTGACTAGCCAAGAGTAGGGAGTTGTGAGCAACATTTAGGATTACACACTGCGCATAGACGATTTTTTTTGCATGTGATTTCCTAAAATCTTAATTAATTTTGGTGTAAGCGTTAAATGCTTAAAACCGGCGTGTATATTAGCGACAAATACTGTAAATATTATTTCCACACTATCCAACAATATCTATATATATAAAAAATTGTTGCAAGTGCGTTGTGACTTTATAACTCAAGAACGGTCGAACCGAATTCGCTTAAATTTTAAGTGTTTGTTCGTATGGTCGTGCAGATGGTTTATATGTAAGTTTGCACGAAATCGGTCAACGCGTTCGCGAGTTATGACTTTTCATGTCAACATGTGATTTTGACCATATATATACAAGGTAAATACACGTTGTAGTGCATACACGTATCCACATTGATAGCTGTCACTGAGTGATCATTTTGGGAATAGTAAAATGTTGAAGTTTGTTGAAAACAAATTTCCTATGGTGAATATATTTATTTTCAATTATTTTATGGGATGAATGTCCGATGGCCCATAAAAATCTTTGGAAGCATTGAATCGAACATTACAGGATCTACGTGGAAATCAACAGTTGTTCGGAGGTGCATTAATATTGCTATCTGGTGATTTTCGACAAACGTTGCCCGTCATTCCCAGATTGACTCCAGCTGATGAAATTAATGCATGTTTGAAAAGTTCGTTTCTTTGGGGAAATGTACAGAAGTTATCGCTTAACATAAATATGCGTGTGCATCTTCAAAATAATCCATTAGCACGTGAGTTTTCGAAACATCTGCTGCAGATTGGCGATGGCAAAATTGCAAGTGATTTAAATGGCTTTATCACGTTACCAAACAACTTTTGCACAATTATGCCATCAAAAGAAGAACTAATTGATCGCGTTTTTCCAAACATTGTTCAAAACTATAAAAATCATGATTGGTTAAGAGAACGTGCAATTTTAGCACCAACAAATTCCAATGTTAATGAAATAAATTTTCAAATTCAACAAAAATTGCCAGGTGACTTGGTATCATACAAATCTATTGATACTGCTACGAATGAAGAGGACGCAGTAAATTATCCGGTTGAATTTTTGAATTCTTTGGAACCACCCGGTATGCCACCGCATCTTTTGAATTTGAAAATAGGTTCATCGATCATACTTTTTCGAAATCTCAATACACCAAAACTCTGCAATGGAACGAGACTTTCCATGAAGAAATTAATGCCCAATTTGATTGAAGCAACAATTCTCACTGGCAAAGCAAAAGGAGAAGTTGTACTAATACCACGGATACCATTATTACCAAACGAAATCCCATTTCAATTCAGACGTCTTCAATTTCCCGTGCGTTTATCATTTGCTATAACCATAAATAAAGCTCAAGGACAAACGCTACAAGTGTGTGGTGTGAATTTGGAGGAACCGTGCTTTTCTCACGGACAATTATATGTCGCATGTTCCAGAGTGCGAACACCAACTAATTTATTTATTCATGCACCACACAATCAAACAAAAAATATTGTATACACTATTGTATTAAATTGATTTAGTTTTTTTCATTACTTCCAAATAAAAAATAAATAAAACACCCCCAACGAATTTGATTCAAAGTTAATATTCATGCGTAGCGAAGCACGCCGGGTTCCGCTAGCTACATAAATAAAATTTGAAGGCAAAACAACGTTTGCCGGGTCAGCTAGTAATGAATAAAATATATTTGCAACAGATATTATTGTTTATTAGAAAGTTCTTAAACCTTTGAATAGAAATATTGCTTAACTTTAACCTCAATGCGGCACATGATAATAATATCAGATTGAGCTGATGTTTTGCAAATATCATTTTCTAGGCAATTGACACATTTTAGAAGGTGGACATTTTTTTGTAACGTCCCTATTAAAATGACTTTTTGTTTTTGAATGCCAACACTAAGGGGATGCCCCCTATAAATGCAATGCATTGTGTTAGCGGAAGGAATTTAGGGTATCGGATGGCGGAAAGAGGGAGTAGTGGCAGGAAACACATTTGCTGGAAGAATATTCCACATACGAACAGTTCGGCTGAAAAACGATTTTTCTTTATGGTGTGTCGTCCGATCAACCGGCAACTTTACAACGAACCGATGAGAGTCTCTGGAAAGCAGTATATTTCGGCTAAATGATCTAACATCAGGGACCAGACGACGGATATCTGAGGAGCAGATTCCGTTAAAATATCTATAGAACAACGATATACAACCCACATTCCGGCAATGCTGAAGGGAGACAATAGAGTTGGATACCCTACCATCTCCAATCATCACCTCCGCTCTCCTCTGAACACGGTCCAAAAGCTGCAAAGATGTCTTTGGAGCACCTGCCCATATATGTGAGTTATATTCCATTTTAAGCTGAATATACGTGGTGTAAATATTTACGAAATCAGATGGGGTGCGGTATTTCTTGCACAGAACCGAACGCCTTGAAAATATCCAGAGCCACGACCTTTCTTTCCCCAAGGCCATTAGATCGATTTCTACGGAAGCCATACTGTCGATCACTAAGAAGGCCTTTAGACTCAGATTGACGATGGTGGTTAACAATGCTCTCCATAACCTTTGAGAGCGCAGAACATATTGCATTTGGGCGGTAATTCGCTGGATTTGTAGCTTCACCTTTCTTGGGGATCGGCTACAGATTGGCAACTTTCCAAACTGAAGGGTAAATACCAGCACGGTACGACATGTTGAAAAGATTGCGCAATGGACGAGCTAGCGTCGAAGAACACTTACATATGATATAGGACCCTTTTAACCCCACGTGTTCGAAAAAATATCTGAGGCATCGAACTAGATACGGTGTCGAACTAGATACGGTTTCGAACTAGATACGGTTTCTGGCAAAGATGAATTCTTTGCAAATATTTCGGCCAGAAGATTTGCTTTTCAACCGGGTCAGAGAATATCTGGTCATCGTTAACGAGAGTTTTAATAGAAGACGAATAATTGTCCCTTACACTTTTAACAAATACCCAAAAGCTCTTACTTCCCTGGGAAGAACTTTAGCACGAAGACGCTGTTCGTAAAGAAGTTTTTCGCGCCTAAGTATCCTTGCACACTATGATATTGCCTGTTTGTGTAGCAGCTTAGTATTGACATTTTTATTTAAACGCCAATTTCTGAACGCTTCCTCTTTGGATCTGACAGCTTCTTTGCATGTCTGATTAAACCAACATTAAACATGATTATTCCAAGAAGAATGATTTTATCGACCATTTTAGCAGCAGTATCGACATTATTGTTGTGATCGGCCCAAAGTGTCTTTTCATATATGTAAATTTTTTCGCTTCGGGACTGGTTTAGAAGTGGATCGAAGATCGGCGAACGAAAAGGATGCTGACATGGTGCAATGATCAGAGTTTCCAAGAGGTGTACGAATGTGAACCTCGTACTTTTCAGGGAGAGAGATCAAGAAAAGGTCAAGAATATTATGGTATTGCCCTTCAACACGCGGAATGTGTGTTGGTTCATTCAGTAGTTGCGTCAAGTTGTTATGCGAGGCGAAAAGCTCTGCGTACTGTCCCTCCGGAGATGTGTGGCTCGAATTAGAAAGCCAAGATTGATTCGTCATTATAGCAATTATCACGCATTTCTATATACATTTTTTAATCTTTCTCACTGTATTTTGTGGGATAAGGTGATAAGTAGTCATAACCATTGCTGTACAACAATATTTTATTTTAATACAATAACCGAGATAATAAATTATAAAAGCAAAACAAATTTCAGAATTCTGTTAGAGCTCAAAATATACACATAAATGTCGTTTATTTGTGAATGTAAGCTTTTATCAAAAACTCATAGGTATTGGGAAAACAACATATGTATACTATTTAATTTATGGCAAATTTTGAAAATTATCTACATAAGATTTGCATGGTCACTGAGGACCTTCCACAATGACGACACATTCAGTTTCATCACTTCCATGACAATTAGTTGCCCTACAACTGTATTTACCCGAATCGGAAGGCCTACAATCAATTATTTCCATAGTTACTACACCATCAGAATGGGTCATGGCATACTCATATTTGCTCAGTTCTCGGCCATCTTTATACCACTTAACGGCCGCTACTGGTTTTCCGCTAAGACAGCAAAGTAGTTTGCATGTGTCGCGAGCTTGCATGACACGTGGTCGCAACAGGAATGTGAAGTATGGTATTGATTCAGACTCTTCCTGCCAGAATGTATATGGTAGTGGTTCCCGTCGACGTACTGGCGTTGACTCATGCACATACCTCGGTTGTTCTTTTGGTAATGGTTGTACATTGAGAAACACTACTTCTTCACGAGCGCCATAATGATTTTCAGCTCGAATTATGTACTCGCCCCGATCCTCTAACTTAACGCGATTAATAATGAAGTAATAGTCGTCTCCGAAATATCGTTTCATGAATTTTACGCTCTGTCGTAACTCGGCATTATTGTGGGACCACGATAATGTGGGAGTTGCTGTTGCTATACAACGACAATAGAACTTTACGCTTTGTCCCTCATAACAGAATTGTGATGAAGGTCGGATAACAAAGCGTGGAGCAGCCTGTCTGCGATCAAATGAAGTATCGTAGATTTTATATTTGTCCATAAGAAGTTTGCGTAATGAAGAGTACTCGGAAAGTCTTCCAATAGGTAAAAGATAATTTCCATAACCTTCGTTCCTCTTTCGAAGCTTATCCCGGAATGCAAGGTAACGGTCACGTTTAATTTGTTGGGTGCGGGCGCCATGGTCACCTGTCAGCCATGGATGCAACAGACACTCGTGTGCTGTCATTCGTTTTTCCTTATTTGAGACCAGTAATTTCCTAATAAAATCTTTAGCTTCGTCTGAAATATGTTTAAAGGCCTCAACATCAAAGTCCCATTCACAGCCTTTAACATTTTTCAAAGTTTTTACGTCATTATCACCGGCAAAAGGCGACAAACCACTTAATAAAATATATGTTAAGACACCTGTTGCCCACATGTCAGTATAGAATCCCACTGGTTCGCGATTTACAATTTCAGGTGCCGCAAACTCTGCTGTTCCAGTTGTGATCTTAACCATTTCGTTGGGGTCAAGCCTCGTAGCAAGACCAAAATCAATGAGTTTCACATTAGTGCTATTACGTGTTTGGCACATAATATTTTCCGGCTTAATATCAAGATGTATGATATTTTTTTCATGCATATATTTAACTCCCTCGCAAATCTGGCGCATATAATTCATAACTTCAGCCTCCGTCATGAGATAACCTTCAGCAGTAATGCGTTCAAATAGCTCTCCACCAGATAAACTAAAAAAAAAAGTTTATAATATTCAATGAGACATACATTTTTTCTGCTGGAATACTTACAATTCCAAAATCAGAACCATTTCATCGTCATCTTCAAAAGCATCGTGTAAGTTTATAAGCTTCTGGTGATGTAATTGATTCATTATATCTATCTCTCGACGTATCATATCTTTTTCAATTGAATGCGAAACCGGAATAAATTTAGCTGCAAATATATTGCCTGTTTTATGTTCTCGACATCTATGCACTACTCCAAAAGCGCCAGTACCAATTTCTTCTAAGATATCGTATTTATCATAAACACTGTCATGGGAAATTTCCACAGGTTGTGGCACAAATCTTGAATAAATATCAAAGACAAATGAATCATAGTCTTTCACCGGTCCATCGGATTTACCACGTATTCTCTTTCCATTAGCATCCGTTTCCCACTTCCGTTCTCTAGGTATTTTATTGAAAAATTCTTTAGTTTTAATCAAACTACTTGTCTCTGATGGATTAGATCTGCCGTATACATTTTCAGCATAAATACGGAATTCGAATTCCTTATTTGGTGTAAGACCGGTAACAGCCATTGAAGTAAAACGTGTAGTTCCTACACGTATCCATGACGACATAGGATGCTCTCGTTTCTCAACATAGTAATTGGTTATATCAGATCCACCATCCCATATAGGTGATTTCCAACTAAGTGCTAATGAGTCATGTCCTATGTTCTCAGCCACTGGAAGCCTGGGCGGATCTGGACGATCACTGATTTGTATCATGAGAGTGGCTGCATCAGAGCCTAAGTCGTTTTCGGCCGTTATTCTGTATAAACCTGAATCCAAACGTGAACCATCACGAATTGTAAGAACAGCATGACGTTCCTTTGTCTCAACATGATAATGCCCACCAGATTCAATATTTTCACCTTCTCGTATCCAATGAATTCGAGGTTTCGGGAAACCTGTGAAAGGTATTTTGACTACTACATTTTCGCCTTTGTCGAAATACGCAGTATCGCGGAATCTAGGCGGAACATTCAGTTTTGGCGCAGCTGAAATTTTTTTTGTAAAATACAATTTATATTTTATCCATATATATTAACGGGAAAACTTACTTGCAATTACCAAAGCTGCCCGTGTTGATTTTGCTCCTGCTTTGTTTACAGCACGACATACGTATTCATCAGCATCTTCGCCAAAGACACTGTTAATATTTAAGAAATAATTTTCGCCCTCATTATACATGTAATACCGGGCACCATTTGAAATTTCCCGAGCCCCTTTGTACCAGGTTATGATAGGCTTTGGCGTACCTGTGATTGTGCACGTAAACTGAGCATTGTGATTTTGTATACATTGAGCATCTCGTAGTGGTTTTACAATTACCGGTGCTGTAGCAGCCTTAGGGTCAACCATCTTAATAGTGGACGAAGTTATCGACTCCTTAGAAATACCAGCTTCGTTCTGTGCAAAAACCCGGAATTCATATTGGCGGCCTTCAATGAGATTGGGACAACTGATTTGAGTAGCGCTACAAATTGTAATGTTTACTCGTTGCCATGTATTACTACCAACTTCACGTTTATCTATCCAATAGCCTTGGATATGAGCTCCGCCATCGGAGTCGGGTTTTTCCCATTCTAAATGTACAAAATCTTGTCCGATTTCAATAACGGTCGGTATTTTAGGAGGTGTGGGAGGGTCAATCGGTGCTTTGGCTTTAATAGGATTAAGTCCTTCAAGTGCGGAACCCATTCCGTTGCCATTGACAGCCATTACGCGGAATATATATTCTTGATTTTCAATAAGTCCTTGTACATTAAATGAGGTATCTTTACAGAATGTAGA
This sequence comes from Hydrotaea cyrtoneurina, assembly GCA_958296145.1. Lineage (NCBI taxonomy): Eukaryota > Metazoa > Arthropoda > Insecta > Diptera > Muscidae > Hydrotaea > Hydrotaea cyrtoneurina. The sequence continues at coordinate 59,523,649 of OY282512.1, read as the reverse complement.
TACTGTTATCCAATGTGGTGATGTTGTGTCTTTCCTTTCCACAACATAGTGAGTAACACGAAGCCCTCCATCGTAGCTAGGCGGGCGCCAGTTAAGGGTACACGAATGCTTATTGATATGAGATACATGCATAGGACCACCCGGAGCTGAGGGTAATCCCGTGATATTAGCAACAAATTGAGCTGAAGCCTTGCCAGAATCGTTTATGAACATAATTTCGTATAGACCTGCATCTGTTTTCACAATATCACGAATAAATATGGCCACATAATCATCAAATACAGTTAGTTTTATATGAGACTCGTCGTCGGTAATTAGTTCGTTATTTTTAGTTAAATTTATTTGCATCGGATGGTCACCGCCATAAAATACCTTAATCTTTGTGTTATCTTCTTCTGGTAAGAACAATTGGTCGGGGCATCTATGTATTATTGGTGGAGATCCAATTTTAAGGTATCCGGAAGTGTGAACAAATCCTAGTGAATTTATTGCTTCACATGTGTAATCTCCTTCATCTCCAGTTTGCATGTTAGATATATGTAGACTAAAAACGCCGTCCTTGCTATCACAGCTAAATCGACCATTATTCATCTGAATTTCTTTGCCGTTTCGCAGCCATCTGGAATTGGGCTGAGGTTTTCCTGTCGCTTTGCATTGTAATGTAAAGTCTTTGCCGAAAGGTGCTATGCGATCATGCAATCTTGAAATCCATTCAGGCTTCTCTCCTCCTAAGACTTCACAAACCTTAATAGGCATTGTACATGAACTTGGTTCGGAACGTCCAGCTGCATTCATAGCCAAGATTCGAAATTCGTAATCGCCCATTTCTATCAGGTTAATAGCTGTGTATTCAGTATCCAAAATATTGTAGTCATTGCATTTAATCCATACTGCTCCACCAATGTCCCTTCGTTCGACAATATATCCGGTAATACGGGATCCGCCGTCACTTATGGGTTTTTCCCATTTAAGATCGACGTAACTTTTACCGACCTTAATGACATGTGGAGTACCAGGAGCAGATGGAACAGAAAATTTACCTTTTAGCTTAATTGTCGCAGATGGTGATGATGGTTTGCTGAATCCAGCTACATTTTTAGCTCTTATCCGGAATTCATATTCACAACCCTTTGATAACTTATACAGTTGGTATTTTGTATCTTTAACCAAAAACTCAAAAGTATTCCATGCCGAGTCGTTACGAATATCACGATATTCAATTTGGTAGCCCTGTATACGAGAGCCTCCATCGTTGTTCGGACGAGACCACAGAAGGGTCACGTTGTCCGAAGCCCAATCTATGATTTTTGGCTGACCTGGTGCATCAGGCACTGTGAATTGGTATTTAGCTGTTATACTATCTGACATTTCTAACGGTTCTGAAAGACCATATCTATTTTCTGCGCGAACTCTGAAGCAGTACTTATGGTTTGGTTCCAAACCCATAACATCATAATTTATATTTCGTACAAAACTACTAACTTTAGTCCATACACCATTTTTATCCATTTTTTCAACCACGTAATTAGTAATTGGAGAACCACCATCGTCCAATGGTGTTTTCCAAGCCAAAGTACATGTATCTGGAGTGATATCAAAGGCGGAAAGAGGACCTTGTGGTACTCCTGGTTTGTCGAAAACTGTAACATAACAAGAAGCTGAATCATATCCTTTACAGTTTGTTAGCTTTATTGTGTAAGTTCCAGAGTCCGATCGCTTCGCACATTTGTTGTAGTAAACCGAACTATATTCTTGGGTTACGAATTTAATACGTTCATCCTGCAGCACATCTTGACCATTTGTAGTCCATGATGACATAGGCAAGGGATTGGAGTTGTATGGTACGGTAATGCGGAATTCCTCCCCAGCGATTACATTAATATCACGAATTGATAGGTCTGAAGTAATTTTTGGAGCATGTGGTTGACGTCGACAAAATATCGGATCGCTGGATGCACTATACGGTGACTGACCAGCTAAATTGACAGCCGCTACTCTTAACTCGTATTCAGCATTTTCAATAAGATTGGGTATTTTGCATGTGGTATCCGCGCACAGACAATGCATAGCCTTAGTCCATTTATCGTCGCTCAGAAGACGTTTTTCGATAACATAACCATTAATAGGAGATCCCCCATCGTGCTTCGGTTTTGTCCATGATATTGTAATGCTATCTTCGGATGAATCGATAAATTTAGGAACACCAGGAACATTGGGGACACCGAATGGATATTGAGCGCGAATGGGACTTGATGTTACGATTGGGTCAGATTTGCCGTACTTATTTTCTGCGATTACTCGGAAGTCATATTCCTTACCAATGCATAAATTTCTAATACGCACAAATGGAACTGTGCAATAACTATTGACCTTCGTCCAATTAGAGGAAGAAACATCTTTCTTCTCAATTATATAATTAGTGATAACTGAGCCTCCGTCATCTTTAGGAGGATGCCAGTAAAGAGTCAATGCATCTCCAGCAAACTCATCAGCACGCAAGTGGGAAGGCGGTTGGGGGCGATCCAGAACCTTGACATTGATAGTACATGTATCGAATCCAGAAGGATTTTTTAACTGCAACCTATATTGTCCTGTATCCGACCTATTCGAATTTTTTACAATAAGAGAAGCTGCATCTTCTGTTAAACGCTGGAACATACGTCTACCATCATCTTGAAGTAAGGCATCATTAGCATGCCACTGAGCGCTGGGCTGTGGAAAGCCAATGTACGGAACATGAATGCAAAAGTCTTCGCCTGCTCGACACTCAATATCACGAACCCCTCCCAAATCCATGCATGGTTTGTTTGGTTGTTCTTCTACTATAACGGATTGCGAAGGTTTTGATGGATTTGAACGACCAATGTCGTTCAGTGCCATTACTCGGAATGTGTACTCCTCACCCTCCCGTAGGTTACCAATAGTGTGAACAGTAGTGCGTATTGGAATATCATTTACAGGCACCCAGTCCTTTGAATTTTTAACTTTCATTTCGAGGAAATAGCCTTTAATTTTCGATTTCCCATCATTTCTGGGTGGACGCCACGAAAGTGTGACACTGTCTTTGGTAATACGATCAGTATTTGGAGAATCGGGTGGATCAGGGACAGTTCTTTGTAATTCAGCAGTTAAGCTTTCCGAAGGCTTAGATGGTTTCCCTGGGCCAGCATCATTGACAGCAGTTATACGGAATTCATAACGACCGCCTTCGTGTAAATTCATTACGGTGAAGCTCGTATTTGGATTTGGATAGTTTGTACATTTAATCCATTCGCCTCCTCGTTCACGACGTTCGACGATGTAGCCAGCTATAGGTCTACCACCACAGTAATCAGGGGGATGCCATTCCAAACTTGCTGTGTTCGGTGAATAACCTACGACCACAGGTTGGCTTGGAGCACCAGGTGGATCGAATGGAGTTTTCGCAACGACTGCAGCCCCTACTAAAGGTTCGGACACTCCATATATATTCTCAGCTTTAATACGAAATACATATTTTTTGCCCTCAGAAAGACCCTTAACAGTATAGGCCGATTTAGGACAATAACCAGGCACAGGACGCCAGTTATCAGAACCGTACTCTGCTACTTCAATAATATAGCCCACAATGTCACTTCCACCATCATCTTTTGGGGGATTCCATGACAAGGAAATGTGATCATTCGCCGTTTCATAGTACTTCAGAGGACCTTCCGGAGGAGTTGGTCTGTTTACGACAATAATTTCAACGTCAGCCGCATCTTTTCCAAATTCATTTGTAACTGTAACATTATAAATTCCCCCATCTTCTCGTAATATATCTTCAATGCGAAAGACTGTGCAATCATGCTTTGTACTGTACGAGATGCGATTACTTTCTGGTATCTTTACATTTGTACGTTTCCATTCAACGGTTGGCGTCGGTGCGCCTGAAATCGGAATATTAAGGTTGAGCGTTTCTCCAGCTCGAAGTTTAATTTTTCGTCCAATTATACCATCTAAATGTAAACGTGGTTTCTCACGCATTGGTTTTGCGCATAATATAGCAGACGGATCCGATGGTTTTCCATTACCTGCTGCATTAACAGCGGATACTCGGTATTGATATTGGTGTTCATCTTTAACGTGATTATCGGTGTATTTGGTATTTGGTACAGGTTCAGTGTTTACTTTAATCCAGCGGCCAGTTGCAACGTCACGGCGCTCAATATCATATCCTAAAACTGGAGATCCACCATTACTTATGGGAGCCGACCACCTGATACATATATGATCTCTATCACTATCGGTAACCTCCGGCTTGCTAGGTGCACCTGGTACAGTAAATTGATTCATTGCTATAATTGGGTTCTCTGATGTCAAGGGATTCGAGCGACCCTGTGCATTTTCAGCCATAACTCTGAATTCATACTGCGTACCCTCAAGCAGGCGAGGTACGATTGCATGATTATATTTAGCGTTGACATATGTCACCGCTGGAACCCAACCGCCACCATGAGTTAAGTCACGCTTCTCTATAACATAGCCAGTTATTTCGGAACCTCCATTGTCAGTTGGGGGCTTCCAAGAAACTGTTACGGAGTTTGAAGTGATTTCCTCATATTGAAGTGGTCCAATGGGGACATCAGGACAGTCAAGGATGACAACGTCGAAGTCTCCCTCATCTATACCAGAATTATTTCGTAGTAGCAAGTGATACCGACCTGAATCACGCCGTTGGCAATTTACGATATGAATAATAGTATGATATCCCACAGAATTAATACTGAAGCGTTCATTACTTAGCAAAGGCGTGCCATTAACATTCCAAATTACTTCTGGTATCGGTTCGCCAATAAAAGAGATGTCAGCATGTAGGATGACACCGGCTTTCACGCGGAGATCACGCAAAGGTGTGATGATTTTAGGAGCCAGGAATCTACTTTTGGCTTGTATCATATCTGAGCTTTCTGATGGTTCAGACTGACCGGCTTGATTAACAGCAATAATCCGGAATTCGTATTCTTGACCTTCGGTAAGGTCTGGTACCGTTGCAATGGTATTATTTGGAGGTACGTGCAACGCATTTATCCAATGAGTGCTGCCTCTCTCCTTCTTTTGAACAATATATTCCGTTATGGGAGATCCACCATTGGATTTTGGAACATCCCACTGCAAATCCACTCGATCACAATCCCAGTCTGTTATAAGTGGTTTACCAGGTGCATCAGGTTCATCGAATTCGTTTTTAGCAACAATACTTTTGGTGGCTTCCAACGCATTTGATTCTCCAATAGCATTGACAGCTTTAACTCGGAATAAATATTCTTTTCGGTGTGTAAGGCGTGCGACATCGTAAACAGGGTGATTGCTTATACCGACGTCGGACCATGTACCACGAGACAAATCCATTTTCTCAATTTTGTAATGTAATATTGGTGAACCACCGTCATCACTAGGAACGTTCCAAGTAAGATGACATCCGTCACGAGTAATCCTTGAAATGTCCAATGGACCACTTGGTACATCAGGGTGATCCAGTACTGTGGCATGTGCTGAAGCTTCAAAAGATCCATGTTCGTTTTTCAACAGTAGAGTATAGCTACCTTCATCACTACGCAAAGCACTAGAAATTTCAAATGACAAGTCGTTATGGAAAAAGTGCATATCAATTCGAGGTGACGGGTCAATGATCTTGCCATTATACATCCAACTTATTTTAGGTGCAGGCGAAGCCATTACAGGCAAGTTCCATCCAAGACGTTTTCCAGCATGTACAGTAATATCCGGTAACAGTGACCTGTCGAAGAATGGAGCCAAGAAGCGAGGTTTGCATGTAATGGGGACAGTAGGATCAGATGGGTCACTTCGACCTCCTTTGTTAACAGCAATTACACGGAACTCATATTCACAATCTTCAATTAAATTTGGTATATGCGCTTTTGTTTGAGTAATGGGCTCATCTAGAGCTCTCTCCCATTGACCAAATTTAGGTCTTTTTTCAATAATATATCCCGTAATCGGGGAGCCACCATCCCGTTTTGGAGCTGGCCACTCTAGTTCTACAAAATCTTTACCCCAATCAACTGCTTGAGGCTGTCCGGGTTTATCAGGATGTGAAAATGGATCTTTGACAGTAATTGCTTGTGTCGAGAGCAGGGGCTGAGAGTGTCCCTGTTTATTAACAGCTCGTACTCGGAAGTTATAGTCATGACCTTCAATCAAGTTATCCGCGCGAATACTACAATCAGTACACTCTCCAACAGGAACCCAACGCATAGCATCAGTATCCATCTTTTCTACAATATAATGTGTAATGTCGGAACCGCCATCATCTCTCGGTGTACGCCAAAGTAGACTAATAGAATTTTTAGTCACATCATTGGACCGTAAAGGCCCCTCTGGCATGGACGGAACATCCAGAATAACAACCTTCACATTCGCTTTGTCCACCCCATTGACGTTTCGTGCTACTAACGTGTATTCACCAGAATCTGATCGTTTTGCGTCGATAACGCGCAGTTTAGTACGGTAGTCTTCATTAACTATTTTAACACGATCCGTATTGATTATAAAATTATTTTCTTGAGACCATTCCTTGCTTGGGATAGGTTCTCCACTAACAGGAACGTCAAATTCAAAACTATTGCCAGCGCGAATCTTAACATCAATCATAAAATTGCGATCAATTATGGGTTTCAAATTTTTCGGTCGGGCGACATGCGACGCGGACGCATCACTTGGTTCTCCAGCACCAGCTTTATTGACGGCTCGAATTCGAAATTCGTATTTATTTCCTTCTACTAAATCAGGAACATGACCTGAGGTATTATCACCATCTACATGAACACAGGGTTCCCACTCTGATCCATATTTATCACGTTTTTCAATTATGTACCCTGTAATTGGTGAACCACCATTACATTCTGGTCGAGTCCATTCCAAGTCAACAAAATCTTTATCATAGTCTCGTATTATTGGCGCACCGGGCTTTGCCGGTTCATCATAAGGGTTCTTTGTTACTATAGCATGGGAAGTCGTAAGTGGATCTGACACACCCTGTCGATTTTTAGCACGAACGCGGAATTTATATTTGTGGTCCGGCGTCAAACCCTTTATTTCTAATGTAGTGGTGCTGTCATTAGTTTCACCAGCTGGAGTCCATCGTCCTATTAATTCGTCAAACTTCTCAATAACATAGTTTATAATTGGTTGACCTCCATCGTCGTCTGGTGGATTCCAATTTAGAGAGCAACCGTCAGCGTGAACGTTATTGACTTTTAAAGGCCCATTAGGTGGAGAAGGTTTATCGATTACAGTTACTTTTACCTCTGCACTATCCATACCACTGGCATTTTCAGCATGTATAGTATACATTCCAGAATCAGATCGGGTGGCATTAATAGCCTTTATTTTTGTATTGTAATCAACGTGAGTAACTTTAATATTATCCTTAGAATAAACTTCTCGATTTTTGTGCATCCATTTAGTTTTAGGGGCAGGTTCTCCAGATACTTTGCATTCAAATGAAAATGGTTGTCCGGCTTTAATACGTAATTCGACGAGGTTAGTGCGGTCTATAAGGGGTGCTTTGTTTCTAGGCTTTGCTGTAATAGATTGGGTAGTTTCTGACGGTTCACTGCAGCCGACCGAATTTACAGCCAGTACACGGAATTCATATGACTGATTTTCAATCACATTTGTGACAGAAGCTTTCGTATTATCAAAAGGTACATCTAGGGCCTTTTCCCAATGACCGTATTTATCCTTCATTTCTACTATGTATCCCGTAATGGGAGATCCACCGTCATTATTTGGTGGAGTCCATGCCAAATCGATGTGATCCTTATCCCAGTCTGTGGGATGAACATTTTGGGGTTTATCAGGTTCGTCATAAAGATTTTTAGCAATAATCGATTCATCACCGATTAAATATTCTGATTCGCCTTCGGCATTTACGGCTGCAACTCGGAATTTGTATTCGTTTCCACACTGAAGACCCGTTATATCAGCTTGTGGTTCGGTTGAACGACAACATGGAATCCAACACCCGCTTTCGATATCCAGTTTGTCAAGTTGGAAGTATTCAATTGGAGTACCTCCATCGTCTTTGGGGCGTTTCCATTTTATATGACATCCCTCCTTATGAACATCTGTTATTTGCAATGGTCCTGTTGGTGCGGATGGTTTGTCAGTTACAATGACATTGATTTTGACACTATCTTTTCCAGAAGTGTTGGTTGCCGTAACAACATATTCTCCGGAATCAGAACGTTGTGCAGGTCTGATAACTAGTTTTGTAAAATATTCTGGAGATTCAATGGTGATAAATTTACCGCTTTGTAGAGGACAGTTTGAAAATCTCCACTCAACTTTTGGAGCAGGTTCTCCAGAAATATTTGCTTCAAGTTTTAGAGCGGAACCAGCAGAAATCCTCACATCTCGAAGGTGTCGGCGATCTATTTTCGGCTCTAAGAAACGAGGTTTGGCAACAAATGGTTTACTACCATCTGAGGGTTCAGAGTGTCCAGCATTGTTAACGGCAATAACACGGAATTGATATTCGTTTCCCTCTACTAGACCATTTATGGTTGCAGAGGGATTATCATTTGCAGTCTCTAATGCCTTTTCCCACATTGGACTATATTTATCTTTCTTTTCAATAATGTAACCTGTGATAGGAGATCCGCCGTCACTAATTGGTTCTGACCAAATCAATTCAACTTTATTTGACGACCAGTCCCTTGGTTCGGGAACTCCAGGTACTGATGATGTAGTGAATGGATCTTTTGCTATAATCGATCCAAGAGTCTCAAGCGCATCTGATTCTCCCTCCTTATTAACAGCTTTCACTCTGAATTTATATTCATTTCCTGGCTGTAAGCCTTCAACATCGAATTCTGGAATAGACGACCTACCGCATTGAATCCATACGCATGCAGTTGGATCGAATTTTTCGATCAAATATTCTTCAATTGGTTCACCACCATCATCTTTGGGTTTTTTCCACTTCAGTTTACATCCGTCTTTTCGAATGTTGGAAACTTCTAATGGCCCTTCCGGTTTAGTTGGCTTTGCTGAAAATTTATGAAATGTTTACTAATCTTAACTCAAAGTATAAACACTTACTTATAATATTAATATTTAATTCAACTTCATCATTGCCATATTTGTTTGAAGCAGATATTTTGTAAAGTCCAGTATCACTACGTTCAAGATTTGAGTTTATGTATTTCGTATTATAAGGAATACATTCAACAATTCTGGAGACTGTTTGGTGAATAGATTTTCCATTCTGTAACCAGGAAACATCAGGAGCTGGTTCGCCTGCTATCAACACGTCCAATAGTATAGATTCTCCTGCCTTGAGATTATAAGTACGTATATTTCGTCGATCAATTTTAGGGGCAACTATAATAAAACAATGTTTAATTCTTATATGTTGATATAATAATTCAGAAATTGGAAACTTACGTTTGGATGGTTTTGTGATAACCGATTTACTAGAGTTTGAAGGTTCACCAGGGCCAGCTGCATTTATTGCTTTTACTCTGAATTCATATTTACAATTTTCATCTAAGTAAGGCACAGTACATTTACACTCTTCCCCTGGAAATGGTGCTGATACTTCACAGACCTTAATCCATTTATCGGATCCATCTTCTTTTTTTTCAATAGAATATCCAGTAACAGGGGAACCGCCGTCACTATGTGGGGCTTTCCATACGAGATCTACATGATCCCTATCCCAATCTACTGGCTCAGGAACTCCAGGTTTTCCCGGTACATCAAATGGATTTTTTGCAATTATTGAATGTTCGCCATTCAAGGCATCTGATTCTCCTTCACTATTCACTGCAACTATCCGAAATTTGTATTCTTGACCTTCCACTAAATTATTGACGTCGGCAAATGTTTCCTTTACGCGACCTGCTGGAAGCCACCGCCCAGTGTCAGTATCCATTTTTTCTACAATGTAGTGATCAATGGGCAATCCCCCTGAGTCAATTGGAGGATTCCATTTCAACTTACATCCCTCTCTATGTACATCGGAAATTCGAAGAGGTCCTTCTGGTTGACCTGGGCGATCAAGTACGATAACTTCAAAAGAGGCTTCATCGTGACCGGATTCATTTTCCGCCTTGATTGTGTATGTACCCGTATGAAGGCGTTTAGCGAATGGTACTGTTAGTTTTGTTCGATATGGTTCTAGATCGATTGTTACGTCATCTCCCTCTATGCGCGCTTTGTTATGGAACCAGGATTTATTTGCAGGTGGTTCTCCTGATATCTTGATATCGAATCGTGCGTGGCTGCCAAATTTAATAGTAATGTCTTTAATATTTGCGCGATCTATTTTTGGAGGTGCGTAGCGGCATTTTGCAACCATTGAATCAGAAGACTCAGAAGGCTTGCTTTCACCAGCTTTATTAACTGCTTTAACTCGGAATTGGTATTTCGTGCCTTCAATCAAATCATTTACACGAACATTTGCAATAGGCGAATTGGTTTCCAATGCCTTTTGCCATTTACCCGTAGTACTGTCCTTTCTCTCGATAATATAACCAGTGATAGGTGCACCACCATCATCATCTGGGATCCTCCATTTCAAATCAACATGGTTACTAGACCAGTCAACAATTTGTGGCTTTCCAGGGGGGTCCGCCGGGTCGAATGGATTTTTAGCTGTTGTGGGAACATCAGTGACCAGTGGCTCTGATTCACCTTCAGAATTTACTGCTTTAACTCTAAACATATATTCCTTTCCTTCAGTAAGACCAGTTATGTTAGCTTCGGGAGTTTTAGTAGACATAATAGGAACCCATCGACCTGTCTCAGTATCCATACGTTCAATAAGATAATGTTCAATTGGTTCACCACCATCATCATCTGGTTTCTCCCATTTTAAAGTAACTCCATCTGATTTTACGTCTGAAACTGCCAGAGGACCTTTTGGCTTGTCGGGTTTACACAAAACTTCCAATTCTAATTCGACAGTGTCTACACCAGAATCGTTTGTTGCAGTTACAACATATATTCCCTTATCTGATCGTTTCACCTTAGGTATTATGAAGGTTGTCTTGTATTTTTCATTTTCAATTTTCATTTTATCTGTAGACTTAAGAAATACTCCATTATAAGTCCAAGAAACTGTGGCTGATGGTTCCCCTTTAACGACAGATTCTACATGGAGCATTTGTCCACTCCTCAATATTTTTTTTTGTAAATTCTTGCGATCGATGTGAGGTTTGAGAAATCGTGGTTTGGCCACCACGGATTTGGAAACGTCGCTGGGTTCGCTAGGCCCGGCTTTGTTTACTGCAACAATCCTAAACTCGTATTCGTGGCCTTCCTCAACATTATTCACGGTTCCTTTCGGACAATTACCTGGGGTAATAGCAGCGTCAACCCAAGCCCTTCCAGATTTATCACGCATTTGTATAATGTATTTTTCAATGGGTGCGCCACCGTCACTGCCAGGAGGATCCCATACTAAGTCAACATAGTCCTTATCCCAATTTGTGGGCTCAGGTCGGCCGGGTTTATCGGATTCATCGAACGGATTTTTCGCTATTATCACTTTTTCTGTTTCTAGATCTTCCGACTCTCCCTCTTTGTTTACAGCTCTAACACGAAATTTGTACGGTTTTCCTTCTTGCAAACCAGTTATCTTGGCATTAGGTTCGGTGCTCTTTCCACATGGCAACCATTGGCCTGTGTGTGGATCAAGCTTTTCAATTTCATAGTAGTCGATTGGAGCACCGCCATTATCTTCCGGTATTTCCCAATTAAGTTTGCAGCCATGTTTAGTAATGTCATGTACTTCTAACGGTCCCTTTGGTTTACCTGGCTTACCCAAGACCGTAATTTCAAGCTCGGCGACATCTTCACCGACTTCATTACTTGCCTTTATTGTATACTTGCCTGACATTGGCCGTTTTGCTCGCATAACAAAGAATTTGGTATTGTAGTCGACATTTTCAATTTTTATGCCTTCGTCGGCTAGCGGATTTTCATTGAAGAACCATTCCACTTTTGGGGCAGGCTCACCCTTAATATTAATATCCAAGTCAACAGAAAGGCCTACTTTTACAGAGAGAGCATCCAGTTTTGTTCGATCAATAAGAGGTTTAACTATAGAGAAGAAATAAATATTTTACCTAAATTATTTTGAAGAGTAAATATACTTACGGAAACGGGGTTTTGCAGTATGCCAGTTGGTTTGTTCTGATGGTTCGGATGTTCCAGCTTTATTGTTTGCTCTAATACGAAATTTGTATTGTTGACCTTCATCCAGTTTTTTTACCACACCTTTGCAAACAGGACCTTCGGTTTCAATGGCTTTAATAAACTCTCCTGAGTCCTTATCCATGACTTCAATAGTGTAACTGGTAATAGGAGCACCGCCATCTCGTATGGGTGGCTCCCACTTCAGCTTAACATGATGCTCATCCCAATCTTCTAATTCAGGAAGGCCAGGGGGAGCAGAAATGTCAAATGGATTTTTGGCAACAATAGCTGAATCTGTTTCCAATGGTTCAGATTCACCTTCATCATTGACAGCTCTAACTCGGAACTGATAACGATGATTTTGTTCCAAACCTTTAACATCGTGTTCTGTTTTTTCTGGATCTGCTGTTCCCGCTGGCACCCAGCGACCGGAAGATGTGTCTAGCTTTTCTATCACATAGCCGGTAATTGGAATACCACCGTCATCTATTGGTTTCTTCCACTTCAGTTTACAGCTGTCTTTAAAAACATCGCTAACTTCTAAAGGACCTTCGGGCTTTGAAGGTTTATCTAAAACAATAACTTCTACCTCAGCGTCATCAACACCGTTGATATTTTCAGCTTTTAGCTTGTAAATGCCGCTTTCTTTTCTTGTAACATCTAATAGAGTTATTTTTGTGTTATAGTCTTCAGTTTCCATGCGAATTCCTTCATTGGACGATATTTCTTTCTCTTTAAATGACCACGTTAATGTTGGTGATGGTTCGCCTTTTACGTCGACATCAAATTTCAATGTTTGTCCTGCACGAATTTTTACTGGCTTCATTTTCTCCCTATTTATAAGTGGTTTTACTGTGAAAAAAAAAATAGTATGTATCTTAACGAATGTTTCTTAAAAAACATTTGGACTATGCTATACATAAAAGCTTTATTTTTACTCATATATTGATGCAACAAGCACTTTTCAGACAAGCCAATGCGCAAAAATAGCCATACATCAAAGTCTCAGTCTTGAAATATAACGTTCTTACAATTTCTTGGCTTAGCCATCTGTGAATCAGAGGCATCACTAGGTTCGCTTATACCAGCTTTGTTTATGGCTCTAACACGGAACTGATAGACGTTACCCTCAACAAGACCGTCTACAGAAGCTTCGGTTGCTGGACACTGTAATATATAAGATAGTAAATATTTCTCTTATACGTACGTTAATTGATATAACCTTACCTGTGTAGTAAGAATTTCGTTCCAATGAGGTGAAAATTTATCTTTCTTTTCTATAACATAACCAGTTATAGGGGCACCACCATTATCATATGGTGATTCCCACGATAATTTTATCATGTTTTTATCATAATCTTCAATTTTAGGAGTACCAGGTTTGCCAGCAGTATCATAGGGGTTCTTGGCTACAATACCGTGTTCGGTCTCCAATGGTTCCGATTCACCCTCATCATTGATAGCCTTTACTCGAAATTGGTATTCATGGCCTTCTTGAAGACCTTTTACATCGATTTCAGTTTCGTTTCCGGAAACGCGGCCAACTGGCACCCAGCGTCCCTGTTTCTTATCGAATTTTTCAACTTGATATGCTGTAATTGGCTTACCACCATCATCCGCCGGCTTCTTCCATCGCAACTTACAACCATCCTTAGTTATATTTTCAACTTCCAAAGGACCCTTTGGCTTGCTAGGAGCCCCCAAAACATTAACTTCAACTGTCGCCTCGTCTTCCCCATGTTCGTTGATGGCACGTATTTTATAAATACCAGAGTGCTGGCGAATTGTATTTGAAATGGAAATCTTCGTATTGTAGGGAATATTCTTAATTTCACAATTAGAGGGTACATCTTCTGGGTTTAACTCCTTGTCATTTTGATACCATATGGTATTTGGAGCTGGCTCGCCACGGACATTGACATCGTACTTTATGGGTTTCCCAGCGCGTATAAGCAAAGGCTTCAGATTGGTGCGATCGATGCGAGGTTTAACTGAAATTGTTTAATAGTAAAAGTCATTTCCTGTACCTATGTATATAATGTTATTGTTTAAGAAATTGGACTTACGTTTCTTATATTTAACTATTTGCGGTTTACTAGCATCAGAAGGCGGAGAAGGTCCTGCTTTATTGATGGCTACCACACGAAATTCGTACTCCTCATATTCTTGAAGTCCACTCACCTTAGCTTCTAATTTATCGCCTGGAACCTCAACGGCTTTTTCCCAATTTTTTTGATTTTTCGGCTTTTTCTCTATAATATATTTTTCAATGGGAGCACCGCCATCATTTGTTGGTGTTGACCATTTTAATGACACACTTTCGTTGTCGTAGTCTGTCACATCTGGAGTGCCAGGTTTATTGGGTTCATCGTACGGATCTTTCGCTACAACGCCTACCAACGTAGTCAGTGGTTCCGATTCGCCCTCTTCATTAACAGCAGATACGCGGAACATATACTCCGATCCAGGATTTAAGCCTGTAACTGCAAAACTGGGAGGTTCTTTCTCTCCCGAAGAGCGACCAATTCGCACCCATTTTCCAGTCGCGGTATCCATTTTTTCGACAACATATTCTTTAATTGGAATACCTCCATCATCTTCTGGCTTTTTCCATTGCAAATTGCAGCTTGTAGCGGTAACATCGTTAACAGCAAGTGGTCCCTTTGGAGTGCTAGGTTTACCCAAAACTATCAATTCTATAGTTTCGCTATCGACGCCCACTCTATTTTCAGCCTTTAAAGTATACTTGCCACTGTCCTTCCGCACAACATTCGAGATTGTAAAATCAGTGTGATAATCTACATCCACTATTTTAATTCGATCGCCTGTGGTTAATGGTACATTATCCCGCCAACTCCAACTAAGGACCGGAACAGGTTCGCCAATAACATCCACAGACCATTTGTGGGTACGACCACTTTTAATAGTGACACGCTTAAATGTTGAACGGTCAATTTGGGGTTTCACTGTTTTCGAAAAGGGAATGAAACATCTTCAATCATAATTTAGTCTTTCAACGCATTAAAGCGGAAGCATATCGTAATACACTACTCAGAGCGTACCATTTGCATTGTTATTTCCCCTTTAGAAGTACAACATCCAAAATGTTATTATGAATTAGTTTATTAATAAAAAAACATGCGTTCAATTGTTTGCGCTGTTAGCTGTAATTATACTCCTACGTTAAACAAATGGGCTAATATGTACATTAGACTGGTTCATTTGACAAAAGCATCTCAGATTCTCGCTCCCCTAACAAAAAATGAAAGTTTCGGCAAAAAAAATAATAACTGTTAAAAAATTTCATAAAAAGGTGAAAAACTCGGAGAGCTCAAGCCATAAACGTACATTTTGAGCCAATTTGAAATGTCCAGAAATTATACTTTTGATAAATTGTCTGTAAATTGTTGTCGTTAAAAAAACTTTTCATGCAACAATTTTTTTAGAATTGAATTGAATAGAATTTTTAAATTGAATTTAACAAAATGTTTATTCAATACAGATTTATCTTATAATGAAAATGAAAAATATTACACTGATATTAAAAGATTACATGAAATACATTAGCAAGCTACTTATATTTGTCCATTATTGTTGATTTAATAGTATTTGGAAGCTCTTTACGATGTTCTTCAACAACATGAAAAACTAGTTGTTTTTGTTCCTCGTTCTTTCTAAATAATTTCTGGACATTTCAAATTGGCTCAAAATGTACGTTTATGGCTTGAGCTCTCCGAGTTTTTCACCTTTTTATGAAATTTTTTAACAGTTATTATTTTTTTGCCGAAACTTTCATTTTTTGTTAGGGGAGCGAGAATCTGAGATCCTTTGGAAATCGCATACCTGTATGAACCCGTCTAATGTACATTCTAGTTAAAATGGTCAAATATGTTGGATCGTCGTAACAAAACTGTGATAATGTTTTCAAGTTTGCATTATTTTTGGCTATACGTCAAAGTTGTGTCTTTCATGTAATAGTTATATGTTTACTGCAATGGGCATTGCTGTCTAAAACACAGCCAATCGTAAACTAGATCAGACTCCACATTCGTGAACAATTCACGTAGGGGAGGTCAAGTGAGTAGACATCTTCTAAAATGTTATTGTAATAGGTTAACCGAAATAAGCTAACAAGAATTCACAACAGGCTAGTGTGGTAAAGAAATCGCGCTTTACTAATGCGACGCAAAAAGCTTTTATGGACAGCAATTGAATTTTGTATAGTAAGTACTTACAATTCTTATGTTTACACAGGTGATTGTCAGTTGACTCAGATGGCTCTGAGGGACCTGCTTTATTGACAGCTCTTACCCTGAAATTATATACCATTCTCTCTTTTAGATTGTTTACTTTGCACTCTGGCATGGCATCGTCTGTTTTGGCAACTTCCGCCCAAGACGGCGAAAACTTATCTTTCTGTTCAATTATGTAGTGTAAAATCGGACGACCGCCATCAGTAGGTGGAATTTTCCATTTAAGTGTGACACTCTTATTGTCATAGTCGTCTATTAAAGGCTTGCCAGGTGCACTCGGTGCATCGTAAGGATTCTTGGCCATAATTGCATCGGTAGTTTCCAATGGTTCTGATTCCCCTTCCTTATTAATGGCTTTAACACGGAATTTGTATTTCTTACCGGGTGTAAGACCTTTGAAGTTATATGATGTGTCATTGGGTCCGACCTCACCAGCAGGAATCCAACGACCAGTTTCCTCGTCCATACGTTCCATTGCATATCCTGTAATTTCGCAACCTCCGTCGTCTTCCGGATGCCTCCATGTCACAGTAATATGGTCTGCACGTACCTCTTTTGGTACTAATGGTCCTCCAGGAGCAAGAGGTCGGTCTAACACTATAACTTGTGCCTCTGTTTCGAAAGATCCCGAACCATTTGAAAGGATTAGTTTATATTTATCAGTATCTGTCCGCAATGCCTTTTTAATAGTAATAGAAGTGATACGTTCCATTTGATGGGAACATATACGCTGATTGTCGAACACTAATTTATGTGATCCTTTATACCACGTAACCTCGGGGTCAGGCTCGCCATCGTACTTTATTTCATAGCGTACAGTTTGACCTTTTTTTACCGTTATATTTTTTAAGCCATCCCCCACAATAAATGGTTTAACAAAGCGACATTTGGCGATTATAGTTTTTGTTTTGTCACTAGGCTCACCTGGACCTGCCCTATTAACAGCACGGACTCGGAATTCATACTGTTGGCCTTCTTTGAGACCATCTACTGTGCCAGACCGAGCATCGGCAGGCACCTCTTTTCCACTAACCCAATCGTTAGAGAATTTGTCCTTATATTCAAGAATGTATGATGAGATGCTATCACCACCATCACTTTCGGGTGCCTCCCATTTTAAATCCGCATGATCCTTGTCCCAGTCAGTTAAATCAACGTTTTGAGGCTTTCCAGGTTCATCCCAAGGATCTTTAGCTAAAACGCTATTCTTGAAAGTTGCTGGCTCAGAGGAACCAATCTTATTAACAGCACGAATCCGGAATCTGTATTGTTTTTTCGGGACCAAATCATTAATGCTTTTGGTACACGGCTCGTTAGGTAGCACTTCAGCTACGGGTTCCCAACCCTGTTTTTTACTCAAATCCTGCCGTTCAATTACATACATTGTAATGGTGGTACCACCATCATCCTGCGGAGGTTTAAAATTGAGTTTACAAGATGTCTGGAAGATATCGGTAACATCAATGTCTCTTGGTGGTTGTGGGACATCTTGACATATAATTTTGATGTTCTTGACATCGTCACCTTGGCCATTTGTAACTTTAATTTGGTATTCACCAGACATATCACGTGTTGGTTTTTTAATTTTGAAAGTAATTTTGTCGTCCATAATTGCAACTTCAACATCCTTAATAGGTAGAGATTTACCATCCTTGATAAGTTTGGCATCAACTGGAGTTTGCCTAGTTCCATGTACTTTAGTAAAAATAATAAATAAAAATAAATTGAATATGAGTGTTTCCTTATTAACTACCTTTATATGGCACTTGAATAACTATCGGACTTGAAATTGGACCACAGAATTCCTCTGGACAATCGATATTTGGTTTACTCTCGCCCTTTCGGACAGTAAGCTGACAGGAAGATACTAACTGACCGGATTCACAGGAAATTTCACCAGTATCACTCATTTCTAAGTGGTTAAAAACCAGCTGATGTTTGCCGCCACCGAGATTTTTAACTTCAATACGATCACTAGGTTGAAGTGGTTCACCGTTGTATTTCCACACGCAAGGAGCTGTCTGATCTTGCAATTCAACATCTAACACTAATTTTTCCCGTTCTACTGCATCAGTGTTCTTGAGCTGCTTATTAAATCGATTTTGATCTGAAATAGGCATTGATATATTAAAATCTTTACTTAATTACTGTTTCAAACTTACAATTTATTATAATTTCAGCCTCTGTTTTATCTGCATTTGTTGTGCATTTGAACATACCGGAATCCGTTACCTTGCAATCTTTAAGTATTAATTTTCGCTTTCGTCCATCCTTAACAACTTGAATGCGTTTGTCCGGTTTAACTACTTCATCATTTCGCCACCATTGTACTTCACCCGCTGCATCGTCTATTTCACAAGCTAAGGTGACGGTGTCTTTTTCTGTACATTGTTGCGACTTTAATACTTTTACGAACTTATACGGATACTCGACAATCTTCACTTTGCATTCCGTCTTGTCAGGTTGTTTATCCAACTGACACGTATATGAGCCGCTATCTTCCAGCACAGAATCTTTGATAATAAGTTTGAGATTACCATTGATGTCTTTCGAAATAAGGTATCTTGGGTCATCTGATTCTATCTTTTTCCCGTCCTTGATCCAGGAAACGTTAGCCATGCTACTACTAACTGAACATTCCAAACTGGTCTCATGTTCGGTAAATCCTTCTAGTTTCTTTTTCAATGGTTTAGTAAAAGTATAAGAAGGATCGGCTTCCTCCACATTGAGGAAAGCTGTACTTGAAACGCCGCCGATTTCAATGGTGTACTTCCCAGTATCCTCAACTTTTGGAGATGCGATTATCAACTGGTAAGTGTCATTCTCATTTTTAAATTTGTACTTGCTTCCGGCAAAACATTCCTTTTTACGAGGAAAAATTATTAATTAAAAAGGAATTTCAAATTTTGGCAAAACAATGTATACATTTATTAGTATAAATATCGATCTGAATTTTTTACCCTAAGCTTATGATCTTCCAAATTAAATATAGGGTTATCCATTTCGTAGTTTTAAAAGTATAGGGCTGGAATTCGACATCTGTCCAACTTGTTGTTAAACCAATTCTTTTTCTTTTCAGTTGAAAGTCTGACATTGACGAAAATGGATCGCTTAACTATCACACAACGCGTAAAAATTATTAAAAAAAATGGTGATTCTGGCACAGCCACATATCGTCCTTAAGAGGAGATTATGGTTTCTGGTTATGAAGCACATTTCTCACTCGGTGGGTATGTTAATAAACAAGATTGTCGTATTTGGGGTTCTAAGAATCCTCCGGTAAATGAAGAGAGACCATTACATCCACAAAAAGTCACTGTTTGGTGCGCTCTTTGGTCCGAAGGTGTGATTGGACCTTACTTCTTTGAAAACGACGAAGGAACGGCTGTCACCGTCAATTCGGAGCGTTATGGTCGTATAATAACCGACTTTTTTCGCTTGCTATTGAAGAATACGACTTGGAGAATATGTGGTTTCAACAAGACGGTGCCACATGCCACACAACTCGAGCGAATATGGCTTTATTGGAAGAGACATTTCCTGGCCGCGTAATTTCTCGTAGTGGCGACATCAATCAACTGGCCACCAAGATCATGCGATTTGCCACCATTAGACTTTTTTTTGCGGGGCTACGCGAAAGACCGTGTTTATACAGATAAACCTTTAACTCTTGAGCACTTAAGAACCAACATTCGTCAATTTATGGCTGAGATACCGCCCAATATGTGCCAAAAAGTGGTCCACAATTATCTCATACACATTGTTTTATTTATGTTTACTTTTACAAAGCAAAATGGATAACCCTTTATATACTCAGGATAGGACTATTCACTAGACACTGTGCCTAGGCCTTACCAATGTTTGTATCGGTAAAAATTTCCACATGTTCTGATAAATATAACTGACTGTGTGTTTTTGGTTTACGTACTTTTTTCTCACATATAACAGTTAATATGTTTTAGGTTTATTAGTTTGTTTGTTTTAATTTCACTTTATAGGTTCTTGTTTTGTAGTAACTGTTTTTGTTTTATTTTATTATTATTTGTTGGAAAAGACGGACACAGAAAAACGCGACGCGGGCAATAAACAAAGAAGAGAACACTACATTTGTTCGTTTGTTTATTTTGAAAACTCTTATATAGCATATCGCTTATCTGAAGAATCGGCGTTCTGAAGTTCTAAAACTCCACAGAATTGTAATTTACGTTATTATTTTAAATATATTTTTTATATAAAAAATGCTGCCTAAAAATATTAATTAAAAAACTTTTCCGCCATATTGAATTAAACAAATTTAATTAACAGTTCAATCAAATTATATACAAAAAATTATTTGTATGCAATAGATACATATGTTCCTCATACACATTTGGATGCTCCAAAATCTAAACTTCTGATACAAAATATTCAAAGATCGTTTCATTAGCTGTCCATTGAATCGGTAATTAGATCTGAAAATATATCTTTAGCTGCAGTATAATCGGCAGATGCTATTTCGCCATACATTTTAATATTATAAAGGCCTTGTCTGTTCAGAAAACCTGTCACTCAAATCAGGTGCAAACACACAGTTTTCGGACTGCGATAATAAAATTGAATCGTTAAAAACAGAATAATAAAAGAATTTTTTGTAATCGCGTTATATCCAAATACAAAAGTAAAACAAAGTAAAGAGCAGTTTTTTCATTTGCTTAGTACACAACCCTTGCTATTAGCATCGTTCGTACTATTTCACAGGAAAACAAAGTTTGGAGTGCAGTTTGTGATATTTTGTGGATAAAAACATATCATATCTGATATAACTGTTATAGGTTTACAAGAAGTGTATGACTATGGCAAATAACAAGTATTATACAAAAGCTACTGATAAACTGCATAGCGTAGCAAAGCTAATAAAATTGGAAAACTGGATAGGAATTCCAACTTATCTCAACCCCATACTAATGATGATAGTTTTTTTTTGTCACTAAAAAATTTTTATATTTATGCACATAAATATAATAATATGCCCATTCTATATGTACATATTGAATACACTAGAGTTTTTACGAATAAAAATTAAATAGATTAAAGTAAAATCCTATAGAGTTAGTATGTCTGCACGAATTCAAAATTTTTAAAGTTATATATATAAATTCATACTTACATCTTTACGGAACAACCACTTTGGTTTGCAGTTTGGTTTGCTGAAACGGGCTTCAAAAACGACTTTTTTATCTTTTCCTTCTTTTGCAAATTGATCAATTAATGGACTCAAGAACGACTCTTGTTTCTAGGTGGCGATTATTTGAAGACATCGTATTTTTTTCGGAGTTAGTCGACATAGGATCATTTCAAGATTTTCGATATAGTGATCATAGAGAGCAAGCGTATAAATATTTTTATATTATTTCGTTGTCAAAAAATGGGGCAAGAATATTAAACTCATTATTTTACATCAAAAACAAAAAAAACATGTAAGAGGATAAACATTATAATTTCATATATTGTTGTCCACATTCATTAGTATCGTTAACAATTTAACAATATGCCCACGATATTTAATAAAACACAAAACCTGTTATAAAAAAGGCGTGAGTAAAAAATTGTTCCGGTAGAGATCGGTAGTAAAAAAAATTTGCAAAAGAATTTAAAAAAAAAATTTTTTGCGGTATTACCTTACCCATCTATTAAATACATTTTGTGAATTGCAAGTAATTATTCATTATTTAACGACGGTACAAATAATCCACTTTTGGCACGGTAAAATCGCCATCAAAATAATGACGACACATTTTATTTGTAATGAAAGTTTATGTGTTCCTGAAAGTTACCATGCATGTGTCAAGAAAGTCTATAACAATAAACTTTATCAAATTTATCACAAGATATGTTTGAATTAAATTATAATATTCTGTTAATATCCAAAAAATCAGTATTTAAATCTTCATAAAGTTTCATATACCAAAATACAATAGATTTTGTGGAGAATATTTTTAAATCGTCTAGTTCCAACAAATAGGAAAACCTAAAAAAATTGTCAACAAACAATATTGATAATAGACAACAAAAAAAAAAAAACACAGAAAACAGCAAAATGTTCGATTCCGTTGCAACTATAAAGTCGAACCTCGTCACGCCGAAATGGTTGAAGTGTTGGCCAATCTGGAATCAATTCAGCCAATGATGGTCTACGTGATGCTGCAGGCTAATTGCAAAGAAAATGTCATAATAATTCTTAGCTTATTTTAATACGTGTAAATTATGGTGGCCCAGAAACACAAAGTAAGCAAAGGTTTTTGAAATGCAACCAATTATGAATTGAGACCCTTCTCTTAATAACTACCTCCGTAATTACTGCTGACGACTACAGAACAAATGTTAAAAGTTGTGCATTATCATTCGCCGGATATATCTAAATGTTATTATATCCTACATCAACACAATTGCATAGTATTTTTCTCTGAAATCGTTTTTATTGTAATTATTAATAACCAAGAGTTTCCCACTAAATACCAAAAGCATTTATAATCTATGGTGAAACTTTTACCTACTTTGTGTTTTCAATATAATATTGGGTTACACTAGTATAATTAATATATATACTCATACTCGCATAAGGTGTCATAAAACTATCGATTCTAGTCAGAAGAAATTGAAATAGTGCGAAAAAAGTTGAATAGACCTAATGTATATATTTAAAGGAAATACATTTGCGATCAATAAATACATATGAGTATTTCGTGTTCTGGCATTTGCCGCGACCATATCGCCTTTTGATTAAAAAAATCACGATCAACGGGGTTCAGAATCAATGCAAACATTACGCCTGTGTTAAACAATTCTGCGTAAATTGCAACATTGATACAACCTCATCCAACGACTTCAAATGCGCTAGTTTTAGAACATAAATCCGTCAATAAAATTAAAATCAATTTTCGATGCACACCACGTGAAGCCTGGCGTATTTTTAACGACAATCCAGCCGTCCGTCTCATTGAAACACACGTAAAGTCATACGCAAAGGCCTAGAAACGACAATACTACTCCAAAACCACCCTCTATCACAGAAGCACCTGTACAATATCATCAGCAAACAAATATCATAAAGGATAATCATCAAGAAACTCAAGCAGCAACAAACAAAAACTCAATCACAAGAACTTCTCCAACAACAGATATTAGTGACATATCACCAATACCAGAACAAAATCAATTTTATCCTTCATTCCACTCCAATTTCTTGTCCTTTGGTTGTCTCTATACACCTCCCGGGACGGAGAACTACGCTATGTGGAAGTCGCTATGTGTGACTCTGATCTTGCGCCTTTTTTGACCTGATCCTGCTTGGACTTACCCGAGTCTGGTGACCATTTTCCCATTCAGATTACAAGTAATAATATCACACCCTGCAAAGTTTATATACCACGTTTCATTAAAAATAGAGCCACTTGGTTCCTTTTCCAATTGAAAATCACACAATATCACACACAATTTCCGGTATCTGCTAGTCTTAAAAAGGAGGCTGAACAAATTAAACGCCTTCTCCGAAAGGCTGCCAATGAGTCCATACCAACCACTCGTAGACCTTCAAGAACGCACAAACCAATTTGGTTTCACTCGTTTATTCCCAAACTCATCCGGCTAAGGTCGAAAGCCTCGTAAAATTTTAGGAGAGTGAGTAATCGCGAAAACTGCATTTTATACAGGAGGGCGTGCGCCTTTGTAAAAAGAGAGTGTAAGCAGGCCAAAAGACGGACATGGGATACGTTTCCTAACTCACTTAATCCTTTCTTGGACGGAAGAGTCCTTTGGAACAGAATTAAAAATCTAAGGACTTCTATGGCAGATAGGTTCCCCACAATCAGAGTCGATAATACAACAATAATACATCCTCAGAAGATCGCCGACAAATTTGCCCTCTATTGGAGCTCCCTTAGTTCTGATAATGCTTTCGACCCTCGGGTCATTACCTCCAGTCGTAATCTGGACTTAAATATTCTTGAATCCAATGTTGATTTCAACGTTCCGAATGAAGTCGGGGAATACATTCGGAACGTTGAAATTACTGAACTCTTTAGATAGGATTACTTATTCTATGGTGAGAAGGAGCCCGATTGCTTTCAGGAAGCGATTGTGTTACCATATAATCTCATTTTATCCACGTGTACTATTCCTCACGAATGAAAGACGGCTGTCCTGTCTCCCATACTGAAACCAGGGGAAAATCTAAGTCATTTGGGCACATTTCTAATACTCTGCCATTGGACCACTCCTTAATATATCAACCAATTCTTTGGCAAGAATTCTAGGTAATTTACATAGCATAGACTTTGTTGGCATTTACGCCGACAACATCTTCGCCAACTGTTTAGGTAAACCAGAAGATGTTGAATTTAACAACACCTTCCAAGATTGGACAGATCTATCAGGGACTGTTGTTCCGATAGACAAGACTGAGATTATTAATATTTGCAGTAGCAGAAATTGTCGTGCTGAGTCTATTTAATTTGAAGGGACAGATGTCCACATCGACCCTGAAATAATAATTCTGGGTAAAATATTTTCCAAGAACCTTTAATGGGACAAACATGTCAAAAATCAATGGCGAAATGTCTCAATGCAACGAATGCTATTTCCCAGAACCATTGGGAGAGCTTTGAATTTCTGTATATCATTCCTAGAGTTTCTGACATCACTATACTCTGGATACCCTCACATGTTGGCATAGTCGACAACGAACACGCTGACGCTGCCACAAGATATGCCTTAACCCTGCCACACTTTTCCGATCCGCCTTGTAATATTCTTCATTCAGTTTTGTTTCTGTTAGTAGAGTTCGAGATCATTTATTATTTATATTTCTTTGCACAAATAGAAAAAATGCACACAGTGGTTTGTCGACGGCAATTACACACAACAAAAGGTTTTCAACGCATGTGTTTGCTTTGTTTGGTTTACTGCTAATTTTTTTGGGAATATGCGCTACTATGCAGTAGTTCTCATACACTTGTTAGAACTATGCGTATATTAGACCAATAATTTGTAGCAGAAATCATTGCAAATGCGTTCAGAAGAGCTGTATACCTTGCTGCAATCAAAGCAAACACAAGCTTGAAACCTTTTTTAAGCATTTCTATTTTTGAATAATAAATGATCTTTAACTCGAGTAACAGAAACAAAACTGAATTTTAAATATGTATGTCTTACATATACTTATATATTTCCCTTAACATTCCATGAAGGAACAGACGGGGAACTTCTCTCGAATTAGTGAGCTGTGTACGATATAATTTGTATACCCTGCTGTTTAAAGTTTGAAAATGGAATATTTATTGTATGATTTTTAAAGGTGGTCCAAAACACATAATTTCTCGATTTGTTTGTTGTTCAGCTTTTTAACGTTTATTATGTCCTTATCTTTCTTTGCCATACGCATTATTTCACTCCTACTGTGCCATGAAGTTCTGGTTTTGAAATCGAGCTGTTTCTCCATGATAATGTCGCCTGGCGTTTCCGACTTCGAATCTTTGTCTGAATGTGGATTTCATGAGTGCTGAGTCAGAGATCAATGTTAATATATTTAAAATTGGCAAACATATCATCTACATATACAAATGTTGCTCAGATCCTCGGGAAGAATATACTGTGTTGTGTTAGTTTGTCGAAAAAGGGCCCTGGTCTTGACAACAACACTATCCTTAGCATTATTTGCATGCTACCATCATTCCTTCTATCGACTCTGCAACTGCTGGCCTCTACTACATCGCCTTTCTGTCGTCCCAATCATAGATCATACAAAAGGCAGACTACCCAAGTCGTTTTGTGACGCAAAGGTTTGGATTCGTAATCTAGATGCCAGTAATTAGCATAGTAACATTTGGAAGGGATTTAAGCAAATATTGTTTTTATCAAAGGAAAATCTCCTTGTTGCAACGACTTGGATCGTCTGCCCCCTGTATGATCTTTGGTTATGTCGAAGACGTCGCTACCTGTTTTTAGATAGAGGACCTAGTGTAACTCAGATATTAACGTATAGAGACCTCATCCCTTGTGCTGGCTATTTCAGAATGACAACGACCCCAAGAACTCTTCAACAAAACAGATTTCAATAATGGAATGGTCACCACAATCACAGGATCTTAATCCCATCGATAATCTTTGGGAAATCATTAATCCCAGAATTGATTCCACTAATTCTGACATTTTTTTCCGAAGATTAGAAGACGCCTCGAAGGCAGTTCATTCAAATTTTATTGACAATTTAATAGCTTCAATGTCTCGGTGATGTCAGGCCGTCATTGATAATAGATGATTTACAACGAAATATTAATTCGTACGGACGAAACAGTTTCAACCCCTTTAATTGCATATGTTTTGGCCAATTGAAAATCAGTCCCATCGAAGTTTTAATTATTCTTTTGACTTTCAATGTACATATTTATGACTTTAAGCATCAATAGAAAAGGATATACGAACAAGAACCATTTGTTGTACTTTTAAAATATATTTTAACGACTTTCTTAAAATACTCTTATTAGTTGAATTTGTTATGGCCACCACTCTACATATGTAAATGAAAAAATGTGATGGACTTTATTAAGGTGAACAACTCTAGATGGGCTACTATGTCACCAAAACATGTAATAACCTGTAATTCACTAACACTGTTTAAATTACTAACCTAATATTAGCAACAGCAGCTAGAAATCGACTATTGCATTGTAATTGCACTGATGATTTTCAACAGTCGAATTCAGTTATGCTGACTGTGAATTTGAATGACATATAAACCACACACAATGTTTTCATTTGCTTTGACTTCGACTACACAGCAGCAGTCAACAGCTATTATTATTTTTACTGTGGCAGTTGTTTGTCACCTTACATTAAAGTTCATTATGGCTCCGCGTTTAAACAACATTACAAGTTAAATTTGTTCTTAATCTTGAGTTTCTAGTCTGTACTGAATTCAATCTTTTCTCTTAAATCGTCGATTGTGGTAGTATGTAGTCATTGTCAGTACCTTGCAGTCTTTGCTTTGAATAATTGTGTTGCTTCCACCTTTGTATGTCAGAGTTATTATACTCATAATGATTATTACTTTTGATTGTCACGTTTTTTTCCCGTTGTCATGTCGACGATCATCGCAAACGTTTAAAGACATAATTAACGGATATGCACTATATATCTCTATTCAACTGAAAGGGCGTCCAATACAACGTAAAGGGCGTTAATACATTGAAAAACAGCTGTCATGAAAGCAATTACTAGTTCGGATACTAGTGTGGTAGGTAGTGTGTGCGACTGCCGCACAGGTCAGAAACCTGGTAAGACCATCAACCATTTTCCTGGGGCTGTTTGACCTTGTAAATGCTGGCGACATTACTAGTAATAACCATGTAAAAACTTCTCTAGAAAAAGCATTAGACGTTCGAATCTCACGAGCCGAAAGAAGATAAACACGAAGAAACCGCTGTCCCGTCCATAACAGTAAATTTGTGTTGTACTTACGAACATTCCGATCTGCAAACATCGACTCAGATCAGATCGGTTCTTCCTAGTTCATGTGATTTAACTCCTAATAAAAAACTACGAATAAAACGGATATAGAAAAAGGAAACAGCACTTGCACAACACATTTTAAACACAGGCCACAAAGCTGAATTTGACCTTTGATATGAAAATAATTGAGAAAGTAGAGGAGAAGAGACTGACATTAGAGAGTTTAGCCAATCAATAGATAATAGACAACATAAGTAACTGTGATATTAATTTTATGTTGTGTTCATGTGCGCTTCATATGTCAAGATGTAATTTAATATTCAGTAGAACTGACTGAAGTTATAGATATTAACTTGTAATAAGTATGTAACTTATTAATACTCGTTGTCATTTTGTAAATTGTAATGAGTTTAGATTTAAAAAGGCGAAATCCCTGAATAAGTCAACAATTAACGAAATTGTTGGCAAATGAGCAGATTTTTTGCTCTTTTTTCAAAAAATTTCCCAATAAATTCTCTCTATATATGTTTTTTTTGTAATTCCAGTATCTTACCCTTTCAACTTTTTTAAGAGCGGGAATGGGCTTTTCTGTTTCTTTAAGATCACCCCAATTTGGATCTTCCTGTTCTTTGTCCCATTTTTGATAACGACGTTTCTTTAGCATGGCGCGAAAATCCATGCCACTTGAATCGGAAACATATAATTGCATTTCAGCTGTGTCTTCGCCATGTATATTTGATACGACAACCTTATATTTTCCTTCATCGTTCGGCTTACACTTACGCATGCACAATGTAATGGTATTTGTCTGACCATCAGTCAAAAATTTGAAGCGTCCACCCTCAAGAATTTCACTAACACCTTTGTAGAATTTGAACGTTGGCGCTGGACTACCTTCTACTCCCACTGTCATGTAGGCCGTCGAATCTGTTTGATGTTGTTGATATGTAATTAATTTGTGTATAATGTTGACACATATACATAGATAAATACAGGTATATATTCAAATATGCAATAATTATTCCAAACTTACCTTCGACAGCCGAATATGATTCTTGAACATCCACAATTTGTGGTGGGCCACCATCACCAGTATCTCGCAAAGGCGTTGATGGTTTGTTTATTAGGTCCTCAAGATCCTGTACACTTGGACGACGTACATCGATCGATGGACGCCGTCTCTATAACACGGACGTAAACATGAACAAATTTGGGGATGATGGGAAATACATTTTTATTAATAACAAATTAGACAATTTTTTACACATTTAATATATATGATATAACAAACAAATAATAAAAAGGAGTATTAACATTCATTGTTCATCCAAGATCAGCAAACGATTAAGTTAATTTCTACTGGTCATTAATTATAATATTTCAGGGTACAATAAAAAATTTGTTAGCACTATAATTTTCTACACATGATGTCTCTCATTGTTAATAAATAGATTAGATAACGAAACTGTTAGGATTTCTTGGGATTGGGTAAATTATACTCTCAGCCACCATAATTTGTTTTATTAGTCATCTAATTAATTAAATGTGTAAAGCTAATTTTATGCTACTTCTATTAGCTACATATGGTAATGTCTAAAACCCTCACTTATATATAATAACTACATATTTTAACTAGACACACACACTTACTACTTAACTAATAATTCCACTGAACATTAAATTGAAGGAGACTAGTACTAATCAGAATCAATATTTTGGTTTTATTTTTTGAGACATGATTTTCAATATATGAATTCAATATATGAATTTATATCAAATATATTTATATATACAAATTTTAACATAATACCAGGTGTTATCGAATTATATACATAATATTCTAGAAATACGTTGATTATGATCTTGTTTCCAAAATTCGATAACACCTGGTATTATTGTAAAATTTGTCATGGAAATTTGAAAAACAAAAATTTTTAGTCGGAAACGTCGCACTCAGGTTTATTTATAAATAATATTTGTCTAAGTATTTGTTTAGACAAATGATGATGAGTGTATAGTTGCCACTGAAGCTAAGAACGCAGCGTAAAAGGAGAGAGAAGAATCATATATTCCGAAAAAGAAGTGAGAGTTTGAGGAGATAGAGGTCTATGGAAGTAGAAACGATGCCAAAAAATTATATCAGCTAGTGAAATATCACACGAATGACTAGAGTAACGGCATTACTTCCTGTAGTGATGAGAATGGATATCTGGTAATCGATCCGCCGAGCGTACTATATTGGATTCACAAAAAAGGCGACAAGACCGTTTGCGCCAACTATAGCGGTATAAGTCTCTTATCCATCGCATATAAGATACTTTCAAGTGGGAAAGGTTGAAGCCAAATCTCGACGAACTGATCCAAACCTATTATCCATCCATATTTTCGTTGACTATAAAGCCACCGTCGACACTCCGATAAGAGAAGAACTATTTGAAACCATGTCTGTGTATAAAATCCCCGTAAAACGTATACGCCTTTGTAGAATAACACTGAGTGATACTAGGTCTTCAGTAAAAATAGGAAGCCATTTACTTTTATAAGAGGTCTCAGAGGTCTTTCGTGTAACGTCTTCAACATATTTATGGATAACAATTGGAAAAAGCGTAAATTAACAAAACTGGCATTGTGACCTTCAAAGACCGCATCCTACTTGCATATGCGAACGACATTGACATCGTCGGTAAGATAGAGCGGGATGTAACTGGTGCTTTTTCCAGAATCCAGAAGGAGACGGCGATGATGGGAAGGCGTAAACAGGGAAGAACTAGACTCCGGTGGATGGACCAAGTGGAAGAAAACATGAAGATGCTTGGTATCACGAACTGGAGAAGACAAGCAGGAGGCCGAAGTGCATGAAAATCACTTACTAAACAGGCCAAGACCAACAACAGGTTGTAGAGCCAACGTATACATGTAAGTAATATAGTATGTGCATATGTTGAGTTTACTGGAACATTTTGAAGTTGAAACAATATGGGGATATACATGGTTGTCCAACAAGAGGTGTTATTTTGGTATTCAAAGAAAAATTAATTTTTTTGAGATAAATGATCGGATGTTTATTTCATAATAAAGAGGAAGGTATGCCGTTAATAATGAAAAATAACGTTTACATGACCATATCCTTTTCATGAAATTTTCCATAACCCAATCGCAAAGAGGTTGCCCTATGTCATGGATAGCATTATTTTTTTCTAGAGTTTAGAATCGACGCGGGGTGTTGGCGTTGACCTTATATTTTACGTGGCCCTAAAGGAAGAAGTCGCGAGGTGTTAATTCACAAGATCTCGTCTTGTTGCAAGTAAACGTTGTCCAGATGAATATGATCCAACTCCGACCATAAAAAATCATTAATCATCTGTCGATAGCTTAATCCATTCACCGTAACTGTTGATTTAATCATTTTCGAAAAAGTAAGGTCCAACGACCCCGCTGGACCATAAACCGCACCAAACAGTCACACGTCAACAGTCAGGCTTCTCAGCAATAAATCTTGGGGTTTCCGACCACCAATTTCTGTATTGCGGTCCGACAAGGTGCTTCACGACAAACCAAAAATGCTTTAGCTTTGCTAACTGTGACTGCAATATTTGCACCATTTTTGTAGGGAATTTTAATAATTTCAATGCGTTGTTGAAACGTGTATCGTTCCATTTCTAGTAATGGCGAAGTTTCTACTTGTCGAATGTCAAAGAATAAAAGCTTCAAAAGTCCATTTATGATGTAATTAACTAATTTATCATTGCATTTCCATTTTGTCTTGTTTGTCGGTTTCTGCAAAGAACAGCTATTGTTTATACAACTATGTCTGATTGTGATATTACCGATAATTTTGTTGTCCTTATTATTAACTTTATAATAAAGCTGTATAGGCATTCTCGTAAACATTTTCTCCAAAACCTTATTTCAAAATTTCTTAGAATAATAATATATACTTAGTTAATGAAATAAATGTTAAGTAAATTTCCTTTTCTATTAATGTTTATTTTTTTTTTATTGATTTCTTGAACATGTAGGTCATTTCACTGGAAAATCTTATATTCAATACAATTCAAATTTTTACAGCCTTTATGATTTACAATAATTAAAATCTGAAAGAACACCATATTTACTACGTACATATACTTCTGATAGGGGTTTCGCCATCTATATTAATAAAATAAAATAAGTCTTTTTTAACAAAAACAATTCAGTAAATTTGATAATTTTGTGCTTTTTGTTTGAATATCAAATTCAGATTCGTTTTTAAAAGTAAGTAATTTTTGATACTTTAGTAGATTTACCAATTCTTCTGGCAGCATTCCCCTGGCTTTTCATACATGTTTAATTTACTTTTACATTTGTTACAAATTAACCAAATTAAAATGATTGATTTCAATGGAAATAATTTGTTTTATTTATCATCGTCATTACCCTGGAGGAAATCGTATAATTCGGCTAAAAATTAAGAATTAGATGTGCACCTTCGATAATTAGGTATATATTGTTAAAATTCTCCAAAACAAAACTTTGATGCCAAAAATAATATCGAAATTAACAGGTAATTAAAGAATCACCAATATACATATTCATAATCTGAGAAATGTCCATAAGTAGTAATAATTCTATGTAACCATATTAATTAGTATATACGCCAATAATCTTAAATTAAATTTTAAACAATGTGTAAGTAATGACCTGTTTAAGTAAAACTTAAAAAACTGGGCCTTTAGGGGCATGATATATGCGATGTGTTTTTTATATGCAAGCGTTTTAGAATGCTTATTTTTAGAACGACATTTAGCGATAGAACACATTATTTACATTGAATGCTTTATAATAAAATAGCAGTAACCCGGTGAGTTTCACGCCCCAATCATGATTTTGGAGAAATAATATTTTAAATAATGTTCTAATTTAATATTATAGTTTTATCGTAGTGCTCTTGGGCGTGGATTATTTCCCAAGATAGTTTTGTTTCCGGACGTATATTTTAAAGTTCTAATATCATATGTACAAAATCTCATCCTTACACCTTCAACAGTAATATTTTAGCGAAATATAAGCGGTACCACGCTCTTCGGTCAAAAATGACAAAATATATCGTTGAGTTTCACGCCCCCAAACATGATTTTGGAGAAATAATATTTTAAATAATGATTCACTCAAAAATGACAAAATATACCATATCATAATTTTCTGGTCGACAGTAATACACTGGACAAATTTCATAACGATAGTTATATAATTATATAACTATATATATATGATATAATTTTTTTTAACAATACTATATAGTTCACGTGATATGGTGGTTAAGGTATGTTAAGGCACATAGACTGTGACACGTCCCTAGGTCAGGTCATATATATCCTATGAGACTTCCATGTAGGACCCTAATTTACCAAGAAAATTCCATGAGATCGTAATTCTGGCGTCGAAACTTGTTTCAAAATAGTATATGGAAAACTCTAGGCCAGCTATAATAGACTATGCATTTAATACTATGCAAATTTCCGAAATTATTATAGCTGTTTTATTAATTTCTTTAAAAAGGGGGCATTCCCGCCCGCTTTTCCAATTTATTCAGAACGATAATACAATTTATGGCTGTTATAACGTCTTCTTTAAAAGGGGCATGGCAACGCTCACGTTTCCAAAAACAATATTTTCCGTCATATCAGTTGTATATGTACCAAAAACCTTCGTACCGCTAATAGGGTATGTAGTATATGGCCCTTTCAAATGTTGACGTGTGTGGGCAGTGCCTACCTTAGTTTCAGCACCGAAGATGCAATTGCAAAAATAATATCAATAATAAATATATCAACAACTCAATAAACCAACGAACGACAAACGCAAACGGAAAGTGTGATCGTTTATGTATAGAGATATTAAAAGGTATAAGGTTTTTGTTAGGACTGTATAAACGTTTGTACACGAAAACCCCACCAATTTTACTTGCTAAAAATGTCGTGAATAGACAAAATTAAATGATCCTATTCGCTCTCCTCAAAACACGTAGATGCAACTTATAATAGTTACCCACTTAAATATGTGTAGGCCAATTTAATTTATCTTCCAGTGTCTAGGAACATACACTTGTTCTTAACGTTTGGAGTACGAGAACTAAATTCAAGTACAATTAGGCTCAACAAATAGAAATTACCAATTTATGGACATTAGAAATTTGATATACTTTTATAAGTTTCTTCTTATGAAGCGCATTTTTTCAACTTTCCATAAGAAATCCTCGATTAATTATACTACGTTTGTCACCTTTATTAAGTCGGTCAGTTCATGTCAGAGTAGACCACTTATACAAAAGTTTAGCTGTTTCACTAAAAACATTTAACTATTCCATAAATTTGTTCAAGAAAAAGCTTCATGAGCGTCTAAGTACAGCATATTTTGATTTGTTATCCTTCAATCTCAACAGTTTTTATTGTAATTGTATTGAGTAGTACATTGAAAGTTTAACTGGGACTTTTTAAAGACTTAACTGATTAGTGTTACATTTTAGTAAAATTAGTTTTTAAGTCAATTTCGGTTGTATCTTTTTTTAAATTTTTTATATAGCTGAAATGAGTCAGCATATATATCTCAAATTTTTTTAAGCTGCAATATCTATATGTTTATAATGTTGTTATTTTTGCACTAACGTCAATTGTAAACATATAAGGTCCATAGGCTCGGTTACTTCATTAATCAAAATAAAGTTAAATGAATTTACGTTAAGGGTCACTTTGCACATACGTGCCACAAAAGTCTGCAAAAGTTGAAGTGGCAGCTAAGACAAAACTACTGTAAAGCATCCACGAAATACCAAATTTTACCGAAAAAGAGTTTAATTTAATTACATTATTTGGATATGATTATGTCTGGAGTATATTACATGATTTATGAAGTGGGTGGAAAGGTAAATTTGTTTGAGAGGTACCAATAGGGGCGTGGATGTATAGTTATGGCTTTACTAAATACAGAATTTTGTTAAGATTGTGTGTGGCGTAGTAATATTGTTACTCGATTTATAAAGTAGCCGAGTGGTACATTTGTATGGAAGAGTGGGCGTGGCCAGTGTTCCAATTTTTTCTCGAATACTTTATCTGGTTATAGCATTATTAAATATGGAATCTGGATACGATTTCGAAGAATTTATGTCACACTTTTGAGTCGTATTAAATGATATATCCTACGCGTAGGGTTTACAATACTGTAAGTTGTATCCACATTTATCGTTAGTTAAAAGTGTATATAATTCTCCGACTTTATATTTGCTGGAATGCTTTTTAAAATGATTATATGCATATGTACATTAAGCCGAGTTGTGACGATTTCCAAACATTTCAGCTGTGGTGAGTACATCGATTTGTGAACCGTAAAAATCGTGTATTACTACATATTTGGTCTAGTAACATGTAACAGCAAATAGTAATTAAAAATGATCCAGTATTCGGTTCCAAAGAATCTATGGACCTACATGGCTAAAAGTAGCAACGATTTTTATTGTTTTTTACGAAGTTCTTTTTTGAATTGTTAAGAGCAACAACATATTCGAAAAGCGCCCTAATGTAACCAACGACCAAAAAGTTATTTACACAGGAATATGTTATTTACATATATGAATGAATTAAATTTCTTTTAAATGGAATATTCTATGAAACCAAAATAGAATACGATAAGAACCTGTTTGGAATCACTCATTTCCCAAGAACGTTGCCTGTTTTCCTGCTTATTTGTAAAAAACAATATTAGTTACATATAAAATTATAATATATTAGACTTTTGTACATCTACGCTCAAACGTCTTGTCATGTGGCTATAACATTGTCGTTATTGACAATAAAAGAATAATTAGATTTATATACGAAAACATTTATCTGGCATTGGTATAACATTTGTCAAAATATTTTTTACGTGCAGTGATTAATGGGTCAGATTCGATTCAGAAATATAAACTATAATGGCTTGCACATATGCCCATATGTGTATTAATAAAAATATTTATATATGTACCTAAAGTTAATGACAACCTTATATGCATTACAAATATTAATAAGATATACGGTATCTTTTCCATATGGCAGGTAAATAGTATCCATCAAAGACGGAATTATATATTATTTAAAAACAAAGACGTTATTCTTTTCATGTGACGTTAGTAACCATACTATTATTTGGAAAGATATAATTTGCACTTTATTTTGATGTTTTTCGTTTAAAATAGCTGGAGTATTTCGTATAGTTAGTTATAGTCATAACAAATTCATGTGCAGGAAACATTTTCCCACTGCATCCTCACCTGTCCTTCACCAAGTTCTCCAGGTCTCAAAAGCTGTAATTTTTTGAATATCAAACAAAATATTTGGAATATTAAATGTATTCAACCATTCAAGAGCACAATTAAGAAGAAAAAATAATCACTCATTCTATCTACCTCAAAGTTACTTAATTACTTTTATGTTACTTAATTTAACTTTTTTTTATGTAACATATTACACTACTAATAGTTTTATGTATTTATAATAATAATATGATGTTATCCGAACGCTTGGTGAATGAGAACTAAGCGCAGTGTTCTTTTCAGTTTAATTTATGTTGAAAATATTGAATATGTATTACATATACAAAAAATCATGTATTTTTAAACACGTACGTACGTTCGTACATATATATATGTATAAACATATGTACATATATATATGTATATATGTATGTATATATATATATTTATATATATGTATATATATATATTCATCCCCGGCATAGTTAGAAAACTGATGATGTCCATTATTTTATGTATATCTCACCTAAATGCACGTAAACTAAATTTGTTTCTGAAATAATATATGGTTCATGCAAATGGACTTGAACAGACTATGCTGTACAAATACGATACAAATATATATATAGACATGTATGGAGCTTTCTTTGTCAACGATTATACATCTTTATCCTTGAAATGTGACTGAAAATGTCTAGTTAAAAATACTTCGCATTTAAATCTACACACCACTGACGTTTGTAAGTTGTTTGTATAGGGTTATCCATTTCGAGGTTTCATGTATAGGGCTGGAATTCGACATCTGTCAAACTAAGTTTTTAAACCAATTTTTTTCATTTCAGTTGAAAGTCTGACATTGTGACAGTCTAAAAATGGATCGTTTACCTATCACATAACGCGTAACAAATATTAAAACTGACCACAAAAATGGTTATTCTGTCCCAGCCACATACAGTGCTTTAAGAGGAGATTATAGTTTATGGTTA
Organism: Hydrotaea cyrtoneurina; assembly: GCA_958296145.1. Taxonomy (NCBI): domain Eukaryota; kingdom Metazoa; phylum Arthropoda; class Insecta; order Diptera; family Muscidae; genus Hydrotaea; species Hydrotaea cyrtoneurina. The sequence goes on along the minus strand of OY282512.1, from coordinate 59,486,471 downwards.
TGAAGCACATTTCTCACTCGGTGGTTATGTTAATAAACAAAATGATTGTATTTGGGGTTCTGAGAGTCACTGTTTGGCGACATCATCTGACCCCCATGACCATGCGATTTGACACCATCATACTTTTTTTTTGGGCTACTCGAAACACCGTGTTTATGGAGATAAACCTTTAACTCTTGAGCACTTAAGTACCAACATTCGTCAAGTTATGGCTGAGATCCCATCCAATATGTGCCAAAAAGTGGTCCAAAATTACCTCAAAAACATCAATGCTTGCAACACTTCGCGTGGTGGTCATTTAAATGATGTAGTGTTTCACACATAATGTCAAAGTTCAAAATTTATAATAAAAAAAAATTTCATGAAAAAAAATATTTGATGTGTTTTATTTACGTTTACTTTTAAAAAGCAGAATGGATAACCTTATCGTTTAAACAGATATTACTTACTTATTATGTAACAGACTTACAGATGTTACATAATATTTCATACTTCTTTAAGTGTTCTTCAAAACTACAATTTATATCGTACATTTAATATGTTTCTTCAAAACCTTAGTTAATTAGCTGGCGATGTAGATAAAATCAAATATCTATTACGTTTTACGGAACAAAATACCAATCTCAAAAAAATGTAGGGCCGGAAATCAGAGAACATTTAATTTAATGAATTCTCATTTCTCTCAGCTCGATTTTAAGAAAAAAAAAAAAAAGTGAAAGTTTAGTAATATTTTTACAAAATAACGACAGTAGTAGTTTTTTTTGTCTCGAAACGTTTATGCATTTAAAGCTTTACTAAATAAAGAATTTCGGCAAGATTTCGTTGCGCGTATTAATAGCATTACAGTACAGTATAATCCCGATAATTCGTACCCCGCTAATTCGTAAACCCCGCTTATTCGTAACAAAATCCCGGTCCCTTGAAAAAATCGCGATAATTCGTAAAAATCCCATACATTTCGGTACCCTCGATAAATCGTAAAATTTTTCCAGCGAAATTCCTAAAAATCTCTTATAATTCGTAATTTTTCGTTGAAAACCTCGATAATTCGCAAACTTCAACTGTTGTGCTATTCTCTCTTTCACTTCTTTCGTGCTTTTTTATGTAGCGGAGGCGACGCGTTCTTTGGAGGAAAAACGGTAAACCACTGACAAGTGATTCTATGATCTCAAGTGGCGAAGCATTTGTTGTTGTTTATGTGTGTGTCTTTCTTTAACTCTCATTGTTCTTACTTTGCTGTAAACTGGCATTGATCGGGCATATTCACATTTTTCAGCAGCTCAGTGAATTAAGTGGTGATTTTACTCCGTAAAAATGCGTGCGGTTTGTCCGAAGGCCATTAAAATATCACAAAAACGGTCGCTTTAAGTACTTTATGAATTAAGTTTTTGTTTTTTTGTTGAAAATGAATTGGTAATTCGCATTTTTTCTTTCTTCCCCCCTATAATTCGAAACCCCGCTAATTCGTAGAAAATGCCAGGTACCAGAAGGAGCATGGTCAGCCTTCCAAGTTTTTGTCCGAAACTTTATCCAATTTTCGCTTTATGAAATCTGTTGAAATAAAGATCTTTTATAATACCTACTGGCTCCCAATGAAATATAGCCTTGGAGTTGAAGACACTGGGCCAAATCTTACAGGATATATATAACATCACAAAACATCGTGGCACCACCCTTACAACTCATTATGTTCTGGGATCATATCATATGTAGTATTGGAGGAATGTATATTACTGTATGTACATATACAATATAAATGTGAAGAGCATGATAGATTTTTCACAGGGTTGGGATCTCAATTCATCGTTGCTTGTTATAATGCTATGTACTGTGGACTGATGGTGTTCTGGGTATTAAATCATTTGGGTCAACATTTCCATAAATGCAAATCAACTTTAGAAAGTTAACTGGAGTAGGTTTGTGACGTACATTCGCAAATGCGAACAAACATTCACAAAAAAAAAATAATATTTGCATTCGCAAAAAGGGGTACATATTTAAATATTGCAAAGACCGTTACTTTCGCGTTCGCTAACCTAAATTCGTTACATCCCTAATCTGGAGGACAACCAATAAGATGGACCACTGACCCAAAATACAGTCTTTATGATAATATGCAAACATCAATTTATATTATAATTTAACATATAATTTCACATCAACTTCAAAATAAAAACAGGTGATGATATAAATTATAATTGAATATTTATAATTGATAATATGTATCTAAATTTGTTGGTTATTTGCTACCATGGACGAAAAAAAAGAATGTTTTTGAGATGAATTTATTAAGTAGAATGATGAAATACACACAATGAAAATGGCGGGATTACAAAGTTGTCATAACTGCCAAATGTACGGTGAAAACTTTTTGTGCGCATTGAGCTAGAAACCATATCAAAGCAAACTGTAACGGGGATCACAAATAGATGTCGCTAAGCTGTCCCAGTAGGATAAACTACTTAAATATTAGGGAGCGTACTCAACCCAAGCGTTCCAGTATACGTAGGCAAATTACCCAGCAAAGCTATCCAAACAATGAAAACTTTGGTCAGCATTTTCCGAATGCTTTAAATCAAAATATACTGCCTGATACAAGCACATGGGGAAATTTTCAAACACGCGAAAATTCTGATAAATCAGGGCTCGTTTCTTTTGATGAAATAAAAAATCTTACGTCTGAATTGATAACTGGCTTAAGCAAGTGCAAATCACGTGCGGACCAGTTTGGTGTACTGACAAATCTTGCACGTAAATTTCTATATAAATGAGCAATAACATCAAAGGCCAGAGGTATTCGCAATAAGAAAGATGACCTTTTTAATTTTTTAAAAACTCACAATGTTGGTATTTGTTTCCAAAGTGAGACTTGGTTAACTAACGATATTACAATAAACCACACCGACTTTTACTGTTATAGATGTGACCGTCAACATGGAAGAGGAGGAGGTGTTGCGATAATTATACATAAAAATATTAGGCATCAGCAGATTCATACACAAAATACAACACTCATTGAAAATGTGGGTATTAAGCTACTTTTAAACGAAGATTACATTAATATTTTTTCCTGTTATTTCCCTGGCGGATCTACGAGAAGTGATCCCGGTAGAAAACAAACGTTCAGATGGGATTTAAGAAAACTGACTAACACAAATAAATAATATGTACACAAATAATAAATATATTCTGGGTGGCGACTTTAACTGCAGACACCGTTACTGGGGTTGTCGAACGAGTAACTCATGGGGTAACACTTTATATGATAAGTTAAGATTCGATGGTTTACATATAATGTTTCCATCGGATAATACTTACATTTCCGCTGATCACAGAAGACAACCATCTACGCTATTTTTTTCCTAACTAACATGCCTCAATTATTATCTACCACTTCAACTATAAACGATCTTGGTTCTGATCATCTGCCTATTTGTAGTATATATACTTAACGCAAGACATGAGGTTGTTGAAAATCGAATGTACAATTTCAGCAGAACAAATTGGAGCAGATACAAAAAGAGCCTAATTAGTAATTTACCTACCCCTTCGGAGATTCCTACAAACGTCCCTAAACGTAGAAGAGCGCCAACAAGACAATTTTTTTTTTATTTGGACTAACACTCAGGGGATGCCGCCTATAAATGCAATGCACTGTGTTAGCGACGGGAAATGAGGGTATTGGAGGGAGAAAAGAGGGAGTAGTGTTTGTTGATGTTTGCCTTGAATTTGATAATGTCATAGCAGGCAGGAAAAACACTTGCTGGAAGATTATTCCACATGCGAACAGTACGGCTGAAGAACGAATTTTCTCTATAGTGCGTCGTCCGGTCAACCGGCCATTTGACAATGAACGGATGAGAGACCCTGGATAGCCGAGTATTCCGGCTAAATGTTCTAACGTCAGGGACCAGACGACGGATTTCTTCCGAACAGATACCATTAAAACATCTATAGAATAGCGATACACAACCCACATTTCGGCGATGCTGTAGGGAGACAATAGAGCTGGATACCCTACCATCCCCTATCATCACCACCGCTCTCCTCTGTACACGGTCCAGAAGCTTCAAAGATGTTAATGGAGCCCCTGCCCATATATGCGAGTTGTATTCCATTTTAGGCCGGATGTATGTGGTGTAAATATTTACGAGGTCGGATGGGGTGAAGTATTTAAAAAGCCTAAACACTTGAATGCTTCTTTCGACACTTCGAATATATGGCTAGCCCAGCGAGCATCACCCTGTATCTTCATGCCCAGAACATCAAGAGTGTCTGATTCGTCGATATCCACACCACCCATAGACATTGACGACGGTGCTATATCAGTGGAACTTTTGTGTGACAACAAACAGCACTGGATCTTTTGTGCATTAAAATCTACTCTGTTCATTTGGCCTCACTCACAAATCGTCGCCAAATCGCGGTTAAGTGAGTCATTCATCGTTCGCCTTTTGTCCTCGACCTCCAGAGGACCTGGCCGATGATCAAATGAGTATGTATGACAGAGGTTACTGTCATCCGCAAAGGAGTAGATCGGGTTCACAGTCTGACCCAACAGGTCGTCAATGAAAATAAGAAATGGAGAAGGAGAGAGGACAGAGCCTTGTGGCACTCCTGCGGTCAACCTATGCTCGTTGGATGAGACCTCATCTATAACAACTCGTATAGAGCGATCTCTGAGAAAACTCGATATGAATCGAGAGAATGTATTACCGACACCAAATGCAATAAGTTTTGATATGAGTGCTCCGTGCCAGACCCTATCGAACGCCTTGGAAATATCTAGAGCCACGACCTTACTTTCACCAAGGCGGTGAATGGATCGACTCCATCGCTCCGTAAGGAACGCCATCAGGTCTCCAGTAGATCGAATTCTACGGAAGCCATACTGTCGATCATTCAGGAGGCCGTTAGACTCTAAATATTTGACAAGATGGTGGTTAACCATGCTCTCCATAACCTTTGAGAGCGCAGAACATATTGCAATTGGACGGTAATTCGCAGGATTAGTAGCCTCACCTTTCTTGGGGATCGGCTGAACATTGGCAACTTTCCAACGTGAAGGGTAAATACCAGCATGGTACGACATGTTGAAAAGATTGCGCAATGGACGAGCTAGCGTCGAAGAGCACTTACATAGGACAAGTGCTGAAATACCATCCAGGCCCGGAGTTTTGTTTACATTGAGATCTGCAAGAACCCTTTTGACTCCACGTGTCCATGCCAAATATATGGTTTTTCGAATTGGTACTCATGTACAGCTTTGCTGCATATGGGGGCGTTGGTAGACGCATTGTATTTCACCCGGTGCTAAGACCACCGTGAGTTTGGGCCAACGTGGCAGGTACTCACGTAAAACACGGCGACTCTGACTCCACGTGTCCACGTGGGCAGTGGTAGACTGCTTTCTGGCAAAGATGAATTCTTTGCAAATATTTCAGCCATAAGGTTAGCTTTGTCAACCGGGTCAGTGAATATCTGGTCTGATACGCAACAGTTCCGTCAACAAGGGTTGAAATAGAAGATGAAGAATTGTTCCTTACCCTTTTAACGAATGACCAGAAGCTCTTACTTCCCCTGGGAGAAGAAAGAACTTAAGCACGAAGGCGCTGTTCATGGAGAAATTGTTCGCGCCTAAGCACTCTGGCACAATTGGATCTTGCCTGTTTACGTAGCAGCTCAGTAGTGACGTTTTTATTTAACCACCAATTTCTGAACGCTTCCTCTTTGGATCTGACAGCTTCTTTGCATGTCTGATTAAACCAACAGTTCTTTGGAGGTTTAATCGAAGTAGTCTTCGATGGAATAAACGTGTTTATTCCAAGAAGAATTATTTCCTCGACCATTTCAGCAGCAGCATCGACATTGTTGTCTAGGAAACATAATTTCCAGTTAAATTGCTGGTAAAAACTGTTGAGCTCGGCCCAACGTGCCTTTTCGTATATGTACATTGTCCTCTTCGTTTACCAAACAACATTAAAATTCTGATTCAACATAGAAACATTTATAGGCGTAACTGGAAACGGTATAAAGATGTAAACGATCATCGTCTTATGGTACAGTTAAATAACAAAATATCCAAGGAACTAAGTAATTACAGAAATTTAACATGGAACATTATGCTGGCTACTTTAGATATGTAGGTCTTCTTGACGCTTGTGGAAAATTTAAAAAATTCTGAAAAAGAAATGGAAAAATATTCCGCTCTTAAAACAAAATGATAATGTTTATCACACACAACAAGAGAAGGCGGACTGTTTGGCTCAAAATTTCCAACTAAATCACTGTTTTTCATTACAAATATTACCAGATCCTTAAATCTTACTTCACCAGACTCGTTCCTTATTGACGTCGGAAAAACAACTAAATTATTAAAGGAATTGAAAACTAAGAAATCATCAGGTTTAGATGGAATAAACAACCAAGCTATAAAACAATTACCTAAAAAAGCAATTTTATACCTCACCACTATTTTAGATTCATGCTTAAAGTTGGTTATTTCCTTAGCGCTTGGAAAAAATCCAAAACAATCCCTATATTAAAACCAAATAAGCCTCCGGAAAAATCTTGTTCGTACAGGCAAATCAGTTTATAAAGTTCCATTAGTAAAATGCTAGAATGAATAATAAAAGAAAAACTTAACAATTTTACTGATACGCACGATATTCTCCCCCACAACAATTTGGCTTTAGGAGAGAAAATAAAACACCTCGCAACCGCTCATAAAAATTAAAAATTTTGTGCGTTCAAATTCAACGGGTATGGTTCTGCTTGATATAAAAACTGCTTTTGATTCTGTTTTGCATAACGGATTGATATATAAGCCACATAAACTTAATTTTCCAACGGAAATTATTAAAATCGTCCAGAGTTTTCTTACCGAAAGATCCTTCAGTGTATATATATATACCAGCAGGATGTCCTCAAGGATCGTGCCTTTCACCAACATTATACAATATCTTCACAGCCGATATACCAACACCCATAGGGTGTAGTATTTCGATATGTATGCCATTTCACGAGGAAAAGGACATCCTGTTATGTCCCGCAAGTCCCCCTTCAGTTTATGAATCACGATATTGAATGGGAGAAAAATGTTAAATATTTGGGTGTTATCTTGGATTCCAGACAAGCTCAGCAAAACCACCCGAATGATATATCCACTTATAAACAGACACTCAACCCTAAACCATGCAAACAAAATGTTAATTTTTAAAACAATTTTTCTTCCTATAATGTTCTACTGTCCACCGGTATGGTCAAAAATGGCATGCTGTCACTTCAAAAAACTACAAACAGCGTAAAACAGACTACCGAAGCTGATACTAAAGTTACCATGGCATTACTCCACGCTAGGCTAACACACACTTGCTAACGTTGACCTTGTATACGTTAGAATTAACAAATTCTCAACAAACTTTAATAGTCGATGTCAAAATCAGTATAATTTTACCCTTTTAACCTTTGAGAGCGCAGAACATATTGCAATTGGACGGTAATTCGCAGGATTAGTAGCCTCACCTTTCTTGGGAATCGGCTGAACATTGGCAACTTTCCAACGTGAAGGGTAAATACCAGCATGGTACGACATGTTGAAAAGATTGCGCAATGGACGAGCTAGCGTCGAAGAGCACTTACATAGGACAAGTGCTGAAATACCATCCAGGCCCGGAGTTTTGTTTACATTGAGATCTGCAAGAACCCTTTTGACTCCACGTGTCCATGCCAAATATATGGTTTTTCGAATTGGTACTCATGTACAGCTTTGCTGCATATGGGGGCGTTGGTAGACGCATTGTATTTCACCCGGTGCTAAGACCACCGTGAGTTCGGGCCAACGTGGCAGGTACTCACGTAAAACACGGCGACTCTGACTCCACGTGTTCGAAAAAATATCTGAGGCATCGAACTAGACACGTTCTCGATCATGGGCAGTGGTAGACTGCTTTCTGGCAAAGATGAATTCTTTGCAAATATTTCAGCCATAAGGTTAGCTTTGTCAACCGGGTCAGTGAATATCTGGTCTGATACGCAACAGTTCCGTCAACAAGGGTTGAAATAGAAGATGAAGAATTGTTCCTTACCCTTTTAACGAATGACCAGAAGCTCTTACTTCCCCTGGGAGAAGAAAGAACTTAAGCACGAAGGCGCTGTTCATGGAGAAATTGTTCGCGCCTAAGCACTCTGGCACAATTGGATCTTGTCTGTTTACGTAGCAGCTCAGTAGTGACGTTTTTATTTAACCACCAATTTCTGAACGCTTCCTCTTTGGATCTGACAGCTTCTTTGCATGTCTGATTAAACCAACAGTTCTTTGGAGGTTTAATCGAAGTAGTCTTCGATGGAATAAACGTGTTTATTCCAAGAAGAATTATTTCCTCGACCATTTCAGCAGCAGCATCGACATTGTTGTCTAGGAAACATAATTTCCAGTTAAATTGCTGGTAAAAACTGTTGAGCTCGGCCCAACGTGCCTTTTCGTATATGTACATTGTCCTCTTCGTTTACCAAACAACATTAAAATTCTGATTCAACATAGAAACATTTATAGGCGTAACTGGAAACGGTATAAAGATGTAAACGATCATCGTCTTATGGTACAGTTAAATAACAAAATATCCAAGGAACTAAGTAATTACAGAAATTTAACATGGAACATTATGCTGGCTACTTTAGATATGTAGGTCTTCTTGACGCTTGTGGAAAATTTAAAAAATTCTGAAAAAGAAATGGAAAAATATTCCGCTCTTAAAACAAAATGATAATGTTTATCACACACAACAAGAGAAGGCGGACTGTTTGGCTCAAAATTTCCAACTAAATCACTGTTTTTCATTACAAATATTACCAGATCCTTAAATCTTACTTCACCAGACTCGTTCCTTATTGACGTCGGAAAAACAACTAAATTATTAAAGGAATTGAAAACTAAGAAATCATCAGGTTTAGATGGAATAAACAACCAAGCTATAAAACAATTACCTAAAAAAGCAATATTATACCTGACCACTATTTTAGATTCATGCTTAAAGTTGGTTATTTCCTTAGCGCTTGGAAAAAATCCAAAACAATCCCTATATTAAAACCAAATAAGCCTCCGGAAAAATCTTGTTCGTACAGGCAAATCAGTTTATAAAGTTCCATTAGTAAAATGCTAGAATGAATAATAAAAGAAAAACTTAACAATTTTACTGATACGCACGATATTCTCCCCCACAACAATTTGGCTTTAGGAGAGAAAATAAAACACCTCGCAACCGCTCATAAAAATTAAAAATTTTGTGCGTTCAAATTCAACGGGTATGGTTCTGCTTGATATAAAAACTGCTTTTGATTCTGTTTTGCATAACGGATTGATATATAAGCCACATAAACTTAATTTTCCAACGGAAATTATTAAAATCGTCCAGAGTTTTCTTACCGAAAGATCCTTCAGTGTATATATATATACCAGCAGGATGTCCTCAAGGATCGTGCCTTTCACCAACATTATACAATATCTTCACAGCCGATATACCAACACCCATAGGGTGTAGTATTTCGATATGTATGCCATTTCACGAGGAAAAGGACATCCTGTTATGTCCCGCAAGTCCCCCTTCAGTTTATGAATCACGATATTGAATGGGAGAAAAATGTTAAATATTTGGGTGTTATCTTGGATTCCAGACAAGCTCAGCAAAACCACCCGAATGATATATCCACTTATAAACAGACACTCAACCCTAAACCATGCAAACAAAATGTTAATTTTTAAAACAATTTTTCTTCCTATAATGTTCTACTGTCCACCGGTATGGTCAAAAATGGCATGCTGTCACTTCAAAAAACTACAAACAGCGTAAAACAGACTACCGAAGCTGATACTAAAGTTACCATGGCATTACTCCACGCTAGGCTAACACACTTGCTAACGTTGACCTTGTATACGTTAGAATTAACAAATTCTCAACAAACTTTACTTGCTAACGTTGAAACACACTTGCTAACGTTGACCTTGTATACGTTAGAATTAACAAATTCTCAACAAACTTTAATAGTCGATGTCAAAATCAGAATAATTTTACCCTTTTTTAATATATACTACGCAACATAGTTGCAAAGTAGAAAAGGAAATTAAATTTCCTGAACTCTTAAGTTCGTAATGTCATTTGTAAAATCATTATGCTGAACAATGAACTAAACTCATATATAATATATATACTTAATAAATTCATCTTAACAACATAGGCCACAATATAATTTCGTGGGGTCTTTTTTCATAATGCAATTTCGGGGCCTAATTTCATTTTTTCATTTGAGGTGTATTTTCGTCCGGCCTAATGTCATACCGCCTACAGGCGCAGCCTGCATTATTTGCAGACAAATTCCATTTACGATACAATTTTTTTCGTATCTCACATCTGTTGCATTTTGGTCCGCCAACGCTTATACAGTCAATTTCCCTTGACTTACATTTTGGGAAAAAAAAATAATAGAGGCAATAGAGTATTTAAATTTCTTGAGAAGCTTACCTTGAACCAGGTTTTTTAGCGTTATCACTTTTAGACGAAGATCAGGGGTGCAACGACGAAAGTTGAAGAAGATCAACCGGGATAGCAAACAGGCCAAGGTGCATGATGCAGTTATCTGAAACCAGTCATTTCATAGAGTGCCAACAAAATCCTACTTTTCCTAGCCCCTCACTCACATAGCGTCTGTAGAAGTTTTTACCCGTTCGGAGCCGGGTATAAACGGTAGGTGCCAGTCACTGAGTATACAACTTATATCGTGTCCGTTCCTTCATGTTAAGCAATGTTAAGAGAAATAAGTAAGTAACGATATGTTCGTGTTTCTCCGATCTATTGAAAATGGTATGTGGTTCAAATCGAATTAGGCTTTTTGTTTTGTATACCATAAAGTGGAACTGAACTAACGTCTTGTTTTTTTTTATCATTTGTTATGTTTTAAACTAGGATTTGTATAAGTTTGAATTAAATTGTAATCTTTTGAATTAAAAATTCGACTTAAATCGACTTGTAATTCACAAAAAACTCGAAAAGTCGATAAATCGAAAAAGTAAAAAGGTCGAAATGTCGACTTAGGTTGCAACCCTACGCGTAATTGATGTTATGACTTAAGAGTATTTTTCAGAAAAGCCAAAATACATTATTTTCAGGGTTTTAGGTCTGATAAAAAAATTTTTTAATGAACATTTAGAACACCAATTTGCAAACTATACACCGACGAATTCGGATAAGCGCACTACTTTTATATACCCTCACCCTCAGTAAAAACATACAAGTCTCATATTCCATAATAGCACCCTATTGTACAGTTTTTTCTCGAAAATTGTATGTAAGTACCAGAAGGGGAGTTGCCAGACTTCCAAGTTTTTGTCCAAAACTTTTTGCAGACATAGCTTTACTAACTACCGAATTTGTGGAAGATCGCGTTGGGCATATTGATAATATTACACGGTTTATAAGGGGTGGAATGGTCCATATGTATGGAAGGTACCAGAAGGGGAGTTGCCAGACTTCCATGTTTTCGTCCAAAACTTTTTCCAGTCATAGCTTTACTAACTACCGAATTTGGGGAAGATCGCGTTGGGCATATTGATATTATTATACGATTTATATTGGGGCGGGATGGTACATTTGTATGGGAGGTACCAAAAGGGGAGTTGCCAGACTTCCAAGTTTTTGTCCAAAACTTCTTCCAGCCATAGCTTTCTTAATTTGGGCAAGATCGCGTTTATCATACTGATAATATTACACGGTTTATAAAGGGTGGAATGGTCCATATGTATGGGAGGTACCAGAAGGGGAGTTGCCAGACTTCCAAGTTTTTGCCCGAAACTTTGTCTGGCAATAGCTTTATCAAATACAGAATGTGGACAAGATTGCGTTGGTCATATTGATATTATTACACAATTTCTAAAGTGGGCGAAATAGACGATTTTTATGGGAGGTACCCGAAGTGGTGTGGCCATAAGCAATCCCATAAGCAGTTTTGGAAAAATATTAACCCATGCCAAATTTCAAAGCGATTGTTTAACTCTTTCGAACGTTATCGTGCGTACCAGCAGGACAGCGGACGTACAGACGGACAGGCTCAAACGATTCAGACACCTGGGGTCTAATGTGGATATTTCTATTTGTTACACTTTTCGGTCGTATCAAATGATATATACCCTCCTACCCGTAGGGTGAGGGTATAAAAATATCTGCTAATCACATGCAACACAAGTCAACCAAATGAAAATAAGTGACTTTTTGCATCCAGTATCATTAATATTGAATTTAAATTGTACAAAAAGGTATTTTAATAGTTGTGCCACAAGTGCCTATCTTCGTTTCATAGAACAATTTCAGAAGTACATACTCCGTACGTTTAAATGAAAGAAGGTTCAGTTATCCGACGTCCTTTTTAATGAAAATCCCGCATTAGTGAAAAAATAGACTATCTAATTTTGGGTTAACATTTTTTTTAAATACTTAAAATAGTAATGATATATTAAAAAAAACATTAGTATGTATGTGCAAAAGGTGTGAGCAAAATTACAATTTATCACCATTTAAGATGTTTTTGTGAAAATTAATATGGCCATTGAGAACACACATGGCGACCTACGTTAAGTAACAACTTATGTTTCCTTATGCTTTTATTTACTAAAGAAATTGAACTATAACATGTATTATGTATACGTACTTATGTCGGTAATAAGTAAAACAAAATATTTGGAAACAATCTACATAATTTGTTTTACGTAAAAAATCCGTAACGGTACTTCGTGCTCAATAAAAATTTAAGCAAATATGTAGAATCCGTATTGAAAATGCAGAAATTTGGTGTCAATTCGACAAATATGCACTTTCACGGTTGCTTATGAAAACCACAGAATTATGCAGACAATACTGTATTAAGAAACCGTCGTTTTGTACTCGGAAAAATTCGAGGCAGCGACCAAACCAATGAGAAATGTGTACATGTGTTACCCTGCCATTACAATTAATTTGCCAGTGATTATACGATTTGTCTTCGAAACAAAAGAAAACCAGTGAGAAAGTATCAGCCGGGTAAACCGACTTACATATACCCTCACCCTCAGTAAAAACACACACGTCTCGTAGTAACATCTAAAAACTGCATGTAGTTAAAGCTTTACTAAATACAGAATTTCGGCATGATTGCGTTGAGCGAATTAATATTATTACACGATTTCTGAAGTGGGTGGAATGGTACGTTTGTATGGTAGGTACCAGAAGAGGGCCAAATGGTATGGTAGGTACTAGGGGTCCAAATTCTGAACAAATTTAAATGTTTATACACCAAGCCAAAAGTACAACGATTTTTTTAACCATGTGTCTGGTTAATTTTTTCATGGTAAATATTTGATTACAAAGTCAAAATAACGTTATATAAGGTCAAATTTACATGAAAAATAGTTGAGTTAACATTATATAAGGTTGATTTTTTCGATAGAGAGGCTGAAAAATGTGCGAAATAAAAAAACAATTCAAAGATCATTCGGCTCTGTTGTGTCGAAGATCTTGAACTGCTTTGTGTTAGACGAAGTTCAGTATTATGTTACACGAAGTTTCAACAAATGCGATTATTTCCCCCACTCTTTTTCCACTCTTCCTTTTCTCTCAAAATGTGAGCACTTAATCTCGCTCTTTCAAAAAAACCACCACCAAATGCTATCTTCACTGCTTGTTGAGCTGTTGCTTTGTAATGCACGTGTTTGCTTTACTGCTTGATTTTTTTGGGGATATGCGCTACTAAACAGTAGTTCACTCGCATAGAGTTAGGACACTTATTATACCAAAATTGCTGCAGAAATCATTGCAAATGGGTAACGATGAAGAACTGTAACAGCTTCCGAAAATCAAAGCAAAAACAGCTTTTTTGGAAAATTTATATTTCTGCAAAGAAATATAAAATTGTTAAATTGAGCATGCATTGTTTCAATAAATTAACCATGAAATTTTTATATTAACAATTTTCAAGGTTAAAAAATTCAACAATGCATTGTTAAAACAACAATAATTATTTTTATATCAACCAGTTTCATGGTTAAAAAATTCAACCATGGAGTAGTTAAATTAACTATTATTATTGTTAAATACCAGTCAACAAGAAGATGTTCAAATTAACCATATATAACGTAGACTCCAAATCATGTTTATTTATGGTTAAGTTAACCTTATATAAGGTTAATTTTTCTCTCAGTGTAGCTACGGATTTTGGGTAAGATCGGATTGGGCGTAGTAATATTGTTACACGACTTCTAAATTAGGCGGGATGGTACATTTGCATGGCAGGTACCAGAAAGTGAGTTGCAGACTACTAAGTTTTTGTCCGAAACTTAGCCTAGCTATAGCTTTACTAAGTACAGAATATGGGCAAGACCGCGCTGGTTTTTTTTTTGACTAACACTCAGGGGATGCCCCGTATAAATGCAATGCACTGTGTTAACGATGGGAAAGAAGGGTAATGGAGGGAGGAAAGTGGGAGTATTGTTTGTTGATGTTTGCCTTGAATTTGATAATGTCATGGCAGGCAGGAAAAACACTTGTTGGAAGATTATTCCACATGCGAACAGTACGGCTGAAGCACGAATTATCTCTATAGTGCGTCGTCCGGTCAACCGGCCATTTGACAACGAACGGATGAGATTCCCTGGATAGCCGTATATTCCGACTAAATGTCCTAACTTCAGGGACCAGACGACGGATATTTGACGAACAGATACCATTAAAATATCTATAGAATAGCCATACACAACCCACATTTCGGCGATGCTGTAGGGAGACAATAGAGTTGGATACCCTACCATCCCCTATCATCACCACCGCTCTCCTCTGTACACGGTCTAGAAGCTGCAAAGATGTCTTTGTAGCCTCTGCCCATATATGGGAGTTATATTTCATTTTAGGCCGGATGTAGTAGGTATACATATTTACATGATCAGAGGGGGTGAAGTATTTCTTGCACCGCTTTAAAAAGCCTAAACACTGGAATGCTTCTTTCGACACTTCAAATACGTGGTTAGCCCTGCGAGCATCACCCTGTATCTTCATGTCCAGAACATCAAGAGTATCTGATACGTCTATATCCACACCACCCATAGATATTGACGACGATGCTAGATCAGTGGAACGTTTGTGTGGCAACAAACATCACTGGGTCTTTTGTGCATTAAAATCTACTCTGTTCATTTGGCCCCACTCACAAATCGTCGCCAAATCGCGGTTAAGTGAGTCGTTCATCGTTCGCCTTTTGTCCTCGACCTCCAGAGGACCTGGCCGATGATCAAATGAGTACGAATGACAGAGGTTGCTGTCATCCGCAAAGGAGTAGATTGGGTTCACAGTCTGACCCAACAGGTCGTCAATGAAAATAAGAAATAAAGAAGGAGAGAGGACAGAGCCTTGCGTTCAACCTATGCTCTTTGGATGAGACCCCATCTATAACAACTCGTATAGAGCGATCCCTGAGAAAACTCGATATAAATGGAGAGAAGGTATTACCGACACCAAATGCAATACGTTTTGATATGAGTGCTTCGTGCCAGACCGTATCGAACGCCTTGGAAATATCCAGAATCACGACCTTGCTTTCACACAGGCGGTGAATGAACCGACTCCATCGTTCCGAAAGGAACGCCATCAGGTCTCCAGTAGATCGATTTCTACGGAAGCCATACTGTTGATCATTCAGAAGGCCGTTAGACTCTAGATACCAGATGGTGGTTAACCGTGATCTCAATAACCTTAGACAGCACAGAACATATTGCTATTGGACGGTAAGTCGCAGGATTTGCGGCCTCACCTTTCTTGGGGATCGGCTGCACATTGGCAACTCTCCACCGCGAAGGGTAAGTGCCAGCACGGTACGACATGCTGAAAAGATTGCGCAATGGACGAGCTAGCGTCGAAGAGCACTTACTTAGGACAAGTGCTGAAATTCCATCCGGTCCCGGAGTTTTATTTACGTTGAGATCTGTAAGAATCCTTTTAACGCCACGTGTTCGAAAAAATATCTGAGGCATCGAACTAGATACGTTCTCGATCACGGGGAGTGGTTGACTGCTTTCTGGCAAAGATGAATTCTTTGCAAATATTTCAGCCATAAGGTTAGCTTTGTCAACCGGGTCAGTGAATATCGGATCACCGTCAACAAGGGTTGAAATAGAAGATAAAGAATTGTTAGTAAGGACCCTTTTAACGAATGACCAAAAGCTTTTACTTCCTCTGGGAGAAGAAAGAACTTAAGCACGAAGGCGCTGTTCGTGGAGAAGTTTTTCGCGCCTAAGCACTCTGGCACAATTAGATCTTGCCTGCTTACGTAGCAGCTCAGTACTGACGTTTTTAAGTAGTCTTCGAGGGAATAAATCTATTTATACCAAGAAGAATTATTTTTTCGACCATTTCAGCAGCAGCATCGACATTGTTGTCTAGGAAACATAATTTCCAGTTAAATTGCTGGTAAAAACTGTTGAGCTCGGCCCAACGTGCCTTTTCGTATATGTACATTGTTCTCTTCGTGACTGGTTTAGAAGAGCCTAGAATATCGGAGACCGATAAGGATGCTGAGATGGTGCAATGATCCGAGTTTCCAAGAGGCACAAGAATGTTAACCTCATACTTTTCAGGGTAAGAGGTTAAGAAAAGGTCAAGAATATTTTCTTGTTGCCCTTCACACGCGGAATGTGTGTTGGTTCATTCACTAATTGCGCCAAGTCATTGTGCGCGGCAAATAACTCAGCGTACTGACCCTCCGGAGATGTATGGCTCGAATGGGAAAGCCAAGAATTATTATGGACATTGAAATCACCTGCAACAGCAATTTCACTATCCGGATACTCTTCTAAAATTTTGAAATGGAATCGGAAAGGGCGTCGAAGCCATTTACGGTAGCCTCCCTTTCCAAACTTGGGCTTCTGTAAATAAACCCGAAATGCAAAGTGTGTGATCCAATCCTGAATTTAACCCAAAGGGAGTAAAATTCTGGATCTTGTGAGTTTAAATGTTGCTGACTCTGAAACATCACACCATTACGTATATAAACCACAAGACCTCTGTTAGAAAAGAAAGAGGATAGCGTGTGATAGCCAGGAATGTGAACTCACATAGGGCGAGCACATCCGGCCTATGGAAACTAATATGAGAGTATACCGCAAAAAAATTCGATCTTACTCCGCAAATGTTTGCAAAGTGTATTTTATATTTACCTACCATGACACTACCAAAAACAAGACAACATCAAAGCAGAATCACAAATAATGCTGCACCCCTCCCGCCGCTGTTATGTCTGTTATAGCCTTTTCACATTTACTGCGTTTCAGCTGAAACGCCGGCGTTTCGCTCTCTTTCGATGAATTTCGCGAAACACACTTAAATTTCCATACAAAACAAAACGCAGGAATTACGCTCTTTTTGCTGTGGTTTGTTTGAAACCACAGTAAAAATGAGAGAGAGCCCAGTGTTGTACTCCAATAGTAGTTAAAAAAAGGAATAAAATGAAAAAATTTGCATCCCTGTTGAAAGCAAATGTCAGAAAAATGAGGGGAAAAAACAGCTGTTTGTTTGTTTCTTCTAGTTTGTTTTGTTTTGCAAATTTCTCCTTCGATACAATTCCATTGTATTAGTGTAATAATCATTTATTTCTTTAAAAGCATTCGCTGCTTTATCATACAATGCTATAACCTCTAATATTGTACAAATTAAATTCATTTTTTCATTTTCATTTTGATATTATTTTATCTTTGTTTGTTTGTTCAGTACAGAAAACACAAAAGAGAAATGAGAAATGTCAAATGAAACCACAGTAGTTTAAAAAAGCATAATGTGAACACCATGGTTTCAAACTATTTCAAGAGAGCGAAACGCCGGCGTTTCAGCTGAAACGCAGTAAATGTGAAAAGGCTATTAGTTGTTCAGTGTTATGTCTACTACAACTAACAGAACAGCGACAAGAAGAATGCAGAACTATTTGTGATTTGCGAAAGGGCAGATGGAGGGGGGAATACAAGTGCAAGACAACGAGGGGGGCATAAAAAAGCCCTTACTGTTGTCTTTTTTGTGTTGATGCGTAGAGCTGGTTATTGTTGTTGTTGTTAAAGTGCGAGGATTACTACATACAGAATTTGGGCAATATCTCGTTGGGCATATTGATATTATTACATGATTTTTAGGGGGCGGGATTGTACATTTGAAGGGGAGATGCCAGACTTCCAAGTTTTTGTCCTAAACTTTGCCTAGCTATAGCTTTACTAAATACAGAAATTGGGCAAGTTCCCGTTGGGCATATTGATATTATTACACGATTTCGAAAGTGGGCGAAATAGAGGACTTGTATGGCAGGTACCCGAAGGGTGTGGCCATATAGGCCAATCCCATAAGTAGTTTAATTTCGCGGTCACTGTGAATGTTGTAGGAGTGCATAATATTGTTATTGTTTGTTATATCCATAACGGCACATCCCATTTTCGGCTGCTGTTATAAACAACAAAGAAGTGTAACGTATTTGACAATAGAGGATGAAAGAAACTTCCAAATGTTGGAAGGGTATAGACAGCCGCTAGTAACAAAAAATGTGCGTGTTTGGTAAAAAAGCGTGAGTGTGTTGAGTTTTTCGAACAATCACCCAGCGATCCAAACTATTGTGAAAAGTATGGAGTGGTTGAAGCGTTCTCTGAACGAACCTTCGGAGGGAAATCTGATAATTTGGCCGACACGTCGTACAGACCGAACTCTCACTTAATATCTTAGGAAATTTAGACATGTCGAAACAAAATATCCCTCGGGAAAAGAGATCAGAAAACGTTCAGAATTTGACAGACGTTTCTGAACAAAATCAAAAAAATTCTCAAAATTCGTTCAGACCTGTCGGAAGAAAATTTCTCTCAGAAAAGTCGAATAGATTTCGGAACGAAATCCGACATTGTTTAGATGACTCTCATATCCGACATTTGGTTTTGCTCGGAACTCGGATATTGCTATAGACTTCACAAAACTGCCTCGTGTAAACCCATGGTAAGCTTCGTACAGATCAATGCGATTTCGTGTCGGAAAAGTATCGTTCCCCTAATATGCATAGACAGGTAGTTATTATACCCTCACCCAACGTGTAGGAAAGTATATATCATTTAATACGGCTTAAAAGTGTAACACATAGAAATATTCATATTACACCCCAGTGTCTTTGAACCAAATTCGATTCATGACTTTCTGAATCGATTGAGCCATGTCCGTCTGTCCTGCTGGTACGCACTATAACTTTCGAAAGATTATTCATTTATGAATAATAAAAACTGCAGTACTACTAATATTACATTTATAAACGTCATCAACCTAATAAACGTCAACACCCGCGGATTTAAGTAGTTGGCATTATCCCGATATTCTGTATGTTGTTATGTGAGAATAAAAAAATTTTGCACTGCTGAGAAAAAGTTAAAATTCTATGTTTCTAAATTTTCATATTTTTTGTTACCATATTATTACAACTCAAATATATTATTTGGGATGAGCCTTTTCTTCATGAAAACGTACGAAAATTTATGAATAGTATCTCAATATAATGTGTTACAAATTACATATGCTTACCTTTGTGTCCATTACTTCTCCAGGACGTAATTTCTTCTACAATGTGTATTTCACAATTTTACATGTGTGTTACAATATAGACATGGTCATATGGATACACGAGTAAGCAGTATATGGTTTGAAATGGTGTATATTGTCATTGGGTAAGATGTTGTAGTAAATATAATGATTGGTTTGAGGTTTTAATAATGATATCAAGATTAATCACATAATATTTTACAAATAAATACAGTAGTTTACAAACAAATATAATTATAATTCTATAACTATTTATATTCGTCTAATATGTAGTTATAATAACAAAAAACGCATACCTCGTCATTTATTATTAAAGATGGACGTCGTCCCATATCAGCAGGAGGTATTAATGAGCCCCTCCGACTAGCCGGTTCTGGCACTAATGATGGCCGTTTTTCACGTATAACTTCTATTTTAGGTGGTTCTCCCGGCGCTGGGGGTTGCACTTTATTAATTTTTGGTGCATCAACCTAGAAATATATACAAATATTCCGTCTTAAGTATTTGGATTGGTACAAACTTGTTCTTATGATTCCGTTCAAACACTTAGCTAAAACTATATCTAGATTTACATAATAGATAAGTTTGTGTGAAAAATCATGTAAACAGAAATATGAAATAATAGTGCGAAAAATCGTGTGTGCGACTACCACGCAGCAGAAACCAGGTTCGAAAGACCATCAAACTGTTTTTAGCGGCTGCTCCCACCTCTTTAATGCTGGCGACTTTGGGAGTAAGAGAGGAATCTCTAAGCAATATAAAACAAATTACATCGTGCGCAGCTCACTGATTCTGTTCACCAGCATGGAATGTTAAGATAAATAAGTAATCGCGTAAAAAACTATTTTTATTTAAAAAATGAAACAGTGTGACACGCACCAGTATATAATCTCACTAAAATGTTGACACCAGAATGTTTATTGTGTTGTTTGCTAGATTTGAAATGCATTTGATTTCAAAAGTTAGAGTGAGAACACATTAAATACTCGAATGAGTAGGTAAATATAGGGTTATCCATGTCGTAGTTTCAAAAGTATAGGGCTGGAATTCGACGTCTGTCAAACTAAGTTGTTATACCAATTCTTTTCAGTTGGAAGTCTGACATTGACGAAAATGGATCGCTTAACTATCACACAACGCGTAAAAATTATTAAAACCTACAGAAATGGTGATTCTGGCACAGTCACATATCGTCCTTAAGAGGAGATTATGGTTTATCGTTATGAAGCACATTTCTCACTCGGTGGGTATGTTAATAAACAAAATTGTCGTATTTGGGGTTCTGAGAATCCTCAAGTGAAGAGAGGTCATTACATCCACAAATACTCACTGTTTGGTGCGCTCTTTGGCCCGAAGGTGTGGTTACTTCTTCGAAAACGACGAAGGGAACGACTGTCACCGTCAATTCGCAGCGTTATGGTCGTTTGATAACCGACTTTTTTGCTTAACTTCTCGTCGTGGCGACATCAATCAACTGGCCACCACGATCATGCGATTTGACACCATTCGACTTTTTTTTGTGGGGCTATTCGAAAGACCGTGTTTATGCAGATAAACCTTTAACTCTTGAGCACTTAAGAACCAACATTCGTCAACTTATGGCTGAGATACCGCCCAATATGTGCCAAAAAGTGGTCCAAAATTATCTCAAAAGAATCAATGCCTGGTCATTTAAATGATGTAGTGTTTCACATAATGTCAACGTTCAAACTTTATATTAAAAAAGAAATATCATGAAAAAACATATTTTATATGTGTTTTAAAAATCAAAATGGATAACCCTTTATATGAATTTTATAAATCCCTTAATTTACACGAAACCCAAAAAAGTCGTGTAAAAGTGAAATTGTGGAAAAAAGGTATCATGCAAATCGAAGGATAAGTCTATATATTGTGCAGAATTATACATGTCAGTTATTTACTGCCTGTTTATAAGTAATTTATTTACCTTTTCACTTTTGACCGTAACGAAAGGAATAAATATATCGCTCATTTACTTCAATAGTGTCACAATACAAAATTGCCTTTTTTATGTTGTTGCTCAAGTAAAAGGTGTAAATATCTTATTTAAGTTGACTTGTTTTGCGTATATCATACCTACATATGTCAGGGGTCTTGTTAATATGGGAAACCTATGGTTTGACCATATGATTTTTTCAACTGTTCATAACACTAGAAATTTATTGTTGTTTTGACCGATTATAATGTTCCCAACCCTTATGATTTCATTCAGAAAAACGACACGATAGCAGATTTATCAATCTAAATAACCTCATAATGATTGCCTTTGACATGTAGGCAATATACACGTGCAATAGTATATCTGCAAGTATCGTCAAAAAAATATACCATATCTGGGCAATTCCATAGTACTACTCCCATTTTTTGTTATAATTCAGAAATATAAAGGTTATCGTTTAAAAAAAAAGAAAGTGATTCCCAAGGATGTTACGCTTAAAAACTTTTAATAATAGGTACATACTGAAAAAAGGTGATTTCTGCTCAGAATGGTCATCAGAAGGCTGTGACGGGCTTGACCCTACAAACCTCAGTTTTTAGGTCAGTTTCTGTAAATATTCCATAGAACGCACGCACACATTTTGGAGTAGTTAATCGTTCAACATTTTTTGATTGTACTTACTGTCTGGAAAAAAATATTTGTTCCTAAAGAAATGCTTTTTTCAAGTTGTGACGTCAGACGCGTCGGGTGTGACCTAGTATGAAATCTCGAAAAGTTTAAAGGTACAAAAGCTTTTTATTGAATTAATTAATGTAATAAACGTAAAAATAAACCCACAAGCAAAATAAAATGAGAAATTTACTCGCTATCTATACTATCATAGACAGGAGAATAGTCCAGTCGAGTATTTTTTAAAGCAATTATTATAAATTCAGATAAACAAACATTATATCTGCTCCTTTTTATGCATTATTTTGAATATTGGGTATTGTTTTGACATCTTCCCTCCTCTTGTTTTAAAAATTACTATTCATCAATATTTCATCTTTAGAAGCGTAAAAAACGATGGTGTAACTTTATTTTTTTTCTGCTAGATTTTTTAAATAATCCATGGCTTTATCGCTGCCCATATTGATTTATTTTAAAATCCCTTTTTCGTTGTCTGCTCTTTTGTTTTTTCTCGAAAAATTTTTCTTTTTTCTTCCAATGATTTCTTATTCATCATATTTTTTTTCCGGAACCTTTCTCTTCCTAAAGCCAAATTGTGCCCACATTTTTCTTTATTTTCTTCCCTTGCACATAGATTCTATTTTTGGCTTCTATTGAAAACATTGGAGTTATTCATGGTGTGACCAAATATTTCCTTCAACTAAATACACGAATATTAAAAATGTGGTTGACAAAATATCATTATACTATTACTAGAACTGACTTTTTTATTGTTGGAAAGTATCAAGCTTTTATTATGTAAAATAACAAATTTATTTAACTTTTTCAACTTTTACTGAGACGGGTGTGAATGAAAATTTTAATTTTTAAATTATTCCACAAAACTTTTATTATGAAACATACAAAGTCGAAACTTCAACAAATAGTTAGTATATTCTTTCCAAAGATAACAGTTTTTATTAATTCTGAGAAGAAAAAAACGCAAAATAAACGCCAAACGTTCAAAAATGTAGAAGAGCGGTTTCAGTATATGCTCAAATCGATAAAAATAAAAAAAAAATTATTTTGTTTATTTTTTCATAATTGTCATTTTGTTGTTGACATGGATTGACAATTTTTTATTAAAAAATATGTAATTTTTTTTTTCATGCAAGTGGT
Source organism: Hydrotaea cyrtoneurina (assembly GCA_958296145.1). Classification (NCBI taxonomy): domain Eukaryota; kingdom Metazoa; phylum Arthropoda; class Insecta; order Diptera; family Muscidae; genus Hydrotaea; species Hydrotaea cyrtoneurina. Next base: position 59,463,065 of record OY282512.1, on the reverse strand, counting down.
CGTTTTCCATTGAAATGCCCATTTATTATCACTGGTATAAGTGATCTAGTGAGTATAACAGATATTATATGGTTTTGCTTGTTCGTACTCATTCACTATAGTAAACAGAGTAACTGTTACAACTTGTATTGCAGTAAGTGAGAAATGTTTTTGTTCCTTTTTCTTAAATAACTGTTGTACCACAAATATGTCCAAACATTGTGGTGGAACAATTAATTGTGAAGTTTGATAGACATTTCTTTTTATTTTAAGATTTAAAGTGACAATTTCTTAAATGCTTTTTGTTTTTGTTTTTCTTTTGTATTTGAATTATAATAATCTGTATTAATGTTGACCATTTCAAAACTAAATATAAAATACCATTTCAAACTAAAATATATTTTTGTTTGTAATGTGTTTTAATAAATTTATTCTTGTCGTATTTTCTTATTATTATGTTATATTTTAAGTTCTAAGACTGAACTATTTTTGTTACCTGAAGTTCCTTAAGTTTATTTAAATTAATAAACGGATTATTGGAAAATATATAACTATTGATAATATATGTTTTATTTATGGTAATACTAATTTACCGCTGAAATTTTATTAATCTACATATTATTATATATAATTTTTGTCGGAATATTACCAAAGTAATTTTTTAACATCAGTTACACTGTCATATTGACATCGTACAATAAGTACTTGTAGTACAGAGGTATGCGCAACTAAAACTGCTTGTATTGATGCTTAATAGTATTAGTGAGATGGCAGAAAACCCCACAAAATTAAAAAAGGCAAGCGTTTAAAATATAATGGTGCATTATATTTCCCTATTTACTATTTTACGCATTTGAAGTAAAAATATTTTGCGAATTGTGTATTACTTAACATAGGGAATAGGTGGAATATGTTACTATCAATGTATTCGTTCCTATTTGTTTAACTTAGTTTCATAACTAAGTCTTTTATCAAACATATTTTTAATAAATATCCCATCAGAAAATGGTTTTCCCTGCCCAAACTTATTAATTTTGATATTTTTTTTTTTTTTTTTTTTTTTGTTAACCAGCTCTTTGGTATGGTCAAATGGTAGCAACCATGTATTTATTTTTCCCTAAATAAATGTCTTTATATTCATTTAAAAGTTCTTCCTTTCCTTCCCAATAAACTTATTTATATCGCTGTGAAAACCATCATAATGCCTTTTAATAGCATAATCCCTTTTTTCCTTAAAGCATTATTTACAGTAAAATATTTTTCACATAACATCATTTATTTGAAATGAAACACGAGTGTTGGCTGTGTAAATTGTCTTGAAAAAAACAATATACAGGCAAATATCGAAATACTACACCCCAAGAATGATAGAAACAAAGATTTCGCCATGCGCATGTTTTCCCGTTAGATGACGTAGTTTGTCCCTTGTAAGGGTTGCCAACTCTATTTGTATCTACAACGAGTGACAAGTTTCAGATTCAAACACAGCGTAAGAACTATTGTTGGGAACCCTGCAATCAGCCAATAGGAACACACTACGCGTGATGTCATTCGATCAACCTGCGCAGAAAATTTTTTTCTCTGCGCCAAATGGCGTAATCTTTGATAGAAGAATGATAGAAATAAAGATTACGCCATGCGCATGATTTTCCGTTAGATGACGTATTTGTTCCTTTGTAACGATTGCCAACTCTATTTGTATCTACAACGGGTACATAGTTTCCGATTGGAATACAGCATAAGAACTATTGTTGGCAACCCTGTAATTAAAACCACTTTGACTATTATCCATGATATTCACCCCTACTCTGTAAGTCGTCGCCAAAGGCGTCGTCGTCTCAGAGTCGTTGTCACTCGTTGACGTCGGCGTTGTCACATGAATGCAAAATTGGTACTTTGTAAGACGTCGCGGCCAGTGACGCCTGCGTATCGATAATTTACCACCAAAAAGTGTAATCCCTAACGAGTAAAGAAAATGTTCTTCTATTTGTTTGGTAAAATGTATTATTTTCTTGATGAAAGTTCAAGTTCTAGTGATGAAGAACAGAAAAAAAGCCTTCGTATACAAAGAAAAATTATAAGGCAAAGGTCAGATATATTTAACCTACCACATATCAAGTAAGTTTTATAATTTTTATATTTTGGGTCATGATACATGCCATTCATAAAATATGTCATTTATCTACAGGTTTCAAAACCATTTTCGCATCAATAAAGCAGCATTTAAATACTTGCTTGATACTATTGAGCCGAAAATGAAGAAAAGTATTCGGTCAACTTCTGTGTCCACCACAATAAAGTTGGCTACAACTTTACGCTTTTTGGCACAGGGGTCATACCAGTTGAGTGTAGGAAACGACTTCCATCTCGGTTTGGCTCAACAATCTGTAAGCACAATTCTTACAGAAATGCCTTTCGCAAGGCTTGGGTTTTTCCCAAGTTCTTTTATTAAACAATCAAATTGTGTTCCATTTGTAATTTTGACTTTCCACCAACTTACAAATCAATAAAAACACAATTGTTTGTATCAAGGCGTCACAAGGCGTGCAGAAAAATCGTAACGCCCAAAAGTAAGTCGAGTCGACTCAACATGGTTGTATAAACGCCATAGCGAGTACCAAGTACTCGTCGTCTGCTGTCGACACGACTTCAGAGGTGCCAAAATTAACACGGCGGCACAAGCCGTCGACGTTAGCTGTCGACGACGTCTTATAGAGTAGGGGTGATTGTCTTGAGACGACTCTGTTTTTTGTCGTCATGGTTTTTGGCAACGACAAGGAAAATTTCAAAGTAAAAAATTTTAAAACGTCAATCGTGTGGAAGAGTTGGAGAAAAAGCATTCCTTTACCGGAGGATTTTGTAAGGCCACTGTTCCAAGTAATTTTGAACGGGACTACATACCAAAGTTGTTAAAATATTTTCCCTTACCCAGGGCAAAAATCTATGCCGACAATTAAGTTGTTTTCGAAATGAATGTTGATCTGATTCCGGCTTCCAATTAACATGTTATTGTGTACTGCAAAGGATTCTTTATTAACTCTCAATGCGTTAAAACAAATAAAAAAAATGTACACCTCCAGGAAAAAAAGACTTTGAAAGACACTTTTAATTTGTTATTTGACGATATCTGACTCCTGTCTCGGTACTCTTCATTGATATATTTAATTTTGTTTATTTTCTTCATCAATCGAGGCGGAATTAGATTCAGAAATAGAAAACATTTTACCACAAAAACACCAAAAACCAGTGGAAAAGTTGCAGTCGGGTAAACCGACTTATATATACCCTCACCCTCAGTAAAAAAATATAAGTCTCATATACCATAATAGCAACCTCAAAATACCGAATGTTATAGAAAACCAGTGAAAAAGTTGCAGTCGGGTAAACCGACTTACATATACCCTCACCCTCAGTAAAAACATACAAGTCTCATATTCCTAAGTATCAGAAAGTAAAAAGTGAGCGTGGATACACCATTGGATGTAACGTCTGACGAAATGTCATAATAGCAACTTCAAAATATCGAATGTTATAGAAAAATATTGTATATCACGTTTTTACAAAAAGGAAGGAATATAAAGCAGATTATTGTCTTGGAAATTGTAAGTAGTTAAAACTTTACTAAATATAGAATTTTGGAAAGATTCGTTGAGTAAATTTATATAATTACACCATTTCTAAAGTGAGTGGAATGGTGCATTTGTATGGGAGGTACCAGAAGGGGAGTTGCCAGACTTCCAACTTTTTGTCCAAAACATTGTCTAGCTATAGATTTACTATATACAAAATTTGGGCAAGATAGAGTTGGTCATACTGATAGTATTAGACGGTTAATAATGTGCGGGATGGTACATTTGTATGGGAGGTACCAGAACGGGAGTTGCAAGACTTCCAACTTTTTGTTCAAAACATTCTCTAGCTATAGATTTACTATATACAAAATTTGGGCAAGATAGAGTTGATCATACTGATAGTATTAGAGGGTTTATAAGGGGCGGGATGGTACATTTGTATGGGAGGTACCAGAAGCGGAGCTGCCAGACTTCCAAGTTTTTGTCCGAAACTTTGTCTAGCTATAGCTTTACCAAATACGTAATTTGGCCAAGATCGGTGTCGGTGGGCGTATTGATATTATTACACGATTACTAAAGTGGGCGAAATAGACGATTTGTGTGGGAGGTAGCCGAAGGGGTATGGCCATATAGCCCATATGCAATCCCATAAGCAGTTTTGGGAAAATATTAACCCATGCCAAATTTCAGAGCGATTGTTTAACTCTTTCGAAAGTTATCGTGCGTACCAGCAGGACAGACAGACGGACAGACGGTCATGGCTCAAACGATTTAGAAAGTCATGAATCGAATTTCGTTCAAAGACACTTGGGTTCTAATGGGAATATTTCTAGGTGTTACATTTTTGAGCCGTATCAAATGATATATACCCTCCTACCCGTAGGGTGAGGGTATAAAAACCGACTCAAGCGCTAGAGATGCCAATTTATGTATTCCATTTATCGATAAACAGTCGTCGTCGTCGCATTCATTCAAAATGCCATGTTTTTTTTTTTTTTGACTAACACTCAGGGATGCCCCTATGAATGCAATTCACTGTGTTAGCGATAGGAAAGAAGGGTATTGGAGGGAGGAAAGAGGGAGTAGTGTTTGTTGATGTTTGTCTTGAATTCGATAATGTCATAGCAGGCAGGAAAACACTTGCTGGAAGATTATTCCACATGCGAACAGTCCGGCTGAAGAATGAATTTTCTCTATAGTGCGTCGTCCGGTCAACCGGCCATTTGACAATGAACGGATGAGAGACCCTGGATAGCCGAGTATTCCGGCTAAATGTTCTAACGTAAGGGGCCAGACGACGGATATCTTCTGAACAGATACCATTAAAATATCTACAGAATAGCGATGCACAACCCACATTTCGGCGATGCTGTAGGGAGACAATAGAGCTGGATACCCTACCATCCCCTATCATCACCACCGCTCTCCTCTGTACACGGTCCAGAAGCTTCAAAGATGTTAATGGAGCCCCTGCCCATATATGGGAGTTATATTTAATTTTAGGCCGGATGTAGGTGGTATAAATATTTACGAGATCAGATGGAGTAAGGTATTTCTTGCACCGCTTTAAAAAGCCTAAACACTGGAATGCTTCTTTCGACACTTCGAATATATGGCTAGCCCTGCGAGCATCACCCTGTATCTTCATGTCCAGAACATCAAGAGTATCTGATACGTCTATATCCACACCACCCATAGATATTGACGACGATGCTAGATCAGTGAAACATTTGTATGGCAACAAACAGCACTGGGTCTTTTGTGCATTAAAATCTACTTTGTTCATTTGGGCACATTCACAAATCGTCGCCAAATCGCGGTTGATTGAGTTGTTCATCGTTCGCCTTTTGTCCTCGACTTCCGAAGGACCTGGCCAATGTTCAAATGAGTACGAATGACAGAGGTTGCTGTCATCCGCAAAGGAGTAGATTGGGTTCACAGTCTGACCCAACAGGTCGTCAATGAAAATAAGAAATAGAGAAGGAGAGAGGACAGAACCTTGTGGTACTCCTGCGGTCAGCCTATGCACAAAGGCGGTGAATGAACCGACTCCATCGTTCCGAAAGGAACGCCATCAGGTCTCCAGTAGATCGATTTCTATGGAAGCCATTCTGTTGATCATTCAGAAGGCCGTTAGACTCTAGATACTTGACCAGATGGTGGTTAACCATGATCTAGATAACCTTAAAGAGCACAGAACTTATTGCAATTGGACGGTAATTCGCAGGATTAGTAGCTTCACCTTTCTTGGGGATCGGCTGCACATTGGCAACTCTCCACCGCGAAGGGTAAGTGCCAGCACGGTACGACATGCTGAAAAGATTGCGCAATGGACGAGCTAGCGTCGAAGAGCACTTACATAGAACACGTGCAGAGTTTTATTTACATTGATATCTGTAAGAACCCTTTTGACCCCACGTGTTCGATAAAATATCTGAGGCTTCGAACTAGATACGTTTCCGAACACGGGGAGTGGTTGACTGCTTTCAGGCAAAGATGATTTCTTTGCAAATATTCCAGCCAGTAGGTTAGCTTTGTCGACTGGGCCAGTGAATATCTGGTCATCGTTAACGAGAGTTGGGATAGAAGATGAAGAGTTGTCCCTTACCCTTTGTACGACTGACCAAAAGCTCTTACTTCCCATTGGTTTTTCGAGCCTAAGTATTCTGGAACACGATCATCTTGCCTGCTTGCGTAGCAGCTCAGTATTGACATTTTTATTTAAACGCCAATTTCTGAACGCTTCCTTTTGGATCTGACAGCTTCTTTGCATGTCTGATTAAACCAACAATTATTTGGGGGTTTGATCGAAGTATTCATCGAGGGAATAAATGTACTTATACCAAGAAGAATTATTTTCTCGAACATTTCAGGAGTAGCATCGACATTATTGTCTAGGAAACATAATTTCCAATTAAATTGCTGATAGAAATTGTTGAGCTCGGCCCAAGTTGCCTTTTCGTATATATACATTGTCCACTTTGTGACTGGTTTAAAATTGGATCGCAGATCTGAGAAGGAAAAGGATGCTGAAATAGTGCAATTATCCGAGTTACCAAGAGGTGCAAGAATATTAACCTCATACTTGTCAGTGTGTGAGGTTAAGAAAAGGTCAAAAGTATTTTTCTGTTGCTCTTCAACAAGCGGAATGTGTGTTGGTTCATTCACTAATTGCGCTAAGTCGTTGTGCGCGGCGAATAGGTCAGCGTATTGACCCTCCGTGACTGGTTGTCCACTTCGTGACTGGTTTAGAAGTGGATCGCAGATCTGAGAAGGAAAAGGATGCTGAAATAGTGCAATGATCCGAGTTACCAAGAGGTGCAAGAATATTAACCTCATACTTTTCAGTGTGTGACGTTAAGAAAAGGTCAAGAGTATTTTGCTGTTGCCCTTCAACAAGCGGAATGTGTGTTGGTTTATTCACTAATTGCGCTAAGTCGTTGTGCGCGGAGAAGATGTGTGGCTCGAATGGGAAAGCCAAGAATTATTGTGGACATTGAAATCCCTAGCAACTAGAATTTCACTGCCCGGATAATCTTCTAAGACTTTTGAAATAGAGTCAGAAAGGGCGTCGAAGCCGTTTATGGTAGCCTCCATTTCCAAATTTGGACTTCCATAAAGAAACCCAAAGTGTAATAGGTGCGATCCAATCCTGAACATAACCCGAAGGGAGTAAAATTCGTCGTATTTATGAAAAAATTGCTCGTCCATACTTTCCCCCAAATGTTTTGACAATTTTTGGTGTGGGGCAACATTGTGTTTTTGTTTGCTGCTGAGGACGGCAACAACAAGAGAAGTTACTCTTGCGAAAACGTTTTTGAAATGAAAATTCACGTGCACATGTAGGCCCTAAGTTTTTTTCAGATAATTGTCTATATTTTTCTTCTGTTTCGAACTGTTTCAACTGTCAACAAATTAGATGTAGGTGTAATGGCAGGGTTACTTAAGTGGTAAATCAAACGATGTTCTACTACACGCTGAAAAATCCGAAATTTTAAAATGTTTGTACAGAAGTAAAACGTCTGTTTGGAGTCAAGCAAGTCAAGTCAAGTTTATTTCCTTGTACACAAAGAGTATTTGAATGGAAATATAACTCAATTGCTATTAGTATTACGTATTCGGATATACGCAATAGCGTGTTTGACAAAAACCATGCAATGAACGTGGTAAATTGTATTTCTGTTCTCTGAGTAATAATAACCAACAGAATTCACAGAGAGAAAGAACACAAAAAAGGAGTGAAACACCATTGTGTATACACATGCATACACATGAGAATGTGTGAAGTTTTGAATATGCGTGTACATGCAAAATGATACAATTGTACTTTTTGGTACATTTTCGTGATCGAAAGGACCGTGATACAGCTCTTTTGGTCCTAATTTAATACTGTTTACAAATGTTCGTTTTTTTTGTAATTTGAAGAAAATTCATGCAAAGTGAAAATTTACATATTTTGAAATGGAGTGTAATGCGGCCCTCACACGTTACAACTTTTCATTCAACTTGACTAAGTTGAATAGTAAGTTGTAACGTGTGAGGGCTAGTTGGTCGTTGGTTGGTCGTCGGTTGGATGAAAAACAAAATATTTTGATTTCTGTTCAAGTTGGCCAACCTGGTTGGTACATGAGAATCTCAGGTAAAAAATAAAAAAATATTTTTCAGCCAATATCGTGCAAGCAATTTTCCAACTTTTGCCAAAGAAGTTATTTTTCACTGGCAATAGACGAAAGCACTGATTGCAGAGTTCCAAAACTTTAAATGTAATTTTTATATACATACGTCATTTTAATTTAATAAAATTGATTCTGAAAACAAACTATCTTTTTTAGTTTTAGTACCATCGGGATCAAAAAGTACAATTTCAAAGAACGGAAAGTACAAAACGAAGAAACTGATTTTTCATCCCTGATGTACATACTCTTCTTCTTTTGATTTATTGTGTTTTGTTCTCTAATGTTCAGTCGTCAATCAGGAGTTGTGCTGTATAGTCCTGAATGTGCGGAAAGTGTTAGAATTATTGTTATTACAAAAAAAATCAAGAGAAAGAAAGCAATCAATAAGAATTAATGAGTATGTCGAATAAAATAATGTGTGAAAAAAAAAATAAAATGTGGAAGAAAGAAAGACGAAGCTAAATGAAATCGTAACGGTTGGCGCAGATACAAATTTTTGGCGGTGAGCTTTTATGCAGTTCCTTCGACGTTCGTAAGTAATTCGTGCAATGATTAATATGAACATGTTGAACATTTTTTTATTTACAGGGTTGCAGCCTAACGTCGTCTTCGAGATTTTTATGCACACGTTACGCTCTCGTCAATGATTACTCTCATCACATATTCTCTCCGTTTGTAGTACACAGTAACCATTGTCTGACCATTCATGTTCATCGGTATGCAATGTACGAGACTTTGTGCCACAGACAAAAATAATTTTAATAATTTTAGTGCATTTTGTGTGTATAACAACACATCGTTTTATTTCCAAAATGTTCTCTAATACCGACGGCGTCGCCATAGGCAGCACACACGAAGTTCGAAGCCTAATGAATTTGCGCACACATATACACAACATGCGACCGTAATAAAAATTGTAAAACTGCAACACAACCGTAATGAAATATTGAACCCCTTTTTTGTTACCAAAATCGTTTTATTGCCAGTCATAACTTATTTGGTCAATAGATGTGCGCATCGAGTGTAAAGAAGAAAACGCCTTCGGATTCATACGGTAGTAAAAGGTATATACATAGTTAGATTTACATATACATGAGTTTGTAAACTAATACAATTTACATTTCACCAAATCACGGCGTTAAATGAAGAAACCGGAACTGATGACAAGATGCATTCTAAAAAGTGTTTATTTTTTTTAATAACTAGATTTATACATATAAATACTAATGCAGGCTCCCCGGTAGGCGAGTTGGTAGCGTGCTTGCCTATCAGCGTGGGGGTTGTGGGTTCGATTCCCACCAGAGGCTTTGGTCTGCCGCTGCAAAAATCTAAACATGTGGTCTTTGTCACCCGGTTTACCCTTGGACCCAAAATTAGAATATAAATTTACTTTGTATTGTAATTAATAATAAATAAATACAAAAAAAATAAATACTAATGCATGTATTATTACCATCAAATGTGCAATAATAAACAATATTTATATTACATACGAGTACTTTCTCATAAGTACATGCATGTTTGCTCAGCAACATACACGTGCTTACACTAAATTAATTGCATGTTTGTAAGGAAATATGCATGTGCTTCTACGAGAGCGTGTGCGTGATTGGGGGGAAATACGTACATACTTCCGAGTAAGTATGTAATGTTTGTTACACTTAAGTATATGCTCACTTCGTAGAACACAAACAAATATTTACAACCTCTAAACAAGTTAATATTTGTGGTTCGGTCAAATTGTTAAATGACCATTTCTTTAGCGTGTACAGTTTAACGGTTAATGCTTTTACTCTCTTACTCGTAAAATATAATAAGTTAGGAAATGGTGCTTTGGTTTGTCCGAAAAGAGTTATGTGTAAAAAGTGATAATCTTCAAAGAGTTTAGTTAAACGTCATTATTTGAAAATTTTGGTTGCAAATATACATCGACAATTTCTATTAGCAAATACAATAGTTTCGAAAAGTTAGTGTCGCCTATCATTAAAGTTATGAAATGTTTAAATGACCAGCATTCCCGTGCTGACATTGTAATTTGATATTTTTTAAATTTTATAATGTTAACACTCTGAAAAAATGGTCATTCTAACAAATTTCAACAAACAAATTAGCATCAAACATACAGTGCTGTCTGGGTAGAGTGAACACCCGATGCAATGAACACCGCGTTAGAGTGAACACCATAATTTTTACATTGACTACTCTGTAGAGTGAACAGTCATGGACCTGAATAGAGTGAACATACACAGAAAAAACATATTTTTGAAATCAATTACGAAGTTTGTATGGAATTCGTCAATTCAATTACTTTTTTAATTGATTTTCTTCCAATTACAAAAGTTGTGAATTCAATTACTCAAATTTTAAATAAGTAATTGATTTTTTTACTATTTTTTACATTGATTTCACCAAGAATTTCTAAGTTCAATTACAACATTAATTGATATCCAAGCTTAATTTCAATTACGACAGTAATTGAATATTTTTGGCCCGTATTTTTTTCTGTGTACTTTATAGTAAGTTTTTAGGTTTGCCGAAAGAGAGAAATAATAAAAAAGAGTACAAAAATTAAAGAGAACATAAAATAACGGTAACCCTCGATCAATACAACTGATAGAAATCCAGAAAGTTGCAGAAACCGTGGAGCTGCAGTAACAAAGAAAAAATATCTTGAGTGGTGTTAGGGCATTACTTCGATCAATGCACATATTAAAATGTCGTATTTATGGAAAAATTGCGTCGATGGTGTGCCATGTAAATAATTTGGCTATTTAAATAATATAGGAGTTGCGCTCATTGAGGTTTGTGTTGGTACAGAATGATGAGGACAATGGCGAAACATCAGAATACAGAAATCCGATATCAGCTGATGAAGCCATTAAGGTGTTTGATAAGGGTATCGAATGGGCTGAAGCTAATACTAAAAATTTCGCGAATATACAAGCTCTACATTGCCTTCGCGATCAAGCAGTGCAAATATCGTTAAACAAACCGAAGAAAAAAACAACTATTACACATTTTTTTTTTCAGTCTTAAATTTAAACATCAGTATTTTATCGAAATAAATAAAATGTATAATATATAAATGCATTTAAAATAAATAAAAAATTCATTTTAAATACAAAAAAATCAACCTTGATTTAGTGAACAACCTGGGTATTATGAAATCGCCCGGCAAAAATTAGTTCACTCTACCCAGACAGCACTGTATATAGTTTTTTGTAGGTTATAAATATATATGTATACATTTTTGACGTTTTTTTAAATTTTATGAAAACAGCTGTAAATACACAATTATTCGCACTCAAATGTTGTACTTTGTTGAATTTAATAATGTATTGTCTGCTTTTTTCGAACACGCTACTGCTTATACATAAATACGTATTATTAATAGCAAATTAGTTATATTTACATCCAAATAAGCTTTGTGTAGAAGGAAATTAGCTTCACTTGTTACAAAGTCCAAGCACGAGTTTTACTTGTGTGTAAACATTTAAAAAAGACAGATTTTTCAGCGTGAAGCGATATGAATATAATATCAAGGATATGTATTTTTAACTTCTTGGTTTGTTGTTAAAAATCTGATAGCATTCAAGTTGAGCGCACTGTATTTTATCTGATATAGTTATTAAGTGGTTTTCCCTTAAATCGGTTACTAAATCTTTTACAGTGTCATACATTTTTGAACATTTAAAGCCATTTTCGAAGTTGTATAGAAATTATTGTGGAGATGATTTATCAAAAGGTGTGGTAATGTTATAAAACAGTTTTGAATAAAGTAACAAACACCTTGACTGGCTTTAGGATAACACAAATTAAGTACATTCAATATTTTAAAAGTTACGTCTAAACATTCAACGTTCGAATTTAAGCAAAACACTATCGAATTATAAGGATAACTGTTTAATGTCTATGTGCATTAATTTTAACTTTGTAGTCACTTACATTGGTTTGTAGTCACTTCAAGCTCTCATGTGCGTCAATGATCGTGAACTTTTTAGAAACTGTCCCATCTTGGCTTTTGAAACGAGGGTCAGGCTTGATCACACTGTGCAACTGTCTGTAAGTTCAAATTTATTTGTAAATGCTTTAATATATTTAGCTACACCTCAGTGATAGACAATGGTCCTGAACAAGGGAATAAACTTCGAATTTTTTAAGGTGATTTTGACCTTGAAGCTGATTTGATATGTTCTTTATGACAAGAGCTACAACATCGCCTCAGATATTAAATCAAAATTCCAAACGGTTTGCAAGATTTAGGCCTGAGAAAATGATCACTTTTTTGCAAAAAAAAATTATACAGAGGCCCCAAATCTTTGGGGACTCCTAGAATATCGTGCATGACTTTGGGCAAAACTTTTTTTGGTCTTTACTCACGTAGTGTTGGGCGTATATGGTCACCTTTTTTGTGTTGCACTGTGTGATTACTCCGTCTATTGGAGCCGTAAAATATTTTCAAATACTTGTAGGACCTATCAAAGTATTCATTCGACAATGTTAATTTCACCAAATAATTAAAGAAAACTAAATTCTCAAATTCTAGCAAGGTTATCGCTCTCATACTTTTTGCGATCGTTTGTGCATTAAGTAAATCTTGAACAGCAGATTAGTGTCAGACATAAAATAAGGAACCATAATCAGCCCAGTTGCCTCAACTTTTTTATCACGTTCGCGTTTGTTTTTTCTAACTGCGACTCAGTTTTCCCATAATGAACATGAAGTTAATGAACGGCCTAGGAAAACAAATTTAATATAAAAAAATTACACTATAATACATTACTATAAAGCATGTTAACATATTTTCTATTAATACTTTATTAATATTATTTATAGTTATTGGTTTGATTTAACGAAACACTTGCCCTTCTTTGGTGAGCGACTTTGATTTCTGGAGTTATTTTTGCAGGTTTATGTACACGCTGAAACATCCGTCATTTTAAAATGTTTGTACAGAAGTAAAACGCGTGTTTGGAGCTTGTAGCAAGTAAAGCTTATTTCCTTCTACACAAAGCTTATTTGTATGTAAATATAAGTCATTTGTTTTTACAAAAATGCACGTAATTTGAAGAAAAGCTATGCAAATTGAAAATCTATATGTTGTGGAATGGAGTGTAACAAAGATGTTCAATAATATGTCGTTAACGTCACATTAAGTTACGTGCTATGTGAGAATATCAGGTAAAAAATAAAAATAAGAACTTTTAGCCAATGTCGTGAGATCACTCGTGACTGAATCAGAAATGAAAATTACTCTCAGCGGATTTGTTGTTTATTATAAAATTCAAATTACAGTTCTAGATTGAATATGATGGTAAAATAAGGTTTTAACGGCCAATAAATAGTGTGAAAACTGCAAGCAATTTTCCAACTTTTGCGAAGGAAATTATTATTCACTGACAAAAGACGAAAGCACCGATTGCAATGTGCAATGTGCACCGATTGGCCATTTTTCAAATATTCGTTTTTACAAAAATGTACGTAATTTGAAGAAAAGCTATGCAAATAGAACATTTTTATATTGTGGAATGGGGTGTAACAAAGATGTTCCAATAATATGTCGTTAATGTCACATTAAGTGACGTGCTATGTGAGAATCTCAGGTAAAAAAAAAATAACTTTTCAGCCAATGTCGTGAGATCTCTCGCGGCTAATAAATAGTGTGAAAAGCAATTTTCCAACTTTTGCCAAAGAAGTTATTATTTACTGGCAAAAGACGAAAGCACTGTTTGCAGTGCATTAACATAAAGTATAATGTTTATGTTCATTCTTTGTGTACAGTCTTTTTACTTTAATAAAATTGATTCTGATATCTTGTTTGATTTTGGTACCATCGGGATCAAAAAGTACCATTTCAAAGAACGGAAAGTACAAAACGAGGAAACTGATTTTTCATCCCTGATGTACATGTTTTTCTTTTGATTTATTTCGTTTTGTTCTCAAACGTTCAGTCGTCAATCAGGAGTTGTGCTGTATTGTCCTAAAAGTGCGGAAAGAGTTAGAATTCTTGTTTTTACAAAAAAAATCAAGAGAAAGAAAAACTGTCAGTAAGAATGAATGAGTATGTCGAATAAAATAATGTGTTCATTCAGTGAAAAAAAAAATAAAATTTGGAGAAAGAAAGACGTTTGTAGGTATATACTTCCGACTAAGTAAGTAATGTTTGTTACACGTAAGTACATGCTCACTTCGTAGAAAACGAACGTATATTTACAACCTATATAGAAGTTAATATTTGTGGTTCGGGCAAATATATATATGGTTGATGCATAATTTGTTTGCAAAAATTTGTTAAAATTGCCATTTTTTAGCGTGCATGTATTGAAACAAAAGTGTATTTTTTTAATAACTAGATTTATACATATAAACACTAATGCATGTATTATTATTATGAAATAATAAACAATATTTATATTATATGCGAGTACTTTCTCATAAGTACATGCATGTTTGCTCAGCAGTATACACGTGCTTACACTTAATTGCATGCTTGCAAGGAAATATGCATGTGCTTCTTCGAGTGCATGATTGGGGGGAAATACGTACATACTTACGATTAAGTAATTAATGATTGTTACACTTAAGTATATGCTCACGTCGTAGAAAACAAACATATATTTACAACCTATAAAAAAGTTAATAGTCGGTTCGGACAAATATATGTGCAAAATTTGTTTGCAAAACTTTGTTAAAATTGTCATTTTTTTAGCGTGTAGCATAATTAAGTGAAGTCTCGGGATGCAAATGTTATATAAACATTGTGTTCACAATTATCATTGTAGAAACTCCTGCTGAACGCATGGCTGATTCAAACCACTTTTAAGATGGGACGCGCATCCGCTTGAATTTAACCAGTGTATATTTCATTATAATGAAAATCAGTATGCAAATCTGTATATATTTGTTTCCTCGATCGACCTGGTTAGTCTGGGGAGCCGTGATGGATGCTTTGCATCAAATAAATTTGTAGAAGAAGAAGAAGCACAAAAAAAATAGAAGTCAAGCGCCCCGGTAGGCGAGTTGGTAGCGTGCTTGCCTATCAGCGTGGGGGTTGTGGGTTCGATTCCCACCAGAGGCTTTGGTCTGTCGCTGCAAAAATCAAGCCAAATAGTCTTTGTCACTCGGTTTATCCTTGGACCCAAAATTAGAATATAAAATTTACTTTGTATTGTAATTAATAAATAAAATAATAAATAAATACCAATGCATTCCGCACGCAGACACAATGATTTCGTTTGCAACAACAACTGCTGTGTCGAATACATACAATTTCACCGTTACTTTAATTCATGTTGCTGTCGTTGCAAACACAATAATTTTGTGTGTGTCTGTTTCACTGCAATGGATGAAAATTCGTTATAACGAGGTTTTTGAAAAAGTATTCGTAATAGAGAGGTTTATTTTGTATTAGATCTTATGGAACGTTGTAGGGGATTTCAAAAAATTCGTTAAATCGAGGAAATCGTTATATTGAGGTTCGTTATATCGAGGTAAGACTGTATTAAGTCACGAATTTCTGATACTACCGGTTTGCCACGTGCCATTATGAAAAGTAACAAATCATTGCACTCATGTTCTATCTCTATTCTTAAATAACGGTGAAATCATTTCTTTACATGTTTACTTTGAAACTTTTCGTAAATCAAGTCTATTTTGTACAAATGTGTACAAATTAATAGTGGCCACTTTTATTTAAACTGAAAAATTTATATTTCTAATAAATTCGTGATTTCAGAACTAATGTAAATTGTTATGTTGTTTTGTATCATAGAGTTATGCAGTATTGAATTACCTTCATAAATGCACAAACAAATTCCAAATCATTCGTACACAATATTTGGAGATTTATGTATGTAAGTTGAATATGAGAAAAAATGGCTATTGTACGAATTAATAATGGTTAGGGCTCGTATATGAATTAAACCTACACGCTGAAAAAAAATGGCCATTTTAAAAAATTTCAGCAAACAAGTTCGCATCAAACATATATATATTTTTCCATACCACAAATATAAACTTGTTTGTAGGTGATAAATATCAAATGTATATGTATGCATTTTTTACTTACATTTTATTTTTTTTCAATTTGTGAATTTCTATATAACAATCCACCTCATTCTCTCGGTATTGCTTTTATTTTAAAGAGCGTAAATGCAGAAAAATTACAAAAACAGTTGCAACTACACACTTATTCGCACCCAAATGTTGTACTTTGTTGAATTTAATAAGTTCGTTGTCTGTCGTGTATGTGTATGTATTTCCTTCAACTTTTGTGGTAACTCTTCCTGGTCCTAGAGGACCTCGCCGAAATTTTTGTGGACTAATTTCAGTAAAAAAACAGCTTTTGATGACTTAAACGGGTCCTTTCTTATGAGCGGGTGGGTATACACAATAGGTTTATGACTTTTAGACAACCTCGTATCATATTTTGATAGGTTTTTTATTTATGATTAGATTAGATATTTATATATATATATTATATTATATATATATATATCTATATATTATATTATATTATCTTCTATATATATAAAAATAAGTTACATTGTGTTAGACATTGATGTTCTCTGGAATGCGTTCGTATGAAAGGTGACGTCAATACCAAGCTTTTTATGTATAAACGGTCCATGAATGTGTATTGGTTCATGAGTTATAGTCATTTTAGTGAACACTGCATATCTATTTATATTCTTAATAATTGCATTATTCAACTAACATATTTTTGAATTTCGCGAATAAATAAAATTTAATTGGTGCACAGAAAAAAAAGACAACCTAAAATTTTGAACAACAAAAGATGTCAAAAAAAATTGTGTGTGGTCAAAAAATCTTTTTAATGAAACAAATAAAGAGTTTGTCAAATGTCGAAAAGCTAGAAATAACACCCAATAAAAATGTTTGACTTAAAAGTTTATCATGAGAACTCCCGAATAGAAATAAAAAGTTAGTTGGAAAAAAACTTCCAACATTCTTCAAAATTTGCATGATTGCGAACATCACTTTAACTTAAAATAAATCTGCACAATCGATATATCGACTATGGCACATGTGTCTGGCACGCGAGTTTTTCATATTTGAAATTCTTTGTTGAGTGAAAAAAGAAAATATTTCCAATAAACGGTCTACAATTTTGTGTTTTGATTTTTTGAATTACTTTATCACACCATTTTTGAAAATTATTTCATTTACATTTTTACATTTTTTAATCAACACTGACAATTAGTTTTTTCTGTGTGTAGCCACATTTTTTAATACAAAATGGTACGTACGCGCAGTAATTTGGGGCGTCAATCACGTAATGCTAGAAATATTGCGGCATCTAGAGCATCTCAAAGTGACGAACAGCGTGCATCGAAATGCCAGGGCACGTGGTAGGGCTCTGCGAAATCCAGCACCACGTCCGTATGTGCGACGTACTTTGGAGCGTGCTGCATTCAATTATGATGCAAACTTTGATTACGTTTCTCATGGCAAGGTTTCAATTGGACCAATGACTACTGTTTGCAGTCATTGCAAGGCATTTAAGTTTAAACATGAGGTATCTGGATTGTGTTGTTCAAACGGACAAGTTAAATTGCCAGAATTGAATCCTCCCCCGGAGCCCTTGCATAATTTGATAACTGGTGGCACACCAATTTCAAAGCATTTCCTGGCAAACATACAAGCGTAAAACTCCGGATTTCAAATGACTTCATTCGGAGCGACAAATATTATTCGGGACAATTTTATGCCAACGTTCAAGGTATTTTTGTTCGTTTCAATGTTTATTTAGATGATCGTGAAACGTACTATTGTGAAAATTTCAATCTTCAATAGATCCGGATCAAAGCTATCAATTTTTGCAAATATACTTTGTGGAAACCGATCGTCGTTGTGATATTTCATCAAATTTGCGGAGTTATATTATCGAGCGTTTGCAGAATATGTTGCATGCGGAAAATGAATTAGTGCGACTTTTTCAAACTGCTCTCGATCAAATGCCATCTGATGAATATGCAATTGTGATTCGAGCTGATAAAACGCCTCCTGGGCAACATGTCAGACGATTTAATGCGCCCACAATGGATGATGTCGCTATTGTAATCGTAGGTTATGAATTCAATTCCCGTGACATTGTGCTGCGCCGCAGAAATATGCAACTGCAACGCGTATTTGAAACTAATCGCTGCTATGATGGACTACAGTACCCATTGTTGTTTTGTCGAGGAGAAGACGGTTACCATTTTAACATTAAAATGATGAATCCTTCTACCGGTTAGTGCATTTAAATTTTATTTAATTTTAATCGTTTTTCAAATACTTCTTCATTCCAGGAGCGGAATCAAATAAAAAAGTTAGCGCAATGAATTATTATTCATATCGTCTTATGGTCCGTCAAAATGATATTAACCATATTTTGCATTGTCGTAGACTTTTCCATCAATTTGTTGTTGATATGTACGCCAAAATTGAAAGTGAACGACTAAATTTCATACGATTTAATCAGAAGAAATTACGTTCGGAGGAGTATATCCATTTGCGTGATGCTATAAATAATGACGGTAATGTTAATGATCTTGGGAAAAATTTAATTTTGCCTTCAACGTACACAGGCAGCCCACGTCATATGCATGAGTACGCGCTGGATGCAATGACTTATGTGCGTCATTACGGTCGACCAGATTTATTTATAACATTTACGTGTAATCCGCAATGGAGTGACATTAAAGATAATTTATTCGCTGGTCAAAGTCCAACCGACCGCCATGATATCACTGCCCGTGTTTTTAAGCAGAAATTGAAAGCGCTTATGGATTTTATCGTGAAATCTAAAGTGTTTGGTGAAGTCAAGTGCTGGATGTACTCTGTGGAGTGGCAAAAGCGTGGTTTGCCGCACGCTCACATTTTAATATGGTTGGTGAATAAGATCACACCGTATGAAGTTGACAATGTGATATGTGCTGAAATTCCAGATCAAATAAGTGATCCTGAATTATATGATGTTGTTGTACAAAATATGATACACGGTCCATGTGGAGCACTCAACATTAACTCCCCGTGTATAGTTGGTGGCAAATGTAGTAAACGTTATCCAAGAGCTTTGGTTTCGGATACAATCACTGGAAATGATGGCTACCCATTATATCGTCGTCGATCAACTCAAGATAATGGTAGATCAGTTACCATAAGAGTAAAAAATCAAAACGTTGACGTCGATAATCGTTGGATTGTGCCCTATTCACCTTTATTGTCGAAAGTATTCAAAGCTCATATTAATGTCGACTACTGCAATTCTGTCAAGTCCATTCAATATATTTGCAAGTATGTAAACAAATGTAGTGATATGGCCGTATATGGAGCTACTGATTCAAATAGAAACGACGAAATACATCAGTATCAAATAGGGCGTTACATCAGCAGTAATGAAGCGATTTGGCGTATTTTTTCATTTCAAATTCACAAGAGATATCCAGCTGTTGTTCATTTAGCTGTTCATCTTGAAAATGGCCAACGTGTGTATTTCACTACCGAAAATGCTGCTCAGAGCGCTCTATCACCACCTCATACAACTCTAACTGCATTTTTTAAATTGTGTGAAGTTGATGCTTTTGCCATAACGTTATTGTATGCAGAAGTGCCAACGTATTTTACGTGGAATGCATCAAAAAAGGAGTTCCAATGGCGCAAGCAAGGAAATAGTGTTGATGGACATCAACATTTATATTCAAGTGATGCTTTTGGACGTATTTATACTGTTCACCCAAATAATGCTGAGTGCTTTTATTTACGTTTGCTGTTAATAAACGTTCGTGGGCCAACATCATTTCGACAGTTAAGGACAGTCAATGGAGTTTTGTGTACGACATATCGACAAGCGTGTCAACAGCTCAATTTGTTGGAAAATGATATTCATTTGGAACAAACACTTGCAGATGAAGCAGTTGTCGCTCATCCTTATCAAATTCGAGCTTTGTTTGCAATTATTTTGTCTACCTGTTTTCCATCGAATCCACCTGAATTGTGGACAACATTTCAAGACTGTCTATCGGAAGATATTCTGTTTCGAGTGCGTCAACAAAATCGTAATCCTGCAATGGATTTCACGCCGGAAATTTACAATGAAGCATTGATTTGCATTGAAGATTTGTGTTTTTCGATTGCTAATAAGCTATTAGCATAATTGGGAATGCCATCACCTAATCGTGCAATGCATGACATTTTTGAGTTAGAACTGCAAAGTGAACAACAATACGATCGCAACGAATTAAATGCTTTTGTTCACGCAAATCTTTCGACATTGAATGCGAAGCAAAAAAAGGCGTATGATACTATTATGCAAGCTGTCAATAGTGAAGCCGGTGGATTTTATTTTCTGGATGCCCCAGGATTCACCGGAAAAACGTTTTTAATTTCATTGTTGTTGGCAACGATACGTTCCCAGAATAAAATTGCATTGGCATTGGCTTCTTCTGGCATTGCAGCCACTTTGTTAGATGGTGGTCGGACAGCACATTCTGCTTTAAAATTGCCATTGAATTACCAAGTTCATGAAACTCCCACATGTAACGTTTCAAAAACATCTGGAACGGCAAAATTATTGAAACGTTGCGGTATCATTATTTGGGATGAATGCACTATGGCGAATAAGAAATCTGTTGAAGCTTTGGAAAGAACAATGAAAGATCTTCGACAAAATTCAGAGTTGTTTGGTGGTGCGTTGATTTTATTGTCAGGCGATTTTAGGCCAACATTGCCTGTCATTCCTAGATCGACAGCTGCCGATCAAATTAACGCTTGCTTAAAGTCTTCATATTTATGGAGATTTGTTAAAACATTGAAACTCACTACCAACGTTCGTGTTCAGTTACAGAATGATCCATCTGCAGATAAGTTCTCTAACCAATTGCTGAAAATTGGGAATGGTGCCAAATGATTTTTGCCGTTTCGTACAGTCAAAAGAGGAATTGATTGAATGTGTTTTCAGTAACATTGCACAACAATATACATGCCATGCATGGTTGAGTGACAGAGCAATTTTAGCGGCAAAGAACAAAGATGTTACTGAATTAAACATGGCTACACAATCAAAGATTCCTGGCGAATTGGTGTCGTACAAGTCTGTCGATACTGTTACCAATGAAGAAGATGTTGTGAATTATCCAACAGAATTTTTGAATTCGTTGGACTTACCAGGATTGCCTCCGCATAATCTCCAATTGAAAGTTGGAGCCACTATTATTATGCTTCGCAATATCAATCAACCCCGTTTGTGTAATGGTACAACACTTGCTATTAAAAGGTTGATGGCTTATGTAATTGAAGCTACAATTTTAACTGGAAAATTCAAAGGCGAAGATGTATTCATTCCACGCATCCCAATGATCCCGTCTGATATGCCATTTGAATTTAAACGACTTCAGTTTCCTGTTCGCCTTGCGTTTGCGGTTACCATTAATAAGGCGCAAGGCCAGTCCTTAGGAATTTGTGGAGTGAATTTAGAGTATCCAGTTTTCTCACATGGACGGTTGTATGTAGCCTGTTCGCGCGTTGGCAAACCATCGGTTTTGTATATTTACACCGAAAATGGAAAAACAACAAATGTTGTTTACCACAGAGCATTACAATAAAAGCAATTTACCACTGATTCAAATGAATTCGAATTGATTTTTTTATTTTCTTTTTTGCACTACGAAGTGTGCAGGGGGTTCGCTAGTGATTAGATAAAATCGTACATATATGTAATGTGATTCGATAAAAACAAAACTCACGCACAAAATGATTTTAAAATTTTTATTTATCAGGATTTTCAAAGTGGTTTTTACGTTTAAATTTAAAGTAATAATTGTTATTGGTAAGCTGTTGAAGTTAACAAAGTAACATTGGTAAGAATAAATATGCAGAGCTTGGTCAGTTTCGAAAGTATCCTACATAACTTTAACCCAATGATGCGTTTAAAATGATGCTAAATTTGCCGTGCCACTTTTCCACCACTTCTTTGCACCAAATTAACAATTTAAAGTTAATACAAACTAGAATAGAAACGATTACAGATCGTTTTAAATTATTTTGCAGTTTATCATTAATACTAAAATCCTACAAATCAGAACATATTCGTTGTATTTGTCTCATACGTTTTGGTTCAGCCAAATGAAAATAATATATGATAAGAGTACTACTCTCTACATTTTGACAGCTGTTGTTTCCCACACATGAGCGTAGAACCCATACATGTTCATCATTGTGCAAATAGACTTTATCGTATGAGTGGTTGTTATAGAAGTTAAGGATTTTTCAATCCTTTAATTAAAAAAATATATTGGGCTCACTGCCCAGAATTGTAATTAAAAGAAGATTTAAGTTAATTTTGAATAGTACTATCCTCTAGGTAGTCCCGAACTCGACTGACTCCAGCGTAGGATGGTTGTCCACTTTACACCTTGACTTCTCGGCAGCGACGCGATCGTTCTCAGTCTTGTTTGTAGCTCGGTGTATGAGGCCAACCATGGCCTTGATTTCCCACAGGTGCATTAACTCAATGCAAGTGGAAATATCTCGCATTACATCCTATTGCGAAATGATATGCCGATACTTCGGCGCGTGCAATAGGCAGCCATGGGAACGTTGCGTTCGTTGTGAAATTATATGCCGATACTTCGGCGCGTGCAATAGGCAGCCATGAGAACGTTGCGTTCGTTGTGAAATTATGCTGACACTGCGACACTGGGCTGCAATGGGGACATTGTGTTGCGATCAGTCATGAGAACGATGCGTTTGTTGTGGAAATAAAATATGCTGACACTGCGGCACGTGTAATGGACAGCAGTGGGAATGTCGCGGCTAGTGCGACAGGTGTGTGTTAACTAAGATAACCAGCAATTTTACAACCAATCGTTTTATTTATAAAACGTTTTGAGATATTGACGCCGCTCAGAGGGGTATTTGACCCAAAAAGCTGACCGAAATGTCAAGAAAGTGCCGAAAATAAAATGCGTATTAACGTTTTCTTTCGGTTTTAGGATGTTTATAGTATATATAAAACGTAACGTATAAAAAGTTTCCAAAAACCTTGGCGCATAATCATAGACAAAATAAAGTATACTTAAAGAAGATAAAGTGTACTTTAAAGTTAAACTGTAGGTTAGGTATATCACAGTCAATATAAAGCATACTTTATCTCTTAAAGTATACTTTAAATTTAATAATGGGAAAAGCTGCTAGTAAAAGGCAGCCATTAATATAAATTATTTTTTGTTGAGTTTTACAGTGTTAAGTAGTACAAAATTAAAAAAAAAGTAGAATGTCTCGATTTGATAATATTGAAAGAGATTTTCAAATTGTAGATGGCATATGGAGAAATCAAAAGATGTACAAGGAAAGATTCAATCCATTTGATTTAAGTGACGAATATTTGTACACTCGGTATAGATTGACATTTTAAATATTTATCCACCTTTAATAAATAGAGCTCATCCTCATGGGATGCTCCTGTAGTTCTCTGATGACGTCGGCTTTGGTAACACTATTTTTTTAAATTTGGGAGACGCTTCAAAAGTTTTCACTACCATTTGGAAGTGGATTTGTAATACGAGAGCCGTCATCCTTTGTTGTATTAAAATTACAACATTTCAAAATTGGAGAAGAGCTTCCGCTTGACAATGGGTCTCTTTTTCAGATTGCTCGTGTCTTTTTCCAATGACGTTAGCTGTAGTACCACTTTTTTTAAGTTCTGGAGCTGATTCAGAAAATGACCACTGCTGGTACGAAGTGAAGTTGCATTGCAAGAAAAGCCATTGGATTTCATCAATGGAGAAGGGCATTATCTTGACAATGGATTTGAGAATCATGATTGTGTCTTCCACAAATTCACATTCCAACATGGAAACATTTTATATTTCGAGATTTACCTTTCACCCAAGCTACTGCACATTCTATAAAACAATAACAAACATTTTCCAATGCAAAAACTGTCATACAGAATTCAATGAGTCTCAAATTAGGTTGTGTTTCGAATAGAAACGAAATTTACGTATACGTTTTACAAAATCAGGGCATATGTAATACTGGGTTCACCTACAAAAATGGTGAATATCTTGTAGTCACAGTTCGCAAAATTAAAAAGTTTCCGGACAGTGTTATCTCTCGAAGAGGTGATAACAATTGGCCCCCGAGATCTTGTGATTTAACACCTTGCGACTTATTCCCTTGGGGCCACGTGAAAGATAAGGTCTACGCCAACAGCCCAGCGTCGATTCAAGACCTCAAAGATAGAATTTGTGAGGCTATCGAGAACATAGGGCAGCCACTTTGCGATGTAGTTATGGATAATTTCATGAAAACTACATGTAAGCGGGGTCATTGTGGCCATTTGGCTGATGGTTTTTTTTATTATTAACGGCATACCTTCCTCTTTTATATGAAATAAACATCCGATCATTTATCTTAAAAAAATTAATTTTTCTTTGAATACCAAAATAACACCTCTTATTGCAGAACCCTGTATTTTAGGGGCTAAGCGAATAGCCCCTGAAAGACATGGGAAAGCTTTTTCTAAATAAAAAAATTTCCTATTTATGTTGAAAACGGTTGTTTAAAATATAAAAGAAAGTTTCATACTTTTTTTAATGTGAAGTCACTTCAGCACAGATAATGTTACATTCCGCAATAAAATTGTAAATGTATACTTTTAAATCCAAAGATATTTTTGCCTCTTTATACTTTTTTGTAGTTATATAATTTACATGACTATAAAAAACACTTTTCAGAAGAACCCACCCCCTTAAAACAGGTGTTTGTTTAGCTGAGGTATATATAAAATTATTTGTTGACAATATAATTGTGCATACGTAATTAATTTTAAAAGCATTTAATAAAGTTGGATTTAAAAAGGTAAATATTTGCATAAAAAATACCTGGGGCATTACTACAGTTTAGAGATCACATGGACTAATTGTATACAAGATTAATTTATTCCGAACAGTAAAGGAACCAGATGGTAAGACCATTGCAGAGAAATAAATTATGTTTGTTCATGAACAGCATCATTATAACTATAAAGCCAGTAAAAAGTTGCAGTCGGGTAAATCGACTTATATACAGTGTACTCTGTCCTTGCGGACACCTATCATAACCGGACACTTTTTTCAGTACCATTCCGCTTCAGTCCTCTTGTGTACCTCTCTCATATTTTTTTTTTTTTTTTTTTTTTATAAATATTTTTTTTTATTTGCGATCTATTTTCAAGAAACATTAAGCAAATTAATTAAACACTTAAAAAAATAACAGACTTGTTAAACCCCAATGAATTTAACAATATATATATATTTCATTTTGGTTTCAGTTCTTATTGTACATAGCTCATTAATATATTAATAGCAATAAAATCTATATAAAGGGAAGATCCAATACATGGTGTCTTTTCAGTCTTCTAACTTCGTCTGTATCGTTTAATAAATTTATGGCTAATACATTCGGATGTGTACTTAATCTGTCTAAGTAATTAGCGCTAAAACGTTTAATTTCATCCTTAACTTTCGGGACACGAAGGTCATTGTGAATTATATTATTTTTAACAAACCAAGGAGCCCCTGTTAATAATCTCAACGTTTTCGATTGAAATCTTTGTAGAATTTCTAGGTTAGAATTGCTCGCCGTTCCCCACAGTTGTATGCCGTATGTCCAGATGGGCTTCAGAATCGTCTTGTAGAGAATTACTTTATTGTTTAAACTTAGTTCCGATTTTGGACCTAACAACCAATTCATCCTCTTAGTTTCGTATATGTTTTTTCCAGTTTAGTTTTTTGTCGATGTGAAGACCTGGATACTTCACGCTATCTGCTGGCGGTATTGCAAGTCCATTCAATTTCGGTGGAGGGCAGTCCCCTTTTCTTAAACTGAATATTACAAAAGTTGATTTTTCCGGGTTTACTTTAATATTCCATTTATTTAGCCATTTTTCTGTTAAATTAATTTGTCTCTGAAGAATATGTGTGGCATCGGAGGGCGAACTACTGGTAGCAAGTATAGCCGTATCGTCTGCATAGGTTGCTATTGTGACATCACTAGAAACTGGCATATCAGAAGTAAAAAGTGTATATAATACTGGCCCCAAAACACTTCCTTGTGGGACACCAGCATTAATGGAACCAATTTCACATTCAACGCCGTTAACATTTACATAAAAACTTCTCTCTTCCAAATAGGAACTATTAAAATGCATATCTCGAAATCAATTTAATGTTATGTCTACCGGCAGTCCTACATACTGGCCTTCAGATCTTAACAAAATACCGGATCTTCTGGATTTTGTGGTATATTCTGGCATATCACCATCTATGCTGCACATAACTGCGAGTGATGACCTCAGTTCCGACCACAGTCCATTGATTTTAAATTACAAGACCAGACATATCGAGATGCTTCAAAATCCAAAATTAATTACGAGCCTTACAAACATACAGTCATTTCACAATTCGATAGATGACAAAATAAACTTAAATATACGAATTAAAACGGGCAGAGAATTGGATAACGCCATAGAAAATTTCACTCAACTTATACATGAAGCTGCATTCCTCTCCACCCCACAACAAAGAGACAACAAGACCTCAGACTTTTTTATTACTGCAGAACTAAGGAAACTTATTAGAAAGAAAAGGCGACTGCGTAGAATATGGCATAGAACAAGACAACCCGCTGATAAAAGAAATTACAACCGTGCATCGAATCATCTAAAACTTCGTCTCAAGGATTACAAAAACGAATCGATTGGAAAATTTCTAAGTAATCTAAGTCCCAACAACAATAATGACCACAACCTTTGGATTGCTACAAAATATCTCAAAAGGCCTCAAAAGAGAAATGTTCCATTAAAGAATGGTCTGGGAATATGGTGTAGGTCAAACAGAGACAAAGCTGACGCCTTTAAAACATATCTAGAGGATACATTCACCCCATTCGATTTTTGTAATACTGCAGAGGCAAAAGAAATTAGCGACTTCCTTGATGTATCTTGCCAAATGTGTCGACCCATAAAGCACTTCACATTACGCGAAGTTAAAAATGAAATAAAAAAGTTAAACAAGAAAACTCCAGGATATGACCTAATTGATTATAAAGTAATCAAATCTCTACCAAAAAAAGGGGTGGTATTTCTTACCGTAATTTTCAACTCCATCCTAAGGCTCTCATATTTCCCAACCCAGTGGAAGTGTGCGAAAATTACAATGGTGCCGAAGCCAGGAAAGCCGGAAAATCAAATATCATCATATAGACCTATCAGTCTATTACCAGTCCTTTCAAAATTATTTGAGAAACTTTTTCGAAAACGGTTAATTCCTCTTCTTGAAACTGAAAATATAATGCCAGATCATCAATTTGGATTCCGGCAAAACCACGGTGCTCCTGAACAGTGCCATAGAATAGTAAAAACAATTAGAGAAAGCTTGGAAAATAAACAGTACTGTTCGTCCGTTTTCTTAGATGTGAAACAAGCCTTCGACAGAGTTTGGCATCATGGTTTGTTATATAAGTTAAAACAAATTTTACCTACTCCATTCTATTTATTAATAAAATCCTATTTGGAAGAGAGAAGTTTTTATGTAAATGTTAACGGCGTTGAATCTGAAATTGGTTCCATTAATGCTGGTGTCCCACAAGGAAGTGTTTTGGGGCCAGTATTATATACACCTCTCTCATATGCGTACAAAATTCTCAGTCCCTTAGGTGTCTGCTTATGATAGAGTACACTGTATACACT
The DNA here is from genome assembly GCA_958296145.1 of Hydrotaea cyrtoneurina. Taxonomy (NCBI): domain Eukaryota; kingdom Metazoa; phylum Arthropoda; class Insecta; order Diptera; family Muscidae; genus Hydrotaea; species Hydrotaea cyrtoneurina. The sequence continues at coordinate 59,435,103 of OY282512.1, read as the reverse complement.
CACCCTAAGTAAAAACATACACTTGGGTCTCTTTTTATGCGGTATATGCGTTCCTCGGAAAGCCGCATAAAAAAAAAACGCATAAAAAATACATTTCTTCCATAAAAAAACTTGGGATGCGTTCCAACATCTTCAAAAACCGCATAAATTCAAATAATCCTTGTTAAAAAAAGGCCAAAATCGCATAAAAAAACAACGAGCTAGAATTAAACAAAACAACTTATTTTTTGATTTCAATAAAAGTACTCTTTTCAAAATTAATCAAAGCGATTATACTTTAAGCTCTTGTCCATATTTTAGCAAAGAAAAAAAAATTGACGAATTTTCAAATGTTTTCTGATGCAAGTTAACTATCATAGAAATCACTGCTAAGATGTGGTCTTTTGCGTCTTTCAGTTTCTGGGGAAGTGCTGTCATCACTTATAGATCGTGCTACATCCATGTCAGCAGAATTGTCAATTCTTTTAAAAAATTAAGTGATTTTTTTTGAGTTGTTTTGTTGAATTGTTTCTACTGCTCTAGATAACCTGACACAATGCGATCTAAATCTTGATTTATTTTTAAAGCCTTTTCAGTGTCTGGCTCGTATAGCTTAATTTTTTCCTGTAATGTATCGCACGTTTGAGGAATTTCTGCGATAGTTTTTGACGTTAGGCTAAAAGCAATTTCATCATCACTATCATTTTCAGGATTTTCTGCATCTTTTGAGACCAATTCAATAACATCTTCATCAGATGATGGTACATCCGTAAGTAATTCATTGATGTCGTCGCTGTTAAAAACGTCGAACCCTTCTCCTCCAATCAAATGCGCCGCGGATATAATTTCTTCCGTCAATTCCTGCTACATACATACAGTTTGGCATTTTTTCCAGAACAGGCCAGTCTCATCTGCATTAAATACTTGGTCTGCCGAGTATTCTCCATCCTCAATTTCTCTGGATATCCTTCTGCTGCATTCTTGTCGCCTGAGGATCAGCGTTGCCGTTGACTTTTTTCAAAAAGTATCAAAAAAAAGGTATCATTTTTAAAAAAAAAGTATAAAACGTTTTAAAACGATTTTTTTATTTAAAAATTACTTCAAATTAGGTACAAAGTAAGCAGAACAATAAAACAAGGTAAAAAAAACGAATTCATGTAACAAAAAACAAAAATAATAATACAATAAAACATTAAATAAACATTAAAACTAAAAAAACAACTGTCAATGAAAATTTGGTTATTATGTACTTGTGTACTTATTTTTTTGTAATTTTTTTTCGGAATTTGTCAATTAATAACCGGTTTGGCTTTCAATCTTCTAAATCAGTATCTACCAAATTAAGAGCTGATAGTCTCTCATTACAGGTCTGAAGTCTATTTGTTAGCTTATTTTTCATAAGAGAAAGTTTTGAAAAAATACGCTCAGCGCAAGCACTGCTGTGTGGCAGTGTAAAAATATATGACACAAATTTATTTAATGTAGGGAACAAGGGCTCGTTGTTGGATTTTTTCATTTTTCATAAGAAGAATACTTTACAGTGATATCAGTGCCAGAAACCACGGATTTTCTTATTTGCTCCTCATTCTTTTTTATTGCTCTAATTGATGATTCGCCAAGTTTGAAGTCTCTTCCTATTGCTGCATATTTATCCCCTCTTTTAATGCGGTCCAAAATTTTAATTTTCATTTCCAGAGAAATCGTTTGGGTTTTCCTCTCCTTTGAATTCATGGCTTCAATTTAATTTCTATTAAATTTTAATAGAACACATATGAGAACAATAAACACCATATGTACATTAAAACAATTACCTTTCAAAAAGCGCAGAAAAATTTCCAAAACTAAATGTTATTTAAAATATTACAATGTTTGCATTAAACGTTGATGCGCTTTACATGTTCAGATGTTGCTAAATATGGAAATGATTCAATCAACAACCATAAATGAGAAAGTTCTCACCGTTGTATACGTCTTGTTACGCAAACAAAACTAAAATGGGAATCACCGAATTAGCAACAACTCACCACGAGCCACTATATCTGTCTCTGTCACACTAAAAAAAACTGAAATACAGTAACAGTGTTGCCAAAATAAGCTTTTTTAGCAAAATCACAAAAACCAAAAAATCAATTTTAGAAACCGCATAAATTCAAATCCGCATTAAAAAACCCGCATAGAAAGAGACCCAAGTGTACAAGTCTCATATTCCAAAGTATAGTAAAGTCAAATGTGACCGTGGCCATCACCATTGGATGTAACCTCTGATGAAATGTCATAAAAGCAACCTCAAAATACCGATTTTACAGAAAAATATTGTGGTGCACGTTTTTACAAAAAGGGCGGAATATAAAGCAGAGTTTTTTTTCTCGAAAACTATATGCACTATAAATACATAATTTCGGCAAGATTCGTTAAACGAAATTATAATATTACACGAATTTTAAAGTAGGTAGAATGGAATATTTGTATGGGATGTACCAGAAGTGGACCGACTAGGTGTCCAATTTTATGTGGACCTTTATGCGCTTTATATGTTTAAATATTAATAAAATACGGAATTTTGGTAAGATCGCATAGAGCGTAGTACTATCATCACACGATTTCTACAGTGGGTGAAATGGTACATTTGTATAGGTATCAGAAGGGGAGTGGCCAGACTTCAACGTTTTTGTCGGAAACTTTATGCGGTTATAACTTTACTAAACACAGAATTTGGGCAAGATCGCGTTGGGCATATTGATATTATTGCACGATTTCTAAAGTGGAGGGATGGTACAATTGTATGGGAGGTACCAGAAAGGGAGTAGTCAGACTTTCAAGTTTTTGCCCGACACTTTTTTTAGTTACAGCTTTAATAAATACAGAATTAGGGAAAGATCGCGTTGGGCATATTGATATTATTACACGATTACTGTGGAGGCGGGGTGGTACATTTGTCTGGGAGGCACTAGAAGGAGAGTGGCCAGACTTCCAAGTTTTTGTCCGAAACTTTATTTAGTTATAGCTTTACTAAATACAGAATTTGGGAAAGATCGCGTTGGGCATATTGATATTATTAGACGGTTTCTGTGGTGGCGTGGTGGACATTTGTATGGGAGGTACCAGAAGGGGAGAGGCAAGATTTCCAAGATTTATGCAGTTATAGTATTTGAGAAAGATCGCGTTGGGCATATTGATATTAGGGGATGCCCCCTTTAAATTTAATGCATTGTGTTAGCGGAAGTAAATTAGGGTATCAGAAGGAGGAAAGAGGGAGTAGTGTTTGTTGATATTTGTTTTGAATTTCTGAATGTGACAACTAGCTGGAAACACATTTGTGGGAAGACTATTCCACCTACTAACGGTTCGGTTGAAGAACGAATTTTCTTTATAGTACGTCGTCCGATCAACCGGCCACTTTACAACGAACGGATAGAGTCCCTGGAAAGCCGCGTATTCCGGCTAAATGTTCTAACATCAGGGACAAGACGACGGATATCTGAGGAGCAGATATCGTTAAAATATCTATAGAACATATACAACCCACATTACGGGGATGCTGAAGGGCGAAGCTGCTCAGATGTCCTTGTAGCTCCCGCATATATATGGGAGTTATATTCCATTTTAGGCCGGATGTAGGTGGTGTAAATATTTATGAGATCAGATAGAGTGAAGTATTTATTGCACTTAAATGTTTCTTTCGACACTTCGACTATATGGCTTGCCCAACGAGCATCACCCTGTATCTTCTTGCCCAGAACATCAAGAGTGTTCTGGACAAGTGGATCGTTTGTGTTACAACAAACTGCACTGGGTCTTTTACGCATTAAAATGTACTCTGTTCATTTAGCCCCACACACAAATCGTCGCCAAATCTCGGGTAAGTTATTCAACGTTCGCCTTTTGTCCTCGACCACCAGAGGACTTGGCCGATGATCAAATGAGTATGGTTGCTGTCATCCGCAAAGGAGTAGATTGGGTTCACAATTTGCCCCAACAGGTCGTCAATGAAAATAAGAAATAAAGAAGGAGAGAGGACAGAGCCTTGTGGCATCCCGCGGTCAACCTATGCTCGTTGGATGAGATCCCATCTATAACAACTCTTATAGAGCGATCTATGACAAAACTCGATAGGAATCGAGAGAAGATATTGCCGACACCAAATGCAATAAGTTTTGATATCAGTGCTCCGTGCCAGACCCTATCGAACGCCTATCCAGAGCCACGACCTTGCTTTGACCAATGCGGTGAATGGATCGACTCCATCGCTCGTAAGGAACGCCATCAGGTCTCCAGTAGATCGACTTATACGGAAGCCATACTGTCGATCATTAAGAATGACGTTTGACTCTAGACACTTAACCAGATGGTGGTTAACCATGCTCTCCATAACCTTCGAGAGGGCAGAACATATTGCTAATGGACGGTAATTCGCAGGATTTGTAGCCTCACCTTTCTTGGGGATCCGCTGCACATTGGTAACTTTCCAACGTGAAGAGTAAATACCAGCACGGTACGACATGTTGAAAAGATTGCGCAATGGACGAGCTAGCGTCGAAGAGCACTTACATAGGACAAGTGCTGAAATACCATCCGGGCCCGGAGTTTTAATTACATTGAGATCTGCAAGAACACTTTTGACCCCACGTGTTCGAAAAAATATCTGAGGCATCGAACTAGATACGTTTCCGATCACGGGGAGTTTATGATTGAAATCAACAATAATAGTAACATCGTATGGCTCGCTCAGGCTACTACACGCTGAAAAATACGTATTTTTTTAATGTTTAAACACAAGTAAATCGCGTGTTTGGTCGTTGTAGCAAGTAAAGCTTATTTCTCTCTACACACAGCTTATTTGGATGTAACTATAAATCATCTGCGTGTTTGGAAAAAACAGACAACGATCTTTTTAAATTCAACAAAGTGCAACATTTGAGTGCGAATACGTATGTATTTGCAGCTGTTTTAGTAATCTTTAAAATAAATGCAATAACCGAGAGAATAAAATGAATTGTTATATAGAATTTCACAAATTAAAAAATCAGGATGAAAACAAGCTGAAAGAATGCGTGAATATCGCAAGAGAAAAGTTGATGAGGCTTAACCTAAAGATATACCATAATTCCATAATCGGATTTGTTACATAAACTGGAAATTCAGCTGCCAGCTTTTAAACGTCATTATTTTACAAAGCGCGCTCAGCAAAAATATGAATTAATTTTGCAGAAAACTATTGATTGATCAATCAGAATGAGATACAAGATGCACAAAATTCAAAGTCAGTATACAGAAATTTCCACGGTTTTCATATTCTCTGATGGAAGCACCAGTCAATTCAAAAATAAATATATTCTCACAAGCATTCCTTCTTTTATTAGCGAATTTGGCTGTAAGCATTTAGAGTGGAACTTCTTTGCGACTTTACATGGCAAAGGCGCAGTCGATGGAATAGGCGCTGTGGTGAAGCGAAAAGTCATGCGGTTTTAAGGCAAATAATAGTGCTTTACCGGATGCCTTTGCATTTCTTAATGCGCTCGCAAAATCATCAAGGGAGTTCTGTTACATATCTCAGCAAAGGAGATTGAAGATTTCTCTTCACCATTAAATGGAAAAATGTCCGCTCTATTCCAGGAATACAAACAATGCATTGCTTTTCCTACCAAGATGATCAATACATAAATGTTGCTCGAACAGGATACTCACTTAAGGAAAAAAATTAAGTTGGACTAATATTGTAGTATTGACATGTATATATGTATATATAATATGTTTGTTGCGAATTTGTTTGCTGAAATTTGTTAAAATGACCATTTATTTCAGAGTGTAGGGGCATGTGGCGGATAGCAGGACGACCTATAGATAACGACTTAAGTTAGTTTTGTCAAATGGTTTATCTAAGACGTATACGCATAGCATATACGCTGTTCTCTACACGCTGAAAAATTCGTAATTTTTAAATGTTTGTATAGAAGTAAAACGAGTATTTGGAGCTTGTAGCAAGTAAAGCTTATTTCCTTCTGCACAAAGCTTATTTGAATGTAAATATAACTCATTTGCTATTAATATTACGTATTCGGATATACGCAATAGCGTGTTTGACAAAAACACGCAATGAATTGTTAAATTCTACAAAGTACAATATTTGCATGCAAATATTTCAGTATATGTATCTCTGTTGTTTTCGTACTTTTCAAGAGAGTAATAATAATCAAGAGAATAAGATAAATTCACAGAGAGAGAAATAATGCAAAAAAGGAGTGACACACCATTTTATATACACATGCATACATATGAGAATTAGTAATGGGACATGTGGTACATACAACACTTTTTTGGAACAATTTCATATTAATTGCAAATGGACGTTGGTATGTAGATTAGAAAATTTGTTGGTACAATTCTAAGTCTTCCCTGAAAGTTCGTTCATACTACACGATTTGCCTTCTAACTCCGTGTTTATTATTGTAACATATGTATTATTGTAAAGATGACACAATTGTCCTTTTTTTGGTACGTTTCTGTCACCGAAAGTACCCGGGTCCAGCTTTTTTGGGACAAATTGAATACAATTTACAAATGTTCATATCTGTTGTTTTTTGTCTGCAAGCCAATTTCCAACAATTGACACTAGACGAAATCTCTGATTGCAGAATACCAAAACTTTAAATATAATTTTTATGTACATACGTATTCTTACTATAATTAAATTTACTCTAAAAATTAAATATATTTTTTTATTTTGGTGCCATCGGGATCACAAAGTACAATTTCAAAGAATAGAAAGTACAAAACGAAGAAACTGATTTCTCATCCATGATGTACATACTCTTCTTCTTTTGATTTATTGCTTTTTTTTGTAACGTTCAGTCGTCCATCTGTAGTTGTGCTGTATAGTCCTGAATATGCGGAAAGTGTTAGAATTATTGTTTTTGCATAAAATACAAAATCATGTTAAACAAAAACAGTCAGTAAGTATGAACGAGTATGGCAAATATAATAATGTGTTCCTTTCAGTGAAAAAAATTAAAACGCAGATGAAACTTAATGAAATAGTAACAACCAGATAAAATTGGTTGACAGTGATTTTTTATGCAGTTCCTTGGACGTTCCTAAGTAATTCGTGCAATGATTAATATAGACATGTTGAACAATTTGTATTTACAGGGTTGAAGCGAAACGTCTGCATCGACATTTTATGCACTCGATACGCACTAGTCAATGATTACTTTTATCACATATTCTCTACGTTTGTAGGACCCAGTGACCATTCTATGACCATATGTGCACAGAACCCATTCATGTTCATCAGTATATATTGTACGAGACTTTGTAATACAGACAAAAATAGTTTTAATCATTTAAGTGCATTTTGTGTGTGTTACAACCAGAGTTCAGACAAAAACACACAGTGAACGAAAAACTCGTACATAAAGGTAAAAAACACAGCTCAAAGCAACAGACACACATTTTTGTTTTCGTATCAATTATGTGTGTTTCCAAAATTTGCACAATACCGATCACAAATATGAGTGTGTTTTGTTATAATATTTGGTTGCTTATTCGAACATGTATTGTTCTCGGCTTGTTCGATCGGAACACACTTCAACAGAACACCGGATCGAGTTTGGTTTTATTTTAAGTTCGCGAACTGGTACGTGTACTGCCAAACAACACCACATGTTCAAAGTTATGTTCAATAGAAATGGAGTATCTCTATTCTCCAAGAGCTTCCCTTACGGGTTTAATGATGACAGATGACTGACCAGTGCTCAAGCGTGATTGACATCAGCTCCCCCATACTAGTGGGACTAAACATGTGCATTAACAATAACAAAAAAAATGTTCAGTCTGTCCGATTTGAAACAAGACCGCTCCGACTAGGAACACCAGTCAGAAAAGGCAGGGGTGAACATATAGTCCGATAGAAGAATGGTGAAGCCATAGCGGCACCCACTAACGTTTTAGGCAGGCTGATAAAAGTCGACATAAGCATTATGCGTCTCTAAACTGGGCTCGGAATGTAACAGAGCCTTCGCAAGCTCAGAGCTCCAATGTGACGCAGGGCCCGCTGAAACTAATGTCGTTTACAGATATGATTTCTATCGAGAAATATAGAGAGGCCTTGATGAATGTGGGTGAAGTTCCGACCGACGTCGTTGATACCAGAGAAATTCCATCTCGGCCGAGAGAATGACCATGTCGTCTACCACTGACAGTGGGGAGTCGGGCCTCATTTAAGCCAGCCACTTTAGCCTTTTAACTGACAACTCGAAGGTTCTGGAGCAGGTTAAGCTCGGCTAATATCAGATTACATGCCTTACGGAGACACAGGGCCCCGTCCATCCCATCTGCCCGGGATGCATATGGAAGAGGCGGGGAAGAATGGAACCGGTATATATGTATGTGGAGACGCCACTGCTTATCATATAATATGGGACAGTTACACACAGAAAAATATTGCAATTTAAAATCAAAGTGAAAAATTGTTGATTTTAAATTGTTAAAAATTCATGTAGGCTAAGTTGTTTTCACTTTGATTCAAAATGGTTTCATTTTGAATTTACAGTTTTAAATGTTGAATTAAAGTGATTCACGATTAGTTCAACATTGCGAAAAAAAATCCTGTATTTTCATGATAAAATAAAATTGGACAATTTTAAATTAACCTTGTAAAATGTTAAAATAAAATGTTGCACTCTATGGTTTGAAAATCATTTATATTTAACATTGTTCCATTTCATTTCAACATTGAATCATGTTAAAAGACACCAAACAAATCGGTGTACAGTTACAATAAAATTGTGACATTCCTATTATTTCAACATTGTATCATGTGAAAATAACATTGGTTCCCTTTAAATCAACGTTGTATCATGTTGAAATAACATTGGGCATTTAAAACTAACATTGCGTAAGATTGAAATAAAGTTGATCGTTGTTGATTTAATATTGAATCACGTTGAATTAAAGTGGATCTTGAATAAAATACCGTTATTTCAGAAGATAAACAATCTTAATTCGTTTCTTAGTAAAGTATAGTCATTGTAGCGATCAAGTGTGATTTTAAAAATATATTGAGTGATAATGGCTGGCGAAAACAATACGAATGTGAATTTTTCTGAACTAGTGCAACAACCCGTATTAATAAATGAAAACATAAATGTGCAAAGTGGCGAGTATGGAAATATTGTCTTAAATATACCAGGTTTTACCAACAACACACAGAGTGTTGAATTAGACGAGCTGTTGGAAGAATTTAATTTAAAAGAAGTGAAATATTTTTTAACAAGTAAGTATTGTAAAATAATATTTGAGGCAAGGACTGGATAATAAAAATGCATTTTGTAGAAGCTGAAGTCACTTATGAAAGTTTAAGATACTTGTCGAAAGATGACATAAAGGAAGCCATTCCACCCATTGGTCTTCGTGCCCAATTTCGAGAAAAATTGTTTAGTTGGAGAAAAAAAGAGGTATGTACGATTGTTTTTGACGGCGGCCCAAACGGGTATCATATCACATTTTCAATCATACGAAGTCGGAAAATTGAAGAAGCCGATGTTTTTAAAAGACTTCTATGTATTTACAAGCCCACCGTTACATCTTTTTCCAATTTGTAATGGTAAAATATATTTAAGAAATAAATCTTTGTAATTTTTATTTTAACATCATTTGAATTTATATGATAATTTGTAATAAAAATTATTGTTTTTGAAAAATCAACAAAATTGTTTATATTATTTAATTTTTAGTATCCAACATGTTTCAACATTCAACATTGAGTTAACATGATGTTCATGTTATTTTTACATCGTGGTCACATTGATTCAACAGGATCCTCATGTTAATTCAACATTGCCACCATGTTAATTTAACATGATGTTCATGTTATTTTAACATCGTTGTCACATTGATTCAACAGGATCATCATGTTAAATCAACACGAACATCACTTAGATTTAAAATGTTTTCATGTCAAATTAAAGTGGCAATTTTTCTACATGAAAACATGTTGAATCAACATGAAGCAGTAATGATGCAAAATCATAGGGAAAATCATAGCTAATCTCGTTGATTTTACATTGTTTTTTTTCTGTGTGTAGTTACATCTTATATCGTTCTTCGTAGAACAGTTCTTAAACTAATTCTCGGTTGTTTTTTCTAGTTGGTAGTTTCAGTGTTGTATTACACTGTTTGTTGTATTACAGTCGTTTTACACTGTTTACTTAGTAAATTAATTTGAATATACAATTTTGTGTAAATTTCGGTAGTGTATAGTTACAAAAATTTCAGAGCTCCCGTTAACTTGCTGGATGTGCAGTAGCGAATACCATAAAAATTGTGTTGGTATTTCTGCTCGCGTTGTTGACCAGTTATATAAGGTGATGGGTATCCGCTTGGAATTTTATCAATTCATACTGTCAATTAAAAATTACTTCCTTTATATTTTTAAAGATTTTTGGTTAAGGTTTAAATTTGGGATGTTTCAAGAAAAATTCAGCAGCTATTAGGTCTCAATAATGCCGGTATCGGTGAAATGTAGGAAATACGTTTTGTTCGTGAATTCGTTTTTAAAGATGATATTAGGACTAATCCGGTATTTCTTTCCTTATATTACCAACTCTCCAAAATACGTAAACTGAACTCTGATAAATCTTTTTTAAACTACTGTTTATCAAAATGTTAGGGGAATCAATAGTAATCTTTCCGACTTATGCGTAAATCGTTTTGGTTCTAAGTATTATATTGTAATGTTTCCGGCAACTTGACTTGGTATTACTGTTTTTCAGATAAATATCTGATTCCAACAAACGCGGCATTGCAAAACTCAGTGCTATTTCGAAATTAATGGAGAAATTAATGTATGCTTGTCAAGTTGTTAGAATAGTATACGTGATTTGCAATTTTACAAAATTCTGCAGTTTTTAATACTTGGTTGGCACAACAAAAAAGGTGGGAAGATAAAGTATTTAATAGAAAAGTGCAGCTGTCGAAATTTCCGATTATTACCAAAATTCTATAGATTTTCTTTTAAATTTGTAGAACATTCATATATTTTTTAGCAAAAAGATTTTAAAATAATTCATAAAAATAATAATACAATGTTATTATTATGTTTTTAAGAAATTAAAAATTTTTAAACCAAAACAATACTAAACATAAGCACGGGCCACTAATATCTGTAAAGACTCCATAACTCCTGTCGGGAAACAAAAAAAAAGTTTCCTCACATAAATATCACAACATAAATACAATTGTTCACATCTGCATTCCATGTGAGTAATACACATTTTTGTGAAACAGAGATAAATATAGAAACTGTGATGCACTATGATTATAAAAACTACAAAACTTTGGACAGTGTTAAATTATAAAAATCACGTGTCCCTATGTTCGGACACGCTAAACTCTGAAACCGTTCGTTCGGCGACACACGTTCTAGTACGACTGCAACGAAATGTAAGCTTTTTATAGCTCCCAAACACAAAAAAAAATAACTCAGTTTGCTTAATATTTTACAATGGGCTTTATTGGTCGTGACTTACGGGAATATCATACAACCAAAAAAATCAATATTGTATGATTTTACAAACTTTCTACAACTATTATTAGGGCTTTTAATTCGGGATATATTTCTGTGAAATTCACCAATTTATTACTTCCCGATTCCTGTTCACACTTAAAAATACAAACATATCGTTACCTTAATATAAAAAGCTCCTTACTCATTAAAAATACGTTTTCCAGAAGAAGAAGTAAAATAATTCATAATAAAAGAATTCGTTCGATAGAAATTGTCAAAATTGGGAGAGTGACTAAATGTGCATTAGAATTTCTTCAATTCAAAAGAACATGGTTTCCTTACTGAGAAATAAGTATTGAAGAAATTTATTTCAGCTGCGACTTTGTGGCGTCAAGACAACCAATGCAATCTTACGCAATTGTCGTAACATCGAAACAGAGCAAATGGAGGGATTTAATTTTCTTCAGAAAGAAAATTCATTTGACTTAGGTACATCTTACACAGTTTATTATACATTTCATCACAGGTTATTATTTAATTATTTGTTTTTAAATTTCAATAACATGATTTGAAACAATTGTGGATACACAATGAAGTCGCTCGAACTGTTTAAGAATAGAGGAAAACACATATATTTTTCAAAATAAGGTTTAATTCATTTGAATAATAAATTTAAAACCAAAATAAAAAAGAATTCTGGGTTTATCATTATTTTTTATCACTTTTTTAAATTTATATTATATTTAATGTGGACACACATAATTAGTAATATAAAAAAAATAATTATGAAAATATAAGGAACATAAATTTTTTTGTAATTATGGTATATTGTACCATTAGTATTTGGTACTGATGGTATTTATTATTTCGGCACATCTGTTGGGCATTGTTGTAGTTAGGGCTTAGCATTGGTGTTGTTTGTTTCTTTCTTCTTGAAAAATCTTCACCAAATCCTCATTCCGAAACTTTTTTTGCTTCTACTATACCTTTTATAAATCCCAATCGATTTGCCATTGGTTCCGGGCTTATTTTTTCTAGTTGAACCAAGACTTTAGGACCCGAGATTTATGATTCGGGTAGTTGTCGTCCTGGAATATCCAGGATAATCGCAAATCTTCAGCATATTTAACATCTAGATTGTTTTGCAAGATGTATTTAAACATTTCACCTGGCATTTTGCCTTTAATTTAAACTATAGGACTAACGTCAAATAACACTACTCAACAAAATGAACAAAATTTCATGTACTCCGGATGCGATAATTTTTTCTGTGTAGATAACCTTGACATGAGCTCGAAAAACGCAATAAAATTTTTTTTTTTCGTTTGGTTTTTGTTTTATTTTTTTTTTTTTTTTAAATTTTAAAAAAAAATTTTTGGTTAATTTGTTTCGTCCGGCATAACTCGGGAACCACTAGCCCGATTTAATTGAATTAAATTTTAAAAAAATTAAAATTACAATTCCCTTAATCTGTTCATATATTGTTTTCCTATACAAGCAACAGTTTCCAAGTTAAAAATGAATATATAAAGGAAAAAACTTATTTTTTGCCTAAAGATTAAAATTTTTTTTTTTTAAAAAATCCATAAAAAATCCAAAATGAAAAAAATGTCAAATCTTATTACTTTTACGTAAAGTCACATAACCTATGAGCAAAATGAAACAAAGATCATGAAAATCGATGCACGCGTTTTGCTTTTATTCGCAATTGAGTAAAGGTATGAATTTCAAAATTTTGCTCGACATATGCACAACTTTGTCTATGGTAAGGTTTTTTCTTTTTTTTTGATTCTCAGAATTAACAAAACGGAATAAACAAAGGGTTATTTAATTTTTATGATTGCGTAAGCAAAGTAATAAACGCTAATAAATGTGCGTGAACAATTAAAAGGAAAAAAGGAAAGGGGACTTTTTTAATTATTTTGGTTTTCCGTTGGCTACCTGTATGATTTTTTTTTACAGAAATGCAACCCACATTTAAGGGTGGTCATTCGGAAAATTTAAGACTCACACATGGTGAAACAGGTACGTAGCCACCGTAAAAAAATATACACCCATTTATAAGTACCTGTCAGTAAAATACTAAACAATACACAGTATAAATAGGTCTTCATTGATCGATTTTACTCATTCAACAAGTGTCGACGAACGCGATAGTTATGAATGCAATACCAATCCAAGTAATTTTTGTTACATGTGCGGAGAATACGTTTCTGAAAAAAACAAGCGTTGTTTTTCACCTAAATTGAGAGATTCATTTGAAGAGAGCTTCAATTTAAAGGTCTCAAACATAGATGAGCGGTGGACACCAAGTGCTCTATGTCCAAGGTGCTACGTACAGCTAGCTGACTCAAGGTAAGTGTAGATTACGAAATTCAAGAACATATATAACTTATTATTGAAATTCTTTCAGACGACAGCCGAGAATCATCATGCCAATGCTTTGGAGAGCTCCGCTTTGCCATGTAACAGATTGCTACTTCTGTCTTAGCAAAAAAACAGGCGTGGGAAAAATATACGATGGACTTACGCTGCTGTTTCAACAGTGAATTTTCCAGTGCCATTTTCCCAAGAACCAGTGGACCCGCAACCGTCCGTTTCAAGATGGGCATCTAATAATGAGGCGATACATCCAACATCAGATCCGGAGACAGTAGAAACCACATCAGAATGCGAGTCAACATATACATTGCATGGAGGTCAACGCTTATGTTCCCAAGCAGAACTGAACGATTGGGTTAGAGAATTGAAACTCTCCAAGGAAGATGCAGAGTTGCATGCATCGCGCATGCAACAGTTCGGTTTCTTGGCTCCTGGTGTGGTGACAACAATCTAATGTAAAAAAATCATACAGGTAGCCAACGGAAAACCCAAATAATTAAAAAAGTCCCCTTTCCTTTTTTCCTTTTAATTGTTCACGCACATTTATTAGCGTTTATTACTTTGCTTACGCAATCATAAAAATTAAATAACCCTTTATTTATTCCGTTTTGTTAATTCTGAGAATCAAACAAAAAAGAAAAAACCTTACCATAGACAAAGTTGTGCATATGTCGAGCAAATTTTTGAAATTCATACCTTTACTCAATTGCGAATAAAAGCGAAACGCGTGCATCGATTTTCATGATCTTTGTCTCATTTTGCTCATAGGTTATGTGACTTTACGTAAAAGTAATAAGATTTGACATTTTTTTCATTTTGGATTTTTTATGGATTTTTTTAAAAAAAAAAATTTAAATCTTTAGGCAAAAAATAAGTTTTTTCCTTTTATATTCATTGTTAACTTGGAAACTGTTGCTTGTATAGGAAAACAATATATGAACAGATTAAGGGAATTGTAATTTTAAATTTTTTAAAATTTAATTCAATTAAATCGGGCTAGTGGTTCCCGAGTTATGCCGGACGAAACAAATTAACCAAAAAAAAATTTTTAAAATTTAAAAAAAAAAAAAATAAAACAAATACCAAACGAAAAAAAAAATTTTATTGCGTTTTTCGAGCTCATGTCAAGGTTATCTACACAGAAAAAATTATCGCATCCCGAGTACATTTTGACTGTTGACTAGTGTAATGTAAAGCACCCTTCAAACCATTACCGAGGATCCACCGAGCTTAACAGTTTTTGTTTGTGTATTTTAGATCGAAACAGTTTACTGGAGTTCAAACATATGGTCTGCCATCATTTCCAAAGACATAAATTTAAGATTATCTGCTCCAGACGATCAGGTTTCAAAAATGTTGTTCACTCTTATGATATACTGCTGACGCTACGCAATTTTTTTTATACGGTTGGTTTCCGTCTAGCTATGCGCCCACGGATGTTTTTTTCAGTCTGACGTCTCCATGCGGACATTGCTGATATTTATACATTGGGATCTGACTCCATTTGCGACCTCACCTGGGTAGATGTCAGGAAGGGGTCAATTCTACTTATTATGGCCATAAGCCTATTTTCTACGGTAGACGGTTTTCGGGATTTTTTCGTGGCAAATTAGCTATTTTGCCGCGCGATTACAAGTGTTTTTACCACTTCGGAAATACAAAAATCATTTTTTTCTACTTCCAAGTAAACCCAATTTCATCTGGGGTAGAACTTTTATATAAAAAAACTACAATTAATCATGGTAAAAGCTCTAAAAAATTAAGTGCACACTAACACAGGTAAATATTCTAATTTACTTATTAAAGCTCAAATAACTTACAAAAAATGGAAAGGGAATCTGAAAAAACGAGCGAATTACCGGTCTAGGTGTATGTCAACGACATGAGACGGTCATTCGTACAACCTAACCTGTTCTGATGATCAAAAATGATCAGAAACGCATTTCACAAACAACCAAGCGGATAAACAATTTTAGCACCAGAAATCCTTTAGTGCGTGTCACAAAGATAAGAGACAGTGTTTGTCCGTCCGTGAGTGTTGAAACTGTTCGGAGAGTATTACGAGAAAATAACCTGTATGCCCGAAGTCACAGTAAGGTTCCAACCAAAGTTTCATAAAATGAATTTTAATCAACTTATGTTAAGTTTTCGTTATAACTGATATTTTTTGACCTGCAGCTGCATATGTCCACAAGTGTATGGTTTCTTATTTTCAGATTTCAATAAAAGATGGGTTTTAAGTTGGGTATCCAATGTGGGATTCATACCACAGAACAACGAATCAGATTTCCGATTTAATGTGAAAAATGTCCTTAAGTTTCGGATATGAAGAATTAGACCACATTATTTTGAAGTGTTCTACAATGGATATTTGTATGGGAAGGAGGATACATATCATTTGATACGACCCAAAAATGTAACACATAGAAATATTCACTTTAGACCACTTAGTGTAATAATATATATTCGCTCAACGAATCTTGTCAAAATTTTGTATTTAATAAAGCTTTAAATACATAAAATTTTCGAGAATTTGTGCTTTATATTCCGCCCTTTTTGAAATACAATATTTTTCTATAACATTCGGTATTTTGAGGTTGCCATTAAGACATTTCATCAGATATTTCATCCAATGGTGATAGACTCGCTCACTTTTGATTTTCCGATACTTTGGAATATGAGACTTCTATATTTTTTCTGTGGGTGACTGTAACTTTTTTACTGGTTTTAAATACAGTTTAGAAATTTTTTTAAAAGTGAAAAAAATAATATAAAAGATCAATGAATGTGAAAAAGTACATAGAGTTTTGAAATTATTATACAGCATATTGTTACCATGACACCACATTGTCCACTAAAATTTACTTATAATGACTGAGAATCGCACGAGATATAAATCAAAAAATAAAACTAGCAAATACCTGCTATATCGTAAGCGCCAATTTCCCTTTTCCAGTAAAACACAAAATATTTGTTTAATTGCATTGGTTACAAAAAAATGCGACATAACAACTCCGAAAATTTATCGCACTTTTTCAATTATTGGCGGTAGATATTAAATTGAAATATATGTTTTTTAATTTTCCCCATTTTACCCCCTTAGCGGTCTAGGTGTTTTTTACAACTGCTGTTCCAAAAATTTCTTCCCAATCTTTTGTACCTTTGGAAAATGTTCGCCCTTTCAATAATTTTTAATATTGTACCTGTCCTTCCATCATTCGCCAAAGTCGTGAGTTCTAAAACATTTGTAATAGTTGATCCTGATATACGGAAACCATGTTGATGTGTTGATAAAAAACGGTATAATGTAAGCAATAATTTTCTCCACGAGTTTGGGAATTGCACTTAACTTTACAATGCCTCTGTAATTAGATACCTCAATCCTACTACCTGACTTAAACAGAGGTATAATGAATGATTGTTTCCACAAAGATTTATATTATTTTAAACTTTCCAAAACAGTAGCTTCGCATTTCAGCATCCTTTTCGTTCTCCGATCTTCGATCCACTTCTAAACCAGTCACGAAGCGGACATTGTACAAGTTATCATAATAAGCGGCTGTTCCCACGCCAAACTCAGCTTTTGCTACACACGAGGCGCATAGTCAGCACATTGCTGAAATTAACCAGTACTGCCTCCGCCGCAACGTTCAAGCGTATGGAAATATGAACTTCCACACGAGGAGCTAAGTCAGCACATTACCAATCACACCACCATCACCAACTCATAGACTTGGCCAGCGCGACGTCGGCAGTGAGCAACAGGCGACGTCAAATAACATGTTTAAATAGTTTTAAGAATTAGTTCATCTTAAGCAAGAGACTCATCGGCACGAAGTTGCTCCAATAAAATATAAATATTAATAAACATATAAATTTGTTTAATTGGCGCCCAACGTGGGGCACGAAGTGCTAACTTTAAATAAAAGAAAACCTTGGAAGCCCAAGTTTAAAGAAACATAGTTAAAAAAAATAAATAAATAAATAAACAAGGGAAAACCCGAAGTGAAATTAAAACATTGACATTTTTAAACTCAAACTTTAAAGAGCCCTCTTAAAGCAAATAAACTCAGCAAATAAATTGGATGAAAACTCTATGAAATAAAAGCCACCAAAGTACCGACAGCTTTGGACAGCGAGAAGGAAGGACTATTGCGCAAAAGTCACGAAATACAAATAGTGCAAGGAACGAAAGAAGGACCTAAAGGAGCAGTTACGGAACCAGCGGACTATTGAATAAGAAATTTCTGTACTAAATTGAGAATCGAAATGTAAGTAAAGTGTTCATTTTTATTTTTTTGTGAAACAACTTAGTGAGGTTTTGGAATAAAACGAGTGTTAATGTCAGAGGAGTTAAGTGTTATTTTCAAAAAAACTTAAGATATTAGATCAAGACAACATGAATGCCGAACAGGTTAAGCAATGCATGGATGCTGCGGTAAATGCAGCCCTTCAGGGACAGCGAGCAATAATTGACGTTCAAAATACTTTACTAAAGGAGCAAATAAAGAACTTAACCTCTAGGTTAGGAGCATTAGAAGCCCCATCGGTTCAGGTAGAGACTTATGAGGAAATACAGATCACAAGTAACTTAGGCAGCGAAACTTTGGACGCTGTCAAATCATTGCCGGAGTTTGACGGAAATCGGGAAAGATATGTTTCATGGCGGGCTGCGGCCAAGGCTGCCCACAAAATTTACGAAGGATGTGTGGGCTCTGCTAGATATTATCAAGCGGTGCTGATAATCCGGAATAAAGTGGTGGGACCGGCTAATTCGGTGTTGTCATCATTTAACACCGTATTGAATTTTAATGCTATAATAACTCGGTTAGACTTCACGTATTCGACAAAAGACCAATCTATCTCATTGAACAAGAACTTTCGACATTAAGACAAGGCGAACTTTCGATCTCGGAATTTTACGACGAGGTTGAGAAACGAGTAGCTATGTTAGTTAACAAGACAACCATGACGCATGGTGATAATCGCGATCTAACGGTGAACCTGAATTCGAAATATAGACATGATGGACTTAGGGTATTTATTTCAGGTTTAAAGAAACCACTTTGCGATATTTTATTCTCTTCTCGACCCAAGGATATGGCAACGGCATTAGCCCTTGCCCAAGAGGTGGACGCAAATCACCAAAGGTATTTATTTGCGACAAGCTTTTCTAGGAAAAACGATCCTAGGTGTGAAAACAATCCCCATTATAAAATTTCCAATAAGGGACAT
Source organism: Hydrotaea cyrtoneurina (assembly GCA_958296145.1). Taxonomy (NCBI): domain Eukaryota; kingdom Metazoa; phylum Arthropoda; class Insecta; order Diptera; family Muscidae; genus Hydrotaea; species Hydrotaea cyrtoneurina. The sequence continues at coordinate 59,416,004 of OY282512.1, read as the reverse complement.
AATGCGAGTACAGCGCGAAGTGTTCCGGAACCCATGGAAATTGACCCTTCGTCATCAAAGTTCAAATTCAATTCAACAACCAGAATTACCGACAGGGACAGAACATTTCTAGACGGGAGAATTCCGATCAAGGAGGGTATACCCAGGGCCGCCTTGGGGGAAATAACCAAGTAAGAGCTGAAAAACGGATCGCAGAATCGGGAAGAATCGAATCGAACCAAAAGTGGCAGAGATTAAACCATATAAAACAGGACGCTCGGGATGAACATTAATATGCAGAGGATTTCGGAGAAGTTGATGACGACACAAACGAGCTCAATTTTTTAGAAGTAGGTCCCTGCTGCCATGGATATCAAGAATAGTAGCAGGGAGACCAATAAAACTATTAATTGACACAGGAGCCTCTAAAAATTACATTAGGCCACTTAAAGAGCTACGAGGAGTAGGATTAGTTTCCCAACCATTCTCAGTAAAGTCTATTCATGGAAACAATAAAATAGAGAAAAAGTCCAAATTTAAGCTTTTTGGCGTAACTACCGATTTTTGTTTATACTCCCGGGATTAGAAACGTTTGACGGCATTATAGGACTGGACTTGCTTAACAGCCTTAATGCAATCATTGACCTTGGAAGGGCAAAGATAGTTCACGACAACGGTGAAGAGGATATCCTGTACAATGTCTGTAGGGATGTTAACCATTTAGCTCTAAAAACTGATGACGTTCCCGATAACATTAGAACAAACTTTGACGACATGATAGACAAAAATAAAAGAGCTTTCGCTGATCCTGATGAAACTCTTCCGTATAATACGAATGTATTGGCCACAACTCGAACCGAAGACGAGGAACCGGTATCCTCACGCCTATACCCGTACCCATTGGGTGTAGCCGACTTTGTGAATAAAGAGGTTCAAAATTTGCTCGCAAACGGTATTATAAGACCATCCAGGTCTCCGTACAACAACCCCGTCTGGGTGGTTGACAAAAAGGGGATGGACGAATCTGGATGCCAGAAAAAGCGTTTAGTGATTGATTTCCGAAAACTAAACGATAAGACTATAAGCGACAAGTACCCTATTCCGGACATATCGGAAATATTGTCCAATTTAGGAGGTAGTCGATATTTCACTACCCTGGACCTTAAATCTGGATTTCACCAGATAGAGTTAGCTGAACGCGATAGGGAGAAGACCGCATTCTCCATAAAGAATGGCAAGTACGAGTTCTGTCGACTACCTTTCGGGCTGAAAAATGCCCCTAGTATTTTTCAACGGGCAATTGACGACGTGCTGCGGGAGCACATAGGGAAATGCTGTTTTGTTTACATAGATGACGTTATAATCTTTTCAAAATCCGAGGAACAGCATGTAAGGGATATTGAGTCAGTGCTCAAAAGTTTGCTAGAAGCCAACATGAGGGTCTCAGTTGGCTTGGTTTTATGGTTTCCAGAAATGGAATTAAAACATGTGCGGAAAAGGTCCACACAATGAAGAACTTTCCGCAACCCACAACATTACGCGGAATAAGATCATTCCTTGGCTTAACAGGATATTACAGATGTTTCATAAAGGATTATGCGAAGATAGCAAAGCCTCTTTCGAATATCCTTAGGGGATAAAATGGCCAAGTATCTGCATCGCAATCGAAGAAGATCAAGATCGAATTGGATGATGAACAGATCCGTACATTAAATGCCCTGAAAAATATTTTAGTCTCAAGGACGTAATGTTGACATATCCGGATTTTAAAAAGCCATTTGACTTAACTACTGACGCGTCTTCGCATGCCATCGGCGCTGTCCTATCGCAGGATGGGAAACCCATCACTACGATATCTCGGACCCTCACTAGTACAGAGGAGCATTACCCAACGAATGAGCGTGAGCTTCTGGCAATTGTCTGGGCCTTAAAGTCCCTTCGAAATTATCTTTACGGCGTAAAAAATCTTAATATCTTTACGGATCACCAACCGCTAACATTTGCGGTGTCAGATAGAAACCCAAATACAAAAATAAGAAATTGGAAAGCTTTTATCGACGAATGTAACGCTAAAATGTTTTATAAACCTGGCAAGGAGAATGTTGTCGCGGACGCGCTGTCTAGACAACATATCAACAACTTAAGTGACAATTCTAGTATCATCACTGAAAACACTGTTCATAGTGAGGAATCGTCATCGAACGTAATAGAGTCGGTAGACAAGCCGGTTAACTGTTTTCAGAACCAAATAATAATTGAGCAAGGAGTAATTCCGGAAAAAAAATGTTTTATCCTATTTGGAAAGAAAATGCGACACCTTTTAACCTTTAAGGATGATAATGATCTAATGACATTCTTGCAGCAAGCTGTGAATACTAGTGTAGTTAATGCAATACATTGTGACTTGCCAACATTGGCTCGTTTTCAGCATCGTCTGGTTCAGATCTTCCCCGGAGTTAAACTTCGATTTACAAAAAGATTGGTAGCGGATATTACTGATCTGAACGACCAGAGAGAAATTGTTGCCGCAGAGCATAATCGTGCTCATCGGGCCCCTCAGGAAAATGTTAAACAGATTCTCGAGGATTATTTTTTTTCGAAAATGGAAAAAAAGGCAAAGGAAATAGCATCGAATTGCCAAATATGTTCAAAGTCGAAGTATGATCGACATCCCAAGAAACATCTGATATCACAAACACCAATCCCAACATTTTGTGGAGAGATTCTCCACATTGACATCTTTTCTACAGATTCAAAACTATTTCTTACTTGTGTCGACAAGTTTTCAAAATTTGCTGTAGTTCAGTCATTAAGGTCCAGGACAATACTTGACGTAAAACCACTGCTTCTGCAAATGTTGAATTTATTTTCGGGAACGACGATTATTTATTGCGATAATGAGAAATCGTTTAATTCACACAGTGTAAAATCTACACTTAGGAATTTTTTTGATATTGACATTGTAAACGCCCCACCACTGCATAGTACCTCAAATGGCCAAGTGGAAAGATTCCACAGTACTCTGACGGAGATCTCTAGATGTCTAAAACTTGATAGGGGTTTGGATGACACAGAGGAATTGATTCTCTCTATCACACTCGCAAAGATTGGCTTGCTGAATCCAGTTATCCTGGATAGTAAAGAAATTGATTTGTTTCCAAGGAATGAACACTTTACCATATCTGATATTGTAAGAATTTCTAATACTAAGATAATACAGGCGGATAATGTAGTTTACTTTCTCATAAAATATCCTATACCTAAGTTAGTATGTAAAAAACTTATAATATTTCCTGTTGCTCACGACGGAAAGATATTGCATCTTCAAGAGTCCACTATAGCTGAATGCCGAAATCATACATTTGCTGTTCGAAATTGCACTGAATCAGTACCATCATTTTGCCTGGCTTCCTTTTCTACATCGTGTGCCCTACAACTCATATCTGGCAATAACGCGAGCTGTAGCACGACCTTTACTGAGCCTCCACTAACTGTTACTGGCACATACTTAGTGCTTCTTGACGGCCAAGTCAAAATCAATGACACAACTTTCCGCAATAGAAATGCGACGGTAGCTTTGACTCCTGGAATACCACGTGCCGCAAAAATAAATTTGAAAGAACATCTAGAAATTCTTAGTATCCCTTACCTCCACCACACCAATATGGAAAACTTGCACCACATTCGTCACTTACAACAAAGGGTTAAACAGAACAACACTATCGCTCTATCCACCTTGCTTTCGTTTTGCGGGATCCTTGTTCTCATTTACGTTATGAAATACATTTTTAAAAAACGTAAGTCGGTTTCTATGGCTAAGTCCATTCAGGCGGCAATAAATCTAGTCACTCATAGGTCCGAGGACGTCCCTAACTTAGAAGGGGAGGAGTTATCATAATAAGCGGCTGTTCCCACGCCAAACTCAGCTTTTGCTACACAGCACATTGCTGAAATTAACCAGTACTGCCTCCGCCGCAACGTTCAAGCGTATGGAAATATGAACTTCCACACGAGGAGCTAAGTCAGCACATTACCAATCACACCACCATCACCAACTCATAGACTTGGCCAGCGCGACGTCGGCAGTGAGCAACAGGCGACGTCAAATAACATGTTTAAATAGTTTTAAGAATTAGTTCATCTTAAGCAAGAGACTCATCGGCACGAAGTTGCTCCAATAAAATATAAATATTAATAAACATATAAATTTGTTTAATTTACATATACGAAAAGGCACGTTGGGCCGAGCTCAACAATTTCTATCAGCACTTTAATTGGAAATTATGTTTCCTAGACAATAATGTCGATGCTGCTGCTGAAATGGTCGAGAAAATAATTCTTCATGGAATAAACACGTTTATTCCATTGAAGACTACTTCGAATAAACCTTCAAAGAATTGTTGGTTTAATCAGACATGCAAAGAAGCTGTCAGATCCAAAGAGGAAGCGTTCAGAAATTGGCGTTTAAATAAAAACGTCACTACTGAGCTGCTACGTAAGCAGGCAAGATCCAATTGTGCCAGAGTGCTTAGGCGCGAAAAACTTCTCCACGAACAACGCCTTCGCGCTAAAGTTTTTTCTTCTCCCAGGGGCAGTAAGAGCTGTTGGGCATTTGTTAAAAAGAGTAAGAGACAATTCTTCATCTTCTATCCCAACTCTCGTTAACGATGACCAGATATTCACTGACCCGGTTGACAAAGCTAACCTTCTGGCTGAAATATTTGCAAAGAATTCATCTTTGCCAGAAAGCAGTCAACCACTCCCCGTAATCGAAAACGTATCTACTTCGATGCCTCAGATATTTTTTCGAACACGTGGCGTTAAAAGGGTTCTTGCAGATCTCAATGTAAACAAAACTCCGGGCCCGGATGGCATTTCAGCACTTGTCCTATGTAAGTGCTCTTCGACGCTAGCTCGTCCATTGCGCAATCTTTTCAACATGTCGTACCGTGCTGGTATTTACCCTTCACGTTGGAAAGTTGCCAATGTTCAGCCGATCCCCAAGAAAGGTGAGGCTACTAATCCTGCGAATTACCGTCCAATTGCAATATGTTCTGCGCTCTCGAAGGTTATGGAGAGCATGGTTAACCACCATCTTGTTAAGTATTTAGAGTCTAACGGTCTTCTAAATGATCAACAGTATGACTTCCGTAGAAATCGATCTACTGGAGACCTGATGGCGTTCCTTTCGGAGCGATGGAGTCGATCTATTCACGCCCTTGGTGAAAGTAAGGTGGGGCACTGGATATTTCCAAGGCGTTCGATAGGGTCTGGCACGGAGCACTCATATCAAAACTGATTGCTTTTGGTGTCGGTAATATCTTCTCTCGATTCATATCGAGTTTCCTCAGTGATCGCTCTATACGAGTTGTTATAGATGGGGTCTCATCCAACGAGCATAGGTTGGCCGCAGGAGTTCCACAAGGCTCTGTCCTCTCTCCCTCTCTATTTCTTATTTTCATTGACGACTTGTTGGGTCAGACTGTGAACCCGATCTACTCCTTTGCGGATGACAGTAACCTATGTCATTCATACTCATTTGATCATCGGCCAGGTCCTCTGGAGTTCGAGGGCAAAAGGCGAATGATGAATAACTCACTTAACCGCGATTTGGCGACGATTTGTGAGTGGGGCCAAATGAATAGAGTAGATTTTAATGCGCAAAAGACCCAGTGCTGTTTGTTGTCACACAAACGTTCACCAGATCCAGCATCGTCGTCAATTTCTATGGGTGGTGTGGATATCGACGAATCAGACACTCTTGATGTTCTGGGCATGAAGATACAGAGTGATGCTCGCTGGGCTAGCCATACATTCGAAGTGTCGAAAGAAGCATTCAAGTGTTTAGGCTTTTTGAAGCGGTGCAAGAAATACTTCACTCCATCTGATCTCGTAAATATTTACACCACCAACATCCGGTCTAAAATGGAATACAACTCGCATATATGGGCAGGGGCTCCATTAACATCTTTGAAGCTTCTGGACCGTGTACAGAGGAGAGCGGTTTTTGCTGATTTGTAATTGGAGCCCCTGCCAATATATGGGAGTTGTATTCCGTTTTAGGTCGGATGTTGGTGGTGTAAATATTTACGAGGTCAGATGGGGTGAAGTATTTCTTGCACCGCTTTAAAATCCTAAAAACTTAAATGCTTCTTTCGACACTTCGAATATATGGCTAGCCCAGCGATCATCACCCTTTATATTCATGCACAGAACATCAAGAGTATCTGACACGTCTATATCTACACCACCCATAGATATTGACGACGGTGCTGGATCAGTGGAACGTTTGCGTGACAACAAACAGCACTGAGTTTTTTGTGCATTAAAATCTACTCTGTTCATTTGGCCCCACTCACAAATCGTCGCAAATCGCGGTTAAGTGAGTCATTCATCGTACGCCTCTTGTCCTCGACCTCCAGAGGACCTGGCCGATGATCAAATGAGTACGAATGACAGAGGTTGCTGTCATCCGCAAAGGAGTAGATTGGGTTCACAGTCTGCCCCAACAGGTCGTCAATGAAAATAAGAAATAGAGAAGGAGAGAGGACAAAGCCTTGTGGCACTCCTGCGGTCAACCTATGCTCGTTGGATGAGACCCCATCTATAACAACTCGTATAGAGCGATCCCTGAGAAAAATCGATATAACACGAGAGAAGGTATTACCGACGCCAAATGCAATAAGTTTTGATATGAGTGCTCCGACTCCATCGCTCCGTAAGGAACGCCATCAGGTCTCCTGTAGATCGATTTCTACGGAAGCCATACTGTCGATCATTCAGAAGGAAGTTAGACTCTAGATACCTCACAAGATGGATATTAGCCATGCTATGGAGAGCATAACCTTCGAGAGCGCAGAACATACCTAACCTTTCTTGGGGATCGGCTGAACATTGGCAACTTTCCAAAGTGATAGGTAAATACCAGCACGGTACGACATGTTGTAAAGATTGCGCAAAGCTAGTATCGAATAGTACTTATTTACATTAAGATCTGCAAGAACCCTTTTAACTAAACGTGTTCGAAAAAATATCTGATGCATGGAACTAGATACGTTTTCGATCACGAGGAGTGGTTGACCGCTGTCTGGCAAAGATGAATTCTTTGCAAATATTTCAGCCAGAAAGTTAGCAGAGTGTTGGAATATAAGACGAAATATTGTCCCTTACTCTTTTAACAAATGCCCAAAAGCTCGTACTTCCCCTGGGAGAAGAAAGAACTTTAGCACGAAGACGCTGTTCGTAAAGAAGTTTTTCGCGCCTAAGTACCCTGGCATACGATGATCTTGCCTGTTTGCGTAGCTGCTCAGTATTTATTTAAACGCCAATTTCTGAACGCTTCCTCTTTGGATCTGACAGCTTTTTTGCATGTCTGATTAAACCAACAATTCTTTGGGGGTTTGATCGAAGTATTCTTCGAGGGAATAAATGTGTTTATACCAAGAAGAATTATTTTCTCGTTCATTTCAGAGCAGCATCGACATTATTGTCTAGGAAACATAATTTCCAGTTAAATTGCTGATAGAAATTGTTGAGCTCGGCTCAAGTTCCCTTTTCGTATATATACATTGTCCACTTCGTGACTGCTTTAGAAGTGGATCGGAGAAGGAAAAGGATGCTGGAATGGTGCAAGAATGTTAACCTCGTACTTTTCAGGGTGGGAGGTTAAAAAAGGTCAAGAATATTTTGTTGTTGCCCTTCAACACGAGGAATGTGTGTTGGTTCGTTCACTAATTGCGCCAAGTCATTGTGAGCGGCAAATAGCTCAGCGTACTGGCCCTCCGGAGATGTATGGCTCGAATGGGATAGCCAAGAATTATTATGGACATTGAAATCCCCAGAAACTACAATTTCACTGTCTGGATAATCTTCTAATATTTTAGAAATAGAGGCAGATGTTTCGACTTCTGTAAAGAAGTCCGAAATGTAAGGTTTGCGATACAATTCTGAACTTAACCCAAAGGGAGTTAAATTCTGGATCTTGTGAGTCCAAATGTTGCTGACTCTGGAACGCAACACCGATACGTATAAATACCACAAGACCTCTATGTGAAGGGAAATAGGATAGAGTGTGGTAACCAGGAATATGAAATACCGAAAACAAATTCGACCTAAGCTCACATATATTCGCGAAGTGAATTTTATACCTACCTACCATGACACTACCAAAAAACAAGACAACATCAAAGCAAAATCACAAATAACACTGCACCTCTCCCGCCGCTGTCATTTCTGTTAGTTATTCAGTGGTGTACCTACAACAACTAACAGAACAGCGACAAGAAGAGCGCAGTATTATTTGTGATATGCGAATGGGTTAAAGGAGGGGGGAACACAAGTGCAAGACAATGAGGGCGGCATAAAAAAGTCCTTAGTGTTTTCCTTTTTTTGCCATGCGTGTTGTTGGTTGTTTTTATTGTTGTTGTGTGTGCGATGGTTGTTGTTTCTATTTGTTACGTTCGTTTGTAGCCGGTTTATTGTGTTTGTTGTGTTTAATTTTTCGTTTTTTTATTATGTGTCTTAATTTGTAATTATGTATTTATTATATTTTATTTTCGTTATTTTGGTTGACTAAATTTGTTGCACTGATTGTTAATTGTAGTTTATTTTTTTCTTTTAATACGAGACAAGACACATAAAAAACACACGAGACGCGACGGACGGTCAAAATGTGCGTGTGCAACGAACGACAGACAGACAAACACTGTTCTTCTTCTGTTCTTCGCCTAGGCTAATTTTCCATTATTCCAGGGTAGACAATTGTTACCATGATTATAACCTTTAGGAATAGTTTTAAAAATACACGCATGAACAGTGTCGTAAAATGCTCGAACCTTGTTGAGGGGAAATTAAATTGTCCCACTGTATAGCGGATAACAACGAATTATGTTTAGTACAGTCACTTTTAGAAAACAATATTTTTTTTACTTTTTATAATAGTGAAATTACTGGAGCTATAATTTGGACTTAAATTGTTGGATGATAGGTATCTTCAGGATAGGTAATAGATGAGCACACCCATCTTCAGACGGATGATTTACAAAAACCTACCATATTGTGAATATGATTAATTTGGAAAAGACACAACCAGTCACAACATTTGCCACAAGTTTATTTGAATTGGCGGATTGTTTCGAGGAAGTTGTAGGTAAATTAAAATCTCCATAAACTGAAAGAGTGTCAGAAGCTCTAGATGTGACTTGTGATGTGTTCAGTCACGCAAGAGTTTTATATATGTAGATAAAACTCTTGCGTAAAAACTCTTGTAATAAATATGTAAAATAAACTTTATATGTATTTTTCATTTTATATCCATAAATGTTAAATTGATTTTTTGCAATATAGCCTACCTCGGATACATCATTTTCCGAATTCAATTTCTATATTAAAACATGAAAGCAATTGAGGATACCAATATGATTAAAAAAAATTATTATAATTTTTGAATATTATTATAAGATTTGATGGCATGCATACCTCGGGAACAACGATGACAGGTTTCAATACAGCTGAGTCCTGTGTACCAGAGTTGTCATTCAATTTACCCTTACCAACATTAAATCCTTTGTGCTGTTCTGTAACCTTTTCCTCTGGAGCTTCAATCTAGAATAAAACATATAATGTAGATATACGTAGACCAACAGGATTCATTACCCCAAGATTACAAATATTTAAATTTCTTTGGTTTTAAATTAATTTTTAAAAAAAATTTTAAAATTTAAAAGTATAATATAATTTTTAAAAATATAAATTTAAGAACTCGTATATGCAAGTGCATAGCCAAATATTTGTTCAAATGTTGATTGCCATGGAATTATTTTAGCATACACACATACATACATGCGTACATAAATATGATGTTTCTGAAAATACATCAGAACAATTTCAGATATTATAGCAAAATTAATTTAGATTCACAGTTAAATATCATGTGGTACATATTCAAGGTTAAATGAATCTATTTTCCAGCCGCATGGGAAATTTTTGATGCTCGCACACACTACGTACTACTACACGGGCGTCCATCGAACCTGGGTTTACCGAGCGATAGTCGCAAACACGTTGTCGCCTATATCGTGCTATTGAGAACAGAGCGCCGACAATACCACGCAGTTTTTCATCAATAGAGCAGCATTCGCGACAAATCGCCAGCAATGATTTGTAGTTTTTTGTCAATAATTCACAGAACATTTTCAATTATTTAAAAATAAACGGAACAATTACAGAAAAAAACACATCCAGTTGCAACTGAAAAACACACGTTTAGATGTCCGTTGACATTAAATAAGTGACAAATTAGATAGTCTAGATTAATGTATAGCTTACGATTTTCTATTGAAATGACCAACGGGATACGTCGTCATTGCGACAATACCTTAATCGACAATCGAATAGGTAGGTCCTTAGGTCAGACAGTAGCATCTGGAAATGTATGTGTTCACTTTCGAAAAATAAGGTCGACTATCTTAAGAAAGTCGTAAATGTATTGCTTTCACCGTTTTGTGCGGTTTAGAATGATGATATTTCCATGGAAACAATGTTACACCTGGCGCTGCACTGTGATAATATGTTTCACGTCACTTTAGCACATAATTGTTTTGTATATAGAGATGGCAAGATTAATCGCAAAGATTAAATTAATCGATTAATTTTGACCAATTATTGATTTAATTGTATCGTAGACTTGCTTTCAATTAATTGCAATTTTAATCTATTAATTGGCAAAATAATCGTTATTTTTTTTTAATATTTTTGGTATTTTATTAATTTTTTTTTTTATTTTTTTTTATTTCGAGCACATGCTTTTATCTGTGCTTGGCAGCATTATTTCTTTGTTCTTTCTTACATCACTAAGATTCTTGTTACCCTGGAGTTAATGTCGACGTCGTCAAATGTAAAAAAAAGTTGAATCGTATGAAATTGTATGAGAGCAGTTAACCTCAACGCGTTGCAACGCCGTAAAAGTTCCATCTGTTTCAACTTTTTCGGCGCTGAAACGCCGTCAACGACGTCGACATTAACTCCGGGGTTAGAAAGAAAGAAGATTCTTGTTCACTAACATTGCGCAAAATGGCACCTATAAAAAGTAAAGCGTGGAAATATTTTATTAAAGAAAAAAATAACCTGGTGGTCAAACATGTTTCAGCATTTAAAATTGAAAAATGCAGCTGAAGTTGATAAGTTTAAGGTAAGATAAAATAGTTAATTTCCTTCAAAGATTGGGTGCGTAATGCATTATTTTATAGCATGATTCCAAAACAAACGACGATGACAGTGAAACCATTGATGAAAATAATGTGGATACTGTGATCGATATGTCAAATGAATGCGTAGGTAGCACAGATGAAATGCCGAGTCAGCCAAGTAGCCGGCCAAGTCAGTTGAGGAGCACCGTCATTGCTTTCAAATCTGCGTTGTGTAACCCTGACCACTGATATATGGACTAATATAGACATGAAAAGCATGTTGGGAATAACTGTTCATGGGCTGCTTGATACAAAGACATATAATGGAACAATTCGTGTGTATGAATTGAGTGAGTCCCATGTAGCTTCCTATATATCTGAGATTTTGTCCGATGCAATGAAAAATGTTTCTATGGAGGAAGATAACGGTAAGGCTGTTGTCACAGACAATGCAAGAAATATTGTCAATGCAATATATGAAAAATTCGGAAAAAAGCGTCATATTCCATGTTTCGCCCATACGCTGAATTTGGTTTGTTCGAATTCATTAGATATTTCTGCTGTACTAGGTATTATTTTAAAATGCAAAACAATTATGAAATGGTTCAAACGCAGCGTTAAGCCAATGACGACATGCGAAAGGTGCAAGCGTACCAGAGGGTAAATTTTTGAAACTTTTACTAGATATAAATCCGCGCTGGAATTCCACCTATTATATGATCGAGCGGTTCATCAAACTTAGCGCCTACGTCAGCCAAGTTTTTTTAAATTACCCGGATTCTCCGCCCATTATAAAGTCAAAAGAAAAGGATGAACTAATGGAAATATGTAAATTTTTAAGACCTTTAGAGGCCATGACAGTGCAGATAAGTGGCAAACGACATGGAACTCTCAGCCAAATAATACCTCTGGTTCATTGCGGTCATGAGCAAATTTCGAAAATTCACCCATGTCAACCAGCAGCACAAAAACTGAAACAAGAAATGTTAAAGCAATTTGATAAAAGATTTGCGACCATAGAACAGTCTTTCCTCTTAGCTGCATCCACTATCTTGGATCCCAGATTTAAAAGGGTTAAATTTAAGGATCTATTGGCTTTGTCGTCGGTATTAAGATATATTCGTGCTGAAATAACCGAAAAAGATGACAAAATGGAAACAGCAAGTGAGTCATCGGTTGACTCAGAACATGATTTTGATTTCTGGGCTCCGATGTGCAACCTCAAGACGAGCTCAATTTTTATTTAAACTCCCACGTTTTGCCACTTAAATCAAACGTAGTAGGTGCTTGGGATGACATGAAATCAGTTTATCCCAAGCTCTATGAAGTGTCTCAAAATTATTGCCACTTGATTGGAACATCAGTGCCTGCGGAACGGTTTTTTGCCAAGACTGGATCCACCGCAACATTAAAAAGAAACCGACTAACAACTAAAAGGTTGTCAAAATTATTATTTTTACAAACATCACTGAATAAAAAATAAAAAAATTTCAAGTAAATTGCTTTTAATTATTAATTTTTTTTTATAAGTCGGCAATTAATCGATTAATTCTTATTAATTGCAATCAATTATTTTACTTCTGCAATTAATCATATGATTTATTATTCGATTAATTTTTTTTTGCCATCTCTGTTTGTATTGGCTGTTTTTCCGCAGATACCAAATATTTGAAACTATATGTTAAAAATTCTTCATTGTCATACCTTAGGCAAAATACCGGTGTTTTGTTCTTGAGAACTTTTCTTTAATGAATCTGATAATGGTTTTTCCATTTTATTAGGAATATTTAGATCTCTACTAAAGTCAGTAGGGTCGAATTCGGCCTTTTCATATTTCTCTAATTCTGGTCGCTCATAATCGGGTATTTCCGGTAGGTCTTCATATTTCGGCTTGGATTTAGTCTTTGTCTTTATCTTAGGTTTAGTAGGTTCCGATTTAGTTTCTTCCTTCACCTGGCCTACAGAAGTCTTCCGTAACTTAGGGAATTCCACTTCAGCGGACTTAGGCTGATCTGCTACCTATAACATGCAGATAAAAGAAGTTATTGATTTATTTGGTTACTGCGAAGTTCAATTTATAATTAATAATTATACTTTGCAATAGCCTAGACGTCTAAGGGATGTTAATAATATTTAAAAATTAAAAAGAAAAATATCTTTAGTTTTGTTTATGTTTTGTCGATCTATATTCTTCATTCAGTTTTGTGTTAGTCGAGTTCGAGATCACTTATTATTTCTATTTCTTTGTAAAAATAGAAATGTTTAAAAAAGGTTTCAAGCTTGTGTTTACTTTGATAGCAGGTTTACTTTTTCATCGGTACCCATTTGCAATGATTTCCTGTACAAATTATTGGTCTAATATACGCATAGTTGTCACAAGTGAATGAGAACTACTACTTAGTACCGCATATCCCCAAAAAAATTAGCAATTAATCAAACAAACCAAACACATGCGTTGAAATCCTTTTGTTGTGTGTAATTGCCGTCGGCAAAAAATTCACACAGTGGTTTGTTGTTGTTTAAGCAACAACTTTAGCTGTACTCCGCACATTCCTTAATTTTGTTTGTTTTGTCGATCTATATTCTTCATTCTGTTTTGTTTCTGTTAATAGAGTTCGAGATCATTTATTATTTCTATTTCTTTGCAAAAAAAGAAAAAATGCACACAGTGGTTTGTCGATGGCGATTACACACAACAAAAGGTTTTCAACGCATGTGTTTGCTTTACTGCTATTTTTTTTTGGGGAATATGCTCTACTAAGCAGTAGTTCTCATTCACTTGTGAGAACTTTGCGAATTTTAGACCAACAATTTGCAGCATAAATCATTGCAAATGGGTACCGATGAAGAAGTGTGGTAGCTTCCGAAACGGATCCGTATACCTTGCCTGCATTCAAAGCATACAGAAGCTTGAAACCTTTTTTAAACATTTCTATTTTTGCAATGAAATATAAATAATAAATGATCTCGAAGTCGACTAACAGAAACAAAACTGAAAAAATATCTTTGAGATAATCTTTTTCGTAGATTGTACAGTAAGCGAAATGACTAAATGTGCATAGACTTTTTTTTTTTTTTTATTTACACAGATTTTGTAATTTAAAGCCTCACGGTCAATTATAATAAATTACAATAAAAACTACTTTAGATGATATGCAAAAAATGTTAACAGATTTGCTGTACATTGTTTTATTTATTTTTTTATTATAATATTGCCGTTATCAGCAGGTTTTCTTTGTTATCACTTCAATGTCAATAGAAATAATTATAAGTGCAAACTTTTATTTTAAACCTAAGTTATAAAATACATAAAAAAATTATTAATTTTTATAGCTAATATTTAGTATGACCTCCTCTGTTAATTTGCACACTAATTATTCCCCGTGGCATTGATTCAATGAGGCGGCGCAGGTACCTTCGTCTAGTTTATCCCATTCTTCTTCACTGGCATTTTTCAGCGATTTTAAATTGTCATACTGCCTTCCATTTTTCTGAACTCGATAGGACAATATGCCCCATAAATTTTCGATCGGGTTTAAATCCGGACTGATCGCAGGCCACTGCAATACGGAGATATTTCTCTCTCCAAAAAAATTGTTCGTGTGTTTGTCATTGTGTATGGGTGCATTGTCCTGCTGAAATACCCAATTATCGCTATAGTTTTCACCTGCAAATTCAATAAGTTCTGAATCAAGATGCTCTAAATATTGCTCAGCGTTCATTTTATTTGAAACAAAGCACATGTTGCTCTTGCCACGATACCCAAATGCGGCCCATAACATTACCGACCCTCCTTGCAAGTTGCGAGCACATCGTGTTGGACAGGGTAATCGTAGGTCTTGCCAACTCATTTGGGAACCATCAGGGCCATCTAAATAAAAAAAATTTTCATCTCAAAAAAAATAACTGATTGCCACTCATCATCCCAAAATTTGTGTTCTTCTGCAAATTCCATTCTAACTACTTTATGCTTCTCCGATAGTTTGGGTTTGGCCACTGGTACTTAATATTTGGTGAACTCTTCTTTTTGTTATATTTAGACCCAATTGGCGCTTTATCTGTCCAGCACTCATGTTTTTAAAGCAGCTAAGCGCCGAATTTCTCTTTTGCCTCTATCGTCAACAGTTGGCTTGCGACCATTTCGTTTGGCACAACCATAATTATTGGGATTTTTTAGGAAGTTTGTTATTGTATTTCTATGTCTTTTCATCCTCTCCGACATTGTCTTAATATTTCAACCAGTATCAAACTAAATTTTAATTTGAATCTGTTCAGATTTAGTCAATGTACAACCACGTGGCATATTCCTCTATATCAAATGGTAAAAATTATAAAAACTCGACACTCACAATTTTAATTAAACAAATCTCTAAACCTTGTACTTGGACGTTCAAATATCAATGCACATATAATTATGTCTACTGACAACGAAGTGATAACAAAGGACATCTGTTGGTAACGGTACTATTGAGAGATCAAATTACTAACACAATGTAACAAAACAAGAGAGAAATTCTCTCTCAAAGTTTTTGCATATATAAATTGTACCGTTAGGATCATTACACCGTGTTACACATATTCTGTCCTATGAATCAAATTTACTTTTTCGGAAAGGGGATAAACAATAAAAATACACGTGTATCGGCGATTTTCATGTACACGCCAGAATTTTTTTTTTAAAGTTTGAAGTATGAAGCTCGTGGTGGCCTGTGTGAAAGCCTTTGGACCGATTTTTAACCCTTTTTCAGTAATCCAATCGAGCTGATTTTTTGCAGGCAGACTCGTGGAAATGTCTGTATCACGCAAAATTTTTTAAAAACTCAGATTTTCCCCAATTTTTATTATTTTTGAAAAAAAAATATTTTTTCACTTTTCTTAGCATAACTTGAAGAGACTCCAAATTTTTAAACTACTTAAGCGTTACGAAAAAAAATGTTTTTTGAACTGAAACCTTAAAAAGAAACGATAACCATTTAAAAAAAAAATGGGAAAATCTGAGAATTGATAAAAATCTATTTTTTAAAAAATTTGACGTGATTTCCACGAGACTGCCTCGGTCCAAAGTCTTTCACACAGGCCACTAAGAGCTTTATACTTCAAACTTAAAAAAAAATTCTGACGTGTACCTGAAAATCGCCGATACACGTGTATTTTATTTTATTTATTTTTGTTTCATTTAGAACATTTTGTACCCCATTTTGGCCCCTTCTTCGTCCCTTCCCTAACTATTATCCACATGTAGTTGCCAAAAACTTGTTTCAACTTTTTTGTTATTTTTTTCCCAATTTGTGTGAGCTGTAGTATCATAACCTCGACAATCCAAATAATATAATTCCACGAATCTGACTAAATATAAATATAAAGACAGCAGTTGCCCAACATGAACAGAATTTGGTCATAATTCTACTGATACCGATATACGCAGATCAGTCACTAGCAAAAATAATCTTCGAACCCATTCCTAATTCTTCTAATAAATCAATTGTTGTTCAGACATCCGAGATTCTAGCTGATGTTAACAATAACAAATTTAAGACAGATGTTAAAGACAACCTAAAATTAAACCTAATACCGCTAAAAGATGAATGTTTAGAAAATATTCTTAACTTTGGAGAAGCACACTGTAATGTGAAAACACTTGAAGAAATCAGAATAGTGGAAGTTGCTCAAGGTATTCTTATATTTAAAAACTTGAAAGCTAATATAACACATAACTGTAATAATATAGAATTAAACAAAAAAGGAAACTTCATAATAAAATTTGAAAATTGCAATATACATGTTCAAAACCAGACATTTAAAAACATAAATGTGAAAATACATGAAAATTTTATATTACCAAATATGTTTGTAAAAGTTAAAGAAAAATTCAACATTACTATAATCGATAAAAAATTGGAATCACTATATTTAAAACAATTAGAATACGATCAAAATATTAATCAGATTATTTACCACAATAATAAACTAAAAACATTTAACTTTAGTGTTAATGCACTAATTATAATATCTATCATAATTTTAAGCATAATAATCATACTAAAAACTAAACAAAAATTTGTAATTTCGTCGGAGCCTCAATCTAACGGTGGGGGTATTATAACCTCGAGAATCCAAATAATATAATTCCACGAATCTGACTATCGCAATTATTGACTTCTTCAACAATTGCTAAATCTACTTTTTATTTACTTTCGTTTGGGAAATATTGCAACACATTTCCTAATCAACGACATATATATTTGTCCAATATTGCTTACACATTTTTCGAGTTAAAATTTAAAACAATAACAAAAGTTTGTTTCGTTCCTCGCGTATAGCATTACACCGGAAACGAACCACACTTATCACAGAATAACGTAAAACATTAAAGCCAGACAAATTTCCTGTTAATTGAAAATAACGAAATTACAAAACTACAATGTAAGAATAATTATAAGTAGAATAAGAAGTTTCATTTAAATAAAGAAAGTATATTGTAGTTAGTATAAAACTCACAACAAGAACGATAAGTCGTTTTTATTTTTAATAGTTTGTATTGAATTAATCAATACGTTTTAATTAAATTGTTTGTATTGAATTAATCAATACGTTTTAATTAAATTGTTTGTATTGAATTAATACAAATTAATTGGCGCAGTCGGTAGGCTCCGCGCAAAGGATTCCTTTACGTTTCAACGTTTAAACGCGGAAAAAAAGAAGGACCAAAATTAAAAAAAAAATCTGTGAAAAAGATATTTCAAGTCCTAGATTATGAAGAAGTTATAAATATAATACATAGTAAACAACTATTCAAAAGCAAACTACAGAAATATAAAAAAAAGACCAAAAGCTAAACATAGGGACCAAAAATAAAAAAAATAAAATCTCTAAAAAAGATATTTTAAGTCCTAGATTATGAAGAAGTTATAAATATATATACATATATACATATAAACAACTATAAACATCAAAAATATCAAAAAAGAATAGAAAAAAAAAACATTTTAAACCCGAAAAGAAAGTTTTATATCTACCAGTGCAAAGGAAAAATAATTCAGAGGATATCAACAATTCAATAATTAACCAACACCAACAAAAAAATTTTTGTTGATGATATCTATCAACTGTAACAGCAAATACAAATACAAGCGATACAAGACAACATTTTTGAAGGCATCTACCAACTATAACTACACCAGCCGATACAAAGGAAACACCACCTAGAAGACACCAATCAACTAATTTCAAGGCACCATAGAACTAGCCAGACGAAATCTATCAACCTATTTAATACAGAGAAGGCATTTCCATCATCATTCCCGGCAAACCTACATATATTAAAAGTAAGAGTAAATAAAAAATCAATACCAATAAGATAAGACAACAAATAGAACTAAATTAAAATAAATTCTAATATAAGCAACTTAAGATCGATCAAAGAAAAAATATATATACATATTTCCTAAAGGAGTAACTTTCACAAAAAAAATATTTTAATCCTTAAAATGGTCGAACCACAGGCACCCGTTTCTGTTAGAATCGACCCTCTTAAGTATCTGGATCATCTCCCAGAATTTAACGGAGATCACCGGGATCTTCAGACGTTCCTTAATTTAATAGATAGAGTTCATCCCATTCTAAGAGCGCACGACGAACAGTCGCAGTATTTATTCAGTGACATAATCAAGAGTAAGCTTAAAGGAAAATCTAGGGAAATAATAGAAATTAATTGCCAGGCACAGTCTTGGGCAGACGTTAAGACAATCCTTGTTAAAAATTTTGGTGAAAAATACAGTTTGGAGGAACTTTTCGATAAACTGAAGAGTACTACTTTCAGAACCAACTGCGTGGAGTTCTATAACGACATAAAACAGCGTCGGAGAAGTCTAAACAACAAGACTATTAACCTCATAGGAGCAGGACCCGCAGCAAACGAGTGTGCAGTAAATAATATGAGGACCCTATATTAATAACCAAGGAAACCCGATTAGATACAACCAACATAATAACTCCCAACCGAACGGACCTAATTTGAATAACCATAAGCGTAATTGGGCACAACCTAATAACAATTACCTCCAACCCCTACCTGAAAACTATGGACAACGCCAACATAATTACCAAATGAACAACCGACAAATTCCCGAACCCATGGATATAAACATGGTTGAAGATAACTTCCAATCCGACCAACACGCTGATAGTAACACTTCCGAAAATTTTCTTATACAGGCCTCACAGGAGAATTACCTCATATAATAATAAAGAATAAATTAAAATTCATCATCGACACTGGAGCTTCACACTCCATAGTAAATCCCAGATTATGTAACCCAAAATGGAGGATCAAGTTAGGACCACTGACACTCAAGACTCTCCAAAATCAGATAAAAACTACCATCATCTACAGAGTACCCCTTTTCTCCGAACTTGGCGACGCCAATGCAAGATTCAATTTAATAGAGTGTAAATTTCATGACTTCTACGATGGAATAATCGGGAACGACGTCCTTAGACGTTTCAAGGCAAAAATAGATTATACGAATAATACATTAACCATTAACAACAAACAAGTCCATATTTTATATGGCCAAACTCGAACAATCCAATTCGTAGTGGCAGAAGAAAATTGACTTGTTCACCTCAAAGAACAACGTAATAACACAGGAGAATTAATTCTCCAAGAAGGACTATATGACATCCAGAACTTTAAAGTCGAGATGCAGACTTCCGTTGACAGTTTGGACATATTAATAAAGCAGATATGACAATAGTCGACACAAAAAATTTCTGTATAATGGATAAAGAATTTCAACAGTCTGAACCAATATTACAACAAATTCGTATGTCACATATGAATTCCGAAGAAAAAATTCGAAATAATAAAACTTTTTATCAACCTGACTCTAATTTAACATTTACAAACGCCATAAAACATAAAATTAACACAGTCAGTAATACTCCAATTTTCACAAAATCGTACCGATACATTCACAAGAATGAAGTACAAAAACAGATTCAAGAGAGAGCAATTCACCATATTCGGCACCTATATGGATCGTTTCTAAAAGGAGAACAAAGAAATGGAGACTAGTTGTGGATTATCGAAAATTAAATGAGGTAACAATCGACGACTGATATCCAATTCCAAATATTGATGATATATTGGAAAAACTTGGAAAGTGTATGTATTTCACCACATTAGATCTAGCAAAAGGATTCTATCAAATTGAAATGGACGAAACCGACATACACAAAACAGCATTTACAGTCGAAGGAGGACATTACGAGTTTCTCAGAATGCCTTTTGGATTGAAGACTGCACCTGCAACCTTTCAACGCCTGATGAATACAGTCCTAAAAGATTACATTAACAAAATATGTCTAGTGTACTTGGACGACATTATATTATTTTCAACTTCTTTGCAAGAGCATGTCCAATCAATAAATTTAATTTGTAAATGTTTCGAAGACGCCAACCTTAAAGTTCAATTACACAAATCCGAGTTCTTTAAAAGAGAGACCGAGTTTTTAGGCAATATAGTGGGCCAGGATGGAATAAAACCAAACCCATCAAAAGTAGAAAGCGTTCTTAACTTTCCAATTCCAAAAACGCAAAAACAAATAAAACAATTTTTAGGACTTACAGGATATTACCGTAAATTCATTAAAGACTATTCACTCATTGCAAACCCAATGCAAAACTGGCATATCCTGATTTTTCAGTGATGTTTACGTTGACCACGGACGCGAGTAACTATGCACTTCCCTCGCGAAGGGGTAACCATAGGGTAGGGATGTGAGGGCCTACGTGTCAGACGAGCTGGCCATGCTGACGGGAGTCCTCTTCCAGAAATGGATAATCCTTTACGGAAACTCCCTCAGGTCCAACCATGTCAGAAGGGCGCTCGACACAACTAAGAGTTCCCCATCCCCGACTCTCATGTCAACAAATCCATCCAGCGTCTGTTTCTTCCCATATTGGGTGGCTGGATGGTCTGCGTCTGTCTCCATAGGAGCGGCAGTATTTACCACACCTGGCCGTAGGTATAAAAGGCAAACCCCCCCCCCCCAACCAAGATGAGCCAACTATTTATAAACTCTGCAGGTGGTACCTAGGTAGAACCTGGAAATCCACACGAAGAATCTACCTCGGGGGATTCTTCGGCCGTGGCAGAATATCTGCAGGCCCCAAACTCATCAGCCCCTACAACGACTAACACGGATACGAATACGAACACAAACACGAATACGACGAACAAAGCAGTGGGAGACTTGGCTGCCTTGTTCGAAGACGCTGCAAGAATACAAACACCAGATGAATTGGCAAGCGAAGGGAGTCATAGACTAACTTCAGGAGCCGAGGAATCTGACTCCTCCGGGGACGGAAACGTCACAATCCTTGCAGGTCCATTAGCGGCTAGCAAATACCGGAAGGATGAAGCAGGCAAGAGCCTCGCTAAAAAGAAAAAGTTGTCAGGAGCTCAGAGGAAAAAGCTCCGAAGAATGCGACTCACTAACGAAAAAGCAACTCTGCAGCAGACTCCCAATGACAAAAATGGGACGAGCTATGTTTTGGCGTGATTGACACAAAAAGTGCCACGGGAAAAATCCCGGAAGAGCATAGGTCAGCAATAGAAGAGCTGATAAACACGAAAATCTTGGAGCACGTCCTCGGGAAGGGAGACGATTGCGACGAGATTGAGATCCTGAGCTGCTCCTACGCCAAGGGCATAGGAAAAGGGACATCCCGGAACTTACAAAGGCGTCCTTCTTCCTGAAGGGTTGGGGCAGCAAACTCCCACCCGGGAAAGTCCTCGACGTCCTGGGCAAGCAGAATAAGGGTCTGGAGACGGGCAAATGGGAGATCTTCCACAGGGAAGAGAGCCAAGACGGCACCCTCTTCGTTGTGGGAATCGACCACGTGTCCCTCCAACGACTAAAGGAGATGAAGGGGAGAGCCTTCTTCGTCTCAACAGCCGTGTATATAAAAATCGGCAAGGTACCCATTGGCAGGACGGCAGATAAGCACGACGCTGCCAACGAGGAACCGAAAAAAGAGAGCACTCCTCCCCCGCAAAGAGCAGGAGAGGAGGCTGGGGACCATATAACCAGCTCCCAAGAAGATCGACTTCTGGCATGACCGGCATCAAGGTCATCCAGATCAACCTCCATCGGAGCGAAACGGCAACTACCGCGCTGATGGACAACATAATCAAAGGTAAGGTTCATATAGCTTTAAGCCTTAGTGGACAAATACGGAAATAAAACAGAACCGTTAGAACAATCAATCAAATTGTTAATAAACACAAATTTCCCCACAGGTACAGAAGACCCAATAGAGGAACTCAGTCCGACCAGTGAAGTACAACATAGACCCGAAACCATCACGCCAGAAATGGTCAGGGAAGCAGTTAAAAGCTTCTCTCCGTTTAAAGCGGCTGGACCGGATGGCATATTCCCGGCGCTTCTACAAAGGAGCATAGATATAGTGGGAAAACACCTGGCAGGCATCTTTGCATCCTGCCTCAGACTAGCCTATATCCCCAGAAACTGACAAGAAGCACGAGTTGTTTTCATACCAAAACCGGGGAAGGAAAGCTACGATGTGTAAGGCTTATAGACCCATAAGCCTCACATCCTTCTTATTAAAAACTAATGAGAGACTGATAGACTCTATGATTAAAAGACAGATCCCGAGCGATCAACTAAAATTTCAACAACACGCCTATGTCAAGGGAAGATCAGTAGAGACAGCCCTGCATGAGGTAGTGCATCTCATAGAAAGCTCTTTCGACGATAAAATATATACAGTGTATATTATACACTTGGTGTTTTTATCGACATAGAGGGGGCCTTCAACAACGTGAGCACGCAGACGTAATCCACTCCTTAGACCAGTTTGGAGTGAACAGGTCGATAATCGACTGGGTCAGCTATATGCTAAGGCATAGATGGATTAATTGCGAATCCCACGGCATAAATATAAGGGAGAGAGTACACAGAGGGACACCACAGGGAGGTATATTGTCACCAATCCTGAGGGTGACTACAATAAACAATCTCCTAAGGATGCTGACTGATGAAGGATTCAAGCCAGCCGACGTCGCGATACTTCTGAAGGGGAAAGATCCAAACAAATTATGCAGAGATGCCGAAAAGGTGCTAACTCTGGCATACAACTGGGCGAGGCCCAGGGGACTAAACGTCAACCCGGACAAAACAGAACTATGTCTGTTCACAAGGAAGACAAAAATTGCACAATACGTCAAACCTTGCTTCAGGAACAAGAACATAGAAATAAACACGAACGTTAAATATCTGGGAGTAATTCTGGACAGGAAACTAAACTGGAAAGATCACATCAACAGCAGAGCCGATAAAGCCCTCAGATGCTGGTCAATATGCCGTAGAGAAATTGGCTCCACATGGGGCATCCGCCCAAGCATGTCGCACTGGCTATACAATAGCGTAATAAGGCCGATTATAACTTATTCGTCAATAGTATTGTGGACGGCAATGACAAAGAAATGTAACGTGAAGAAACTACAAGGGATTCAAAGAATATGCTGCGTAGGAATATGCGGAGCAATGAGGACCGCGCCGACGAGCGCCCTCGAAATTCTGCTATACATCCACCCACTAGATATCCAAATCAAATCTGAGGCAGCGATCTCAGAAAGGAGACTAAGGGCTTGAATGAGTGGATTGAGGATGCACCTCAAACAAACATCAGAGAATACTGGAACACCTAGGAGGGTTCCTGACAACAAACTGTCAGACAGACCGCATCTCAGAAACACACGTGGTTGCGAACTGCACGACAAGAATAGAAGATAGACGCGGACAAGAACCCGACACATACACCCAAGATGGGGGTATAGTGGAGTGCTACACAGACGCATCCAAATCCGAGTTAGGAGTAGGCATAGGGATCTACATCCACAATCCGAGGACTGAACTTGCATACCAATTACCAAAGTACTCGACGATTCTACAAGCAGAGATCAAGGCCATCACAGAATGCCTAGATTGGCTGCGAAACAGAATCACAGGAAAAACTATCTGTATTTTCACAGACAGTCAAAACGCTATTAGATCCCTCAGAGATGATAATGTCAAATCAAGGACAGTCATGTACTGTAAGGAAACAATAAATGACGTATCGAGAAATAACGACATAGTTATAAACTGGATACCAGGCCACCAAGGGTTTCCAGGCAATGTCAAGGCTGACAAACTGGCTAAAATAGGAAGGGAATCCGACCAAAATACTCTGCAACTGTCCAAACCTTTTCTTGAGACAAAAAAGGAGTTGGGGGAATGGATGAAGACGACCCATGCCTTAAGGTGGCTAGAGGAACAGGTGGGAAGAACCACAAAAGAAACCTGGGGAAACCTCGATTACAATAAAACAAAGAGAATACTCGGGTTTAACAAAAATTAACTAAGTAAGCTAGTTGGGGTCATCACAGGGCACACTAGTCTAAGGGCACACCTATGTAGAATAGGATGTTCCCAGAGCGACGAATGCAGGGCATGCGGAGAGGGCGCCGAGACGCCGGAACACTTCCTGTGCCATTGCCCTGCTTTCTCGCAGGTCAGGAAAGTCCAATTAGGAGAGGACACTTTAGATGACCTATCGGCCATTAAATGAACATGAAATCAACTACAGTACTATTGAAAAAGAGGTTCTTCCCATATTTTGGGCAACCAAATACTTTCGACCTTACCTATATGGATGAAAATTCTTGATAGAAACGGACCATAAACCCTTAACATGGCTTTTTTCCATGAAGGAACCGAATTCAAAATTCGTGAGATGGAGGTTAAAATTGTCAGAATTTTATTATGAAATTAAATATAAAAAAGGTACAAAAAATGCAAATGCGGATGCCTTGTCCAGAATAATACCTGAACTTCCAGAAATAAATACACTGAAAAAAAAAACAACAGAAATAAAAGAAGTCCAATCACCCATTAATTTCTACAGAAACCAGATAATTATAAAAAAATCTTGCTCAGGGTCTAATAGAATGGAAATCAGAAAAATATTCCGTAATACCAACTTTGATGAAAATCATTTTAACCCTAATCAGATTAATGCAATTTTCATCAAGTACTCAACGATACGTATAACGAAATATTTACAAGTAATGATAAGTTCAGAATCGTAATATGCAGTACGGAACTACAAAATATAGAGAATGAAATTGAATTAACATTAATTATAGAACTAGAACACCTTAAAAAGAATCATAGAGGAATTCGAGCCGTGTTCGAAGAATTCAAAAATAAATATTACAACCCAAACTTAAAATTAAGAATAACACAATTTATAAATAATTGTGAAATATGTACGCTTGAAAAGTACGATAGAAACCCCCCAAAAATACCTTTCAAAATGACGGAGACACCCACAAAACCACATGATATTGTACATATAGATGTATTCTATACACTGGATAAAAAGTTATTGATGACAATGATTGATAAGTTCTCGAAATTCGCTATGGCCCTTCAGATTAACGGAAGATCTTGGACAGAATTTAAAACAAAATTACTTCAAATTATCAACACGTATGGAAAAATTAATAAGATAATTGTACGAATTAGGATTCAAAGCAATTCCAATGCAACAGTTTTTGAAAGACGGAGACATTGCCATACATTATACATCAAACAGCAATCATACCTCAAACGCCGACATAGAAAGACTCCATAACACTATTAACAAGCACATACGACTACTAAGACACGACGAAAGAAACCAGATTGAAACAATGGGAGAGAAAATGTATAGAATAATGGGATTCTATAACAATACGGTGCATAGCACAACTGGTATCAGACCTATAGATTTTGTAAATGGGAAAATTAACGAAAATTACTATATGAAAATTCACGATATAATTGTCTCGAAGAAAGAAAAATATATTAACAAATTAAATGAAGGAAGAAAGGACGTGGAATTAGAAGAAGGAACTAATTTCATTAAAGAAGTTAGAGGTGCAAAAAATCACCGCAAATATAGGTAGATAAACGCTACTAAAATTGATGACGAACATGGAAACTACGAATACAAGACACAAATATTATAAGACCCATGTACGACCCAGTAAACAATATCAAGATAGGGATAACCCAACTGTTAAGGTTAGATAATTTGGATATGGATAACGACCGTCATTAGAACCGTTATGATGCAGAAAATCGACATCGTAGATTTGACAACGAACAACGGAATTATACCTATAAAGATTGCAGAATTTCGACCCATCGAAGACTACACCAAAATATTACATATTGTTAACCTGACCCAATACCAGAAGACCCTAGAATTCCTAGAAAATAACATTAACATGCTTGGACAAACCACTTTCGATACTGGACCATTGATGAGTACAATAAAACATAATTTTATTCTATTGAAAAAGAAGATAGAGAATTTATATCCCCCATTTTAAGACTAAACGAGGACTTGTGGACGCACTTGGCAAAGGTTTGAAGATGTTAGCAGGCACAAACAAATTCAAAACACTGTATGACAAGGAAACGAATATTACACACGACTTAAACGATCTGACTACGGTTAATAACCATATGACATTACAGATAAAGAATATAACAGACCACATAAATAAACAACAATATAAGGTAGAAAAATATATAAATAGATTCAAAGACATCATACAAAACAAAATAGCAACCTTCGAAGACGAAGTGACATTCATGTCCCAAGTATACCAAATAAGTAACGACATTTCACTATTAAAAGACCACATAGACGACATTGGACAAATAGTATTTTCAAGTAAATTAGTAATTATACCTGCCGACATTTTAACTCAAATGGAATTTGACCTCATTACGGACTTCGATAGTTAAAAAAATATAAAGACAGCAGTTGCCCAACATGAACAGAATTTGGTCATAATTCTACTGATACCGATATACGCAGATCAGTCACTAGCAAAAATAATCTTCGAACCCATTCCTAATTCTTCTAATAAATCAATTGTTGTTCAGACATCCGAGATTCTAGCTGATGTTAACAATAACATATTTAAGACAGATGTTAAAGACAACCTAAAATGAAACCTAATACCGCTAAAAGATGAATGTTTAGAAAATATTCTTCACTTTGGAGAACTGTAATGTGAAAACACTTGAAGAAATCAGAATAGTGGAAGTTGCTCAAGGTATTCTAATATTCAAAAACATGAAAGCTAATATAACACATAACTGTAACAATATAGAATTAAACAAAAAAGGAAACTTCATAATAAAATTTGAAAATTGCAATATACATGTTCAAAACCAGACATTTAAAAACATAAATGTGAAAATACATGAAAATTCGGAGCCTCAATCTAACGGTGGGGGTATTATAACCTCGAGAATCCAAATAATATAATTCCACGAATCTGACTATCGCAATTATTGACTTCTTCAACAATTGCTAAATCTACTTTTTATTTACTTTCGTTTGGGAAATATTGCAACACATTTCCTAATCAACGACATATGTATTTGTCCAATATTGCTTACACATTTTTCGAGTTAAAATTTAAAACAATAACAAAAGTTTGTTTCGTTCCCAGCGTATAGCATTACACCGGAAACGAACCACACTTATCACAGAATAACGTAAAACATTAAAGCCAGACAAATTTCCCGTTAATTGAAAATAACGAAATTACAAAAGTACAATGTAAGCATAATTATAAGTAGAATAAGAAGTTTCATTTAAATAAAGAAAGTATATTTTAGTTAGTATAAAACTCACAACAAGACCGACAAGTCGTTTTTATTTTTAATTGTTTGTATTGAATTAATCAATACGTTTTAATTAAATTGTTTGTATTGAATAAATCAATACGTTTAAATTAAATTGTTTGTATTGAATTAATCAATACGTTTAAATTCTGTATCCCGACATGAACGTAGTTAAATTAGGTTAGGTTGAGAAGAAGAGACATTTTTCTCCGCCTCATGTCCTCTCATCCTCTCCGCATGCTCTTCAATTTGTGTAGACTGTAGTTAAGCGCATCAAAATACAGCGAAAGAATACAAACGCTCCAGCGTTTGCTATGGCGAACTGGAGAAAGCACACACAAGATCGAAGTGCTTGGAAATCATTTAATAAGCAGGCCAAGACCAACAATAAAGAGAGTAATTAAAAGAGTTATCATTGCAAAAGAAACATTTTCTAGCAGTAATTGATGTCTATAAGTTTTTGGATTTTTTTTGGTTCGTTTAGCTACCTATATATATATTTTTTTTTTTTACATTTAAGTTTAAATTTAAACAACTAATGATGCTGATTGCGTTATATTAAGAGTGTATTATACTCGAATGAAAGCAATATGATCAGTGGTTTTTGTTGTCAAATGGAGAGAAATGATGGGCGACTTATCAATACATTCGTGCTGTAGTAGTACTGACCTGGCGTTGCATGTTTTATCGTTCTATATATAAGTATCTTATTATGAAATCATCTCTAAGAACTACACACTATTGACGAAGAGCAACGAATAGTAACACTGAGTATCAATAACTCTACCATTTGACAGACTGGATTTTTCCAGTACAAGACAATACTTTCACACATACGACGGTTTGTCTATGATTTCGAAAGATATTTATAACAATAAATTTGTTGCTACGTTTTTTTGTCTTAAAGGTGGTCAAATTCTACATAAGTGTAAACATTAGGGTGGAGTGAAAACATGCTTTTTTCTTAATTTGAAAAAGTTAACCTCGGAAAGAGATGTAGTCTGGGGTCCTAATGAGGGGAAAAATAAAGAAAAAAATTTTAAAAAAATTTTAGGGGTCGCGCCACTCCCTCGAAATTTGGAAATTATCGCTATTTTGGCGTTGATTTTAGAAAAATCCTAAAAATTAACGACTTAACTTATTCGAAATTTAAAAGTTTGAGCTTGTTCAGTGCCCAAACAAAAGTATTTGAGGCATGAGGATAATCGACTAATATTTGTAGCTTTGGTGGCGATTTCATTGTTCAGTCAATTTTCTGAAGAAGGGACGATTTGACTTATTTTACTTTTTGAAATTTTTGAACAATGAGAAAATTTTTTTTAAATTTTTTCATGCCCTTATTTCATTGTTTACGCTATTGCAAACATTTATTGACATAAAACTTTTTAGGATTTTTCTAAAATCAACGCCAAAATAGCGATAATTTCCAAATTTCGAGGGAGTGGCGCGACCCCTAAAAATTTTTTAAAATTTTTTTCTTTATTTTTCCCCTCATTAGGACCCCAGACTACATCTCTTTCCGAGGTTAACTTTTTTTTTTTGAATTTCACTCCACCCTAGTAAACATATATTGATTTTACTCTTGGAGTTTCCGTCAAATCATTGTAATAGATGAAGATATTGATAGTAATGAAATCATTGCTAAAACTCCGGTAAATGTTGATACAAAATGTTTATACAAAATAAAAGTGTATATACACACCATCAATCATTATTAATATTTAAGAAGAATTCTTAAATTCTTTATTTTGTAGACTATAAAAACTGATTTGTAACACCATACATATACATAAATAAATTGTATTGAATCTGTATTGATGTACTGTAACTTAGAGTTAATAACAACATTTACTAAATTCATTATTTGGAACAACTGTAGTTTAGCAACATAGCTCAGATGTTGCTAAAATTTTTACTAGTCAATTTTTTTTATTATTTCAGAAAAAATCTTATTCCAAATTAATCAGGGTGGCAATACCTTTTTTGTTGCACGACAGTAAAGTCAACTGATCGCACGTGAATTTGTTTTGTCATAATTCGCAGTAAATATCAGTTGAATGCTGGTGCTGATGGTCCGAAAATTAAGAAGTATTATTATGAAATCTATTGATTGAGGTTCATAAAATAATGAATTGATACCACTTTGGCCATCATTGTGTGTTTTTGTCCGATTGTGTAATATTTTGTTAGTGTATAATTTTAGATTGAAATTAATCATTGACTTGTGTTTCGTGGATTATAACTCAGCCATAACTTGACGAATGTTGGTTCTTAAGTGCTCAAGAGTTAAAGGTTTATCTGTGTAGACTCACAAAAAAAGTATAATGGTGTCAAATCGCATAATCTTGGTGGCCAGTTGATGTCGCCACGACGAGAAATTAGGCGGCCAGGAAATGTCTCTTTCAATAAAGCCATATTCGCTCGAGTTGTGTGGCATGTGCATCGTCTTGTTGAAACCACATATTATCCAAGTCGTATTCTTCAATAGCAGGCAAAAAAAGTCGGTTATCATACCATCATAACGCTCCGAATTGACGGTGACAGTCGTTTTCGAAGAAGTAAACGACACACACCTTCGGACCAAAGAGCGCACCAAACAGTGATGTATGTAATGGCCTCTCTTCAATTACTTGAGGATTCTCAGAACCCCAAATACGACAATTTTGTTTATTAACATACCCACCGAGTGAGAAATGTGCTTCATAACCATAAACCATAATCTCCTCTTAAAGCACGATATGTGGCTGTGCCAGAATCACCATTTTTGTAGTAAGTTTTAATAATTTTTACGCGTTGTGTGATAGTTAAGCGATCCATTTTCGTCAATGCAGAATTTCGACTTAAAAGAAAAATAATTGGTTTAACAACTTAGTTTGACAGTCGAACTACAGCCCCAAACTTTTGAAACCCCGAAATGGATAACCATAAATATACCAAGATTTTGATATCTCAATGAGCTCGTGCGATCAAGATAGTTATGAGGAGGGCAATTTTTAAATATATACATAATATTATTTTAGAAGAAGAATGTACAGAATTTGAATTTTCAATAAATATTTTAATACAAAGTTTTACTAAGTATTTTACAATAGGCGGGGAAATATGGTAACTAAACGTGTAAGTGTATATCGGCTATATGGCGACTATTTGATAAAGTGGTCCCATCCGAATGCAATTTTACAGAATCAGTTAGAGAGCCATTATAGATGAACAATCCATATTTAGGGCAGATAGATTCATATTTAGACTTTATGCCCAAAAAATATGGATAGGAGAGTTATTCCGCGGTAGTTGGCGCAAACGGTTTTATCGCTTTTTTATGAATAGGATATAGTACGCTGAGGTTTCAATCATTAGGAACAAGATAGTAGAGACTAGCTGATGCATGCGCCTTATCAGCTCTTTTTCTCCGGTCTTATACAGCTCCACCTGCGGCCTTGTCGTTCTTAAGCCGGGATATTGCTGCTTTGACCTCATCTGGGTTAGGGGGTGGACATTCAAAACCAATATCAATGATTGGTTGCCGAATGTTTTCTTCGCGGGATTCTTCATCCGGTAACAAGCTGGAGAAAAGTTGCTTCCAAGACTTAGCTGTGATTATTTACTCGTTGGTAGAATTTTCTGGCATCATTTATATTTCCATAGTACTCAATCTCCTCAAATTTCCGTCTTTCCATATATTTTTTCGTTCTTCGGAATAGACGATTTCCCTCCCTACTCAACTCTCGGTATCGCTAACACAGTTCGCGATGACAGTGGACAGCATCTTTATCAGTATCTTTATTTTATTAAACATTTTTGCGTCTGGAAATTCTGCTCTTATGTTGACACGAACAGAACCGACCAATTTTACGCGGTTCTTATATTATTCGGTTCTTTTATATTGGTTTGATTTCTTTAAAAAACAACCAATTTCATCGAATTAGTTATTTATATTTTTACTATTGCATGTGCACTGATCCGAACGAATTTATTATCAGTGATAGAGTGACGCATACCCTAGGTGTGCGCACAAACATACTGTCGTTGAAGCACGGTCTCGTTATTATTATAATTTGTAATACATAGATGTACCGTATTTGCCGGACGATAAGACGCACCTTTTTACTCTGAAAATTTGACCTAAAATCAGGGTGCGTCTTATGGTCCGATGCGTCTTATCGTCCAAACCATACTTATTTCTAAAAATTTATAGATACAATTTTGGGGTGCGTCTTATGGTCCGATGCGTCTTATCGTCCGGCAAATACGGTAGTTATATTTTATGTTAATAAATAAATTCATAGGCGCCCCGGTAGGCGAGTTGGTAGCGTGCTTGCCTATCAGCGTGGGGGTTGTGGGTTCGATTCCCACCAGAGGCTTTGGTCTGTCGCTGCAAAAAATCTAAACATATGGTCTTTGTCACCCGGTTTACCCTTGGACCCAAAATTAGAATATAAATTTTGTATTGTAATTAATAATAAATAAATAAATAAATAAATTCATATATCTCACCCTTCGCTGTTGCACCTTTGGTTCTAACTTTTTGAAACCAATTTTCTCGAATAATTCTTTCTGCAGTCAAAAAAAATATATCGTATTATTGTATCATTTGCTGATTTTCAGAATCGTATATTAAACCATTTTACAATCAAGAAAACAAGTAAGTACATATTTATTAACCAAATGTTTTATATTCGTATTTAATGATACTTAATAATCGAATGAAATGATACTGTAAATTTCGATGTAATTTCCATATGCCTTCTCTTACAGTCTGGCTTTATCTCGGTCTCAAACTTTATTGATATTTCAGTCAACCCCTTGAATTCGTCTGCAGCGGTCAGTTCCACCTCTTAAATGACGGCGACTGTAAACCAGTAGCCGTTCGGTGCCGGCATTAGGTACCTGTCAGTGAGTATGAAACATATATGGTGCGCAACCTATAATTTTGAGAAAGGATCCCCGTCAGTTCCATCAAGGAATGTTAACAGAAATATGTCACACTTATGAGGAATCCATGGAAATGTTATTAATAAGTAGGATCGACTGAGTGAGGAAAATATGAAAGAAATAGCAAACATTTACCACAAGGCTGTAAATTAAAGAAAATTGTCTATTGGAATATTGCCGTGTATAAATGGAAATGGGAATGTATTAAAATATAGATCTAATATGCTGAGGATCATATACCAATATTTCACCAACTTTGTTTTTGCAGCTGATGATCTAGTTGTCGAAAGCTAAAATAATGAAACATTACCCAGGGTTAAGAACAGCAACGCCACAATGTCGACAGAATAACGGCAGAACTGTACTCGTTTAATACCGGCGGAGATGAGTTTCACATTTGAAAATTCAACTGGATAGTTTGAGCACACTTGATATAAGATTCTTATCCATCACATATAAGATCTTTTACAGCTTGATGTTCATACTCGATTATCAGACTCAACATTATCTCCAAAATCTTCACCCTTTATCAAATGTTGAAAAATATCTACTAGTACCGTGTTAATAGAATGCGAAACTGCTACATATACTGCAGCTGCCACGAAAACTATGTATCAGTACTTCTGACGTAAATTTATTTGAACAAATTCGAATATACCGTATTCTCGCCGTTTTCACGCAAGAAAAATAACTTGTTATCATCCTGAAGCAGACATACGATTTTAGTAGCATAGTAGTCATGGAGAATATTATGCAGTCTGAAGTCCATGACGACACGGAATAGGACTGGTTGATGTCGACGCTTTCAGGAATATGAAAGTGAAGCACCAGATTTAAAAATCGCGAAACCCACAGACTATCACATCGCGAAACAATGACTATCATCTGATGTTGAAACGAATATAAAATATATATACCGCAAGCCTGCGTCCAGTGTGTAACTAAAAATATCGCCACGTACCTAGAAGCGCAAAGACAGACCACGGCTATTCCACCAAGCTGCTAAGCAACTTCATTCCATGACAAAAAAGATACGAGTTAATAAGGCACATGAATCAAAGATGAAAATATATTTTTTATGGTGTTTTTTATGTTTTTTGCTACAGTGACTGCATTTCTGAGTGTATGCATTCAGATGTTACTCTCATTAAAAGGAATGCACGCAGATGGTGATAGACAATCAGATGCACATCGAGCTAAGCATTCATGGGAAGAAACGGGCATCTGATAAGACTAACGGTCCCCACAATGCTCTCATTGAAAGAAAAGGCCTGTGATAAGAGTAACGTCCAAACAAGTCAATTATCGAACATATCTTTACACTCCGCCAAATCATAAATTGTACTTAACAAAGGTTTTAAAAGCTGTTTTAAATGTTTATGAATACGGGTGTAAGTATAGAGAGACAACTAAAATATTTTAAAAATACTAGCACTTTATATTCGACTAGCAAATACCGGCAACTTCGTAACCGTAAATATTCCTTTCCAGTAAAATACAAAATATTTGTTTAATGGGATTGGTTTATAAAAAAATGATTAATTCCGACTTAGAACCATTTTTAAAATTGTTAGAGGTAGATAATTTGAAATACATGTTCACACTTTTTAATTTTTCCCCATTTTGTACCCTTTTTCTGCTTTTTTCAACTGCTGTCAATCCCGGAATAATTTCCAAACATCTCCTTCCTTTCTACTTCTCGCCCTTTATGATTATTTTTAAAACGTTTTTCCACATCCTCTATATTTTACCCGTCTTTGGCCATTCTTGTCGTATTTTCGGTATCCTAAAACTTTTTGATTTCCCCAAACTTTAAATTAGTTTTCATTTATATATTTTACCAGTTTTGGACCCATTTTTTTTCCAGTTTTCACCAATTTTTATCCCCTTCCTATCCGAATTGCCAAAAATCCGTTCTTAGCGGATATCTAGGCAAAAACCTTGGAATAAATCACTCGTAATGACAAATCTAAATATGCGTTTTAATAGCTGACAACCTGAAAATTACAATGGCTACTTAACTATGATTGGTCATTGCTGACAATTTTATAATGAGTTCGACTGTCAGATTATATTCCCCATTTTATTCAACTTTTTGGTTTCCCCCAGCTTTTGTCCCGTTTTGGTATTCTTCCGACCTTTTTGACGCTTTCTATAACTTTTTATATTTTACCTGTCTGAGCTCCTTCTTGTCCCTTTATCCCCTACTACAAGTTTTTCGACCCTCATGATAATTTGATGTAGATTTTTTTTCACTTTTTTATCTTCTCTACAACACAATTCCAAATGTGGTTGCCATGCATATTTGTATCACCCCTTTTTTGGTACGTTTTCCACCTGCTGTTGCCAAGCGTAGTTGTAGACCAATTTTCCAAGAAAAATCACAATAACTGAATATTGTTTTTTTGCGTATTTTAAAGGGTTTTGCGGGCACATTTTTTCCGATTAAAATTTTGTTTACACACATTTTTCTTTTGTCCCCTTTGGTACCTTTTTCATCCCGTTTTGGTACGTTGAAGCCATTGTTTCGTCCCTTCTCGAACTATTATCCACATGTTTTCTCCATAAATTTGATTCGCCTTATTTGCATTTTTTTTACCCATTTTTGTCCCTTTTTTATCCCGTCTTGGGATAAAAAGGTATGCCGTTAATAATGATAAACAACATCAGCCAACTGGCCACCACGACCACGATTACAGGACCTTTTCATGAAATTGTCTATAACAAATAGCAAAGTCGCTGCCCTATGCCCTCGATAGCCTCACGAATTCTATCTTTGAGGTCTTGAACCGTCGCTGGGCTGTTGGCGTAGTTCTTATCTTTCACGTGGCCCCAAAGGAAGAAGTCGCAAGGTGTTAAATCCCAAGATCTCGGTGGCCAATAATGTTCACCTCTTCGAGAGATTACATGGTTCGGGAACTTTCCCGTAAAAGAGCAATGGTTTCGTTGCTTGTGTGACACGCAGAGCCGTCTTGTTGAAGGTAAACGTTGTCCAGATGAATATCATCCAACTCCGACCATAAAAAATCATCTCTCGATAGCTTAATCCATTCACCGTAACTGTTGATTCAACCTCATTTTCGAAAAACAAAGGTCCAACGACCCCTCCGGACCATAAACCGCACTAAACAGTTACACGTTGAGGATGGAGAGGCTTCTCAACAATAACTCTTAGGTTTTGCTTGTTGACGTAGCCACCGAGATGGAAATGGGTCTTGTCAGTCAAGATAATTTTTCTATAGAATTCCGGATCATTGCCATGCATTTCAAGGATCGGCCGGCTTGAGTTCTTGTGCTAATTGAGTAATGACGTTTGTGAATTGCCCAATTCCAAAGAACGACGAGGAATAGACAAACCTGGGTTTTCTTCAACACTTTGGGCTAAAGCAGCAATATTCTCAGTTGTTCTTGAGCTACGTGCACGGGTTTTATTCTTCGCATTACTAAATTGTCCAAACAGCTCGAATTTTTCCATTTTTTTTTAATTTCTATTTTAATATTTCCATTTTCGTCGGATGTACCTTTATTATTATCTATCGAACTGTGTAAATAACATGTGAGTAAGTTTCAACCGACTAAACCTTAAGTAAAAACATACAAGTCTCATATATACACAAGCCTCTTTGGATGTAAAAATGTTATAACAGCAACCACAAAATTAAAAAATTAACAGAAAAACAGGGTGATTGCACGTTTTTAAAAGTGGTCGTTTTGTACTAGAATAGGCGTGGCTAAAGTTGTAATTTTTTCTCGAAAACTATATCTATGTCACATACGGTATTTCTATTGACATTTCTGAAGAAAGTCAAATACTTTTAATTGACGTGAATTTGAAAGAATACAAGCATAACATTAACATCGGCAACTTTCAAAGAAGTCTTTAGTGTATAATTCAATTAATGCATTCCTGTTCACATCATCATTAGAATGCGAATGAATGTGGTTGAGTTGTGGCTGTGTTTATGTTGTTTCTATTCTACTTAACCCTTTCGTACCTGATGTTGCCTATAGGGAACATTGCACTTGTATGCTTTTAAGTCCCGCTAATTTCATTTGTTTGACCTGGTGTTTTTTGCATTTTGTAGCATTATGTGTTGTGCAAGCTTGTGGCTATTTGTTCTGTTTTTTTTTTTTTTTTTTTTTTTGAAGGCCAACACTCAGGGGATGCCCCCTATAAATGCAATGCATTGTGTTAGCGGAAGGAAATTAGGGTATCGGAAGGAGGAAAGAGGGAGTAGTGTTTGTTGACATTTGTTTTGAATTTCTGAATGTCACAACTGGCAGGAAATACATTTGCTGGAAGATTATTCCACATACGAACGGTTCGGCTAAAGAACGAATTTTCTCTATAGTGCGTCGTCCGGTCAACCGGCCATTTCACAATGAACGGATGAGAGACCCTGGATAGCCGTGTATTCCGACTAAATGTTCTAACGTCAGGGACCAGACGACGGATATCTTCTGAACAGATACCATTAAAATATCTATAGAATAGCGATACACAACCCACATTTCGGCGAATTTTGTTGAAAATCAGTGTATCACTGAATCAGTGTCGAGGGTAAATATATATTAAGAAGATATGACTTTTTACAGTCAACATAATGCCACCGCATGCAGTTCTTTGGTATGAATGTATGTACATTAGAGCGGAGTAAAACAGGTTTTTTTTTTGGATTTCCCTATGTTTTTAGTCGATGACCCTACAGATAAGCATCATTTGTGCAAAAGTTCAAATTTCTACGACTTAAACTTGAGGTGGCATAGGAACGATCTTCTTTATCAAAAATAAGCCTTTTTTAAACTGAAAAAAAAATATTTAAACGATAGATCGTTTTGATTCTTTTGAAAGCTTAACAATAGATGCTACTTTTATGCAAATGTTCTAAAAAAGTTCAAAATCTCGTTTGTTTACTTTTTGATCCCCCTTTTGCAAGTGCAGTTTTCGTACAAAAAGTGCAATACAACGCACCGGTAAGTACTGGTGTAAAGTATTCCACTTTAGACATATGTGTGTTTAAATTTCAAACACATATGACAACTGTATCTGGTCGCGGTTATAAATATTATTACACAAGTCAACGCTATGCAATATCGCAACACGACGGACTGGTATTTATATTTTTGAAAGCCATCCTATTTAAGCATCCGTTTAAATTTCAACCATATCGGTATAACTAATTAGACTTGCAACACCGCTGCCGACAAGAGGTGAAGACAAGAAAGGTACAAAATGCATAAAACTCGCACAAGTTTGCGTTGCTCTGTGTTTGGTGATCCACTCAAAATTAATGAGAATATGTTGCCAACATATTGTAACGTTATTAAATATTATTTTTGGATAAGAAACGATCTGCTTGAATTCAATAATGGAAAAAACCCTGCAGTTAAAGAAATTTGTGAAACTATTAGTCATCAACAACATCATGCCTACGATTAGTCATCAACAAGTTGTCTCAAGATTAATTTTATATTACAACAAGTACAAAAGAATGAAGAAACTACGCAGTGATACCAAAAATCAGAGTTTCTATGATGAATCTGTAAAAAAGTTGTTTGACATATGGTCTCGGAAAACTATCACTGAAGAACATATCTCAATAATATCTGAACCGGGCTCAGAGTATATCGGTCATCTAGCAATTAATTCGGGAAAAGCAACTACAATTGAGAAAAATATTTTCGAGTTTTTGGAAAAATCGTTTGTATTTCATTCTTCTGTTGTAGCAATTGGATGTGATGGAACTGCTCTGAACACGGGGAAAAACGGAGTCATATGTTTATTGGAAAGACATTTGAAACGACCTTTGCAATGGTTTGTGTGCTTATTACATGTCAATGAAATACCACTCCGCCATTTGTTCTTTAATCTAGACGGTACTACAACAGGTCCTAATAGTTTCTCTGGCGTTACAGGCAAAAAGCTGGATAAGTGCCTTGATTCGAATCTAGAAGCCATTCCCATGGAATTGGCCAAAATTTATACTCATTTGCTAAGCACCGATCAACAATATCTTTATGTAATATGCTCCGCCGTTTCAACAAACTCCAGAGACCCAGGAAAACTGGCACATTCGGGATGTCTGACTTGCGCGAACCGGATTCTCCGTTTATACATTGGGACAGCTCAGCCAACAGAAAACTTGAAGGAACTAGCTACTTTCATCATGACGGTTTACCTACCAACCTGGTTTGATATCAAAACAAAGTCATCCTGTAAAGATGGTCCAGTTCACGTTTTCAACATGGTTAAAGGATCTTTGTATTTACGGGATGATCTGAAAATCATTGTTTTGAAATCTATACAAAGAAATTCATTCTTCGCACATCCAGAAAATATTTTATTGGCTATGTTGCAAGATGATGCGTCTCACATAAGGCAGCAGGCTCTTCGAAAAATATAAAAAGGCAATGAAGGAGACAAAAGGGACTGAAATTCGCGAATTTCGCCTCACAGAACTTCAAGCTCATGCATCTAACTATTATGATTTGATTGATTGGACAAAGGTAAAGATTACAGAACCTCCAATGACTGTGAAATATGCAGACAGAGATATTACGAGCTTGATTTCATCTGGAACTAATTGGCTGAAATTTGAGAAGATTCCTTGTCACACTCAAGCTGTAGAGAGATGTGTCAAGCTGGTGACGGAGACTTTAATCTCTGTATGTGGACCAGAAGCTAGGGATGGTTTCATTCGTACCAGGATAAAATCAAGGCAGGAAATACCATTTTTCGAGACCAAATCTCAGTTTTTTCAACAAAAATTAAATTGGACAAATTGTTTTTTTTTTTGGTTTAATAACCTCCAATGACTGTGAAATATGCAGACAGAGAAATTACGAGTTTGATTTCATCTGGAACTAATTGGCTGAAATTTGAGAAGTTTCCTTGTAACACTCAAGCTGTAGAGAGATGTGTCAATCTGGTGACGGAGGCTTTAATCTCTGTATGTGGACCAGAAGCTAGGGATGGTTTCATTCGTACCAGGATAAAAGGCAGGAAATACCATTTTTCGAGACCAAATCTCAGTTTTTTCAACAAAAATTACATTGAACAAATTGTTTTTTTTTGGTTTAATTTAATATATATATATTTTTTGGAACACTGCCACTAGTGCTTTGTCTATCGCCAGTGAATAATAATTTCATTGGCAAGCATTCAATTTCGAGTCGAATTTAAACCTTTGACGAGTGAAGTTGTAACCTCAATATAACCCGCGCTAATGATAGCTGGTTAATACTTACTTACTTATTTCCCTTAACATTCCATGAAGAAACAGACGGGGAAATTCTCTCGAATCAGTGTGCTGTGTAGGATATAATTTGTATACTCATTGACCGGGACCTACTGTTTAAAGCCGGCTCAAAACGGCTAATGCTTTTCTAGAGAAGTTTTACATGGCTTAGAGATTGCTCTCTTAAGGCCTAATTACTTGACCGTTGCCGGAACGTAATCGTAACCGGAACGTTGATGTAGTGCTGGTTACCCAAGATACGTGAAGTACCATATGTTGTATGTAAACAAACAAAATAATTTGTCTGTTTGTTTTGATAAAAACGTAAAAAAATTCATTAATAATGAAAGAAAGTGTTGTGAAGAAACAATTTATCCATTTTTATAGTTTTTATGTTTTTATATTATTATTTTTCTAACAAAGTTGTTTCTTTTACTTTCTTGCTGTTTTTTTTTTTTTTTTGCTAGAAACAAATCAGCTGTTTGTTAAATGTCACTTGCCGGATAGAAAAATCTATTTTCTACAGGTTCATCCGTTACGTTACGTTACGATTACGGCCAAGTAACCATTTGTACATGTTTCACATAAGGAGAACGTATCAGCTGACACGTCACGGTTACGATTACGGTCAAGTAACTCGGCCTTTACTCGTAAAGTCGCCAACATTTACAAGGTGGAAACAGCCGCTGAAAAAATGTTTGATGGTCTTACCCGGTTTCGAACTCGGGTTCTTCTGTGTGATAGTCGCACACACTACCTACCAATCCACGGCCTTCCACAGCTGGATAATAGTTTATTAAATTATAACCTCCTTACTTTTTATATTTTTTAGATCCATCGAAAACAAAATATATTCCGTGTCGTCTTACCGTGATGCAAACCGGAATTTAATTAGAGAGTAGAAACCCACTCTCTAATTAAATTCCAGAATATAGAGTAGCTACTTACAAAAATCAAATACTCTTCAAGAGGCAGATAAGATTCCGGCTCGACAGAGTCAATCGCGGCAACGAAAACTTTTAAAAGTGTGTTTCTATCTTATTGGAGACTAGATACATACGGAAACTGCAAACATCTTCTCCATCTCCAATTCCACTCGGTCGTCTCACTGACCTCCACGTGGTAAATCCCTCAGGTTAGCTAATGTAGATGAAACCAGTGAAAAGTTGCAGTCGGGTAAACCGACTTATGTATACCCTCACCCTCAGTAAAAACATACAAGTCTCATATTCCATAATAGCAACCTCAAAATACCGACTGTTATAGAAAAATATTGTATTACACGTTTTTACAAAACTGGCGGAGTATAAAGCATAGTTTTTTTTCTCGAAAATTGTATATAAAGGGTGTTTTTTATTGAGGTATAGAACTTCCTGTTCATGATGAAATGGCAAACCAAACTAAATATTAATCACTTGACAGCTGACAAAATGGCCGCCAGTTAAAAAAGTGATGCCAACTTAAAGTTCTATACCCCAATAAAAAACACCCTTTAGTTAAAGCTTTACTAAATATAGAATTTCGGAAAGATTCGTTGAGCGAATTTATATAATTACCGATTTCTAAAGTGGGGAAGTATGGGAAGTACCAGAAGGGAAGTTGCCAGACTTCCAAGTTTTTGTCCAAAACTTTTTCCAGCCTTACAATTACTAAACACAGAATTTGGGCAAGATCGCGTTGATCCGACTGATAGTATTACACGGTCTATTTGGGGCGGGATGGTACATTTGTATGGGAGGTACCAGAAGGGGAGTTGCCAGAGTTCCAAGTTTTTGTCCAAAACTTTTTCCAGCCTTAGAATTACCAAAAACAGAATTTGGGGAATTTGATAATATTACTCGGTATATAAAGGGCGGGATGGTGCATTTGTATTGGAGGTACCAGAAGGGGAGTTGCCAGACTTCCAAGTTTTAGTCCAAAACTTTATCTAGCTATAGCTTTACTAAATACAAAATTTGGGCAAGATAGCGTTGGTCATACTGATAGTATTACACGGTTTATAAGGGGCGGGATGGTACATTTGTATGGGAGGTACCAGAAAGGGAGTTGCCAGACTTCCAAGTTTCTGTCCAAAAATTTTCCAAGCTAGAGTTTTAATAAATACAAAATTTGGGCAAAATCGCGTTGGGCGTATTGATATTATTACACGATTTCTAAAATGGGCGAAATAGCAGATTTGTATGGGAGGTACCCGAAGGGGCGTGGCCATATAGCCCATATGCAATCTCATAAGCAGTTTTGGGAAAATATTAAGCCATGCCAAATTTCAGAGTGAGTGCTTAACTCTTTCGAAAGTTATCGTGAGTACCAGCAGGACAACGGACGTACAGACGGACATGGCTCAAACGATTCAGAAAGTCATGAATCGAATTTGGTACAAAGACACCTGGGTTCTAATGTGGATATTTCTATGTGTTAGGGTAAGGGTATAAAAATACGGACAAGTACCTGTTCGGATGCGGA
Organism: Hydrotaea cyrtoneurina; assembly: GCA_958296145.1. NCBI lineage: Eukaryota > Metazoa > Arthropoda > Insecta > Diptera > Muscidae > Hydrotaea > Hydrotaea cyrtoneurina. The sequence continues at coordinate 59,373,445 of OY282512.1, read as the reverse complement.
TTTGTTGTGAACAAAAGGGTACGTGACATGCAAATCATTGGTATGACGAACTGGAGAAAGCATACCCAAGACTGAAATCATTTATTAAGCAGGCCAAGACCAACAACAGGCTGTAGAGCTATCTTAAGTAAGTAAGTAGAAATATTAATACATATTGGAACAATTTTCTTGAAAATCTTCCGCATGGTACCAAAAATGTTTGGAAAGTGTCAAAAGCAATGACACGCAAGAAATCAGCTGCTACCTGCATGACGATTGATGGTGTAGATATTTATAATAGAAAGAGCAGAGCAAAACTCAGTCGGCATTGTCATCAGCTGATCGACGAGTTTCGGTGTGTATCAGAGTATTAGACTCTCAACCTATACCAAGAAACAAAATGAAATACTACGTCAAGAATTTGAAAAACAAAGAATCACCTGGCAATGATGACCCGTATTGTTAAAGTAAATGTCAAATATGTTTTTAAACCTTTTGGTAATGATTTTCAACTGGGTTTTATGTAACGGTTACTTCGCAAGTAAATATAAATTTGCTAAAGTCATACCAATACGAAACCGCGAAATAATCAGTACGATAATAGACAAAAAAACGTATATCCTTCAAACAATTACAAGGAAATCCATACAATAGAAACGTCCAAGGTAACAATAGCCAACAAAGGTCGTATCAACAACAGAATTACAATCGAAATAATTGGACCCAACCAAACATTCGAAATCGTCTTTAAACTCAAATGAATATACAAAAATTCAAATATGAGAGAACTAGCGTAAATCTCATCACTTCTCGATCCCCTTTGATGAAGTTGATGTTCGAGTGTACGGATATCTCTTTTATCCGCATAATGCAAAGAAAAAACATAGCACAGAAATCAAACACAATCTCATGAGTGTTTGTCAATGCTTACGATCGAGAAGCACGGAGTTAATATTCAACGTAAACTTGATACTTTGTCGTAATTATTTTTATTATGATTGAATTCCTCAATCTATTAAAGCCTCCCTAACTCAAGATTAGTTCAAAATACACCGATATCTAAACAAAAACTAAAAAAAATATTTATTTGTTGTATTTAACAGCTAAATAGTAAAATAGCTAAGTTCATATACCGTATATAAAACAAGATAAAACGATCTAAGTCCAGTCATTTTATATTAATTGGAATTGGGCAAATTATTTTGGTGAACAAATTACTAATATTTAATACTGAACGAAAAGGAATAGAACGAAATCCTAGGACTAACCCTTCAGTGCGCCGTGATGCATATTTGAATCAACCACTTGTTTTCCATGTTACTCTTTTATTAGACATTACAGTGATTAAGTTTCAGCTGATTCTAACACGAATGCATGACATTTGTTGTTGTAAAACCATAGATGATTTGTAACGGATGTTTTGACAACAATTTGGTCAGTTGTCATTGCGATTTTTGCATTATAGTGGAGTTTTGCGATTTATAACTATTTTAAATTAAAATAATTCGCGATTGGTGATCAAGGTAAGTTTTATAAATTTTATTTTTATTCTGTAGTGTGTGTGCGTGACATTAGTGGAAAATAAAATGCAAAATGTGTAAATTCTCAAGTTGTAGATCGGAAAACTTGGTTGATTCAAATATGAATCATCACGCATTCGTATAACATTGAGTAACAAACACGTGTGTAATAAAAACTCTGCTTGTAAACACGTATTCATTTGTAAACGTGGCTCTTATTTTCTTTTTCTTGGATATGATTCGTGTACACCTTTATTTCAGATGCCACTTTTTTACAAAAAGGGAACGGTAAGAGTGGATTTAGAAGCCCTGAGTGGAGACGAACTCTTCGACTTGATTGACAATATACCATGTGACAGCGATGACGAATTTGAAGATATTGATGAAAATGAAATGGATAATAGCGATACAGAAGAAATCGCTCATACTGTAGAAGATGTAACAAACCATTATTTTCAAGAAAATAATGTCAATAATTCTAATCCTGAAAATCAAGAACAAGCGCCTGCAGGCCAATCTGTTGAACAACCATCGACATCATCTTATTCATCCAAACCTAGAGAATTGTTATGGCGAAAAAACAATATGAGAAATGTACCATGTTCATTTAGCGGCTCAACAATGTTGCCTCAAAACATAGTAAATTTGCAAACACCTTTTCAATTTTTCAAATATTTTTTTGACGACCAACTTATGGATATTATTGTAGAAGAAAGTACACGATATAGCATTTCTAAAAATCCAGAAAAAAAAATTAATTTTACTAAAACCGATCTTATGAGATATATCGGTATATGCATAGTATCATCTGTTGTTTATATGCCTAATATAAGAATGTATTGGAGTAGTGTGATTGGATTGGACGTTGTAAAAAATGCTATGAGCCAAAAAGAATTTGAAAAAATTCGTTCTTGCTTGCATTTTAGTGATAATTCCCTACAATCAAATGACAAGTTACAAAAATTGAGACCCATTATTGATTCGCTTACAGCAAACTTTGCATCAGTACCTATGGAAGAAATGCTGTCGATCGATGAACAGATCTGTTCAACAAAAGCTCGACATCATATGAAGCAATATATGCCTTTGAAGCCACATAAATGGGGATTCAAACTTTTTATTTTATCTGGAGTTTCCGGATTTTGCTACAAGTTTGAAATTTATACTGGAACTGAAAATGATCATAGTAAACGGTTGCCTGGCGAACCTGATTTAGGAGCCAGTTCAAATGTAGTGATACGATTAGCACGAGAAGTTCCTGTTAATCGTGGCTACAAAATATACTTTGACAACTACTATACCTCGATTTCGTTAATAAATTATCTGGAAAAACAAGGAATACATTCATTAGGAACTGTGAGAAGGAATAGGATCCCATCATGCAAGATGCCAAAAGATACCGATTCTGAATTCAAAAAAATGAAAAGGGGAGAAATCCTAGAATTTCTTACTGATTTCGATGGGACAACTATATCAAATACTATGTGGAAGGATAACAAAATGGTACTGATGTTATCTTCGTTTATGGGAGCAGAACCAACACAAATGGTTCAAAGGTATGACAGGAAGAAAAAAGAAAGCATTCAAATTACATGCCCAGCTGTTGTAAAACAATATAATAAACATATGGGAGGTGTTGATTTATTGGACAGCTTTGTTGGAAGATATCGTATAAAAATGCGATCACGAAAATGGTATATGCGACTATTTTACCATCTAATAGATATCACGATTATAAATGCATGGTTGTTATATAAAAGAGGTTACCAAGGAAGTCAAGCTATGAGACTTGCAGATTTTCGCCTAGAATTGGACAGTACACTGTGTAATATTGGTTCACATCACACACCTAAACGTGGTAGGCCTTCAGAATTGCAGAGTAATATTGAAGTAAAAAAAAGAAAGCCAAATGTCGCACCAATCCCTCCTCTAGATGTGCGCCAAGATAAAGAGAGTCACTTTCCCAAATGGAATGATACACGAATTAGATGCAAATTTCCAAATTGTAAATCGCAAACTTTTGTTGTTTGCCAAAAATGTAACACTGCTCTGTGTTTTAACAAAGATAAAAATTGTTTTGTAGCATTTCATACATAAATACTTTGTTTATTTATTACTTCCTTCTTATATTTTTAGATGTAAGTTATATATTCAGCCATTCATAAAATGTCTATATATATATGTACAAATGCGCAGTGATTCATATATGAATCATCTGTTTTTTTATAAAAAATAAATGTAAAAATAAATAAAATAATTTTTTTGTTATTTTTTTCTAGTTTTAGAATACCTGTAGAATTCAAAAATATTTTTTAAAACAAAAAATAAAAAATCGCGCATTGAAGGGCTAAAATCTGTGGTTCCTTAAATCTATAGTAAGTTATAAAATTATACTTCTAAGGAAAGCGAAAACAATTATTTTTAAATTTTCGGCATGTAACGCCTTGTTAAATGTAGCAAGAAAATATTAAGTCAGCATAAACCAACAGATATTAGAGCCCGGACAAACACAAATGGTGGTTGATAATGTCCATTCTTCCATAGAACGCGATATGGGAAAAACAATATATATAAATCAGAAAGAAAAAATCCGTGTCATGTTATTTATTTGGTTCATGATTTTCTTTAAAATATTTAATAACGTGCATTTGTGTAAAAATCTTTTCCCTGATTGTGAGAAAGGAGATGGGACCGATATTCGTGGCCTAAAATATGAACCAAATGGGTAGTTATATTTTTTTTAACTCAGATTTACTAATTCCTAAAAACTTCATCCGCAAAAAAATGAACAAACATGAAACATAACAACTGTCAAATATTCAACAGGAAAAGAGAACAAAGTACAGCAATGAATGTCGACGACTTACAATATTTGAAAACCTATTTTTCAAAAAGACCCCTATCACTTTTACGATAATTTAGCTCACAAATATTTTTTCTATTTTATTTACATATATTTTACTGGCAGCAATGCTTTTGTTTTCAAATGAACTATCAATTGAAAAATTGTTTTAATATTGAAGAAAATTAAATTATTTGGAAAAGTCAAAAATAAATAAAACTAAGCCAAAAACAAAGAAAAAAATTATATAAAGGCACTACCTCATAGGAATACCTCATAGTCCAAAAAACACTTTTCAATTTGTAAATCCAAAAAGACCAAAGTCCCAATAATCCTCCCAACGCACAATCATGGACATTATTTTATATTACATTATAACTATTTTAAAAGTAACGTAAAATGACAGAAAATTCCATTTAAAGTTTTAAAATAATTTTTGGTTAAACATTTACAGAAAGTATTTTGCCTCTCCTGTAAAATTTCAAATATTGGACTAGGTCGCGATATAGAATCATGCAATTTCGGAAGTATGTAACCTAGACATCCGCTAAGAATGGATTTTTGAAATTTCGGATTGGAAGGCGACAAAACCACAAATCTATCGAAATGCGCATAAATGATGATTTTTGTTTGAAAATTGCTCCATGATTACAATTGGCAAAACCAGGTGGAAATGAGTTAGAGGTAGGACGAAAAATGGCCCAAGACGGTATAAAAATAAAACATTTAAACAAATTTTTGGCAAAACCAATTGGATAATAGTTAGAGAAGGGTCGAACAAGTGGCAAAAAACGTACCGAAAAGGGATAAAAAAGTACAATGTGGATAATAGTTAGAGAAGGGACAAAAAAGTCCCAAAAACGGGATAAAATAAAAATGTGTGAGAAAAAGTTTTTATCCGCAGAAATGAGACAAAAATGTATAGTAATAGAAAAGGGGATTAAAAGCGTCCAAAACTGGTATAATATAAATGGGAAATAAACTACAAACGAGTATCTATATATACACGACAATACTTGAGTGACTGACTGAATGATTCATTCTGTCCTCGCCAATGGCTGAAGCTAGAGCCATGAAATTAACTACGAACGGATTTTTCAAAATTCACATAGCAAGGTAAAAAAAATGGTAAAAAGGGAAAAATGTGTCCCAAAAATACTTACAAATCAAATATTGTGATTTTTGTTGGAAAATTCGCCCATAACTACGCTTTGCAAAAACTTATTTTTTAATGTATATCAACGATTTCGTATATAAGAGTGGCAGGGATTGAGAGGGGTTGGTCATTAGCACTATTAAATATTAGCATTATTGACTATACAATAGTCTGACATTTTTTAGGACTGTTTCTTCGAAAAAGATATTTAAGGATATGTGAGTCCTTGCACCGCATTATGAACGTTTTATACCATGATTTGAGAAATTTCAGAAAAATATTCTGCCAAAATCCTTCGCTGCTGAACTCGATAAACCTCAGTGTGTGCTTATTAAAAAAAAAAATGAGAATGAAGAGTTTAATTGTCATATTTGTAAAATTGAATTGAGCAGATCTAAACAAAACTAAATAAGATCGATCAGCTGGATGGTCTTACTGAGAACTTACGTTTCTTGTCTAAACAGATTGATGAAATCTTAAAGGGTGTTGCTGATAATAAAAAAGGCTTGATATTGTACAAAAAGAAAATAAAGTACCAAATTGTGATTCGAATAAGGAATTTATTGTACAAATAAATTCCCGTTTTGGCAAAGATTGCAGTGCATTGTTTACGGCAAATGGTTTGAAAACAAGTTGTAATGATACAATTTGAATTGGAAGTTGAATTGGAATTTCCTATTATCATCAGAGGTGCATAGTACATGAACAAACATATTGGTTTATTATATATGTTTATACTCTTTGAAAATAAGTTAAACGAACCCTGGTTGGTAAATAAATAAAATAAATAAATAAATCCGTCACTCCCTTAATTCGGTAAAGCAATAAAACTCGACAAAGGAAAATCGAGTTTAGCTATTGCGAGTAATACTCAGGTCCAATAAATGAGATCGTAGTTAAACCGCGATTATATAAAGCTCTGTTTCCAATAAAACAAAGTTTAAACTTCAAATACGTTTTTGAGTGGTCAGTCAAAATAATCCACATTTGCGGCTGTTGATGTGGCAACACTCAGACTTTTATCAAAAAACATATGTTGCGGTGAATAATTAACCTTCATGTGCTCGGATGACTACAATTGTAGTAATTTTGTCGAATACCACGAATAACTTTTTTGCTATGCTGTACAATGTCTCTAAATTTTTAGTAGCTTCCTAAAAATATGTTTTTAACAGATTTAGTATCCAAAAAGATAACTAATGTTGCCTCCACGTCATACTTTCTAAATGTCCATCTCCTGGCCGGTTTACTATAAATGTAGTCACTATATGAAATGTATGGAAACTCCTTTCGTTTTCTACATAATTGATTTTTTTCTAGTCACTGTTTGTCGAAACATGTGTTTAAGGTGTTCTTACTGCTTTTTCACATTCGAGTGCATAAGTTTAAAGCATGCTTACGTTGTCTTAATTTTCGAATGCTAGCCCAGGTGCAAGACATTTGGGCTTAAAGAGATGAAGCCTGACGGCTTACGAGCTGAAGAGTAAACAATAGTCGGATTCTTAGAATCACAGTTTGCGTCGCAGTCCTACGTACTAAAAAAGGGTAGGGCAGTTATACTACTTTCTAGTGTCCCATTAACAAATGCTGTAGTCGCTTGATTACAACGCAAACATAGGAAAAAATGCCACCTATGGAAAACGTAAATCAACTCGCCAGGTTTGCAGTTGGTATAAAAATACGGTGTGCGATACCCATTCTCTCTGGCAAATGCTGCCTGGTATTTTTTTAGGTTTTACATTTGTCTGTCTCTCGTTAAATGTGCACGCACATTTTGTCCGTCCGCGTTTTTGTGCTTTGTGTTCTTTTTTTTTATTTTCACTAAATAACAAATAGTCATTCCATGAAACAAATAATAATAATAATAAAAACATCAGTGCAATCTCTCCAAAACAATTAATAACTAAAATAAAATAGTGCAATAGCCAATACACGAAACAAAATAGACAAAAAAAACAACAACCACACATATTCATACTCCACAATAACAGTCACCACACAACAAATATTAATAAACCGGCTTCTCAACAAAACAACGACAATAACAACAACCGCCTCCACACACGCAATAACACAGAAAGACAACACTAAGGGCTTTTTTAGGCCCCCTCGTTGTCTTGCACTTGTGTTCCCCCCTCCTTCATCCCTTTTGCATATCACAAATTATTCTGCGTTCTTCTTGTCGCTGTTCTGTTAGTTGTTGTAGGTATAACACTAAATAACTAACAGAAATAACAGCGGCGGGAGAGGTGCAGTGTTATTTGTGATTTTGCTTTGATGATGTCTTGTTATTTGGTAGTGTTATGGCAGGTAGATTTCACTACACGAACATTCGCGGCCTAAGGACTAATTTTTTGCGGTATACTCGCACATAAATTTCCATTTCCGAATGTCCTCGCACTATGTGAGACCCAGGTGTGTGAGGATTCTGATCCACAGGATTTTCACATTCGTGGTTATCACACTCTTTCTCTTCACACAGAGGCCTTGTGGCATTTATACGTAATGGTGTGGAGTTTCAGAGTCAGCAACATTTAGACTCACAAGATCCAGAATTTAACTCCCTTTGGATTAAGTTCAGGATTGGATCGCACCTAATACACTTCGGGTTTCTTTATAGAAGTCCAAATATGGAAAGGGAGGCTACCCTAAAAGGCTTCGACGACCTTTCCGACTCTATTTCAAAACTCTTAGAAGATTATCCGGACAGTGAAATTGTAGTTGCTGGGGATTTCAATGTCGACAATAATTCTTGGATTTCCCATTTGAGCCACACATCTCCGGAGGGTCAATACGTTGAACTTTTTGCGGCGCATAACGACTTGGCGCAATTAGTGAATGAACCAACACACATTCCGTGTGTTGAAGGGCAACAGCAAAATACTCTTGATCTTTTTTGAACCTCACACCCTGAAAAGTACGAGGTTAACATTCTTGCACCTCTTGGTAACTCGGATCATTGCACCATTTCAGCATCTTTTTCGTTCTCCGATCTTCGATCCACTTCTAAACCAGTCACGAAGAGGACAATGTATATATACGAAAAGGCACGTTGGGCTGAGCTCAACAATTTTTACCAGCAATTTAATTGGAAATTATGTTTCCTAGACAATAATGTCGATGCTGCTGCTGAAATGGTCGAGCAAATAATTGTTCTTGGCATAAACACATTTATTCCCTCGAAAAGAATTGTTGGTTTAATCAGACATGCAAAGAAGCTGTCAGATCCAAAGAGGAAGCGTTCAGAAATTGGCGTGTGAATAAAAATTCCAATACTGAGCTGCTACGTAAACAGGCAAGATCATCGTATGCCAGGGTACTTAAACGCGAAAAACTTCTTTACAAACTTATTTCGTGATAAAGTTCTTTCTTCTCCTAGGGGAAGTATGAGCTTTTGGTCATTCGTTAAAAGGGTAAGGGACAATTCTTCATCTTATATCCGAACTCTCGTTCGGCTCGTGTAATAGGCAAAAATCCATGACTGACAGCATGGTATTATGAATATATAAAAATCTTTATATTTTGGTATGCTGACAAGCATTGTACAAAATTTCATTTGAAATTAACATTCGAAGTATTAAGATGGCGTGGTTAAAACGCGGATGTTTTATTGAACTCTATTAAAGTTTAGAATATTAAAAGTAATGTTTATCACAACAAGCAGAAAAAGCAAGAGGCTTATGAAAAGGTTTTAGAAAAAATAAAAGAAGTGTTTCTTTTGAACTGATGTATGACATTCTGCGCATAATGGTGTAATAGCAACACAATTTGTTTCATCATACCATGCTGACATGTCGCACATGGCGGTCTAATATGTGGTAAGAATTGATTAATTTGAATGACTTTAAACGAAGACATACTCGGCTAAGTTACAAAACATTTTCTCTGCCTAGAATTTTGTACTGCGCGTATTCGGGGCACATCAATTTTATGTCCAACCAGCTATCTATCGAACTCCGAACATAGAAGAGATTGAACTTTCTATGTTATGGAAACAATAAAACACACACAATTCCGTCTTTTCTACTATTAAAATATTTACTACTTAATTACACATATTTTAACGTTAATAAAAAATATATGGTTTGATTCAGTTTTATGTTTTGAGAGTATTGAGATCAGAACAAAACAATTAGTTTTTATAGCAATTCTTCATGTCCCCCAATCGTAGTGGGGATGTACAATCTCTTTGCATAGGATAATACTATTGATAGTATTTAGTTCAGATTGTTTCTACGCTTAGTTCTTATTCAAGAAAGTTGTTCAAATTTTGCATAACTGATTGATAGTAAAATCAAATAAAAATTAAATTGGAACACAGGTTTTATTTAGATTCTTAAAGTAAAAGTTGGTGAAAAACCCAGTTCATGCAAATAAAGCAAAAAAATAAACAGCGGCAAGTTTTTCACATTTATGTGTGTTTATTTGTGAACCGTTGTGAACATTGATGCAAAAGAGATAAGAGAATCCACCCATTCAAAGTGTAGGCAAGACATACAAAGAGTGCAAAGCTAAGGCGAACAGATTTTAGAAATGAAAATAGAGGACATTAAAAAAATATAACAAAAAATGTATTTGAATTCATAAATACAATTGACATACATATGTATGTGTTTTATAGAAAAATTTACATTCTACATATGTAAATATGTAGTTAAAAAAATAACAAATAAAAATAAATAAAATTAGTTTAAACTAATAAAGAAACTTACCGAATAGTTTATTAATATTTAGCACTCAGAAAAAAACAAAACAGGAAAAAAGCTCAACAACAAAATGTTTACAATATCACAACCCTGTACACATAATGCTGGAGTTAATGTCGACGGCGTTGACGGCGTCAAATGTCAAAAAAAAAGTTGAATCGTATGAAATTGTATGAGAGCAGTTAATCTCAACGCCGTAAGAAATTCGAGCCGAATATATTCAATGCAGTAGTACACAGCTGTGTTAACATCGTCGGCATTAACAGCAAAATTAAATTTTACGCCGAACATCACAATTTCGGCGTTGAGCCGCCGTCAACATTAACTCCAGCATAAAACTTAAGGGAAGAAAGTAAGTGTTACCACTTATTTTCAAAATCGAAAACTCAGTAAAAACAATTATTGATCATACTTTTAAAATTAAAGATGACAGAAGATGACTGATTATGAAAAAGAGGGCAGATAGAGTACACAAATTTAATAGAGGACAGCGAGTTGAAATACAGTATTGTCCTTTTAAAAAGAGTACGTATGGTCGCCTTAGCAAAGCGCAAATCTTGGATTTGTTGCTGATTGAAAGATAGAAACAAGCACGAACTCAATCAGAAATCCCAGAGGGTTTCTTCTTTTTCTAGCCCTGAAAACACGCTATGAGAATACGCGAATTCTCAATATACATCATTTAAGGAAAATTTTTGATATTGAGAGCGTTTCGTCTGAAAAGTGCAAATCTTACGCAATCTTCAATACACCATTAATAACTGTTTATCTGTGCTAAAGACATATCACATATCATTCCTGTCTTGGGACCCAATCCTGGTGTTCTGGGTTTCCTCTAAGCTACCAGCGGAAACGCTAACTACATGGGAAAATTCGAACATGAACCATACCTTTGTGGAATCATTAACTGATTTCTTCTTGAAAAGAATCAATTTCTGATATTAGCAAACCTTCATGTAACCCTCCACCAAACTCATAGAAAGCGCCGAGCTTTCACGTTAAGTCCGACAGCGCGTATCAACCGTGCAAGGTGTGCAGGAAAAATCTGACGCTTCGGTTCTGCGTGTTCTGCATGTTTTAAGCGTTGTCTTTATTACATTGCTTGTTAGTCAATAACAACTGATACCTCTATAAATTGTGAAGTCAAGAAATTTTGGGAGATAGAAGAAGTGTCAGACGAACTGACAATGTCTGAATCTGATGTGAAGTGACAGTAAATATGTCGTCCGAGTACCGTTTAAGAAATAGTTTCCGAAAGTGGTAAATCATCTTCTTCGCTTTGGGCAAATTTTTTAAAAGCGCTAAAGAGTACCTAAATATTTTGGTCGAATATCTTACTCTTGATCACATGACATTAACCGTTCCAGCTGAGATATGTAACAGTGATCGGTACTTACCACATTATGCGGTCGTAAAGCCAGAGAGTATCTCGACAAAATATCTTTTAGACGAGGATTTTTAAAACTAGAAGACGCCAGCAATACCAAAACTCTCGGACTGAACGCAATGTCAGACACAGTCTTCTACAACGTTTACTGCCTTCAAGTCGCGACAATATACCCGACGAAACGAACAATTCTGTCACCGATAAGAATCACTGCAAACAAATTGTTACAACAATTATGGATCGATAGAACAAATTGGGACGGAGAATTTTAGCATCCGTCGCTTGAGAGAGGGAATGCATTCGCTCCACATTTATCCGATATTTCGAATATAAGAATACCAGACGGATCCACTACACCCCGGAGAACAAAATTTAAATACACGGGTTAGTGATGTTTCGGAAAAGTCATATTGTGCATGTCTTTATATCACGTCAATAGCGGCTAAAAACAAGATTTATTAGCTTCAAAGACCGAAGTTGCACTACTCAAAACAATCAGCTTGGCAAGAATGGTATGGTGTCGTCAGTCATACTAATGCGATTCACAAAATCCGTTTTACTCGGATCTCTAGAATTCTAGATCACGTCGGGAATGCAAATTGGATGCATGTTGCTAGTGGAAAAAATCCAGCAGACGTCGGAACTGGAGGTCGTTATGGTGGCAAGGTCCGGAATGGCTTACATACCCCACTGCTAGTTGGCCACAGTAGCCCATCGTACAAGAACACTATATCGAAAAGGAAACGGAAAAAATCAGGGTGCAAACCGAGTTTGAGGAAGGAACTTCTGAAGAGATTCTCCTCATATTTACGGGCACGGCGTGTAATCTCGTATCTCTTCAGATTTACCAACAAATTATAGAAAACACCTATTACAACATACTTCTTGACCTATTACAACTGACTTATTGACTACATGACACAAAAAGCCGTCTGCTACCGTTAAATCCATTTCGGGATGGCTTTATAAGTCCGTGCTGGTAGAGCATTACTGACAGAGTACGAATCGATTCTGAAAATGACCGAAAAAATCTTAGTTGTAAAGTACAATATTTACGGTATCTTACGGCATTTTATTCCGGCACAGCCCCCTCATATGGCTGGCTTGTGAAAAGCATGAACGCGCATCTGAAAAAAGTCACGGGAAAACTCAAATTCACGTTTGAATAGTTCTCCACATTATTGGTTCGCTCTAGGCCCATCGCACCAACCAGCGAAGACGCAGCTGATTTAATCGCGTTGAATCCTGGTCACTTACTGGAAGGTTCTCCTCTTAATTCTACTCTCGAAGACTACACGGACGACCACTCGTCAAAAACTAAAAGTTCTACAACTTTACTTTGCCAGAAGATGGAAAAACAATTGCAAAGGATTTTTTATATCTCACAAATGTAGGGTATGCGAAGAGAGATACGTCTTGAGGTTTTGTCCTACCTTCAATCGGTTATTTATTCCTGAGCGTCGCGATATGGTGAAACAGAAAGGATACTGTTTTAATTGCCTTTGCCTGGCCCATACTCGAGAATGGTGTCGGTCACGACACAAATGCCAAGTTTGCAACAAAATCCAGCACACGAAATTGAATATCCACGACCACAAGGTAAAGCCGAACAGTGGGACAAAAATGTAGATAATGGCCGACCATCCCGGAACCGATCACCAAAATCAAGAATGTCCCTCACTATCAAATGTAAATGTGACAGATCCAAAGCTCGGGATGAACCCCAAATTAGGTCTATCAACCGCAGAGACCATTCAACAGGTCAAATTTGACATCCACTGAAAACGACGAAACACCGGGGGAACTCACATTTGGGTAAAAATATATGAAGTCAACCAATGAGTTTCCCTCACCAATTCCGAATTGGCTGAAAGTTGGTACGAAGGGAGTGTTCAATATAACAATAGCATCTGTCAACTTTCAGTCTCCTAGCTTTTCTACTTTCAATTTTATGACGACTTTAATTTGAAAAAAATGATTAGAAATGTACTGAGATGCTTTAACACAATTTTTAATATCTCTGAAAGTATTATACGTACATAAATGATCAAAGGCTTATTTTGAAGCTAAAATTATGCACCGTTAAATAGAAATATTAAATAGATAATTTTCGGACAAGGATATCGTGGATAAAAAAGGACTAAAATTGCCGAAGGATATATCTCAAAAAGCGATATTTTTAAAAATTTCAAAAAAATATATGTTATTCCCTATTCTGTTTTGCACACGTCTTTCAACTTTTAGCCGTGGATCTTTATAATGGAATGAGTTATTAAGAAAATAGTTCGCAAAGGTTTACGTATTCATAAATTTTTGTATTTTTTAAACAATTTCAATTAGTATTTTAAAATAATATTTCATATCATACCAGTGAATTACAGTTATATTCATTCAGCTACTAGTAAATAATAAAAAATATCAAAAACCTAGATTATATTTACTTATTTGTAAAGACTTTCAATTACAAAATCGGTATCTGCCGAGTAACGCTTTACTTTAATGTTAGTTTTTCCCACAGGTACAAAAGAATGCAGTTTTTGCGTCCCAGGAATAGTACGCAATTGTTTAAAGCGTATTTGGAGGAATCGTACTTCTTCATCGTAATCTTTTACTGTTAAATACTCGAAGTTACAGTTCAAAAGATTACCCAGGCACCAGTCATATAAATGTCTTGGAGTAGTTATTTGACCTTGTAATGGACGCTGTAAACTGGCTCGTCGTGCTTCTCTCTTTACAGTACCTCCAAGACCGTCGCTGGGGCCTTTTCCATGACTTGTTTCAAAAAAATGCCATTCAGCATTACATCCAAAATCTTTCATATGATAACATAAATTGATAAAGTTCTTTTTATTTTTAAACTGGGCTGCACTGCCGTCTGAAAAATACGTAATTTTCTTCGGGATTGTTTTAAACTTGTTCCTCAAAAATACATTCAAGTGGCGATGAAACAGGTGAACAGCTACAGAGTCGTGTATAAGACAATCAGATATTATTATAAAGTTTGTATGTTGTGTTTTTCCGTCCGATTTAAAATAAATAGCAATTGGGTATAACGTGGCTTGAGAGTTGTTCCAGTGAAATCCCTGGACTGCATCCTGAACTGTAAAAGAAGCAGAATCACAAACTGCTATGTACTCATTTTCTTCCAAATTGGATTTTCTTTCGCTCAGATATGCTGCCTGTTGTTTTGCGATAAATGAATGAGGTAATAGAATTTGAAGCTTTTCACACAGGGAATCCACAAAAACGTCGGCTTGGCTAATCATAGTCTCCAAATTACCTCTATCTACACTTATCCATTGTTTATATGTTATTTCATCAATATCATTTTCTTCTAGTAATTGATGCAGTCTCGCTTTTAAATTTTCCATTCCTGGACACTTGATACATTTAAGTAGGTGACACTTTGAAGAAGCTGGATTGCATGTCATTTGTTTCAAACAATCTTTGTAACATTCTAGCTTATAATTTGGAGCATCAGCAGTTAATTTTTTTAAATTTATACCATCAATCATAAGTTTTACATTTTGATGCTTTGTACATACACATACGTTATGAGATCCACTCGCATTTGCTAGAATTATATTCCGCGGACGAAGCTGGCAAAACTTGGAAATACCTATTTTTGTTGTATCATGTCGTTCCTTGAATAAAGCATACATTTCTCTTAAGTTCCCCAGCAACAGTCTTTTATTTTTTCTGACTTTTGTACCGTTTTCAACAACAGACACGAAATCTTTGTATCCGGGCATACATCTGCTAAAATCATCGGATTCGTAAAAGGATTTTACTAAAAAACTCGTCTCTGGTGAAATTGGCGATCCCAGTTTTGGATTGGGCGTACTCATCACACCCTTCGTTTCAACCAAATGCTTAACTTTTCGCGCCATATAGTTTGTTACCTGGAATTCTTCCTCAATTTTATGTACTGACCAGCTTTTTGGTAAAATGGTTAGCAGTTGGATTTTCTCACTATTTGTTGGTATTGTTTTAAACTTTTCTTTTAATTGTTGTATTATTTCGGATTCTGGGCATATATGATAAGGTGATTGTGTTGAACCAGGGAAAATTGTATTTTTAATCGACTCACTTATTTTTTTGAATTTTGTATCTCTGTACAGTTTATGATGTAATTTTTTCTTTTTGATTGGAGTTTGTTCCAGATATGGTAAAGATTCGTTTAATTTGGAAATAGCAACATCTTCCGTGCCTGATGCAATTTCATCGAAAGTATCTAAATTTCCGCTTATGTCCGAACCTTCGTCTAAACTAGATTTGTTTAAATTGGAAAGCTTTTTTCTACATGCCGCACAAATTTTATTTGAGGTCGTGATGTTTTTATCCGTAATATACCGTAGCATCCATTCTTGAACTCGTATTAAACTTTTATCGCGCGTAGTGTGTCCGGATTTATTAAAAGGATTACAGCAAAATCTTGAATTGAATGGCTTTGGTTTTCACGGTCACAGAGTTTGTTGAAACAGTTTTTAAAATACCGCACCCGAAGAATTCACAATTAAATGAAAAATGCAGCATTACCAAACTGACAATATTCTCATAGACTACTTTCTTAATATATTTTATATTGCATATATTAAAAAATACATTCAAAATTAAAGATTTTATGAAATATCATAACTTTTTCTTGGGAATTTAATTATAACTCATTCCATGATGACGATCCACGACCAAGAGTTTGCAGACGTGTAGAAAACAGAAAAAGGATTAATATACATTTTTTTTTAATTTTTAAAAATATCGCTTTTCGAGATATATCCTTTTGAAATTTTAGTCCTTTTTTATTTACATTATCCTTGATCGATTTTTTTTTTTAAAAAAATGTTTTTAATGGCTCATATTTTTATCTGTAAAATGAGCCTTTGATTATTTACAAACATTAAATACTTTTCGAGATATTTACAAATATGTTAAATTACCTCAGTGCATTTTTGTTGATTTTTTTCAAATTGAAATGGTCAGAAATCTGAAAGTACGAGGGCTATATGTCTGAAAGTTGGCAAGTATTATTGTTTTGTTCCATAGATCATGTATAAACAATATTATCAAATTCGCAGATGATGTGGTCAGAAATGTTAAATTTTCGGTTGATTTCATATGTTTTTACCCATTTCCAAGAACGCTTAGGAGGGCGCTCTAAAAGTCACATGTTCCTGCCAACAGCATTGGCCAGGCTTCTTCACCCCAAGGGTCCATTAAAGGTCTGGCTGCTGTTCAATTCTGGTGCAGCACAAACAAATATTTTGGAGTCTCTGGTTGTGCGGTTGAAGCTCAAATCTACAAGGAAGGAGGGGAAAGATATCAAATATCCGGTCTTGTGTGAAATAATTTCAACACACCCTACAACACTTCTCTGGTATATATTCCGTGGGGACATATATATATATATAGAGCAATTCCATATGAAAGCGATCACGTTTTGGACGACCCCTCTCCGATTTTAAAATAAATAGTCTGAATCGATTGCCCATCAAAAAATTTTATGACGACTTTAATTTGAAAAAAATGATTAGAAATGTACTGAGATGCTTTAACACAATTTTTAATATCTCTGAAAGTATTATACGTACATAAATGATCAAAGGCTTATTTTGAAGCTAAAATTATGCACCGTTAAATAGAAATATTAAATAGATAATTTTCGGACAAGGATATCGTGGATAAAAAAGGACTAAAATTGCCGAAGGATATATCTCAAAAAGCGATATTTTTAAAAATTTCAAAAAAATATATGTTATTCCCTATTCTGTTTTGCACACGTCTTTCAACTTTTAGCCGTGGATCTTTATAATGGAATGAGTTATTAAGAAAATAGTTCGCAAAGGTTTACGTATTCATAAATTTTTGTATTTTTTAAACAATTTCAATTAGTATTTTAAAATAATATTTCATATCATACCAGTGAATTACAGTTATATTCATTCAGCTACTAGTAAATAATAAAAAATATCAAAAACCTAGATTATATTTACTTATTTGTAAAGACTTTCAATTACAAAATCGGTATCTGCCGAGTAACGCTTTACTTTAATGTTAGTTTTTCCCACAGGTACAAAAGAATGCAGTTTTTGCGTCCCAGGAATAGTACGCAATTGTTTAAAGCGTATTTGGAGGAATCGTACTTCTTCATCGTAATCTTTTACTGTTAAATACTCGAAGTTACAGTTCAAAAGATTACCCAGGCACCAGTCATATAAATGTCTTGGAGTAGTTATTTGACCTTGTAATGGACGCTGTAAACTGGCTCGTCGTGCTTCTCTCTTTACAGTACCTCCAAGACCGTCGCTGGGGCCTTTTCCATGACTTGTTTCAAAAAAATGCCATTCAGCATTACATCCAAAATCTTTCATATGATAACATAAATTGATAAAGTTCTTTTTATTTTTAAACTGGGCTGCACTGCCGTCTGAAAAATACGTAATTTTCTTCGGGATTGTTTTAAACTTGTTCCTCAAAAATACATTCAAGTGGCGATGAAACAGGTGAACAGCTACAGAGTCGTGTATAAGACAATCAGATATTATTATAAAGTTTGTATGTTGTGTTTTTCCGTCCGATTTAAAATAAATAGCAATTGGGTATAACGTGGCTTGAGAGTTGTTCCAGTGAAATCCCTGGACTGCATCCTGAACTGTAAAAGAAGCAGAATCACAAACTGCTATGTACTCATTTTCTTCCAAATTGGATTTTCTTTCGCTCAGATATGCTGCCTGTTGTTTTGCGATAAATGAATGAGGTAATAGAATTTGAAGCTTTTCACACAGGGAATCCACAAAAACGTCGGCTTGGCTAATCATAGTCTCCAAATTACCTCTATCTACACTTATCCATTGTTTATATGTTATTTCATCAATATCATTTTCTTCTAGTAATTGATGCAGTCTCGCTTTTAAATTTTCCATTCCTGGACACTTGATACATTTAAGTAGGTGACACTTTGAAGAAGCTGGATTGCATGTCATTTGTTTCAAACAATCTTTGTAACATTCTAGCTTATAATTTGGAGCATCAGCAGTTAATTTTTTTAAATTTATACCATCAATCATAAGTTTTACATTTTGATGCTTTGTACATACACATACGTTATGAGATCCACTCGCATTTGCTAGAATTATATTCCGCGGACGAAGCTGGCAAAACTTGGAAATACCTATTTTTGTTGTATCATGTCGTTCCTTGAATAAAGCATACATTTCTCTTAAGTTCCCCAGCAACAGTCTTTTATTTTTTCTGACTTTTGTACCGTTTTCAACAACAGACACGAAATCTTTGTATCCGGGCATACATCTGCTAAAATCATCGGATTCGTAAAAGGATTTTACTAAAAAACTCGTCTCTGGTGAAATTGGCGATCCCAGTTTTGGATTGGGCGTACTCATCACACCCTTCGTTTCAACCAAATGCTTAACTTTTCGCGCCATATAGTTTGTTACCTGGAATTCTTCCTCAATTTTATGTACTGACCAGCTTTTTGGTAAAATGGTTAGCAGTTGGATTTTCTCACTATTTGTTGGTATTGTTTTAAACTTTTCTTTTAATTGTTGTATTATTTCGGATTCTGGGCATATATGATAAGGTGATTGTGTTGAACCAGGGAAAATTGTATTTTTAATCGACTCACTTATTTTTTTGAATTTTGTATCTCTGTACAGTTTATGATGTAATTTTTTCTTTTTGATTGGAGTTTGTTCCAGATATGGTAAAGATTCGTTTAATTTGGAAATAGCAACATCTTCCGTGCCTGATGCAATTTCATCGAAAGTATCTAAATTTCCGCTTATGTCCGAACCTTCGTCTAAACTAGATTTGTTTAAATTGGAAAGCTTTTTTCTACATGCCGCACAAATTTTATTTGAGGTCGTGATGTTTTTATCCGTAATATACCGTAGCATCCATTCTTGAACTCGTATTAAACTTTTATCGCGCGTAGTGTGTCCGGATTTATTAAAAGGATTACAGCAAAATCTTGAATTGAATGGCTTTGGTTTTCACGGTCACAGAGTTTGTTGAAACAGTTTTTAAAATACCGCACCCGAAGAATTCACAATTAAATGAAAAATGCAGCATTACCAAACTGACAATATTCTCATAGACTACTTTCTTAATATATTTTATATTGCATATATTAAAAAATACATTCAAAATTAAAGATTTTATGAAATATCATAACTTTTTCTTGGGAATTTAATTATAACTCATTCCATGATGACGATCCACGACCAAGAGTTTGCAGACGTGTAGAAAACAGAAAAAGGATTAATATACATTTTTTTTTAATTTTTAAAAATATCGCTTTTCGAGATATATCCTTTTGAAATTTTAGTCCTTTTTTATTTACATTATCCTTGATCGATTTTTTTTTTTAAAAAAATGTTTTTAATGGCTCATATTTTTATCTGTAAAATGAGCCTTTGATTATTTACAAACATTAAATACTTTTCGAGATATTTACAAATATGTTAAATTACCTCAGTGCATTTTTGTTGATTTTTTTCAAATTGAAATGGTCAGAAATCTGAAAGTACGAGGGCTATATGTCTGAAAGTTGGCAAGTATTATTGTTTTGTTCCATAGATCATGTATAAACAATATTATCAAATTCGCAGATGATGTGGTCAGAAATGTTAAATTTTCGGTTGATTTCATATGTTTTTACCCATTTCCAAGAACGCTTAGGAGGGCGCTCTAAAAGTCACATGTTCCTGCCAACAGCATTGGCCAGGCTTCTTCACCCCAAGGGTCCATTAAAGGTCTGGCTGCTGTTCAATTCTGGTGCAGCACAAACAAATATTTTGGAGTCTCTGGTTGTGCGGTTGAAGCTCAAATCTACAAGGAAGGAGGGGAAAGATATCAAATATCCGGTCTTGTGTGATATAATTTCAACACACCCTACAACACTTCTCTGGTATATATTCCGTGGGGACATATATATATATATAGAGCAATTCCATATGAAAGCGATCACGTTTTGGACGACCCCTCTCCGATTTTAAAATAAATAGTCTGAATCGATTGCCCATCAAAAAATAATGTACGTACATATTTTCTTTAGTGTTGATAGTGACTGCTTTAGTGGTGGTGACAAAATTGAAGAATTCTTCATAAGGGACCTCATTCAAAGTGGTTTTAAAAAAAAAACTACTAAAGCGATCGCAACGAGTGATAGCTCGTTGGAAAGGTATTGAATCAGGCTTTAATAAAAAAATAAAATTTTCCTAATTTTTCTCAGAAATTTACCTTTAAATTTTCCGATTTTCCACAGAAGCTTCTAAATTTTCCGGCTAATTTTTTTTTTTAGGATTCCTCTTATTTTTTGCTTTAAGAATCAGCAATAAAAAAAATGGGCCCCGAATCCTTGTTTGGACAGGAGAAGAGCATTTAAGAGACCACCTTTACATAAATTCTCAATTTATTCAAACAAAACCAGATTTTCCATTTTCGCATCTATTCATTTTCAATGTAATTCTCATTGTTTTGTATCCTTTAATATATTTTTTATAATTGAATTATAATTGAAATTGATAGTATTTCACGGTTAAATTGAAACATATAAGGACCTCCTGTCGAAGTCGTTGTGCGCATACCCCACGGAAAACTGTCATCTGTCCAAATGCGACAATTGTCCGAAGATTGACGAACTAGAGCAATATTTGGCGGAGAAGTTTGAACAGCTGTTAATTCAGGAGGTGCATTTCAAACAGTGGATAATAAGCAGCGGCAGATGTTCCCTAGAGACCGTGGTAAAGCAGATTCCGGAATTCATCGAGGAATTCGGATTCAAGTTGAATGAACTGAAGGCGCACTATTTCATATCCGAGATGCAATCTAAATTTCTAAAGGAAAGTAAGGAGAAATTGGCCCAAAATGAATTCATTGTGATAAGCGACTTTGCCGAGAATTACACTTTTCTCGTTCAGGATGAAATTCAGGCTTATCACTGGGCAAACGACCAGTGCACGGTGCATCGACTGCAAGGTCGAGTGGCACTTTTTTGCGACGTCCCACGGTAAGGGCCCATGCGATGCGTTAGGGGGAACCCTAAAACGCATGGCGACTAAGGCAAGTTTGCAAAGGCCATATACTGACCAGATCTTAAATGTACAACATTTGTTTTCGTGGATTCAAAACAAGGAAATTGCCATTAACACAGTTTTATGCACTCAAAAAGAACACGATGCCATGGAGCGGCGAATTCAAAACAGATATAATAATGTCAAAACTATAACTGGAACGCAAAAGTTTCATTACTTCATACCAAATATTTCTGATATGTCAATTAATGTTAAGCGGTACTCTTCGTCTGCCGACGTGCTAAATTTCAAGTTACTTTAATTTTATAATGATTTAATTTACATACTTCAGACCACTGTGCCTGATATACCAAGGATGCAAATCTGTTTGCAGTGGACATAAGTAAAGTAACGTAAATAGAGTTATATGCCTATGGGAATCAAAGTATTTGTCCCTTTTTGGCTAACACTCCTATGAATGCAATGCACAGTGTTACCGATAGAAAAGAAGGGCATTTGAGAATGAATGTTCTCTATAGTGCTTCGTCCGGTCAACCGGCCATTCCGGCTAAATGTTCTAATGTCTGGGACCAAACGACGGATATCCTGTGAAAAGATACCATTAAAATATCTATAGACTAGCGACACACAACCCACGTTCCGGCGATTCTGTAGGGATGCTATCATCACCACCGCTTTCCTCTGTCCACGGTCCAGAGCTGCAAAGATGTCCCTGGAGCTCTTGCTCCTATATGGGAGTTATATTTCATTTCAGGCCGGATGTAGGTGGTGTAAATATTTACGAGATCAGATGGGGTGAAGTATTTCGTTCACCGCGTCAAAAAGCCGAAACAATTGAATGCTTCTTTCTTTCTGGAACGTCGATATCCACACCAACCATAGATATTGACGACGGTGTAGGATCAGTGGGACGTGTATGTGGCATCAAACAGCACTGGTTCTTTTGTGCGTTAAAACCTACTCTATTCACTTGCCCAACTCACAAATCACGGTTGAGTGAGTCGTTCATCGTTTGCCGTGACCTCCAGAGGACTTGGCCGATGATCAAATGAGTACGAATAAGAGAGCTTTCTATAATCCGCAAAGGAGTAGATTGGGTTCATAGTCGGCCCCAACAGGTCGTAAATGAAAAGAAATAGAGAAGGATCGAGGACAGAGCCATTTGGCACTTCTGCGTCAACCTATGATTGTTGGATGAGAGTCCATCTATATCAACTTGTATAGAGCGATCCCTGAGAAAACTCGAGAGAAGGTATTACCGACACCAAATGCAATAAGTTTTGATATGTGTGCTCCGTGCCAGACCCTATCGAACGCCTTGGAAGTACCCAGAGCAACGACCTTACTTTCACCAAAGTGGTGAATGGATCGACTTCATCGTTCCGTAAGGAACGCCATCGGGTCTCCAGTAGATCGATTTCTACGAAAGTGTCGATCATTCAGAAGGCCGTTAGACTCAAAATACTTAACTAGATTGTGGTTAACCATGCTCTCCATAACCTTTGAGAGAGCAGAACATATTGGTATTGGGCGGTAATTCGCAGGATTTGTAGCCTCACCTTTCTTGGGAATCGGTTGAACATTGCAACTTTCCAACGTGATTGATAAATACCAGCACTGTTCGACATGTTGAAAATATTGCGCAATGGAAATACCATACGAGACCGGAGTTTTGTTTACCTTAAGTTCTGCAAGAACCCTTTTAACACAACGCGTTTGCAAAATATTTGAGGCATCGAACTAGATACGTTTCCAATCACGAAGAGTGCTTGACTGCTTTCTGGCAAAGATGAATTCCTTGCAAACATTTCAGCCAGAAGGTTACCTTTGTCAGCCAGGTCAATGAATATCTGGTCATCCTTAACGAGAGTTGGAATAGAAGACTAAGTATTGCCAACAGCTCTTACTTCCCCTGGGAGAAGAAAGAACTTTAGCACGAAGACGCTGTTTGTAAAGAAGTTTTTCGCGCCTAAGTACCCTGGCACACGATGATCTTTCCTGTTTGTGTAGCAGCTCAGTATTCGCATTTTTAATTAAACGCAAATTTCTGAACGATTCTTCTTCGGATCTGACAGTTTCTTTGCATGTCTGATTGCAGGTTTAATCTTCGATAGAACAAACGTGCTTATTGAATTTTATACTTACCTACCATGACTACCAAAAAACAAGCAAAATCAGTATGCAAGCAAACCCTTTCTGCCGCTGGTATGTCTATGCTCAGTGTTAAACCTACAGCATTAACAGAACAGCGACAAGAAGAACGTAGAATTATTTCTGATATGAGAAAGGGAGGGGGACACAAGTGCAATACAACGAGGGGCATAGAAAAACCCTTAGTGTTGTCTTTATATGTCAATGCGTCTATGGAGCTGGCAGTTGTTGGTGTTTGTGCGCTATGTTGTTGTTTTTTGTTTTCGTATCTGGCCGGTTTATTAATTTATTTTGTTTCTCTATGTGGTGCCTGTCCATTCAAAATGTACTGCACACAATCGAAATAATATTGACGGAATAGGTAAAGACGTGGACCGAACAAAACGTGCGTATGCAAACGACAAGGCACAAAACATGTGCCAATGGGAAACAAAGTTCTTTGTTTACAGTATTTGTGCTGGTTTCATATAACAAGCTCGACTCCATTCGTAGAACGCGGCATTCAACAACTTGCATGGTGCCAACATATCTTTAATTTACTTTAGATCTAAATAGTTCTTCAATAAAAAGTAAAATTTTTATAATTGGCTCCCAACAAGTGGTACGAATTCCACAAACTCAAAAACTAAAAGGAACAGAAGTATCATTGAGAGCAGCACAAAAAGAGGAATAAATGCGGAACCGGTAACTACGATATTAAAAGGCACAATGCGTACATCTATAGAACCTTAACGGGTTTCGATAGGAAACTAGAATCCTTAAATACAATCCTACTAAGAGATACTGCCATTTGTAATGAGTCACTAGACGTAGTGCAGTTAACTGTAGTTCGAAATACTACCAAACAATCATTAGAAACAAAATAACTGTTTTAGAGAAATCTGTCCCTTCATCCTTTAATGCCGTATTATATTTTTCGCCAAACCAGATGAATATTTCATTGTGGCCGAATCAGGGGTTCACGATGAGATGAGAGTTATGAACCTGGTCGATATGTTAATTTTTTAATGTTTAGTGTTGATACAGGAGCGTACAATATAATACCATAACACCAGTGAATAACCGGTTCTCCATTCATTATTGATAAAAAATAGCATAAACAAAATTGTTTCAAAAGCTATCAACATTTAACGAATTGTTGGCTTGGATCTTTCAGGTCAAAGCAATAGTAAACTTGAAGAACGAACGAATCCACATAGATCACGGAACAGCGGAACAAAATTATATAGAGACATTTCTATACAACACTACTATTGGCGCAACTGTTCGCACTGATGACAATAAATCAGGGACCGTAACGGTTATAAGTGCTATCGAAAAAGTTATTTTTTAATATTTATTTTGTGACTTAAAAAAAAAACTCATGTAAAACAGTTATTTTTCAACGTAAAATAAAAGGTCGGATGAAACTCTTAAAAAGAGAGTTTTATTTATCCGTCATAAATAAAACTCTTTTTAGGAGTTTTATTTTTTCCTTCAGAAAATAAAACTCTTTTTATGAGTTTTATTTTTTCCTACAGAAAATAAAACTCATTTTTCAAAGTTCGCCGCTGATCTGATCATTACAATTTGTATAGCAGTGTAATCAATTCTCGTTGGTGACCTACTATATACATACATACATATATATGTATATATACAGGGTGTTCCAAAACCTTTCCGAAAAATATTTCGATTCACAGTGGTGCTAGAACAAAAAATATTCATATTGATCCAAGCTATCGCGCGTTTAATTTTTTCGAAAAGTTTTTGGAACACCCTGTATATGTACTGACTATAAGTTATTTGTTTGCTGTTTCAAATCTCAGCTGCTCCTACAATGAATTTTGAATATTGTAATAAGTCTTTTTCTAATTTGCTTTGTGCTATGTTCGCCAAATTTATTGTAACTAGTTCATTGTTATGTTAAACTCACTTCACTTAGCTTTGATGGTTTAAGCACATCGTTTGTCTGCCACGCTGCATATTACTGCTATACTAAACATACATAAACACTAGAAAGAGTTTTATTTTCTAAAGGAAAAAATAAAACTCCTAAGAAGAGTTTTATTTTCTGAAGGAAAAAATAAAACTCCTAAAAAGAGTTTTATTTACAACGGATATATAAAACTCCCTTTTCAAGAGTTTCATCCGACCTTTTATTTTTACGTTGAAAAAAACCCTTAACTTTGGAATTGGGAGCGTTTTTTTAATATCACCATAGATTCTGAAAGAGCTTTCCGAGATGAATCTATTGGTATATGACAGTATAGGTCTCCGTTGACTCTAACATGAAGAGTTTTTGAGTTAAAATTTTCTGGATAACTGTTATTTACGGTCCCTGCAATAAATCCATTTCTTCAAGACTATAGTGGTACCTGAAGGATGTAGCAGATTTTGTAAATTCCGAGATAAAAGATCTCCTCGCAAACGGTTTTATTAGACCCTCAAGTTCGACCTACAAGACTCACGCATGGGTAATTAATAAAAATGGTATTCATGACTTGGATAATAAGAAGAAACGCCTAGTATACAATTTTCGGAAACTCAACTCTAAAACCGTAGACGACAAGTCAGGGTTCCACCAAAATATAACTCGCTGAAAGAGACAAAGAGAAGACAGACTTCTCCGTTAACAATCGCAAGTATGATTTCTGCAGACTCCCTTTTGGGTTGAAAAATACATCAAGCATTTTTCAAAGACCTATAGATAACATCCTTCGAGAATCAATTGGGAAGACATGCTTGGACTTCAAAGAAGATCGTGTCAAATACATTGACTGGGTTCTTAAGATTCTGTATGAGGTAATTAGGGGAGTGTATGTAGAAAAATCAAATTTCTTCTAACCAGAATTGGAGTACCTTGGTTTTATCGTATCCAGTGGAGATATTAAAACTTCTCCCGAGAAGGTAGACACAATAAACAATTATCCGATGCCTACTACATTATTGGGGGTGAGTTCATTCTTAGGCTTATCAAGTTATTCCGCTGCTTTATAAAAGAGTATGTCAACACAGCAAAACCTTTGATAAATATAATTAAAGGTGACAATGAAAAATTGGGCTACGTAATCAAAGAAAATTACTATCGGATTGGATGAGGTTCAACTTAATTCTTTCAATAAACATAAGCATGGTTAGGCATATGAGGATGTCATGTTGTTGTACCCGGATTTTAAGAAGCCATTTGACCTTGGTGCTTTCCTTTCATAGGATTGCGACAACCAAAAGGGAAAAACCTCCGAAATCATGTTTTTGTAGTAAAAACAAATGCAAAGATGAAAAGTCTTCATCGATGAGCACAATGATCATCTATTCTATAAGTTCGGCATATAATTAATTATTCAAATAAAAGGGGCCTTATAGGGAAAATACAGGACGTTGTAAATGCCGGGGTGGAAATGCAATAAATTACGATTTGCCGGTATTGACACACATTCAGCATAGACTCGTTTAACTATTTCCGTCAACCAAATTCTGCCATGCTAGACGACCCGTTTATCGTGTAAAAAAAAAAAAAAAATACCAGACCAAGAGTTTGCGTTCCGTGAAGGTCATAGCACGGCGGAGCAGGAAAACCGTCTGACCCAAGAAATCAAAAATTCTTTTGAACGTCGGGAATTTTGCTGCGCCGTCTTTCTAGACGTTGCCCAAGCATTTGTTAAAGTATGGCACGTTGGATTGAATTGCAAAATTTCTAAATTCTTGACGGCAAACACACACCGCCTCCTCGAGTCATACATAAAAAATCGCAGATTCATAGTCTAAAGTGGAAGGCATATAAGCGATGTCCGTGCAATACTAGCCGGTGTTCCCCAGGGTTTAGCAGACATCCTCACCAGTCCACCCATACTCACATCCAATTTTTCTGATGACACTGCTATCATTAGCTGACACAAACAGTTTAATGTAGCGTCACATAAACTGGTTTACCACTTGAGACGAATTGAATCATGGCTATCTGAATGGAGGATAAAAGCTAGGCTGACTTCCTAAACGCATGTTGCTTTGTAATAATATATTGCGTGTTCGTAAACGCAACCCTGAAAATTTTGACAATGTATTTTGTTATTTTTTTCCCTTCTGCAACACTGTTGTAGTTAATATTCAAGGAAAAGCATCAAAGGCATCCAAATAAAAGTAGCAAAAGCATTTTTTATTATAATTTATTTTATTTCTCTATTCAGTTTAATTTTTTTCTGTTTATTACAGTAAAAAATGGACGCAGAATTTTAAAAATCTATTAATTAATGCAAGGTTGGATATGGAAAAAGAATTTCATGGAATTTCTTTCAGCAAAACAACAAATCGTTTGTTTTTTTTATAATGTTTACAGCAATTTTGAGGCTGGAGTTTCCCTGTTCGCACAAATCTGAGAAATTTTACAATAAATATGTAAAAAATATATTCTCCCTCCATTGTTCGCTTTATTATGAATGATACAATGCATATAAATGTTCCTAAACGATTTCAGTGTTGCAAAGTATTAATATACAACGTATTAAAAAAGTAACTACACAATGTATCAACTCGGTTTAAATACTGCATTGATACATTGTTAATATACGTTTAGGAAGTCAGCCTTAACAATACAAAATGCAAATAGGTAACACACTGAATTTTAACACGTAACCTGGAGAAGGCACATTGAAGCCAAGAAGACCATTTGGTTTGCCATTTCATCATGAACAGGTTGACAAAAGAACAACGCTTGCAAATCGTGCAAATTTATTTCGAAAGTAATGGTTCAGTTCGCGAAGTTCACCGCAAGCTCCGTCCATTTTATGGTCGACATAATCGTCCATCAGAGCAATTAATTCGGTTAACCATGGATCTTGGCTTGCGACCTTACAAGATCCAGCTTGTGCAAGAATTAAAGCCGCGAGACCATGCAATACGTCGTGATTTTGGTGTATGGGCCGAAAATGAGATTCATCTCGATGCTGATTTTCATCACAAAATTTTGTTCAGTGATGAGGCTCATTTTTGGTTGAATGGCTACGTCAACAAGCAAACGGCGGCCACATGCCCGAAATCATATTTAGACATTAATGGCATAAAATTATCCTTCCAATAAAGCCAAATTGATGGACATTAAAACGATTTTCTTGTGTTTTATTTCAATTCGAAGTTCTATACCTCAATAAAAAACACCCTTTATAATCAAACCATACGTTCAACTATAGGCCAAAGCATGCTCGAGCAACATCGACCTAATCCAAAGAGTTCAGTCGAAAACCGCGCACCGTGGTATATGAGAAATGAAAACATCCACAAAGATTTGAATATACCTCTAGTCAAAAATACAATTCATGTCATCAGAATAAAGCGCCATTGCAAAGTTGGGCGTTATTAAAATATTTTGGCTGGAAAAATATTAAGTACACCAAGCACTTCACGACTTTTGAGAAATTAACGCCAGATTTTCTGAACTGACTTTATCTCGTCTCTATTTCACGAGGTTTCAACCAAAGTTGGTTCCAAACTTTATTGTGAGAGCTTTGTTTACATAGTCTAAAACATTTTACGACTAATATCAGACTGTAGATATACTTGCTAATGTGCATTCAATTCTAATATATTCGCAATGTCGTCGCATAATTTCATTTGTGCTAAGTGTTATAAAAACATACAAAAGGATTTTGAAATTTCATAAGTTGTGCGCTAATATAGACAATGAAAAAGCGGTCAATGTTCTTTTACATTTTAAGAACATTGTTTGCAATTGCCAAAATATTCTTGGGAAATAATAAAGAATATTAGTCGTATCAAATTCAAGAGCGAAAATCAATGTACAATTTGCTAGTGTCAATAACAACAATAATGCAAATAACAGTGTCTCTACCCAAAACCGTTTTAGATTCGAAGTTACGTTCCAAATGCTCTCCTAATATGTCTTCTATTGAGAGTATGACGGTTGTTACTGCATGTGCTAATGATTCTGCTTTGATTGCTCTGAATGAGTTCTGACGCTGTAAGTGAGTAAAATTTGATAAACAACGTAATCTTCGTGCAGTTGTTGGCGATAACACACTGAATTGGATGTTGTTGTCATGAAGAAGTGGGTACATATGTCTTCTTTCAAATCTACTCTCATTGAGCATCAAATTGTTTGGAATGTTGGCAAGCATTTTGATATACATACTTAGATCAGGGGTGGGCACAACTAAAACTGTTCTTGTATTGATGCCTATTAGTATTAGTGAGATGACAGAAATTCCCACCAAACACAAAGGCAAGCCTTTGAAATATATGGTGCATTATATTTCCTTATTTAATATTTGAAGTAAAAATATTTTGCAAATTGTGTAATACTTAATTAAGGGAATAAGTAGAATATGCTACTACCGAAATATTCGTTCCTGTTTGTTTAACTTAGTTTTAACAACATCCAAACTTATTAATTTTGATATTTCCAATTTTTTTTTTTTTGTTTTGGTTACCAGCACAACTGCGATATGGAGCGCCCACAACTGATGAAGATGAAAGTCGTGTAGATAGAGTTTAAATTCGTATATTTAAAGTTATGTATTTTATGGAGAGTTAAGCCTCAACTTTGGACTACGGATGTTAAAGTACGTCCGTTTAAGGGTTTTCAGAAAAAAATTCCTCTGCAAAATGTTGCCTTAAGTTAAAGACTTTAAAAATATATTATCATAGAGCCTCTGGTATGCGATCTAAATTTAATTTATTTAGATTATTCACATCTCAAACTGAATTTGATGTTTGCTTCAGAATGTGTTTTTGCAATTTCTACTCCGGGTTCACATCACGTGGCCTTGGAAATTGAAACAAATTTTCATGACTATAATTCATGCATCTTTGATGTCATTAGTGCCCTAATTTCTGATATTGAATCTCATTGGGAATCTATTTTAGATAGTGATAACGACATTTTCAAAAATAATATTTCACTCTCCAAACCTAGGGTTTACAAATTGCCTTGGTACACTACAGGTTTAAAAAAGCTAAAAAAAAATTAAGAAATAAGCATTAGAGGAAATTTAAATGCAGTGATAATGTCAATGGTATTAATTTATACTTGCGATACATGACATAATTTAATTTCTTAAATGAATTTCTCTACATCCAATTTATAATGGGTTACAGCAACTCTATTAAATCCAACCCTTCCGTCTTCTTTGATTTATAAATTGATTCTTCTAAGTCTGTATTAGAATATGTTAATCTGTGTAAGGATTTCTCTGTATCTAATTTTTATTGCGAACCTTCTAAATTTCATGAAACTGCTTTTAATAGCATTGTACCACAGGTCGATATTTCTTCACAGCATATTTTTGATGAAGATATTGTTTCCGGTATTGCATTTTTTCGTTTATTTAAAAAAAATGCTCTGCGGCTTTAATATTACCCCTAAAGATGATTTTTATAAAATCTTTAAACTGTGGCTACTTCATTCAAAAATGGAAGCAGCTACTTTGTCCCTGTTTACAAATGTGGCCAGAAAAATTGTATTTCAAATTAAAGGCATATTTCTAAATCTCCTAAAATTGCTAAACTTTTAGAGCATATAGTTTACTATAAAATAATTTTCAATGTCATATCAGCCCCGCGCAGCACGGGTTTTTAAATGGCAAATCAACTACTATTAATTAGAAAGTACTCATTATTGTATTGATCATCTCGAAAAGGTTGTCCAGGTTAATACAATATTTACTGATTTCCCAAAGGCATTTATAATAATAATATACAAATACAGGCTACTCCCGGTATAACGACCGATATAATGTCAGGGTCATTCGTTATATCGCTAAGTTTTTTTTAACATGTTTCTATTGGATTTTAAACAGACCAATTGTTATTATTATTATATAAATGTTTTTAGTTATAACATAAAAAATATATTTGAAGAAATCTATTATAGTTGTTTGTTTTGGCACAATTTGGATACTTTTTTGAACTGCTTTCTCCTAAATTTCTCTCAATATTAATAATTTTGATAAGTCAATGTTATTTTGCTGACTCCATTAAATACTCGTTTCCAAGGATTGGATTACATCAGCATACATTTTCATCTATGGAATATTCATCTACAGCATCCCTATTCCAGTTATTAAAATCATCCATATTAAAAGAAATTACAAGATTACATATAAAAACATTACAAGATGAAAATGCTATTTATATTACGCTTGGAAACACTGAACTTAGCAGTCTTTCTCCTAGTTGCATAAAAAAAATTTCATCTTGCTGCATTATTCGCGAAAGTGAGATGTCATTCGTGGGCGGCCGTGGTGTGGTAGGTAGTGTGTGCGACTATCACATAGAAGAACCCGAGTTCGAAACCGGGTAAGACCATCAAACATTTTTCGGCGGCTGTTTCCACCTCGTAAAATGCTGGCGACTTTACGAGTAAGAGAGCAATCTCTAAGCCATGTAAAACTTCTCTAGAAAAAGCATTAGCCGTTCGGAGCCGGCTTTAAACAGTAGGTCCCGGTCAGTGAGTATACAAATTAATTCGTACACAGCTCACTGATTCGAGAGAAGTTCCCCGTCTGTTCCTTCATGGAATGTTAAGGGAAATAAGTAAGTAAGAGATGTCATCTACCATCCATGGGCTAGATAAGAGGCGTTACATTTGGTGGCATATAAATTGTACAGATTTTACCAACTTGCGTGGGTTTCATGAGCTCTTCTGTACATGGGTGACTGAGAGCGTTGTCAAGAATTTATAATGCCTTCATTGGCAGATTGTTAGCTCCTAAAAATTATTCAACCTGATCATCGCTTCACAAAATTACTATCCTCGGGTATGAACATTTGAAACAACAACACTTTAAAGATGCCACACTTCCTCCACACGTTTTTTGAATGAAGGTAATCTATAGGCAACACTATATTCGGAGATGAGCGCGGTTTTTGCTTTTCTATTGTATATATAATATTCTTTGCCTTAGTAACCACTCGTATAGCTTCTATTCCATCCGTGGATATTCACCTTTTTTAAGATATTGACGATTTTTTTACCCCATTGTTAGTTCCTTCTAAATTCGAGACAATTGATGACTTCGGAATTCCATATTTCATCTAAATCGCAGAAAGACTTCTTCCCTTTTCACATTCATCTAAAATTGAAATTTTTTGACTTAAGAAAATTCAAATTCGCGATCGTTGTATGTGTATGCATCAAAAAAAGATGTATGCAATGAATACTAACGGTATTGCAACGACTCTTGAGGGTTTTTCTTTCTGTTTTAATTCTGCTATGCCTTTCACGTTTTTTTTCAACCGTTCCTTATATCGAGTATACAAACTTTCGTAATATAAGGTACTTAATGTTAAAATTTTGGTCGTTCGTTATATCGGGTTTTCGTTAAACCGAGTATTCGTTATACCGGGATTTGCCTGTATATAAATTGGTTAAGATTTCACTGTAAAATGCTTGACTGGTTTCGTACATACTTATTGAATAGAGAATGTTCTGTATACATTGATGGTGTTTATTCCGATATATACATTCCTGCCTCTGGTATTCCATAAGGAAGTGTATAGGGTCCTTTATTATTCAATTTTTATGTTCATAATATTGATCACTGTTTTGAATATCCAGACATGTAGCATACGCTGATGATTTAAAAATATTTAAAGATGTTATTTCATTAAACGACGTGCAATTGTTGCAGAATGATATTGATAGATTTGTTTTGTGGTGTAAGTAAAATGGTTTGGCACTCAATATATCAAAGTGCTGTCGAATGACTTTTCGTCGTTGCCGTAACATTATTAATTTAGATATCATTTGTGAAAATCTTGACATGGGCGTTGTCTTTGATTCCAAGTTAACTTTTATTTGTCATTTGAATTATACAGGGTTTTCCAACAAGAGGTGATTGTTTGATATTCAAAGAAAAATGTTTATTTCATAATAAAGAGGAAGGTACGCAGTTAATAATGAAACACAACATAAGCCAAATGGCCACCACGACCAAGCTTACAGGACCATATCCTTTTCATGAAATTTTCCATAACCAAGTGGCCGCCCTATGTCCTCGATAGCCTCTCGAATTCTATCCTTGAGGTCGCTGGGCCTTATCTTCCACGTGGCCCCAAAGTAACAAGCCACAAGGTGTTTAACAGATGCCGCCTTGTATTTTATTCGAAAAATACTTCGAAGTTTTCTGTCTTTAAACTGTCCAGAACATTAAGAGTATCTGAAACGTCGATATCCACACCACCCATAGAGATTGACGAAGGTGCTGGATCAGTAGAACGTTTGTTTGTTCATTGTTCGCCTTTTGTCCTCTACCTCCGAGGGACTTGGCCGACAACCGCGTGTTGTTAATGTTTTTCAGTAAGCTATCTATACATACAAACAGAGTTGCCAAATAATGTTTAGTTTCCGAAATAAAGGGGGGTTCCACATTACCCGCATACTCCACAATACCCGAAGTTACTCTACGAATGGCAGAGATTGCTTTCATCCGCAAAGGAGTAGATTGGGTTTATATTCTGCCCCAACAGGTCGTAAATGAAAATAAGAAATAGAGAAAGAGAGATGACAGATCTTTGTGGCACTCCTGCGTCAACCTATGCTAGTTGGATGAGGTGGAGGTCCACTGTATCTATATCACAATGTCAACAAAGTTTTCATTCCTGCCAACACGATGCAGAGAACCGCCGAATTACAAAAATCCATACCGGATTCATTTGAAATCTTCTTTTTTAATGTGGGAACTGATTTTTGTTGATATATTCGTTCTCCTAATAACCATTTTTGCAATCTGTCCCCGCAAACATTTTTTCATTTCTAAATTCTATCTATGATTATAATATTACTAGTAAGTTGTAATGCGCCTATGGCGCCCGTTAATTTGCTTGAGAAATATTTGTTAATGAGAAAACTATTTTGTAAAAAAAATTTCGAAAAAAAATAAAATTGAAAAAAAAAAATTTGTGAAAAAAAAAATTTGTGAAAACAAATTTTTGTTGAAAAAAAAAAATTTTGTTGAAAAAAAAAATTTTTTGTGAAAAAAAAAATTTTTGTTGAAAAAAAAAATTTTTTTTGAAAAAAAAAATTTTGTTGAAAAAAAAAATTTTGTTGAAAAAAAGAATTTTGTTGAAAAAAAAAAATTTTGTTGAAAAAAAAAATTTTTTGTGAAAAAAAAAAAAATTTTGTTGAAAAAAAAAATTTTTGTTGAAAAAAAAAAATTTTGTTGAAAAAAAAAATTTTGTTGAAAAAAAAATTGTTGAAAAAAAAAAATTTGGAAAAAAAAAAATTTTGTAAAAAAAAAAAATTTGGAAAAAATAAATTTTGGAAAAAAAAAAATTTGGTAAAAAAAAAATTTGGGGAAAACACAATTTCTGTACAAAAAAAAAATATTATTTTTTTTATTATTATTATTTATAGAATTATTATAGAATGCCTATTTAAATTCCTACGTACTGCGTGACAGAGTCAGTGAATCAGGGAATCAGTGAATCAGGGAATCAGTGAATCAGTGAATCAGTGTCGAGGGTAAATATATATTATAATATTATACTATGAAAACTATCGCAAAATCATTTTTAACCATACAATATTTTTTGAGTGTAAACCTTAAAAAAATGTCGTGGCAACGGTTAGACATATGTACTTGATGAAGTCTCATCGACAACTAAATGAAAGAGCATAAGAATATGTGTGAGCTAGTAGTTGCAAATGGTAAATAAAATAAAGGTTACGGAAAGACAGTGTTTATGCAGATAAACCTTTAACTCTTGCACACCTAAGAACCAACAATCGTCAAGTTATGTCTGAGATACCACCCAATATGTGCCAAAAAGGTAGTCATTTAAATGATGTAGTGTTTCACACATAATATCAACGTTCAAACTTTATAATAAAAAAGAAATATCATGAAAAAAAATATTTTGTATGTGTTTTACGTTACGTTTACTTTTAAAAAAGCAAAATGGATTACCCTATATGTAGTCGGTTTATGAAAGGAAATCTGCTATTTTTGTTTGTTTATTGTTTTATTGAATTTATTAGATATCTGATATGCAGCATTTAAGTTTTATTAATTTCCGATTTTTATAGGCAATGCTTCGCAGTTATTGTTTCCAAATATGTTTAAATAAATTCTCAACCGCGGATGGTGATTGAAAATCGCGAGAATGCCTTTAGAAAAAGAGCAGAGCAGTTCCGAAAATCCGTATTGATCAACTTGCGTAGGATTTTAAAGAAGAGTTGTCAACCGATCGTAAATCGGGTACCCATAAAAGCTTTTGAACTTAAACAATTACCTTTTTCTATATAAAATTACAAACATGTAAATTTCATCAAGCATTTTTTTAAGAATTTTTAACTCCTTGCTCATTTGATCATTAGACTATTTTAGTAGCAACAGAGGACAGAGTCCCAAGTTGGGTTTTGACGCATTAGTTCGGCTACACACTCTAGATGTCAGTAATTGGCATGGCAATATTTGAAACAATTTTGCAAGGTTTTCAAAGCAAATAATACATACTTTTTTGAAACGAATACTGTTCAAATACCCTCTTGGAAATGTTCAGAAATCGACTTGGGACCACTGCCCTCTGTATGGTATAATAATTGTCAAATTTCATTGCATACATGACGTATAAGTTAAGAAGTCGTACCCATTTTCTACCCATTTCGTGCCCATGGGTGACAATTGCACTTGTTAAAATGTCAACAGTTTTCGTTTTAGTGGGAGTATAGAAACATTAGAGACAGCTGTTTTGTTTATGTTTCTCATATAATAATATATCATGCTAAAATTGAAAACATTACATACGTTGTCGAAACATCCCAGATTGTTGAAACATCCCAGAATATGGAAACATTTGGCGCCCGGCAGAATGTTGAAACATTAATCATCTGCGTTTCTGCGACGGGGTAATGCCACTTTACAATAATTGCACATTGATTACCTTACCTTATATTTACGCGATACGCCTGCACGCTCATTCAATTGCCAAACAGCTGGCCACAAAGCCATATAAAAGAGTAATATAAATTATTCTGTATACATTGTAAAATAATGCATTATAAAATGCATTCTTTGGACACATTAAATGAATCATTATTTTCCTATGATATCTTAAGTGTTACGGAAAATGTATTCTGGAATCAATATTGTACAAGGTATGTATTACCTTCTCGATTCCTATTGAACACCTTTTCCTGCTGGGAACTAAAAGTAAAAAGCATTGAAGTAATATCGTAAAGAAACTTTTAAGCCCCAAGTAGTCAACCAGTAAACGTAGCAAGTAACGAGGTGACACAACCTACCTTATGGAATATGTGTAAAACGTAAAGACCTACAGAAATTAGATTTTGAAGTAGAGAGCAACGTCAAAGAGAACGAGAGAGTAACAAATCAACACAGCGTTGCATTTATTTAAAAAAAACAGGGAAATACAAGGATTGTGAATTAAAATAAAACTTTTATAGATGGGGTCTCATCCAACGAGCATAGGCTGATCGCAGGAGTGCCACACGGCTGTGTTCTCTCTCCTTCTCTATTTCTTATTTTCATATCCGGCGTCTGGTCCCTGACGTTAGAACATTTAGCCGGAATACGTGGCTATCCAGGGAATCTCATCCGTTCATTGTCAAATGGCTGATTGACCGGACGACGTACTATAGAGAAAATTCGTTCTTCAGCCAAAGTATTCGCATGTGGAATAATCTTCCAACGAGTGTTTTTCCTGCCTGCTATGACATTATCAAATTCAAGGCAAACATCAGCAAATACTACTCCCCCCTTTCTCCCTCCAATACCCTCATTTCCCTTCGCTTACACAGTGCATTGCATTTATAGGGGGCATCCCCTGAGTGTTAGTCAAAAAAAAAAAGAAATTAAACTTAATTCTACATATTGCACGTATAAGTTCGTTCTCATCAATATTTCTAAATTGGAGTTCATTGTCACGGTCAATATGAGGTAAATTTGCAAAATTAGACGAGTTGGAAAACGACACAGAGTAGTAATTATCACAGCTGGTAGCACCGAACTGCCTCATGCGAGACCAAAAATCACAAGGACAATTAATCCCAGAAAATATACGGGCTCCTTTGGCCTTTTTAGCTCTTCGTATGAGCCTACGTGCCGTTGCTCTGTAACTATTATAAATGACCTTATTGCTATTAGTCTTATCTTCAATATAAGCCCTATATGCAAGATCCCTATTAAAAATGGCAGTCTTCAATTCCGGAGTAAACCAACTTCGAATTAATTAACTGTCCTAGTCCTCTCAGACACATGCAATTCAAAAATATGAAGGGTAAATGATTCAGAAAAGATAATTGTATCAGTATCATTGGTAGTGCATAACGTCGAGAAATCTGTATTGAAATCTCCATAGCCAAAGAATCTATATTAACTGCATTATAAACTCTAAATGTCACATAAGATATACCGACGTCAAAATGTAAGTCATATTGAACTAGCAAAAAGGCGTGATATGAATTTACAGCCGGGAAATAAAACTGGTTGCTCTTCAATATAGACCGGGTGTTACTGACTAAAGTGTAATCGATTAGAGAACTAGAATCGTGGTTTAGATCATAGGTTGTAGGTATATTGTTATGACGAACTGAAATATTACATCTTATAAGCATTGGACGCATAACAGAAATGTCGTGGTTAATGTCACCTACAACAACAACGTGTTCATACCTAGTAGTAATATCATATATACAGTTTTCAAGGGCTTCAATATTACCGTGATGCAGATAAATTACCCCCACGACAATATTCGCCACAGATGCATCAATAAGTAGAAAAAGAGCTTCACAATCAGGCTCCGAAACCGACAACAATACTCTTGCCTTACGTGTCACATCGGTCATTTCGAAATAAAGTATAACCTGAATTAGAACATTTTTGCTGGATACATATGGTTTTAACCAGGTCTCCGCAAAGCCTATAATTCTAAGATATCCGCCAGCCAAAATATTTTTCAATTCGTCGAACTTCGTAGATTTTGTTCCAGGCTTAAGAGATTGAACATTGCAAAACCCAATATTAAGGTTAGAGCAAGCATTCAAACAAAATCGTCTTATATACGACTCATCACTGACAATTTCCCCTATACTACCACCCTAAATCATGGGGAAATTTGAAAAGATTGTCGTTAGAAAAATTTTAAAACTAATATACAATTCCAAGTTAAATTATAACTCATTTATGAACTACATGTTCTCAAACATTTTTATAAGAGGAAAACAAAATAATAAAATATAGAATATATGTAAATGAAAAAAATCAACATTCGCAGCAACAGCGTGGAGGTGAATAATCAAAGCTTTGCCATAATGAAGCACCCTGAACTAACCCTCCCTCCCGACCCTATCTTACAGCAACATGACAAATCAGTTTGCATCAGTATGTCCAGAATTTGGGACTAAGTTCGGAGTTCCAAAAGTAGGTGTGTCACTAACTGGCAGCATCCTGAGAAAATTATTAGAACGTCGTCCATGCTGATTTCTACAAATCTACAAATGTTGCAAAGAGATAACAATACTTAAAAACAATCCTAAAAATATGTCATATTTTTCTATGGTTTTTCACACTTATTTCAGACAATATATGACATAAAGGTAGCCAAAAGTAAAACAAACAACAGTTCTAAACAAGCCTTTTTGATGACTCCTTCACATAGTTATAGCCCCACAAAGTCATCAAAAATTCAATAAAGGACCAAGAAATCAATTGTATGTTTATTGAAATGAAATGAAATAGGTACATCAACAACAAAAATGTATGACAACATTTTAAGATTTTTTGACAGTTTTGTTGTTTGGATAGTGTTTATTTTTTTGATTTTATCTCAATGCAAAATGTGTAGATCTAATTAAGAGCCGCAGAGGGAAAATCTATATTTACAATAGTTCACGAGATATAGACTTAAGAATCAGTACATGTTTTCAAAATTGTTCTAAAATAAATAAAAACCTTAGCTAATAAAAACCCAGCTAGGGATTTTCTTCTACCATCATAAGCTTTGAAATTTTGTGGGTCTCAATTGGTTCAAGTCTTTTATGCTGCGCTGTATTATTAGACCATAGTATGAATCACCAAGGTGGTTATTCATTAAAATTTTGGATGTTTACCTATGCAGTCATTATAAGTACCTAAATTAGATTTTCTAATATTAATAAATCTCGCTTACCTTTTCTGGAATGTCTTGGATTTCCTCCCCGCCAGTTTTGACTGAAGCGCTTTCATGTAATTTTTCAATGGTGTCATCAGTTATTGTGATTTCCTCTTCGCCTTTGTTTATTTCTTTCAGTTCTTTAATTTTCTTTACGGTGGAATCTTTTAGGCTTTCATTATTTTTTGTATCTTGAAGCCTGATTTCTTCTTTTTCTTTAGATTGATTTTTCTCAAATTTGGTATCTTTTTTGCTCTTAGTAACCTTTTTTTCTTCATATTTTCTTTCCTTCTTTTCTAAAGTCTTCGTATTTTCATCCTCCTGATCATAATGTGATAAAATACAGTGTTAAAGTTGCAAATGAAAATGAAATGAAGGATAACACATTAAATAACATTACAGTATGAAGTAAAATGATATTTCACATCGACTTCATAGATATTTATATCCCTAGTTTGTATTTGTCCTTCCAATTTTTGGAATAAAAAAGTTATTGTCATAAATATTAGCGATTGCAAATGCAAGAAGAACTTCGATTAAACAATGGTTTTCATGGTCATTGGATATTTTATATAATACAATATAAAATATGTATGTAGGCGTTAAAAGCAGCAAGGTCGCAAATATATATAATAAATAAGAGCTGTCCAGTCGAT
The DNA here is from genome assembly GCA_958296145.1 of Hydrotaea cyrtoneurina. Taxonomy (NCBI): domain Eukaryota; kingdom Metazoa; phylum Arthropoda; class Insecta; order Diptera; family Muscidae; genus Hydrotaea; species Hydrotaea cyrtoneurina. The sequence continues at coordinate 59,332,895 of OY282512.1, read as the reverse complement.
AACCTGGTCTGTTTAGGGCTGGCACAGCTTGTCTAGGTGTTGATACTTGTTTGGTAATCATTAGGTTAACCATGGCTCGAGTAACATCGATGAAGCAATCTCAGACTCGATGAAGTTATTTTTCAGCAGGATGGAGACCCCAAGATGCCCGATCGCAAATATATGAGCTTTGTTGAAAAAAAAACGACTGTGGCTAGGGTCGAAAATACTCCACTTTATGGTAGAGGCAGAGTAGGCCACAGAACACATCGAGAAACTGGTTGAAATCGTACCCAAGCTTGTCATTAACCTATTACCGCCTGCCCATAGATCGATGTGTTTTAAATTTAAATATCAATGTCCAAATTACCATAGAAGTTGATATACCTCAGTTTTTACCTGAGATATGACATGGGTAGACATTGGTGTGAAGTTTTAATTTCACTTCATCACATCTCCTTTATTGTTGGCAAACGCACAAATGTAATTACATTTTACTAAATATTTTATTGAATAATTATAAATAAATAAAGGGTGTTTTTTATTGGGGTATAGAACTTTAAGTTGGCATCACTTTATTAACTGGCGGCCATTTTGTCAGCTTTCAAGTGATTAATATTTAGTTTGGTTTGCCATTTCATCATGAACAGGTTGACAAAAGAACAACGCTTGCAAATCGTGCAAATTTATTTCGAAAGAAATGGTTCAGTTCGCGAAGTTCACCGCAAGCTCCGTCCATTTTATGCCATTACATCCACAAAAACTGACTGTTTGGTGTGCTCTATGGGCTGGTGGAGTCATTGGGCCATACTTCTTCCGAAATAATGCTGGAGAGTCAGTTACCGTTAATGGAGACCGGTATAGAGCCATGATAACCGACTATTTTGTTCCCGAATTGGATGGCATGAATGTGGATGAGTTGTGGTTCCAACAAGTGGTTGAAAATTGGACCTGTAGAATTGGCTTTATTCGAGCCAGCCTCGGCGGCCACATGCCCGAAATCCAATAAAGCCAAATTGATGGACATTAAAACGATTTTCTTGTGTTTTATTTCAATTCGAAGTTCTATACCTCAATAAAAAACACCCTTTACATACATATATTAATAATAAACGTGTTTACAATGATATGGTGGAACCAAACCAAAATGGTTCCGGTCACATAATTATCAATTCGATAAGACTCCTTTCGATATAAGGCCAATTCACACAAAGCGTTGTTTGAAAAAATTGGTGCCATGAATTCAGTGCACAGAAAAAATTTGAAATTTGAAAAAAAAAGAAAAAATTCGAACAACTATTTTTGAGAGAGAAAACTGATACCGAATAAAAGTGTACTCTCTTTAAATCCATTTCGAACTCATCCTATTATGAATTTAATATTCTTAGAACGATAATATTGCGATATCGATTTAATCTAAGTTTTCCATAAATCAATCCCAATTTCCAATAATTTCAAGTATTTATTCGGGTTTATATTAATTCAAGCGGTCTACACATAAGTCTATTTTGAACTTATTTGTATCCTACTATGAACCTAAATCTATCCTAAAAATCAAGCCCATACAACTATGTATGTCTACAATTAAGAAGCCCAGCTACAAGAATCTGTACTTAAATCAGGTTTTTTTAACATGGTTTCTTTAACCCACACTTTTGATACCAATACGGCTTAATTCAAGTACGGGTTTTTTTATCAGTGCACTGGCATAGGTTGAAGGAAATGTAAGTCTAAATTTATTTGGAGGAATTCGGACAAGTAGTTTTCGAATCATAATAAATTATTTTTAAAAATTACTCAACAAATTGACAATTTTGCTATTATGAAGATGCTGTTAAAATCCGTTTGTTTCATATTTTCTTCTCCTTGTCTGTATGTACAACTATCTTGAGAGTAGAAAAATAAAATTCCCATCGGTTAAGTAGATATGGCCGTGGAAAAATTAAACTTTCTGTGAAACAATTTTCAAATCCAAGCTTCAGCTAAAATATTTACGATAGGAAATAATCTGAATACGGGCAAACCAGAAAACCATTATGTTAGTTTCGATGAAGACTTGGACTGTGGACTCTGTAATGCAAACAAATTGTTTCCTTTGCATTTTTAGTTAGTATTGTTTCTTACCTTAGCGGGAATGTTCTTATTATTATTGTCAGCCTCTATTTCAGTAGGTAGTTTTTCCTCTTCCTTTGATTTGTTTTCGTCTTCGAATTCACTCTTCAATTTAGATTCATTGTTGCTCTTTTTTATTTTTGAATCAATGCCATTAGTAACTTTGTCATCAATTTTTTCCTCCTCTTGTAAGTTTGATGATTCTTCTTCCGGCTTGTTTATATATTAAAAATACAGTGTATGTGTGGTGAGTTGACATTCAAGAAACGTTTTTTGAAATATGTAGTAAAAGAAACAGTTAATATAACTCATACTATCAGGAATTAAGTATAGAAAATAAAATAAAAATATGTTGCTGATATCTAGGACCACAAAAAAAAAAAAAAAAAAAAAAAAAAAAGTGTGTAAATCAGTCAGGCCGATTATGTGATTCCCTCTACCACTCTGACATACTTATAGCCATATACATATGTACATAAAATATATTTATGTATGTCTAAAATACAGATTTCAATTTCACCGTGGATAAGCCTAACATTATGTACTAAAAATTTGATTTGATCGAGTTTAATATGTATCTGTATTCTAAAGGAAATAAGGAAATTTGTTTACTGGTCAATCATAATATGCTTCCAGGTTATCAGATACTTCGAATGGTTGACGACTACACCAACTAATATGGGAATATCAAGGTTGCATTTGCCATGAAATACGATTTGGAAATATATTTAGAATACACAAAGATTAGATGTATTTAACCAAATGGGGAATATCATCGAGTAATACAAAGCGTTTATCTGGGAATCCAGTAGGTGCGATGGAAAGTACGAGTCGTTAATACAATCAAAATCTTGGATATGTATAGGGTAATCCATCAAGTGGTTCTGGCGATGTCAGTTTTTTTTTATGCAGAGCCGTAAAGGACCGATATTAGGAGAGAGTCCACACGCTGAAAAATCCGCCATTTTAAAATGTTTGTACAGAAGTAAAACGCGTCTTTGGAACATGTAGCAAGTAAAGCTTATTTCCTTACACAAAGCTTATTTGAATGTAAATATAACTCATTTGCTATTCATATTACTTATTCGGATATACGCAATAGCGTGTTTGACAAAAAACACGCAATGAACGTGTTAAATTCTACTAAGTACAATATTTGCGTTCAAATATTTAGGTATTTGTATCTCTGTACTTTTCACGAGAGTAGTAATAACCAAGAGAATAAGATAAATTCACAGAGCGAGAGAGAGAGAACACAAAAAAGGAGTAACACCCCATTTACACACAATGTGTATTACACATGAGAATGTGTGCTATTTTGTCAATGCATGTACATCAGGGATGCAAAAGATGATACAATTGTCCTTTTTTTGGTACATTTTCGTGATCGAAAGTACCATGATACAGCACTAATTTGGCCTAATTTTATACTACGGTTGAGCATCAATTATCCGGGATGGTCGGGACCGGAAGCGTTCCGGATAATTGATTTTACCGGTTAATTGAAGTAAAATTCGTCTTTACATAAATGTTTGTTTCATTTATTCAATATGCATACTTACAAGATATAATACTTAACCATTTTTAATTATTACCTACGTAATTACTTAAAAAATCATTTAATGTGGATTGTTTTTTCTTCTTAACCTGAATATTTTCTTCCAAAAGCTTCTCTTGGACACGGTAGATTCGAATTTTATCTTGTTCTGTAATGTTCTGTAAAGGATGCAAAATTGTCCAAAAAGTTTAGCTAGGTGCTCCATTATCATTAAACTGGAAATTGGGGCCCTTTAAAAACCATTCACCCCTTTGGAACCATTCATACGTCGCAAAATCAACTTTTTGATCTAGTGCACTTTTCAATATTTTTCGAATTTGGAAGACAATAACTGAATCACTCTCTGCACAATATTTTAATAATTTTTCTTTATTTTTCACTAAGTCATAAGCTGTTTGCTTCCCAACACCATATTTTTGTGATAATGTTTGAACGGAAACATTTCTTTTTAAATATTCGTTGACTAAATTATATTTTTCTTGAATTATAATATTACACAACAACAGTTCGAACTGCTCAAATTTCAAACGCAACTAAACACCAAAACAAGGGTTTTCCCTATTTCGCTTCATACATACATTATATTAACGTTAGTGTTGCTAACCTATTTAAAGCAAATATGGCCGAAATAAATACATGTTTCGCAATCCCGGATAATTGAGGTAATCACGGTTAATCAATTGACATAAAAATATTTTTCTTTCGTTATCGATCCCGGATAATTGATGTTCCCGGTTAATTGAATCACCGATAATCGATGCTCAACTGTATTTTCAAATATTCGATTTTACAAAAATGTACGTAATTTGAAGAAATTCTATGCAAATTGAAAATGTATATATTGTGGAATGGAGTGTAACAAAGATGTTCCAATAATATGTCGTTAATGTCACATTAAGTGACGTGCAATGTGAAAATCTCATGTAAAAAATAAAAAAAATAGCTTTTCAGCCAATGTCGTGAGATCTCTCGTGGCTATAAATAGTGTGGAAACTGCAAGAAATTTTCCAAATTTTGCAAAAAAATTATTATTTACTACACGCTAAAAAATACGTAATTTTTTTTTGTATACAAACAAGTAAAACGCGTGTTTGGTGTTTGTAGCAAGTAAAGCTTATTTCCATCTAGACAAAGCTTATTTGGATATAAATATAACTCATTTGCTATTAATATTACGTATTTGTGTATAAGAAAAAGCGTGTTTGGGTAAAACAGACAACGAACTTATTAAATTCAACAAAGCACATGCTACACGCTTTCAGTGAAAAAGAAAATAAAATGTGGAGAAAGTAAGACGAAGCTGAATGAAATAGTAACTGTTTGCGCAGATAAAATATGTCGACAGTGGGATTTAATGCAGTCCCTTGGACGTTCGTAAGTAATTCGTGCAATGATTAATATGAATATGTTGAACATTTTTTATTTACAGGGTTGAAGCGAAACGTCTGTATCTAGATTTGCATGTTTATGCAGACGTTAAGCACTCATCAACGATTACTCTGATCACATTTTCTCTCCGTTTGTACACGCTAAAAAATACGTATTTTTTTGGTTTACACACAAGTAAAACGCGTGTTTGGTGTTTGTAGCAAGTAAAGCTTATTTCCATCTACACAAAGCTTATTTGGATATAAATATAACTCATTTGCTATTAATATTATGTATTTGTGTATAAGCAATAGCGAGTTTGGGAAAAACAGACAACGAACTTATTAAATTCAACAAAGCACAACATTTGGGTGCGAATAAGTGTGTATTTGCAACTGGTTTCGTAATTTTTACGCTCATTAAAATTATATCAATACCGAGAGAATGAGATGGATTGTTATATAGAAATTCACAAATTGAAAAAAAATAAAAAATGACTCAAATCTGCATACATATATATTCGATATTTATCACCTACAAACAAGTTAATGTTTGTGGTATGGAAAAATATATATATGTTTGATGCGATCTTGTTTGCTGAAATTTGTTAAAATGGCCATTTTTTTAGCGTGTAGGACACAGTGACCATTCATGTTCATCAGAATGCAATGTACGAGACTTTGTGCCACAGACAAAAATAATTTCAATAATTTGAGTGTATATTTTGTGTATAACAACACATCGTTTAATTTCCAGAATGTTCTCGAATACCGACGGCGTCGCGCATTCGCAATAGGCAACACACAGGAAATTCCAAGCTCAATGCATTTGCGCACATCGATACATAAGCGACCGTAATAAAAGTAGGGAAATTGCAACACAACCGTAATAAAAAATTTAACCCTTTTTTTTGTTACCAACTTAACTTATTTTGCCAATAGATGCGCATCGAGTGTAAAGAAGAAAACGCTTTCGGATTCGTACGGGAGTACAAGGTACATACATAATTAGATTTACATATACATGAATTTTGTAAACTAATTTACTTTTCAGCACATCACGACGTTGAAGTAAGAAACAGGAACTGATGACAAAAATTAATTACTTATTTAGTGTTTACTTTTTTTATAACTAAATTTACACATATAAATACCAATGAATGTATTATTACTATCAAATGTGCAATAATAAACAATATTTATATTATATACGAGTACTTTCTCATAAGTACATGTATGTTTGCTCAGCAACATACACATGCTTCCACTTTGTAAAGAGCTAATATCGGAAATAAAAGACTTTACTTGTTGAATACTTGTCGAATACTGATTTTATTTTTCAAAACGATACACTCACTTAAATAAAATAGAATTTGACAACACGTCTAGTACCTGCCACTGGCAGTAAATATTCCACATACATCGAATGCTCCTAAACAAAGAAGCAATAAACTATATACATTGATACAAATACACTACAGACTAATGAAGATTCCAAGAATACATAAACATTGAACAGACGCAAACATCTGTTACAGCGCATTGCATTCCCATGCAGTATTAGAGTATCGATATTCAATCGACTGAATGTGCGTGTGTGTGTGGCTTATGCTATTAATAGTGAACCACTTGAAGGGTTCGATCGTCGATTTCCAATTGAATGTATACGCGAGTACAGCTCAGGCTGCTGATAGTGACACACTTGATGTGTCATAATCGTGTCGCCTGTACATACAAAGGGAAAAAGAAAAAGACTCATGTTCAATTCTGAACCACTTAATTAATTGCATGTTTGCCAGGAAATATGCATGTGTTCTACGAAAGCGTGTACGTGATTGGGGGAAATACGTATATACTTCCTAGTAAGTAAGTAATGTTTTTTACACGTAAGTATATGCTCACTTCGTAGAAAACAATCATATATTTACAACCTATAAACAAGTTAATATTTGTGGTTCGGGCAAATATATAAGTTAACACATTGCCCAACTCGTTGGCCTTATCATTCCTATCACCCATACCCATATCAACTCAGTTTATCTGTGACACTTAAGAAACATAAAGTAGGCTGGGGATAGAAAAAGTTGAAGTCATTGTATTGGAATAAAAATAAAATCATATTATAATTGGCAACCGAATAGAACGGTGTTGAAGTCTTGCGTTTTAATTGGAAATAACCAAGCTGAAAGGAAGTCATAAACTCGACAGCAAATTAAACCTTTGCGTTCAATACGAAGGAGCCAGGCGACTCCCAACCTTAATTTTTTCGCCCTCCCTTCAGGAGCGCGTTAATTTATATATGGTTGATGCATAATTTGTTTACAAAAATTTGTTAAAATGGCCAATTTTTTTTAGCGTGCATTAACGATTAAGCACTTTTTAGTATCAGACACTAGGTCAGCAAAAATATAGAATATATATATACAGTCGAACTTCCCTATAATGAATCTTGACGGGACCAGAAAATTACTTCATTATAAAGAAATTATATTTTTTTCCCCACTTTATATTTAAAACCATAAGGCTACACTTTTAAATGAAGCCTGTAGAGTAGCCAAATCAGCTAACGGATAAAAGTATCCGTCATCCCAATGAGCCTGCATTCCATCTTTCGAAAATCCTGCCTTTCTGAAACAATTCGCAATTGTTTCTAGTTTTAAATATAAGCTCTAAAAGCCACTTCGTAAAAATTTCACTTGTCATCCGGGCTTTTTGTTGAACTGATAATCCACATCTAGAGATCTTACTCCTTTAAAACATCTAGGATTTTCTTATCACAAACAGTTTCAGTTTCTCCAAACCAGTTATATTGCTTGCTAATAGGGTAGTAATTCTCCCTTTGCTCTGTTTTTCTCCAAAGAATTTCTCATTTTTGAATGTTAGTGTTTTGTTTGTCAAACATTTGAAAAAAAAAACAATCCAGTCTCATCGGCATTTAAGATGCCATTTTGATCCTATTTTTGTATCAATCTTGGTAAAACGTTCATAATCCATTCATCACGTTCTCTTATATTAGTGTCAGGACTTCCCCACATATGCTTTTTGCTACAATACCATGCCGTTTTTTAAAGTTGTCTACGTATTTGCTTTTTGCTTCATTAGTGGCCCAGATATGGGAAGATTTTTACCACGTGCATCAATTACCCTAATGGACATTGCTTCGTCAATATCCTCAAAAAGTCAGTTTCGAAGCCTTTTTTTTTGCAATCACTGCTTTGTTTTTTAAATTTTTTGATAACGTGGTAGGAAGAATTCCAAACTTTTTTTCCTCATTCCTCAACTTCATTGATAATTAATAATTTTTTTCTTCATTCACTGATCACCGGCAACTGATGCCAACATTTTTATTGATGTGACTTTATTATTTTTTGTTTGTTTTGATTTTCTTCATTTGGGAATCCCCTAATTATATGTGACTTCAAAACGAATATGAGTCAAATTTACACCTGCAAAATGGTTTCATTGTATAGAAAACTTTACTGTAGAGAAACTAATTATAAGGAGATCAAAGTACAAGAAAATGGCAAGCAAAAAGCTGTGTTTTTGAAATCAATTTATTATAGGGAGAGCTTCATTGTATAGAAGTTCACTGTAGAGAAATTCGACTGTACAAACATTTTTTACAATATGAAGATAATCGGTTTATAAAAGGAAATTTTTTATTTATTTGTTTGTTTATTTCATATTCTGCTCCTGCATTGATTAACCCGGCATCTAAATCAAGCGCTTTCGGCCACTGCGGGTAAAAGTTGTTCCCTCTGGATAGGTTCGCCACAACAGAATTGGATAACTCTGGAAGCGGTAGCTCATATGCTTCCGAGTATTGCAGCTAGAGTACCGTCCGTTAGGGTACCTAGTGACCTTACTCCTGGTCTGCCTAATTTACGATTAGCAGTTAATAATTCGCGTTCCATTCTCGACCTGTTGACTTGCTGTTAGGTACTGATTTGTATTCTCAAATTATTAAAGATGGGCAGAAAAAAACTTTTTAGTGTCTCTGCTCGCTCAGAATACTATTTTTGGCTTGATCCTACCGGTCCTCTTCCACCTTCACCAGTTCAGGTCTTCACCACTACTGTGGGTCTTACAGAAGAAGACAATCTGAACAGAAAACTTCTTCGATTTTGGTATCCCACAATGCAAATTTCTATCGCCGATAGACAAAATTTGGTAGTTACAAGACCCTAGGCATTCGATGGAACGCCTGTTCAGAATTGAACATGAGTCTTTTTCTCTTTCCCTTTGTATGTACAGGCGATAGGGTTATGACACTTCAAGTGTGTCACTATCAGCAGCCTGAGCTGCACTCGCGTATACATGCAATTGGAAATCGACGATCGAACCCTTCAAGTGGTTCACTTTTAATAGCATAAGCCACACACACGCACATTCAGTCGATTGAAGATCGATACGCTAATACTGCATGGGAATGCAATGCGCTGTAACAGATGTTGGCGTCTGTTCAATGTTTATGTATTCTTGGAATCTGTGTTAGTCTGTAATATATTTGTATAAATGTATATAGTTTATTGCTTCTTTGTTTAGGAGCATTCGAGGTATGTGGAATATTTACTGCCAGTGGCAGGTACTAGACGTATTGTCAAACACTGGGCTGTTGGCGTATACCTTATATTTCACGTGGCCCCAAAGGAAGAAGTCGCAAGGTGTTAAATCACAAGATGCCGGTGGCCAATTGTGATCACCTCTTTGAGAGATAAAACGGTCCGGATACTTTTTAGTTTTGCGAACTGTGACTGCAAGATTTTCACCATTTTTGTAGTGAATTTTAATAATTTCAATGCGTTGTTGAATCGTGTATCGTTCCATTTTTAGTAATGGCGTAGTTTCTACTGGTCTCTCATCACAATTGAAAACTGTATTTTTTATAAATGCGTTTACCTCAAAGTCGTGCAAATTAAGAAGTTCATATAAGCTATAATTACTAAAATTATCATCTGAAGTGAGTACAAATTCGCAATAAAAAAATGTCAGATTGTGATATCCGTCGAAGATCAATAAAGTTTAAGTGTAAAACTATGCAGATTCATTTATTTAAAGGCAAAATATAGATCGTGCGGAAACATTTCAAATTTTAAACAAATTTGAGCAACAATCTATGCCAAAATGCGTTATAAGATTCGATTGCGATTCATGTAAAAGAACAGAACAAATATTATAGTAAAAAAAACATTATTAATTTTTTATGCTACACAATTGACTTTTCTTTAAACAACAAAAATAATAATAATAACCGAAATAATTTTAAGGTTTTCTTCAAATCGCTACTTATACTTATTATTACCTTTTGTTTTACATCAGCTGGCTCTTCGTCCTGCTTTTTCTTCTCGATTTTTTTTTCTACCACTACCTTACAAGAGGATTCATCTTTTCCAGCATCATTGGAAACCATAACTCTATACGACGCGCTGTGTTCCATTCGAGCAGCACTGAAAGTCAAGCGTGCAGTAGTGCCATCGAAAGTTGTAGTAATGTCTTTTGTTTCCCTAATTACACTGCTACCTTTGTACCACTCCAGTTTACATTTACGATCAATTTCTTTAAGTTTAATTGATAACTCGAATGTTTTATTTTCTGATACTTTCTGATCTGAAAGTTTGCGTATAATCTCGGGTTTTAGTGGTTTTCGTTCTTCCTCAGGTATATCTATTAAATTAACTATCTGGGAGACGGCTTCTCCTTTTTCATTACTTGCGACTAATTTGTAGGCACCCTTATCAGTCTCTTGCACATCGTTAATTTCTAGTTTAACGGCAAATTCTCCTTCTTTGGATTTCTGTACTTGATATATATGACGACTACTTTCATTGACAATACAAGACTCTTTAAACCAAGTGCATTTCGGCTCGAACTTAGAGGCAACAGTGCATTCAATTACCACCGTTCGTTTCTTTATTATTTTAATAATTTTTGGTTTGTCTTTGATAACGGGAATGACTGAAAAGCAAATGAAATTATATCTTTGTATACATATATATTTATATAAAAAGGTCACTTACTTTCGATATTTAAAGTTAAATTTGCATTAAGTTCTCCCAAACTATTTTTAATATTACACTTATAAAGTCCGGAGTCCTCTAATTGTGGATCGATCATTTCAAGTTTAATATAATACTGACCACCACGTTGTTCTACGGACATTTTTATTTTGTTGTTTTCGTTTATAACTTCGTTATTGCGGTACCACATAATCTTAGGTATAGGATCGGCTTTAACCTTGCATTCCATTATTATTAATTTACCACTATTTTCGGAAACAATTCGTGGTTTTTCAATGAAGGTTGGCCCCTCTCCATCAGGTTCTGGCTCTGCTTCAATATTAAGGTTAAGATTGGCATTAGATTCTCCGTATTCATTCTGAACATTGCATCTGTATGTACCACCGTCAGCTGCACCTGGATCCTAAATTAGAAGTAAGATTAATGTGTATTTTGTTCCGGCAACTAATATGAAACCAATGTATCTTACCTTTATTTCTAAGGTTAATTCATAGGCATCTTCCCCAATAGCAGATGTTTTGATTTCGATTTTTTTTGATTTATTAACCACTTCCTTATCTCTATACCATGTAACAGTGGGTTCGGGTTTAGCCTTACAGCGGCATTTCATCGTTATTAATGTACCGGAGTCGTTGGGTATAATTCGAGGTTTTTCGATAAATGATGGAGCGAATCCATTTGAATCGTTTGCACCTAATTAAATAAGTAAAGTTTAAATTTTAAGTAGAAAAGCCATTTATACAAGTTGAAAAAATTGATTTTTTTAATGTTCGTATGCAAGAAAACCACATGTTTGGTAACCTCAACTGATTCTGAACAAATTTTATTTTAATATACAGCTTACTTGGTATTATTGTTACCAATTTCGACAGAATATTTCCTTTTTACAGTTCCTTTTTCTTAATTTTTTCTTCCGCTACGCTTTTCAAGAGGACAATAATAGCCTACACTCTGAAAAATAATGGCCATTTTAACAAATTTCAGCAAACAAGTTCGCATTAAACATATATATATTTTTCCATACCATATCGCCTTGTTTGTAGGCGATAAATATCGAATATATATGTATGCATTTTTGAGTCATTTTTTAATTTTTCAATTTGTGAATTTCTATATAACAATCCATCTCATTCTCTCGGTATTGATTTTATTTTAATGAGCGTAAATGCAAAAAAAAATTACGAAAACGGTTGCAAATACACACTTATTCGCACCCAAATGTTGTACTTTGTTGAATTTAATAAGTTCGTCGTCTGTTTTTCCCAAACACGCAATTGGACAAACCAATCCACATCAAGGCTAAGTTCTTCTATATTAGCCTGATTTGTGCTCACGCCCCGACGGAAGAGAAAGACGAAGAGACCAAAGTTAAGTTTTACGAGCGCCTATAGCAAATATACGACCGTTGTCCCGTGACATGACATTAAAATTTTTCTCGGGTATTTTAAAAAATGGAAATGACAAATAAAATTTAAAATTCTATAATTATGAGACAATAATACTTAATGCTCGGTGACAGCACTTAATTTCTTTGCGGAGCCTTATGCCATTTGTTTATATCCTCCTGCCGTTCAGGTCCATTCCACGTATGCAGTTCCCTTGATGTAGAACCATAAGGATTAGCCCACACGTGCCTCCACTGCAATGCATCAGCTTCTTTACATCCATCAGGTAACTTAAACAACAGCTTTGCAGTTACAAAATTGCCAGGGGTTAAGACAATTTCAGCTCGTGCTCCAATTTTCCTCTCACATATTTGTGGGTAGTTGAAACATGGTTCTACCTGTGCCTGTAACGCCGCACTCTCTCAATATATCAGCTGTGTTTCTCCGAGCACATGCCTCGAATGATGCTTCACCGCCACCTCCCACAATCCACTCACAGTCTTCTCCATTGTGGTGATCAGCTCCAACTATTCATGCGCACAAGACATCAAAATTTGTATTACAATGCCGCGGTGGATTTGTGTGTATCCATCAGTTCCGGTACCTCCTTGGATGTGAATTCTTTTATATCTGTTCGACCTTTCATTATCCTCTTTGGCACGTGCAAAGTTTCATAAGATTAAATGTTCAAAGGTTCGAATGATCAAACTGGATTTAATAATCTGGTTCGAACTACCAAAATGTTCGGACGAGAGATGTTAAGGTGAACCGCACGTCTGAATGCTTGTAAAACACTGATTTTTATTTCCCAATATTTTCTTAAACAACCATAAATTTTCTTAAACTAAACTAATCTTAAAGAAGGAACTAGAACGCTATGCGTGGGGTTGTTTTGTCAATCCACACACGCGTAACAACTTGTGGAAAATTCCACTTGTTATCACAATGCTCGTCCCTTTACCTAGAAATACCACACCGTTTTATCCCACACACTCATGTTTATTGCCTTCTTATCTGAAAACCCAAGCTACAAAATACATACGTTTATTGAATGTATACAAATTACCGAATCTAGTACGGGTTTATACATTACTAGCGAACCCCCTGCACACTTCGTAGTGCAAAAAAGAAAATAAAAAAATCAATTCGAATTCATTTGAATCAGTGGTAAATTGCTTTTATTGTAAAGCTCTGTGTGTAAATTTACAAAACCGATGGTTTGCCAACGCGCGAACAGGCTACATACAACTGTCCATGTGAGAAAACTGGATACTCTAAATTCACTCCACAAATTCCTAAGGACTGGCCTTGCGCCTTATTAATGGTAACCGCAAACGCAAGGCGAACAGGAAACTGAAGTCGTTTAAATTCAAATGGCATATCAGACGGGATCATTGGGATGCGTGGGATGAATACATCTTTGCCTTTGAATTTTCCAGTTAAAATAGTAGCTTCAATTACATAAGCCATCAACCTTTTAATAGCAAGTCTTGTACCATTACACAAACGGGGTTGATTGATATTGCGAAGCATAATAATAGTGGCTCTAACTTTCAATTGGAGATTATGCGGAGGCAATCCTGGTAAGTCCAACGAATTCAAAAATTCTGTTGGATAATTCACAACATCTTCTTCATTGGTAACAGTATCGACAGACTTGTACGACACCAATTCGCCAGGAATCTTTGATTGTATAGCCGTGTTTAATTCAGTAACATCTTTGTTCTTTGCCGCTAAAATTGCTCTGTCACTCAACCATGCATGGCATGTATATTGTTGTGCAATGTTAGTGAAAACACATTCAATCAATTCCTCTTTTGACTGTACGAAACGGCAAAAATCATTTGGCAATGTTATCAATCCAGTGTCATCAACAGGCATTGCACCATTCCCAATTTTCAGCAATTGGTTAGAGAACTTATCTGCAGGTGGATCATTCTGTAACTGAACACGAACGTTGGTAGTGAGTTTCAATGTTTTAACAAATCTCCATAAATATGAAGACTTTAAGCAAGCGTTAATTTGATCGGCAGCTGTCGATCTAGGAATGACAGGCAATGTTTGCCTCAAATCGCCTGACAATAAAATCAACGCACCACCAAACAACTCTGAATTTTGTCGAAGATCTTTCATTGTTCTTTCCAAAGCTTCAACAGATTTCTTATTCGCCATAGTGCATTCATCCCAAATAATGATACGGCAACGTTTCAAGATGTTTTTGAAACGTTACATGTGGGAGTTTCATTCACTTGGTAATTCAATGGCAATTTTAAAGCAGAATGTGCTGTCCGACCACCATCTAACAAAGTGGCTGCAATGCCAGAAGAAGCCAATGCAATTTTATTCTGGGAACGTATCGTTGCCAACAACAATGAAATTAAAAACGTTTTTCCGGTGCCTCCTGGGGCATCCAGAAAATAAAATCCACCGGCTTCACTATTGACAGCTTGCATAATAGTATCATACGCCTTTTTTTGCTTCGCATTCAATGTCGAAAGATTTGCGTGAACAAAAGCATTTAATTCGTTGAGATCGTATTGTTGTTCACGTTGCAGTTCTAACTCAAAAATGTCATGCATTGCACAATTAGGTGATGGCATTCCCAATTGTGCTAATAGCAATCGACAAACACAAATCTTCAATGCAAATCAATGCTTCATTGTAAATTTCCGGCGTGAAATCCATTGCAGGATTACGATTTTGTTGACGCACTCGAAAAAGAATATCTTCCGATAGACAGTCTTGAAATGTTGTCCACAATTCAGGTGGATTCGATGGAAAACACAGGTAGAAAATAACTGCTATGTTGTCCACAATTCAGGTGAATTCGATGGAAAACAGGTAGACAAAATAATTGCAAACAAAGCTCGAATTTGATAAGGATGAGCGACAACTGCTGCATCTGCAAGTGTTTGTTCCCAATGAATATCATTTTCCAACAAATTGATCTGTTGACACGCTTGTCGATATGTCGTACACAAAACTCCATTGACTGTCCTTAACTGTCGAAATGATGTTGGCCCACGAACATTTATTAACAGCAAACGTAAATAAAAGCACTCAGCATTATTTGGGTGAACAGTATAAATCAAGGTTTATGTATAGAAGGTTACGCCATCCCAGCCCCCTTCCCTTTTCTGTTTTTGACGTTTGTCACCAATGACGTCACGCAAACTTTGTTCCTATTGGCTAAAAATTTCGAGCTAACAGCTGATAATATTTGTGTATTCATAACAGTGGGACAATTGACTATTTTTGCCATCAATTTATTTATTAGCGAAAAACGAACAATTTTTTGTGTATTAAGTTAAAGTTTTATTTAATTTTCTTTTTTTGGTATACATATTTTTGGTAATGTCGGCATTTAATATTCTTAACCTAAAGTACATTCTGCACCGGAAAAACATTCTTTTTACATTTTTACATACTCACATATTTTTTACTGTTGGTTTTCATACATTTGCCCACTGCACACTTAATGTTTACGTTTCGATTTGTTGTTTTATTTCTTCACAAATCTGTCAAAGTGATTTCAGCTGTAGGGTTGCCAACTCACTGCAATATGTACATTTTTCACATGAAATCTTAGCTTTGTTAACTAAAAGTAGGCAGACATAGAGCTGGCAACCCACTTCTTTTTGACGTTTGTCACCAACTACGTCACCTAACGGCAATTTTTGCTGATGGCGTAACCTTCTATACATAAACCTTGAGTATAAATACGTCCAAAAGCATCACTTGAATATAAATGTTGATGTCCATCAACACTATTTCCTTGCTTGCGCCGTTGGAACTCCTTTTTTGATGCATTCCACGTAAAATACGTTGGCACTTCTGCATACAATAACGTTATGGCAAAAGCATCAACTTCACACAATTTAAAAAATGCAGTTAGAGTTGTATGAGGTGGTGATAGAGCTCTCTGAGCAGAATTTTCGGTAGTGAAATACACACGTTGGCCATTTTCAAGATGAACAGCTAAATGAACAACAGCTGGATATCTCTCGTTAAGAATATAAATATATATGCAGTGTTCACTAGTGTTGACTATAACTCATGAACCAATACACATTCATGGACCGTTTATACATAAAAACCTTGGTATTGACGTCACCTTTCATACGAACTTTGCAGAAACAAATCGGTTCACGCATTCCAGAGAACATCACTGTCTAACACAATGTAACTTATTTTTATATATATAGAAGATAGAAGATTTGAATCCATACAAATTACCGAATCTAGTACAGTTTTACCAACTGAACAAACTGGATAAAAAACCATGTGAGGATTTACAGAAATCTGAACAGATTGTTTAACTCTTTCGATAGTTGTCATGCGTACAAAGATTATTTGGATGTAAATATAACTCATTTGCTATAAATATTACGTATTTGTAGCGTGTAGCGTGTTTAGGAAAAACAGACAACAAACTTATTAAATTCAACAAAGTACAACATTTGAGTACGAATAAGCGTGTATTTGCAGCAGTTTTAGCAATTTTTCTCTGCGCTCTTTCAGATAATAACAATAACCGTTAAGATTCACAAATTGAAAAAAAAAATATATATATTACATACAAACAAGTTAAGCTTGTATACATAAGCTTGTATACATATATTAAATGTTCATTAAAGAAAGTAAAATGTAAAAGAAACAACCATGTGTGTGAGGTTTTAGCTGCAATTGACAGTTCCTTAGACGATCGTAAGTAATTCCCGCAATGATTAAAATGGATATTATTTATTTGCAGTGTTCAATACTCAATTATATTTTACCGCAATCTGGAAACCGCAGTAAACGCAAAGTAGGTAACGTCACCCAAAATGAAATTCAAAATAGATTTGTACTAGAGAATAAGGTATGTATATAAATAATTATGTGGTTTTCACAAGCAACCGATGAAGTTCGTATTTGTCGATTTTGAGGTTTTGACACCAAATTGTTACATTTTTAATGCTGATACAACAATATTGTTTCGTTGGTACGGTAATATTGCGGGCTGGAAGCAATTATAAAAAAATATATATTTCAGCTTTTTCTAAAATACCGTTTTCAAATGTGCAAGTAGCGCATATCCCTAAAAAAAATGTAGCATTAAAACAACCAAAGCAAACACATGCATTCAAAAATTTTTTGTTGTGTGTAATTGCCAATCTTATCAAATAAACCAGTGAGAAAATTACAGTCGACTTACCTATACCCTCAGTAAAAACATAAAAGTCTCATATTCCAAAGATTTGGAAAGTCAAATGTAAGTGTGGCTTCCACCACTGGATGTAATATCTGATGAAATGTCATAAATGCAACCTCAAAATACATAATTTACAGAAAATCAAATGATATATACCCTCCTAAAGTAGGAGGAATGGTACATTTGTATGGGAGGTACCAGAACGGGACCGAACAATCTTTTCTGGAGAACTTTATATGTTTACAGCGGAATTTGGGTATGATCGGATTGGGCGTAGTAATATTGTTATACGATTTCTTAAGTGGGCGGAATGGTACATTTGTATGGGAGGTACCAGAAGGGACGTGGCTGGCTTCTATGTTATTGTCGGAATCTTTGTCCAGTTAAAGATTTACTAAATACTTTGGCCAAGATCGAGCTTGGCGTATTAATACTATTACACGATTTGTAATGTGGATGGAATGGTACATGGTGTGGGAGGTACAAGGAGGGCACCTGTAGCGTGACTCTGGATTCGACACAACCTACAGAAATGTCTACAGTGATGAATGACTGAAAAGGATATCAAAGCATTCATTGACGCTTGCGCAACAGCGAATGAGTTGTTGTGATATGTTAAATGATATGTTTATGATTGCTAAGCGTCGATGGAGCTAGATTTTTTATTGAACACAACAACAACATCCATAATATGTGTCAGCAAAATACATTGTTGCAGTCTTCGCCGTTGCCGGCTTGTTTGTTGATGTGTGGTCACAACACCAAACACACATAGCAAGTGTCGCTAGAAGTACATTGACATTGTCCGTCTACAGAGTGGACCCGTCTTTTTACCTCACTCTCCAAAATAGCAAGTAAGGCATTTACCAAGAATCATAGAAAAAAAGATTACGCCATCTCCCGCAGAGAATTGAAATGTTCTGCACAGATTGATAGTCAAAGTGGTTTCAGTTGCAGGGTTGCCAACAATACGCTGTGTTTCAATCTGAAACATATCACTCTTTGTACATACAAATAGAGCTAGTAACCCTTACAAGGAACAAACTACGTCATCTAACGGGAAAACATGCGCATGGCGTAATCTTTGTTTCTATCATTCTTTGGCATTTACCAATAAGTATTTAGGGGTGATTTCGGGGATTGTCGAATACCCAACTTAAGTATAAATAGCCGGAAGATTTCAAAAGAAATCAATCGTAATAAAAATACTTAATCGTTATAAGACCTCCGTTCCTGAAGCCAAAATTATTTTACAGCTTTTTATTATATGGAGATCCTGCCAGTTTAAATAGCTGTTTTTGGAAATAGGCAGCGTTTGCAACAAGGAGCACGGCGATCCTGCCAGCTTAAGTAGTTGATTCTGAAATCGGCAGTGCTTGAATCAGGGAGCACGCCGATACAGCCGTATGAAGGTTATTCCAGGGCCTAGGCCGTTATCGATAGAAGGGTATCGATCTCGCCAGAAGGTCAGCCAGACGGAAGGGACTGATGAGACAAGAGTCCCTAAAACAATAAAATCCAAGAGGAGAATCGGCTACGTCAAGAGAAATGGGCAATAAATACTCCAGAATGGATAACCAAAACGCGAACGTCATAAATGACCTGCAGATAGGAAATGCGAGAAATTCGATTGACCAAGAACTGTACCATTAATAAGGTTAAACTTATCATGGAAGCAGGAAGTTCGGAAGCATGAACGTAGCTGTAGGCAAATTTGTCAGTAGCTGCACTGAAGCTACAGGACAACAAAATGCTATACTCTACTATGGTCACAAGCCTAACAATTACGAATTTTAGACTATACATATATGGAAAACATTTTCTTGTCCGCACAGATCAAAGACCTCTGTCTTATTTATTTTCAATGAATAACCTATGTTCAAAACTAAACAGGATGAGACTTGACTAGAAAGAGTATGCCTTTACTGTGGAATATCTGAGGGGAAAAGACAATTATGTAGCTGACTCGTTATCCCGTATAACAATAGAAGAACCCAAACACATGAACGATAAAGTGACCTGTATACTTAGAATCACGACAAGATCGATGACACAAAAAAGACGGCACCAAAGAAAGTAATAACTTGAATAAGCACCATGAATCAAAAGAATATATTAAGCCAAGTATATATGTCCCTTTAAATATCACTGAATCAGGAAATATTATAATTATTACACCCGAGAGATGTTACATCAAACGAGGTAAATCTATAATTGCATATATTCAAATCAATGATTTGTTTATTTATGGGAACCTTGAATTAGAAGAATTCTTCCCAAGACTCCAGGAAGAGGCCTGTGAACATAACGTTGACATATTACATTAATGAATTTAAAAATATGGGCAATGATAAACTGATTGGAATTAAAGTAGCGCTACTAAACGAGGTGACCCAAATTGATTGTAAAAATGCTAAAGCTTTTCAAGACTATGCAAAGATGTCACAACGAAACTATTGGAGGTGCTCATTGCGGAATTCTTAGAACTATTGACGGCATTACTAGTGGAAAAGTATGACAAAAGACAAACCCAAGTATGTAAAATCATGCCATAAGTGGCAAATAGTAAAAACCACAAAACATTTAAAAAGTCCTTTAACGGTGACTCCGACGCGGATAGGAGCATTTGATAACGTTTTTGTAGACACCACAGACCATTTTTGAAAATTTTATTCTTTCCTTTGGTCCAATGAAGACGTTTATTTAAGACATGGGAACAGAATACAAAAATGAAATATTAACGGAGCTATGTGATATACTCAAAATAAAAAGACTAACATCCACAGCACACCATCACCAGACACTCGGTACAATCGAAAGAAGTCAGCGAACTTTCAATGAATGTGTGCGTTCCTACACATCTGTAGGCAAGAACGGGATGAATGGCTTAAGTACTTTACGTACTGGTTTAATACTATACCATCAACGGTACACAATTACTGTGCGTACGAGTTATTATCTGCAAAACGACCAAATAGTTTCCAGCAATTTAATGAAGTAGATCGAATTACTCCACTGTATAGCATAGATAGATATAGATAACGACGTTATGTTTAGATTAGAAGTAGCGCATAAGAGGGCCCAAGATTTATTAGATAAGCATAAGATAAGACAAAAAGAAAACTATGATAGAGACACTACATATTATAATTTTAGTATAGGATATTTGGTTCTATTGAAGAAAGAGACAGGTCATACAAAGGACCATTTAAATTTAAGAAAATACATTGACATTGTCCGTCGCCCGTCCGTTTACACCACTCTCCAAAATAGCAAGTAATAGCATTAAGTATGAATTGTCGAATCACCCATCTTCAGTATAAATAGCCGGAAGATTTGCAAAAGAAATCAATCTAAATAAAAAACGTCATCGCTATAAGACCTCCGGTCTTGAAGGCGAACAAAAAGTCCGAATTAGCAACCAGTCTTTTATTATACATCAAAAAATTATAAACAGAATTATAAAGAGAAAAATTCGTAGTTTGCTTAAAAAAATTACCAAGGTATAGTTCATTTCATTATACCCTCACCCAACGGTTAGGAGGGTATATATCATTTGATACGACTCAACTGTGTAACATATAGAAAAAGTCACTTTACACCACAAAGTCACTTTGAACAAAGTTCGATTCATGACTTTCTAAGTCGCCCACTTTAGAAATCATGTAATAATATCAATACGCCCAGCGAGATCTTGGACAAATTCTGTATTTAGTAAAGCTATAACTGGACAAAAAGTTCGACAAAAACTTGGAAGTCTGGCCACGTCCCTTCTGGTACCTCCCATACGAATGTACCATTCTGCCCGCCTTAGAAATCGTGTAATTATATCAATATTCCCAACGCGATCTTGCCCAAATTTCGTATTTAGTAAAGTTATAACTGGAGAAGGTTTCGCACAAAAACGTGGAAGTCTGACCACGCCCCTACTGGTACCTCCCATATAACTGTACCATTCCACCCACTTTAGAAATCGTGTAATAATATCAATGTGCCCAATGCGATCTTGGCCAAATTCTGTATTTAGTAAACCTATAATGTATAAAGTTTCAGACAAGAACTTGGAAGTCTGGCCACGTCCCTTCTGGTACCTCCCATACAATACTCAACACTGTTGAGTTTTTTTATATCTTAAATAAAAATCAGAATTTGATGACATAAATATTATAGAAAAGAGTTAAAAATATTAATTGGATGTGTATTAATTTAAATGTTTATTTTTTCAATATTTCGTCGAAAGACATCTTCAGGAATTCTACAAAGGTCATATTTTTATTAACAAATATAAAATATCGGGAACATACACGAACTTACAAATTGGATGTTTTAAAAAAACATTTGGTGTCAGAAGACTATGACGATAAGGATTTCGATTCTGATTAAGCTATTTCTATGGAAACAAAATTTATGTCAGTCAAACATAATCTGTTGGTTATGATAATGTTGACTTAAATCTATCGAAAGAAATTTGTGTCAGCCAAACACAATCTGTTGCTTATGATATCCTACCAAGTATTAGGTAAATTAATTTATTTATAAAAAATCGAGAAATTTTAATAATTTACTATTTTTCTCCAGGGACTTTCTCCAAGACTTATGCTGTGCAAAAATATGGACTTGATACGATCTGGATTTTTAATGTTTTGTTTGAACAAATAAGTGAAATATTACTCTGCATTGTTGTAGTATAGGAGTGAATACATAAAATAAAAATAATTGTTTTAACTTTTGTGAATTATTTTTTGGGGAATTACTAAATACTTTTTTATTTATATGGGGTACCATGACTTTTGCTGCTCTCTGTATATTATATCATTATTGCTAAGACGTGCGAAGAAAATAAATGGGTGGGGCCCTACTACATATCTTGATTCAAAAATGAGTTCTATATGTCATGTAAATAAATTTTCGGGCTATTTATTGGTGATTATCGCTTTCATTCTCAACTTTCGAAAATTTGACATTTGGATATGGCAAAGGAATACATAAAAGCTCCAAATTAGACTGTTTTTTAGACCACAAAGAGGCAAACACCGAAAGAATCCTCTTGAAGAAAAAGCAATCCAAATGCTGAATGTATCTACATTTGATAGTATGCGTTTGAGACTGCCAATATCCATTCGAGAAACGAACAATGAGGCGACCGAAACTACCGAATGGAGCATGCTGGAAACAAATAATTTCGTTCATTAATCACTTATGTTCTGGATTCTAGATTTTCTGTCCATTTGGACACAGTCTGTTGGGCTAATACACTGAAACAGCCAAAAAACATTAAGGTCGTGGCCAGTTTCACACCTGCTCTTTGGAATAGACAATTTGATATTTTTTATGTGTGTACAAAATCGAATCGAATCATGACTGTAAAAATACAGTAATCGGACATCTAAATGCACGTTATGTGGATTCGCTTAAAATGAAATAAAAAAAATATAATTACACAATTAGAAATCTTGGCAGGATATTCCTGTATAATTTGCGTTGGCGGTGTAAATTCTCGGGCCAAATAATTCTTCATATGCTCAGACATATGAAGTAACTTCTAAATATCAAAAAAAAAAAAACATACGATTCTAGAGAACTTTACATGGTATGGCCCCTGGTATGGACCACTAGCTTATTACTGCAACAATGAACTTCAGACTTTATGAATACGATATGAATTAAATTTTTTTCGTGTTTTTTTAGATTTCTTCAGATGGTCAACCCATACAATATACATGCATATATTTAAGTTTAGGATAATAAAACAAATGGTTCAAAGCTTGTGGTAGAATTCTTTGGTGCCTTTCTTTACAGCCTCCTAAATATTTCTTCATTTGACAGGAATTTTGTGGCAAGATGGTTTGGGTGGTTTTCCATTCCTAATTTGTATTTAATATTTGATGTTTAACAGCCTGTTTTTATAAAACGTATACGTCTGAGACGAACAGAAACGTCTGTAGCCGAAACGAAAATGAATTGTGTTTCTATAACTTCAACGAATCTAATTAGCCAATACACATAAAAATACATTAGAAAAAATGCCAATTAGAATTTTAACAGAGACTTTCGTGTTACAAAAACCCCAATTGACGAAACAGAATTTCTGTTCGTTATTTTAACGAAACGAAAGACCCATTCGTTGTATAAAAACAGGCTGTAATTCATTATGTAGTCGTTTGTTATTAAAATATGTTGTAAAATTTGTGATTATCCTTAATACCTTAGATTGAAATTGTTGCAGTAGTTTAATGTTGGCATTTAAGGCTGTTCCCCATAATTGTCCAGAATGGTTTTAAAATACATTTATAAAAAAAGATTTTTTTTCTGATCCAAGCTTCGAGCGGTGTCTTATTCAATATTTAATATTGTTGTGTGGGATATCGAATGGCTTTCTTTTACTTTGAATGTTTTTTTTTTTCACTTTAGTTTTCTATCTACGAAAATTCCCGGATACAGAGCTTCATTATTGGCTCTTTCAGTATAAACGTTACTTGTGTGGATTTCGATTCATTTGCTTTTATATGTTTTATATTGAGCCACAAACAAACTGTATTTAAGTACTTTTGGAGAGTGTTACGCGCCGTGGTTGCATGGTTGCAAGATAGATACAGCGGTGGACCAATATCCACCGGCAGGTATTTTTTAAAGAGATAGTTTCGCCAGTTTCTTGAACAGAAAAATTAAGTTTCGGAGAAAAAAACATGTTACAAATATGATTGCATGCTATCATGTATATGATTGGAGACGGGTGGAATCTTGTGTGTTTGCACATAATCATAATATGCTGGGGACACAATGCTAGCATAATATGTTAGAACATATTTTTTTGGAGTTATAGAGAGTTTTACTCTCAGAGATCGTAATTATCTCTCGTGGTTTTGTAGAAAGAATATATGGTAGCCGTGTTTGTGAGGAGTAAGGGGATCGACACCATTGACTATAGTCAACTACAGTTATGTTGTTGTATTCTTGTCGGTGTGTCATGCAGAATCAGGAATGTGCTAAAAGTGAAGACAAAACGTAATATTTCTGTGAAGTTTTAATAAAACATCATACTTTAAAAATGACAATAGGATACAAAATAGTTTGTTGATAGTGTATCTTGTGTTGGACAGCAGTGCGTGTGTATGACTCAACAATTCGTTGATGTTCGCGTGAGTTCTATTCTCAGAATGGTAAATAATGATCTAATTTGCTAAATTTTGCTGTTTTCTCGATATGATCTTCGCTGATGTTCTTTGTTGGTGTTATGATTTTGTTGCTTAACTAGGGAATTTTAAGAATAGGTTCGCATAAAGTGTCGATTAGTGCTTCCAGTGGTTCGGTTTGCTGAAAGGCGGTAAATCCGCTTAATTGTCGCTCGCTTAATTGATTTACCCGCTTTATTGATCAGAAAAAAAAGGAATAAAAAATTCCCATATAAAGTACATTAGAAAATTCCCGTTTAATTGAGTTCCGTTTAATTGCGTTACCCTTTTAATTTATCGACAAAATGATAACCTATTTTGGAAATAACGTACAAAAATACCCTGTTAATTGCCCATATAATTTTGCAACGAAATTTTTGATTTGTATTTACAATGCCATCTGTTTACTAATAATAACTCCATATGACTATTTGCCTCAGTACTACACGTTTTTGATGGAGCATTATAAATGTATGCTCATTGATCATATGTTTAGTGCATAGCTGTCCAAAATAAAATGAGGTTGTATTTGTGTGAGAGAGAGCGACCGCACTGAAAGAAATGTCTATTTACAGTATTCAAACATGATGCGGATAATTGAAAAACACAATTGGAATAAAATGTTTGCAAATCATGATGCGATGATTTATAATGGCGTTTCAATGGAAATAACTTTTTCCCTTGAAATGTGGCATAACATATTAGGCATTGAAAGCCACCAAAAGCGTTTTCAAACAGAACATTTTTTTCGTACAATTGCTCCGTCATTTTTTTTCTCTGTGCATCCGACTCTTTTGATGGCAACTCAACGACTGAAACTGAGAGAGTAACAATACGTGTGAATTGAGCGAGCACAATTGTGCCACTGGTGGACAGCTATGGTTTAGTGCACAAAAAGTAAACAATCAAGTGGTTATACGTGTAAATATGAGTGGAAAAAAATATACAAGCTTAAGTTTAAAACAAAATTTAAATCTAATAGCTGATGCCAAAAAATATGGCAAACATGAACTGCACGCAAAATATGAGTGTTCCATGGCCACAATAAGGAGAATTGTAAAAAACAAGGACTCAATCGTTAAACTTTCAAAGACCAGTAAGTTATCAACCAAAAGAGAAAGAACGGATGCATGCGTCAACGTGGAGTGGGCTCTTTTATTGTGGTTTAACCAAATGCGAGAATCCGGATCTATAATTTCACGTAACATGATTTTTGAAAACGCGAAGAAGTTTGCTATTGAAATGGATGAAGACTTTAATCCTAGTTCCGGATGGCTTCATCGCTGCCAGAATAGAGAAGGCATAACACTAAGAAAGCTTCATGGAGAAGATGCATCTTCTGACGGTGATGCTGCAAATACTTTCCTTAATACGGTTCTACCAAATTTGATTTCACAGTATGAACCATCGCAGATATTCAACGCGGACGAAAGTGGATTATTTTTTAAAGCCTTGCCAAAAACAACTTTAAGCAAAAAAGGGGAGCAAACGCGAGGCTTTAAAAGTCCAAAAGAACGACTGACATTGCTCTTCATTTGCAACGCGACCGGCGACTATAAAAAAACAATTGTTATTGGAAAGTCAAAAAACCCTCGCAGTTTCAGAAAAAAAACTTTGCCTCTTCAGTATTAGTCCCAAAATAAAGCTTGGATGACCCAAGATATATGGGGTAAAATTTTGCATTCTCTCGACGAAGAAATGGGAAAACAAGGACGCAAGATAATATTGTTTGTGGATAACGCGTCTTCTCATAAGACAACAGCAAAATTTTTAAATATTCCTCTGGAATATTTAGTATAAGTATCGGTAGTATAAGTATATATGTATACCGATCTCATTTTTTGTTAACTTCATTGAATTGAATTCAGTTCCTTTTATTTATTTGATATGATCCTGTTCTATGGAAATACATCTGTGATCTTTTTTTTTTTTGTTATGTATGTATACAGTCTTTGATTTTTATAACCTACACCATTCTGTAAAACAGGGTTTCAAACAATTTACACAACTTTCTGTTAATGGTGGTGGTATAAGGTGTTATTTAGTCGGCCTCTTCCGACATTAAACACTTCTTACGTATTAAAAATATGAAACAGTAGCTTTTTCGTTTAACCCTGAATGGGATGGGTCCGCTTTATTGAGTCAGATGTGCAACTAAACGGGTTCCGTTTAATTGCATCAGAAACTCAATTAAGCGAGTATCGGTTAAATGATTTACCCGTTTAATTGCGTCAAAAGTTGAACATTTTTCGAAACTCAATTAAGCGGAAATTACTGTAGTACCATTCGGGGTAAAACCTCCTCCATTTTTCTTAATGAGCCAAGGTTACAAATGTAACTGATGACTAAACGGTAGAATTTAACTGCACCGCAATAGAATTTGACATTGTCTACATACAAGTCTGAGATTATACAAGTAAATAAAAAATGTATACATATAAGTTAACAACACCCAAGTTCATTCTCACACATTCTTCCATCCAACACGTGTGCACCAAACCCAGACATAGCGTCAGCAACATTACCTACGAACAATGTCAACAATAACGGTAACTGCTTGCTCATAGAGTTCCCATGATATTCGACCCGGCAGGTGCAACGGTGGCAGCAACGTATCATCAACAACAACTGCAGTCTAGGCTAGAAGTTAAGTTAGCTTTAAGTTATAATTCAGTTTCGGTTTTGGCACTAAATAAAGAAGTCGTGGCCGTTAAAAGCCACGCAGCCTTTTTTTAAAAATAAAATGTAAGTTAAAGTTAATTAATTGGCGCCCAACGTGGGGCCCTTCGTATCCTGAGGCTAGACGAAGGCTTATGGTAACCCACAATAAAAAAGGATTTAGTGCTAAAGAAAGACCAAACTCAAAACAAAAATTCCAAGGAAAAGTTGCGCCCTAGTAACGTAAAGTAAACGGGAGACATTTTTATTGTCAGCATCCTTGGTTGTAGTTAAGAAATAGACATAGAGTCAAAAAGAAATAAAAGTTAAGTGACAATACAAAAATAATAAAAAAAAAAAAAGAAAAAAAAACATTTAAGAACAGAAGTAAAACTGTACCTAGAAATTAAGAGAAAGAGTGAACAAAATAAATAAATTGCTAATTAAAGGAAATAAAAGTAAAGTGACAATCAATCAAAGAAAAAAAAAAGTTTTAAGAAAAGAAAATAATTACAGTTTTTTGAATTTAAGAGACAAAGTGAATAAAATGAATAAAAACACTAATTAAAAGAAATAAAAGTTAAGTGAAAATAAAAAATTTAAGAAAAGAAGTAACACTGTATTTTGAAATTAAGAGAAAGAGTGAATAAAATAAATAAAAATACTAATTAAAAGAAATAAAAGTTAAGTGACAATTCAAAAAAAAAAAAAAATTAAGAAAAGAAGTAAAACTGTATTTTGAAATTAAGAAAAAGAGTGAATAAAGAAAATAAAAACACTAATTCAAAAAAATAAAAGTTAAGTGACGATCCAAAAAAAAAAATTTTTTAAGAAAAGAAGTAAATCTTTGAAATTAAGAGAAAGAAATAAATTACTAATTCAAAGAAATAAAAGTAATGTGACAATTGTTTTAATAAAAGAATCACAGTTTTAAAAAACAAAGAGAAAGAGTGACTAAAATAAATAAATTATTAATTAAAAGACACAAAAAATAATAAACTAGAAGTGGAACCAACGTCAACATCGTAAGCAGAAAACCATGGAAGCTGAACTTTTAGTGTAAGATAATTTTTAGTAATAAATATTTTTTGGTTAAGAAAATTTGTCACACGTTAAGTAACTACCCAAACCTCATTTTCCTCCTATCTTCCCAACAATATTTTCCCTAAAATGACGGAAGTGGACGCAATTGCTGAGAGGCTACAAAGGACCCTCGATATAAGCAACTTGAATGCTACCACGTCAACCCAAAGGGGCCAGGGAACTGTTTCGAGTATGGGTGGGCTGAGCCAGAACCAACAAGAAGACGTACGCGCTATTATAGCTAGTATTTTCCAAAAGGAAGCTATTGAGGAAGTAGGTGAACTACCCGTTACTCAGGTGAATGTGAAAGAATTAGATTCCATTCCCGATATTGTTAAAAGGTTACGAGAATTTTCTGGGAGTCCAAAAGAATTTAATTCGTGGCGAAAGTCAGTAGATAGGATTCTCGAACTCTTCGAAAGCATAAGGGGATCGGGAAAATACTTTGCCATTGTACACACGATAAGATCAAAAATAACTGGGGATGCGGACACCGCATAAGAATCGTATCGAACACCACTTGACTGGGGAAGGATCAAAAAATGTCTTATGATGCACTACTCCGACAAACGCGATATTAGTACATTAGAATACCAAATGACAACACTTTGGCAGGGAAACATGACAGTAACAGAATTTTATCACGCCGTCTATCAGCATTTATCTTTAATATTGGATAAAATAGCATGCCTTGATTATGACGACAAAAGCTTGTTGAATATGACTAACGCTTACAGGGATAAGGCTTTAGATACCTTTATTAGGGGTCTAAAAGGAGAACTGCCGAAACTGTTGGCAATTTCCGCTCCGAACTCTTTACCACAAGCACTACACATTTGCTTGAAGTTGGAAAATATGAACTTTAGAACAAATCATACTCTTGGTCAGCTAAGAGGAGCAGGTGCTAATCAACATAATTTCATGGCACCAAAACAAGGATTTATTCCAGAGCTGGCTCACATTGGAGGACAACCTCGATTCCAACAAAGACCTCCACTCCAGCCACGGATGCAGAAGCCTATGTTTTTTTCAAATCCCCATAGTTTTGATCGCAATCAACAGTTTAGACCCAATTTTAGACAGAATCGTCCTGAGTTTAATCAACCCTATTAGCAGGGACCTCAATTTTTCCGAAATAATGCTATGACCAATAGCCAACCACCACAAAGACCACAACCAATGGATATAGTCCAGACAGGTTAACTACGTCAACCGACCACTGTTAAATAACTCCTCATTTAAAAGACCACCGGGGGGATCTTTTCAGGGACCAACGAATAAAATCCACAGAAACTTCCATTTGAATACGGTAAGCACCCCTAAAGTGGGATGTAATCACACCGATGATCCTCATAAAACAATGGACCCAGAATTATATGAAGAAGGCATTAGTACGTTACCCGAGATTGGGGAATACAACGAAACCATTGCCAATGAGGAAGTCGACGGATATCTTAACACTTTTGATTACAGAAGTGATAATGATAATGATAGAATCGATTATTCAGCCCAAGATATGATTACAGACCTTAATTTTTTTGGTTAAATAGTTCCTCGTTGCCATACTTCACGGTCAAAACGAGGAACGGACAAGAAATTAAAATTTTATTAGACACAGGAAGTAACAAGAATTACATCAGATCAAATTTAGTTAATGAACCGCTACCCAATCAGGAAATTTTTTCAGCAAACGCCATATCCGGCAATTTGTTAGTTACTCATCATACACTAATAGACGTATTCGGCGAAGACATTGGACATATAAAATTTTACATCTTACCAGGATTGAGGACTTTCGATGCAATATTGGGCAATGACACTTTGAAGGATCTATCAGCCGTCATTTATTCAGCCGAGAATTACTTCTCACTAAAGAATAGTATAAATACCTATACGCCAGTATGTTACACAGAATGTGAACAATATTGAAATGCGTATGGGACATTTAACAGAATACCAAACATCTCGTATAATGCAGATATAATCTAAGGAATCTTTTCGCCGATCCCGATGAAAACTTAACGTACACTACCAGAGTAGTGGGAGAAATTCGCACCACAACTGACGCGCCAACATATACGAGAAATTATCCATATCCGATGGCACTGAAAGGTATTGTCGATGAGGAAATAAGCAAACTACTCAGAGATGGGATAATAAGACCTTCGCGCTCTCCTTACAACTCTCCAATATGGGTTGTACCAAAAAAAGAGGACTCATCAGGAAAGAAAAAATACCGTGTTGTTGTGGATTTCAGGAAACTGAATTCAATTACCATTGCTGATAGGTACCCAATACCAGAAGTGGGGGAGGTTTTGTCACGATTAGGAGGTAATAAGTTTTTCACTGTCATTGATTTTAAAAGTCGATTCCACCAAATTCCTCTAAGGGAGAAAGATATCGAGAAGACAGCCTTCTCAGTTAACAATGGGAAATATGAATTTACAAGGTTGCCTTTCGGATTAAAAAATGCGCCCTCCATATTCCAGCGAGCATTGGATGACATACTACGAGATTACATAGGAAAAACTTGTTATGTTTACATTGATGACATAATTATATTCAGCAAGGATGAACAGTCTCATTTCGAACACCTAGAGGAAATTTTTAAGACACTAGATTCTGCTAACATGAAAGTCCAATTAGATAAGTGTGAGTTCTTTAAAAATGAGGTAGAATTATTGGGGTTTGTGGTGTCAGGTGTCGTATGTTAAGACCATACGAAAGAAGGTAGAGGCCATAGTGGATATCCCTTACCCCAGCACACTTCGACAACTGCGATCATTTTTAGGACTTTGCAATTATTATAGACGATTTATAGAAGGATATGCAGACATCGCGAAACCACTGACTTCTATGTTAAGAGGACCCTTTGGAAACATACCCAGATCCGAGTCAAGTAAGGTTAGAATTACATTGGGAGATGCAGAGAAAATGAAATCGATGGTCTGAAAAATGCGTTATTATCCAGGGATGTAATGCTTTATTATCCAAATTACGAAAGGGAATTTCATCTTAATACACACGCGTCTAACGATGCCCTAGGCGCAGTGCTTAGCCAAGACGGAAGACCTATAACGTTAGTTCACAGTGTGGAGGCACCAATAAATGCATTTAAGAACCAAATTTTTCTCTCCGTTGAAGAGGTACCGTCTTACCAATTCAAAATAGTGTTTGCAGGATATCATAGACATTTAATAGTAGAGAGTGATTTTTGCCGCGAGAATCTGGTCAAAGTATTGAAGAGATATTTGAACCCATCTGTAAGAAATTGCATAAAAACATCCGAGTTCATTATGGGAAAAATTCAAGAAATCTATCCTGACTATTTTCGCAATTACAAAACATGTTTTTCGCAGAATGTGTTGGAAGACATTACATCGGAATGGGATCAGGAGAACCTGATAATAGACACACACAAGAGAGCTCATCGGAACGCGCAAGAAAACAAGGTCCAAATTCTAGAGAAATACTATTTTCCTGGAATGTTAGGTAAAATAAAAAGGATAGTGAAGCTCTGCTCAATTTGCAAACAAAATAAATATGATCGGCACCCAAACAAACCCATGTTAAATAAAACTCCAATACCCTCCTACCCAGGACAGGTGATTCACGTAGACATCTTTTCTACCGATAAAAGACCGGTCGACCTATTTTTTGGCAGAACCGTTGATTTTTCTCCAGGGAGTTATGAGCGTACACGACATTCAAACATCGAGAGACTACAGGGAAAACAGACTAAGGACCTACAATACCATAACAAGGACAGAACCGAACCAAGAGAATATCTTCCAGGGCAGAGTATATTCGTGAAAGTAAACAAACGTTTAGGTACCAAGTTGACAGAAAGATACAGGGAAGAAGTGGTGAAGGAAGATCGCAACTCCACAGTAGTCACTCAGAGTGGACGGGTGGTCCACAAAAGTTATATTCGAAACTAACTAAATTTACCCATTACATTGCAGCTTTTTATTACTGTCCGTACTATGCAGAGGGGAAGTCCAAATACTGGACTACTCCAACTCGAAACTGGTGGCAATGCACTCTGGATTGGCAGAAATGCAGACCGGTACATTTAAGATAGTCCATACCATAAATCTACAAAGTTACGAGAATGTTGTCGGACAGTTTGAAGATAATATTATAAGGAATATATCCCATCATCCCTTAATCGCATACCTTTCCTTTACCATATCCCAGATAAAGTCCCATATTGCAAGACTCAAACCTAAAATTAAATCTAAGCGCTCGCTAGATTTTATCGGCACGGCATGGAAATGGCTGGCAGGTAGCCCAGACCACCATGATTTCGAGATTATTCAGGAAAAAATGTCTGATGTATTAACAAATAATAATAACCAAGTAATAATTAACAAATTAACAATAAAAAAAATTAATGAGATCACCAATATGTCAAATGAAATAATAAAATTAATAAAATCTGAACAAATTCAGGAAAATGAGAGAATAATTGAATTAAAATATAAACTCGAAATTCTAAAGGACGAAATTGCAAATATAGAACTTGCAATTCATTTGGCCAAAGTTAATGTCGTCAACTCATTTATCCTCTCATCTCTAGAAATAGAAGTATTAGATAACATTTGTGATAAAGAAGACACTCCATTTAAAAGTACTGATGAATTATTACACTTTTCAAAAGTAAAAATTGTTACAGAAGGACAAAACATTATTTACATCATAAGTATTCCTACAACAGAACCAAAACATTGTAAACAAATATTGATCAAACCCATTAAAAAAAAAAGACAGCATAACTAAAGTAGATTTTAACTATGTTTTGGATTGTACTAATAAAATATTCGGAATAAGGAAATTGTGCCAGTCTTATAACAATCTAAATATCTGTAATATGGAAAACATTGTAGACATATCTGAGTCCGACTGTATCCGAAATCTCTTGAGGAGTCGGAATTCGAAATGCACCACCAACAACAACGAACACGTTCCTACGGTCGAGGAAATAGAAGAAGGAATTTTAATGCTTAATCAATTTGTTGGAGAAATAGAGGCTGACAACTCTACGCTATGGTTGAATGGGTCATACGTAATACACCACTACAATTCAACTATCAAAATCAATAATTGAACCTATATGACGTCTCAAATTTCGGGAACTAAACCTTTGCCTGCATTAGTCCAGCCGATGGAAAATTCAGAACAGAGGAAAACACTTTCACTGGAAATGGTAAATGAAATGAATGTGAACAACTCCCAAATGCTTTACAACTTGGAAATGAAGAACCGTATAAGTCTATCATTGAACATCATTGCAATAGCCTTGATGCTAGTATTGTCTTTTGTGTTAAAACACCTAAAAAGAAAGCATCATCAAAACTCAGCTAAAGAGCTACATTGCGAGAGTAGTCTACAAGGCGAATCTACAACTCAACCAACCTTAGAAAACGAAGATCCACCAACAGGCGACCAACATTCTGAATTGCGAAAACACGCAAAGAATGAGAGCACTCACAGCCTTCCGTTTTTCTGATATCCATACGAGGACGTATGGACTTAAAGGGGGAGGAGTTAACAACACCCAAGTTCATTCTCACACATTCTTCCATCCAACACGTGTGCACCAAACCCAGACATAGCGTCAGCAACATTACCTACGAACAATGTCAACAATATCGGGAACTGCTTGCTCATAGAGTTCCCATGATATTCGACCCCGGCAGGTGCAACGGTGGCAGCAACATATCATCAACAACAACTGCAGTCTAGGCTAGAAGTTAAGTTAGCTTTAAGTTATAATTCAGTTTCGGTTTTGGCACTAAATAAAGAAGTCGTGGCCGTTAAAAGCCACGCAGCCTTTTTTAAAAATAAAATTTAATTAAAAGTTAATTAATTTATATATCTCGAGAAGTTTTTATAATACATTTTTAATATTTTAGCTGCATTATAATTCGGAATTCATGAAGTGGGAAATATCTTGCCGTCACTGACTAGTTGAGAGATACTAAATTTGGAAAACTTCATTTCAAATTGAATTAAAAATTTATGGTATCCTTGTTTTGTATATTTTTTCTTTATATAACTAAATTTTAATTTTAGATTCTTGGCGATGTGGTACATCTTTATCCACCACAAGTGTTGCATTGCCCGCTGATGGATCATGCAATAATTCGGATAGGGGCAACCCAATCCACCATCCCTGATGTCGACTGCATTAATTGTAATACAATAATAAATACATGTGTATAAAAATACAATAAAACCACTTTTTCATTCCGTTTGCAACACCTCGAAAGAGTGATCTGCGACCCTATAAAGTATATATATTATCGGTCAGTGTAACATTCTAAGACATTCTAGCGATGTCCGTCTGTCCGTCCGTCCGTCCGTCTGTTGTCTGTTGAAATGACGATAGAGTGCGAACGACCAACGCTAAGAAGCATTTCAGCTTTGTAGGAAGATGTTTTTTGCCCATAAGTTCGAGAATGGGCAATATCGGACCAAAGGGGAAAAAGTTCCCCTTTACGGGACTAAATATATCCCGGCCATAATCAAATTTTTCAAATATTTTTTTTCACTACATCTGTTCTAAGTTTATATAATTTATAGATGGGGAAAAAAATCCCAAAAATGGGCGTGCTCATGGGTTCCGTGGACCCTTGGGGCCCAAAAAAGGGCCCATGATAAACATGCGCATATGGGTATCGAAGTGCAACGAAATTTACTCGCGAACCCAAATATGCATTTATTTTCATGATTTGGATAACATTTTTGATCGGGTTCCTGGGACTATCGGGTCACGAGCGGCCCAAAAACCGGCCCCTGACAAACATGGACATATGGGTATCGAAATTCAACGAATCCATGATGGAGGGTATATAAGATTCGGCCCGGCCGAACTTACTATTTGTCCACTTGTTAATACTTGTTTTACAGGTTTATACATGATAGAATTATATATCTCTGCAAATTTGGGACAATATGTTACAGAGGCTGTTTTTTTCCTCCCTGTATGATTCAATATACACATACAATTTTATTGGTATTATTTGTTTATATTATAAAGTAGGCCTTGGTCATACTTTATAAAATGATAGTAATATCTCGAAGAAGGCAGCAAAACAGAATTCTTTGTATTCAAACGCGTTTTTGATTGTTTCGACCAAGCTGTGAATTTGCTCAATTGTGCCGTTCATTTTCCTAAATCCAAACTCTGATCTGGGATAAGGTTTTCTTGAATAACAATTGACATTAGCCTTTTTAAGATTAGTATTTCGAGTACATTGAAATGTAATTGTTACAGGCTAATTGGACAATCAGAGTTTTTTTGATCTGTAGATTTGCCAGGAGTAGTGTTATTTGAGCGACATTTCATTGTGGGGGGTTTCCCAACAAGAGATGTCATTTTGGTATTCAAAGAATAATGGAATTTTTTGACATAAATTATCAGATGTTTATTTCATAATCAAGAGGAAGGTATGTCGTTAACAATGAAAAACAACATTAGCTAAATGGTCACCACGACCACACCTACAGGAACATGTCGTATGACTTTTCACTATTTTGACAATTTTTAAATGCCCATAACCTTTTCAAAATTGTTTTTTAATTTTTTTCTGAAAACACGAGTGAAATATTTTTTAATGGAGAATACGTACTCAAATTTTGAAAGATATTGGAAACATAAAATTCCATTTTTAGCGAAAATCGTCCGGTCTGACATGGAATGACTCACATGAGTCTTCCAGTTTTGCTTGCATCCGGTGCATTCTGTGTTCCAGAGCCGCATATGCTTCTGAATCAACCGTTCTGCCTCATCTAATATTTTTGATGCCTTAGCCATCTTAAATTCTAGCATATCTATAATGCTATCAGCTGGACTTGACGTCCTTGGATATCTTGATTGTGATGATTCTTTCTGTACATTTAATTGAGCTTGATCTTTGGTACCGGATGAAACTAGATAAAATTCTACATCTTAATTGCAAAAATAATGGTTCTTAGTGGTTTACTTTATTTGCAGTGTGACTTCAAAGTTCAATAATTATTATTGTTATTGCGCGCATTGGTTAAGAGTGAAATTTGTGTACTTCAAGTGAATATTTTTTAATTAAGTCTTCTAAAAGTGAAAGTTTTATTATGGAGCCGTCTACTTCAGGTATTTGAGCATATGATAAATTTTTGTTTGTTAGATAAATGTTTTGCAAATATTGGCAAAAAAAATAAATGCAATTGCTGCAAAAATGCGGTTATGGTCTTAAAGTATGTGCGAAACAGTGCTACAATTTGTAGCAGCACTGTTTCAACAAGGGCTTGTGTACATAGCCAACAAAGAATGTGTTGTCAATTACATTGACACCGCTATGTACATTAGGGTGGAGTGAAATTTTTTTTTTTTAATTTTAAGTTTCCTGCCTTCTCAAACATTGATCCATAGTAATGGAAATGTGCATGCAAAATTACAGCTTCCTAACTCAATATCTTGAGGTGGCGCATTAGGTATGAAGGTTGATAAATAAGAAAAAAATAGACTTATAAATAAAAATTTTTTTTTGACATTATAATCGTATATTTTACTCAATTTATACATAAAACTACAAGTCCAATGAATTATTATATGAAATTACCATAAAAATAAAAGTTTAATGTTCAGTATAAGAAGTCCGAGTGTCTTATTTTTGACGGAAATACTGAGATTTGGTGTCAAAAACAGGTATTTCTTGCCTGGATTTTATTGTAGTACGAATGAAATCATCTCTAGCAACGGGCCCACAAACCGAACCAATAGAAAGATGACCGATGTATTCAGAATTGGGTTCTGGTATGATTGAGATATGTTCTTCAACTCTAATCTTCCTTTGGGATATATTATCAGCCTTAGTTATAGTCAAATATTTGTCCTTACGACCATCAAAATAAATAGCCGTTAAAGGTTCATGTTCTTTTATAGATTGCAATTCTGTACGAACCTTCTGCCGTTCTCTGCGTATTTTGCTTCTGTCTATTACTTTCACTGAGTCCTCAGTACTGATAAAATTTAAGTCATGTAAAGCAGCATTTACAATTAATGCTGCAGATCGATCAGAAACACCAGTTCTATCACACGTTGTAGCAAGATTTTTCAGCTTATCTCTCATCTGTTGAGTTTTTGTAAGGGATGGTTTAGATACTACTACTTCTGCAGTGCGAAATTCATCGTCCTCATCTGATGTTTCAGCAGAAGAACTGTCAGAGGTCCAAACTATAGCTGGGGCAGATGATGATGTACTTGGAATATCGTTACATTTTGCAGCAAACTCTTCATATTTTCGCTTCCTGATTTCACGACGTCGCATAGATTGAGTTGTCACCTTATCCATAGAACCAATATACATTTTGCGCTCATTTCGTTGATCTTTTAAGAATTTTTCCTCAGCAGCAGGTACTTTAGTCACACATTTGCATAGTTCTCGGGATATACATTTACATGTTGCGATATCAAACAGTTTATTTATTGAATCTTGGTAGAATATTTGCTTTTTCGAGTCATTACGTAATGTTTTCACATTATTGTACTTTTGATAATACAAAATCAGCCTAGACACGACTTGTTGATGGGTAATTGTAAGGATAGATGCTTTACTCCAGATTGCTTTAATATCGGAAGCAATCATTTCACATAAATCTTTGACTGATGGGTCCTTTCCATTATTCAACTCTAACATCTCGTTTCTTATCCATAAGTAATGTTTGATCACATCACAATATGTAGGTAACATATTGTCACTGAATTTGATTGGATCACCAAATAAAGGACACCGCAAATCTTTACGCGTCTTAGGCATTTTTTATTAAGTTTGACTTAACCCAGATAGCGCCACTGTTCGTTTAGAAGGACACCTGACAATGGGAAATATGTGAGAGAAAAGCACCGTTATATTTACACAAAAGTACTCACTATTATATTTACACCAAAGAAGTCACTATTATCAAATAAAACACTAAGTAGTTTGTTCTACTTCAAAGCACAAGTTATGTCTGTCCTTATTGATTAAACTTATCAGATAGGTATGTATTTATACACAAATGATCGACATCTTCTTCGGTCCTAGTGTGCCTCTTGTTTGGTTGTATATGAGACGTATTTTCATGTGCTATTGTGGGTGATCTGGATGTAGTAAATTAGGGGTTGCAAATGTGACGTCATTTCATGTTGTTCTGCTTTAGCCGTTACTGTTGCTATGGGTGATGTAGAATCTACATCTAGTTTATTGATAGTTTTTAAGTAACACCAACATATTTATTACAAAATATATACATAAAAAACGCGTGTAATGCTGTATTGCAGTGCAAAGTGCTATTCTACTATTCCAAAACTAAATATGTATTACAGTTTTATAAGAAAATACTTTATTTGTGTACGAGATAACACTTAGACGAAGTTAAAAACAGTATATTTAGAGGCAAAGTATGTAAGGATATCTATTTTATGATGGTAAGCGTATAAGTAAAAATATTAGTTTTTTAGAAACAATTTTCTCGATGCGCCACCTGAAGATAAAGTCGTAAGGCTTTGATATTTTGCATGAATTAAGCTTTTTTATAGGGTCATCGATTGGCAATACAGGAGATTTAAAAAAATTAAAAAATTTTTTTTTTCCATTTTCACTCCACCCTAATGTACATAAGCCCTTTAATTGTCATTTCTTCCTCATTCTTAGTATTGTTATTGTTGCTTTGTCGTGAGCTTATGCGGGAGTACTAAACCGGCACTTAAGTGCCACATAAATTTACAACATATACATATACATTTTTTGTCCAAAACGAAATACTCACTTAAATAAAATATATTGTGAAAATACGTACCACTGGCAGCATATATCCAACATACATCGAATGCTCCAAACAAAGAATCGATAAATTATACATATTTATAGAAATACACTACAAACTAATAAAGATTCAAAAATTGTATAATTTTATATTCAAAATATAAATTGTATAAAGGGTTATTGTTCGTAAACATTTCGATTTTTAATAACCTCGGCATTTATTGGGTTAATGATAGAGATGAGGTACTATATTCGCTGTATTATTATAAGAAGAAATGCATAAATTCATCTAAGAATTATTTTGAGTTTCGACCCTTTTTTCATACAAAAAAAAAATAATTTTTAATTTGATGTGTCGGAAGGCATTAATGTGTCGGCTCAAAAGGTAATTCGATAAGCTTTCCAACGATCCGATAGAACATAACAAATTATGTCTACGAACTATGGGGAATAGTAACTCGGAAAATATGGAACGTGGGATATAGACGATAATCTTCTAATGAAAGCCTGAATTTTTGGTTATAGATATCCGTGGCATATTTTATGATCATATGCGAAAATCAGAGATTATTAAAAAAATATTATTTTTGCGATTATTTCGTTTGTCGTTAAAAAAAACACAAAATGGACACACTATTACGAAGATAACAGCTGTGTCTGAAATCAGATTAAATTGAATGAAGCAATGTTGTAAATCAAAATCCTAAATTCTACGTACGTAGCCAATCCCATGGACACTTTTTTACTTGTTGTTCTGTTTCCTCCTCTTCCAAGGCGGCCATCGTTAATGCTGCGCAACATAAAATAAAAAAAAATTATCGTCCTGCTGCATGAAATAAATTTCTATCTTTGTTATGAAATAAATTTCTATCTTTTGACAGTACATTGAAATATAGTTTGTTGTGAAATATTTGTTCGAGTGTTTCTCGTTTTTGTTTGTTGGAACAACTGTTAAATAGTGAGAAAAAGAAGTTTGGGAAAACATGTTTGCCATATCGACCCCTTTGCGCGGAATTATCGTATATGCCAATTTTTTCGAAATTGAGTTTTTGATGCAATTTTGTTCTACATTCAAAGACACGTCACCTGACAAAATATTGTAAGCGAATTCCACTTCGTTGCTCCAAAAATTGAGTGAATAATTTTCATATTGCAAGCGAAAGCAGAGAAAAGTAGAAAAATGGCTCTCCTGTAAAATTTGGATTTTGGCACATACGATAATTCCGCGCAAAGGGGTCGATATGGCAAACATGTTTTCCCAAACTTCTTTTTCTCACTATTTAACAGTTGTTCCAACAAACAAAAACGAGAAAATATTTGGTCGTAGTGTGACCACAAAATCAACCCTGTGTTATTTTGGGAAATTTTTGTAGAAATACGAACAAATATATTTCCGACTAATATTTTCCCAGTGTGACGGTACCTTTAAGCTATTGATAGTGAACAACTTGAAGGATTCGATCGCCAATTTTCTATTGAATGTACAGCTCAGGCTGCTAATAGTGACACACTTGAAGTGTTGTAATCTTTAGAAAGAGAAAAAGACTCATGTTTAATTCTAAACAATATAAAAAGGTTAAACATCCGGAATTACAGTCCAAACTTGCAGATATGAAACATCGAAAATTTTTGGCTAACTGACATGGTTATTGCTCATGACAACAGTCAATTTGTGT
The DNA here is from genome assembly GCA_958296145.1 of Hydrotaea cyrtoneurina. Classification (NCBI taxonomy): domain Eukaryota; kingdom Metazoa; phylum Arthropoda; class Insecta; order Diptera; family Muscidae; genus Hydrotaea; species Hydrotaea cyrtoneurina. Next base: position 59,291,904 of record OY282512.1, on the reverse strand, counting down.
AAATGAAGGCCTAAGAGCGGATCATTTAGGGTCTGTAGATGTTTTGTCGTCACATTGGCAGATGGTCGTATATTTCAATATGCATTCGTTCCTTGATATCATACATAGATTGGATGAAGTGTTGACAGGAATATAACCACGTTTTGATTGAAATGAATCAAAATGTGTTCCTCAAGATATAGCAGGGTCCAGAAGAATTTATAGGTTCGTTGCAACACACACTATTTGGTACGATGGATGCCGACGACAGAAGAAAGAGATCATGAAGAATTTGTTTACAAAATCAGAACGATCTAAAGAACTTGATTAAAAAATATTTTACGAAGAAATAAATAAGAACTTTAGCAGCATGAAAGACCGTCTCAACAACGTTACACAAACGATGAAAGGGGATTGTATCGTTCTTTATGAACCAATAAAGCTCTTTATGATAACCAATGAGCTTCAAATCATTATCGAAGAAAATGAAGGAGTACAAGCCGAGATAATCGATCTATTAATAGATATAAATAACGTCAAGTTAAAGCCTGCGCTTGTCACTCCCGTCCAGCTTCAAGAGGAAATTTACAATATCAAGAAAATATTCCGGCGTATTTGAAGGCCGACCATAATAAAGAATCAGTTGGTAATAACGATTCCCTTGTCTAGCTATGTGTCTCAGTATTATCCGATCATCCCCTTACACTTCGATAGCCATAATTCAAAAATGATAGCGATTCCCAGAAAACATTATATCGTTTACCACTTACATATAGATACCTACCGCTTGATGTCCCAATCTGATATCAGCAGCTGTCATCAGCTATCAGAGGAAGAATATAGTGTGAAGGTAGTTAGCCTTGGATAGACGCGAGCGATAACACATGCAAATATCACCACTAAAGCAAAGTAACATCAACAACTGCAATTTCAAGGAGACGACTCTAGATGTCTTTTGGACGAAACTTCATGTCGCGAATAAGTGTCTATTCAAAAGCCACCTCTGACCGTCTTCTAGGCAGGGCATATCCGCACGTCATCCTGGACTTACCATTACAATGACTAATCTCACTTGATCAATGTTGTATCATGTTGGAAAAATTTCTAAACCCGTTGTCACCCCATTCCAAATAATATATATATCGTCTAATATAACAAAAAAGATCCGTTTTCATGATATCAAAGAATAAAAGGAGGACAAGTCCATTCAGATGACACCAATACTGTTGTAATCTTAATTCGAGTTATAAAGTTAATCCACCTCGAAACAAGCTTTGTCTTAAAAAAAAATGTCCGAGATCACCAACTTTGGAGCCCTAAGGTAAACGTTTTATTAGCCGCTAAAACTAAAAGAATGTTTGTGCTGAATTTCATTAAAATAGGAGGCGATAAATAATTCGATCTACGGTTTTTGAATCGTTTTTCTTTGGAATTACCCGCACTGTAGTTCACATAAACGAAAATCAGCTTTATTGAAAAATCGGTTATGTGAAACACATTTTTGATGCAGACAGAAACATATGTGATACGAACACCGCTTAAGAGAAATATGATGAATGAAAAGGCAACAAAAAATAATGGGAGGAGAATTGACGGATCAAGAGCTAATAGCAGAGATGACGTATATGGTCAATGAAAACGTTGAAAATGCTACTACGAAGGAGCCATTGGAATTACTGTATGTTATGAAAAATTTTTTTGAGACAATTCTAAAGACTTGGCCAAAGTAAATTATGTGCAAAAGCAAATTATGCATAAGCGAGACAAATTTCTTGATTTTTTTTCATTTCCGCTTCACAGAATTCGACTGTATACATTATAAATTACACCGGTACTCGGTTTCATTTCAGATGAATTACTTGTGTTTGAGAGCATCTTTGTTCAATGAACATGACTTTCTGCCAAAGCATAATAGGGCAATAACATGTTTTTGGTAAGTTGTAATGACGCTGTTCGAGAACTAACAATACATTTTTTTAATATATTTCTTACTATTTCAGTTTTAAAAGAAGTTTGAAACTGTTACTGTTGCGTTCTATTTCAATTATTCTTATTACGGTCGCTTGTTATCTATCGAGAGTTTTGTTATGACCAGCAATGCGCAATCACATTTTTTTGAACAAATAAAATATGCATCAAATATATATTTACCACACATTAACTTGTTTGTAGGTTATATTTATGTATTTTCTATACACAATGTTGTGTTACTTTTTATTATTTTTTCCATCTCTATATATCAATTAACCCTTTCAGTGGATTTGTCGAATATATTCGACACTTCATATGATTTTTAGCACGTCAAAACCAATTGAATGCCACGGAAAGGATTAATAGAGAAAAAAAAATAGCTGCAAATACAGACATATTCGCACTTGTGTATTTGCTCAAACTCGCTATTACTTTTGCGCAAATATGAAATTGCAGCCAAAGAAACTTAGTTTAGAAGCAAATAAGCTTTATTTGGTACAAGCTCCAAACACGCGATTTTACTTGTGTGCAAAATTAAAAAAAAACTGATTGTTCAGCGTGTGTTACACATACAATCACGTCTATTTACCCGCCAGTCGCGCTGGTAACCAGAAGCTCCATGTAAGTAGGCATTTCGCATACGAAACACATGAGTACCTACTTTGGACACTACTGGTATGCTAGAGTTGTATTTGCTTCGAACCACTCACATTACCGTACGCAAGTATACACTGATGTATATGAAGGAGTTTGTTTTCTTTTGTCACTTCACTCTCTTTATTTACAAAGAGAATCGCAAGCACACAAAAAGTCCCGCTATCCCCACGCTGATTCTGCTGTTTGTGGTGTTTTCTTTTGTTATGATGTCTTCAGTCGTTATTAATACTTCAACGATAACTGATCGTGGAAATTGTGTTCAAATAAAGCAAGTTCTAGAAAGAATAGAATTAAAAACTATTTGTTGTCATTTTATATTTGAAAACAATATCCACTTTTATTTATCGTTGAACTTTAAGAATTACGACTGACGCCACCATAAAAAAAAAATAAAATATGTCATACCTCAGTAGCGAAATCACTGGTGAGCAGTGGTGCCTATGGTAGCGAAAGACTACCACCTATGACATCCACGTGTTAAATTCGCCACTCAATTGCATTGCTGGCGGGTAAGTACTGGAGGTTCTTGGTAAGTAGTCAAATAAGTACTCATTCAGTACTTACAACGACTGCTGGGTACATACTGATGAACATGTATGGGTTCTATGCTCATATGTATGTACGAATTGACCATTGTATCATCACATATTCTCTTTATTTTGACTAACTAAAACGAATAAACAGTTAAATGTTTCGGATTGAAAAATCAAACTGGGTGCAGTATTGGCTTTTGTATGCGTCGATCATTCAGATGTTTCTCAGGTCCAAATATACATAGATTTTGAATTTGAGTAATATCAGATCATAAATGCAAATTTTCAGAATAATTCCACCCCATCGCCACCTACCGGGTCTAGTTATTCACATTTTTTTGTCATGATCAAATAAAATTTATGTATGTAAATAACTTCATGCAAATTTTAGATATCTTTGGAATTGTCGCTTGTCTTTCATTGAAGGTTTTGGATTTAGAAACCACTCAAACATTCAACACAACAATGTTCATCTCTCTTTAATCTTCACTCATTTTCGCTATTTGTAAAAAGGTTATACTTGCGCGATCTGTTAGCGATTACTTGCGAAATGGTTAAAGTAATGAGTTTCAGTTAACTACACGCTGAAAAAAATGGCCATTTTAACAAATTTCAGCAAACAAGTTCGCATCAAACGTATATATATTTTTCCATACCACAAATATAAACTTGTTTGTAGGTGATAAATATCACATGTATATGTATGCATTTCTGACTTACTTTTTTGTTTTTTTCAATTTGTGAATTTCTATATAACAATCCATCTCATTCTCTCGGTATTGCTTTTATTTTAAAGAGCGTAAATGCAGAAAAAAAAATTACGAAAACAGTTGCAAACACACACTTATTCGCACCCAAATGTTGTACTTTGTTTAATTTAATAAGTTCGTTGTCTGTTTTTCCCAAACACGCTATTGCTTATACACAAATATGTAATACTAATAGCAAACGAGTTATATTTACATCCAAATAAGCTTTGTGTAGAAGGAAATAAGCTTTACTTGCTACAAACACCAAGCACGCGTTTTACTTGTGTGTAAACAAAAAAAAAAGACGTATTTTTCAGCGTGTAGCATTTTTGACTTTGGTACCACTAAAATCTGCAATAGTTGGTGAAGCAGTTATGTCAAAACTACAGTGGTAATAACTATGTAGTGGAATACAAATAACACACGGTGGTAGTCACACTACACTAGTTTAAGAATTATTTTTTTTATTTTTTATTAACATTTACCAAAATGTACCTGAAGGTCGAAGATAAAAACTATTAATTATATAATTCTTAAGTATTTAGGCGCGGAATATATAATTTTCCAACTACAAGAATCAGCGATTGGCACTGAACCGTTTTGTTGGTTATATGAAAAGCCAGATGCACTGGAAGCTGTAAGCGCTTAAATGGGTTGAAATCATTGAAATTATCTTTTACATTTACCGCTGATGATGGCTTCGATGAAAACAGCAAGTCTATTCCATTGCACACTTTTGTTGGGTCTTAGTTGTGAATGAGAACCAATGGCGTACCAACTTTTCAAGTTAGGATGACATCCTAGGTCGTTTCAAATCAATAATAATTTTGGACTTAACAACTGCACTGGGTACCTTCAATTGAATTTATTAGATTATTTGGTAACAAGTTTTTTCTTAAAATTATGATTCTTTGAAGCCAAAATCAAAAAATTTCGCAGTATCGGAAAAAACTTTCTGAACAACATTTTTAATACATGACTTAGGCGAAAGTAATTATTTTCTGAAATATTTGAGAGTACTTTTTGGAAACGTTGCTGATCAAAACACAGAAGCTTTTGAGCGGGTTACCCAGCCATTACACTGGATAGTGATTTTTCGAAAAACTCAACGCACTCACACTTTTTTAGCAATACACACACATTTTTGCTACAGGCAGACCGACTGCCAACGAAAATTCTTTGGTAGTGAAATTTGAAACATACAGATAGTAACGAATGTTAGAGACCCCAAATTATTTTGTTGTGTCAATTGTGTTTTGACGGTTTTGTCGTATTAAGATAAGTTACATTTTGTGCATATTTCTTAATAAATACTTCTTCGGACAAGTTTGAAGTACATAAACCAAAATGTTGACGTGTTTATAAAAATTTGTTTGTCCATACATTTTCCCAAATGCTTTGGAAATTTTTGGTGTAGGGAAAAATTGTGTTTTTGTTTACTGCTGCGGACGACATTTTTTCTTGAGAGAAGTTACTCTGGCGACGACATTCTTCAAATGATGTGAAAATATTTACAGTTTCGAAATCAAACAACAATATTTTTTGTCTATGTTCTGAGCTTTTTTTTTATTTCGCGGTTCTTGTTTATAGTATTGGCTACAAAATCTAGATCATTTTCTTTATATTTTTGGAATTCCGAGCCAAAAGGAATTTGGAAACAGCGATCTATGAATCAAATTCGTAAATAATGGGGCGATAATCCCAGCTCATTGCATTCTAATGCTTCCATGCAGTCTCTCTCTCTGTGCATAAGGCATAACTTCCCAAAAGAACTTTGAGAGAGCAACGGTTTGGGGCAGGTGATGACGTATATCAAAGCCTACCCCAAGCAACAATAATTAGTACTACCCTTTTTGAAGTATTGGATAAAGAATATGAAACAAATCAAAAACAGCTGTTATGGGTACCTACACACAAGAAAGAACACATTCTACCTATCAGCATTCTTATTATAGTACCATTAATTTATTCGGAGTACACATCTCTAACAACTACAAAAATTTATTTCACATCTCTATCTTCTTTAACAGGAGTTAATTGCGTTGCTATGTTAATTGCGTTGCTCTGCACGATGAACTAAAGAGAAATATTTTTAGTTGCGTTAATGTAATAATTTGTGCAAAAATTATTCGGTATTCTATAAGACAAATATCAATTGGTACTCTTCTGCGAATACCAATTTTATTTCAAATGGCTTAAAGAAAAAAACATGGACTTCATCTCATACACCTCGAAAAATAGTCGACATTTTAAAGTTGTCTAGATAAAACTGATACAAATAATGTAAAATCGGACTTGCTTGGTTCAGTGTGTCGTGGCGTTATGTTAAGCTGCCATCAGACAATATGTTTTAATACATATGTAAAAAACATATCATCTGATGGCAGCTTTAGTTGAGCGAAAAACCAAATATGATAAAGAAATTATTCTCTATATCCTATACCCCACAAAACGTTCCAATACCCCACGTAACGAAACAAATGTATTAAAGGAATGTATCCTTACAGCGGTAAATGTGCCTCGTTAGTGTTGAAAAGTTTTGAAATGAGGTCCAAGTCGATGCAAAAAAGTCGGCGGCGGCTCTATGCAGGCTCCAGCCGAAGATTTTTCTTACACAAATTCTATTGTTTTCTTTAATAGTTTATTTACTCCAGAGTCTGAATCAGCTTGGACCTCTGCGCAGCACATACAAATAAACGAAAAAACTGCTTGAAAAATAAAATTCATGCATTCATGCGCAATTTTCGAAAATGCAGTATCGTTTTGCATGCAGTATCTTGATCTCAAATCAAGTATAATACCGGAAAATCCAGTACAGTTGGCACCATTACTTATACAACTAATGTCCAAGAAGCAGATATTCTAGATCAGAAATTTCATTCAAATCATAGCATCTCTTCGACTTTAATTGATCAACATACTGTATGCATGGTACCAAATGTACATCAAACAATTGCTTGAAGAAGCATCCTCGAACTGGGATACACTTTGTATCCCATATAGTTGGTTACTTCCCTATCGCCTGGAAGAAATCTAAGTTATAGCCAAAATCCGGTAAAAAGCTAATAATCCTACCGACCAATAACTCTCTTGAGCTCCATGATCAATATTTTTGGAAAAGTCTTGAAGGAGAAAATTGTGTTTTTTACTGAATTGTGTTCATTTACCGCAACAATTTGGAATTAGGGCTGAACCTAATATCATCCAACCTTTGGTCAGACTTTAGAATATTGTAAAAAACAATTTCAACAATGGCAGACCTACGGCCACGGCATTACTAGATATCAGATCTGCTTTTGAACAGTTTGGTACGACGCACTAGTCCACAAATGTTTAGCTGTTGGATGAAATATGTCGTTAATTAAGGTCATTCAGAGTTGTTTGAGCAATATACCATTTAGAGTATACTATATTGAATATCAGCATTCTTATACTTATACCATACCAGAGGACAACATTTGTACAAAATTTTCACTAATGATTTCCCTTGTTACTGGGCTGTGAGTCAATTTTTGAGGATGACACGGCAATCTGAGCTCAGGGTCCCTTCTAGCTGAAATACTGGTAAATCTACAAAACTCACATTAAACGTCTACAAGTTTCTCAAAATAAAATTCTCAAATTGATACAAATTACGATATCACTTTTCTACTAGTCGTTAAGACTCAGACTTTCTTAACGGATAAAATTATTATTATTACTAATAGATTTTGTGAAAAATATTCTTATTCACAGTCCCAACAGTACGAAGATTCCTTAATTTTATCCTTCAACTCTTGTTTACTTTTTTATACATCAACAAAAATTAATTCTTATAAGGTTTTGCATCGATAGTTATCTTTCACGTGGTCCCAAAGGAAGAAGTTGCATGGTGTTAAATCACAAGATCTCGGTGGCCAATTGTGATCACCTCTTCGAGAGATAACAAGGTCCGCAAATTTTTCGCGCCTTGTTGAAAGTAAACGTTGTTCAGATCAATATCATCCAACTCCGACCATAAAAAATCATTAATCATCTCTCGACAGCGCAATGCATTCAACGTAACTGTTGATCTAACCTCATTTTCGAAAAAGTAAGGTCCAATGACCCCGGCAGACCATAAACCGCACCAAACAGTCACACGTTGAGGATGGAGAGGCATCTCAACAACAACTCTGGGGTTTTCTGAGCCCCAGATGCGACAATTTTGCTTGTTGACGTAGCCCCCGTGTTGGACGACCCAAAAATTATCACAAATTCTGTAGTGATATTGAAAACTAAATATCTTTTTTTAAGACTATTCTCACAACATATCCTCTCCATTTGTAGGACACAGTGGCCACTTTGTGACCATATGAGCACGGAACCCAAACATTTTCATCGGTATGCAAAGTGACGTCATTATGCGAGTCTTTGTGCTACAGACAAAAATAATTAAGTGGATTTTGTTACAACAAATCGTTTTATTTATAAAACGTTCTATAATATTGACACATAGGTTTGTTACATATAAGTCTGACGAAAAAAATTGTTGCTTTAGTCGCACTTGATAACTTTTGTTCTAGAAAAAAGCCAAAAGAAATCTTTTTAAAGGGCGTGGCACCGCCCACAAACGTCAGAACTTGACAGGTTCACATCTCATACACCATTCGCGGTACGAATGCAAAGTTTTTTGGAAGAGAGGGCGGTGTGAAACCTTTTTTAAAGAAACCGTTGTAACAGCGTTAATTGTAGACGGATCGTCCTATAAATTTCACAGTATGTTTATTAGGGTGATGACTTTTTGATTTTTTTTCTCAAAACTTATTTCCTGTTGCATGAATGAATGTACTTTTGCGTATTCATGACTAAAATAACGTTTATTCCATTGAAATATTGAAAAAGGTCACGCACAAATCACTTTGAAAAATCATTTTGTGCGTGAGGTTTTTTTTATCGAATTTTATCTAATCTTAAATAAAAACTCTTCAAAATATGATACAGGCAAACGAGGTTGTATAAAAGTCATCTGCGTATAAGCAGTATTGTATTTGTTTGTGATTTCTCATTCTAGAGAACTACAGATTATGGAGATCCCTGTAGAATACCATTATCAAGCTTTATTTTTGTTGTTAATTTTCCATTTACAAATACCGAGAATGTTCTATTAGTTAGGATTTCACGTAATTGTATTTTTTTTTTACCGATTTTCCAATTCCGCAATTAGATAAGAATGCAGTCGAAGGCCTTTTCGAAGTCAATGCTGAATACCGAAAAATAATTATGTCGAGCTAGATACGTAATACTAATAGCAAACGAGTTATATTTACATCTAAATAAGCTTTGTGTAGAAGGAAAAAGGCTTTACTTGCTACAAACACCAAACACTCGTTTTACTTGTGTGTGAACATTAAAAAAAGACGTATTTTTCAGCGTGCAATATTCCTAATGAATTGCATCTTGCATATTTAAAGCAGTTCGAAACCTTGGTCCCCGTTCAATTGAGTTTTATAATAATTAAACACTTTTTAATACAAGAAATTGTTTAAACTTGCGAATAAAAAGATTTCGAATAGAAATAACGAAACAAAGAATTTAACACAATGCTTGCTCGGAGTTCAATCATCTTCCTCAAGACTTAAGGAATAGATATCGAATCCCGCTGTTTGAAAACCAAATTGTACAAGAATGCTTCTGTTGTAGGAATGTTTCCGATTTAATGGTTAATCCGATTTACTAAAAGTGTATTTGTACACATGTAATTAATAAGCTATATTAAAATATATTAGTGATACATTTAAAGCCAACTTGCCCCAAAAATTTCTTAATCGCTGGGCATCATTTTTTTTGTAAATAATTAATAAATGTATAAAATTTTATTAAAAAAATAGAGAAGGAGAGAGAAAAGAAACTTGTGGCACTCCTGCGATCAACCTATGCTCGTTGTGTGAGACCCATCCATAACTACTCGTATAGAGCGATCTCTGAGAAAAATCGATATGAATCCAGAGAAGGTCTTACCGACACCAAATGCAATAAGTTTTGGTATGAGTGCTTCATGCCAGACTCTATCGAACGCTTGGAAATATCTATAGATACGACCTTGCAACTTTTCGTATAGAAAATTTTACGCCAGACAACTTTTCGTATAGAAAATTTGACGCCAGACAACTTTTCGTATAGAAAATTTGACGCCAGACAACTTTTCGTATAGAAAATTTGACGCCAGACAACTTTTCGTATAGAAAATTTGACGCCAGACAACTTTTCGTATAGAAAATTTGACGCCAGACAACTTTTCGTATAGAAAATTTGACGCCAGACAACTTTTCGTATAGAAAATTTGACGCCAGACAACTTTTCGTATTGAAAATTTGACGCCAGACAACTTTTCGTATAGAAAATTTGACGCCAGACAACTTTTCGTATAGAAAATTTGACGCCAGACAACTTTTCGTATAGAAAATTTGACGCCAGACAACTTTTCGTATAGAAAATTTGACGCCAGACAACTTTTCGTATAGAAAATTTGACGCCAGACAACTTTTCGTATAGAAAATTTGACGCCAGACAACTTTTCGTATAGAAAATTTGACGCCAACTAGACAGATAACTTTTCGCGGCGCACAATAATTTGGCAAACGCATATTTCGTGTATAAACAACATTAATTTTTTCCCTAGACAACGATTGTGCCGCAAGTCGACAAAAAATAGTCAATTTTTAAAATAAACTCGTTTATTCCCTCGAAAACTACTTCGGTCAAACCTTCAATAAATGGTTGGTTATACTCAAACTCGTATAGAATTCGTATTGTTGCGGTCCTGAACCACTAGTTCGGTTTTTAAAATTGGTTTTAGATACCGTAGTTCCGGTTCGGTTCAGAAGTTCAAAATAGGAAATTATGGTGTCAGAAGGAGGAAAGAGGGAGTAGTGTGGTTATTGACATTTATTTTGAATTTGCGAGTCCATGGATAGCCGCGTATTCCGACTACTTATCCTAACGTCGGGAATCACACGACGGAAATCTGATGAAGATTTACCGTTAAAATATCTATAGAATAGCTATACACAACCCATATTTCGGCGATGCTGAAGGAAGACAACAGATTTTGATACCCTGCTATACCCTATCATCACCACCGCTCTCGTCTGTACACGGTCCAAAAGCTCCATTTCAGACGGGATGTGGGTGGTGTAAATATTTACTATATCGGATGTGGTGAAGTATTTCTTGCACCGCTTGTATGCATCTTTCAAATATATGGCTATGGAATATATGGCTAGCCCAACAAGCATTCAAAAGAGGATAGATATGATTGAAAACGAACAAAAATTTTAAATTATAAAAATTTGTTTAATTTTGCTTTCATATAAAACACTATGTAAACAAATAAATAATTAATCATAGTGGAGAAATAAAATATTAAACACTTTCGTAAAAGAAAAAATGCAAATCATACTTTAGTTCAAGTTGAAGATGTTATAAAAACCACTTCAATGCTGTTCCTTAATCATTTTAATGATAGATTGCATAAATATCAGGTAAACAACCAAACATGTTTTAAGAAAGATTGTGAGCCAACTTAAGTAAATAAGTAGCAATAATTTTTACGGGTTTCATTGTAAATAAAAAAGTTATAAACCATTTAAACCATATCGAGCCATAACCGCCGAAAAAATGTATCCCACAAACTCGAAATTTTACAGGGGAAGGTTTTTTTTAAGTAAAATCAGTTTGAATAAAGCCATTAATTTAAAATGTATAATGTAAATATTTTTTTGTGTAATACATTTAATTTTAATAATTTTAAATATATATTTGCATCATAACGGTTGTTTTTGTGGGATACATTTTTTTGCTTTCCTTCTGGCAACTTATTATTAAAAAAGTGTGTGTGTTACACACAAATTTATTTTAAGGAAGTGACTTCCCGTTTTTTTTTATTTAATTTTTTTACTTACTCCTTAAAATTAAATTTAATTTAATTTAAAAAAAATAAATGTATACATTTCATAGTATATTGGATAAAACAAAAATAAAGTAATCTAATTCATATATTAAAAGTTTTGTGTTAACAAAGTAATGTTATTCATATTAAAATCTTGAAAACTTGAATAACGATAGATAAAAATATATAAAGATCGCTAAATACTATCTTCCTGGTCGGTTTCAGGTAGCAAATCTTTAAAAGGTCCATCCCATTTTAAATTTAAATACTCGTGTTGGAATTTTACGGGTATAGTTTTTCTATGGCAAAGCGTTTTCAAATCCTTATATTTTGCAGAAGAACTGTTTAATATATCATCATATAATTGAGTCCCTTAGAAACTATTTCGGAGTTTCGTCTGGATCGTGGAATTGAATTTAGATCATAATTTATGGTTTCAGATTCATCAAAGTAGCCATATTTAAGAGTAATATTTGGAGCGTAATTTTGTAAATTAAATTTTCACTGAATTTGGAAGTAACGCCTGTGAAAATGTCTTCCAGTCATTAAAATCACTGTTAGTTAATTCAATACAATTATATTTTCTTGGGTTAGTTCTTGCATTTGATATTATGGTGTACCACTCACTTGGAGCCCAAATAGTTCTATTCCGAATAAACGATTCAATTGTACTACGTATCGAATCAACAGGCATCATGGTGTGTCCAGGCAACAAGTATGTTATTTTTATATTAGTCACAAAATTAGAATTTTCAAGAAAATAGGTTAATGTCGCAAGCATAGCTCTGTTTTTGTTCTGTCCTGCGCAGCTATCACAATAAAGATGGACTATCGACTGGGTTTTTCTTTCATCGACTAATTTAAGGTATTGGAAAACAGTTGTGCAAATTTCATTACACCCTTGTTTACCATCCTTTTCTCCCCATAAAAAACAAAACCCATCTCTTGTACCACTCTCATAAAAACTTTCATTGTAGAATGAATATTTTCTAGAATAGAACAAAGCAACAATTTTTCCATAGGGAGTATTTAAGACCTTTTGACAAACTTTAAAACTGGTATTATTGATATTGATAAAATAATTAAAGCTGCACTTTTTTCTGTCACTTTCTCCATATCGTCCTTAAATATCGACTTGTTTAACACAAGAAGACAGCCAGTCTTTCTGTCTAATTTTGTTGCCTATTCCCCAAAAATGTTCATTTATTCTTACCCTTTCATCTTCAGAAATTTTACCTTCGACATATTGTTCTAAAGCTTCCAAAAATACATATGTCAACAATACATAAAAACAATATAAAAGTTTACTTTATGTGAGAATTAAGGAAGTCAGGGAAAACACTTCCTGAAAGATTATTCCACATACGAACAGTTCTGCTGAAGAACGTGCGTCGACCGGTCAACCGGCCATTTGAAAATCGACGAATGAGACTCCCTGGATAGCCGCGTATTCCGATAAATGTTCTAACGTCAGGTTCCAGACGACGTATATCTGACAGATACCGCTAAATATATATAGAATAGCGATACACAACCCTCATTCCGGCGTTGCTGTAGGGAGACAATAGAGTAGCATACCCTACCATCCCCTATCATCACCACCGCTCTCCTCTGTACACGGACCAAAAGCTGCAAGATGTCTTTGGAGCCCCTGCTCATATATGGGAGTTATATTATATTTTTGGCCGGATGTATATAGTGTAAATATTGACGAGATTGAATGTTTCTTTCGACACTTCGATTATATGGCTAGCCCAACGAGCATCGCCCTGTATCTTCCTGCCCAGAACACCTTAGATCGCCTTAAAATTGGCTACTTTCCCACGTGAAGTGTAAATACCAGCACGGTACGACATGTTGAAAAGATTTCGCAATGGACGAACTAGCGTCGAAGAGCACCTACATAGGACATGTGCTAAAATACCATCCAGACCCAGAGTTTTATTTACGTTATGATCTGCAAAAACCCTTTTAACTCCACGTGTTCGAAAAAATATTTGAGGAATCGAACTAGATACGTTGTCGATCACGGGGTGTGTTTGACTGCTTTCTGGCAAAGATAAAGATAACCTTCTCGTAACAAGAGTTGAAACAGAGGACGAAGAATTGTCGCTTACTCTTTTAACAAATGACCAAATGCTCTTACTACCCCTGGTAGAAGAAAGAACTTTATCACGAAGACGGTGTTAGTGAATTTGTTTTTCGCGCCTATGTACTCTGGCATAATTGGATCGTGCCTGCTTACATATCTGCGCAGAGGTGCCATTTTTATTTAAACGCCCTTTTTATATCTGACAGCATCTTTGCGTGTCTGATTCAACCAACAATTATTTGAAGGTTTAATCGAAGTAGTCTCCGAGGTATTGTGGAAGGCCGTAGTGTGGTAGGTAGTTAGTGTGCGATTATCATACAAAAGAACCCGAGTTCGAAACCGGGTAAGACCGTCAACATTTTTGTCAGCGGCTGTTTTTACCTCGTAAATGTTGGCGACTTTACGAGTAAGAGAGCAATCTCTAAGCCATGTATAACTACTCTAAAAAAGCATTAGCCGTTCGGAGCCGGCTTTAAACAGTAGGTCTCGGTCAGTGTGTATACAAACTATATCGTACATATCTCACTACTTCGAGAGAAGTTCCCCGCCTGTTCCTTTATGGAATTTCATTTCAGCAGCAACATCAACATTATTGTCTAGGAATCATAATTTCTAGTTAATGTCCTGATAAAAATTATTGAGCTCAGCTCAACTTCCCTTTTCGTATATGTACATTGTCCGCTTCGTGACTGGTTTAGAAGAGGCTCATATATCAGCGAACAAAAGAGATGCTGATATTGTGCAATGATCTGAGTTTCCCAGAGGGGCAAGAATGTTAACCTAGTACTTTTCAGGGTGGGAGGTTAAAAAAGGTCAAGAATATTCTGTTGTTGCCCATGGATATCGACGAATCAGACACTTTTGATGTTCTGGGCATGAAGATACAGGGTGATGCTCGCTGGGCTAGCCATATATTCGAAGTATCGAAAGAAGCATTCAAGTGTTTAGGCTTTTTGAAGCGGTGCAAGAAATACTTCACTCCATCTTATCTCGTAAATATTTACACCACATACATCCGGCCTAAAATGGAATATAACTCGCATATAGGCGCCCCGGTAGGCGAGTTGGTAGCGTGCTTGCCAATCAGCGTGGGGGTTGTGGGTTCGATTCCCACCAGAGGCTTTGGTCTCTCGCTGCAAAAATCTAAAAACATATGGTCTGTGTCACCCGGTTTACCCTTGGACCCAAAAATTAGAATATAAATTTACTTTGTATTGTAATTAATAATAAATAAATAAATAAAAAACTCGCATATATGGGCAGGGGCTCCATTAACATCTTTGAAGCTTCTGGACCGTGTACAGAGGAGAGCGGTGGTGATGATAGGGGGATGGTAGGGTATCCAGCTCTATTGTCTCCCTACAGCATCGCCGAAATGTGGGTTGTGTATCGCTATTCTATAGATATTTTAATGGTATCTGTTCTGAAGATATCCGTCGTCTGGTCCCTGACGTTAGAACATTTAGCCGGAATACTCGGCTATCCAGGGTCTCTCATCCGTTCATTGTGAAATGGCCGGTTGACCGGGCGACGCACTATAGAGAAAATTCGTTCTTCAGCCGAACCGTTCGTATGTGGAATAATCTTCCAGCAAGTGTCTTTCCTGCCAGCTGCGACATACTCAAATTCAAGACTAATGTCAACAAACACTACTCCCTCTTTCCTCCTTCCAACACCCTTATTTCCTATCGCTAGCACAGTGCAATGCGTTTATAGGGGGCATCCCCTGAGTGTTAGCCATATAAAAAATAAAAAAAAATAAGTATTTCATTTAAGTTGAAATTAATTTTTATATGCGTTATTAATTATTTAGCAATATATGCAAATAGGAGGTTGTTGAAGCAAATAATAAAAACACACCTATTATAACTGCAACTAAACAGATGTATTGTGAATAGACCCCCTCATTAAATAAGTTATTTTAATTTAAAAATCAATCTCCTTTTTACCAAAAGTCTAATAGATTTTTACCAAAAGATATAAAGACTCGGTATATTTGTTCGTCCCTCATGATTTTTGACAGCATTCAATCATTTTGTCATTTTGAAAAATGTTACTCTTTTATTTATCGAATCTATGTTTGATATTTCAGTTTCGTTTTGTCATTACTTTATTACAACTTCAAAGTTTCTACATATCGAAATTACAACGCGATCTTGTTAGCATATTCCGAACCCTTGCTACGAAGCCCTAACATATTTTCCCAGTTGATTGTAAATTGCAACACAACATATGTATATTAGAGCGACTCGCCAAAAAAAATTTTCGATGAACCCTCCTAAAAATGAACCTTGGACGTTTGACCTCTCGTGAGATATGGATATCACAAGAACGTTTTTTTAGGGCGCGTCTAACTATCAGCCATGTCTCAATTTTTGGATTACCTGCAAAAACAAATGGTTCCTGAATTTTTTGTTCGGAGTTGTTAGTAATAAAAATGGCGAATTAAAATATTTTAATGTACAGGCGATTTAAGTAAATACGGATTTCAGTTTTTTTGAAATTCGTGTTAGTTAGCGTTTTTACAGCAATATGGGTATCAAATTTTTTCTTTCTTTGTTTCTTTCCTCTTTTCTTTCTTTCTTATTTTTTTTAAATTAAGCATTTTTATGTATTTATGAATATCCATCAATAAAAAATAACAGTATTTTAAAATTACGGCTTCCCTGAATTAATCGCCACTTTGTATACCGCTCAACCCACTGTGCGTTGGAGCTCTTATTTCTTGTATAAGGCATTGTTAATAAAAAAAACTTTGTTAATAAAAAAAGAGAGAATGAAAAGACGAAAGAAAGGAAAAATTTGATACCCATAGTGCCCTATTTAGAGTATGAATATATGTGAAAAATTCTATTCGTGTGAATAAACCGGAATTAATTCTGAGATTTATTAGCTGAAATCTCATACTTTAGGACCCAGTTTCAGCCATAAAGTTGTTAAAACTCACTACAAACATCAAAATTACGCCATTTTGGGAGCAATTTCATTTTTTTTTTTTTCAATATTTCCAAAACATTTATCTAACAAACAAATATTTATCATATGCTCAAATACCTGAAGTAGACGGTTCCATAATAAAACTTTCACTTTTGAAAGACTTAATTAAAAAAATATTCATTTGAAGTATACAAATTTTCACTCTTAACCAATGCGCGCAATAACAATAATAATTAGTGAACTTTGAAGTCAAACTGCAAATAAAGTAAATCACTAAGAACCTTTATTTTTGCAATTAGTGATGTTGAATTTTATCTAGTTTCATCCGGTACCAAATACGGTTGTGAGAGTCAAAGCTCATTTTTTTGAATTAACCGCCACTTTTGATGGATTTAAACCCTCTGTGCGTCGAGGGGATATTGGATACCACCTTGAGTGCTCTGTTTTGGGACCTTTGAATACTTCGAAACTCTGTACTTTTCGCGTATCCATATGCTATAGGCAAATAATTAAAGTGACTGTGAATAAGGCTGTCGTAACTCAAAAGCTTTATATTCTGAATGTGTATATTCCATGACAAGTTGGCTTGGAAAAAAAAACACTTTAGTTTCTCTTGTACACGTTGTCAGTCAATCGAAAGTATCGGTCATTGATAAAAATCGTCCGGCTTATATTGCGAACCGGTTTTTAAAATTGCTTTGTAAAGGTTTTTGAAATTGCTTTGTAACTTTTTTAAAATCGCAATAAATGAGTCTTGAATCATCTGTAAACAAATTTTCTTTTAAACAAGTGCTTTTCTTTTCTTCTTAACGAAAAGAAAGAAAATAAAAAAGAAAGAAAAGAGGAAAGAAACAAGAAAGAAAAGAAAAAATTGGATACCCATATTGCTGTCAAAATGCGAACAAGCACGAATTTCAAACCCATATTTACTTAAATTGCCTATACATTAAAATATGTTAATTTGCCATTTTCATTACAAACAACTCCGAACAAGAAATTCAGAAACCACTTTTTTTTGCAGCATATCCTTAAAAATAAGACAATGCTGATCGTCCTTGGACAAATTGTTGTATAGTTAGACGAGTCCTAAAACACCTTTCTTATGATATCCATATTGTATATGTTGTTAATGAAACAGATTCTCAAATTAACAAAACATGAAAAATATACCCTTTTTCATAATGCTCCAGCTCAAGAGAGGTCAAAGCTGGAGCCAAAATGTTTTAGATGTCATCTTAAGAAATACAAATGTTAATTTTGGGGGGTGGGGGGTTGTACACATCTTGACTCGGTATTTTCTAAAAAAATATTTGCATGAGTTTAATTGGTATACAGCATATTGAAATATGACGTACATTTGGGACTACCGTAAATATATATTTTTTAAATATCTATATTGAGGCAAAAGTTGACGATCTAAAGACGTATTTAGCCATGATTGTGTTGGGCATATCTTAAACAAACCATTAGATTTTAATGGACACACAATAACGATGAACAAATCTAAACATTTAAGAAAGTGTGGACATCGAACAGTTTAAGCAATTAATGTATGTACCTTGAAAATTGAGTGCAATATTAGCATTACTCTCTCCAAGCAGATTTAAAGCATTACAGCGATAATTGCCACCATCTTCCTTTGTTGGATTCTGTATTTTCATAGTTAATATGTAGATGTCTTTCGATTGGCTTTTGCATTCCATTTCAATACGCGACGAATTTTCTATTTTTTCATCAGCTCGATACCAAGATATGTCCGGAACCGGATAGGCTTCCAGCAAGCATTCCATAATCAAAATATCTTCTTCCTGCCGTATGGTAGGCTTCTTGGGAAATCGTGGTGATTTTCCATCCGGAATTCTAACAATAATTATTTAGTAATATGCTATATGGAATTATGTAAAATTTTATTGATAACACAAACTTACTTCTTTGAACCTCCTTCGAAATTTAAATTAAGCATTGCAGATCCTTCTCCATGTATGTTTTTGGCTATTACACGATATTCACCTTGATCACCTGTTACTACATCGGAGATTTCCATATAAGCCATATGATACAATTGTTGATCCAATATCAACGATATTTTATAACGCCCACCTTCCACAATTTTATCTTGATCGTGAAACCTTTTATATACATTCGAAGAATTACATTTAATAAATCTGTATCTGTTCATTTCAAGACCGCTTCGCTTCATTGATTACAGCATTTAAAGGACGAAACAGTAGAGGACTACAACATAGGAAAGTTAATCGCGAATAGTGTGAAAGAAGGCAGTACAAATTTGAGTCCAGTTCAACTAACTAACGTAATTACAACGGATCCTCGTCCCAGTTAGTATTACACGGTTATATTGAGACGGATCCTCGTCTCTAAAATTGTATTCATAAATAATAAATCAAATTGTATACTTATCATATGGTTATATTCCATATAGCGATGTACATTTGTATTGCAGCTTTACACTTTAAAATAATATTTATATTAGTTTCATGAAAAAAGCTTGAAAGCACACTAAAGTTTAAATATTATGTCGTTTGGTTAGACTCCATTTGTTTTTACAAGCGATTGCCTGGAATTTAAAAATTCAGAAATAATTTTATTAAGTATTACTAAATGTTTTAGACTACAATTTTTTTTACTCAAAATTACAATTTTCTCATAGCGTTTCCTTTTCATCTACGTCATAATTTTTGCAAAGTATGAGGAATCCGTTAAATATGTAACTCTCATATATAGTTTTGAAGTTTATTATGCTATTAATCAATGAACCGAACAGGGAGTCGACTTTCTCATGTACTATATAAAAACAAATCCAATTTCTCGAACCCGAATACAATTTTTTGTAGGGAAAGCGTTCACATTTTCGAGTGAAATACTGTCAGACTCTATGCTGTGGAATAGCAAAAATAAGTTACAAGCAGATTGAATGACAGTTTATCAATATTACATAAACACGGTTTTCCCACAAGAGGTGTTATTTTGAATCACCCGGTATTTCGGTAGCTGTCAACAAGACGGCGCTACGTGCCACACAAGCGACGAAACCGTTGCTCTTTTAAGGGAAAAGTTTCCGGACCGTGTTATCTCTCAAAGAGGTGATCACAATTGGCCACCGAGATCTTGTGATTTAACACCTTGCGACTTCTTCCTTTGGGGCCACTTGAAATATAAGGTATACGCCAACAGCCCAGCGTCGATTCAAAACCTCAAAGATAGAATTCGTGAGACTATCGATATGGATATGGTCCTGTAAGCGTGATCGCGGTGGCCATTTGGCTGATGTTGTTTTTCATTATTAACGGCACACTTTTTTTTATTATGAGATAAACATCCGATCATTTATCTCTAATTATTATTCTTCGAATATTATTCTAGAATGAGTACTTGGATATTTGGATATGTTTTAGAAATATTTCCAAAGTTTACTTCTTTTCGTATTTTTGACTGGGGAATTTTTTTAAAAAAATGTTTCTTTCGTTATCATATTAAAAAATTACACCTTTTTCTGAGTTTGAAATATGACTTTCAGATTTTGTCGAATCGTTTCTCATATATTATTAAAATGTGTGGTTTCTTATATTGACTACGTTAACTTTTAATTGGTGCCAAATGTAGTTTTGTTGCAGCAACTGTTTTAAAAAATATCGATTTTGAAAAATAATTGGTTTTAGACCAACATAACTTTTTTGCTGTTAAGAGATGAGATAAAGAATGCAACATTGATTTTTCGATTATACCAAACTCTCACACATTGTAACAGCTGTTGTAATAATTATCATAGTATGGTATAGTTTATACAGGCTGAAAAATCTACCTTTTTCAATATTTGTACATATGTAAATTATATTTGGATTTAAATATAACTCATTTACTATTATTGTTGCGTATTTAAGCGGAAGCAATGGCGTCTGTGAGAAAAAAAAAACATAATAAAACAAACAAATTCTTTATTTTCTCTTAGCTAAAATTTTGTTTATGCATGAAATACATGTCGTAGCTGTAAATATAACTCATTTACTAAGTATAAAAATATCACTTATTTGATGTAAATATAACTCATTTGATGTAAATATAACTCAATTGCTATTATTGTTGCGTATTAAGGCGGAAGCATAGTTCAAGTCATAAAATCATCATATTCTTTTTTATCAGACATTACGCGAATCATTCATTCTTCGACTTCATTTATATATTTTAATATTATTGCTTTAGAATGGGTATCTACAATACGTGAAGAACATAAATTAATTTTTTTGTTCGTTACATTATGCGGATTACTGTTTTAAAGTGATGCAAACTTGTTCAAACCTGTAATGTATACATGACGTACGAAGTGTATGTGTAAGTGGGAGGTAACTCGAATAAATGTAAGATAAGAAAGTAATGTTTGTTTTCGAACAAAATATACTATGGAAAGAAACAAGTGTTTCGGTGTAAGTATTTGTTATTTATAACCTAACATGTTTGAGGTTCGGGCAAAAATGTATATTTGCAAAAAAAAAAAATTAAAATCACCATTTTGACACCGTTTAGCATTCGTAGTTCGTTCCGGTGCTCTGGCCAACAAACCCCGCTGCCAGCTTAAGAATCATTGTTTTTTTCTTTAAAAACAGGCAATGTGAGATTTTTTTGGGCATAGCATACCAATGAGAAAGGTAGTTATTAGCTCTTACAATGTATAATATGCAAGTCCAAAAATTAAATTAACATTTTCAAATATCCAAATCTAAAAGAGTGAACATTTTTAATAAGAAAAAATTAAAATTTTGTATGTGCCTATTGTAAATATGGATTTTTTTTAAAATAAGAAATCAAAAAAGTATAAAAAAATCCACCCTAAACTTGAAAAATGCGAAAGAAAATCGCTGGAAATATTTCTAATTTATTCGTCTTTATCCATCTCTCCTTGTCAACAACATATTTTTTACAGAACTCAAAAATGTTTACTACATCAAAAGTTACAGAATTCTGGATGATGGAATTGGATTCTGGACAACCACCGGATCTAACTAGGTACCTGTATTAGGCAAAATTCGTAGGCTATTCTAACATTACCCTTAAAGTGGCAATATTGAAAACACATTTGTTATTAAATAAAATGATGTGTAATATTAAACCCGAAGAAATATAATTGCATTCGAGACATGCCTTTATTTAATATGAAAAATATATATTTTAGAGCATCATTGTAGTCGTATTACCTACACTTACGTATTACCTACTCTACGGAGTCACTAATCATTTTTGTTTTGTCAGTTAACGCAGACGATAACGTACTCTTTGGTAAATACAGAACACAACTTTTGTTACAACATTATTATAAGAAATTGTGACGTTAAATATTTTTTTAAAAAAAAAATTAAATATGTTTTCCAACAATATGTGTTATTTTGGTATTCAAAGAAAATTATTTTTGTTGAAATAACTGATCGGATAACTTTAGTATTTCATACTAAAGAGGAAGATATGCCGTTAATAACGAAAAACAACATCATCCAAATGGCCACAATGACCACGCTTACAGTACCTTATCCTTTTCATAAAATTGTCCATTACCAAATCGCAAAGTGTCTGCCCTATGTCCTCGATAGTCTCACGAATTCTATCTTTGAGGTCTTTAATCGACGCTGGGCTGTTGGAGTAGACCTTATATTTCAAGTGGCTCCAAAGGAAGAAGTCACAAGGTTTTAAATCACAAGATCTCGATGGCTAATTGTGATAACCTCTTCGAGAGAGAACAAGGTCCGGAAATGTTTCCCGTAAAAAAGCAATGGTTTCGCTGCTTGTGTGTCACGTAGTGCCGTCTTGTTGAAAGTAAACGTTGTCCAGATCAATATTATCCAACTCCGACCATAAAATCATTAATCATCTCTCGACATTGCAATCCATTCACCGTTACTGTTGATATAACCTCAGTTTCGAAGAAGTAAGGTTTTTTTTTTTTTGGAATTCCGGATCATTTTCTTGCATTTCAAGCACCCAATCAGCAAAGGCACGACGTTGTTGATGATGGGCCAGCTTGAGTTACCTGAACTTAAGACTTCAACACTGTGGGATACAGCAGCAATATTCTAAGTTGTTCTTGAGCGACGTGCTCATCACTAACTTGTCCCAACAGCTCGAATTTTTCATCAAAGGTGACAGGTACCGAAATACCTGGTGATTCAAAATACCACCTCTTGTTGGAAAACCCTGTAGAAATTCCCAAATTTGGTCCACTATAGTCCTTTTGAGGACATTTTAAAATTTTTTTCTTTAAAAAAAACTTTTCTTGCTATTTCAAAAACAAATAGATAATCCCATAAATGTGCAAAAATACGGCTTACAGCACATAGTATGTCACATTTTTACTTCTCTGGAATAGCGTCGCAGAAATAAGGACAACTTAATATTGGCCATTATTTGTAGCCATATAATGTGTAATAGTCTATTGGAGTTGCATAAAAAATTTATTCAGGTCCAAGATACTTGTAATTGTTTAACTATCCAAGTAATTAAGTATATGTACCATGTTACTGTAGGTTTAGGATCGCCAACACATCTGCATTCAAAAACTACATTGCCACCATCTTCGCTTTGTCGTATTATGGGCCGTTCTGTAAATGTCGGCTTAATTCCGTCATCAGGTATTGGGGCTTCGTCGCCTAGGATGTATTTAAATATGTTTGTTGTACTTTTTGTAGTAATACAAGATATATATAAATAAAACTATGAATATCTCTCCACATATTACTTATGTGTATTTATGAGTACAGACCGTAAAAAATGTAAAAACGGCGTTAAGCTCTGGCGTGGACCATGAAGTGTATTTCACAATGAATGACATTCTCACTTATAAAACAAGTGTCTAGGTTCCATTTCTAGTACTTACCGTGTATACTCATTACTTTTTTATACCCTCAACCTACGGGTAGGAGGGTATATATCATTTGATACGCCCTAAAAGTGTAACACCTCGTTTTAACTCAATTTTTGATTCATTTCAATTGATTTAATTAATACTATAGAAATTCTTGTTAGCCGATAAATGTATACCTGTACAAGAACTCATAATATGAATTCATATAAAGAGAAATAAGGTCAGAAGTCCAAATATTTTTTAATTTTAAAATCGAATCGCTTTAAATTTTGCGATTTCACGAACATACCGTTCTAAGATTATTGTGGTGTAGAATCAAGTTATACTCTACATAACACTCACAAATTTCAATTGGCAAATAATTATATAAATTTCGTTTTTATTTAAACGAATAAAGCCTATTGTTTGATTATTATTTGTTAGAAGAATATATTAGGTATACTAAAAAACACAATGAAACATATTTATAATTATTAAAAAAATATTGTTATACATTGATATGACAATAATACAATTATTTATTGTCATTCTAAATGAAGTGAACTGTTTGCATCTTAATTAACGGAGAAACAAATAAATCGTTGAGTTTACAAATGTAGTGGTATATCTTCTTAAATCATGTGTTATTTTGACAGTGACTGGTCTTTTAGTATCATATATCTTTTTTTTTATTTTTTATTTATTATTAATTACAATACAAAAGTAAATTTATATTCTAATTTTGGGTCTAAGGGTAAACCGGGTGACTCAGACCATATGTCTTGATTTTTTCAGCCACAGACCAATGCCTTTGTTGGGAATCGAACCCACAACCTCCACGATGATAGGCGAGCACGCATCTAATTCCCCTACCGGGGCGCTTCTCATATCTCTTATCTAAGACGGTCTTAGATAATTGGGTTGACAGGATCTGATAATACTCAGCGAGCCGATACAGCCACATGAATGAAATCGTTTTCGATAAGTAATGGGAATTTTTGCTCTTTCAAATAAACAATTAATAAAATAATTTTTTTATCTCCATTTTCGGCAAAAACAAAAAATTTCCAAAGCGTGAATACGCTACATACAGCTGTACATATGACAAACATGAACTTTATAAATCCAAACCGCAGATTCGGATATTGAATTGATTGTCACGGCAAATGTTAATCTTATCGGAAACTGTAATCGTTTGAATTGGATTGGCGCATCCGTCGGTATCATGAGGTGTCCCAAAATCTTCGTATTTATCAGTCTTGTGGCATTGCCATTTTAATTGTAGGTGATGTGGAGGTAAGCCGTGTATATCCAACAAATTAAAAAATTGGGTTAGAAAATTTACAACATCATTCTCGTCGACTACCGTATGAATTGTTCTGATAGCAGACGATGTTCCTTCTAGTATATATTAGAAAATTGATGGAGTCAACATCAACATTTTTGGCAGCAAAAAAAGCACGTTCGCCCAGCCATGTATGTTTTTTATTTGATAATCTATAATATTTTATAAAACGCTGTCAATTAAAGATTCTCGTGATGGCATTATGTGACAAAAATCGTCAAGATATTTCAATGTTTGAGTATTTGCTTTGATAGTAGACGGGTCATTTTGAATTATCACACTCATGTGCCATTATCATACGTACCGCAAATTTTGAAGGTGTATATAAAACGGCAGATATATTGTTTTTTGTATTAAGAGCGTCGCACCGCAACTTTTTAGGACGTATTTAATTCTGTGCCAATATCATATGGTGAATGATGATTAAACGACTTTTCAAGAATTATGCATACCATAATCTAAACGCCACCTACGGAATCTAAATATCCATACACAATTTCCTAATGTCCAAACATACATACATAAAATTTGAATTTAAGTAAATATAAATTTTTGGGAAAAATTCCACCCCATCGCCACATACCATTTACACATAATATTTTGACTCATGGCCGAACAAACATTAACATTTTCGATAAAAATCCACCAAAGCGCAAAGTTAAATTTTTCTGAGAACCGAGGTTTCCAGAAACGAAATTTCGATAAAAATTCGAATAAAAA
The DNA here is from genome assembly GCA_958296145.1 of Hydrotaea cyrtoneurina. NCBI lineage: Eukaryota > Metazoa > Arthropoda > Insecta > Diptera > Muscidae > Hydrotaea > Hydrotaea cyrtoneurina. The sequence goes on along the minus strand of OY282512.1, from coordinate 59,266,168 downwards.
TTAGTTTTTCTGACAGAAAGATTTTCTGCGCGACTTTTTTTTTTAAAAAAAGACAACGTTTTAAAATTCCAGCGTTTTAAAATACTGGTCTTGTCGTCCGATTTTCTAAGGAACTCATATATCGCATAACACAAATCATGAGTGTACTTACATTGTTGTAATTCCAAAGAAAACCGATCGAAAACATTTAGTTTCAAGTTTTCATCCACTCTGATTTAACGGGAATTCTGATCACACATACTAGTTACAGCGGGTGGTTTGCGGTTTGTAGAGCTCCAAAATTAGTGATCTCGGGCGAAGGGATAGTTTCCTTCAAGATGGAATAACTTCGGAACGCGATTTCAGAGTAAAATAATGTTGATGTCGTCGGATAGGTCCCGACCTCCACTTTACAAAAGTGAATGAAAAGATCTTGTCATTGTGGTTCGAGGACTCCAAAAATTAATGAAAATTTCGAATGTTATCAACATAAATATTTGCTTATATTTGAACCTTGATAAAACAGTCACGATATTATTTTATATATAGATTTTGATTAGTAGTTTAATGTATATACTGTATTTACATATGTCACTGCTCGCACCTGAAGATGTAAAGTCTAATATTTGAGATTTTACAGAAGACCCAAAATACTTTCGGAAAATATACAACAATAAATATGTTTTTTTTTTTTGTATACAAATCAATGTATTTTCAAGAAAAAATGTTCCTTGTAGGTGCGGTTGTTAAATATATCAAATTGGAAATGCTTTTCATACAGGAAAGTCGTTTCTTCAGAAACAATTGCTTTGGTGTTGAGTCGTGCTTCAAAATATGTCTTCTGTTCTATCGTAAACTTCAAACGGATGTATTGTGAGTTCGACCAATGATTCGATTGTATCTCGTCCTATAGACGAATCTACAGTTTTCTGCAAAGTCTATAACCACTAAAAGTTATTCTATTTCTAGATTTTATTTTATGTCCTATTTTGCATTCACGTTGTAAAATAATGATAGGGACTTTTTCCAAAAACATTTTAAATTTATTCACTAACGTGATCTATTTTTGTAACTATGTCTAATCGACCAATAAAAGTCAATATAATTACCGTTTCTATTCGAAATAAGTCAGATATATATTTCTGTAAAATAATCCTTAAAGTTTTTAAACCGGAATATTTCGATATTCCTCCAAACAATGCTTAATAGTAGCGATTTTACAAATACCCCAAGATTCGCCAAATGTGATAGTTATTGAAATTCTGACATCAACGTTTAACATTAACATTAACATTAACATTAACATTAACATTAACATTAACATTAACATTAACATTAACATTAACATTAACATTAACATTAACATTAACATTAACATTAACATTAACATTAACATTAACATTAACATTAACATTAACATTAACATTAACATTAACATTAACATTAACATTAACATTAACATTAACATTAACATTAACATTAACATTAACATTAACATTAACATTAACATTAACATTAACATTAACATTAACATTAACATTAACATTAACATTAACATTAACATTAACATTAACATTAACATTAACATTAACATTAACATTAACATTAACATTAACATTAACATTAACATTAACATTAACATTAACATTAACATTAACATTAACATTAACATTAACATTAACATTAACATTAACATTAACATTAACATTAACATTAACATTAACATTAACATTAACATTAACATTAACATTAACATTAACATTAACATTAACATTAACATTAACATTAACATTAACATTAACATTAACATTAACATTAACATTAACATTAACATTAACATTAACATTAACATTAACATTAACATTAACATTAACATTAACATTAACATTAACATTAACATTAACATTAACATTAACATTAACATTAACATTAACATTAACATTAACATTAACATTAACATTAACATTAACATTAACATTAACATTAACATTAACATTAACATTAACATTAACATTAACATTAACATTAACATTAACATTAACATTAACATTAACATTAACATTAACATTAACATTAACATTAACATTAACATTAACATTAACATTAACATTAACATTAACATTAACATTAACATTAACATTAACATTAACATTAACATTAACATTAACATTAACATTAACATTAACATTAACATTAACATTAACATTAACATTAACATTAACATTAACATTAACATTAACATTAACATTAACATTAACATTAACATTAACATTAACATTAACATTAACATTAACATTAACATTAACATTAACATTAACATTAACATTAACATTAACATTAACATTAACATTAACATTAACATTAACATTAACATTAACATTAACATTAACATTAACATTAACATTAACATTAACATTAACATTAACATTAACATTAACATTAACATTAACATTAACATTAACATTAACATTAACATTAACATTAACATTAACATTAACATTAACATTAACATTAACATTAACATTAACATTAACATTAACATTAACATTAACATTAACATTAACATTAACATTAACATTAACATTAACATTAACATTAACATTAACATTAACATTAACATTAACATTAACATTAACATTAACATTAACATTAACATTAACATTAACATTAACATTAACATTAACATTAACATTAACATTAACATTAACATTAACATTAACATTAACATTAACATTAACATTAACATTAACATTAACATTAACATTAACATTAACATTAACATTAACATTAACATTAACATTAACATTAACATTAACATTAACATTAACATTAACATTAACATTAACATTAACATTAACATTAACATTAACATTAACATTAACATTAACATTAACATTAACATTAACATTAACATTAACATTAACATTAACATTAACATTAACATTAACATTAACATTAACATTAACATTAACATTAACATTAACATTAACATTAACATTAACATTAACATTAACATTAACATTAACATTAACATTAACATTAACATTAACATTAACATTAACATTAACATTAACATTAACATTAACATTAACATTAACATTAACATTAACATTAACATTAACATTAACATTAACATTAACATTAACATTAACATTAACATTAACATTAACATTAACATTAACATTAACATTAACATTAACATTAACATTAACATTAACATTAACATTAACATTAACATTAACATTAACATTAACATTAACATTAACATTAACATTAACATTAACATTAACATTAACATTAACATTAACATTAACATTAACATTAACATTAACATTAACATTAACATTAACATTAACATTAACATTAACATTAACATTAACATTAACATTAACATTAACATTAACATTAACATTAACATTAACATTAACATTAACATTAACATTAACATTAACATTAACATTAACATTAACATTAACATTAACATTAACATTAACATTAACATTAACATTAACATTAACATTAACATTAACATTAACATTAACATTAACATTAACATTAACATTAACATTAACATTAACATTAACATTAACATTAACATTAACATTAACATTAACATTAACATTAACATTAACATTAACATTAACATTAACATTAACATTAACATTAACATTAACATTAACATTAACATTAACATTAACATTAACATTAACATTAACATTAACATTAACATTAACATTAACATTAACATTAACATTAACATTAACATTAACATTAACATTAACATTAACATTAACATTAACATTAACATTAACATTAACATTAACATTAACATTAACATTAACATTAACATTAACATTAACATTAACATTAACATTAACATTAACATTAACATTAACATTAACATTAACATTAACATTAACATTAACATTAACATTAACATTAACATTAACATTAACATTAACATTAACATTAACATTAACATTAACATTAACATTAACATTAACATTAACATTAACATTAACATTAACATTAACATTAACATTAACATTAACATTAACATTAACATTAACATTAACATTAACATTAACATTAACATTAACATTAACATTAACATTAACATTAACATTAACATTAACATTAACATTAACATTAACATTAACATTAACATTAACATTAACATTAACATTAACATTAACATTAACATTAACATTAACATTAACATTAACATTAACATTAACATTAACATTAACATTAACATTAACATTAACATTAACATTAACATTAACATTAACATTAACATTAACATTAACATTAACATTAACATTAACATTAACATTAACATTAACATTAACATTAACATTAACATTAACATTAACATTAACATTAACATTAACATTAACATTAACATTAACATTAACATTAACATTAACATTAACATTAACATTAACATTAACATTAACATTAACATTAACATTAACATTAACATTAACATTAACATTAACATTAACATTAACATTAACATTAACATTAACATTAACATTAACATTAACATTAACATTAACATTAACATTAACATTAACATTAACATTAACATTAACATTAACATTAACATTAACATTAACATTAACATTAACATTAACATTAACATTAACATTAACATTAACATTAACATTAACATTAACATTAACATTAACATTAACATTAACATTAACATTAACATTAACATTAACATTAACATTAACATTAACATTAACATTAACATTAACATTAACATTAACATTAACATTAACATTAACATTAACATTAACATTAACATTAACATTAACATTAACATTAACATTAACATTAACATTAACATTAACATTAACATTAACATTAACATTAACATTAACATTAACATTAACATTAACATTAACATTAACATTAACATTAACATTAACATTAACATTAACATTAACATTAACATTAACATTAACATTAACATTAACATTAACATTAACATTAACATTAACATTAACATTAACATTAACATTAACATTAACATTAACATTAACATTAACATTAACATTAACATTAACATTAACATTAACATTAACATTAACATTAACATTAACATTAACATTAACATTAACATTAACATTAACATTAACATTAACATTAACATTAACATTAACATTAACATTAACATTAACATTAACATTAACATTAACATTAACATTAACATTAACATTAACATTAACATTAACATTAACATTAACATTAACATTAACATTAACATTAACATTAACATTAACATTAACATTAACATTAACATTAACATTAACATTAACATTAACATTAACATTAACATTAACATTAACATTAACATTAACATTAACATTAACATTAACATTAACATTAACATTAACATTAACATTAACATTAACATTAACATTAACATTAACATTAACATTAACATTAACATTAACATTAACATTAACATTAACATTAACATTAACATTAACATTAACATTAACATTAACATTAACATTAACATTAACATTAACATTAACATTAACATTAACATTAACATTAACATTAACATTAACATTAACATTAACATTAACATTAACATTAACATTAACATTAACATTAACATTAACATTAACATTAACATTAACATTAACATTAACATTAACATTAACATTAACATTAACATTAACATTAACATTAACATTAACATTAACATTAACATTAACATTAACATTAACATTAACATTAACATTAACATTAACATTAACATTAACATTAACATTAACATTAACATTAACATTAACATTAACATTAACATTAACATTAACATTAACATTAACATTAACATTAACATTAACATTAACATTAACATTAACATTAACATTAACATTAACATTAACATTAACATTAACATTAACATTAACATTAACATTAACATTAACATTAACATTAACATTAACATTAACATTAACATTAACATTAACATTAACATTAACATTAACATTAACATTAACATTAACATTAACATTAACATTAACATTAACATTAACATTAACATTAACATTAACATTAACATTAACATTAACATTAACATTAACATTAACATTAACATTAACATTAACATTAACATTAACATTAACATTAACATTAACATTAACATTAACATTAACATTAACATTAAACATTAACATTAACATTAACATTAACATTAACATTAACATTAACATTAACATTAACATTAACATTAACATTAACATTAACATTAACATTAACATTAACATTAACATTAACATTAACATTAACATTAACATTAACATTAACATTAACATTAACATTAACATTAACATTAACATTAACATTAACATTAACATTAACATTAACATTAACATTAACATTAACATTAACATTAACATTAACATTAACATTAACATTAACATTAACATTAACATTAACATTAACATTAACATTAACATTAACATTAACATTAACATTAACATTAACATTAACATTAACATTAACATTAACATTAACATTAACATTAACATTAACATTAACATTAACATTAACATTAACATTAACATTAACATTAACATTAACATTAACATTAACATTAACATTAACATTAACATTAACATTAACATTAACATTAACATTAACATTAACATTAACATTAACATTAACATTAACATTAACATTAACATTAACATTAACATTAACTTAACATTAACATTAACATTAACATTAACATTAACATTAACATTAACATTAACATTAACATTAACATTAACATTAACATTAACATTAACATTAACATTAACATTAACATTAACATTAACATTAACATTAACATTAACATTAACATTAACATTAACATTAACATTAACATTAACATTAACATTAACATTAACATTAACATTAACATTAACATTAACATTAACATTAACATTAACATTAACATTAACATTAACATTAACATTAACATTAACATTAACATTAACATTAACATTAACATTAACATTAACATTAACATTAACATTAACATTAACATTAACATTAACATTAACATTAACATTAACATTAACATTAACATTAACATTAACATTAACATTAACATTAACATTAACATTAACATTAACATTAACATTAACATTAACATTAACATTAACATTAACATTAACATTAACATTAACATTAACATTAACATTAACATTAACATTAACATTAACATTAACATTAACATTAACATTAACATTAACATTAACATTAACATTAACATTAACATTAACATTAACATTAACATTAACATTAACATTAACATTAACATTAACATTAACATTAACATTAACATTAACATTAACATTAACATTAACATTAACATTAACATTAACATTAACATTAACATTAACATTAACATTAACATTAACATTAACATTAACATTAACATTAACATTAACATTAACATTAACATTAACATTAACATTAACATTAACATTAACATTAACATTAACATTAACATTAACATTAACATTAACATTAACATTAACATTAACATTAACATTAACATTAACATTAACATTAACATTAACATTAACATTAACATTAACATTAACATTAACATTAACATTAACATTAACATTAACATTAACATTAACATTAACATTAACATTAACATTAACATTAACATTAACATTAACATTAACATTAACATTAACATTAACATTAACATTAACATTAACATTAACATTAACATTAACATTAACATTAACATTAACATTAACATTAACATTAACATTAACATTAACATTAACATTAACATTAACATTAACATTAACATTAACATTAACATTAACATTAACATTAACATTAACATTAACATTAACATTAACATTAACATTAACATTAACATTAACATTAACATTAACATTAACATTAACATTAACATTAACATTAACATTAACATTAACATTAACATTAACATTAACATTAACATTAACATTAACATTAACATTAACATTAACATTAACATTAACATTAACATTAACATTAACATTAACATTAACATTAACATTAACATTAACATTAACATTAACATTAACATTAACATTAACATTAACATTAACATTAACATTAACATTAACATTAACATTAACATTAACATTAACATTAACATTAACATTAACATTAACATTAACATTAACATTAACATTGCTGCTGGAGCTAAGGATGGTGCCAGCACGTCGGCTGCATCCATCATTGCTGCTGCTGTTGCTGGCTCTGCTACTGCTGCTCCTGCTGTTTCTGCTGCTGCTGCTACAGCGTCAGAAATGGATGTGGTGACAGAGGACGGGATGAGCGATGATGTGCGACGGAGCAGGGCGCGTAGGAGGAGGCCTGCTGGTGCGGGTGCTGGTGTGAGTGCTGGTGCGGGTGCTGAGTCAGTGACGGTGCGGCAGCTAAAGGAGGTCACCAACAGCCTCGTAGATGTGGCTCTTGGTGATGGCGTGCCATTGAACGTGTCGCGTGCGGTTGTGGAGCATGCTGGGCGTTATGAGGAGCTGCTGATGAAGCTCCTCCTGGAAAACGAGCGGCTGAAGGGGCGCCTTGATGTGCGTCCTGGCAGTAATGCCGTTGCAAGCGGAGGCTTGATGGCGCCAGCAGCTGCTGCCCGCCCATTGGTTGTTCCTCCGGCTATTGCTAAGCCGGTGGAAAGGTGGTCCGTGGTGGTGAAGGGCAAAAAGGTGACATCATCATCCAAGGAGGTGGTGAACAAGGTGATGACGGAGGTGGGCCCAACGCTGGGTGTTAGGGTGCATGATGTGCGTCCAACGCGTGGAGCCGTCATCCGCACCACAACAGTTGCTGAGCGCCAAAAGGTGGCGTCGAACCCGAAGTTCAGCGAAGTAGGATTGGTGGTGTCGGTGAATGACAATTTGGTGCCAAGGGGTGGTGGTGCGGTAGGACGAATTTATGGAGGAGCTCTACGACAAGAACGTGAAGTCAATGTTGTCGCCGGCTGCGTATGAGAAGAGCGTTCGCCTAGTGAGTAGTCCGTGGAAGGCTGGCAGTGACCAGCTGAACGTGGTACTGGAGTGTACCCCGAGAGTTTTGGAGCACCTGACGGCGAGCGGAGCCTACATTAAATGGTTCCGCTTCAGAGTGCGAGCACAGGACGCTGTTGCAGCCTGCTACAGGTGCCTTGGATTTGACCATCGAGTGCGTGACCCGCCGCATGGCAGAGGATGTATGCCGCAGGTGCGGTTCAGCAGGCCACTAGGTGTAGGGTGTGTGACAATTGGGGGATAAGTGATCATAATCCGATTGAGATTATGGTCACTTATCGTAGACGGACAGGGAGTACCGAATTACCACGACAATGGCGGCTGCATGACATGAACTGGGACGTTTACGCGGACACAATTAGGGCGACTGCTGCAGTGGAGTCACTAGATGACTTTAGGTTACGTACGGTAGATGACATGGTTAGCAAAATTGACCAGTGGATGTGCTCGGTCAATGATGCACTGCTTGGTCGAGCTCACAAGGCTCGGCCAAGTAGGGTCAAATGGTGGACTAGGGAGTTAGATCGGATGCGGAGGACCGTCAGGCGGCTGCGGAAGCAATTCCAAAGGGCCAGGCGGAACGAAGCGGAAGATCTGCCTCAGCGTAGAGTCGCCTTTTTGACTAGCCAAAGGACGTACAAGGACATGCTTGTTAGGGTAAAAGAGGACGAATGGAGGAGATTCGTACGGGACAATAGGTTTACCGTATCTCCAGGGGTAGGAATAGGGCGACTGACCTGGCATCTCTTCAGGTTGACGGCATTACGCTGTCCTCCTGGAGGGAATGTGTCGACGGTCTTATGGGGGCTTTCTTTCCAGATGCGGACCCGGTCATGCGGACCCCACCTGTGTGGGAGATGGATGACCCTCCGTCTCTGGAACGAACGGAAGTTGGGGACAGTATTTACCATGTCAGGTTTAGGAAGGCTCCAGGTCTTGACGGTATGTCTGGAGAGATGTCTAAAAGCATCTGGAAAGGCATACCTGATTATCTGGAGACTGTCTTTGCGAAGTGCATTAGCGATGGCTATTTCCCGGAAATTTGGAAACGTGTTGTTGTTCTCCTGAAGTCACCCGAGAGAGTTAGGAGCAATCCTCGCTCTTATCGGGGGATCAGCCTCCTTCCAGCATTTGCAAAAGTGCTCGAAAGGATCATGGTTGATCGACTGAAGGAGAGCAATAGTGAGGGCTTATCCGAGTTTCAGTTCGCCTTCAGAGAAGGCAGAAGCGTGGAAGATGCTTGTCTGCACGTTCGTCGTACTGTTGCAGAGACGACCTCCAAATATGTCATAGGCATATTTGTAGACTTCAATGGTGCGTTTGACTACCTCTCGTGGGACGTAGTCCTTGAGAGGCTGCGGCAGGTGGGTTGTCGAGAGGTAAAACTCTGGGCAAGCTACTTCAGCGGTAGAAAGGCTTGTGTGGTGGGCGCAAGTGGCACTGTATGGAAGGACGTCACACGTGGTTGTCCGCAGGGGTCTGTGCTAGGTCCATATATATGGAACCTAATGATGGATCCTCTGTTGAGACAGCTCAGCCGTTCATACAAGGTGTGTGCGTATGCGGATGACTTGCTCATCCTAGTCGAAGGGCAGTCTCGTGCTGTTCTTGAGGCTCAGGGTGAGTCCGTCATGCGTGACGTAGTTGCGTGGGGCGGGCGTGTCGGTGTAGGAGTGGCCATGGACAAGTGTGCAACAGTCATGTCTGTTGCAGGAAGAAAGAAGGTCCTTTCATGACAGAGAGTCGCTTTGCTGGCGTGTATGCCAGTATGAAGGACAGTATGAAGGACAGTATCGACGGATGCTTTGCAAGTATTGCTAGGCGTGCCACCTCTTGACCTGGAAGTAATACGTCGAGGTATTGCTTTCAAGGTTAAAAAGGGGCTAACGCTTTCCGCGGCAGACTGGATTTCTGCATCTGCATCGGTCTAAGTCTGGGTTTCATACTGACGGGGCATGGCTCGCTCAATGCATTCTTGCATCAGAGGGGCCTGTCCGACACACCGGACTGCATGTGTGGTGGGGGACTTGAGGACTGGAGGCATGTACTGACTATGTGTCTCCTTTACCAAGACATTAGGGATTTAGTAGGGATGGGTATTACCCAGACGGGGGCTGGGGGGTATGACTGTAGTAGGGTTTTAGAGGACGATCGGACTTTTGGGAGGTTGGGGCAATTTGCCCGTGGGGTTTTCAGTAGGAGAAGACTTAGGCAGACATAGTGGAGGTACCGTCTCGTAGACCTGATGCCGTACGACAGCCGCCAAAATAGGGAAGTCCATTTTTGTTTTATGTTGTCAGGGTGTTGTTACAATAAAGCCATATTCGCTCGAGTTATATGGCATGTGGCACTGTCTTGTTCGAACCACATATTCTCCAAGTCGTATTCTTCAATAGCTGGCAAAAATAGTCGGTTATCATACGACCAAAGGGCCCATCAAACAGTGATTTTTTGTGGATGTAATGGCCTCTCTTCAATTACTTCAGGATTCTCAGAACCCCAAGTGAGTAAGAAATGTTCTTAATAACCATAAACCATAATCTCCTCTTAAAGCACGATATGTGGCTGTGCCAGAATCACCATTGTAGTAGGTTTTAATATTTTGTTGCCAGTACACATATTGTCTTCAAAACAAAAGAAAAATATCGAAAATCATTTGAAAAAAAAAAAATAATCAGCCCACTTTTTTACTCGATAAACTAGACATATTTGGCAAAAATTCACTTCACCCAGAAATCGCTAAAATCTATATAAATTTTTTTTTTGGGACATATTCAGTTTTGCCTCATTTTTTTATATTGTGTCATTTTCATGCTTTTTCCTGGATTTGACATATCACGGGACTGGTCACAAAGGACACGTACCGTACGTCCTGTCCTGCAGGGCCAGAATAGATGGCCAACGAATAGCCCGTGAGGGCTATGGTTCAATGTTGGTGTTGTTTTTGTTGCCAATCTTATTGGCATGGAGGAGAAGTTGGTGGCCACCAGTCCAAAACTGTTTGGAGTTCAACTGGTAGTAGATTTGACTACGAAGTCTGACCGGAGACTTTCTGGTACCACGGGAGCCAGGAGCCCCTGGACTTTGTCCAGCCTGGCTGTTGGTGCGGCCCCTCGGGGAGTATCGTGGTGGCTGTGGTTTAAACCCAAATCGCGGGAGAGCTTTAGCTCGATGTGGAGTTGCATTTTTAACCGGGCGCCGGGTCCCATAGACCGGTAGGAGTGTTTGATAGGCTCCCCCCTAACCAAGGGGGATCCCATGCCAAATACATGGTTTTTCAATTTGGTACTCATGTACAGCTTTGCTGCATATGGGGGCGTTGGTAGACGCATTGTATTTCACCCGGTTCTAAGACCACCGTGAGTTTGGGCCGACGTGGCAGGTACTCACGTAAAACACGGCGACTCTGCTCAATAGGTAAAGGTTTGTCTGCATAAACACGGTCTTTGACGTACCCCCACAAAAAAATCTAATGGTGTCAAGTCGCATGATCTTGGTGGCCAGTTGATGTCGCCATGACAAGAAATTACGAGGCCAGGAAATGTCTCTTACAATAAAGCCGTATTCGCTCGAGTTATATGGCATGTGGCACTGTCTTGTTCGAACCACATATTCTCCAAGTCGTATTCTTCAATAGCTGGCAAAAATAGTCGGTTATCATACGACCAAAGGGCCCATCAAACAGTGATTTTTTGTGGATGTAATGGCCTCTCTTCAATTACTTCAGGATTCTCAGAACCGCAAGTGAGTAAGAAATGTTCTTAATAACCATAAACCATAATCTCCTCTTAAGCACGATATGTGGCTGTGCCAGAATCACCATTGTAGTAGGTTTTAATATTTTGTGACCGACAAGATTTAAGGGTATATCAATTAAATACTCTCACATATGGTCTTTCCGCCGCTGCTTTTTGGGCGATTCGTAGTTTATTTTTCATTGCAGACAAATATGGCTCAACATTTACTCGTGGCTCAGAAGTACTGCGAAATGATCTCTATGTTGATGACGTTCTCACTGGTGCCAACGATCTCGAATCCCCTAAGTTTAAGAAAAAGGAGTAGGTGCATATTCTGAGCTTACATGGCCTTAAACTCGCAAAGTGGAATTGCAATGATTCGACTAATGATTCGAATCTCTACGAAGAAATCGCCATAAAAACTTCGGAAGATGACGTCACAAAATCTTTGGGTATGTCTTGGAAACATCATCAAGATATACATATATCTTTATTGCTTCGAGTTGCCCGACGTCAGAAGTCCTACAAAACGATCAGTTTAGTCGCTCGTTTCGAAGATCTACCATTAGCTTGGTATCTTGAGCTCAATCGTCATTCGGTGCAAAATATTTCTGCAAGAAATTTGGATGCAAAATATTGGATGGGATGGTCATCTGAATGATCATCTCAATACACTTTGGCTGCAAATAAAACAAGATTTATTGCTCATCCATCACATAGAAATTCCTCGATTTGTTTTTACGTCTCCCAAAACATTGGGAGAAATTCATGGCAGATACCTCTCAATGACCATATGGTTGTTGTCTTTACTATCGAGTTGTGGTCCAAGGCATTTACAAATTAACATTACTTTTAACTAAATCGAAAGTTGCTCCGATCAAAGCACAATCTCTACCTCGTCTTGAACTATGTGCCGCTGTCTTGCTCAGCAGAACATGGCTCAAAAATTGGTTTCGTCAATTAATTTTTGGTCAGACTCAAAAATCGTATTGCAGTCGCTTCGACTTTAAATTGCTTCGTCGAAAATCGTATCTCAGAACTTCAAGAACAAAGTGGAAACGTTATTTGGAGACACGTGCCCTCAAAACGTAATCCAGCCAACATTGTATCTAGAGGTTGAAGCGCAGAAGAATTGCCAGAGACAATTTAGTTTTCTGGTCCAAATTTCCTTCAAGACGATGCATCAAATTGGCCTGGAACAGATGAGGAGTTGAACATTGACGTCTTGGAACGCCGAAAAGCAGCTGCGTTTAAGTGTACATCTGCTCATCCCACCATAATTGACGGAATTATCGATAAGCATTCCTCACATATTAAAATTGTTCGAATAATTGCATTTATTTTTCGTATTTTTAACAGATGCCCAGAGGACCGGACATGTAAATAGCAGGAAGTCGTTCACATTCACACAGTGGAGTCAGAAAATGTATTCTGGAGAATCGTTTCACACATCCAGCACTCCACTTTCGCAGCAGACATGCATGCTTTGGCCAATGGCAACTCTTTCCAGCCTTCGCTTCAAAAACTGACTCCGTTTTTACAAGAATTGTGCATTGGCAACAGCACGATCAAAATAAAACGTGTTGCTGGTCGTTTGTCCAATGCGCCAATTCCCTACGACGCTCATTTCCCTGCACTGTTTCCCCAAGATCATCGATTCGTTAATCTTTATATTGAACATTTGCTTCGCATGCATTTACCTGCCGGTCCTAAAGTCTTGCTGGGCATACTTAGTCAAAAAGTTTGGACAATTAATGCCAGAGACGTGGTTCGAAAGGTTGCTCGTGGCTGTGTTCATAGCTTCCACTACAAGCCAAAATTAATGCAACATATTATGGGAAATTTGCCAGCTGATCGTATTCGAGCTCAACGACCATCTTTAGTAACTGGTGTCGACTTTTGTGGACCATTCATGACATCATACCGTATTCGAGGAAAGGCGGCTTATAAAACGTACATCGCCGTTTTCGTATGTTGCGCATCCAAGGCAACTCATTTGGAGCTTGTTTCAGACCTCTCGGCCAACAATTTCATTTTGTGTCTCAAACGTTTTGTTGGAAGACGTGTTATACCTCAGCGGCTGTATTGTGACAATGCTACGAATTTTGTTGGAGCTCAGAATAACTTTAGAGAACTCAAAGCAGGGTTTTTTCGCAGCGACGTCGTCCGCGAAATGCAGTCCGCGTCTTCTCAGATGGGTTTCGAATTTTGTTTTATACCCCCTCGTGCCCCACACTTCGGTGGATTGTGAGAGGCAGCCGTCAAGTCTACCAAAACGTTGCTCATCAAAAATATCGGACCATCTTATCTCACGTTCGAGGAAATGCAGACACTGATTGTCGAAATTGAATGTCGGAAATAAATGTTAATTTTCTATCGTTTGTCCATGTTGTTCAAATTATGTTCATTTTATATATTTTTAGTATTATTCATTTGTTTTTTTTATTCATCTTATGTACTTGATCGTAGCCACCGTTATATATTTCATAACAGAAACATACAAATAATGTTGTATGTTTCGTTTTGATATGGTTTTGAAATTGTGAGAAACGAAAGCAGCAACAATGCAACACAAATTATTTTCTATTGCTTTGTAGTTCATTTTGTATGTATGTACACACATGCATATCATTAACGGTCCTTGCTTTCGTCTCTCAATTTTTTTGTCATTTTTGTTGGATTGTAAACGTGTAAATTTGCTGAATTGCAAGTTAACATCAAATATTCAAAGACGCTGACAACGCATGCTGCCAATATTGCAACACCTCAGTACTGACGATCGCGTTGTGTCAACACGCTCAGGCATCAGACCAAACCAAAGGTGCAAAACTGAAGGTATAAGTTTAGGGTAGATTTAAGTTAGTTACTTTTTGTTTCGTGGACTTAAATAAAGAACGTATCTTGTGGAACTCGCACCCACAGCAAACATATTTTTTTAAACAAATAAATTTGATTAAATTTAATTGGCGCCCAAGCAGGGACCCATTATCAATAACAGGTACGGTCGATACCACGATTCAAAAAGTCAAGCCTTTGGAAGGGTTCCTTAGTAGTATAAATACAAACAGAAGTGTACGTTAAGTCACAGCCCCCAAAGCCCGCGGCGCGGTAATTAGTAATAATTTATATTAAGCAGAACAAAGTAATTAAGAAAAACGTAAAAATTGAAATCAAAGAAAATAAACGTACAGTAAAGAATATAAGTGAAAAAAAAATAAACTATTAAGTGAAAAAATATCTAAGACAATATAAAGAAAAAAATTCTCAAGAAAAGAGAAATAAACAGTGAAAAAGAATCACATTCCAATAAAGAAAAAAAGAAATTTAATCATACTATTTTAAGAAAACTTGTGAAAGTCTGTGAAATCAACAGAATCTAGAAAATAACTGAAAATAATTTGTAAAATTTTGCAAAGAAAATTAATTGAGAACAATTTGTGCAAAATGAACCGTGAAAATTTGGAAGAATCCGTGGAAACAACATCGAGGAAAGCAGAGAAGCAGCATCATAAACCAACATCCCCATCTACACTGCTGATCATCATACTGTAAGAATTATTGATAAGTAATATAGTAATTAATTCCATTGAAACATTGTTTAATTTTGTGAAAACCAATCTGAATAAATTGTATAAATTAAATTCCAACTTTCCAAATGCCTGAGACAATAGAACAACTAACTGAAAGAACGAATAAAACCCTAGGTCAAACTATTTTTCGTCCCTCGGGGCTCAGTGAAGTTCAAATAAACGAAATTAAAAAAATTGTAAGTGACGTTTTATTAGGGCAAGATACCTTGACCGACGAAGGGACCGACCAACCAATACGGACACTGTCCACAAAATTAGAGGAATTAGACAAGGTTCCGGACAATGTCAAGTCTCTCAGAGAATTCTCTGGAAAGCCTGGACAATTTGGATCATGGCGAAAGTCGATCGACAGAGTATTAGAGTTATACAAAAGTTTAAAAGGAACTGGCAGATATTAGGCAATTATGCATACCATTCGCACAAAATTTGCGGGAGAAGCTGATACTGCATTAGAGTCCTATAGGTTCATTATTCTGACAAAAGGGTCATGGTATCTGGAGTCCCAAATGAATGTCCTGTGTCAAGGACAAAAATCTGTAATGGAGTTTTATCAGAATATTTATCCTTAATACTAGACAAACTCTCATGTCTAGATTAAGACGAAGGAAGCCTTCATGCAATGACAATTGCATACAGAGAGAAAGCTCTTCATACATTTATAAGGGGCTTGAACGAAGACTTACCTAAACTATTGAGTGTTTCCCGACCCAAGTCTTTACCAGAAGCACTTCACATTTGTCTTAGTCTTAGTAACATGTCGTTTAAAAGAGAGTATAATCATAACAGAACTCCAAAGAACGATATGCGAAACTCAATACCTAACACGGGAACAAGGCCGAAATTTCACCCAGAATTAGCTAATATTCCATCATACTGAAAAAAAACTACATTTACTCCTTAAAATTACTATTTAAACCCACAAGTTCGGCAAGGCCAACAATATTGAAGGTCACAATTCAGTCAACCTCCTCAAATTTCAGAACCGCAATTCACACAGCGTTCCCAGCCAATGGGACCACAACACTTCCAAAGTGCTCATTTTGGAGGACAGCCAAATACTCTGGTTCTCCCAGAACCTATGGATGTCGATAGGTCTATGCAAATGAGACCCGCGCAAAATACTTCATTCAAGAGACCTGCACAATTTTCTGTACATGCTCCGGTAAATAAGGTTCAACGGAACTTCCATCTCAATATTTGTAATATGACCAATTATGATGTTCCAATTGTTGGTAGCGAGATAGAAGAATCATGCGGACTTACAAACGAAGAAACTTCTGTTTAATACTACCAACAATATCCTGATGATGTTGATAAACATCAGGATAGGAACCACAGGGATATGCCTATTAACTTCGTCGATGTACATTTTTTAGATTAAGCTGTTCCTCGCTACCATATTTTCAATGCAAAACGAAGAACGGAGAAGTGCTAAATTTTTTGTTGGATACTGGTAGCAACAAAAATTATATAAAACCTAATTTAGTAAAAAAATTGGAAACCAAATAAGGATACTTTTAATGCAAAATCTGTAGGTGGAGACGTGAAAGTTATACAACATACGTTTTTGAACATGTTTGGTATTAACAAGATACCTATCAAATTTTTCCTCTTACCTGGTTTAAAATATTTCGATGGTATATGGGGAAATGACAGCCTGAAGGAACTTACAGCTGTCATTCACACGTCCGAAAATTACTTTACTGTTAAAGGTGGTATAAGAATTCCTATCAAACAACGTATAACTCAAAATGTGAATAATCTCGAAATGAGGTTAGAGCACCTATCAAATTACCAAAGAGATTCGCTGGAACAAATTGTGGGAAATCCTTGTAGTCTCTTCGCAGATCCAGATGAAAAGTTAACTTACACCACTGTAGTAGTCGGGGAGATCCGGACAGTTAATGATTCTCCAATATACGCGAAAATTTACCCATACCCAATGGCATTAAAAGACGTCGTGGAAGAAGAAATTCATTGCCTCCTCCGTGACGGTATAATAAGACCATCAAGGTCCCCATATAATTCACCCATATGGGTAGTGCCAGAAAAAGAGTACCATTCGGGAGAAAAGAAACATAGATTAGTGGATGACTTTAGGAAAATGAATGCAGTCACAATTACTGACAAATATTCGATTCCGGAAGTAACGGAAGTTTTATCAAACTTAGGAGGAAATAACTACTTCACTGGACGATATCCTTAGAGAATTAATCGGAAAAATAGGTTTTGTGTACGTAGATGACATAATTATATTTAGCAAAGATGAAAAGTCGCACTGTGAACATATTAAGAAAGTATTCGAGACATTGGAAGCAGCAAATATGAAAATTCAGCTCGATAAGTGTGCATTTTTTAAGACCGAAGTAGAATTTTTGGGCTTCATAGTAACTAGTGACGGTGTAAGAACAAATGCGAAAAAGGTTGAGGCAATTCTGAAATTCCCCCTCCAAAAACACTTAAACAACTGTGTTCATTCCTAGGCTTGTCGGGATATTACAGAAGATTTGTCAGAGGATACGCAGATATCGCAAAACCTTTAACTTCACTCTTAAGAGGGGAAGAAGGTAGAGTGTCAAAAACGGCCTCGAGTCAAATACCGGTCAATCTAGATTTATCTGCCCAAAATGCTTTTAATGAACTGAAGAATGCCCTTAATTCACAGGGAGTATTATTGTCACGCACTAATTTCGAAAAGGACTTTCTATTAACCACCGATGCGTCCAACGTAGCTCCTGGAGCTGTGTTAAGCCAAGAGGAACGGCCAATAGCTTTTATCTCTAGGACACTTGATAAGACAGAAGAAAATTATGCCACTAATTAAAGAAAAATGCTGGCAATCATATGGGCTTGGACCGCTGTAAGGAACTATCTGTATGGTTCAAGGAAAATAATTATTTATACGGACCACCAACCTCTAACATATTCTATTAGCAGTAAGAACAACAACTCGAAGATGAAAGATGGAAATGTGTCCTTGAAGAATATAATTATGAACTGAAGTATAAACCGGGAAAGCAAAATATAGTAGCTGGCGCTCTTTCTAGAGTTGAGCAAGGATCAAATGCTATAGTTTCCCATATTAATTTCCTAACACCAACACAGCATAGCGCAGAGGGTTCATCAGAGGACCTAATACCAAGTGTAGAAACTCCTATCAATGTTTTTAGAAATCAACTTCTTATAAATATTGGCATTACGTCTACATATAAATTTAAAATTATTTTCCCTGGAATTCACAGCCATATAATTACGGAACCATACTACGATGAACAGAAATTACGGGACATCTTAAGGAGATATTTAAATCCATCGGTCATTAATGATATAAAAGCTCCAGAATCGGTAATGGGAAAGATTCAGATTCTTTATCCACACCACACCTATAAATGCCGATTTACTCAATTGATGGTCAATTCCGAAAATGATCAAGAGAATATTATTATTGAAACTCACAATAGGGCAAATAAAATTCAGATATTGGAAACATACTATTTTCCTTCAATGTCGAAAAAAATCAAAAGGGTGGATGGATTTCCAAAGAACGTTGTAATGGATAATGAGCCGTCATTAAATTCTGCTTCTATATTATTTGTGATGAACGACGAGTTGAAGATAAACGTTTTTGCTACTCCTATCTATAGAAGTAAGGTGAATGGGGAAGTGGAACGTTTCCATTCAACACTTGCAGAAATAATGAGATGCTTAAAAGGCGACGGTACATCAAGAAATCTGGAAGAATGAATACAACCATTCGCTTCATTCGATGGTTAATAGAAATCCACTGGATCTGTACTTCGGCAGAACCGTTGAGTTTTCCCCACAGGATTATGAAACAACTAAACGAAACAACATGGAAAAGATCAAACAAAAACAGGAGAAAGATTTGGCTTATCATAATAAGAAACGGCATCCTATTAAAGATTATGTTCCTGACCATCTTGTATATGTGAAAACCAATAAATGATTGGGCACAAAGTTAAGCGAACGTTTTAAAGAGGAAACGTTACAGGAAAATAGAAATACCACCATACTTACTGAAAGTGGACGAGTTATACACAAGAAACATATAAACAATTAATTTAAAAAATTTTGATTACAGATTGCTTTTCGGAAGCGCTTTGGCAGACTTCAATATTCTGGACTATTCTAATGCGAGACTAATAACAATTCAAAAAGGGACAGCAAGAACTTGGAACATTTAAAGTAATGCACTCCGTTGACATTGAACAATACAGAAAACTTACGCTACAGATAGAATTCTTCCTTGATACGAATCTTACAACCATCGGATCCGTCCGTTTATAAAGCCACAAATCGTAGACATCCGAGGACTTTTGTGGCGACTTAGTCCCAGTAGGGGAAAAAGATCGATAGACTTTATCGGAAGCGCTTGGAAATGGATTGCTGGTAATCCGGATAGTCAGGATTTCCAAATCTTAGAACAGAAAATAAATAATGTTTTGGCAAATAACAACAGACAACTTATTGTAATAAACTAATATCTAATCGAATTTCTCTGATATCAAATATTACAAATGAAATAACTAAGGCAAAGAGAGCAGGTTGGAATAATGAACAGGCAAACAGTCTCGAGAGAAAATTGACGCTAATTGAAAAAGAATTGGAGAATATCGAATATGCTATTTAATGGGCTAAGGCCAATATTGTTAACTCTTTTATACTTTCGAAAACTGAAATTGAAAATGTGATAATATACTCGAAACTTACAATATTCCTGTTTACAATACAGATGAATTATTGTCATTTGGTTCCGTAAAAATTGTAACTAATAATAAAGAAATTTTATATATATCAAGAATTCATATTACTCGAAATGATATTTGTAATGTATATTTAGCAAAAGCTGTAAAAAATTTACATTTGATAAATAAAATAGAACACAATCAAATTCTTGAATGTATTACTGTTTGCCACAAAAAACGATTGTAAAAATTATTATGATTTAACAATATGCAATAAAGCCAATTTAATAGAATGAAGTAATAAAAATTTTATAACAATTTCCTGTTTTCTACAACCCAAAACTAAGGAAGAAAGAATTGAAGAAATCGTATCCCAAGAACGTCTCAAGAAACTTAACATAAAAAACATCGAACGCCTAGAATACCTGAAACTCTAAAGCAAAGTAATAATTGGATCCAGCGGACTCGTCATGGCTATCATTATAATCATTGTTGTTTGGCTACTTCGAAAGACGATCTTCAACAAAAAAGTAAAAACATTTCAAGATATGGGAGAAACTGCAAGGAAATATGAAGAAGCAAATTCTACTGACAACAGTAATAAAGTTAGAGATGATGAAGAAAAAAATCAAGTCAAGTCTCTACAATCGTTATCCATTATGAGCAATCGGGACGTGAAGAAGAAAAAATCATCAAGTCTCTACAATCTTTATCCATTATGAGCAATCGAGACGATTGCATTTAATAGGGGAAGAATTAACACCAAACATATTCCAACATATCACTCATACATATATGGTTGAATTCTAATCAAAATCTGTTAGATGTTTCGGAAGACATCAGATATTGTGCGGAATTGTCTGATATCAGACAGAGTTGGAAACATTTGCTTGCTGGGTCTGCGTAAGCACATTCCACACCAGTATATAGGTGTAATATTAATTTCCTTACAAATAGTGCGTGGCAAATATAGTTGTGCAAACATGTTCGGATGTTGAAATCAACACTGATATTTAAAAAAAAAACACCTATCCCTCGATTTACACGATAGATACGTTCCTAAGAAAATCGTGTAAATCCAAATTTGAAATTATTATATGGAAAATCATGTAAATCGAAAATACAGGCGGAATCGCATATGCGAAAGCGAAAAGTCGTTGCATTCCTAGTTAATATTATTTCTAAACGCTGTGAGATTAATAAAATTATTTATGTTGTTTACAAAAAGAAACAACTTTAATTTAAGAAAATCAAAACATTTTAATTATTTTTAATGTAGGTCTGTCGCATTCATACAAATTTGGACTAATACTATCGTAAAAGTGTCCATGTATTTTGACCGTGTAAAGGTCGCTTTACATAACAATCTAATTCTTTTTTTGCAAAAGCGAATTTATTGAAGGTGATAATGTATGTATGTGAAATAAAAATCTTAAAAAATCGTTAAATCGAGATTTTTTATAAATAAATAGAGGGATAAGTGTAGTTCGACGAGTATAAAGTTTTCCCCCAAAGGCCATTGCCAGTTCAGTATACATATTATCTCCGAAACAAAAGAAAAAAAATCGAAAATCCGCTGAAAAAAATTGCTGATTTGAAAAATGTCGTAGCTAGAGTAATTTCTCGCAACAATTGTTGCCGTCCACCGGTGTAAACAAATCCACAATGTGGCCCTGTACCACAAATCTTCAAAGCATTTGGGAAAATGTATGGACAACCGCAGTTGGAAGTCTGACATTGATGAAAATGGATCGTTTAACTATCACACAAAAATTAAAATTAAAAATTATTAAACCCTGCTACAAAAATGGTGATTCTGGCACAGCCACATATCGTGCTTTAAGAGGAGGTTATGGTTTATGGTTATGATGTACATTTCTCAATCGGTGGGTATGTTAATAAATACAATTGTCGTAGTTGGTGTTCTGAGAATCCTCAAGTAATTGAAGAGAGGCCATTACATCCACAAAAATGCACTGTTTGGTGCGCTCTTTGGTCCGAAGGTGTGATAGGACCTTACTTCTTCGAAAACGACAAGGGAACGACTGTCACCGTCAATTCGGAGCGTTACGGTCGTATGATAACCGACTTTTTTTCCCCTGCTATTGAAGAATACGACTTGGTAAATATGTGGTTTCAACAAGACGGTGCCACATACGACACAACTAGAGCGAATATGGCTTTATTGCAAGAGACATTTCCTGGCCGCGTAATTTCTCGTAGTGGCGACATCAACTGGCCACCAAGATCATGAGATTTGACACCATTAGATTTTTTTGTGGGGCAACGCTGATGGCCGTGTTTATGCAGATAAACCTCTTAAAACTCTTGAGCACTTAAGAACCAACATTCGCCAAAAAGTGGTCCAAAATTTCCTCAAAAGAATCAATGCTTGCAACACTTCGCGTGGTGGTCATTTAAATGATGTAGTGTTTCACACACAATGTCAACGTTCAAACTTTATAATAAAAAAGATATATCATAAAAAAAAATATTTCATATGTGTTTTAAAAAGCAAAATGGATATAACCATCGGTCAATGCGAGTGACATAGCACATACATAGTTCATTTGGAAGGCCATTGCGTAATAGGTAGTGTGAGTGACTCTACACAACAAACCCAGATATGTATCCAACAGCCACCGAATTACCACGTTCGTAGGTTCTGTCAGTGTCATTTGGGAAATCACCACATGGTGAATGGTACATTATTCGGTTTGGCCGAACTTAACGACGTTTTTACTGAGGAGTTATCCACTGCATTTTGCGATAACAAATTGAAAGAAATACATATGTTAGCTATCGATTTGACCTAATATGATCTTAGCAATAGCTACAGCTTATTTTATTTATATATATTGTATCCCAACCGTATTTGAAATATAATTTTAAGAATTGTTAGGTATCTTGTTAAGGGGACAAAAATATAAATTAGAAACCAATACTTACTATCAAAATTCAAGCTAATTGTTGCGTTACTTTCACCTAGTTCATTCTTTCCATTAACTTTATATTTACCGGCATCTTCGACTGTAACATTTTTAAGTTCAAGTGTAGCAAAGTACGACTGACCATCTTTTTTAACAATTATCTGCAACAAAAGTAAAATGTGGTATTTATATATATTACAGACAATTTTAAATTTATGAAAACTATATAAAGGGTGTTTTTTATTGGGGTATAGATCTTTAAGTTGGCATCACTTTTTTAACTGGCGGCCATTTTGTCAGCTGTCAAGTGATTAATATTTAGTTTGGTTTGCCATTTCATCATGAACACTGGTTGAAATCGTACCCAAGCTTGTCATTAACCTATTACCGCCTGCCCATAGATCGATTTGTTTTAAATTTAAATATCAATTACCATAGAAGTTGATATACCTCAGTTTTTACCTGAGATATGACATGGGTAGTAGGGTGGAGTGAAATTCAAAAAAAAAAAGTTAACCTCGGAAAGAGATGTAGTCTGGGGTCCTAATGAGGTGAAAAATAAAGAAACAAATTTTAAAAAAATTTTAGGGGTCGCGCCACTTCCTCGAAATTTGGAAATTATCGCTATTTTAGCGTTAATTTTAGAAAAATCCTAAAAAGTTTTATGTCAATAAATGTTTGCAATAGCGTAAACAATGAAATAAGGGCATGAAAAAATTTAAAAAAAATTTTCTCATTGTTCAAAAATTGCAAAAAGTAAAATAAGTCAAATCGCCCCTTCTTCAGAAAATTGACTGAACAATGAAATCGCCACAAAAGCTACAAATATTAGTCGATTATCCTCATATTTGCCTCAAATACTTTTGTTTGGGCACTGAACAAACTTTTTTTTTAAATTTTTAATTTTCGAATAAGTTAAGTCGTTAATTTTTAGGATTTTTCTAAAATCAACGCCAAAATAGCGATAATTTCCAAATTTCGAGGGAGTGGCGCGACCCCTAAAATTTTTTTAAAATTGTTTTCTTTATTTTTCCCCTCATTAGGGCCCCAGACTACATCTCTTTCCGAGGTTAACTTTTTCAAATTAAAAAAAAGCATGTTTTCACTCCACCCTAATGGGTAGACATTGGTGTGAAGTTTTAATTTCACTTCATCACATCTCCTTTATTGTTGGCAAACGCACAAATGTAATTACATTTTACTAAATATTTTATTGAATAATTATAAATAAATAAAGGGTGTTTTTTATTGGGGTATAGAACTTTAAGTTGGCATCACTTTTTTAACTGGCGGCCATTTTGTCAGCTTTCAAGTGATTAATATTTAGTTTGGTTTGCCATTTCATCATGAACAGGTTGACAAAAGAACAACGCTTGCAAATCGTGCAAATTTATTTCGAAAGTAATGGTTCAGTTCGCGAAGTTCACCGCAAGCTCCGTCCATTTTATGCCATTACATCCACAAAAACTGACTGTTTGGTGTGCTCTATGGGCTGGTGGAGTCATTGAGCCATACTTCTTCCGAAATAATGCTGGAGAGTCAGTTACCGTTAATGGAGACCGGTATAGAGCCATGATAACCGACTATTTTGTTCCCGAATTCGATGGCATGAATGTGGATGAGTTGTGCTTCCGACAAGTGGTTGAAACTTGGACCTGTAGAATTGGCTTTATTCGAGCCAGCCGCGGCGGCCACATGCCCGAAATCATATTTAAACATTAATGGCATAAAATTATCCTTCCAATAAAGCCAAATTGATGGACATTAAAACGATTTTCTTGTGTTTTATTTCAATTCGAAGTTCTATACCTCAATAAAAAACACCCTTTAAAAATAAAAATTAATTTTTCAGTGGCAGTTTTGTGTAATAACGAAACAATTCTACTTTCATAATAATATGTGAATGGTGGACGGCCGTGGTATGGTAGATAGTGAATGTGGCTAGCACACATGAGACACATTTCAGCGGCTGCTTTCACCTCGTAAATGTTCGCTGAGCCATATAAATCTTCTTTAGAAAAGCATTAGACGTTCGGAGCCGGCTTTAAACAGCAGGTTCCGGTCAGTGAGTAAACAAATTATATCATACACAGCTCACTGATTCGAGGGAAGTTCCCCGTCTGTTCTTTCCTGGAATGTTAAGGGAATAAGTAAACAACAATACTTACGTAATCACATAGAAAAAATCAAACGAATTTCAATTAAAATATTTGTTTATTCAATCAATTTTTTAATTGAAACTACGATCACGGAAATGATTTTTTTTATTGTCTTTTGACACTATTTCAATTAATAGAATTGTATATTTGATCACAAAATCATTTAATTTGAGATCCCAGTGTAACGCAATTAGTCCTCATTAATTCTTTAGATTTAGTACATGATAACGGAAAAAATCCGGTGCTCATGTGGAATTCTGTTGTTCCATATTCTTACAACCCTTACCTGAAATGACCTTTTCATCATCAATGTCTGAAATCTAGGGACCAATAAGGAATGCGTCCTCTCCGAATTACCAACACCAAATTTTATACTAAACAAAAAGGCTTTCTAAATTTCATAATTCCATTAAAAAATAAAATTAATCTGATATCAATAAATATTTCAAAAGAGCTACCTAAAAACTCAACAGCATTGGGAGTAACATGATCATAAATCTTCAAATTGTACACATAACGAACTATGCGGTTAAAGCACATCATTAAGCGGTTGAGATTTCCCGTGCATGTCCCCGAAAATACCTCCAAGCCGTATAATATATGAGGATTAGTAAAGCTTCCGCAACTCGTTTTCGTACCTTAATAGGAAGAGCCAGCCCTGTGTTATACAATTTACGTAATAAAAAAAACTATCTTCGAGACAACATTATTTATGTGATAATCAAACTTCAAATTATCATCAATATGAAATCCCAAGATCTTTAAACACCCATTTCGATAATGGAGCCATTTAAAGTGAACACAAAGGTTCTAGAAATCGGATTGTTGAATACCATCGATTTAGATTAAAAAGTGTTCACAACTATAAAGTTATCCCGAACCCAATTGTTTATCCTAAACAGTTCCTCATTTACGGAATCCTGAAAATACATCACCGAATCGGCATTATAACTCGCAACCAGCTGCAGATCATCTGCATACCCGATGACCGATATATTTCCAAATATATCATCAATATACATTGTGAACCAAAGCGGTCCCAATATGGATTCCTGTGGCACCCCACGCTTCATTGTTCTCTAAGCCGACCTGTCATTGCCATTCATCACACACTGCGTTCTATCTACTAAAAAAGACTTCATCAGACGACATGTTCCGAGAATAGTCAGAAGTATTGGTACAGCTTATTCAATAGAATTTCATGGCAAATTGAATCGAATGCGCGGCTAAAATCCAAACTTAACAATACTACAAAGCATCTGTTGCCAAGTTTCTCCTGATGTCATCGATAAGATCAATCATCAATGTGGTTGTACTGTGGCCTTTCCGAAATCCAGACTGGTACTCCGATAGTAACGAATTTTCTATTAAATATGCTGAAATTTGGTCATGAATGAGCACTTCAAACACTTTTGATAGGGCCGGGAGAATGCTAATGGGCCGGTAATCAGATAAGCTTTGAGGACATTTTACTTTAGGAACCGGTATTACTCTAGCACAAGTCCACACTTTACGGAAAGTTGACGTTGTTAAAATAGTGTTAAAAAATAGTTTAATAAACTTAATATGACAAATAGCAGACCATATTTCAACAACGTCAACATTCCTCAATGAAAATCCAATATCAGAACCAACATCTGCGCCTTAAAACACTATGGATGGGGGGTTATCCACAGAAGGTAAAGCAAAAAACTCATTACAAGAATTAACATCAACACAGTTTTCAGGAACACTGGTGATGTAACCAAGTCTTCGAAGTTCCCTCCACATCTCCTTCGACGATGCAGCCGAGAACAATTTATGATTATGTCCTAATCTATGTCTACGAATTGTGCCCTTCATACGATTTCTGAATTTGCAATGTATTTGCTACGTTTCCTGATTTCGATTTTCTACATAGGCCATATAGTCAAAGTCTCTCAACTCTCGAGCTGTAGAAATAGCGGGGTTGTTTATCCAATCAATTTTTTGTGATCATACACTACCCTTGAGGGGACATGTCGATTAAATGCACGCAGGACAATGTTATTAAAAGTACCTAACTTAGTATTGGGGTCATTTGTTTCATAAATAGGTCCGATATCTGAGTTCTACAGATATCTGAGACATTCATTAATATTGAGTTTCGAATAATGTCCAATTTCAACTCCACAAGGGTTCACGAACTTTTTTATATTATATGATAAATAAATTGCCACATGGTGTGAATTTAATGGCGGGAAAATGTACTGACCTTTAGATACAAAGAGATTACTATTGCTTACTAGAAAATAATCTATTACCGTACTTCTATTTGATTGAGTGAGCAAAGAGTTCTGAACTATGTCAAGACCACAACAGTAAGCTAAATCTCGCATTTCTCTATTTCGTTCAAAAAGATTAATATTAAAATCACCAACTAGTACAGTGTTTTCATAACGAGAAGACATGTCGGCTATAACATTCTTGCAGCTTGCGAGATTTCCATATGGAAGATAAAAAACACCCACCAGTATCTTTTGGCCGTCCTCAGCATCTATCTCTATGAATAATCCCTCAGATACACAATAGTTTTTAACCTCCAAAATAACTTTTGCCCTTAAAGACGTTTTTATCTACACACATACTCCTCCAGCACGACCTACGACTCTATCAATTCTATATAGAAGATAACCATCTATATGGACCGCCTCATTCCCCACAAAATCCTTTAACCATGATTCCGATACACCGATAACATCAAAAATCCTTTCAGAGAAAACGGAGCGGATTTCATCAATTTTACTAGCACTATGCTTTGAGGATTAAAATGTATAATATTTAAATGTGAGCTATTCAGCCGTAAATTTCTAATCGCAGTCATATTAATAGTAGGACCGAGATTATTCTCCATATAACCCCATCCATATTCGTGTCAAAAAAATAAATATAAGTTTATGGTTATATATAATCTTAAAACTAAAAGTACAAAAATTAAAAATGTTTATTTCAAAAATCATAATTGATGTACCAAAAGCAATCCATAATAATGTAAAAACAGTGATAGATCTATTTAAACTTAGAAGGAGAGAGAAAATAGCAATAAGGATTACAATACAGCAACAACGGTATTTAACTTATCAAGAGTAATATCCTCTAACAATTGACGTATCAAAAGCAATCTATAATCATATGATTAGAAGATACAACCCCCTGCATTAATATAACAAGAGTAATTTTAGTATAATTTTAATGAAGATATATGTACTAGGGCGTTTCACAAAAGACGTTTTTTCTGATTTTTCCAACTCTTGAAGCGGAATATTAAAGTTTGTGATTTAAGAGAATTTCGAAATTTTTTTTGGATTTTTTGAAGATGGGTACGGGGTCGCTGAAATCGATTTTATCAAAAAAATGAGGTTATGGAGAAAAATTTTTAATATTAATTTTTGCTGGTGCTTTTTCTTCATAAAACTAAACAATTCTCTTCTTAATGATCCGATCCCACGACAAAAAAATGATTCATGTGAAAAATTATTATATTAAGTACCACTTTGATAGTCTTAAAAGTACAAAATTATGTTTTTATAGATTTCAAACCTCAATAACTTTAAAAGTTTTCAACATTTTTTCAAGATGAAAAATGCGTTAGAAAGGTCTTTAAATTACCTTTCATTCGGTATATAGGTTTCTTTTCACTTGCGGGAGAAATATAAGAAAAAAATTTAAGTTTGAGAAAATTTTTTTTTATTTTTCAAATTTTATAAAAATTAAAAGAATTTCATTAAGTTTCGTTCTTGGTTAAGTAAAAAAAAAACATTTAATATACATTGTTTTAATAAAAATATCAAAAATTCAATTCATCAATATATTTTTATTTCCATACAAAATCAAAAGATATTAAAAAAACAAATTCATGTTATTTAATGAACAAATTAAAATTAAAAATTAAATTTGTATCTAAAATCACAATATATAAAACATTAAATGTGGAAGAAAACATGTATCAACAAAAAATTCCATTTTTATTTTATACAAAATCGAGAAAAGTATGGTTACAGTTTTCTAAAGTTACAGTTTCTTAAGAGCTTTTTCAATGACATTTTTGTTTACATTAGGTATATTTTTGTGATTTTTATCAACGCTAATCAACAAGTTTTGAAAATCATCCTCTTTTTTTGTAATTTTTTTGTTATATATTGTAGCTGCCGCCACGCCTCTTTCTGATATATCATTCACAACATATAGTTTTTCTAGTTTATGGGAAAATGATGATGATTTTGTTACTGTAAAGAATAAACTAGAAAAACTATATGTTGTGAATGATATATCAGAAAGAGGCGTGGCGTCAGCTACAATATATAACAAAAAAATTACAAAAAAAGAGGATGATTTTCAAAACTTGTTGATTAGCGTTGATAAAAATCACAAAAATATACCTAATGTAAACAAAAATGTCATTGAAAAAGCTCTTAAGAAACTGTAACTTTAGAAAACTGTAACCATACTTTTCTCGATTTTGTATAAAATAAAAATGGAATTTTTTGTTGATACATGTTTTCTTCCACATTTAATGTTTTATATATTGTGATTTAAGATACAAATTTAATTTTTAATTTTAATTTGTTCATTAAATAACATGAATTTGTTTTTTTAATATCTTTTGATTTTGTATGGAAATAAAAATATATTGATGAATTGAATTTTTGATATTTTTATTAAAACAATGTATATTAAATGTTTTTTTTTTACTTAACCAAGAACGAAACTTAATGAAATTCTTTTAATTTTTATAAAATTTGAAAAATAAAACAAAATTTTCTCAAACTTAAATTGTTTTCTTTTATTTCTCCCGCAAGTGAAAAGAAACATATACCGAATGAAAGGTAATTTAAAGACCTTTCTAACGCATTTTTCATCTTGAAAAAATGTTGAAAACTTTTGAAGTTATTGAGGTTTGAAATCTATAAAAACATAATTTTGTACTTTTAAGACATCAAAGTGGTCCTTAATATAATAATTGTTCACATCAATCATTTTTTTGTCGTGGGATCGGGAAGAAGAGAATTGTTTAGTTTTATGAAGAAAAAGCACCAGCAAAAATTAATATTAAAAATTGTTCTCCATAACCTCATGTTTTTGATAAAATCGATTTCAGCGACCGTACCCATCTTCAAAAAATCCAAAAAATTTTTCGAAATTCTCTTAAATCACAAACTTTAATATTCCGCTTCAAGAGTTGAAAATTTTTTTTTTTGAAACGCCCTAATATGTACGAATGATAAAATCAGGAAAATAATTAGAATTAGGTGTGAGAACTTGAAACGAGACCGAAGAACCGCCTCCACCCGCTGCAAAATGGAGGAAGATATTTTGAAGGTGATTTACATCATCGACGAGAAATGTTCCCTCCGAACAACAACATAAGCCAATAGAGTTAGTCCATCGTCAAATATTCACTCCTAACATACAGCATATAATATTATGCTGAATTATTGTTCGTAAATTCTATTGCGGACTCTTTTACAAGTATCATCAGCTTCTCAATATTCAGAGTTTCCGTCGTTCCATCATTAAGTAAAATTTTTGCCTCTGTGAAGTTTTTGTTTATTAGATTGAATTTTTTATGCTGCAACAGTTTGCGACAAGTAAAATTAATTTTGGCTGCCAATGGTGTCAAATTGTCATTTATAAAAATTCTGGATGCTATATCGCAATCGACGATCTGATTTAACTTTAGATTTTTATCAGTTATATATTTACCGAAGATAATATCGCGCTTATATATACTGTTATACTTGACAATTATGACCTTTTTGCTCCTAATATAAGTGCATATATTGAGATTTCTATGTTGGACATCCACTCCTAAAACAGATCCAATTTTAAAAACAGCATCATTGCGTCCGTCGACATATTTGAAGGGAGATAAGGATATCTCCTCTATTCAACTGCCTTCGCAACCCATTGTTTTCGAGTTCAAGTTGTTGAATTTTGGTTTTCATGTAAAGTTCAGTTTCTCTGGTTTCGTAAAACATCTGGCAACCACACCTTTTATGTCATTTAGTTTCAACATAACGTCCTCCGAAACTATTTTGGAAAGTTGCTGTATAATGTTTCCCAAACTCATATGTCTCGAAAAAATTTCAGCTGTCGAATTATCTACAGAAACGTCTGCAAGGCTCCTCGGGTTATTAAGACATGTGGAGCAATTAAACACAACACCGTTATTTGGCTTGATTAGTTCAATCACTGGTCCAGTGAGATTTCGATTTATTGGTGTAGCGCACTTAATGTGACATCGTAGGGAACACATTCCACATGTCAATCCACTGTTTCCTTGTAAATTTTTACCACAATCTAAGCATTGGTTCGAAGAGGCCATTTTAAATAGATTATTTTAAAGAAACACAAGTTTGTTGGTTAACTCAGTTTTTTTGTTTTACTTATTACCCTTATGAAGTGAAGAATGTCACCAAAGTAAAACGGGTTGTCTCAGGAAAAAAAAACTGCAGTAATGTAAACAGAAACACAAAAGCCGCTCTTTCATCTGTTCAACTCTCCCCACTCTCATTTAAGTTGGAAACTTATTTGTTATTATCACGTTCAAGATTTTCGGTATTGATTTTTTTTCTTGTGTTCAGTATTTGTTGTAATGTTGTGTATTGATTATAAAGGAAAGAATGTCACCAAAGTAAAAAACACTGTCCCAAAAAAACACAGCCGCTCTTTCTGCTTTCCTTTTGTGTTAGTAACTTATTTGTTATTGTTGTCACATTGAAGTTTCTCGGTATTGACTGTATAAGAGATTTTTGTTCACATATTTTCTTTTACTCAAATTCGATGACATGCTGATGATTATGACCTCGATAACACAGTATAAGAGATCAACATATTTTCATTTGACGTTTCTTTCGTGTATGTTGACCGCATGAATAGATTAATAGTAATTTTCTTATTTTTTAATGCAATATTAAGTGAAATAAACATTACACAGTTGTAAAGCAATATCGTTTTCCGGATGCAAATTTAATTTAGAGCATAGTAGTCACTTTTTTTTGGTCGTTTTGAGCACCTTATTCCATCTAACAAAAATTATATTATGGACCGCTTAAAAAAACGTCTACTCTCGTCTCATGATAAACTAATAAGTTTTTTTTCCAAACACGCTATTCCTTATACATAAATACATAACATTAATAGCAAATAAGTTATATTTACATCTAAATAATCTTTGTGTAGAAGGAAATAAGCTGTATTTGCTACATAGTCCAAACTCGCGTTTTACCTGTTGTAAACATTAACAAAAGACAGATTTTTCAGCGTGTACATATACTTTTCGTACATAAAATGCCTATTTATGTGGAGTTACTGATTACCAGCGCCGATGGCGGGATTGTAGAAATATGTCCAAAGTTGACTGTTTTTTTTTTATCGATTTTTATCAAACTTTGTACTTCAACTAGACGATTAGTGATTTTTGGATTACAACGAAACTAATTATTGTAATTTATTAATATTCCATCATGGTAGCTAAACGGAGTTTCAAAAGTTAAGCAGATCAAGGCCTAAAATTTGAAAATGCCCAATTAATCTGTGTTAATCCTTTGGTGGTAATCTCATTTGATGCTAATTGCGATTCAAAACTTTAAGAATATAAAATATTTTGAATGCTTGCAATTTCCTTCGCCAGTCGACAAATATTGAAATCGCCAACTATGATTATACGAGGAGTCGATTCATTTCCTGCTGCTGAATGTATATAATATATTTCGTTTATATTACATTCGACGTAGTTTTTGAGTACGTCAATGGAGAATTGAGAGTTTCGGTAAAGAGTCATAACATAAACTCGATTTAGCTTGGTTACAACCAATTGCATTGTATTGGAACCGAGGCTGTAATCCTTTCATAAACAAAGTCGGCAATAGTGTTTGATTTAGCATATAATAATATTCCCTTTTTCTCACGCATTGTGCTTCTGCTACTTTTCATACGATGAATCGTCTTGTAACCAACTAAGGGATATTCTTCATGCTGTAGAGTCCAAGATTCAACAAAGCTTATAAGATCCGCTTTGCCGCCACGTATGCAAATTGTGCGCGAAGGTCTGAATATTTTGATAATATATTTTTGGAGGAAATTCATGTGAAACTTCGTAGAATGTTATAAAACGTTTTGGACCTTGGAGGTGAAGGACTTCCTGTTGAACCGGTTCCGTATCGGATACACGCTTAAGTGCTGCAGACTTTCCAAGAACAAATAGTCCGTTCGCTGACGTATATGGAACCTCGCGGAATTCTTTGTGTCAGATGCACAACAACTTTTGAATATGTTGCTCCTTGGCTCTTATGGATTGTGATTCCCTCAGCAGAAACGATTGGAAATTGTTTCCTGTATATCATAACTTGATCATTTCGTTTGAACTGAAAAGGGCGAACAATTCGTTGTGTGGGTGTAAACAATGGTTGTGTTGGGTGTGATTGTTTCGATCTCTGTGCTGAAACAACACCTATGATAGATTTATTACATCAATGGCTCGCGATGTTGCTTCCTCTCCGTCCAATTGGCCAAGTTGCAGGTCGTTAAAAGCATTAACTTCCTTGTTGGAATAATAGAGATGAATTGCATCCTCTGGAATATTTCCGGTGTTAGTAGCAACTCTAGTCCGAAACTTTGTCTAGCTATAGGTTTACTAAATACAAAAAAAGGGTAAGATTGCTCTGGTGGTATTGATATTATAACACGATTTCTAAGGGGCGGGATGGTACATTTGTATGGGAGGTACCAGAACGGGAGTGGGCAGACTTCCAACTTTTTGTCGGAATCTTTGTCTAGCTATAGCTTGACTATATACAGAATTTGGGCGTTGGTCATATTGATAATATTACACGGTTTGTAAGGGGCGGGATGTTACATTTGTATGGAATGTACCAGAAAGGGAGTGGCCAGACTTCCAAGTTTTTGTCCAAAAGTTTCTCTCTCTGTAGCTTTACTAAACAAAGAATTTGGGCAAGATCACGTTATTACACATTTCTAAGGTTATATTGATAATATTACACGGTTTGTAAGGGGCGGGATGGTACATTTGTATGGGAGGTACAAGTAGGGGAGTTGCCAGACTTCATATTGGTATTATAACACGGTTTATAAGGGGCGGGATGGTACATTTGTATGGGAGGTACCAGAAGGGTAGTAGACAGATTTCCAAGTTTTTGTCCAAATCTTTATCTAGCTATAGCTTGACTATATACAGAATTTGGGCGTTGGTCATATTGATAATATTACACGGTTTGTAAGGGGCGGGATGTTACATTTGTATGGAATGTACCAGAAAGGGAGTGGCCAGACTTCCAAGTTTTTGTCCAAAAGTTTCTCTCTCTGTAGCTTTACTAAACAAAGAATTTGGGCAAGATCACGTTATTACACATTTCTAAGGGGCGGAATGGTGTATTTGTATGGGAGGTACCAGAAGGGGAGTTGCCAGACTTCCAAGTTTTTGTCTGAAACTAAGTCTAGCTATAGATTTACTAAATACAAAATTTGGGTAAGGTCGCGTTGGTCGTATTGATATTATTACACATTTCGTATGGGCGGGATGGTACATTTGTATGGGAGGTACCAGAAGGGGAGTTGCCAGACTTCCAAGTTTTTGTCCGAAAGTTTTTCTCTGTATAGCTTTACTAAATACAGAATTTGGGCAAGATCACGTTGGGCATATTGATATTATTACACGATTTCTAAAGTGGTCGAAATAGACGATTTGTATAGGAGGTACCCGAAGGGGTGTGGCCATATAGCCCATATGCAATCCCATGAGTAGTGTTGGGAAAATATTAACCCATGCCAAATTTCAAAAGAATTGTTTAACTCTTTCGAAAGTTATCGTGCGTACCAGCAGGACTCCCCAGAAGGGGAGTTGCCAGACTTCCAAGTTTTTGTCCGAAAGTTTTTCTCTGTATAGCTTTACTAAATACAGAATTTGGGCAAGATCACGTTGGGCATATTGATATTATTACACGATTTCTAAAGTGGTCGAAATAGACGATTTGTATAGGAGGTACCCGAAGGGGTGTGGCCATATAGCCCATATGCAATCCCATGAGCAGTGTTGGGAAAATATTAACCCATGCCAAATTTCAAAAGAATTGTTTAACTCTTTCGAAAGTTATCGTGCGTACCAGCAGGACAGACAGACGTACAGACGGATATGGCTCAAATGATTTAGAAAGTCATAAATGGAATTTGTTTCAAAGACACTTGGGTTCTAATCTGAATATTTCTGTGTTACACTGTCCTGCTGGTACGCACGATAACTTTCAAAGAGTTAAACAATTCTTTTGAAATTTGGCATGGGTTAATATTTTCCCAACACTGCTCATGGGATTGCATATGGGCTATATGGCCACACCCCTTCGGGTACCTCCTATACAAATCGTCTATTTCGACCACTTTAGAAATCGTGTAATAATATCAATATGCCCAACGTGATCTTGCCCAAATTCTGTATTTAGTAAAGCTATACAGAGAAAAACTTTCGGACAAAAACTTGGAAGTCTGGCAACTCCCCTTCTGGTACCTTCTATACAAATGTAATAATATCAATATTCCCACGATCTTGCCCAAATTCTGTACTTAGTAAATCTATAGCCAGAAAAAGTTTCGGACAAAAACGTGGAAATGTACCATACCGCCCCCTTAGAAATCGTGTAATAATATCAATGTTCGCAACGCGATCTATATTTAGTAAAGCTATGAAAAATACGTTTTTTTTTTAATGTTCACACACAAGTAAAACGCGTGTTTTGTGTTTGTAGCTAGTAAAGCTTATTTCCTTCTATACAAAGCTTATTTGGACGTATATATCACTTGTTTGCTATTAGTATTAAATATTTGTGTATAAGCAATAGAGTGTTTGGGAAAAACAGACAACGAACTTATTAAATTCAACAAAGTACAACATTTGGGTGCGAATAAGTGTGTATTTGCCACTGTTTTCGTAAAATTTTTGTCTGCATTTACGCTCTTTAGAATAAAACCAATACCGATAGAATGAGATGGATTGTTATATAGAAATTTAAAAAAAAAAATAAAAAGTGATACAAAACTGCATACCTTCAAACAAATTAATGTTTGTGATATGGACACATATAATATGGAACTTGTTTGCTGAAATTTGTTAAAATGGCCATTTTTTCAGCGTGTACATACAATTCGCGAGTAAAAACACTGCTTTATATTCCGCCCTTTTTGTAAAAACATGTAATACAATATTTTTCTATAACTTTCGGTATTTTGACATTTCATCAGATGTTTCATCCAATGGTGGTAGCCACGCTCACTTTTGACTTTCCTATACTTTGGAATATGTTATTTTTTTGACTAACACTCAGGGGATGCCCCCTATAAATGCAATGCACTGTGTTAGCGATGGGAAATAAGGGTATTGGAGGGAGGAAAGAGGGAGTAGTGTTTGTTTACGTTGGCCTTGAATTTGGTAATGTCATAGCAGGCAGGAAAAACACTTGCAGGAAGATTATTCCACAAACGAACAGTCCGGCTGAAGAACGAATTTTCTCTATAGTGCGTCGTCCGGTCAACCGGCCATTTGACAATGAACGGATGAGAGACCCTGGATAGCCGAGTATTCCGGCTAAATGTTCTAACGTCAGGGACCAGACGACGGATATCTTCTGAACAGATACCATTAAAATATCTGTAGAATAGCGATACACAACCCACATTTCGGCGATGCTGTAGGGAGACAATAGAGCTGGATACCCTACCATCCCCTATCATCACCACCGCTCTCCTCTGTACACGGTCCAGAAGCTTCAAAGATGTTAATGGAGCCCCTGCCCATATATGCGAGTTGTATTCCATTTTAGGCCGGATGTATGTGGTGTAAATATATACGAGGTCAGATGGGGTGAAGTATTTCTTGCACCGCTTTAAAAAGCCTAAACACTTGAATGCTTTTTTCGACACTTCGAATATATGGCTAGCCCAGCGAGCATCACCCTGTATCTTCATGCCCAGAACATCAAGAGTATCTGACACGTCTATATCTACACCACCCATAGATATTGACGACGGTGCTGGATCAGTGGAACGTTTGTGTGACAACAAACAGCACTGCGTCTTTTGCGCATTAAAATCTACTCTGTTCATTTGGCCCCACTCACAAATCGTCGCCAAATCGCGGTTAAGTGAGTCATTCATCGTTCGCCTTTTGTCCTCGACCTCCAGAGGACCTGGCCGATGCTCAAATGAGTATGAATGACAGAGGTTGCTGTCATCCGCAAATGAGTAGATTGGGTTCACAGTCTGCCCCAACAGGTCGTCAATGAAACTAAGAAATATAGAAGGAGAGAGGACAGAGCCTTGATACGAACTAGATTCGTTTCCAATCACGGGGAGTGTTTGACTGCTTTCTGGCAAAGATTAATTCTTTGCAGATATTTCAGCCAGAAGGTTAGCTTTGTCAACCGGGTCCGTAAATATCTGGTCATAGTTAACAAGAGTTGGAATAGAAGATGAAGAATTGTCTCTTACCCTTTTTATGAATGACCAAAAGCTCTTACTTCCCCTGGGAGAAGAAAGAACTTTTGCACGAAGACGCTGTTCGTGAAGAAGTTTTTCGCGCCAAGTTCTCTGGCACATTTTGATCTAGCCTGCTTGCGTAGCAGTTCGGTAGTGGTATTTTTATTTAAACGCCATTTTCTGAATGCTTCCTCTTTGGGTCTGACAGCTTCCCTGCATGTCTGATTAAACCAACAGTTCTTTGAAGGTTTAATCGAAGTAGTCTTCGAGGGAATAAATGTGTTTATGCCAAGAAGAATGATTTTCTCGACCATCGACATTGTTGTCTAGGAAACATAATTTCCAATTAAATTGCTGATAGAAATTGTTGAGCTCGGCCCAACGTGCCTTTTCATATATGTACATTGTCCGCTTCGTGACTGGTTTAGAAGTGGATCGAAGATCGGAGAACGAAAAGGATGCTGAAATGGTGCAATGATCCGAGTTACCAAGAGGTGCAAGAATGTTAACTTCGTACTTTTCAGGATGCGAGGTTAAGAAAAGGTCAAGAATATTTTGATGTTGCACTTCAACACGTGGAATATGTGTTGGTTCATTCACAAATTGCGACAAATCGTTGTGCGCGGCAAATAACTCAGCGTATTGCAAAAATTAAAACAATCTGCGAATCCTACGGGACCCTCCAGGTTAATACAAAAACAAAGAAGAATTGTGAACCTCATAAAATATTTTACTTGTGAAAGCAAAAATTTTATTAAAATACTAAATACAGGACAGAAAAAAAAAAAAAAAGAAGATAGATCATGTCAAATCCGAGTTTAATACGACCATCCGTTCTAAGTACACCTGCAAATCAACCTGCTGCAGGATCAACCAGTTCGACGGAATTACAGGCAGAAATCAGAAGGATGGTTTCTGAAGCAGTGCAGGAACAAACCAAAATTTTGGTTGAAGCTATTAGGAACCCTGCTGTTCAGAACGAACATGCTGACCAGATTATTGAACCGCAGCATAGGGCCCAATTGAACGATTTAGATCGTGTACCGGACGTAGTTAGATGCTTGAGGGAATTCTCAGGACAGCCAGGAGAATATAGTTCATGGAGGAAGTCGGTAGAAAGAATATTAGGCATTTATGAACATTTGAAGGGCACGGCAAAATACTTTGGGATTCTGAGTGTCGTTAGGAACAAAATAGTAGGAAATGCCGACGCTGTATTGGAGTCCTATAATACCCCATTGAATTGGGAAAGCATCTCACGATGTCTGACTCTTCACTATGCAGATAAACGGGATATAGGCACTTTGGAATACCAATTGACTTCATTGGTTCAGGGAACGGCAACGGTCCAAGAATTTTATCAATTGGTTTACAACCATTTGTCTCTCATTCTCAACAAGATCAGTTCCATGGATATAGGCCGGGAATCACTTTGTTTACTAACGCAGACATACAGAGATAAGGCCTTAGATACCTTCATTAGAGGACTAAGGGGTGATTTACCCAGACTGCTCGCCATGAAGGAACCCGTTGACTTGCCTAAGGCATTACATCTGTGCTTGAAACTGGAAAACCAGACTTATAGGACAAATTATGCCAACAATGTGCAGACCCGACAGAATAATGTGTCCGCACCCCCTCGGAAACAATTCTCTAATGTTTCACGGGAATTCCTTCCTGAATTGGCACATATCCCACCGCCTCCACGACCACAGAAACCACAGAATAATTTTCAGAGACAAGTTCCAATGCAAAATATGAATAACAAATTTCAGAGGCCGGGGACTTACCCAACATATAATAACCAAAATAATTTTCCGCCACCACGACCTTTTGGACAGAAACCTCAGCCCAGGCCTGAACCTATGGACGTGGATAGTAGCATGAGGACTAGGAATGTGAATTACATGAATAGACCAGCTCAAAACGACTTCTCAGGCAAGCGGCCACCGCCGCAACAACCAGAGGCCTACAAACATAGTAGGAATTTCCACCTACAATCTAAAACGGACAATAATTTAAACGGACAGGAGGACGAAATTGAAGAATACTTAGAGAACATCCCGACGGAAGATGAAGTAACTGGACAAACATTTGAGGAATATGTTGACGAACAAGAAATCTATGGGGATGACTACGACCAGCAATCTGACAGCTTAAACGACATTCATTTTTTAAGACTAAACTCGTCTACTCTCCCATACTTCGAATGCAAATTGGATAACGGACGAAAATTGAAAATATTGATAGACACTGGTTCAAATAAGAATTATATCCATCCCGACCTAGTGAAAAAGCCTATTCCTAACGAGGAAATTTTTTATGCGAACTCAATTGGTGGGAAAGTGGAAATTCGATATCATACAAACACCTTCCTTTTTGGTCGCAAAGATATTCCAATAAAATTTTACTTATTACCAGAGTTGAGGACATTCCACGGCATTGTGGGAAATGACACCCTTAAGGAGCTGGGTGCCGTTATTCATACAAGGAATAATTACATGACACTAGGAAACGGAAAGAACATCGTTTTGAGGGAACACCATGCAGACAGTATTCATACAATCACTTTCCGGACTGACCACATGACACAGACACAGAAAGACAATCTAAAAAAGATTGTTTCGACATATTCAAACCTCTTCTCTACGCCAGACGAGAAATTGACTTACACTACTCGAATTACTGGAGAGATACGGACAAAATCGGACACTCCTATTTACTCTAAGACATACCCATATCCTATGGGCCTGAAGGGTGAAATTGAGAAACAGATTAGGACGCTATTAGATGACGGAATTATTAGACCATCGAACTCACCTTACAATTCACCAGTGTGGATTGTTCCAAAGAAGATGGACGCAAGTGGTGAGAAGAAATTTCGAATGGTAATAGATTACCGCAAGCTGAACGCTGTCACTATTGCGGATAAATATCCGATACCAGAAATTAACGAGGTACTTGCTCAGCTAGGTAAAAGTAGATACTTTACCGTTCTTGACTTGAAAAGTGGGTTTCACCAGATACCTTTGAAACCTAGAGATGTTGAGAAAACAGCTTTCTCAGTCAACAATGGAAAATACGAGTTCACTCGTCTACCATTTGGCCTAAAGAATGCTCCGGCAATTTTTCAAAGAGCATTAGATGATATTCTGCGTTCTCACATTGGCGAAAGGTGCTACGTCTATATAGACGATATTATAATCTTTAGTCCAAATGAGGAACAGCATATCAAGGATATTACGGAAGTATTCCATACCATGCAAGACGCCAATATGAAGGTTCAGCTGGATAAATGTGACTTTTTTAAGGATGAGGTCGAATTTTTAGGTTTTCTCATTACGCAAGAAGGAATACGGACTAATCCGAAGAAGGTTGAGGCAATTATAAATTTTCCGTATCCTGGAACATTGAAGGATCTCAGGTCTTTTCTCGGTCTTTCAGGATACTATCGTCGTTTTGTTAAAGATTATGCTAAAATAGCAAAACCCTTAACAAACCTTTTAAGAGGGGAAGAGGGACGAGTGTCCCGAAACTTATCGAGTAAAAAGACGATAGAACTTGACGAACCTTCTAGAATGGCATTTGACAAATTGAAGGGTATTTTAGCATCAAGAGATGTTATATTGACCTACCCAGATTTCAACAAGAATTTCGAATTGACAACGGACGCCTCAAATTATGCGATAGGAGCTGTCTTGAGCCAAGACAATCGACCGATAACATTTATTTCTCGATCGCTTAGTAGGGCTGAGGAGAACTATGACGCTAACGAGAGGGAAATGTTAGCTATAATTTGGTCCCTTAACTCACTGAGAAACTATCTGTACGGATGTGCTAAAGTGATAATTTATACGGATCACCAACCTCTCACTTATGCTCTTGGCAACAAGAACAATAATGTGAAAATGAAACGTTGGAAGGCCATATTGGAGGAATACAATCACGAACTACATTACAAACCCGGTAAAAGTAATGTAGTGGCTGACGCTCTTTCTCGACCTCCATGTGGAG
Organism: Hydrotaea cyrtoneurina; assembly: GCA_958296145.1. NCBI lineage: Eukaryota > Metazoa > Arthropoda > Insecta > Diptera > Muscidae > Hydrotaea > Hydrotaea cyrtoneurina. Next base: position 59,223,481 of record OY282512.1, on the reverse strand, counting down.
ACAATATTCAAGTTAATTCCGTGACAGCCACAGTACACAGTGATGATAGTTCAGGTGGGAATCTGGTCCCTTCTGTTGAATGTCCCGTGAATGTCTTTAAAAGTCAGATATTTATACTCATAGGAGAAACAAGTGGATACCAATTTGAGCTCCCTTTTCCGACATTCCATAGACATATTGTGACAGCTCGCGAATTTTCCGAAAATGACCTTTTGGGAATCCTGAAGAAGTATCTAAATCCGAGCGTGGTGAATGGGCTTTACACTTGTGAAAGTTTAATGGGAAAAATACAGAAAATTTATCCACTTCACTTTGAGAACTATAAGGTGAGATATACGCAGACAAAGGTAGAAGACTTGACTGACGTTACCAGACAAGAGGAAGAAGTCTTGAAGGTTCATGGAAGAGCTCACAGAAATGGTAGGGAGAACAAACTACAACTTCTGGAGAAATTCTATTTCCCGAAAATGAGCAAGATGATAGACAGCATAATATCCCAATGTAGGGTCTGTAAAGAGGGGAAATACGACCGTCACCCTAACAAATCTGAGATATCGCCTACACCGATTCCCCAATACGTAGGTGAAATACTACACATAGATATCTGGTCAACCGAAAGAAACTTGGTGTTAACCGTAATAGACAAACTGACGAAATATGCTCAGGCTAGGATAATTAAAACCAGATCGATAGCTGACATTCGTGAACCATTAAGGAAAGTACTATTTGATTTTGGAGTACCTAGAATAGTCGTTGTAGACAATGAGAAAACACTTAATTCCGCTTCTATACGCTTTATGCTCCATGATCAATTGAATATAGAAATTTTCAGAACACCTCCGTATAAAAGTTCTGTTAACGGACAAGTGGAACGTTTCCATTCCACATTGGCTGAGATAATGCGCTGTCTCAAGACTAATAAGACGCATCGGGATTTTGAGGAACTTTTAGATAGGGCAGTCTACGAGTACAATTGTACTATACACTCCACCACAGGGAAAAAACCGATAGAACTATTCTTTGGTAGAAGGGTTAGTACCAGCCCGGATCAATACGAGGATGCTAGGAGAGAAAATATTAAGGCGCTAATAACCAAGCAGGCGAAGGATATTGAAACTCATAATGGGAAAAGAACCCCGTTTAAGGATTACATGCCTGGACAGAAAGTTTATGTAAAGGTCAACAAGAGATTAGGTTCAAAGCTATCTGCTCAATATAAGGAAGAGATTGTCAAGGAGAATATGAAAAGTACTATACTAACCGAATCCAATAGAATAGTCCATAAAGACCATATAAGGAACTAAATCATTCTGAAATAAATTACTTTAATTTGCAGGTCAATCATACCAATGATCAAGACAGACATACAGGTACACAATTATACGGACTCCCCCATGGTGACTATTAGGACCGGATTTGGCAAGATACAGGAAGGAACATTAAAATTTATACACCCGATTAACCTTGACGATTACGACAAATTCCTACAGGAGACAAAACTTTACGTGGATAAGGACATACCAGCTACAAATCCCCTGCACTCGACAATGTACTACGAACTACAACAGACCATAGACTTACTAGATACCCTTAAGAGTTTGAAACCGAAACGACAGGTTAGATCTATCAATATTCTTGGGACGATCTGGAAATATATTGCCGGTTCTCCCGATCACGACGACGCCGAATACATTTATAAGACATTAGACGAAATGTCCACTAATAATAACAAGCAAATTATTATTAATAAAGATTTTGCAAATCAAGTAAACAATATAACAAAAATTGTCAATACATTTTCGAATGCTATAAAAAAAGATTCTTCCATTGTAAGAGAAGATATAGAAATAATTAGAAATAAGATAAGAATTATTAAAGAAAGTATAATAAACATAAAATACGCTATTCAATGGGCAAAAAATAACATAATAAATTCATTTCTTTTAAATAAAGCTGAAATGCATTTAACAATAAGTCAGTTGGAAAAAGAGAATATGCCATTCGATAACATAGAAGAAGCATTGGAATTAGCAAATGTAAATGTTTTAACCAACTACAGTAATATATTGTATGTGATTAAAATTCCTGTAACAAAATTTGATATTTATGAAAACATGATTATTAGGCCAGTTATAAAGAATAATTCAGTAATACATTTAAATTATAAAGAAATATTATATCATGGCGATGAAATGTATTCAGTTAAAGAGAAATGTAAAATTCATAATAACATAAAAATTTGTAAAAAAGAACAATTAAATAATTTAAGTGAAGACGAATGCATTAAACATATTCTGCAAGATAAGAACTCATCATGCATCAAGAGCAACGCTGAACATGTTCCAAACATAGAGGAAATATCGGACGGTATCCTTTTCCTAAACAATATCAACAAAACAATAATCTCCCCAACCATGAATTATCACCTGGAAGGCACATACCTAATTAGGTTTAGCAATGCCACATTGAAAATTGATGAAGAAACCTATTTTAGCCTAGAAGCCCCGGAGATGATACCGCTGATGAATAAAATGCAGGGCACTCCATTTGAAAAAAGTAGGCTACACATATTATCGCTGGAGTCACTTCAAGAACTACATCTCGATAATATAAAGTCAATCCATTTCATTAAAAAGGTAACGTGGGCAAGCAACACCGCAATGGTCTCTATATCATTGGCAACAATATGTTTAGCACTTTGTGCGATATGCCGATCACGAAAAAAGAAAATAACAACACTTGTCATGAAATCGTCTGACTTCGCGCAAGAAAAACAGACAAATACAATACTTCCAGTAAGAATTCATGACCTGCCTTACTTTTAAGACGATCGTGGACGATCGCATTTAAGGGTAGAGGAGTTAACAAGAAATACTTCAAACTCAAGTTAACCCATTCATCAGTCAATAACCAGCAGTCAAATATGCTGACTCAAATCTCTACTTACCTCGAAACCTGAGCTAACACATTTCAACGGTCAACAACCGACCAACGAAATGTGTCACACCAATTTCAACACATGCCGGCCACAATTAATAAAGCGCTGATCACAACAACATTGCGACATGCCGTCCAATTGATGAGCAAGCAGAACTAATGCAAAGCAGAAGTATAATTATAAGTTATATTGTAAATTTAACTTTACTTTCATTTTGACTAATAATCAATAAAGTCGCTTCAGACCAATTCGGTTCTGAAGTTTTATAAAAAAATCTTTTGAAACTAATAATTTCATTAACTTGTACACGCAACGAAAGATAAACAAACAGTGCCCTGACCAGGACCTACTGTTTAAAGCCGGCTCCGACCAGCTAATGCTTTTCTAGAGGAGTTTTACATGGCTTAGAGATTACTCTCTTACTCGTAAAGTCGCCAGCATTTAATATACCAAAATCTATAAAACTAAATGAATTAAAGAAGGGTTCAAGAAATAAAATGCTACAGCATAAGTTTTATAAATATTTTCATAAGTTTTAAAAATCTACTTCTATTGAAAATATTCCTGGGTCATATTTTATGATCAAGTTTTCATATAAATCGTTTATATAAATGTTCTATAAAAATTATTTGCATAGAAAATACTTGACAACACTGTATGCAATGTTCAGTGAATAAAAAAGGCAAACGAAATAACAAAGAAAAGCTTATAGAAAGAGTAAATGTAAGTAATTCTCGTGATGATTAATATAAGCATGTTGACTATTATTTATATACAAAGCTTGAGCTCCAATAAGCCTCTTCTTAATACCTTGGATTTTAACGACAGTAAAAAGAGAATTGAGTGGAATGAATCAGTCAGTCTAAGAAAAGATTCATTTAGGTATATATATAATTGTATGTATAGGTATATGAGTTTTATAAAGTCTAAAAATTACTTTTTAGCCAATCCCGACATTAAATGAAGAAATCGGATCTGATGACAAGGTACCAAGGATTAAAAAAATAATAGTGTTCTGTGCTTTGTCCATTGTGCACGAACAATTTGTTTTTTGTTCCGTCCGCGTCGCGTTTGTCTTGTCCGTCTCTGTCTAACAAATGAAAACAGTAACAAAATCAATAAATAAAATAAACTAAAACACAAACTTCAAAATAAGAAACAATAGACTGAAATTCAATACCAAGAGAAATATTAAACTCTTAGAAGATTATCCGGACAGTGAAATTGTAGTTGCTGGGGATTTCAATGTCCACAATAATTCTTGGCTTTCGCACATCTCCGGAGGGTCAGTACGCTGAGCTATCCGCCGCGCACAACGACTTGCCGCAATTTGTGAATGAACCAACTTACATTCCACGTGTTGAAGGGCAACAACGAAATATTCTTTACCTTTTCTTAACCTCAAACCCTGAAAAGTACGAGGTTAACATTCTTCCACCTCTTGGTAACTCGGATCATTGCACAATTTCAGCATGCTTTCTCCGATCTTCGACCCACTTCTAAACCAGTCACGAAGCGAACATTGTATATATACGAAAAGGAACGTTGGGCCGAGCTCAAAATTTTTTACCAGCAATTTAACTGGAAATTATGTATCCTTGTCAACAATGTCGATGCTGCTGCTGAAATGGTCTAGAAAATCATTCTTCTTGGCATAAACACATTTATTCCCTCGAAGACTACATCGACTAAACCTTCAAAGAACTGTTGGTTTAATCAGACATGCAGGGAAGCTGTCAGTTCCAAAGAGGAAGCGTTCAGAAAATTGCGTTTAAATAAAAATTCCAATACTGAGCTGCTGCGCAAACAGGCACGATCATCGTGTGCCAGAGAACTTAAGCGCGAAAAACTTCTTTACGAACAGCGTTTTCGTGATAAAGTTCTCTCTTCTCCCAGGGGAAGTAAGAGCTTTTTGTCATTCGTAAAAAAGGTAAGGGACAATTCCTCATCTACCACCCCAACTCTCGTTAACGATGACCAGATATTCACGGACCCGGTTGACAAAGCTAACCTTCTGGCTCAAATATTTGCAAAAAAAATTATCTTTGCCAGACAGCAGTCAACCACTCCCGGTGATCGAAAACGTATCTTGTTTAATGCCCCAGATATTTTTTGGAACAACGTGGACAAACAAAACTCCTGGCCCGGATGGCATTTCAGCACTTGTCCTATGTAAGTGCTCTTCGACGCTAGCTCGTCCATTGCGCAATCTTTCCAACACGTCGTACCGTGCTTGTATTTACCCTTCACGTTGGAAAGTTGCCAATGTTCAGGCGATTCCCAAGAAAGGTGAGGCTACAAATCCTGCGAATTACCGTCCAATTGAAATATGTTCTGCTCTCTCGAAGGTCATGGAGAGCATGGTAAACCACCATCTTGTTAAGTATTTATAGTCTAACGGCCTTCTTAATGACCGACAGTATGGCTTTCGTAGAAATCAATCTATGGAGACCTGATGGCGTTCCTTTCGGAGCGATGGAGTCGATCCATGCACCGCCTTGGCGAAAGCAAGGTCGTAGCTCTGGATATTCCGGCTAATACACGGCTATCCAGGCAGTCTCATCCGTTCATTGTCAAATGGCCGGTTGACCGGACTACGCATAATAGAGAAAATTCGTTCTTCAGCCGGACTGTTCGTTTGTGGGAAATTCTTCCTGCAAGTGTTTTTCCTGCCTGCTATTACATCAAATTCAAGGCCAAAGTCAACAAACACTACTCCCTCTTTCCCCCCTCCAATATCCTTCCTTCCTATCGCTAACACAATGCATTGCATTTGTAGGGGGCATTCGCTGAGTGTTAGTCAAAAAAAAAAAATGGTGTGATACTACGGGATATCAAAAAAGCTTTCGACACTGTGTGGCACTATGGATTAATCTTCAAATTAAATTCTATCAATTTCCTAAATATTTGTGTAAGATCATCGCAGATTTTCTAGAGAACAGGATTTTTTCTGTAGCAGTAAATAGACGCCTACAAAAAATATTCCTGAAGGTCTTCCACAATGATCAATTTTTTCCCCTATTCTGTACACAATATATACTTCCGACTTCAAAGCCCCTAAAATGATTGATGTAGCCTACTATGCTGATGACACGGCACTTATGACATCCAGTAAGGTAACAAACCCGATGTTGAAGAAAATGGAGAAAAGACTGGTATCGTGTAATAAATATTTCTCGAAATGGAAAATCAAAAAAACACAAGCAATTGTGTTTCCGTCCAACAAGTCGCCAAAAAGATTATTGACGCCCAGAACTAGGTCAAATACCTAGGAGATATATTTGACCAAAAAATATTATTTCGCCAATATATAGACGCTGCATGTGATAAAGCCTTAAGGTCGTTTCGAGCATTATGGCCTCTACTAAATCGACGCTTAGCCTGAAAAACAAAAATTTAATATATAAATGTTTTCACAAAAATCAGAAACTCTTCTTATAACATAATGAGAGATTGCTTAAATTAATTATATGGATCTTGAAGATAAATAAGAAATTTATGAAACTGAAAAGACTATGATATATAGCCGATTATTGTATGAAATAATCTATCTATATTCATTTACATTTTCAGCTAATGTTTGAAAGTATTTTATTAATCATATTAAGGTTTTTCCCATTTTAACATATAAAAGAGAAATAAATACCCATTGTTACTTCGAAACTATCCCCAACATCTTTAGATACAAGTATAAATTGCTGTGATATCTTATCGATAAATCTCATGAGATGTCTGTATATACACTTTGTACTGTATAATTAAAAATTTACTGGATGAATAAATTGAAATTGAAAAAAAAAAAAATTTAATACAAATTTAACAGAGGTTTATTACATGTAAATACTAATGAATGTATTCTTACTACCAAAAATGCCATATGCTTCTATGTGAGTGTATGCGTGATTGGGGGAAAACACGAATATACTTACGGGTAAGTACGTAATGGTTGAGGTATAGTGTAATGGTTGCTTCCAAACATGTCTATGCTTCCGGGGCAAAAATAAAATGAATGAAAAATATACACAAAATATGCAACAAATATATATAACTTATAACTTACAAACAGTTGATGTTTTTGGTTCAGTCAAATATATTGGCAATTTTTTTTCAGCATGTAGCCATAGCATTTTTTTTTACTTTTGGAAATGGTGTAATAATATTACTACGCCCCACCTATTAAAAAAAATATCAATCATATATATATTTGCCCGTACCACAACATATATTCTGTTTAGAATATACACGCTGAAAAATATTAACAAATTTTATCAAACAAGTTCGCATCAAACATATGTGGCACCCTGTTCTTATGACAGAATCCACATTATAGTAACCGAACTCGTAACCAGTAACCATCGATCTGTTGTAATTATATTACACACACACACGCAAGCAAATAAACGGTTTTGTTTATCTGTTTTATATGCTTTCCTTTTTGTGCTGTGCTAGCGTTCACATCGATCGTCGTCAACGACTTCAACAACGTAAACCAAATTATTTTAGTATTTAGTTTTTTATTAAATAAAATTTCTGTAATTATAATTAAATGAAAATACCACAAGACCTTTTAATTGGGAAAAGGAATAAACAACTCTTCCTATAGTGGTGACCCCGACGTGCTCTTGTGCTATTTAACAAAAACAAAAAAATACAGGTGGTGCAAAAAAAATAAAAAACGACGTCAGTGCTGCAGTGGAAGAAATTCGGTGACAGGCAAATTTTTGGTTGTCTCAAAAACAACAACAACAAGAAAGGCATAAAGACCTGTTGCAAAAAATACAGCGAACCCGTTATATTTTTTTAAACAACCAACATTTTTGGAGCAGCAGCCATTTAAAATTTTTCACCATTTTCATCGTATGAACGACAGTGGCTTATCTACAGTTCCTTCAGAGGCCATGGCGAACAACGACGTCATGGAAAATTCTCCTCCGCCCACCAGCAACGTTTCTGCAGTGTATGCCCGGTTGCCTTATCCGAAGCATGGTTTACTACGATGGACTTTTGGTTTGCGGCATCGGGCATAACCTCGGACAAGCATAAGGCAGCTACTGTACTTGCAGTGTTGGCTCCCACTGTTATTGCCCAACTCACTGACATTATTGCGAGACTTCCACAAACCGATAGATTTGAGTACGTGAAGCAGAAAACCAGTGATAATGTTGCAGTCGGGTTAACCGACTTATATATAGCCTCACCCTCAGTAAAAACATACAAGTCTCATATTCCAAAGTATCGGAAAGTCAAAAGTGAGCGTAACATTGGATGTAACATATGATGAAATGTCATAATAGCAACATAAAAAATACCGAATATTATAGAAAAATATTGTATTACACATTTTTACAGATAGGGCGGAATATAAAGCAGAGTTTTTTCTCGAAAATTGTGTGTTGTTAGAGCTTTACTAAATATAGAATTCGTTGAGCGAAGATTCGTTGAGCAAATTTATATAATTGCACGATTTCTAAAGTTGGTGGAATGGTAAATTTGTATGGGAGGTACCAGAAGGTGTCCGACTAATTTATTCTGAAGAACTTAAGATGTTTATAGATTTACTAAATACAGAATTTGGGCAAGATCGCGTTGGTCATATTGTTAATATCACACGATTTCTAAGGTAGGCGTGATGGTTCATTTGTATGCGAGGTAACAGGACTTGCAACTTTTTGTCCGAAACTTTTTCCAGCCATAGCTTTACTAACTACCAAATTTGGGCAAGATCCCGTGTGGCATATTAATATTATTACATGGTTTTTAATGGAGCGGGATGGTACATTTGTATGGGAGGTACCAGAAGGGGAGTTGCCAGACTTCCAATTTTTTGTTCAAAACTTTGTCTTGGTATAGCCTTACTAAATACAGAATTTGGGCAAGATCGCATTGGGCATTAGGGTGGAGTGAAAACATGCTTTTTTTTTAATTTGAAAAAGTTAACCTCGGAAAGAGATGTAGTCTGGGGTCCTAATGAGGGAAAAATAAAGAAAACAATTTTAAAAAATTTTTAGGGGTCGCGCCACTCCCTCGAAATTTGGAAATTATCGCTGTTTTGGCGTTGATTTTAGAAAAATCCTAAAAATTAACGAATTTAAAAGTTTGAGCTTGTTCAGTGCCCAAACAAAAGTATTTGAGGCAAATATGAGGATAATCGACTAATATTTGTAGCTTTGGTGGCGATTTCATTGTTCAGTCAATTTTCTGACGAAGGGACGATTTGACTTATTTTACTTTTTGAAAGTTTTGAACAATGAGAAAATTTTTTTTAAATTTTTTCATGCCCTTATTTCATTGTTTACGCTATTGCAAACATTTATTGACATAAAACTTTTTAGGATTTTTCTAAAATCAACGCCAAAATAGCGATAATTTCCAAATTTCGAGGGAGTGGCGCGACCCCTAAAATTTTTTTAAAATTTTTTTCTTTATTTTTCCCCTCATTAGGACCCCAGACTACATCTCTTTCCGAGGTTAACTTTTTTTTTTTGAATTTCACTCCACCCTATTGGGCATATTGTTAATATCACACGGATTATAAGGGGCGGGATGGTACATTTGTATGGGAGGTACTAAAAGGGGAGTTGCCAGACTTCCAACTTTTTCTTCAAAACTTTGCTATGCAATAGCTTTACTACATACAAAATTTGGACAAGATCGCGTTGGGCTTTTCTGTATTATTACGCGATTTCTTATGCGGCGGGATGGTACATTTGTATGGGAGGTACCAGAAGGGGAGTTGCCAGACTTCAAATTTTTTGTTCAAAACTTTGTCTTGCTATAGCTTTACTAAATACAGAATTTGGGCAAGATGGAATTCGTCATATTGATATTATTACACGATGTCTAAAGTGGGCGAAATAGACGATTTGTATGGGAGGTACCCGAAGGGGCGTGGCCATATAGCCCATATGCAATCCCATAAGCAGTTTTGGGAAAATATTAAGCCATGCCAAATTTCAGAGTGATTGTTTAACTCTTTCGAAAGTTATCGTGCGTACCAGCAGGACGGACGGACATGGCTCAAACGATTCAGAAAATCATGAATCGAATTTGGTTCAAAGACAACTGGGGTCAAATGTGAATATTTCTAGGTGTTACACTTTTAGGTCGTATCAAATGATATATACCCTCCTTTCAGAAGGGTTAGGGTATAATTATTGGACATTTTGCCGACAGTGAGCAGAGGCGACTCAACAGGCTGTTGTCAGAGCTGCCTCTTGGTGACAAAAAAACCTCCGAGCTTTATTTGGAGATGAAGAGTGTGGCTGGCAGTACGTTAGGTAAAGCAGCTTTGAAGGGGTTATGGACGAAGAGACTTCCTGAATTTACTCAACCTGTCGTAGCAGCGTCAACAGGTACAGCGGCAGAATTTACAAAAATTTCAGATTCTGTTGTCGATGCCATATCACCTGGACATATCAACGAAGTTCACAGCCGACATGCCAGTGACATAGATGACCTCCGAGCCGCTGTAGTTGAATTGGGTAAGAAATTCGAAAGATTCAGTAATCGCTCACGTTCTCGTACTCGTAGGCCTAACGTTTTACGAAACCAATCCCAAAAGCGAGAATGGAAATTCCGATGAGTATTGGTATCACCGTAGGTTTAGTCGGAACGCACAAAAATGTCGAAGCCCTTGCAGCCAAAAGCAACGACATGTGAAAATTGTGACCTGTGGCGAAACCAATAGACTTCATGAGCCTGTGGGGAACTTCAGCGAAAGTTCTTCCACGAAAGGTAAAATTTTTCGCCTTCAAGTAAAAGATAAGTATTCGCAAAAAATATTTTTGGTGGACAGTGGCGCCGACGTCTGGATTTTGCCACTTACTTCAAAAACTTTTGATGTCCGTCCAACCTCAATTGTCCTGTATGCCGCGAATATTTCAGTCATCAAGGTCATTGGTGAAAAATGAGTCAAACTGGATCTTGGACTTCAAAAAGATGTTTACTGGTCTTTTGTAATCGGTGACGTAACAACTCCAATCATTTGCTCAGACTTTATAAAATATTACGATTTATTGATCGGTCTTAAACGCAATCGACTTATTGATAACATCTCCGGTTGTAAATCGAAACTTACAACACCAATGATTTCTGATGTTGAAGTTATAAAGACTTTCAACCAAAAAGATGTTTTCGCCGACCTCCTTTGTGAATTCAACGACATAACCACACTTTCGCCTTATGGTTCTAAAACAAAATCCACAATTTTTCATCGAATTGACCGTATTTTGCCGACCATGACGACTTCCACCTAAAAAGCTGGCCGCTGCCAAAAAGAAATTCGATTTTCTCATCAAAACTGGAATTTGTCAACCATCGAAGAGCAACTGGTCTAGTCCATTGCACTTAGTCAAAAAAAAGTGATGCAACATGGAGACCTTGTGGGGATTATCGTGCCGTAAATGCTCAGACGTTGCCAGATCGTTATCCTTTGCCATATTTGACGGATTTTACTACAAATTTGCAAGGTAAGCGAATATTTTCGAAAATAGATCTGCAAAAAGCATTCCATCAAATACCGATCTACCCGGAAGACAGCCATAAGTACGCCTTTTCGACTTTATGAATTTAAATTCATGACTTTTGGCTTATGTAACGCCTCTCAAACATTTCAACGCCTAATCAACGAGATTTTTCGTGGAGTTTACTTCGTGTTTCCGTACATTGATGATACTTTTGTTGCATCAACAACTTTAAAACAACATCGCAAAGACCTTCGAGTGGTATTTCGACTTTTACGTGAAAATTTTCTTGCGATTAATTTGACAAAATGCGAATTTGGAAAAAGTAAATTAAATTTTTTGGGACATTTGGTCGACATCGACGGCATCCGACCTTTACCAGAAAAAGTCGACGCAATTAAAAATTTTCCTACGCCAAAAACTGCGCAAGAACTTAAAATATTTATTGGAATGATACAGTTTTACAGAAAGTCCCCGGCAACAAAAAGAATCACATCACACCACTTATATGGACCCCAGACACCGAATCCGCATTTGAGAGATGTAAAACTGAATTGGCTAATGCAACACTCCTGGCTCAACGTATTGCATCAAATTGTTGATGGTGAATTACAACCTCTAGCTTTCTATTCGAAGCAGTTGACGTTTACTCGACAAAAATATTCGACCTATGATCGTGAATTAGCAGCGATGTATTAAGCAGTTTGCCATTTTCGTTATGCTATCGAAGGACGAAAATGCAGAATCATCACTGATCATCGACCTCTAATTTTAGCTTTTAAGCAGAAAATGGAAAAAGCTTCGCCACGCCGAATTCGACAACTCGACTTTATCAGCCAATTCACCACAGACATACTCCTGGATTGGAAAATGCTCCAGCTGATGCACTTTCCAGAATTTCATCCCTCAACCAAGCTATTGACTACATCAGCATACCAGCCGCTCAGAAGAACGATCGAGAATTGCACGAAATAATGCAAAACCAAGGAACGCAAAATAATTCACTCATTCTAAAACATTTGTTCGTCTTAGGTTGTAACGAACAACTTGTATGTGAACTTCGAGAGTCCGACCTTACATCCCTAAGGAGTTCAGACATCAAGTTCTAACAACCATTCACAGCTTATCGCATACTGGCAGTCGCGCCACGACGAAACTGATGACTTCAAGATTTTGCTGGCCTGCAATTCGAAAAGACACCGCTAATTTCGTTAAAAATTGTTTGCAATGCCAACGATCGAACCGACATACCAAATGATCTCCAGCCAAGTATGAACCACCTCAGGAAAGATTTTCGCACATTAACATTGACCTCCTTGGTCCACTTGCATTATGTGAGGGACAGCGGTATTGTTTGACCATCATCCACCGTTTTACAAGATGACCTGAGGCAGTTCCGATACCTGACATGTTTGCCGAAACCGTAGCACGAGCACTGGTGACACACTGGATTTCGAGATTTGGTGTACCAGCTCGTGTTACATCTGACCAAGGATGTCAATTCGAATCAGCTGTTTTTGCCGAACTTATGCAAACAATAAGTGCACGTCATTTACGAACAACACCATATCATCCACAGTCAAATGGCATCGAACCTTAAAGACATCCATCTTGTGCTACGATGCTTCAAATTGGCTACACCATTTGCCCACAATTTTACTTTTACACAATTTTACAATTTACTCAACAACCAGTTTAGACCTACCAGTCGAAGATGAATCATCCGATTCTGGACCTTCTACTGAAATCGATCTCAACCTCTCATCAACAAACCCAGCTCAACAGACAGTACTTCCGGAGTAAACTCTACCAGTGGTAGACGCATAAGACTTCTAGTTCGATTTAGACGACCTGCTCCAGCGTGGGGAGTGTTGTGGCACCCTGTCCTTATGACAGAATCCACATTATAGTAACCGAACGCGTAACCAGTAACCATCGCTCTGTTGTAATTATATTACACACACGCAAGCAAATAAACGGTTTTGTTTATCTGTTTTATATTCTTTCCTTTTTGTGCTGTGCTAGCGTTCACATCGATTGTCGTCAACGACCTCAACAACGTAAACCAAATTATTTTATTATTTAGTTTTTTATTAACTAAAATTTCTGTAATTGTAATTAAATGAAAATACCACAAGATCTTTTAATTGTGAAAAGGAATAAACCCCTCTTCCTATACATATATATATATTTTTCCATATATTCCACATTAACTTGGTTGTAGGTGATAAATATCAAATATAAATATGCATACATTTGAATTTTTGTCTTACTTTTTATTTTTTTTTCAGTTTGTGATTTTCTATATATCAATTCATCTTATTCTCTCGGTTATTGCATCTATTTTAAAGACCGTAGATGCAAAAATAAATTATGAAAACAGCTGCAAATACACACTTAATCTCACTCAAATGTTGTACTTTGTTGAATTTAATAAGTTCGTTGTCTGTTTTTCCCAAACACGTTGTTGCTTATACACAAACACCTAATATTTACAGCAAATGAGTTATATTTACATCCAAACAAGCTTTGTGTAGAAGGAAATAAGCTTTACTTACTACAAAGGCCTCGTATTACTTGTGTGTAAACATTCAAAAAAGACGTATTTATTTACAACTTTGTGTTAATTTTTATTAATTTTTTCAATTTATGTATCTCTCCATATCTATAAATCCTATTATCCCGGTTATTATTAAGAGCGTAGAGGAAAAATGTCAAATCCGTAGGTAATGGGCATGATTTTAAGAGTAAGGATATATTTAAGTCGGTTTAGCCGATTTTGTATGAAATATTAGTAATGTTTAGTTGTTGAATCTATATTTTACTAGGTCAAGGAATATTGAATGTACATATATATTAGGATGTCCGTTATTTTTTAAAGTAGAAATATTTTTGGTCTCACCCCTGAAAAAGTTGGAGCTTATTGCAAAAATGTCTCTCCAAAAATGTCACGCCCCTGGGACCACGCATTCCCGAGCCAACTTAAGGTTGAAATTTATTTCAATTACTCTCATACGGCATGTTGACCGACAAATTGAAAAAAATAATAACATCATAAACAATTTTTCTGTGCAATTAAAAAGTACCATTTTAAAAGTGTTAAAATTTCATAATGTTTATTTAACGTAATTTTTATACAATGAGGGTAAAGTTTACGATGTTCATGAACACGTCGGATTATACATATACATACGTAAAATGGCAGTCGAAATGTCCGTTCCAGGGTTAAAACCAAAAACATTTCTTACACAAATAAAATCATTAGCTTGTCTGAATACCCTACTAGTTTTTGTTTTCATACAGAAATTGTCTGACTTGCTACATTAAATTATCGTGAACAGTGTCCCGTTATAATGCTTGTGTTACAAAAACTGTCCGCTATCAAAGCAAGCAATGCTTTTAGTCTTGAGAGTGTTACGAAATAACAATAATATTTACTTGGTTGGAGGTATTGATTTTAAGTACATGCTTAGTGATACGTGATGTTATGATTTTTTGGGAGAAAGCCCGAATACCAATCAAACAAAATCATCATCAAAAGTTTTGAAAATATATGATGAATGGCGTTATCTGCAAAAAAATAATAAAAAAGATGGAAATGCCTTTCGTGAAAGAGAATACACTCAAAATTGGAAATTTTGAAAATTACTTCAAATAAAAACAATGAAATGATTTGAATGATTTTTCATGCTGTTATCATATTTTTCGACTTGTGAGTCATCATACGTAAGTCGGCACGGGAAATTCTGGACTGAGAGGAGTGATATTTTTGAAGAGTCATTTTTGCATCAAGCCTCATCATATATATATATATATATATATATATATATTAGGGTGTACGTTATTTGTATGAGCAATTTTATCTTATCAAAATATTCAAGTATCACCCCCAAAAAGATGAGGCTTGATGCAAAAATGACTCTTCAAAAATATCACTCCCCTCAGTCCAGAGGTAACCAATGAAAATGACAACTAGTTTGACAACAAAAAACACTGATCATTTACCTCTCATTCGAGTATAACACTTAATATAATGCAAAAACACATGACCATAACAAAAACCAAACAATTTCAAAACAAATTAAGGAAAGCACGCCTTTTCTCTCAAACATAGCAACAACTTCATTGTTCTTCAAAAGAACCAGTAAGACAACACCATATTAAACAAACATTGATTATTTAGTGTAAGCGAAACTTCGCGGTAACATCAATGAAAAACAACTAACTACAGTATAATCCCGATAATTCGTACCCCGCTAATTCGTAAACCCCGCTTATTCGTAACAAAATCCCGGTCCCTTGAAAAAATCGCGATAATTCGTAAAAATCCCATACATTTCGGTCCCCTCGATAAATCGTAAAAATTTTCCAACGAAATGCCTAAAAACCTCTTATAATTCGTAATTTTTCGTTGAAAACCTCGATAATTCGCAAACTTCAACTGTTTGCTATTCTATCTTTCACTTCTTTCGTGCTTTTTTATGTAGCGCAGGCGACGCGTTCTTTGGAGGAAGAGCGGTAAACCATTGACAAGTGATTCTATGCTCTCAAGGGGCGAAGCATTTGTTGTTGTTTATGTCACAATGTCACAAAAACGGTCGCTTTAAGTACTTTATGAATTAAGTTTTTGTTTTTTTGTTGAAAATGAATTGATTTTCAGTTGCTTTGTTTTTAAAAATAAAACTTTGTACATACATACATATAAATATGTAAATATGTAAAGGGTGTTTTTTATTGAGGTATAGAACTTCGAATTGAAATAAAACACAAGAAAATCGTTTTAATGTCCATCAATTTGGCTTTATTGGAAGGATAATTTTATGCCATTAATGTTTAAATATGATTTCGGGCATGTGGCCGCCGCGGCTGGCTCGAATAAAGCCAATTCTACAGGTCCAAGTTTCAACCACTTGTCGGAACCACAACTCATCCACATTCATGCCATCCAATTCGGGAACAAAATAGTCGGTTATCATGGCTCTATACCGGTCTCCATTAACGGTAACTGACTCTCCAGCATTATTACGGAAGAAGTATGGCCCAATGACTCCACCAGCCCATAGAGCACACCGAACAGTCAGTTTTTGTGGATGTAATGGCATAAAATGGACGGAGCTTGCGGTGAACTTCGCGAATTGAACCATTACTTTCGAAATAAATTTGCACGATTTGCAAGCGTTGTTCTTTTGTCAACCTGTTCATGATGAAATGGCAAACCAAACTAAATATTAATCACTTGACAGCTGACAAAATGGCCGCCAGTTAAAAAAGTGATGCCAACTTGAAGTTCTATACCCCAATAAAAAACACCCTTTATGTACATATATAATTCGTATAAAAACCTCGGTAATTCGTATTTTATCTTTCTTCACCCCGCTAATTCGAAACCCCGCTAATTCGAAAACCCCGCTAATTCGTAGAAAACGGTCGGTCCCTTGACATTACGAATTATCGGGATTTTACTGTATTTGCACTTACAATCACATTGCTTCTGCAGAATATTCGTAACGGTATTCTTTAGAGCTATTTGCGTTAGATAGATGATGCAAATGGTCGAGAATTTTTTTTTTTTTAAATTACGGACAATTCTTTCCTGTTTTGACAATTTCAGTCACGAAAACATGAATTTAAAAGAAAAATGTTGCTCATTTCTGTGCTCAGCAGACCACATTGCGAAAATTTTCTGAATTTTTTGATTTCTAGAGGCTACAGAAAGTAAACGGCTCAATAATTTTCACTTTTTGAATTTTTTCTTATTTGCTTGACCATTTAGGCGTAACTAGCCCCCCTCCAGAAATCAGCCTAAGGCTTCAGCATTTTCGACGTTTCCATTGATCATATACGTCACCTCCTATATTATGTCTTGGTCCGTCAATTCTTGTTTGTATACTTTAATGTGTTCGATGAATTTCTCTTAAGCGGTCTTCGTATCATATAAGTTAAAAATGTGTTTCACATAAACAATTTCTCAATAAAGCGGATTTTCGTTCAAGTACAGTGCATAGAAAATCATCCAGAACAATCGTTACAATTTTTTTCGAAAGATACACTTTCGCCCATAAAGAACTGTTTACATGTACAAACCACTATTTAAAATATAAGAAAACAGAACTAATTATGAAGGTCTTACCTTATGCCGCTCAGACTCTGTTACAATGGAGTCGTTGTGAAACCACGTTATAATAGGTTTAGGGTCGGCTTTAACACTGCATTCAAATAATAGCCGCTTTCCATCATCTTCTTGTCGGATTGAAGGCTTTTTCGCAAAAGTCGGCGCAAATCCATCGATTTGCCTTCGCAAATATCAAATAAAATAATTTAATTACACGTAGAATATATAAGAATCATGAAATATATAATAAATGCGAAAATATTATCTATATAAACTTACCGTAAGGGATCAAATATGGAAAATGTGCCCTCTATTGTTAAAGTTTCAATAAGACCATTGTAAAGCAGTTTTTAGTTGTTAGGCAATAATGTGAATCAAAAAAAAGCGAATATGGGTTGTATTAGCATGGACTTTTCATAAAATTAAAAAAAAACGAAAAAAAATTATTTGTTAATTCAAATAAAAAGCAACAAAAATGGTCTGGCCAATACCTATATACCCTCCATCATGTTTTAATTGGGCGGTGGTTGGGTGCCATTAGGATGTAGTTATTTTTCTACAAGCAGAAATATACCATGTATCATCCTCGCATCTATCAATGTCCAATATTCTATAGATATTTTAACGGTATATGTTCGTCAGATATCCGTCGGCTGGTTCCTGACGTTACGTTATTTAACCGGAATATGAGGCTAACCGGACGCACTGTAGAGAAAAAAAATTCTACAGCCGAACTGTTCGTATGTGGAACAATCTTCCTACAGGTGTTTTTTCTACCTGCTCTAACACCACCAAATTCATGGTCAAACACTACTCCCTTTTTCCTATCTGTAATATCGTTATTTCCTATCGGTAACACAGTACATTGCATACATAAGGGGAATTCTCGGAGTGTTAGTCAAAACAAAATTATTATTTAGAAATCTAAAAAGTTGGCAAGATGATTACTAAAAATGATTTCGTTTAAATTTTTTTTTCAGATATTGATAAAAAATTGTTTGCAACAAATACATGTAAAGAAAAGAACAAACTGAACGCAGCGGGCACCGAACTTAAATGCTTCCATTACTATAAGACGTATTCAGTCTTATAGTGATTCACCGGAATGATACAAAATTGAAAATCATCTTGGATTATTTTCAAATAGTTACACCAACAAATTATTCTGTCGAGTTTTAAAACAAGCCTTTTTGAAAATTTCTGTTTTCATTAAAAATAATAATGGACATCGATAACAGAACAACAGTTTTATTAAATTTAAATATCTAAACTATTTTGTCAGAAATGGTCATATGAAATAAGAAAATAGAGTAGGATTTTAATACAATCACAAATGACAAATTTTCATTTTCACCCGGTATTTCAGTAGCTGTCACTTTTAAAGCTTTTATTCTTTGACATTTGACGAGTAGAAACTACACCATTACTAAAAATGGAACGATACACGTTTCAACAACGCATTGAAATTATTAAAATGCACTAAAATAATGGTGAAAATCTTGCTGTCACAGTTCGCAAAACTAAAGCATTTTTAGGTCGTCCTGAAACACCTTGTCGGACCGCAATGCAGAAATTGGTAAACATATTCGACCTCTTGGGACAAGTTAGTGACGTGAAGAATGAAACCCGTGAACGTCGCTTAAGAGCAACTGAGAATATTGCTGCTGTAGCTCAAACTGTTGATGCAACCCCATTTAGTAAGCAGGCCAAGACCAACAATGGAGCCAAATTAAGTAATAACCAAGACAGACGACAGCATTAATGCGCATTAGCAAACTTAATGAAGATTAATACCTCCCAAACTGAATTAACTTTAACGTAATTTAACTGAAATTAGGTATTACAATATGGAAACAATATGTTGTCAAATCAGCTGTTGTCGAATTGTTTGCTATTGTGTCGAAATAAAATGGAATAAAGCCAGCAAAGATGAGTGATGAGATGAGTCAGCAAATAGTGAAATTTTTTAATATTGAAATTGCCACCCGACATAATGTTCAAATATGGACACGTTTCCTGTGGTGTGTTTGGATTGTGCTGTTGGGGTATCTACATTTCGGAATTTTTTTAACAAATGACTCTCTCACCGATAAGAAATGAACACACATGGTGACGAGCAAACAGATACACATCGATCGGTGAAAAGGGCATGTGATAACATCAAGCAAGTTCACCGAGCACTCCAACACTTTGGAGAAATGAACGCCAGGTTTTCTGAACTGACGAGGTCCCTGTCTCTATTTCACCAGGTTTAAACCAAATGTGTCAATATAAGACTGTGGAGGTCTACTGTCTCTATATCTCGATGTGATCAAAACTGCCAACACGATGCAGAGAAGGAAGCACTGAACAAAAATCCATACGTGGATTCATTACTTAATAAAATTGATGATTCACACAGTCATAAGTCATATTAAAAAAAGGTACATATGCGAACAGCATGTTTTGACGTGGTGTATGGACCCTATAAGGAGCAAATCCAATAATAATATACAGGGTCCGCCAAATAACGTTTTTTTTTTGAAAATTCTATATCAAAAAAACTACTGGATATTTTCTCAAATTTCTTTTTTTATTTGAAAGTACAATCCTTCCGGTTAATAATGGAAAATAATTTCATTAAAATGGCTGCCTCGGCTGGCCAGGCAGTAGGTAAACGACATCAGCTCTGCGGCTGATAATGCGATCTTCAAAAACAGGGCGCAAAACATCGAGTGTAGCTTTGGCTGTGTGACACGTAGCGCCGTCCTGTTGAAACCAAATGTTGCCAATATCCTCCTCTTCAATTTTTGTAAACAAAAATTCGTTCAACATGGCCCGATAACGAAATAAGCACTAGTTGAAAAAAAAGTTAGATGGCGGACCCTTTGTAAAGCATTCATAGAAAATAAGAATTTAATATCGATTTTCGTTTTATATGGATGCGCCCTCTAAAACACATATGAAAGGAAGCATAATAATAGTATGTATGTAATAGTTTTGCTTGTGTCGTCTCCGTAACTCTCTGTTCAGGCAAAATTATTAGTACTTAATTGGTTTGCAAAGGATTAATGTATATGTACAACAATGCAATAATTAGGAAATTGTTCTTACTTTTCCTTTGGGTCGTCAGCCGCTGATGTTGTGTCAAAGATTGATTTTATTGCATAAAGAATGATTCAAAGTTATTACGATTATGTTAAGTAAACCGAAGTGTATAATATTAATTATAAAGTTGTATTTTTGTATATTAAAATAAACATAATAGTCTCTTAGCCTCAATTCTAAAACCCAAGAGGATCAAGGATCAAAAAATATAACACCAAACCATGCCTACAGAACTACAACACCGATGGTATTTTCCCTTAATTCAACTAATAGGATAATTAAAACTGTTTTATTAATATTTTTCAATTAGAACCAGAAGCCTAAAACGTTGTTCAATCCCAAGTCAATGTCAGTATGTACTACAAAATAATATAATACATATATTAGGGTGATGACTTTTATACAACATCGTTTCCCTGCTTCATAGTTTGAGTTTTTATTTAAGATTAGATAAAATCGTTCATATAGGGTTATCCATTTCCTGGTTTCAAAAGTAATTCGACATCTGTCAAACTAAGTTGTTAAACCATTTTTTTTGTTTTGTTTTCAGTTGGAAGTCTGACATTGACGAAAATTGATCACTTAACTATCACACAACGCGTAAAAATTATTAAAATCTACTATAAAAATGGTGATTCTACCACAGCCACATATCGTGCTTTAAGAGGAGATTATGGTTTATGGTTATGAAGTACATTTCTCACTCGGTGGGTAAGTTAATAAACAAAATTGTCGTAGTTGGGGTTCTGAGAATCCTCAAAAAGTTAGTGTTTGGTGCGCTCTTTGGTCCGAAGGTGTGACCGTGTCACCGTCAATTCGGAGCGTTATGGTCGTATGATAACCGACTTTTTTCCCTGTATTGAAGAATACGACTTGGAAAATATGTGGTTTCAACAAAAAGGTGCCACAAACTGGCCACCAATTAGATTTTTTTGTGGGGCTACGCGGATGGCCGTGTTTATGCAGATAAACCTCTTAAAACTCTTGAACACTTAAGAACCAACATTCGTCTAGTTATGGCTCTTATATCGCCCAATATGTGCCAAAAAGTGGTCCAAAATTACCTCAAAAGAATCAATGCTTGCAACACTTCGCGTGGTGGTCATTAAAATGATGTGGTGTTTCACACATAATGTCAACGTTCAAACTTTATAATAAAAAAGGAATATCATTAAAAAAAAGATTGTGATATGAGTTTTATTTACGTTTGCTTTTAAAAAGCAAAATGGATAACCCTTTATAAGGTGATTCCATTAAAAAAAACCTCATGCACGAAATGATTTTAAAATTTTTATTTATCACCATTTTGAACAATTGTTTTAAAGTCACTGTAAGCAGAAAAATCTTGTGTTCATAGGATCATCAAACACATAAAGATGTTGAATATTCACGTTGTCATTAGAGAATATGAATCTCAGTGGAAGGTTGTCCTTATTGCGGCAGGATTTGTATAAGTCTTGCATAACTTTGATCGCACGCTCACAGCGCTGCTTGCTTCGGGCAATGTTGATTGATTTATCTGTTTTCCAGTTGGTCTTCGGGCATTTGACAGCTTTCGGGTAGTCATTCAGAGCTATAGATAGTTCTTCAAAATCTTCAGCGCGGAACAGTTGACTGAACCAATGATTAGCCCATGATTCCGGGTTTCAGGCATCAGAATAAACGCAAGAAGAGCTAGAATGGCTCGAGAGTTCCAGCGTGCACTGCAGATGTTTGGGATCTGCATACACTTTACAAAAGCGAGCTCACTCCTCTCAGTGAAGTGACAGAAGACACGGGTGAGTTGGAAGAGAAACTTCATTTCGTCTTTCCAGCCGCCTATTTTTTAACCCCAGTTTTACCATTGCTGAAGGCTGCTTTCAATTGATCATAATTGCTCATCAAAGCCTGCACTCGATGTTTGGTGATTTAGTCGACCCATGGAGCTCATGAACTTGGGTGTGGGATGACCTTTCTCTTCGAACATTAGCTGCAGTCAAACTAGAACGCCTGTCTTTTTGCGGGTATTCACGCTTGTTTTATCGGCAACAATCATCACAATTGATCCCCACAGGTTGAACTCATCTAACACATTCTGGAGTCCTTCTGCAATTGTTTGAGCTTTCCCATCTTTCAATTTGAGTGCAGTCAACTTAATTTCCTTAGATTCATTTTTGAGGACCACGGCCTGATATTCATAGCTGTCAAAGTATTTCCCTTCAAAGTGCATGCTCCACTTCTCCTTTGCACTCAATTTGCAGTTTTAGAGGTTATCACCCTCTTTGAACATCCATTCGATTTTTACCTTGCTCATGTCAAACAGTTCCTTCAATGAATCGATGTTTCGTTTTTTTTGCAGAGCTCGTAGTCTTCCAGATGTTTTGTTAGATTTGCTCAAATGGCTTGATCAGATATATGCGGGAAGTTCAATATTTTGCACCATAGGGCTTTAAGCTCTACAGCAATTACACCGATCCTCTCTCTCCGTCCTTTGGAAGTGTACTCAAGAAATTTGTAGAGTCCTAAGACGTGGTTTTTCAGGGACATGCGATTCAGTTCACTCAATGGTACTTCATTGATTGTCACGTTGCCTCTTCTTCACGGCGCTTGATATTAGACTAGGTTCTTCGTCAGCTTTAATTGTTCTTCTCCGTGTTAGAAGAGCTCTTCTTGAATGACATGTTGTATTCTACTCAACATCTTAAATCGAAAAGGCCCCCTCGTTATTAAAGGACTTAATTATAATTTCCTTTTGAAAAACTAAACCACTTGTACTCTATTTTGTACTATTTTTACTACGTATTTTTCAATATTTGACTGACAGGTACTTATAAATCGTTAGTTTCCTACCACAATCATAAAAATGACATAAATTTTTGTATCTCACTAATTTTCTTTCATTCTGAGAATCATAAAAAAGTCGTCAACGATTTTTTCCAAAGAGATACATACGATTCAAAATGAGATACCTTCACTTAATTATAAATAAAAACGAAAGACGTGCATCGATTTCTTTTCGTGAAGCCTATAAGAATTGTCCCCATTTTTCCGTTTCGTGCAACAGGAAATAATTTTGAGACAAAAAAATCAGGATATTTCAATAGCTTCCTATGTAGAATAGCTCTAGAAACAAATAAAATACAACAGAAGTTATTTTCTAATACAAGAGTCGTTTTCGACCTGATATTGTTTTTCCAGAGAAGTTTTACATTGCTTAAAGATAAGATAATCTCTATCGTCGGGTACACAATAGTCGAATTTCTCGTAAGGGATGCATTTAGAGATTCCTTTATCTGCTGAACATAAATTAAAGTTAGGATTTTAAACAGGGGAATTCCCGTACCCAAAAATTAGACTATGTAAAATTTTACGAAATTTTTACAACTGTGACTGTGGGTTTTTCTTCGTACTATTTACGAAACATTCTTCATATTATTTACCAAGATTTTCATAAATATCACGCGTATTATGATAAATATTTTTCGAATTTTCGAAGGGGTTTCTTATGAAGTCGTCATAAAATCATCGCAATATTATGTTCATAGATTTTATAAAAACATTCTTATTGTGTATGAAATGACGTCTTAATAATTCAGTAATTTTGTGAGTAACAGAATTTTTATATTTCAAGAGTGTACTTTATTTTGTTCTTACAGCTATCGATATTAAGACAAAAAAGATCTATACCGAATTTCTCGCGATATATGCGTATTAGGGACTGTACTTTGCGTGGACTGCAGACAGACTTTATTACCTACTTACAGCGTTCGGAGGAAAACATGAATATATCGTAAAGAAATGTACATGCTTCCAACGCGCACATGTCATTAGAAAGATACACTAACGTACAAACATGTAATGTAATTCTTCGTACTTTTTAAATTTATCATTGACAATACAGCTTATGGAATTCAAAAGAACCGTTATCATAGTTTGTTTTGAAAACAAAGCAGTGTGGTTATTTTATTCTATTGGTAATTTTTAGTTTCTTGGTAATTTCTTAAACAATAATCAAAAGGAATGTTTTAATATCGTAGATAATAGCAAAAAATAATACAAATTGTAATGCCAGGTGGGATTCGACAGCATTGTACAGCAGAAAAGAGCGATTTCAGCGGAAATTAACAATTAAATAAATATAACAAATAAAATTAAATAATAAAATAAGCATGATGGCGGAAATGTGATGGTGTGGGACTTTTTCTCTTGGAATGGAGTAGGTCATATCCATCTTATAAATGATACGATGACAAAATAACGCTATAGAGACATACTAGAGGAGTTCATGTTACAATTTGCTGAAGAAAATATGCCACTTCGGTGGCTTTTTCAGCAAGATAACGATCCTAAACACTCCTCAAATTCGTGAGTGAGTGGTTCGAAGGAAAAGGAGTTAAAGTTTTGGACTGGCCAAACCAATCACTAGATCTTAACCCAATAGAACACCTTTAGGGACATCTAAAAAAACGAATTGGGAAAGAAAAATACAAGATTTTTGGTATTCCACTCATATAGAAACATGTCGTAAATAAGTCAACTTTATGCCCCATAGAATAGAAAAAGTAATCCAAAATGGGGGAGGACAATAAAATTTGCACCCTAATCGCTGTCATATTTAAAAAAAAATTGATACTTTCGTTCCTATTTCAATGGTCATGTGAATTTTGATTTTTTTTTCCATTTTTTATTTTATTTATTTATTTATTATTAATTACAATACAAAGTAAATTTATATTCTAATTTTTGGGTCCAAGGGTAAACCGGGTGACACAGACCATATGTTTAGATTTTTGCAGCGACTGACCAAAGCCTCTGGTGGGAATCGAACCCACAACCCCCACGCTGATAGGCGCCTACCGGGGCGCTTCATTTTTTTTTTCCATATAAGTACAATTTAATGATTTTAGTTATATTTGTTTAGTCATTCCATAAAAAAAAACAAATAAATAAGTTCAATTGAATTTAAAAAAAAAGCATACGGGCAAAATTCGTATTTTATTAAAATTTTACGGAGTACCTATTACAGTGGCCATATGTGTATATACAGTGAATGCCATTAATATTCGGCTTTTTATATTATATTTTTGTAAGTAACAAATTTTCATAGAAATTTAAAAAAAAATAAACTTTTTTTTAAACGTAAGATATATATTTAGAGATCAAAATTAAATTATTTTACATTCATTGCTATTAACGAAAATACATAAACAATGCTATAATAATGCTATAATAGCATGTTTTACTATCTTTAAAAATCAGGAATTAATATCTTATAGGGTAACCTTTATTTTTTATCACCTCTGAAAGACGGTTTGGCATATTATAAATCAATTTTTGTTAGTATTCCAAATCAATTTTACTCCATGTCACGGGCCTCTCACGAACGCGCCGATCCAAATGGTCCCATAAATTTTCGAAGGGATTCATATCAGGTAATTGCGATGGCGTATTTATGACTTTTGGCCAATTGTACAGTAATTGTAAATTACATCATCCCACTAATTTACATCTTTCTTTAATGTTCTTTCGCAAAGTAAAGTCGTTTTTTCCGGTTCGTCAAATTCACATAGGGTTTCTTCCTAGCAACTCGGCCATTGTACCCTTCTTTTTTTTTATTACGCGGCGTAATGTTGACTCTGAAATTGACTTAAACAACTCCGTTTTAATTTAACTCCGCGCTAAGTCGCGGATTTTTTTTTATTTACTTCACAATAATGCGCTGTGCCTCATCGGTTTGTTTTTTAGGCTGTCCAGTCTGCTTCTTATACTCAATTCTGTGCTCATTCTTGTATATTCTGACGATATCACCAACAGTATTAGGCTTCATATTTAACATTTCAGCAGTGATGTTGTATTTTTTTTCCATTTTCGTAGTGTAATATTTCTAATTTCCTCTGTTCTATCGAAGTAGTTTTACCCTTACGACCCATTGTAGTTTATGTTAGAAAAACAATTACAACTACAATTACCACTTTCTTAATGTGTGATTCCCCATTTCCAAACAAAGTTTGTGGTATTGAAGACATACAGCGTTGTAATTGAAGGGAATAGTAAAAAACCGAATATTTACGACGGATAAGTTTTTAACATTTAACTAAATATTAGGAAATCTATCTTATGTTTATTTTGATCTTTACATATGTATGTATATTACACTTTTAAATAGAAAAGGTTTGAATTTTTTTTATTTTTATTAAGGTAAATTTTAGCTTACAAATGTATAAAAAAATACTAATGGCATGTACTGTACATATTTTCTTGTGCATAAAAACATTACTCAAGAACATACATACATATTTTTTGAGTAAAAGTGCATGTTGTCATTAGAAATGAGCGATATTTCCAAAACTCTTTTTTTACATATCACTGTTCTACATATAAAGACCGATTTTCAGTGACGAAAACAAAATATTAACGTGTAATTTCTTCTGTTTACATATCTAGTAATAATGTGTTCATTCTCATTTCATTCGTTTAAGCAACAATCTTTGAATTCCCTGGTTGTTGGTGGTAAAACAATAAAGACAAAGAAAACAAGTGAAATGTGACTTTTTTCGAGTCTTGCAATATGTAATACTTGCCAATATCCCCTACTTCGAAAGCCAGTAAAACACAAACTATTTGTTTAATTTCAGAACCTTTATCGCATTTTTTTAAATTTTTGACGGTAGATATTAATTTGCAATACATGTTCACACTTTTTTAATTTTCCCCATTTTGGTCCATTTTTCTTCTTTATGCAACTTCTGGTATCTATCCCGTATCAATTTCGAAATATTTATTTCCATTTCTACTTCTCGCCCTTAATGATAGGTTTCAAAACACTTTCACACATCCTCTTTATTTTGCACGTCTTGCACCCTTTTTATAGTTCCTCAGTATCCTCGAATTTTTAGCCATTTTTTCTATTTTACCTGGCTTCTTCTTTGTCCCTTTATCTGCTTGTTTAACCACCTTTTCTACATTTCCCCCATTTTCATACCGTCTTGGCTCTTTTTTGTCCCTTTTTATTGGCAGTCGTATGTATGGACCATGTTTCCAAAATGACGATAATATTTAATTATTTTGTATTTTGGGGACACATTTATCCCGACTTCCCCAAATTTTGTGATTCTAGATGTAGTCGTTTGGTCAGGGCAGTAATGAATCAGTCACGTACAAATTTTTTTCACTCTTATGTATATTATTTTACATTAATATTTTCCCAGTTTGGGGCCAGTTTTTTCTTTGGAATTTTTCCCAGTTTTCTCCAATTTTTATATCCTTCCAATCCGAATTGCCAAAAATCCGTTCAAATCTTAATATGCATTTTCATAGCTGACAACCTGAAAAGTGCATGACTACTTAACTACGATAGGTCATAGCAGAAAACTTTATAATATGAGTTCGACTGTCAGATTCTATTCCATATTTTCTATTCATCATATTTTGGTAAAATTTCGATTGATTTTGAAGGTTTTTTGTCCCATAGTAAACTTATTAACCCGTCTTGGACCTCTTTTATCCTATTTTTAGTATCCCCCAATTTTTAGCTCATTTTATTGCAGTTTTTGGTTTCCCCCACCTTGTGACGATTTTTATCCCGTTTTGGTACGTTTCGGACCTTTTTGGCACTTTCTATAACTTTTTATATTTTACCTGTCTTGGCTCCTTCTTTGTCTTTTTATAACCTTCTTCCAGTTTTCCCCCTCATGTTAATTTGATGTAGTTTTTTTTTTTTTTTTTTTTTTTTTATTTAAAAGAAATCAGTTTTCTTAATCTAGTTATCACATATCTTTACAGAGTTTTAGTTGTTATTACAGCTTTTCATCTAGAACTATGTATTTTAATATTTACAGATTGAATTTAATTCTTTATTCTATAAAAATTACTATTCAGAGGAAAGTATGAATATTAAAAACCTCTGATTTATCACTTTTAAGTTTGTGGGAACATTATTCATTCGCTTGATTTTTTCAAGTGAACGAATATGTTCTGATTTTTAGGATTTGATTATGTATATGTGTACAAGTCATAAATCAGAGGATTAGTTGATAGACTGCAAAAAAGTTTAAAACGTTCTGTTATAGTTTCAATTCTATTTTGTATTAGGCTTATATTGTTGATTTGGTGTAAAGAAGTGGTGGAGAAGTCCCATGGTAAATTTAGCATCATCTTTAAAAGTTTATTCTGACAGACTTGAATCTTCTTGATGTGTGTTTTTGCACATATCCCCCAAACGGGACAGGCATACAATAAAATGGATTGGAAAACAACCTTTGCTAATGTGATTTTATTCTCTCTACATAAAGGAGAATAACGTTTAATGAGTGGATATAGCAAATTTCTTGCAATATTAAATTTATGAATTTGCCGAGATATATGGACATTAAAAATCAGTTTTTTTGTCAAGGTATACACCTAAATACTTTATATCCTGACTCCACGGTATACAGGTCCCGTTTATCTTTAGTTGATCCAGTGGATAGAAACGCAGATTACGTTTTCTGCTAAAAAATATAGCCTGAGTCTTATCTTCATTTATCTTAATTTTCCATTTGTGGAAGTATTCTACCAATATATCTAAAGCATATTGTAGCCTACTTACTATATTCTGGCCATACTCGTCAGAAAAAAACAGAGCAGTGTCGTCAGCATACGAAGCGCAATTACATCCACTTAAATCAGGCATGTCCGAACAATACAAAATATACAAAATAGGTCCCAAAACTGAGCCCTGAGGCACACCAGCAGGAATTTCTACTAGGTTAGAGTATGTATTGTTGACACATACACAAAAATACCTGTCCTCTAGGAAAGATTGAATTGTTCTTACTAAATAAAGAGGAAATTGAAGTTGAATCATTTTATATAACAAACCACTATGCCATACGGAATCAAACGCCTTTTCAATGTCCAAGGTAACCATAATCGTTGAAAGTTTTTGTTCGAACCCATTTTGGATGTGGTTATAGATCCGCTTTATCTGATGTACAGTACTATGGAATGGTTGAAATCCAAATTGAGTCAGTGGAATAATTTTTTCATGATCCAAAAACTTTGACATTTTTATTTTCAAAACTTTCTCGTAAATTTTACTAAGACTGCTGAGGAGGCTAATGTAGTTAATACACTTTTTTATCTTCTAAAACCTAATTCTAACTGGAGTTGTAATGCATATTTCTACTTGTAATTATTTTCTAAAATATTTTTCATTCATATATTTCACTAGTTTTGGACCCTTTTGTCAACTTTTTAATTCTTCCAAAAATTTAATCATTCCTGTCCACTTTTTTTCACACATTTTTGTTTTCTCTCCATTTGTACGTCCCAAAAGCCCCTTTTTCGTCCCATCTCTAAATCATTTCCAACTGTTGTTGCTAATCGTTGTCGTAGACCAATTTTCCAACACAAATCATAATATTTGATTATTTTGTATTTTTTCGTATTTCGAATTCTTTTGGGACACATTTTACCCGTTTCCCCCGTTTTTATCACCATCCAATCCGAATTTCCAAAAATCAGTTATTAGTGGATGTCTAGGATGCAAGGGCTGTATAATCATGATTCTAGCTTCAGCCATTTGGTCAGGACAGTGATGATTCAGTCTGTCACGCAAGAGTTGTCATTTTTGAAGCTTTTATTCTTTCACATTCGACAAGTAGAAACTTCGCCATTACTAGAAATGGAACGATACACGCTTCAACAACGCATTGAAATTATTAAAATTCACTACAAAAATGGTGCAAATATTACAGTCACAGTTCGCAAAACTAAAGCATTTTTGGGTCGACGTGAGGCACCTTGTCGGACCGCAATACAGAAATTGGTTGACTAATTCGAGCTTTTGGAACAAGTTTGTGATGTGAAGAAAAAAAAACAGTGCACGTCGCTCAAGAACTACTGAGAATATTGAGAAAACCCAGGTTTGTCCATTCCTCGTTGTTGAATACTTGGGTCTGAAGGCATATATAGTTCAGTTAACACAATAACTCAAGCCGGCCGATCATCAACAACGTCGTGTCTTTGCTGAATGGGTCCTTGAAATGCATGAAAATGATCCGGAATTGCATCGAAAGTCATCTTGACTGATGAGGCCCATTTCCACCGGTAGATACGTCAACAAGCAAAATTGTAGCATCTGGGGCTCGGAAAACCCAAGAGTTTTTGTTAAGAAGCCTCTCCATCCTCAACGTGTGACTGTTAGGTGCGGTTTATGGTCCGGCGGGGTCCTGGAAAATTAATCAACAGTTACGGTCGATTGCGCTATAGAGACATGATTAATGATTTTGATCTGGATAACGTTTACTTTCAACAAGCCGGCGCTACGTGCCACACATGTAACGAAACCATTGCTCATTTACGGGAAAAGTTTCCGGACCTTGTTATCTCTCGAAGAGGCGATCAGAATTGGTCACCGAGATCTTGTGATTTAACACATTGCGATTTCTTCCTTTGGGGCCACGAGAAAGTTAAAGTCTAGCCCAGCGTCGATTCAAGACCTCAAAAATATAATTCGTCAGGATATCGAGGATTTGGTTATGGAAAATCTCATGAAGAGGATATGATCCTGTATGCGTGGTCATGGTGGCCATTAACTGATGTTGTTTTTCTTTATTATGAAATAAACATCCGATCATTTATCCCAAAAAATTTTATTTTTCTTTGAATACCAAAATAACACCTCTTGTTGGAAAAACGCTGTACAATAATGTAGGGTATCGAAGTATAGTCTGACGTTAAGTCGCCATCGATGGTAATATCTAGGGAGTTTCTTGAGATGTCACTGTAGACAACGAAATCGAGCAGGTCAAAATGTCGGATTTCCACCAGACAAAGTCTTGTTATTGTTGTCAGTTATATTATACACTCAGTTTGTACCCCTGACAATTTTTTTATATGTAATTTAAGTTGCTGATTTTGTATTTTTTTTGTTCTGCTATTAGTTCTTAGAAATAAAAATTTTAGCTTTAAGGAGACAATAAACTTTGTCTAAAAACATAGATTTTTAAATAAACATAAAATCTGAAATTGAAAATAGAAAACGGACTTATTGTTGGCGGGGTAGTATACTATGTTTAGTTTCATAAAAGTACGACCAGTATAATGATGTAATGAAATATCTTGAACGATTTAGACAAAAATCGCTAATAGGGATTGGCGATATATTTCAGTCCGGATTTTGATAAATACATGTAAAACATGTAAGTATGAACGAGTATGACAAACAAAATAATATGTTCCTTTCAGTGAAAAAAGCATTAAAAAGCTGAAGACACAAAGAAGAAATTTAATGAAATAGTAACGGTTGGGCTGAAACAATTGGTTGACAGTGAGTTTTTATACAGTTCCTTGGACGTTCGTAAGTAATTCGTGCAATGATTAAAATGGTCGTGGACATTTTTATTTACAGGGTTGAAACCAAACGTCTGCACTCGTCAATGATTACTCTCATAACATATTCTCTACATTTGCAGGACACAGTGACCATTGTTCGACCATATGAACACAGGTCCCATCCATGTTCATTACTATGCATTGTACGAGACATTGTACTAATTTTAATAATTAATGTGCATTTTGTGTGTGCATTGATACACAACAACCAATAATAAAAATTTAGAACCGTTTTTGTTTGTTCCCAAAACCGTTTTATTACCTCTTATAAATAAACTAAAACAATAACTTCAAAATAAGAAACAATAGACTGAAATTCAATACCAAAAAATTAATAAAAAACAACAATTATATCAACAGTACAATAACAAAACTACTAATTGAAACATAACAAAACAGACATCAATAATAAACTAAAAACAACACACAACACAGCAATCACCAACAACAACATAAACCGGACCATCTCCCTCGCTCATCCTAACAACAACCACTCACGCATCAACACAAAAAACTAAGGGCTTTTTTATGCCCCCCTCGTTGTCTTGCACAAGTGTTCCCCCTTCCAGCAACCTTATAGTTCGTTTCCATAGGCCGGATGTCTGATCCATAGGTTATTCACATTCCTGGTTATCAAACTCTATCCTCTTTCTCTTCACACGGAGGCCTTGTGGCATCTATACGTAATAGTGTTGTGTTTCAGAGTCAGCAACACTTTGACTCACAAGATCCAGAATTCAACTTCCTTTGGGTTAAGTTCAGGATTGGTTCGCACCTATTACACTTCGGGTTTCTTTATAAAAGTCCAAACTTGGAAAGGGAGGCTACTCTAAATGGCTTCGAAGCCCTTTCCGATTCTATTTCAAAAGTCTTACAAGATTATCCGGACAGTGAAATTGTAGTTGCTGGGGATTTCAATGTTCACGATAATTCTTGGCTTTCGCATTCCACCCACACATCACCGAAGGGTCAGTAGCCATTTGCCTCGTACAACGACTTGGCGCAATTAGTGAATGAACCAATACACATTCCGCGTGTTGAAGGGCAACAACAAAATAGTATTTACCTTTTCTTAACCTCATACCCTGAAAAGTACGAGTTTAATATTCTTGCACCTCTTGGTAACTCGGATCATTGCACAATTTCAGCATCCTTTTCGTTCTTCGATCCACTTCTTAGCCAGTCACAAAGCGGACAATGTACGTATACGAAAATGCACGTTGGGCCGAGCTCAACAATTTAATTGGAAATTATGTTTCCTAGACAACAATTTCGATGGTGCTGCTGAAATAGTTGAGAAAATATTTCTTTTTGGTATAAATATATTTATTCTCTAGAAGACTAGTTCGATTAAGAAACCAAAGTATTGTTGGTTTAGTCAGACATGCAAAGAAGCAGTCAGATCCAAAGAGGCGTTTAAATAAAAATGTCAATACTGAGCTGCTACGCAAACAGGCAAGATCATCGTGTGCCAGAGTACTTTGGCTCGAAAAACTTCTTTACGAACAGCGTCTTCGTGCTAAAGTTTTCTCTTTACCCAGGGGAAGTAAGAGCTTATGGTCATTCATAAAAAGGGTACGAGACAATTCTTCATCTTCTATTCCAACTCTCGTTAACTAAGAATAGATATTCACGGACCCGGTTGAAAAAGCTAACCTTCTGGCTGAAATATCTGCAAAGAATTAATCTTTGCCATAAAGCAGTCAACCACTCCCCGTGATCGGAAACGAATCTAGTTCGTATCAAGGCTCTGTCCTCTCTCCTTCTCTATTTCTTATTTTCACTGACGACCTGTTGGGGCAGACTGTGAACCCAATCTACTCCTTTGCTGATGATAGCAACCTCTGTCATTCGTTCTCATTTGAACAACGTCCAAGTCCCTCGGAGGTAGTGGACAAAAGGCAAACGATTTGGCGACGATTTCTGAGTGGGCCAAATGAACAGAGTAGATTTTCATGCACAAAAGACCCAGTGCTGTTTGTTGTCACACAAACTTTCCACTGATCCAGCACCATCGTCTATATCTATGGGTGATGTAGATATCGACGTATCAGATACTCTTGATATTCTGGGCATGAAGATACAGGGTGATGCTCGCTGGGCTAGCCATATATTCGAAGTGTCGAAAGAAGCATTCAAGTGTTTAGGCTTTTTCAAGCGGTGCAAAAAATACTTCACCTCATCTGATCTCGTAAATATTTACACCACCTACATCCGACCCAAAATGGAATACAATTCCCATATATGGGCAGGGGCTCCACTGACATCATTGCAGCTTCTGGACCGTGTACAGAGGAGAGCAGTGGTGATGATAGGGGATGGTAGGGTATCCAGCTTTATTGTCTCCCTACAGCATCGCCGAAATGTGGGTGGTGTATCGCTATTCTATAGATATTTTAATGGTATCTGTTCAGAAGATATCCGTCGTCTGGTCCCTGACGTTAGAACATTTAGCCGGAATACTCGGCTATCCAGGGTCTCTCATCCGTTCATTGTCAAATGTCCGGTTGACCGGACGACGCACTATAGAGAAAATTCGTTCTTCAGCCGGACTGTTCGTTTGTGGAATAATCTTCCTGCAAGTGTTTTTCCTGCCTGCTTTGACATTATCGAATTCAAGGCCAACGTCAACAAACACTACTCCCTCTTTCCCCCTCCAATAACCTTCCTTCCTATCGCTAACATAGTGCATTGCATTTATAGGGGGCATCCCCTGAGTGTTAGTCAAAACAAATAAAAATATATACATGAGTTTTGTAAACTAATACAATTTACTTATCAGCAAATCACGGCGTTAAATGAAGAACCGGAATTGGTGAAAAGATGCGATGTATTGAAACAAAAACTAATTACTTATTTGGTGTTTTTTTTTAATAACTAGATTTATACATATAATTTACTTTTTAAAACTAAAATGACATAATTATATGTCCACGCTAAATCTATGTACTGCAGTAAACTGACCGATAGTTTTCAAAATGGACCATAAAAGGGTTCAACGTGTTTATGGTTACAATGAAGTGTAACGGGACTACATTTTTGAAATGATCGCAAAGCATTGAACAAAAAAATACCGCAACCATTAAACTCACAATTTACCACAGTGACTTAATTGTATATCCAAATTTGTATGCCAAAAAATCTATTATGACCGCAAAAAAAAAAGAAAACTACTAATGGCTTTAGAGCAAATCTTTCAAATACTTGATTAAAATAGTTTGTCTCTCATCAATTCATAGAAGTAGAGCCTGAAACATCCGTTCGCCAAGAAGAAATCTATTGCACTTCTTCGAATACAGTGTTAACTACGGCATCAGCTGTTAAGATGTCAGTATTATGATAGCTGAAACATTCAACGTTTAATTTGGAGCATACTGTTTAAGGTTTCAAAATTAACAACACCCATTTTTATTGAATTTTTTTTCAAAAACAGAAACCTATGCAACATTGATACCATCGAATTCTAACGGTTTACAATATCTATTTCAAGAACTCATCTACACATTTTGAATTAAATTGTTTTCGTTGGCACTATTTTTGAAAACTTTTATAATTTGAAGTACATCATTTGAAAATCCCGAGATCCCGTAAATAGGAAAACTGAAACAATCGAAATTCCCGGGAAAACCATAAGATTGAGACATTTGTTTCATTAAACATTTTTTTAATTTCAAGGGCAAACAAAGATTTTGATTGTGCCGTAAAAAACATTACTGAATGTTCAATTTAATTATAAAAATAGTCTATAAATACACTTACGTGAAAAATTCAGATTAATAGATGCTGCAACTTCGCCTGAATTATTTTTCGCCTTCACTTTGTATAGACCAGCATCTGTATCCATAACATCATCAATTTCCAATAATACTGTATAGTTATTTCCACCAGTAGGTGTTATTTTAAGTTTTGTTCGTTCATCTTCCACCACGGGGGTTTCGCTCCGATACCACTTAATATCTGGAGCAGGCAATGAGTGTAACTGGCATTCAAAAATCAGTCGATTTCCATCATCTTCTTGTCTAAGTTGGGGCTTTTTTATAAAAGATGGAGCAAAATCGTCTGTTACTCCCATACCGAGTAGCTTTTTTTTGTCAAAATTTGGTTAACAATGAATCAATCTGACTTTGATCGAATGATTCTTGCTAATGGGATAAACAATGCTGCTTCATCTATTTTTCGTTAAATTTGTTGTCGAAGTTAATTACTGAACATTAAATGTTTTTTGTACCCTCGTCGATATTCAAAAGCTCTGGGGAAAGGAATTTAGCTTTTTTGTATTTACGTGTGGATTACAACTGTGTGCCTGTAGAAAAAAAGTATATTGTAATGTCGTTATGTAAAACGTAGTCCAACATCAAACCACAAACTCGGTTTGTGCCTTCCACGTGTTCCTATCATAAAAAGGGATTTAAAATAAATATTTTTTTTTTCTTATAAGTTCGTATGTTTGCATAGTTGTAGCGGTACACTCATAGAAAAAGTATGACCAAATGTACATGAACTGAGAACCTACGGTCACGAAAGTCTATCGTAACTCGTATGTGACCAAATCGTCAACGATGTTCCAATTTTGTCAACGATTTGTGTACAAATTGCAACACAATTGAGGTACTATACTGTCAACGAGTTGTTGTTGATATAGCAACTGTACGTTGGCATATCTCCACCATTTCTTCTTGATGTGCAACGCCACATCCCATTCAATTTGTCACCCCAATAAATAAAAACGATTTAAATCAGTTTAAACAATTTATTTAATAATTACATATGACAAAAAAATTATATATACTTAAATCTAAACCATTTTTCCATTGTTCATGGGATATAAATAAAATGAAAATTACCTTCGATAAAATTCTGGATGAAATGAAGTTTAATGTTGGCGGCGACATAATTGCTTCGGTTTTAGTAGTTTGGTCCACAACAGCCGGTGTCGATGTTAGTGACGCATCTTCTATGTCGAGCTACAAAATTTAACATATGCACGTAATTATATCATACTACATGATAATTTTGCCAGGAAAAACGTATATTGCGAAACTGTGCTCGAAGGCCTAATGGAGACACGGCTTCCTTTTGCGTTCTGCTCATTCAGATATGGCAAACTTCTATATGTAATTTGTGAGGCTGAAATAAAAAAAAATTAAATGTGTATGTGCCGTCGAATATTGCAAACGATTTACTTACCCTTTAAGCAGTCGAAAATTGCTCATCTCTTTCTTCTTCAGAAAATTCCGAATTTCCTGATGGCTCGAAATATTCATGACCTCCACGTTATTACCGATTTCAAAAAATTCAGCAAGAAGAGCGTTACTTCCGCAATTTTCCATTTTTTTAATTATTGTCCCAAACAAAACAATAACAATGATGTTGACGGCGATGAAGCCACTGGCCTTATATTATAGTCGACGGCTATTATTATCGATTTATAATTTAAATTTCAATCCATAAATAGTTATATAATGATTTGTTTATATTATTTGTATTTGTTTACATTATTTGCGAACACATTAATGTTTTTGTGCTTTTTATCTGAACACTATCAAAACGTTACAAACTAAATGTCGGCGGCGTACAGCTTTCTAAAACTTGCGCCGTTGTATGGAAATGTGTGTAAATACAATTTCGCGTTTCTTAAAAGGTACTTGGTTTCGCCAGACCAATTTCAGTTATTGTACTAATAAATCGCAATCCAAGTTAATGTGCGAAATTTAAAAAATTGTTCTTATGAAGTATGGACACCATAATGCATAACTACCAAAATGATGTACAAATGTCTTTTCTGCCAGTAGAATTACCTTTTTTATAAGAGGAAATGTTTTTTTTAGTGTAGTTTCTACACACATAGAAATGCGCGGTCCCACAACTGTTGCAAATTCACCGAAAATCATGTTAAACTATTTCTTTTAAATGCAAAGACAAATAATTCAGTATTTTTAGAGTGCCATGGAGAAAGTTTTTCAAGTTAATATTTTAGGTTACTAGACAATACAACCAAAGTACAAAACATTGATTATTTTGTTGTACAAAACATTATAAGATCTTCGGAAGAATATTTGGGCAATTTAAATTTAATGAAGACGATACGGAAAAATAAAAGAGTGTTATTTAAATATGCAATTCCTTAAATGGTATAGAAGTAATACTCTAGATTTTTAGACTGAAATATATAATTACAAAGATCCTGGGGAAACAAAGAATTGAAGGAAATGTCCGAATTCTGTCTTCCATTGTAAAATGCAGACGCTTTCTCGACCAAATAAAACTTTTGACGAGAGTTTTCGATGTAAGATATGAGTAGGGTTTTTGTATTCCCGCACATTTTCATTTAATTTCAATAACAAAACAAAAAATTCATACAAGACATTAAAAGATCAGTCCATAAAACAAATAGAAAATAATTCATAAAAAACTTGTTTTTTTTTATTATAATACAATTTATTTACATAACCTAGTTTTACTGAATGTATCGTTGCGTACAAAAATGGTATGGTTTTGGGATCTTTTAAATATTTTATTAAGATATAAATTTTTTTGTTTATACTCTCTCGGATTAGATTTTTTAGAGAGTCAGATATTGCCTAGTAGGAACTAATTACATTTCCAGTGGGGAAATAATCTGTAATATTTATGTTGGTACAACAAAAAACAAATTAAAAACGATATTAAATTAAGAAACCAACACAAAAAACTGCACTTGCGGAACACTGTAAGCAACATAACCACCAACCCAAATTTGACAACGTGAGAGTATTACACGGTGAGAACATATACAACAGGATTCCTGTTGCCGTTTTGGCCGATTCCGCCCAAATCTGGGCGGATTTGATTAAATTTTTTTACTTTGGGGGGATTGGCGGCCCAATTCAGTTTTGGGCGGTTTTGCGATCCAGTTCAGTTTTTGGCATTTTTATTGTTAATTATATTCATTACTTTTTTAAATTATTTATTATCTGTGTACTTTAATTAAGATCTGACTTTTCAACAAATTTCTACGCCTACGTTATGTTAGTTACGATACGTTCACGTTCGTGGCAGCGGCTGTTTTTGGTGTTGCATAAAATTAACAATTGTTAAGCGCCTTCACTAGCTCTGTTATATTTTATTTCTAGCTCTGTTTATATTTTTCGCACTCCGTTGTCAGATTATTCATTATTACCGTCGTTTGAAATAACTTAGTGACAATGTACTTTGTAATGCTTTTTCGCTTTTTTCCTACATATGTTTTTGCACAACATACTTTTTACCAATTGTTAATAATCTCAACAAAGAATTTCAATCCGAAAGTTCTCGTTTGCCATATTTATGTATATTCTAGTATGAAATCGCATTATATGTTGGTACTGAGCTGGGCCATGATTTAAACATTGATTATAAAAATAAAGAAAATCAGATCGAAATTTCGAAAATATTTGTTGGTACAAAAGCTGAAAGTTATTTGCAAACTTTTTTATTAAAATCAGAACAAATTTAAATAAAATCAGATATACTTGAATTTTATTTAGAATTTTTAAATCAATTAAAACGGAGAATAGATTTTAGCTGTGACAGCATAAAAAAATTAAATAGAATTACTCCAAACAATGTACTCTCCAACGAAGATTGGTCAATACTACCACTTATTTTAAAATTTCCAAAACTTTACGAATGTGAATATTTAAGTAAAATATTTAACTTTTTAATATTATAAACGCGTTTAATACGTGCTTAAGAAACCCTGAATTCCTAAATATAATAAATGTATGTTCTTTTATTTCCTTTTTTAATGTATAGTAAATCATACTAAACAACAAACAAAATTTTTTTGGGCGGATGAGGTTGATTTTTGGCGGTTTTTGAAGAAATTTTGGGCGGAAAAAAAATTTCCAAACGGCAACACTGAACAGGAGACTAAAATCAGAAACGCTATCAATACTAAACGTACCAACAACGAAGAGAATAAACTTCAAGAGCGACACAGAACACACCAAGAATGATAGAAAGGGAGATTACGCCATGCGCATGATTTCCCGTTAGATGACGTAGTTTGTCTCTTGTAAGGGTTGCCAACTATATTTGTATGTACAACGAGTAACAAGTTTCAGATTGAAACATAGCGTAAGAACTATTGTCGGCAACCTTGCAATTGAAACCCCTTTGACTATCAGCCAATAGGAGTACACTACGCGTGACGTCTTTTGATCAACCTGCGCAGAACATTTTTTTCTCTGCTCGGGATGGCGTATCATTCTTGGAACACACCGCTTACTGCTACAATCACTTGAGACAGAAAAAGATCACAAATAAGGAAATGTCAGACCAACAACAGACCATGGTAGTCACACTACACTATTTTAAGAATCTGTTTGTACTCACTTTATATGTAAGCTTTTGTTAATCTATGTAGAATTTAAATAATCTGTGATATACACTGGTGCACATTCCTATAAACGCATTAACATTTTTTAAAACTACCTACCAAAAATGAAGCAAAAAAAATAGTTATGGAGGTACAAATTCGTTTATTAAAACTAAATTGACTTAACAAACATATTATGACGTAAAAACTTCAATTGCAAATTAAATTTTTTGTTAATATTAATTTTCAGTGGTTTAGTGTAATTTTTGGGGGAATTTTCCTATAAACGCACCTCAACTAATGAGGCAGTTTGGAATTATTAATAATGAGTTGATGCTCCATTATTTTGAATAACTTCAAAAATGCGTTCTGGCATAGATTCCACTAATTTTTTAAGAAAAGCGTGATCAATTTCCTCCCAGGATTCTTTAATTTTTAGTTTTAACTCGGTAACTGTCAATATGCTTTGATTCTGGGAATTATTTGCGTAAACTTTGCGGTGCATGTTACCCCATAAGTTCTCCATCGGGTTTAAATCCGGGCTGCAAGCCGGCCAGTAAAATAGAGGAATATTATGATGGCTGAACCACGACTTGGATTGTTTCGAAACGTGGATTGCAGCGTTGTCTTGTTGAAATATGGCCTCTTCGCCCATTTTTCGTCCATAAATGAGATAAGAGCATCTTCCAAGAGTTCATTATAAACTGTACTGTTCATTTTTGTTGGAACAAAGCATATTTTTGATTTTCCAGCAGCAGAAAAGGCTCCCCAAACCATAACACTCCCTCCACCGAAATTGCGTTTCGACATTCGAACATCCTTCGACCTCAAATCATGCCAATAGCAAGAATACGAATCAGGACCGTCCAAGTTAAATTTTTTTTCATCAGAAAAAAATACTTCATTCCACTCATCTTCCCATTTCATGTGTTTGCGTGCAAATTTCAGGCGATTTTCCTTGTGATGCTGTTTTAGCATTGGCTTACACTTGGGTTTCTTCCATTTTATGTTACCATCTGTTCGCAAAATGTTCGCAACATGTTTGGAAGTGACAGGAAGATCAAGTTTATTCTTTATTTGTGTAGCATTCAATTTGTTGCCGGTGGCTTCTTGTTTTATCAAATTAATCTGTCTATTTGTCAAACTTTTATTTCCCTTTGTGGGTCTTCGATCCTTTCTTAAGAAAGCTACGAATAACTCCTTCCGAACGGTCAATTTTGCGTGCAATTTCTCTATTTGAACAGCCTTGATCTCGAAAAAATTGTATTTGAATTTTTTCCTGATCAGTTAGAAAATTTCCTTTAGGCATCCTTTATAACAATAAAAATTATTGGTTAAAAAAAAAAATATTTTCAGTAATTAGAGATATTGCATTGAAAACAGTACCTGAAGTTAAAAAAAACCTAAAGCAGTTGATACTTTTCTTTTAGAAAACTTTTAAACAAAATTTTCGTGTCTGCGTATATAGAAATCTTCCACTGAAATGAGCATCAATATCTTAGGATCGCTCAATTAAGACAAACAACAAAAACAATGTTTTGATTACTAAAAAAAAGTTCCGTTATGTCACCACTCATTTCAATCACTCAACTTTGTTTTTGGTTGAGAACAGCGAATATATAACAAAGAGAGGCAAAAAATGTTAATGCGTTTATAGGAATGTGCACCAGTGTATAACAATGTATTCTTGTACATCAATCCCCTGAAGATGCAATTCAAAGAATTGCAGAATATCGGGAAATGAAAATAAATATATATTATCAGACCTCGAGCTCGATTTTTATTTAATATTTACCAAGTGTTTATTTATATTTCCACTTACAACAACATATTGATGTTCAGTGCGAATATAACGGGTCCTACGAAAGAGAGAGGCACATTGTCGGAAAGTTATATATAGAAATGTAAATCTGAACTTATCGTTTCTAATTACATCTAATTTTCAATATTTTTAGTTCTTTCAGTTTTGTTTCTGTTAGTCGAGTTCGAGATCATGTATTATTTATATTTCCTTGCAAAAATAGAAATGGTTAAAAAAGGTTTCAAGCATGTGTTTGCAGGCAAGGTATGCGGATCCGTTTCGGAAGCTACCACACTTCTTCATCGGTACCCATTTGCAATGATTTCTGCTACAAATTATTGGTCTACGCATAGTTCTCACAAGTGAATGAGAACTACCGATTAGTAGCGCATATCCCCAAAAAAATTAGCAGTAAACCAAACAAAGCAAACACATGCGTTGAAAACCTTTGGTTGTGTATAATTGCCGTCGGCAAAAAATGCACACAGTGTTTTTTTTGTTGTTTAAGCATCAACTTTAGCTGTACTCCATTCATTCCTTAATTTTGTTTATGTTTTGTCGATCTATATCATAGCTGTCCAGAATAAAATGAGGTTGTATTTGTGTGAGAGAGAGCGACCGCACTCAGGCGCACTGAAAGAAATGTGTATTAACAGTATTCAAACATGATGCGGATAATTGAAAAACACAATTGGAATAAAATCATGATGCGATGATTTATAATGGCGTTTCAATGGAAATAACTTTTTCCCTTGAAATGTGGCATAACATATTAGGCATTGAAAGTCACCAAAAGCGTTTTCAAGCACAAACATTTTTTCGTACAAATGCTCCGCCATTTTTTCTCTCTGTGCATCCGACTCTTTTGATGGCAACTCAACGACTGAAACTGAGAGAGTAACAATACGTG
This sequence comes from Hydrotaea cyrtoneurina, assembly GCA_958296145.1. Taxonomy (NCBI): domain Eukaryota; kingdom Metazoa; phylum Arthropoda; class Insecta; order Diptera; family Muscidae; genus Hydrotaea; species Hydrotaea cyrtoneurina. The sequence continues at coordinate 59,180,478 of OY282512.1, read as the reverse complement.
TGAATTGAGCGAGCACAATTGTGCCACTGGTGGACACCTATGATCTATATACTTCATTCAGCTTTGTTTCTGTTAGTCGAGACCGAGATCATTTATTATTTCTATTTTTGCAAAGAACAAAATTATTTTTAGTCCTCTTTGAAAAATGCCCCAAAAATGAAAATGAAGAATCCCCCAAAAATCTCAAATAATTTTGGGGAATTTTTCGTTTTTTTTGGAATCATATATTTTTCTTAATTATCACAATTGAAAAATGGCCCCATAACAAAAATGAAAAATCGATTTTTCAATTTTGTTTGAGGTTGTTTTTTATTTTGCAGTGTGTTTTCACATTTTTGGATGGGTTGATATTGTATACTGAAAAATCACTATTAATATATAAAAGTAAAATTACTTTTGATTTTGTTTTGTTAAAAAATACGCTTATTCCAAATTACCTAGGTTGTTTCCACCTCGTAAATGCTAAACAATTTAAGAGTAAGAAAACAATCTTTAAGCCATGTCAAATTTCTCTAGAACAAATTAGAGTTCGGAACCGGCAATCCCATAAGTAGTTTTGTGAAAATATTAACCCAATCCAAATTTCAGACGGACATGGCTCAAACGACATAAACATTATGAGTAGAATTTGTCTCAAAGACACCTAAGGTTTTAAGAAAATGTAGTTCGTCTATTAGTTTTCCACTGACATTAATTTTTATTTTATCCTGTCGGATTGATGTTTTCTGTCCGATGCCTTCTTGTTTTCCAACTTTGAATTTGTCCGCCAAGTAGATGCAGTTTTAATAGATTTCAGTAAAGCTTTTGATCAAGTTTCCCATTCTGTGTCATAAAATGGGCATACATTCGACTTTACTGTTTTTTTTAAATCTTACCGATTTGACACACTTTTCTGATGGATTGTACATAGCCAGACTAAAGAATGTGCAAAGTACAAGATTAAAAGAATAGTTATGCCGAAGGGCAGACGTTTCTTTATCTGTCCTGACTGTTATTCTAATCACTTCGTCGTTATAATAATAGGTGTTGTCTACATTTGTTACCATATTCTGCAAGATAACGGTATCCATGCAAATCATACAATCTGACAATTGTAACTGTTAGTTAACTCCAATTATAGGATAAACATACATGTCCAAAATTGGGGTTATATTTAGACCACGGCTACAAATTTGACATTGACACAAATAAAGTCAATGGAGCATATCATATCCTTTTTATGTGATTTTCCATAACCATATCCTCGATAGCCTCGCGAATTCTATCTTTGAGGTCCTGAATAGACACGGGGCTGTTGGCGTAGACCGTATCGTTCACGTGGCCCCAAAGGAAGAAGTCGCAAGGTGTTAAATTACAAGATCTTGGTGGCCAATTGTGATCAATTCTTCGAGAGATAACAAGGTCCGGAATTTTTTCCCGTAAAAGAGCAATGGTTTCGTTGCTTATGTGGAACGTATCGCCGTCTTGTTGAAAGATCTATATCATCCAACTCCGATCATAAAATCATTAATCATCTCTCAACCCATTCACCGTAACTGTTGATCCAAACTCATTTTCGAATAAGTAAGGTCCAATGACCCGTAGGACCATAATCCACACTGAACAGTCACAAGTTGACGATGGAGAGGCTTCTCAACAATAACTCTTGGGTTTTCCGAGCCCCAAATGCGACAATTTTGCTTGTTGACGTAGCCACAGAGGTGGAAATGGGCCTCATCAGTAAAGATGATATTTCAATGGAATTCCGGATCATGTTCATGCATTTCAAGGACCCCATCAGCAAAGACACGACGTTGTTGATGATCCGCTGGCTTGAGCTCTTGTGTTAACTGAACTATATACGCCTTAAGACCCACATCTGTATGCGAGGAATGACAAACCTGGGTCTTCTTCAACATTTTGGGCTACATCAGCAATATTCTCAGTTGTTCTTGAGCGACGTGCACTGGTTTTATTCTTTACGTCACTAACTTGTCCCAACAGCTGGAATGTTTCCACCAATTTCTGTATTGTGATACGACAAGATCCTTCACAACGACCCAAAAATGATAACTGTATAACAGTTAGAACAGTTGTTAAAGTAATTCAGAGTTGTAATTTATATTTGCTAATTTTCAGTGTTGTTTTAAATTATTTTACACCGTTTACTTTGTTATTACCGATGTGTAATATTACAAAACTTTCAGAGCGTCAATAGACTTTTTGGCTTTGAAGTGGTGAGTACACAGAGAGAAAAATTAACCTTATATAAGGTTAACTTAACCATAAATAAACATGATTTGGAGTATACGTTATATATGGTTAATTTGAACATCTTCTTGTTGACTGGTGTTTAACAATAATAATAGTTAATTTAACTACTCCATGGTTGAATTTTTTAACCATGAAAATTGTTAATATAAACATTTCATTGTTAATTTATTGAAACAATGCATGCTCAATTTAACAACGAAATCGTTAATATTATTAAATACTACAGTGTTTGTTTCTGTTGTTCGAGATCGTTGATTTATTTCTATTTCTTTGCAGAAATATAAATTTTCCAAAAAAGCTTCACGAATTGTGTTTGCTTTGATTGCAGGCAAGGTTTCGGAAGCTGTTACAGTTCTTCATCGTTACCCATTTGCAATGATTTCTGCACCAATTTTTGGTATAATAAGTGTCCTAACTCTATGCGAGTGAACCATAACTACTGTTTAGTAGCGCATATCCCCAAAAAATCAAGCAGTAAAGCAAACACGTGCATTACAAAGCAACAGCTCAACAAGCAGTGAAGATAGCATTTGGTGGTGGTTTTTTTGAGAGAAAAGGAAGACTTGAAAAAGAGTGGGGGGAGATAATCGCATTTGTTCCAACTTCGTGTAACATAATACTGAACTTCGTCTAACACAAAGCAGTTCAAGAACTTCGACACAACAGAGCCGAATGATCTTTGAATTGTTGTTTATTTCGCACATTTTTCAGCCTCTCTCTCGAAAAAATCAACCTTATATAATGTTAACTCAACTATTTTTCATGTAAATTTGACCTTATATAACGTTATTTTGACTTTGTAATCAAATATTTACCATGAAAAAATTAACCAGACACATGGTTAAAAAAATCGTTGTACTTTTGGCTCGGTGTACCATGTACAATGTGTTGGTCTCTCAGCTCGCGTGGTTGACCAGTTATATGAAGTGAAGGGTATTCGTTGGTGTTGCCCAAACTGTAGAGACATCGACATAGAATTTTATATATTCTATCAATCCATGAAAAATTACTTCCTTGACATTTTTCAAGATGTTTCTTCTATACATCTTAAATTTAAGATGTTTGAAGAAAAGTTTAGCAGTTACAAAGGTCTAAATATAGTAGATATTGCTGAAACGTCACCAAAACGTAAAAAACCGCTAAAGACATTCGCGCCCCTTTAACTATCCCTTCAGTTGTTACCGAATACGTACCAGCCCCAATAGACCCATTTATTGTGGTCGCAGTTACTCCTGTCGCAAAAGATCCTCCTTCTGCAGAATGTTTGAATGTTCGAACTATAGAACATTTTGCAACTCCTGAATCAATAACAAGTGACAATAATGAAATTCAAACCCCTTTACCAAAAAAACTGGTTGTTGTTCCACCTCGTAAAACTATGTTTATATCTCGTTTGGCCTTGAACACAATAACTGATGATTTTATGTATATTATCAGAACTAAAATTCCTGATATCTGTTCCGCTGAAATTTGTTGCTCTAAAATGAATTCGCATCTCTTCATTTAAGATTACGGTTCCCGGAAACTTATTTGAAATATTAGTGAGTGCTGAATTTTGGCCAGTCGGAGTTTAAGTTCTAAACTTTCAGACTTATATGTAAATAGTTTTGGTTTTGAGTATGATATAGTTGTGTTTTCGGAAACTTGGCTCCGAGATAATGTTTTAAATACTGAAGTTTTGTCAGATCAATACCAGATTTATCGTCGTGATAGGTTACATAAATTAGGTGGCGGTGTTCTTATTGCAGTCAATTCTGAGTTGTCATCTAAATAATTGATGATGAGTTAATTGAAATTGTCGAGTTTATTTGTGTTAAAATGTCCATATCAAATACTTCATTATTTGTTACGTACTCTTATATCTCTCCTAATTCCTGCTCTGATCTATTCATGCATCACTTCAATGCATTAAAAATGATAGTTGATGCTTTGGGATCTTCCGACTCTGTGGTTATTTTGGGAAATATCAACCTGCCGAATGTTAGTTGGAACTTTTCTCTAGAATCGAAGTCATTTGTTCCTTCATCTAATAATCTTTGGGTTGATCAGTTGCTTGAAAATATGTCTGATTTGGGTATTTATCAAATAAACAACATTCCCAATGCTACCTATTGCGTGTATCGTTCCATTTTTAGTAATGGCATAGTTTCTACTTGTCAAATGTCGAAGAATGTGATTCAAAATAAAACCTCTTGTTGGAACTCTCTTTAGTAACATTTTTTTTAAAATTAATACGTTTTTTATACCCTCATCCTACGTGTAGGAGGGTATATATCATTTAATACTGCTCAAAAGTGTAACACATACAAATATTCACATTACATCCCAGGTGTCTTTGAAACAAATACGAGTCATGACTTTCTAAATCATTTGAGCCATGTTCGTCTGTCAGTCCTGCTGGTACGCACGATAAATTTCGAAAGAGTTAAACAATCACTCAGAAATTTGCCATAGCTTAATATTTTCCCAAAACTGCTTATGGGATATATGGCCATACCCCTTCGGGTACCTCCCATACAAATCTGTTATTTCGCCCACTTTAGAAATCTTGTAATAATATTAGTACGCCTAGTTCGGTCTAAGCCAAATTCTGTATATAGTAAAGGTATGGCTGGAAAAAGTTTCGAACAAAAACTTGAAAGTTCGGCAACTACCCTTCTGGTACCTCCCATACAAATGTACCAATCCGCCTACCTTAGAAATCGTGTAATAATATCAATATTCCCAACGAGATCTTGCCCAAATTTTGTATTTAGTAAATCTATAGGTAAGCAAAGTTTTGGACAAAACTTGGAAGCCTGGCAACTCCCCTTCTGGTACCTCCTATACAAATGTACTACCGCCTCTTATAAACCGTGTAATGTTATTAATATGACCAACGAGATCTTGCCTAAATTTTGTATTTAGTACATCTATAAGTAGAGTTTCGACCAAAAACTTGGAAGTCTGGCAACTCCCCTTGTGGTACCTACATCAGCGTTCGGCACACACATACCACTTTATTTTGTGTTTGGTTTAGTGAGTTGCTCTCTCAATGCATTGAATGGAATTATTGTAATTTTCTCATCCCTTTGTATGGAAACAATAATGTAAAAATAAAATAAACACAACTTAATTCAAATTTTAATTTTTTAGATTGAAAAAATAATATTCTAATTGTTTAATGTTAAACAAATGTTTTTGGCATAACACTCATTCAGCTTTACAACTGTAAACAAAAAAAAATCAAACTCCCATTCATTCTGTTAAGTGTATCGCTTGTAACATCCGACGACACAAAATCTTCCAAGGAATGCTCAAGCGAGACTAAATGAATTTGATTTATTTTCACAATAGATGAGCTAGCGCCTTTTTGTCGATGCCTGACCTACATACAATTTTGAGAAAAAAAACTCTCTGTTTTATATTCCGCCCTTTTTGTAAAAACGTTTAATACAATATTTTTCAATAACATGCGGTATTTTGAGGTTGCTCACCCTATGTTTTTCTGCGGGTGAGGGTATATATAAGTCGGTTTACCCGACATCAACTAGTACCTATATGGATGGATTATAAAAGTATTGTTTAAACATACAACAACGAATTGAATATAACAATATGACCGATATGTCGTCAAATGCAAATTGATTTTAATTATAGCTTTGAAATGTATACCCTCAAGTCTCATTGTTTTGCTTTGTATTGACATACGTACAAAATTGTAGAGGACGGCTGATTTAGATCATTGCAAACACTCTGCAATTTGGATATCAAATATATTATGATTATATTAGTTGTATACATCAGATATATCGTCCAGTACATTGGAGATTCACATTTTAGTATATGCACAGTAGAGCGACATCCAGTTGTGTAGAAAAAATAAAAGTTAAACTATCAGGGATTGCGGGTCGGAATATTTTGAAATTTGAAACAAATCGGAAAACGTTAACACCTGCCTCATGTTGGTCAAAGGTTAAATCCTGTTTTATGCAAGAATTTTTATTATTTTTCAATGGATTTGTTTCAAATTAAGTGAAATTGTAATATTAGGTGTTATGATAAATTGGTTAAAAATTTGACGATGTTGACAATGGTTTCATAGACTTCAAATGTCTATGGTCGATATTTTTTATTTTTATTTATTAAAATGGATAAAATTGGCAAAACATGAAAAATGTATCCCCAAAACCATTCGAAACCATAACTACGCTTTGCAACAACTGCTGGAAAAAGAGTTTTAAAATGTATAAATAGGGATAAAACGAGGAAAAAATAGAAAAGGGTCAAGCAAACAAGTGTAAATGAGTTAAATAGGGTCGCAAAAGGGAGATCTGATGGAGTGAAGAATTTCTTGCACAGCTTCTAAAAGCCTAAACACTTGGATGCTTCTTTTGACACTCACAATCGTCGCCAAATCGATGTTCATCGTTCGCATTTTGTCTTCGACCCCCGGAGGACGATGTTGAAATGAGTACGAATGACAAAGGTTGCTATCATCCGCAAAGGAGTAGATTGGATTCACAGTCTGACCCAAGAGGTCGTCAGTGAACATAAGAAATAGAGAAGGAGAGAGGACAGAACCTTGTGGCACTCCTCCGGTCAACCTATGCTAGTCCGATGAGACCTCATTATAACAACTCGTATAGAGCGATCCCTGAGAAAACTCGATATGAATCGAAAGAAGGTATTACCGACACCAAATGCAATAAATTTTGATATGAGTGATCCGTGCCAGACCCTATCGAACGCCTTGGAAATAGCCATAGCCACGACTTTGCTTTACCAGATGGTGGTTAACCATGCTCTCCATAACCTTCGAGAGCGCAGAAAATATTGCAATTGGATGGTAATTCGGAGGATTTTTTAGCCTCGCCTTTCTCGGGGATCGGCTGAGCATTGGCAACTTTCCAACGTGAAGGGTAAATACCAGCACGGTACGATATGCTGAAAAGATGGGCGAGCTAGCGTCGAAGAGCACTTACATAGGACAAGTGCTGAAATACCATCCGGGCCCGGAGTTTTATTTACATTAAAATCTGCAAGAACCCTTTTAACTCTACGTGTTCGAAAAAGTATCTGAGACATCGAACTAGATACGTTTTCAATCACAGTGAGTGGTTGACTGCTATCTGAAAAAGATGAATTCTTTTCAGCCAGAAGGTTAGCTTTGTCAACTGGGTCCGTGAATATCTGGTCATCGTTAACGAGAGTTGGAATAGAAGACGAAGTATTGTCCCTCACACTTTTAACAAATGTCCAACAGCTTTTACTTCGCCTGGGAGAAGAAAGAACTTTAGCACGAAGACGCTGTTCGTAAAGAAGTTTTTCGCGCCTAAGTACTCTGGCACATCTTGAACTTGCCTGTTTGCGTAGCAGCTCAGTATTAGCATTTTTAATTAAACGCCAATTTCTGAACGATTCCTCTTTGGATCTAAAAGATTCTTTGCATGTCTGGTTAAACCAACAACTCTTTGGGAGTTTGATCGAAGTGGTCTTCGAGGGAATAAATGTGTTACCAAGAAGAATTATTTTCTCAACCATTTTAGCAGCAGCATCGTCATTATTGACTACGAAAAATAGTTTCCAGTTAAATTGCTGGTAAAAATTTTTGAAGTCGGCCCAACGTGCCTTTTCATTTTGAAGTGGCTCGAAGATCGGAGAACGAAAAGAATGCTGAAATGGTGCAACGATCTGAGTTACTAAGAGGTACAAGGATGTTAACCTCGTACTTTTCAGTGTGGGAGGTTAAAAAAAGGTTAGGAATACTAATTGCGCCAAGTCATTGTGCACGGCAAAAAGCACAGCGTACTGGCCCTCCGGAGATGTATGGCTCGAATGGAAAAACCAAGAATTATTATGGACATTGAAATCCCCAGCAACTACAATTTCACTGTCCGGATAATCTTCTAAGACTTTTGAAATAGAGTCGGAAAGGGCGTGGACCCCGTTTAGGGTAGCCTCCCTATGTATACACGTTTTTATACAGATACACATTTTTACAATTAAGCCTTACATGACTTAGATCGATGATATTTTGCAACTCCATTTGTGAATTGATCGATTAATTAAATGGTAAATTAACTTATATTATTAAGATACAATTAATTGCTAGTCTGTAATTGAGTCCATTGACTTAATAAATGAAATGAAAATATTACTATTTCAATAATTTAAAAAAAAATAGTTTAACAAAAATAATTACAAAAAAAAGCAAAACAAATATAACTCAAAATTATACTTATTGAAATAGGGGGAAAAAGTGATTGAAAACATTATTTACCAAAATGGAATGGTGTTTAAAAAAACATAGACTGATAATGGCTTCGTCTGACAATCGCGTACAAATGGAAAAGTTATACTGTTGTCGCTTCTAGCATAGCAATTGAAACACTGATGTGAATTGGTATGTGATTCTGCGTAACAGTATGGTCGTTTTAGCTTGTTGCTATGTCATGTAGTGTGCGATTCTGTGTAACAGAAGGGCCGTGTTTCCAGGGATTAATCATACGTGTATTCTGTTACTTGCAAACTTAAGATTCTCTTACTTTTGAAAGAATTGTTTTTTCTATTAATATTTGTCAACAAAAAACTGTTTAAAAGAAAATTGATTTCTCGAGAAATCTTGAGACATTCTCGAGATAAGGGATTTCCCGAAATGTTAAAAATTTCAATTCTAGAGATTTCTAGGATGGAAAAATCTGGAAAATTTCACGAGAATTTCCTTCACAATTCTACCTGTAACATTATCATAGCGGTTATTAACCGATTTTATTTTTTTTACCAGATTTAAAGAACAGACGTAGGTATACCATTCGAACGATATACAACTTTTGCACCTATGGAACGTAATTCTCAAGAACGTTATCCCGTTCGAAATCGTGAGAGAATACGTGAGACTCGCATTCACGTGGAAAATACTCAGGGTCCCCTCGTGGTACAGTGCACACTACGAGAATGTGTCTTACGTAGCCAAGAGTGCGCGACACATTCCTGGAACACCAAAAATATGTGCTCATTTTGGAGTTTTTTTTCTAATGCTATTGTAGACCAGGGTTGTCAGATATTGTCTGACTGTGCTGAAAATCGCCAAAAAATAATTTATACCAAAAAAACACTATTGTTGAAGTCCCTTCAACAGCTGAATCGTCGGCATACTTCCCCTTCCAGATCTTTCCACTACAATACTAATGCTCACGAAGAGCTTATACGGACTCGCTCCATCTCTCACTAATTTGTTATATATTCTTTTTCATTTCTTTTGTTTTAATGCTCACGAAGAGCGACACACACATATAATCTTAGTTCCCCTTTTGTGCCTTATGTCTTTACATACACCCCGTTTTTTGCCGAATTTTTGGCAAAACCATGTTTCTTAGAAATTTAAGAAAGTTAAGTTTTTGAAGTCAAAGGAGTTGGTCACGAAGACACAACTTCAAATAAACCAATTGAAAAAAACCCAACCTTGCGGTTTTTATTTTGAAATAGGCTAATTGGTAGCCTCAGCACTCCAGCTTTTGGCAACTGGAGTCATCATATGGTCCTTCACGAGCCTCCTAATTGGTGTTAGGAGAAAGGTTTCACCAGCGACAACCGTCGCAGATGACAACGGCAAATTCAAAAGCGAATTTCCTACACAAAAACCCCTCCATCTTTTGGTATTTGGAGATAGGAAAAACTCCAACTTTTGGTATTTGGAGTCTACATACGAAAACAGAAACATTTCCGAGCAAATTTTCCTGCCTGTAAGACGCTCCATCTTTTGGTATTTGAAGCCAACAACACTCGAACAAAAGAAGAATTGTGTTTTCTACGTAGGAAAACAACCCCATCAATAACGACATCGGTGATTATCGCCACTAATCTCCCCGAGCGATTAGTTCAATAGCCCAAGAAGTGGCAAGAGGCCCACATCAAGCAAATCTACAACCCTCCTGCAACTGATACAAAAAGCTTTTTTAAATAATAAATAAAGAAAAGAATGGGTATGTACAAATGCATTATTTGATGTTATATTAAGTGATCGCATAGGTAGAGGTAACAACGGCGTAAAACTTCAAAAAAAATTAAACAAACACAACAACAAAATTGTCGCGAATAATCTCCGCGAAACAGAAAATTTACAAAAAAAAGTCTCTCTCAAGGTCAACGAACACATAAAACAAAGCAAATAACGAGAGAAAACATAATTATCAATGTTCCCCGCGATTAAAACAACAACAAGTATTAATTTTCCACAAAACATACATAAACGCGAGCGCCCTTAGAATGTACTATTCGTATTAAAAAATCCCTCATAAATAAATCAACAAACAAAAAGGGCCCTAAAATCGTCCTAAAACGAAGACTTTCATAGTCAGCAGCTTCAGTATGCGTCGACGGACAGCCGCAGCCCAATAAACGTCATGACGAACGAAAATACAACATTACAGATAATAAGTAATAGTGGTCAGACGGACAAAAAAAAAATTAAAAACGAAAATAAAAGCGGTCAAACGAAAAAAAAAAGAATTGAACAAAAAGTGCAGTGGTCAGACGGACAAAAAGAATCGAAGCACAAAAAGTAATAGTGGTCGGACGGACAAAATTTTAAAACCGAAGTGCGTGTTAAGTTAAATAAGAAGAGCTCTGAAAAATTGAAAAAGACAGACAAAGTCATCTCGAATTTTCGCCTTCAATAACAACAACAACTGGAATCCCGCTATTCGTAAGAAATTCCAGCCGAAGATTTCAAGGCCAACATCCCTCGCGGAAAAATTACAAAATCAACAAACAAAAAGCAGATTGGTGAGTGACATACATTGTTGTTTTTTTTTTGTGTGTGGAATCGTTTATTTTATGAGAGACAATACACAGCAATTGCAGAAAGAATTCAATTTCTTTTTTGTGTAATTCCTCAACTTGGTTTTAACAGTCAACGAAATAGAAGAAAACCAAAGAAATTAAAATAAACAGCAAACAACAAATTCACATATGTACATCGATCGCTAATAGTGTTGCCACTAATCAACAATAACTTTACCCGCGCGGGGAAGAAAGTAAACGGCCAAAATATACAAAATAATTTGTAATTAACAAATCGCACAAATTTTCTAACTTTTTGTTATACACGGAAACAAATTACACTCAAAAAAAAAAAAAATAATTAAATAAAAACAAACAAATTTTTCTTCGTCACAATAAAAATACACAAAATAAATTTTAATCAGCAATTTTTGAAATTTTCACCATAATGCACACTGCAACAAATACCATTCAAAAAAATTAAATAAAACCAAACAAATTTTTCTTCGTCGAAATAAAAATATCAAAATAAATTTTAATTAACAATTTTCGATTCGAATTTTAGAAACTTTTCACATAAAAAAAAAAAAAAATATACACGGAAACAAATTACACTCAAAAAATAATAATTGAATAACAACAAACTAGATAAATTTTCCATTTGAGAAAAACGAATTTTACAATTTTGCGAATATTCGAATCGCTCTACTGAAACTCCATGTTTTGCTATTTGGAGTCAACATATCTTACCTAAACTAATTCAACAAAAAAAAAAAAATATATAATAAACTCCATTTTCGGTATTTGGAGTACAAAATAAATTAAAATCGAAAACTAATCGTGGAAAATAAACAGCGATATATTGGGTAACACATCCTCGCGACTACCCATCAACAAAATTAAAACGGAAAATACGTAGAGACAAAATTTCAGAAAGTAAATAATTGAACTTTTGTAGAAATTATAGCCCACGATGGCCACGCGGAGAAAATTTCTATTTGATTATCATCAGGTAGTCTACTTTTGCGAACAACTTCAATCTCTCGAGCAGACGAGTTGACAACGCAATTGTTAGAAGTAAAGGATCTCGAATTAGAAAGAAGATGGCCACCGTTGGTTTCAAGTTACGAGGCGTTAGTTTTGGCAGACGAGAAAGAGGAGTATGATTTCAACGACGAAAATGCCAGAAAATTCGAAAAGGCAAGTGCGTTATATCAGGGTTGTAAGGAGAAAATAATGATGCTTATTTGCGCTCGTAACCAACAGGAAACCAGCATAGAAAATTCACAAGCCCGTCAATACGTACCATCCCTTAAACTACCACCTTGCGATATCCCACCGTTCGAGGGGGGATACTCCAAATGGCCACCATTCAGAGATATTTTTTCGGCAGTTTTAGGAAAGCATCCGAATTTGTCACCCGCCCAAAAGCTTTATCACCTCCGAGGTAAGACGAGGGGAGAAGCGTACGACATCGTTAAGAAATTTGAATTAGTGGACGCAAATTTCAAATTAGCTTGGGACGCATTGAAAAATCGGTTCGAAAACCGACGAATATTAGTGAACCAACAACTAAAGAAACTTTTTGGAAACCAATCGGTCCAAAGCGAATCCCCCAAGTCAATTTTCAAATCCTACGATATTGAAGTGAGACATTGGGATCCTATACTTATCCATTTAGTATCGTCCAAAATTCCCGATGATACCCTCCGTGCCTGGGAAGATTCCTTTAGCAACCTCAAGGACCTGCCCACATGGCAACAAATGGATGCGTTTCTATCCAATAGGATCGAGAAATTGGAAACAATAAGCGATTTTCGAAGAACCAATACCAGGGATAACCACGGTGCAAAATCCCATTAATTTCACGTCTCCGAGACTGAAAAACATAAACCCTTTTGCAAGAAATGTAAACAAAATCATTCATTGATGTTTTGCAGCCATTTTAAGGCATTTTCGCCAATGAATAGGATACAATATGTTATGGCAAATAAATTTTGTCTGAATTGTCTTTCGGCAAATCACTATAAGCCAAAATGCACCAGTTCGAAACTATGTGTGAAATGCAATCAAAAACACCACACCTTGCTTGAGTCAAATAGTGACAATTCACAAGCAGCCGCTTACCAAAAAGGAACTTCTACAGATCCTCACGAAAGAGAAACCCCAACTACATCGAAAGCACCAAATAGAAATACATTTTTGAATATGTCCGAAACTGTTGAAGAAATCCACACACTTTTCTCGCAAAATGAAGGAACGGTAATCCTTCCAACAGCACGAGTTCATTTAGAACATTGCGGCGAATTGTTTGCCGTTCGGGCACTTTTGGACGCAGGGTCAGAGAAAAGCTTCATCTCGAAACGTATTCAACAGAAACTCGCCATCCCTATCGAATTTCATAACTCCCAAATTACTGGACTCGGGGTACAGTTGTCAGTAACTCCAAGGGCAGATGTTGCCTCACTTTGCGGTCTCAATACTCCAATTTCCATATTCAAGTCAAAGCCCTTGTTGTGTCAAGTCTGGCTCATTTCTTGCCCTCAAGGCCAATCAAAACAAAACTTCTCGAGGAAGTACGACAGTTGGACCTGGCGGATCCTTTCTTTTACAAGCCAGCACCCGTGGACATGATCATCGGTAGCGATTACCTACCATTTATTAACCAGACTGGTGTAGTACTACATATTGGAAATGGGATAGAGGCCCGAGAGTCTCAGTTCGGGTGGTATTTGTCCGGACCTGCGGAGTCTGAGCAGATAAATACCTTTTCAACATTAGTGTCATCCTCCGACGATATTACTCTCCAGGAGCAGTTAAAAAGGTTTTGGGAACTGGAGGAGATCGAAAAACCTCAGTCCAAATCAGAAACTGATCTTTGGTGTGTGGATTTTTATCAGAGCACGACCTACCGACAGCCAGATGGACGGTATGTAGTACGGTTACCCTTTAAACAGGAATATTCTAAAGCTATATTCCTGGGATCCTCGAGACACATAGCCTTTGCTCAATACTGCCGAATGGAGAAGAACTTGAAACCCGATCTTAAAGTTGAATACGATAAGGTTATCACCACGCGGTCATCCGACCAGAAAGCAAAACAACCAAGGTCAGGGTGGTCTTTAATGCTTCGAAAACGACGGCGAGCGGGTTTTCCTTGAATGACGTGCTACATTCGGGACCGATTCTCCAGCAGGATCTTACGAAAGTCTTGTTAAATTGGCGGTACTATCGTTTTGTGTTTAATGGAGATATCCAAAAGATGTACCGCCAGATATGGATTCACGAGGACGACCAACCATATCAACAAATTTCATTTCGTCCTTCCTCCGACAGCCAAATCGAATCTTATCGACTAAAGATAGTCACATTCGGTGTCAACGCCGCTCCTTTCCTCGCGATCCGCACACTTCTCGAACTCGGCAAAGATTGCACTAAATTGTATCCAAAAGCATCAAATATTTTACTGGATGAAGTCTACGTGGACGATATCTTGTCAGGCGGCCATACCCTGGAAGACACTACAACCAAACAAATGCAACTAGTGAAGGACCTACAATCCGCAGGATTCCCTCTTAAAAAGCTTACCGCGAATCATCAAAGCCCATTCGAAAATTGGCCCCGGGAAGATCTTCTGAACGAAGAATTGCTAAAGATTGAAGATCACAGTTCAACGAAAACACTAGGTATTCGCTGGAATGCCATGACCGATATATTTTATTACACTGTCTAACATATTGAAACTTTTGCACATACTACGAAAAGAAAAATATTATCGTCAATAGCAAAGTTGTTCGACCCACTAGGCTGGCTAGGACCAACAATCATCATTGCCAAAATTCTAATGCAGGATTTGTGGGAGGAAAAGACGGGTTGGGATGACATTGTACCACCACATGTTTTTTTTTTTATGGCTAACACTCAGGGGATGCCCCCTATAAGCGCATTGCACTGTGCTAGCGATAGGAAATAAGGGTGTTGGAAGGAGGAAAGAGGGAGTAGTGTTTGTTGACATTAGTCTTGAATTTGAGTATGTCGCAGCAGGCAGGAAATACACTTGCTGGAAGATTATTCCACATACGAACGGTTCGGCTAAAGAACGAATTTTCTCTATAGTGCGTCGTCCGGTCAACCGGCCATTTCACAATGAACGGATGAGAGACCCTGGATAGCCGAGTATCCCGCCTACCTTTCAAAATGGATGTCATTCGCCGAAAATCTACCCCACGTATCGAAAATCCAAATATCAAGATGGGTTAAATTTTCGCCTCAAGCGTCGGTTCAAATTCACGGGTTCAGCGACGCCTCGGAAAAGGCGTACTGTGCAGCAGTTTACCTCCGAGTAGTCAATACTGAAGGTGCTATTACTTCACACTTGTTAGTAGCAAAGACAAAAGTTGCACCTCTGAAGAATACTACGATCCCGAAGCTCGAATTATGTGGAGCACTTTTACTCACGAAGTTAATCCAAAATGTAGCAAGGGACCTCAAATTCGAATTATTTCTCTGGACAGACTCCTCAATTGTCCTTGGATGGTTACAAAAACCACCTCAAACTTTAAAAACGTTCGTTGCGAATCGAGTCAGCGATATTCTTAGCATTGTTAGTGTTACTCGCTGGAAACATGTAAAATCCGACGACAATCCAGCCGATTTAGGCTTCCGAGGATGCGTTCCTCAAGATCTCACAACAAATCCACTTTGGTGGCATGGGCCCACATGGCTGAAACAACCAATTCAAAATTGGCCAGAACCTCGAACATTCGAACCAACCGACGTAGAAACCAAATGCATTTCAACATTCAACACTCAAATCAACACCGAAGATATAATCGCAAGATTTTCCACGCTATCCCGTTGTTTACGCGTTCTATGCTACGTTTGTCGATTCTACAAATCATGCACGAAGACATTAACCGCAAAAGATAAGCAGTTAAAAACAGAAGAGATAGCTTTTATGAAAAATCGTTTAATTCGTTTTTCAGAGAAGTCGAGAATCTCCAGGCAAATAGGCCCCGTTCTTAGATGACACAGGCTTGCTTAGAGTTGGAGGCCGATTAGACAATTCCGGCCTACGATACGAAGAAAGACATCCGTTAATCCTACCCGAGAATTCGAAGTTCGCTGAACTCCTTGTTCAATTTACTCATCGGATTCTCTTGCATTCGGAACACCACGTTATGCTCCGCGCGATCCGACAAGGTTTTTATATTTATTTATTTATTTATAGTCTAGGGAAAATTACAATCCTTACAGACTAGCTTATAACTAGGAGTATAATAAATCTAAAATTTCATTAAACTTATTCAAAGACAATGAAAAATCTAAATCATGTTTCATATTTATAGTATTAAATTCTTTTAAGGCTCGTGAAATAGGTTCATTGAAAGAGTAGTTACATCTATGTACAGGCAGATTAAAATATTCTATAAAACGTAAATGTCTAGCAGGAGCGTTGAAGCAAAAAAGAATTAGAAGTAGAGGGCAGTCTATCAATCCAGATATCAATTTGAAAAGAAATATTATAGAACTCTTAGAACGGCGGTTAGTTAATGTATCAAGATGTATTAACTTACATCTGGATTCATAAGAGGGCAGAGGGCTAGAAAAACTAATGGAAAATAGTGCAAATTTAATAAATTTTCTTTGAAGTCTTTCAATTCGATCAATATGAACTATATAATATGGCCTCCAAACGATTGACGCATATTCAAGCTTTGATCTAACGAAAGTTGTATATAGCAATTTACGAGTATAAGGATCAATGAAATCCTTACTATTACGTTTAATAAAAGCCAGAACTGAGTAGGCCTTCGGCATTATGTATTCTACATGTAAATTAAAACTTAATTTTGGCTCAAAGACAACACCTAAATCCAATATATTATTAACTTTTTTCAATAATTCATTGCTGATATAATATTGAGAATCAATCATTCGTAAGCGTCTTCCAAAGGGAAAGTAAAAACATTTCGCAATATTCAATGGTAAATGATTTAATTCACACCAACTGAATAGTGTATCAATATCTTCTTGAAAACGAAAAGAATCCTGGACAGTAGATATACCAGAAAACAACTTTATGTCATCGGCATATAAAAGGAATTTGCAGAAATGAAAGCAATTAACAATATCATTAATGAATAAAATAAAAAGAAGTGGCCCTAAAATACTACCCTGAGGGACACCAGAAGTAGCCAAATAGAAGTCCGAATTGCAATTATCAATTGATACAAAACAACGCCTGTTAGAGAGGTAAGATTTGAATAAATTCAGTAAAGAAGAATATATGCCGATTTTAGACAGTTTCATAAGTAGAATAGCATGGGAAACCCGATCAAAAGCTTTACAGAAATCCAAATAAACTGCATCAACTTGGCGGCCTAATTCAAAGTTGGATATACAGTAATTAGTGAAAACAAGAAGATTTGTTACAGTAGATCCATTTTTTCCTGAAACCATGCTGGGCATCAGACAGAAAAGGGGAAACAGAAAAAAATAATTGTTCATAAATAACATGTTCAAATAATTTAGAAACATTAGACAGTTTAGATATAGGTCTGTAGTTTCGGACATCTCCTCTCCGGCCAGACTTAAAAATTGGCGTAATTGATGAAACTTTCCATGCATCTAGAAAAACTCCAATGCGAATGGATAAATTGAAAATTAATTTCAATGGAAAACAAATAGACGAACTACATTTTTTAAGAAAATGGGCTGAGAGACCACCAAGGTCTATCTTAGTAGATTCACTAAGTCTTGATAATCCTTTCTGTATATCATTCTCAGAAAACGTCCTCGAGTTAAGACCTTAGTACGAAAATGCATCCGTAATTGTAAACCATTCACCATCTCCAAGCACCGATTCCAGAATCAATTAATGGCCTCATTACCAGCAGAACGAGTCCAATTTTCTTTGGCATTTACGTTTACTGGGGTAGATTTCGCTGGACCGTTCAACATACGAGCGTCAACACTTCGGAACGCAAAAATTGTGAAAGGTTATGCAGCAGTTTTCGTATGCTTCTCCACAAAAGCAGTACATTTGGAATCTTGCTCCGAATTATCAGCAAATGCGTTCATCGCAAATTTCAGTCGATTTACTGGCAGACGCGGACTTCCCAAAACGATTTTCTCCGACAATGGACGAAATTTCGTCGGTGCCAGCTACAAGCTTTTGAAAGAGCATCACGAATTCCTCAAGATAGCAGAAAAATCAGTCTCTGAGAAATATGCCACACATGAATTCAACTGGTCTTTTATTCCACCATATGCACCCCACATGGGTGGACTGTGGGAGGCGGCAGTTAAGAGCATGAAAACTCACCTTAAAAAGTATCTACCAATCATAATTGCACATTCGAGGAGTTCACCACTCTACTGGTCAAAATAGAAGCCATATTAAATTCCCGTCCCTTGTCAGCAACGTCCAAAAATCCCCAGGAATTAAATCCCCTTACTCCAGGTCATTTCCTTCAAGGAGCGCCAATAATCGCCATGCCAGAAACCTCATCAATCATACTCGAAAAGAATCTGTCCTTATTAAATCGCTGGGAGCGGCTCAAGGCTCTTCAACAAATCTTCGCTCAGCGATGGAAAAATGAATACATCACCGAACTACAACGACGTACCAAGTGGAAAACGACAAAAAATAACCTCAAGATAAACGACTTAGTAGTAGTCAAAGACGACTTGCTACCACCGACTGAATGGCGCCTGGGTCGCGTCACCAAGGTCTTCTACGGCCAGGACAACAATGTCAGAGTTGCAGAGATCCTGACTCAAAACGGAACGATAACCCGACCAGTAGTCAAATTATGCATTTTACCCAGCGAAAATACAGCCCAAACCGTCAGTCAATAACGATTCCACAACAACCTCTCCACCAGATCACTCAACAGACTTCATTTAATCATTTGTATGCATTTCTTTCTATCTTTATTTTCAGATCAATATGCCTCGATGCCATCTCTGCCATCAGTCTCACCAACTTAAATACTGCCAACTTTTCACCAGTATTTGCCCAACGCTACGACAAAGGACAGTGTTAAAGCATAACATGTGCGTAAACTGAATCGCGCACACCCACACCTTGGAAGACTGCCATAGCCCAGGCCGATGTCGCTACTGCGGGTCACAACACCACTCCATGCTGCATATCCATCCAGAAAATTATAAAGAGGACCAAGTAGCGCCGGTAGTGCCCCAAACCCCAGTAGACATAAAACTACTGATACGCGCGACCGTAGTCCACGATGGTCACGAGGAAGCTCTAACCCTCTTGGTGCGTCCCGAGTCCCGACACTCTTGGATTCAGAGAATCCAGAAGCAGCGGCAAAATTTCCAAAATTCCAAGCCAAACATAATCCAGCTGGGGACGCCTATGGCCAGTTTTTGGTGCGTAGTTTCGGCCCAACATACCGGTTCACTTTCGGCTTATCCCCCAACTTCGATTTCGCATCAGTAAAGGCAACTGGCTATACAAAGCTCCGCGCTCATTTCAACCATATGTTGCCCCTTGCTCACAACGAATTTCACAACGAAAGCCACATCGACATAATCATCAGCGGAAGAGCCTGGGAGGTCATCAAAAAGCCTGCAACCATCGTCCAGCGGAAGAACCTACCAACAGCTCAGGCAACTACTTTTGGATGGGTGATTCAAGGGAAATGGGAAGGCTGGTCATGCGCTCATCACGACACCCGACCGCCCATTCGCATCCCTGAGTGAGGCGGGAGTATGTTGAAGTCCCTTCAACAGCTGAATCCCCTTCCAGATCTTTCCACTACAACACTAATGCTCACGATGAGCTTATACGGACTCGCTCCATCTCTCACTAATTTGTTATATATTCTTTTTCATTTCTTTTGTTTTAATGCTCACGAAGAGCGACACACACATATAATCTTAGTTCCCCTTTTGTGCCTTATGTCTTTACATACATCCCGTTTTTAGCGGATTTTTGGCAAAACCATGTTTCTTAGAAATTTAAGTAAGTTAAGTTTTTGAAGTCAAAGGTGTTGGTCACGAAGACACAACTTCAAATAAACCAATTGAAAAAAACCCAACCTTGCGGTTTTTATTTCGAAATAGGCTAATTGGTAGCCTCAGCACTTCCGCTTTTGGCAACTGGAGTCATCAACTATTTTTAGGAATAATGCTAGATTTTATTTGGTAAATAGAACCACATACATTTTACACTCCTAAAGAGCAATGTTGAACATATATCTATTTATAGACGTCGTTTTTTCAACATATCTTCAACGTTGTGTAAATTGATGTAAACCTAATCGAAAGCTTTAGCCATAAATTGATTGTGATTATGAGTTAAATATCAACTTCATAAGAAAACATTGGGTTGGCCATTTCGACAAAATTCGCCATTTTTGGCGAGAAATCGCCAAATTTGACAACGTCTGCCGAGTAGACGCCGTTGGTTAACGGTAAGCGCTACAAATCCATTTTTTTTGCCAGAGACTTGGACGATTTAGCTTCATCAGGATGGTGCGCCAAATCACTCCACAGTCATTTTTGCACACCAAGTTTGTAATTGTCTCCTCGGAGCTGCAATCGGAAGGAGTTAGACTTTTTTGTAGGGTACTGTGTAGTACTGATTTTACGCGAACAACAGATGTTAGCGAACAATCCATTAACGATTCAGAGCCTTCAAATCAGTATCCAGAAGGTAATTCATGAATTAGAAGCAGAAACCGTCACCAAGATTCGCTATAGCTTATGATATTTTGTTTCATAAATAATGGGAATGGCTGTCCTTTACAATAAACCAATAACATGTGCACACGGTCTTCTGTGATGTAAAGTTAATATATGTGCAGCCAAGTTCTATAAACGTACAGTAGGGGAATTCAAAAAATATTGAAACTACATCTACCATTTCCAATTGCCGTTTCCTAAACATATTACGTCGTCTTATCTCCCACAAGAATATTAATTGCCTGTTTATCTTAAAAACTCTAAAACAAAAAATACATACATGATTTGAATACATACAAATCAATGAAGCTAGTTCCGTTTTATACTTTCAACAAAAAGGACACAAAACCATGAAAAGATTTACAGAAATCTGAACACAGGTTCTCAGAAAACTCTCGAAAGTTTTCGGCGGACCAGCAGGACATGGCTCAGACGACTTAGAAAGTCATGAATTGAATTTGGTTCAAAGACACCTATGGTCTAAAGTGACTTTTTCTATATGTTACACTTTTGAGTCGTATCAAATGATATATACCCTTCTACCCGTAGGTTGATGGTATAACGTACCAAATGATATATACCCTCCTACCAGTAGGGTGAGGGTATAAAAAAGTCGCAGGCCGTCAAAATGTTGCAAACTGTTTGTCCCACAACGGTAACACTGTGTATGAATATCAGTTTTAATGCTCTTCTCTTTGTAATCTCTATTTTTGGACTATTCAAAACAGTGGTGGTTCCAGTAAAAATTGTCTCAGCAGAATGTGAAAAATCAAGTGTGTTTTAAGTGTTGTTGTATCCAATGTAACATTTTGAGACCATTTTCAATTAAGGCCACGGATCCGTTTGTTTTTTAGAAATCCATTTTTTTATGTATGAATAATAAGTTTTAATCCTCTTTTCTTTGTAATCTCTATTTTTAGACTATCTGACTATGGTTGTTTTATTTGCGTTCATCTACAAAATACAAATAAAGTTGGTTTACGGTCAGGCAAACTGAAGAAATTCGTTATAGTAGAAGTTTTCGTTTGTACAAGTAAACTTCCATTATGAACAGCTATTGCTGTCCAGTGCATTTTAGTGGGAAGTTGTTTTCCTTATTACGAGATAGTTTCAGATGGTTTAAGCTGTTGAATTTGACGACATATAATGCTATGTGGATCCCAATAACTGCATCTTATAGATAAAACATAATTGGATGTATGGAATGCGTTCCAAAGGGTTAATAGTTTTTGGACTTATTCCAAATGTTTGTTCAAACATATTGAACAGAACAAGTATGTAGAATCAGAACTGGGTAAGTGTTAAAATACTTATATGGGCAATTTTGATATTACCGGCTAATTTCGACATCATTAAAGTTTTTTTTTGCAACTTTATCGATTTCTTAATTTTTAACTGAATTATACGCTATTTTAAAAGTATGACTTATTGGGTAATGGCTTATTGGGCAGGGAAATTATAATTACTATGATTATAATTAAGTTAATAAAGTAAAAGTTATAAAATATATATATATATAATCTTCCAAAAGTTTCAATTAATGTAGTTATTTTTAAAAAATGTACATTACTCGGAAGGTGCTATACAAAATATAATTTAAGAAACAAATACAAAATTATAAACAGTACTAGGAAAGTCAAATTCAGAGGAATGACAAAAATCTACCAAGCTGTCAAAAATGTTAATTAATGTTTTTATTTCTAAAAAAATTGCCATGATTCAGAAGATGATACTCAAAATATAAACAACAAACACAAATTAAAAACAGTACTGAAGTAAAAAAAAAATTCAGTACTACAAAGTGACGAAATTACGTGTGAATACTCAATAGGAAAGAAAATCGCGAATTGATAATTTTACCAAAAAACTACAATATGCATACATTGATGATTAGCAATAATTTTAATTTTCATAAATATTATATTTACTACAGGTGGTAGGAATAATGTTAAAAAATTTAAATGAGGGGAATTAAACAAAATGTTAACACTACTTTTTTGTACTATAATCAACTGAAATCGTTTGTTTTGCGTTGAACTTGAACAAAATTTGATATAGTCTATGCCATTAGTATATACAATAAATTCTTGGAAGTCAAAGTTCCAAAAACATCTATTTTTGTCCAATTTTGTGAAACTTGACTTAAGTTAGTCACTGGGTCCCGTCATTAGCGACATAAGATTATTGGATTATGTTACCATATATTGCATTTAGGTCAAATTTTTGAAAACATAAAATGAGTTTCTTATTTGTATACTGTGAAATTGATTTTAATACTTTGTAGGCCTAGTTGACATGTTAACAAAACAGTTTCCAGCTCTTCAATACCTCGTTCGAAAACGGAGTTATGACCAAAACGGTGACCATAGCTGACTTTGTGCACTTAAACAGTTACAACGTGCTCCATTTAAAGCCGATTTTAAAATACTAATACTACAGTCTTGGACAGAAAATTAAAAAACATATTACCAACATATTACAAATGAAAATATGAATAAAATCCACATTGTCAATGACAAATTTAGAGAATCCAAACTCTTTCTTAAGCACAGTACCCACACCTTACGAACTACAATCACCAATAAAAGCGTAAACTGAAGGAAAAAACTCGTCGAAAAATCATCAACGTTCGTGAACAATTGTAACGTTTTGGGTTCTCGAATTATACGAGAACGCTCTTTGACAAAATTATGTAAATTAAGCACAAATGTTCTTAAAAATGCCACATTTCGATACAACGGCGCTAGTTTTAGAAAGCTCTCAGGTAGTTTGATGTTATGATTAAATGTGCATACCATAATGTTAAATTTTGTTGCTCGCATTGAATATGCGTCACTAACATCGACACCGGCTGTTGTGGACCCAACTACTAATACCGAAGCAATTAAGTCGCCTCCAAAATTAAACTTCATTTCATCCAGACTTTTATCGAAGGTAATTTTCATTTCATTTATATCCCATGAACAATGGAAAAAATGGTTTAGAATTAAGTATATTTAATTTTTTTGTCATATGTAATTTTAAAATAAGTTGTTTAAACTGATTTAAATCGTTTTTATTTATTGGGGTGACAAATTGAATGGGATTTGGCGTTGCACAACAAGAACAACTGGTGGAAATATCCCAACGTACAGTTGCCATATCATCAACAACTCGTTGACAGTATAGTACCCCAATTGTGAACACGTTGTTGCCAATTTTTACACAAATCGTTAACAAAACCGTGTTGACATCGTTGACGATTTGGCCACATAAGTGTAACTATAGACTTTCGTGACGATATGTTGTCAGTTCACGTACGTTTGGACATACTTTTTCTATGAGTGTACTAGCACAAATCCACAGTTATACCAGAACTCAAATGCGTTTCCTGGATGAACGCAATACCAATTGCCCTGACTAACAAATAACATGTGCTGTTTTTAGGAATTCGCCAATTATCTTTGACCTTGGCCCAAAAAACTGCCGCGAATCCGATGAAGTTTCTTGAGAGAGACCAGCAAATGAACCGGATTAACGAAATTAGTAATACATTACTGGCCCCCTGTACATTTCTTTCCTTAACAACGATCCTAGCTTTTTGAAATTTACACAGAGTGGCACATTCCCTTTTTCATATACAACTTTGCACTACCCTGGGGCTTGAGATTAATCACATTTCATTCTATTACAATTATGGGGCATATGCCCCATTGCTGGCATCTCCAACACTAAAATTCCTTCGAATTAGACTTTGTACTCTGCCTCGGAACTCTGGTTCAGTATGTTATCTAATTTGATAACCTCCTTTGATTGTTTACCTGCAAAAATAGTGACTAAAAGCAATCCCGTGTCGAAATTGTTTTTCATGGATAAAGGATAAGAAAACATCGCAACAGACTCCACCGTATTTGGAATCCTCTCGTCTAATTGATTCTTAATCGAATTAACTTCGACTTACACCACAAGCCACGAAGCACAATGCTAGTACATTTCAATTCGTATCTCTCAATAACTGCATTATCTCTGAATGCACTAAGGATTCCTTTAAATGTAATTTATTTTTGGAATATAGCCGATCAATTACAATTTTTACATCAATATTGAACAAAAATATGGGAGGTCAAAAGAAACATTCGTTGCGGTTACCCTTTCCTTACATTAAGAACCATTTGGCTCAACTTACTCTAGATTCAATTCGCCCAAAAATTCCAAATCTATTATGAGCATCTACATCTATATTAGAATTAGTCTTAGCAAATTTACTACTATTAAGTTTTGATAAATCTACCTTATCATCGCTGCATCTCTTACGGCTGGTTTTCACCAAATCCTCTTTATCTGATGAGTGAACAGCTGCTGATCCATCGCAATCCATTTTTGCAAGAGGTTATTGAACATTTGATTCGTGACTCCCGGGGCATCAGCATCCTCACGTTCTTGGAATACACCTCCTCCATGAACTCCTACGATGTCATTTCAGTGGGTACTCCTTGCACCACCACCCAGCTTGTCCTTCACAGACACCTCCAAGCCGACCTCTGGGAATTTCGGGTTATCCGCCACCTTCTGTAGCTCTGCTACCGATGGGGCACGAATCACGGCACCTCCATCCCTCGTTGGACGCACGTCGTGAACACGAATCCCACCTGCTTCACTACCTTGTCCATCACCTCCTTCGACGTCGTCACCCCTTTCCCTTTGACCACCACGGACCCGGTCTCCACCGGCTTAGGGACAGCCGCAGCAGTTGGACGAGCAACCACTGGTGATGCCATCGAGACGCCCCTTTAACCGCTCGTTCTCCATGAGAAGCCTCATAAGGAGCGCCTCGTACTTCCCAGCGTGCTCCATCACGCCCCTAGCCACACTCAGGGGTACGCCTTCTCCAAACGCGACATCGGTGAGACTTGCCTTCATCTCCTTCACAGAGACCGACTCAGCCACTTCAGCCACCACATCTGCAACAGCAGCTCGCTTTGCCTTAGGGGACCCCGGCTTGAACCTCTTGCTGTCGTCACCCTCCATGGAGCTTTCACTCTCCGTATGCAGGATTCTCATCGGTGGCTTCATAGCCACGATGTCCACCATAGCATCCGAGGCATCTCCTTTCGGAGTTACCTTCCCCCCTTGCCACGCTTACCACCAGCAGGTGGTGCCATGTCGTCAATTCCAAATAATGCGTAATACGTATGTCCAATCCAAGTCCAGTTCAAAAAGCAGTTCCGATACAATATTTGGCCCTAGGCACAAAATAAATTCCAAAAAAATGGTATTGAGACAACCGATCTGGTGTCCCAAAAAAAACAATTGCCAACGAAACTTGTCAGGTTTCGCCGCAATCAATATTTAAAATTTGCTGAGGAGCTCTCAAAAAACACGTCCGTTCACTACGACTGATAGGGACGAATTTAAAAGTCAGTATCTAACGTGCATCTACAATTCTTTCTTAAACAGTATTTATCAAAATCTGGACTGAAATATTAAGATTCGGCTAATTTGCGTCATATAGGCAAACCATGATTATATGTCATTATATAATTTTTAAGTGTTTTTGGTCAGTGAATGTAAACAGGCGTCTTCTATTACAACTGATAAAAATGTTACTAATATTGTTTTTAAATATTCTCTTCTTGCAAAACTCATAATACTTATAGTGTTATTGTTATTTTGCCACAAAAACCTCATCACCTTTGTCGTGGAAACTGCCCGAATTCAGTGTTTTCATGAGAAGCATACTAATAGCTTCCAGGAAAAAAGACTTGCTTTTTCCTTCCGTTTTATTCTGTTGCACCTGATGTAGGGATCAGATATCATCAACGACCTATTAAAAATATCTCTGTTGCAGCCTCCTCTGATAGCTGTCCGATAGGTACATCGACAATTGTGAGCAAAATTGAATGATTTATTTTAATGGAATCTTCCAGCAGTTGTTCCTTTGAGATTCCTATCTTGTTGTTCAATATCCTATGTGATATCCTTTGATTATTTAATGAACTGAGTCCGGATAGGACGACAGAATCTCACTGAAGAAGCCACTGGATTTTTTCCTGTCTCTCTATTAATAGAAACAACCATTCTCACAGGTAAAAGAGAACTTTAAAATATTTTGGCATAATCGGTCCCAGTGTTGGCAAATATCTGCTTAGACTGTGTCTGAGTAGATCCATCCCAGCCCCATGTTTATATTAATATAAGATGCTGTTTCTCCAACTCTGATAATGTTTCAATCACTTCTTTTAAATACTGAAGTAGTCGCAAAGTCGTATGGTCCAGCGAACCTTGAAGTTCCACTTCAAAGCTAGTTCCTGTAACTTTAATGCTATATTTTTCGGCGGGACAACACTCCTTTTTTGCTTTTTGTAAAAGCGAATAGCAAGAATAGATTTCTTTTCGGCCACTATGTATTAATTCCCACTGCCCTCTTGTACAATTACATTCTACAAATAACGCTAATTCTTCCTGTGGTGTGTAATTGGTACTTTTTTAGCTGACGATACTGCTTTTCTGAACTTTTTAGTTGTGGTAGGCGAAAGACGTAATTTCTTTCATAATCTTAGACGCATCAACATTTCTCGAAGTATATTGACTCACGCATGCAGGGAACGTCAATTCGGCAGGTACGCGGTTTATAATGGGCGGGATGGTACATTTATATGGGAGGTACCAGAAGGGGAGTTGCCAGACCTCCATGTTTTTGTCCACAACTTTTTCTAGCTATAGATTTGATAAATACAAAATTCAAGAACGTGTTGGGCATATTGATATTATTACACGATGGTAGATTTGTATGGGAGGTACCAGAACGGGAATAGCCAGACTTCCAAGTTGTTGTCCAACACTTTATCTAGCTATAGCTTTACTAAATACAGAATTTGGGGAAGATTGCGTTGGTCATATTGATAATATTAGGTTTATGAGGATGCAGACTTCCAAGTTTTTGTCCAAAACTTTGTCTAGCTATTGGTTTACTAAATACTTCCAAGTTTTTGTCCCAAAATTTCTCTCTCTGTAGCTTTACTACATACAGAATTTGGAAAATATCGCGTTGGTCATATTGATAATATTACACGGATTATAAGGGGCGGGATGGTACATTTGTATGGGAGCTACCAGAAGGGGAGTTACCAGACTTCCACGTTTCTGTCCCAAAATTTCTCTCTCTGTAGCTTTACTACATACAGAATTTGGAAAATATCGCGTTGGTCATATCGATAATATTACACGGATTATAAGGGGCGGGAAGCTACATTTGTATGGGAGCTACCAGTAGGGGAGTTGCCAGACTTCCAAGTTTTTGTCCAAAAGTTTCTCTCTCTGTAGCTTTACTAAATACAGAATTTGGACAAGATCGCGTTAAGCATATTGATATTATTACACATTTATAAGGGGCGGAATGGTGTTTTTGGTTTTTGTCCGAAATTATTCCAGCAATAGCTTTACTAAATACAGAATTTGGGAAAGATCGCGTTGGTGGTATTGATATTAGATATTACACGGTTTATAAGGGGCGGGATGGTACATTTATATGGGAGGTACCAGAAGGTGCGATGCCAGACTTCCATGTTTTTGTCCGAAAATTTTTTCAGCAATAGCTTTACTAAACACAGAATTTGCAAAAGATCGCGTTGGTCATATTGCTAACATTACACTGTTTATAAGGGGCGGGATGGTACATTTGTATGGGAGGTACCAGAAGTGAAGTTGCCAGACTTCCAAGTTTTTGTCCAAAACACTGTCTAGCTATAGCTGTACTAAGTACATATGTATCGGAGGTACAAGTAGGGGAGTTGCCAGACTTCCAAGTTTTTGTCCAAAAGTTTCTCTCTCTGTAGCTTTACTAAATACAGAATTTGGGCAAGATCGCTTTGTCATATTGATATTACACGGTTTATAAGGGCCAAGTTTTTGTCCAAAACTTTGTCTAGCTATAGGTTTACTAATATGGGCACGATCGCGCTTGTGGTATTGATATTATTACACGATTTCTTAGGGGCGGGATGGTACATTTATAAGGAAGGGGAGTTGCCAGACTTCCAAGTTTTTGTCCAAAACTTCATCTAGCTATAGGTTTACTAAATACAGAATATGGGCAAGATCGCGCTGGTGGTATTGATATTATTATACGATTTCTAAGGGGCGGGATGGTAAATTTATATGGGAGGTACAATTAGGGGAGTTTGCCAGACTTCCAAGTTTTTGTCCAAAACTTTGGCTAGCTATAGCATTACTAAATTCAATATTTGGGCAATATTCTGTATTTAGCAATATTCTGATATTATTACACGGTTTATAAGGGGCGGGATGGTACACTTATATGGGAGCTACCAGAAGATGAGTTGCGAAACTTCCAAGTTTTTGTCCAAAAGTTTCTCTCTCTGTAGCTTTACTACATACAGAATTTGGAAAATTATTATTATAAGGGCGGGATTTTTATGGGAGGTACCAGAAGGGAAGTTGCCAGACTTCCAAGTTTTTGTCCAAAAGTTTCTCTCTCTGTAGCTTTACTAAATACAGAATTTGGGCAAGATCGCGTTAAGCATATTGATATTATTACACATTTATAAGGGGCGGAATGGAGTTTTTGGTTTTTTGGTTTTTGTCCGAAATTCTGCCAGCAATAGCTTTACTAAATACAGAATTTGGGAAAGATCGCGTTGGTCATATTGATAATATTACATGGTTTATAAGGTGTGGGATGGTACATTTGTATGGGAGGTACAAGTAGGGGAGTTGCCAGACTTCCAAGTTTTTGTCCGAATTTTTGTCAGGAATAGCTTTACTAAATACAGAATTTGGGATAGATCGCGTTGGTCATATTGATAATATTACATGGTTTAACAAGGGCGGGATGGTACATTTGTATGGGACGTACAAGCAGGGGAGTTGCCAGACTTCCAAGTTTTTGTCCAAAACTTTGTCTGGCTATAGCTTTACTAAATACAAAATTTGGGCAAGAACGTTGGTGGTATTGATATTATACACGGTTCATAATGGGCGGGATGGTACATTAGTATGGGAGGTACCAGAAGGGGAGTTGTCAGACTTCCAAGTTTTTGTTCGAATTTTTGTCAGGAATAGCTTTACTAAATACAGAATTTGGGATAGATCGCGTTGGTCATGTTGATAATATTACATGGTTTAACAAGGGCGGGATGGTACATTTGTATGGGAGGTACCAGAAGGGGATTTGCCAGACATCCGAGTTTTGGACAAAAGTTTTTCTCTCTGTAGCTTTACTAAATACAGAATTTGGGCAAGAACGTGTTGGGCATATTGCTAACATTACACGGTTTATAAGGGGCGGGATGGTACATTTGTATGGGAGGTACCAGAAGGGGAGTATCCAGACTTCCAAGTTGTTGCCCAAAACTTTGTCTAGCTATAGCTTTACTAAGTACAGAATTTTGGCAAGATCACGTGGGTCGTATTGATATTACACCGTTTATAAGGTGCGGGATGGTACATTTGTATGGGTGGTACAAGTAGGGGAGTTGCCAGACTTCCAAGTTTTTGTCCAAAACTTTGTCTAGCTATTGGTTTACTAAATACAGAAAATGGGCAAGATGGCGCTGGTAGTATTTCTATTATTAGATTTCTAAGGGGCGGAATGGTACATTTATATGGGAGGTACAATTAGGGGAGTTGCCAGACTTCCAAGTTTTTGTCCAAAACGTTGTCTAGCTATAGCATTACTAAATACAAAATTTGGGCAATATTCTGTATTTAGCAATATTCTGATATTATTACACGGTTTATAAGGGGCGGGATGGTACATTTGTATGGGAGCTACCAGAAGGAGAGTTGCCAGACTTCCAAGTTTTTGTGCAAAACTTTGTCTAGCTATAGCATTACTAAATACAATATTTGGGCAATATTCTGTATTTAGCAATATTCTGATATTATTACACGATTTATAAGGGGCGGGATGGTACATTTGTATGGGAGCTACCAGAAGGGGAGTTACCAGACTTCCAAGTTTTTGTCCAAAAGTTTCTCTCTCTGTAGCTTTACTACATACAGAAAGATCGCGATGGTGGTATTGATATTATTACACGGTTTATAAGGGGCGGGATGGCACATTAGTATGAGAGGTACCAGAAGGGGAGTTGTCAGACTTCCAATTTTTTGTTCTAATTTTTGTCAGGAATAGCTTTACTACAGAATTTGGGAAAGATCGCGTTGGTCATATTGATAATATTACATGGTTTATAAAGGACGGGATGGTACCAGAAGGTGGGTTGCCAGACTTCCAAGTTTTTGTCCGACAATTATTTCAGCAATTGATTTACTAAATACAGAATTTGGAAAAGATCTCGTTGGTCATATTGATATTATTACACGATTTCCAAGGGGCGGGATGGTCGATTTGTAAGGGAGGTACCAGAAGGGGAGTTGCCAGACTTCCATGTTTTTGTCCGAAAGTTTTTCTCTCTATAGCTTTACTAAATTCAGAATTTGGGAACTTGTGTTCCCCCTTCCCTTTAGCCCTTCGCATATCACAAATAGTTCTGTTTTCTTCTTGTCGCTGTTCTATTAGTTGTTGTAGGTATAACACTGAACAACTAACAGAAACACCAGCGGAGGGAATGGTGCAGTGTTATTTGTGATTTTGCTTTGATGTTGTCTAGTTTTTTGGTGGTGTCATGGTAGGTATGTTTAAAATTCACTTTGCAAACATTCGCGGGCTGAGGTCGAATTATTTTGCGGTATACTCGCACGTTAGTTTCCATAGGCCGGATGTCCTCGCTCTTTATGAGACCCAGGTGTGTGAGGATTCTGATCCACAGGATTTTCACATTCCTGGCTATCACACACTATCCTCTTTCTCTTCCCAAAGAGGTCTTGTGGTTTATATACGTACTGATGTTGTGTTCCAGAGTCAGCAACATTTGGACTCACAAGATCCAGAATTTAACTCCCTTTGGGTTAAGTTCAGGATTGTTCGCACACCTTACATTTCGGGTTTCCTTACAGAAGCCCAAACCTGAATAGCTTCGACGCCCTTTCTGACTCCATTTCAAAAATATTAGAATATTATCCTGACAGTGAAATTGTAGATGCTGGGGATTTCAATGTCCATAATAATTCTTGGCTTTCTCATTCGAACCATACATATCCGGAGGGTCAATTTTCCGCGCACAATGACTTGGCGCAATTAGTGAATGAACCAACACACATTCCACGTGTTGAAGGGCAACAACAAAATATTCTTGACCTTTTCTTAACCTCGCACCCTGAAAAGTACGAGGTTAACATTCTTGCACCTCTTGGTAACTCGGATCATTGCACCATTTCAGCATCCTTTTCGTTCTCCGATCTTTGATCCACTTCTAAACCAGTCACGAAGCGGACAATGTACATATACGAAAAGGCACGTTGGGCCGAGCTCAACAATTTCTATCAGCAATTTAAATGGAAATTATGTTTCCTAAACAATAATGTCGACGCTGCCGCTGAAATGGTCGAGAAAATCATTCTTCTTGGCATTAACACATTTATTCCCTCGAAGAGTACATCGATTAAACCTTGAAAGAACTGTTGGTTTAATCAGACGTGCAGGGAAGCTGTCAGTTCCAAAGAGGAAGCATTCAGAAACTGGCGTTTAAATAAAAATGCCACTACTGAGCTACTACGCAAGCGGGCAAGATCAAATTGTGCAAGACTACTTAGACGCGAAAAACTTCTCTACGAACAGCGTCTTCGTGCTAAAGTTCTCCCAGGGGAAGTAAGAGCTTTTGGTCATCCGTTAAAAGGGTAAGGAATAATTCTTCATCTTCTATTTCAACCCTCGTTAACGGTGACCAGATATTCACTGAACCGGTTGACAAAGCTAACCTTATGGCTGAAATTTTTGCAAAGAATTCATCTTTGCCAGGAAGTAGTCAACCACTCCCCGTGATTGAAAACGTATCTAGTTCGATGCCTCAGATATTTTTCCGAACACGTGGAGTTAAAAGGGTTCTTGCAGATCTCATCGAGCGAGCTGGACGAATTGATATTATTGCACAATTACTAAAGTGAGCAAAAGTTATAACTTTACTAAATTCAGAATGTTGGCAAGATCGCGTTGGGCATAATCATATTATTACACGATTTCTAAAGTAGCACGATGGTACATTTGTATGGGAGGTACCAGAAAGTGCTTGACCAGACTATGTTTGGGCAGTTTGGTGCATTTGTATAGGAAGTACCAGAAGGGGCGTGGCCAGACTTCAAAGTTTTTGTTCGAAAGCTATAACTAGACAAAGGTCTAGTTATAGCTTTACTGAATATGGCCAAGATCGCGATGACCATATTTATATTTTTACACGATTTATAAAGTGGGGGGATGGTACATTTGTATGGGAGGTACCACAAGGGGTATGGCCCATTGGCAATCCCATAAATATTGGGAAAATATTATCCCATGTCAAATATTAAAGCGATTTTTTAACTCTTTTGAAAGTTGTCGTGTGTATCAGCAGGACAGACAGACGGACATGGCTCAAACGTCTTAGAAAGTCATGAAGCGAATTTCGTTCAAAGACACCCATGGTCTAACGTGAATTTTCTATGTGTTACCCTTTTGGGTCGTATCAAACGATATATACCCTCCTATCCGTAGGGGGTTGGTATAAATACATCAATTTGGTCAAACCATTAAGATTATGGCAGTAGCAAAATTAATATATTCGTCAAAATCATAGATGTGAAAAGCTTTATTAGTTTAATGTAAAGTCTCGAATATACATATATTTTCTAGTACGTTAATTAAAAATTATATGTTTGTCTGTTAAATATATGAACTGACCTTTTCTGTGTATGCATTTGTTAAATATATGAACTGACTTTTTTCTGTGTATGAATTTATTTGCAATCTCTATTTTTGGATGAGCCTTGTATGTATCAGTTTCCCTGCAAAATAAAAACAAGGTATTTTTCAAACCAATCGATTCCTATTGCTATATTTAAAGATATCCACGTTACGCAAGTTGATTGGAAAATGTATTTATGTGCAATTAGACGCACAACAAAAGAATATCGAAGTTATTTTTCGTTAAAAGTTTGGTTTCGTTGATGCAACACAGACAGTTCGTAAAAGTAAAAATTTTCAATCATACAACGAAACTTCAATTACAGTAGTAACTCGATTCTTGCACATATTTGATACTTGCACACCTCGATTCTTGCAACATTGAAATATTTTTCATTACGCACTCAGTACTTCCAACATCCACAATTTTAAAATCGATACTTGCAACATTTTTATATTACCTTTGCGTGCTGCTTTGTTTACGACTTCTTAAACTGAATCAATTTCGGGAAATCTCCGCCGTTTTATGCTGGTGATGAAATGTTGTAATTTGAATCAGTCTCAAGCTGACTATTGAGAGGTGCGGCGTCATAATAGCAAAGAATAAATTTACGTTGCTGACAATTAAAGACAAAGCTGAAATTAAGTACAAGATTTTCCACCAATTCCCTAGTCAAAAGTTTTCATGTGCATAGATGAACATATCTCGTGTTAAGAGAACTGAAAACACCGTAAACAAGTTTCTGCCGCATTCTATATCCGGCCCTGGGAGCAAAAAGACCCTCAAATGGTTTGCAAATCAAAGAGCAAAGAATTTGCCAATCACATCTTATATGCTCAAGACAAAAAATATTTGGGAAAAACTGTCAAATAAGAGTGATCCTATTAAACCATTTTTGCAAAAACTACATTTAAAATTTTCCGATCTAAATTTGGAAAAGGAGCAGATACAGAATGCTGATGAATCTGGCGTATTTTGGAAGCTTTTGCCCCATAGAACTCTTGTGCGCTCTAAAGAAACACAAATGCTGCTGAAAATAAAAGAGTAAAATTAATGGTTATTAGAAAATCATCAAATCCTCGTTCAATCAAAAATTTTACGGATATGCCTGTTGTCTACAAAGGTAATAAAGTGCGTGGCTGACAATGGCCTAATTTTAAAAATGGTTTTAGAGAACATTTTCTCTAGAGGTAAGTCAATTGTTGGTCCTAAAAAAAATTCATTTTATTAATTTAAAATTTCTTATAAAGGGTGTTTTTTATTGAGGTAACGAACTTCAAATTGAACTAAAACACAAGAAAATCGTTTTAATGTCCATCAATTTGGCTTTATTGGAAGGATAATTTTATGCCATTAATGTTTAAATATGATTTCGGGCATGTGGCCGCCGCGGCTGGCTCGAATAAAGCCAATTCTACAGGTCCAATTTCACTGAAAAAACTTTTGTGATGAAAATCAGCATCGAGAAGAATCTCATTTTCGGCCCATAGACCAAAATCACTACGCATTGCATGGTCTCGCGGCTTTAATTCTTGCACATGCTGGATCTTGTAAGGTCGCAAGCCAAGATCTTTGCGCAAAATCTTCCATAAAGTTGATGGACAAAGCTCCAATTGCTGTGCACGGTGGCGAATCGATTCATTCGGACGGAGCTTGCGGTGAACTTCGCGAACTGAACCATTACTTTCGAAATAAATTTGCACTATTTGCCAGCGTTGTTCTTTTGTCAACCTGTTCATGTTGAAATGGCAAACCAAACTAAATATTAATCACTTGACAGCTGACAAAATGGCCGCCAGTTAAAAAAGTGATGCCAACTTAAAGTTCTATACCCCAATAAAAAACACCCTTTATCTGTACACGCTAAAAAAAATGGCCATTTTAACAAATTTCAGCAAACAAGTTCGCATCAAACATATATATATTTTTCCATACCACAAACATTAACTTGTTTGTAGGTGATAAATATCGAATATATATGTATGAAGTTTTGAGCCATTTTTTATTTTTTTTTTTTAATTTGTGAATTTCAATATAACAATCCTTCTCATTCTCTCGGTATTCATATTATTTTAATGAGCGTAAATGCAAAAAAAAACATTTACGAAACCAGTTGCAAATACACACTTATTCGCACCCAAATGTTGTGCTTTGTTGAATTTAATAAGTTCGTTGTCTGTTTTTCCCAAACACGCTATTGCTTATACACAAATACGTAATATTAATAGCAAATGAGTTATATTTATATCCAAATAAGGTTTGTGTAGATGGAAATAAGCTTTACTTGCTACAAACACCAAACACGCGTTTTACTTGTGTGTAAACAAAAAAAATAGACATATTTTTTAGCGTGTAGGTGAAAGAGTTCGTTCTTGGAAAAAATCTTCCGGAAAGAGCTCTTTTACTTATAGATAATGCTTCATGCCATCCTAAAAAAGGAGAGTTAAGGAGTAATGATGAAATTTCGGTAATGTGCCTTCCTCCAAACTGCACTGCTCTTATAGAGACCATGGACCAGAATGTTATACGGCTTACGAAGCTGAACTACAAAAAAATCCTATTAAGTCACATTAATCGTTGTGGAAAAACGAGTCTTTGTGAAACATCACCTTAAAAGACGGAATATGTTTCTTAACTAATGCCTGGAGTACCCTTAATGAGTCTTCAATTCGGTCTTCATTTCGAAAACGGTTTAACAAATCATCCCGTTGGTATAATGAAGATGCCATTCCTCTTTCAGAGTTACGTTTACAGCTATCTGACGATGTATTTAATATTCAATCCATTGCAACTTTGCTTCAAGAAGTAGAAAGATTGCAGCAAGTATCACATTCTAAAATTGAGCAATGGATTGTTGAACCTAATTTAGCGCTCACCTCACAAAATGAAGAGCAGAGTACCAATGATGACCTTACTGATGCTGAAGAAACCGGTGACGTGGTACGAAGCAAGTTACTTTGGAGGAGACTTTATCAGCGTTCAATATTTTCTTAGAATAGGCGGAGCAAAAGAATGTTTCATTAGACTATATTATAATGTTAAGAGACTAAGACTAACATTTTAAATTTCTTTAATTCAACATAAAATGTGTACCTACTGTTATGCGAATGAGTGGAACTTATGTATTTTGAATTGAAATATTAAACTTAGATTCTAAACAGATGTATGTGCCTTTTATTTTGTATGGGAAATAAATACTAGGTACTTGCGACAACCTCGAAACCAAGCCCTGTTTTCATTACGTGCAAGAATCGAGTTTATACGGTAGATTAATTTTCTGATTGGTTTCTTTTGTTAGCATGATCTTCTTTTGAAAAAAAGGGCGGCGTTTGGTTAGATTTTATGTTTGGTGGTAGTTCCAGTTGTCGTGCTATAAATTTGGCTCTCCTGATGAGATTTCTAAGAGATTTTTCAAAATGAAAAGCTGTTGTAAAAATTGCACATTAAAATTTATGAAGATGAGAAGCTATTGTAGTTATATTAATTTAATGATAATCTCTATTTTTGGACTATCTGACTACGATTTTATAATTTCAGGTGCTCTGCAGGATAAAGAAAATTTTTGAATCAGTTACATTAATGTATGAACATATCCTCTTAACACTTTTGGATTGAAAATTACAGCGAAGAGTTTCGTTCATTTAACAAAATGGAAAGTAGTGAGCATTCACTACATTTGGTGGAGCATTGACTGCAGTTGTTCGTTATGAATTCGGTTGATTTTGTTCGCTATCCAAAAAAGGTTGTTGAGAGCTTTCAAATGCTATAATTAAAAATAATTTATATGTATCTCATAAATACAGTGTACTCTCTCCGTGCAAACAGCTCGCATAAAAGGACACTTTTCTCAGAACCAAAAAAATCCTGAGGGATTTTTTTAATTCGTCCCAGTTAAGCGGACAACTCTCCTATAACGGGACGCGGACGAAACGACATTTTAATTCCCCAGCTACTATCACTGTTTTTACACTTTTTTCGCTAAACTCTGTTTTTCCATCTACAACTTTTGCTTATAGGTTACGCAAAGAAGTGTGCAACTTTTTTTCCTCTCTCTGCGCATGATGCGCAATATGAAAATAATCGGTTTAAGAAAGGAAGCTCGCTATTTATTTGCTTGTTTATTGTTTTATAGAATTAATTTCACATTTGATGTGTTTTGGTGGTACCAAATTGATTTAATTGTGCTGCATTTTTCAGAGTTAAAAAAACACATGCTGAATGAAAAACTTGTACATAAATATAAAAAAAAAACACCTCAAAGCCACAGACACACATTTTTTTTTCCAAATTTTTCACAATACCGATTACAAACATGAGTGTGTTTTGTTGTCATATTGTTCGATCGCAACACATTTCAACAGAACACAGGTTCGTGTGTAGTTTTATTTTAAGTTCGCGAACTGGCTCGTGTACAGCCAAACAAAAGTACATATAGGTTAGAAAGGATCGCTGATTGTGATAGTTGCAAATATTTTTTTGACACGTGAAAAAATGAAAAACTTTAAAAGAAAAATGTTTGGTTTTAAAAAATTCGCAATTTTTAATGACGAATTGCCCTTGCTACAGTCTTCACGAAGTTGAGATATAAGCTCACAAAGAAATCTCTTTCAATTTTTTTAATAACAAAATTAAACTTTGACATGCTCACTCAGCATTGCTCAGCCCTTAAGATAGAAATGAGAAGCAATGAATTAAATGAATAACGACAGTTTTTAGTCTTTTTTTTTAATTTAGAATTCCAGAACGAAGTCGCAATCACTTGTTTTTTGGAGTGTTTGCGACCGTACGACAAAAAAAATTAAAAGTTTATAAATGTTGACACAAATGTAATTCACGATACGCTTCAATTTAGCTGCAGGAACTTGCAGGTTTTTGAAAAATATTTAATAAACCAACTCAAGCCCTTTGTCTTGAAATATATTTTTCTTCGCCTGATGCGATCGTTAGTGTTGTAGCATTAATTGTTATTAGTTATGTCAATAAACAAACATGGTTATATATTTCGTGTTTTCAGAAGTAGAGGGAATTCGACATCTGTCAAACTAAGTTGTTAAACCATTTTTTTTTTTTTGTTTTCAGTTGGAAGTCTGACATTGACGAAAATTGATCACTTAACTATCACACAACGCGTAAAAATTATTAAAATCTACTATAAAAATGGTGATTCTACCACAGCCACATATCGTGCTTTAAGAGGAGATTATGGTTTATGGTTATGAAGTACATTTCTCACTCGGTGGGTATGTTAACAAACAAAATTGTCGTAGTTGGGGTTCTGAGAATCCTCAAAAAGTTAGTGTTTGGTGCGCTCTTTGGTCCGAAGGTGTGACCGTGTCACCGTCAATTCGGAGCGTTATGGTCGTATGATAACCGACTTTTTTCCCTGTATTGAAGAATACGACTTGGAAAATATGTGGTTTCAACAAAACGGTGCCACATACCACACAACTAGAGCGAATACGGCTTTATTGCAAGATACATTTCCTGGCCGCGTAATTTCTCGTAGTGGCGACATCAACTGGCCACCAATTAGATTTTTTTGTGGGGCTACGCGGATGGCCGTGTTTATGCAGATAAACCTCTTAAAACTCTTGAACACTTAAGAACCAATATTCGTCAAGTTATGACTGAGATCCCATCCAATATGTGGCAAAAAGTAGTCGAAAATTACCTCAAAAGAATCAATGCTTGCAACACTTCGCGTGGTGGTCATTTAAATGATGTGGTGTTTCACGCATAATTTCAACGTTCAAACTTTATAATTAAAAAAAAAAATATCATTAAAAAAATATTTTATATTTGTTTTTTTTTTGGACTAACACTCACGGGATAACCCCTATAAATGCGATTTGCCTTGAATTTGACAATGCCATAGCAGGCAGGAAAAACACTTGCTGGAAGATTATTCCACATACGAACAGTTCGGCTGAAGAACGAATTATCTTTATAGTGTGTCGTCTGGTCAACTGGCCATTTGGTAATGAACGGATGAGACTCCCTGGATTGCCGATTATTATAAATATTCTAACTTCAGGGACCAGACGACGGATATCTGACAAACAGATACCATTGACATATCTATAGAACAGCGATACACATCCCACGTTCCGGCGATGATGTAGGGAGACAATAGAGTTGGATACCCTAACATCCCCTATCATCACCAGCGCTCTCCTCTGCTCACGGTCCAGAAGCTGCAAATATGTCTTTGGAGCCCCTGCCCATATATGAGAGTTATATTCCATTTGAGGACGGATGTAGGTGGTGTAAATATTTACGTGATCAGAGCAGGGGTGAAGTATGTCTTGCACCGCTTTAAAAAGCCTAAACACTTAAATGCTTCTTTCGACACTTCGAGCAACATCAAGAGTATCAGATACGTCTATATCCTCACCACCCATAGA
The DNA here is from genome assembly GCA_958296145.1 of Hydrotaea cyrtoneurina. Taxonomy (NCBI): domain Eukaryota; kingdom Metazoa; phylum Arthropoda; class Insecta; order Diptera; family Muscidae; genus Hydrotaea; species Hydrotaea cyrtoneurina. The sequence goes on along the minus strand of OY282512.1, from coordinate 59,140,568 downwards.
TATTGACGACGATGCTGGATCAGTGGAACGTTTGTGTGACAACAAACAGCACTGGGTCTTTTGTGCATTAAAATCTACTCTGTTCACGTTTCACCACTCACAAATCGTCGCCAAATAGCGGTTAAGTGAGTTTTTCATCGTTCGTCTTTTGTCCTCGACATACGAAGGACTTGGCCGATGTTCAAATGAGTACGAATGACAGAGGTTGCTGTCATCCGCAAAGGAGTAGATCGGGTTCACAGTCTGACCCAACAGGTCGAAATAGAGAAGGAGAGAGGACATAACCTTGTGGTACTCCTGCGGTCAACATATGCTAGTCGGATGAGACCTCATTATAACAACTCGTATAGAGCGATCCCTGAGAAAACTCGATATGAATCGAAAGAAGGTATTACCGATACCAAATGCAATAAATTTTGATATGAGTGATCCGTGCCAGACCCTATCGAACGCCTTGGAAATAGCCAGAGCCACGACTTTGCTTTACCAGATGGTGGTTAACCATGCTCTCCATAACCTTCGAGAGCGCAGAAAATATTGCAATTGGATGGTAATTCGCAGGATTTTTTAGCCTCGCCTTTCTCGGGGATCGGCTGAGCATTGGCAACTTTCCAACGTGAAGGGTAAATACCAGCACGGTACGACATGTTGAAAAGATGGGCGAGCTAGCGTCGAAGAGCACTTACATAGGACAAGTGCTGAAATACCATCCGGGCCCGGAGTTTTATTTACATTAAAATCTGCAAGAACCCTTTTAACTCCACGTGTTAGAAAAAGTATCTAAGGCATCGAACTAGATACGTTTTCAATCACAGGGAGTGGTTGACTGCTATCTGTCAAAGATGAATTCATTCGCGCCTAAGTACTCTGGCACACCTTGATCTTGCCTGTTTGAGTAGCAGCTCAGTATTAGCAATTTAAATTATACGCCAATTGCAGAGGGCTTCCTCTTTGGATCTGACTGCTTCCCTGCATGTCTGTTTAAACCAACAGTTCTTTGAGGGTTTAATCGAAGTAGACTTCGAGGGAATAAATGTGTTTATGCCAAGAAGAATGATTTTCTCGACCATTTCAGCAGCAGCATCGACATTATTGTCTAGGAAACATAATTTCCAATTAAATTGCTGATAGAAATTGTTGAGCTCGGCCCAACGTGCCCTTTCGTATATGTACATTGTCCGCTTCGTGACTGGTTTAGAAGTGGATCGAAGAACGAAAAGGATGCTGAAATGGTGCAATGATCCGAGTTACCAAGAGGTGAAAGAATGTTAACCTCGTACTTTTCAGGGTGCGAGGTTAAGAAAAGGTCAAGAATATTTTGTTGTTGCCCTTCAACACGTGGAATGAGTGTTGATTCATTCAGTAATTGCTCCAGGTCGTTGTGCGCGGCACATAACTCAGCGTATTGACCCTCCGGAGATGTGTGGGTGGAATGCGAAAGCCAAGAATTATTGTGGACATTGAAATCCCCAGCAACTACAATGTCACTGTCCGGATAATATTCCAATATTTCGAAATGGAGTCAGAAATGGTCGAAGCCATTCAGGTTAGCCTCCCTATACAGGTTGGGGCTTCTGAAGTTAACCCAAAGGGAGATAAATTCTGGATCTTGTGAGTCCAAATGTTGCTGACTCTGGAACGAAACCCCATGACATACGTATACCTCAAGACCTCTGTGGGAAAAAAGGGGATAGAGTGTGATAGCCAGGAATGTGAAAATCCTGTGGATCAGAATCCTCACACACCTGGGTCTCACATAGAGCGAGGACATCCGGCCTATGGAAACTAACGTGCGAGTAAACCGCAAAATAATTCGACCTAAGCCCGCGAATGTTCGCAAAGTTAATTTTAAACGTACCTACCAAATACAATGTAAACGTAAACAACCTTGTTTTGATAGGCAAATGGGGATTCGATGGTAGTTCCGGATATTTTGAATATAAGCAACATGTTAGTAACACTGTTCTACAAGACAATGATACTTGGATATGCATCATTACTGCAGTCTGTATCATCAGGAATTAAATAAACTCGCATATCATATGGTATTGTTGACCTATGTAGATTTAATTTATTTATTATTAATTACAATACAAAGTAAATTTATATTCTAATTTTGGGTCCAAGGGTAAACCGGTGACACAGACCATATGGCTAGATTTTTTGCAGCGACAGACTAAAGCCTCTGGTGGGAATCGAACCCACAACCCCCACGCTGATAGGCAAGCACGCTACCAACTCGCCTACCGGGGCGCTTGACATATGTAGATATTTTAAATTATGTTTGTTATAGTTTGGCTTAAGGATAAATTTAAGGAATTCGCACTTAACACTGCTAAAGGAGTAATAGAGAAATACCGTTGGATTTATCTGCCTCCTTCCTAGTTCCTAGTTCATGCTTCCGAAGTAATCGAAAACTGGTTACTAACAATTGGATATATTTCAGATGAAGCTGCTGAATCTAAAAACAAGTATATTAAAAGGTATAGGCTCCAGCATACCAGAAAAACTTCTCGAATTGCGACAAATACGGATTTACTGCATACATGAGCTCAGATCTGTTCATTGCAGGTCTACGAAAACTGCCATGCAAAAAGTAAGCTTCTTATGAGATCATACGTCGCAGCTATTTTTATTACAGCTATAATTCCGTGCTTGTATCGACAGTAATGTGCTGTGTAAATTTCAGGACGATATCCATCTTACTATTTTTGTTGCTCTCGCCCATACATGTGTAACCACTGTGGGCCGGTGTGAAGATCATCGGTTTTATTTATTTAGATATTATTACTGATACTACCATATGATGGAGTGTATAATAATGTTGTGATTCCATGACACCTCATGAATATTCAAGATCAGATTAAAATTCAATTGCGATGTTGGATCACCGAGAGAAATTTGAAGAACCACATCTTTTCAACTATTAGAGGTGTTAGTATGAAATATGATGCTGAAACAGAAAAAAACTTGTTCGGAATAAAAAATGTTTCTAAAATATGGACTAAAATAGGTATGGCGATGAGCTTTCGTGCCTGTGCTACTATTATACTGAGGAATATAATGAATGGTTTATGTGAGCCTAAACCCTGGCGGCAGACTTCGACAGTATTTTTTTCGTTTTGGACTTTTATTTTGCACAATATACGAAATGAAGCCGTAAAAGTTGCAGAATTACTGTAAAATGTTTTATTATTACAACATTATGCAATATCGCAACAGTAAATTCTGTTTTCAGTAATCTCTATTTTTGGACCATCTGGTTAATATACGGTTATTTGAATCTGTAAGAAGGATTGCTCAGATTTGTCTCACTTTTATATAGATCGGAGTAAACACATCCTTGTTACCACTAGTTTGAAAAACACTTGTAGGAAGATTATTCCACATACGAACAGTCCGGCTGAAGAACAAATTTTCTCTATAGTGCGATGTCCGGTCAACCCGCCATTTGACAATGAACGGATGAGACTCCCCGGGTAGCCGTGTATTCCGGCTAAATGTTCTAACTTCAGGGACCAGACGACGGATATCTGATGAATGTTAAAATATCTATAGAACAGCAATATACAACCCACATTCCGGCGATGATGTAAGGAGACAATAGAGTTGGATACCATACCATCCCCTATCATCACCACCGCTCTCCTCTGTACACGGTCCAGAAGCTGCAAAGATGACATTGGAGCCCCTGCCCATATATGGGAGTTGTATTCCATTTTAGGACGGAATACCAATATGCAACGAGACATAAAGAGTGGTACTATTTACACTGAAATACGTAAACAAAATTGTTATCTAACGTTTTTATATTTTTTGTTACACATGTTACCCGATCTTTATAACCTGGACAAGTATACTTCGCTCTACGTAGACACATTTTGACTTAGCTGCCTCCGCCCACGTTGGTGATTCTCGCGTTGCTGCATACAGGAAAAATCGAGGGATATTCCACAGACTTCCATTGATTGGCCTTGTGATTTATTAGTTGTCATTGCATATTCAATGCGAACTGTAAACTGGACACGCATGACTTGGAACGTCAAGTCGGTGGAAATCATTGGTATCCTTGGAATCAGGTGCTTCGTCGGATTTTTAACAGATAGCCTTGTTCCATTATTGGTTGGTTAAGGTAACGTAACATGACTATAACCGATCTTACTTTGAACTGCAAATTGTGCGGTGGCATTCCTGGAAGATGACGTGAGTTAAGGAATTATTTTGGTTCGGTAATTGAATAGATTGACTGATTCTTCTTTTGACTTTGTAAATTGACAAAAATTAGGTGGAACCAAAATGACCTCAGTGGAAGTGTCAACTGGAATTTCCCCATAGTCAATGTCTAACAAATTCGATGACTTTAAGCACACATTTAATTATTTCGTAAAAAGTAGTTCTGATTATGGCGTAAATCATTTGCCTAGAGCTTCTAACATACGTATCTATATTGAAAAAAAAAAACTGTACATCAAATCAATGAAAACGATTCTTCAATAGTTGTACATCAAATTCATTGACCTGATGAAAAAATCATCAATTATCAAATGAAAGACTGGGTCATTTTAAAACATTTTTGTCGGCGGCATTGAACACAACAATGAAGTTTGTGTATGTGGTTGTTTTGGTTTTATAGCCTGAATTTTTTTTTAGATGCGCTACTAAAGTGTAATTCTCGTTTAAACGATAAAAACAATTCAAATTGTAATATGAATCATTGCATTTTTATTTGAAAAATGGAAATGTTTTATATTTTTTAAATATTTTTTTGGAATATGGAAATCTTTCATTTTTATAGAAATTATAATTAATGTGAAATTGTTCATCAAATTGACGTACAATGTTCTTAAAATTGACGTACAAATTCTTCAGATTGGAGTACAATGTTCATTAAATTGATGCACAATTTTCCTTAAATTAATGTACAATGGTCCTTGAATTGATGCACAATCTTCATCAAGTTGATGTACAATGTTCATCAAGGATTTTATTTGTCGCGATTATCCGATGGGTTTTGTCAGAATTTTATTTCATACAAACTCATGCAACTCCCCTTCTGGTACCTCCCATACAAATGTACCATCCCGCCCCTTAGAAATCGTGTAATAATATTAAAACGACCTGCGCGATCTTGCCCATATTCTGTAGTTAGTAAAGCTATGGCTAGGCAGAGTTTCGGACAAAAACTTGGGAGCCTGGCCACTCCCCTTCTGGTACCTCCCATACAAATGTACCATCCCGCCCCTTAGAAATCGTGTAATAATATTAATACGACCTGCGCGATCTTGCCCACATTCTGTAGTTAGTAAATCTATAACTGGACAACGATTCCGAAAACTTGGAAGTTTGGCCACTCCTCTTCTAGTACCTCTCATACAAATGTACTGTCCCGCCCCCTTAGAAATCGAGTAATAATATTATCCCTTAATAGCATACTGGTACCGCAAGGAACCAACTAATAAAAATGGTAAGTTTGTTTAACGAATTTTATTAAAACATCCCGCTGTGGTTTTCATAGTGTTTATTGATGCAAGCGCCATCTTATGAGAAGATCGCCACTTGCACCCAACTTCAATTGAATCGTGTTAATTAGTAGTATAATAAAACCTCGTGAAAATACACTTTTGTGAAATCGCGAACTTTGCAAAAAATTATTTTGTGTTAAATACGTCGAAATCGTAGCTGAAAAAATATTTAACTGATCGTTATAGTGTCTAGAAGGTATTCTGAGTGTTTGAAGTGATTTAGATATTTTATTTTACTAGATTTTGTACCAATTTTTAGTTGGTTCTTTGCGGAACCGTCAGGCATCTGGACTTCGAAAAAAATCTTCACCTGTATATGAATTGTGTTAAATTTCGACGAAATGACGCTTTGACACCGGAAATATTAGCATTAAACACACCGCTTAATTTTTTTTCTTTTTTAATGTCGGACGATATTATTTCGAATATTGTCGAACAGAGTAATTTGTACGCAGTCCAAGAAAACGTTGACAAACTGAATACCACGCCAGATGAAATCAAACGATTCATGGGAATAAATTATTACATGTCGGTTTTTAAGTACCCGAGCGTTCGATCGTATTGGGGTGACTATGGTTTCAAGCCAATTATGGATTGCATGACACGAAATCGTCACGAAAAGATTCGCCAATTCTTGCACTTCAATAACAACGAGACAATGCCGCGCCGTCATCGTGTTCAAGAACCTTCGACATCTGATCAACAGCCATCGACATCATCCGATGCTGCGCGAAGTTACAGACGTAATCGTGTCTCAGAAGCAGTTCGAATATATGGACCGATAAAACGCCCGAGAATGCACCAACCATTGAGAGATATAACAAAAAGAAAAAAGTGATGGAAACCATTCAATGTCCTGTTGTTGTACATGAATACAACAAATACATGGGCGGTGTTGACCTTTTGGATTCCTCACTCGGCCGAAGTCATATCCGCATAAAATCACGCAAATGGACAAATCGCTTGTTCTACCACATGTGTGACATGGCCATGATTAACGCCTGGATTTTATACAAGCGACATCATGCAGAGACTAGTCAAATGGAACCGAAGAAAGTTTTGCATGAATTTGTATGTGAAGTTGCCCACTGCTTGACAAAATCGGATACTGAAATGCGAGTGGGAAAAGGCCGACCAAGCAATCTTAAAGTCGAAATTTTTGCAAAACGTCATCGCCCAATGTCTGCCCCGCTGCCGCCGCGTGATATTCGCCTGGATAACGTTGGACATTTACCAGAGTTTATAAAAGAAGGGAAGCCGCGATGTAAGCTTCCGAAATGTACATCCCGTTCAAAGGTCCCATGCCAAAAATGTGGCATACACTTGTGTTTTTCAGCTGAAAAAAACCGTTTCGCAGAGTTTCACCAAAACTAAATGGCATTAAAGAAACTCATACAAATATTCTTCAATTTCATTTTTAGTTGTTGAATGTTTCTGAATAAAATTTATTTGTTTTTGTTAAAAAAAAAATTTCGGAGTTACAAAACTTCCCTACTTAAATTTTGATGCCCGGAAGCCTAGTGGTTCCGCCAAGAACCAACCAGGTATTCTTCACCTGGTTCAGGTAAATATCACCTATGCAAAAAATCGTAGAACAAAAGTTGTTTAGAATAACAAGATTTATAACGTCAATTTTTTTTAGATCAAAAAAAAAATCAGGCTATTAAGGGATAATACGACCTGCACGATCTTTCCAAAACTGCTTATGGGATTGCATATGGAGAATATGGCCACACCCCTTCCGGAACCTCCCATACAAATCGTCAATATGACCAACGCGATTTTGCTCAAATTCTGTATTTGGTAAAGCTATGGCTAGGCAGAGTTTCGGACAAAAACTTGGGAGCCTGGCCACTCCCCTTCTGGTACCTCCCATACAAATGTACCATCCCGCCCCTTAGAAATCGTGTAATAATATTAATACGATCTGCGCTGAGGGTGAGGGTATGTATAAGTCGGTTTACCCGACTGCAACTTTTTCACTGGTTTTAAATTATTGTTGTTCAAAATTTTTTCTTTGTTGTCGGGGGAAACAAACAATTTTTATTTTGATTGTTTTTCTCGTATGTCGTCAGCTCATATACAGTCTTACCCCGTTTAGCGAAAACCCGAGGCTTTTTGTATTTAGTATTGTTAATAAAACAATGAGCAAAACAGCTTTTCTTTCCGGACGAAAAAATAAAATAAACTCAATTAAAAACCTAATCGTTCTGCTGACAATCGTACTCCTCCACACTAATGACTCTGTAATATCATTAACGCTCATACACGCTGAAAAATACGTCTTTTTTTTGTTTACACACAAGTAAAACGCGTGTTTGGTGTTTGTAGCAAGTAAAGCTTATTTCCTTGTACACAAAGCTTATTTGGATGTAAATATAACTCGTTTGCAATTAGTATTACATATTTGTGTATAAGCAATAGCGTGTTTGGGAAAAACAGACAACGAACTTATTAAATTCAACAAAGTACAACATTTGGGTGCGAATAAGTGTGTATTTGCAACTGTTTTCGTAATTTTTTTTCTGCATTTAAGCTCTTTAAAATAAAAGCAATACCGAGAGAATGGGATGGATTGTTATACAGAAATTCACAAATTGAAAAAAAATAAAAAGCAAGTCAAAAATGCATACATATACATTTGATAGTTATCACCTACAAACAAGTTTATATTTGTGGTATGGAAAAATATATATATGTTTGAACTTGTTTGCTGAAATTTGTTAAAATGGCCATTTTTTTTCAGCGTGTAGTTTATTAGAGACGAGCGTAATATTAGGGCGTAATATTACTTCTCAATCAACCAGATTTTTCAGACCACTAAATTAATTTAAAGTCAGAGATTTGACAACATATGACATTAATAATAACTAATATTTTTTTTTAAGCGCCCCGGTAGGCAATTTGGTAGCGTGATTGCCTATCAGCGTGGGGGTTGTGGGTTCGATTCCCACCAGAGGCTTTGGTCTGTCGCTGCAAAAATCAAGCCAAATAGTCTTTGTCACTCGGTTTATCCTTGGACCCAAAATTAGAATATAAAATTTACTTTGTATTGTAATTAATAAATAAATAAATAAATAACTAATATTTACAAACAAAAAAAACTTGGTTTTAAAACCATTGTGCATGATATGTTCGGCTCAAACCGGTTAGGCTTCGGTTTGCATCATACAATGGTTCATATTAATGCAAATCTTATTCAAACTATTCATAGTATTTTGGCATATCCCCTATGCAAATTAAGATTTAAGGTTAATGACCGAATTTGGTCAAATAGTTAATTATGATCAACAAATGTCCTACCATAACAAAAATTAATCATATCCTCAAATAGTGTTCTATAGTTTCGTCCTGATTTGAGGTTGCTCTGGAAATAACATGTTTTCATGTATATTCTCAAAGTTGCTGCATATTTTAGGACATACAACTCAGAAATACACAGTATCGGACAATACATATTGGACTAAAAAAATTTACTATTTTTTACATATAATAGTTTGTAATATCGAAATAGTCATTGAGGATCTATTTTATAAAAAATAATAAACGAAGGTATAGTTATATCTTTAAAAAAAATTCCTTCCACATTGTTCTGGATGTTCTGTTTGTTATTTTTACCTTGGAGAATTCATGCAGTACAAAAATGCATGCGACAAACATATTGGACTTTTGACAAATCTTTAGGAAGTGAACTGTACATGATCCGTTACAATGCCAGAGAGCCAAATATTCCAAACACATTGACATTTGATGTTATTTCTAATCACTTTAGTTGTTTAACGATTTCGGTTAGATGAAGGTCGGAGATTATAACATTGATAGTACATATTTATTATTATTTTGTATACCCTCACCCTACGGGTAGGAGGGTATATATCATTTGATACGGCTGAAAAGTGTAACACCTAGAAATATTCACATTAGAACCCAAGTGTCTTTGAACCAAATTCGATTCATGACTTTCTAAATCGTTTGAGCCATGTCCGTCTGTCTGTCCTGCTGGTACGCACGATAAATTTCGAAAGAGTTAAGCAATCACTCTGAAATTTGGCATGGCTTAATATTTTTATTAAAACTGCTTATGGGATTGCATATGGGCTATATGGCCACACCCCTTCGGGTACCTCCCATACAAATCTGCTATTTCGCCCACTTTATAATAATAAATAATATCAACACGCACAAGTTCTATCTTGGCCAAATTCCGTAGTTAGTAAAGGTATAACTGGACAAAGTTTCGGACAAAAACTTGGAAGTCTGGTAACTCCCCTTCTGGTACCTCCCATACAAATGTACCATCCCGCTTACATTAGAAATCGTGTAATAATATCAATATGCCCAACGCTATCCTTCCCAAATTTGGTACTTAGTAAATACATAGCTAGAAAAACTTTCGGACAAAAACTTGGAACCTTGTACCATCCCGCCTACATTAGAAATCGTGTTATATTATCAATATGACCAACGCGATATTGCTCAAATTCTGTATTTAGTAAAGATATAGACAGACAAAGTTTCGGACAAAAACTTGGCAAACTCCCCTTGTGGATTCTATAACATTCGGTAATATGAGGTTGCTATTATGGAATATGAGACTTGTATGTTTTTACTGAGGGTGTATAAGTTAACGTTATAATTATTCATCGACTCATTTTTCAATTTATGTTGCGCGTGCAAGAGTTCGATGACATTATTATTCAACATTATTATTAACAAATAGTATTGTGTTTAATTGGCGCCCAACGTAAAAATAAAGCACCCAAACGGCTGCTAAGTTAATAAAAGGCACACCATAAAGCTGCAAACTGTTAACTAAAAACATCAAACACCCTGTGGAGTTCGAGAAAGTCAACGACATCCAACCGGCTCAAGAGATTGAAGACACCCCCTTAGTAGCAGAGCCTTCGCGAAGGGTAACCATCTGGATGCGAGGGCCTACGTGTCAGACGAGCTGGCCATGCTGACGGCAGTCCTCTTCCAGAAATGGATAATCCTTTACGGAAACTCCCTCAGGCCCAACCATGTCAGAAGGGCGCTCGACACTAACTAAGAGTTCCCCATCCCCGACTGTCAAGTCAATAAATCCATCCAGCGTCTGTTTCTTCCCATATTGGGCGGCTGGATGGTCTGCGTCTGTCTCCATAGGAGCGGCAGAATTTACCACACCTGGCCGTAGGTATAAAAGGCAACCCCCCCCCCCCAAACCAAGATGAGCCAAATATTTAATAACTCTGCAGGTGGTACCCAGGTAGAACCTGGAAATCCACACGAAGAATCTCCCTCGGGGGATTCTTCGGCCGGGGCAGAATATCTGCAGGCCCCAAACTCATCAGCCCCTACAACGACTACAACAAACACGGAAACGGATACGATTACGAACAAAAATACGAATACGACGAACGAAGCAGTGGGAGACTTGGCTGCCTTGTTCGAAGACGCAGCAAGAATACAAACACCAGATGAATTGGCAAGCGAAGGGAGTCATAGACTAACTTCAGGAGCCGAGGAATCTGACTCCTGCAGAGACGGAAACGTCACAATCCTTGCAGGCCCATTAGCGGCTAGCAAAGACCGGAAGGATGAAGCAGGCAATAGCCTAGCTAAAAAGAAAAAGTTGTCAGGAAAAAGCTCCGAAGAATGCGACTGGCAACTGAAAAAGCAACTCTGCAGCAGACTCCCCAAGATACAACGGAGCCTACACCTGCACCCGCAGGTAAAAGAATCCGTTCTCCACAGGAGGAATCTGCCGAAGCTGCAACAAAAAAGAGAAAGAGCTTCCTGACATCAGGTAGGACAACATCTTCCAATCTGAAACCAAAAGAAGTCTCTATACAGAATTCTGGCGTTAGTAAGAAGGAAGGTCGAAATCCTACCAAGACGTCGGACAACTTGCCTTCCACCTCAAGGAAAGGCGACCTACCAAAGGAACGCCCGTCACTGAAGAGGAAGGCAAACGTTGAAACTGGTAAGAAGCCGCCATCTTACGCCAAAGTAGCGAAACGCCAAAAATGGGACGAGTTATGCTTTGGCGTTATCGACACAAAAAGTGCCACGGGAAAAATCCCGGAAGAGCATAGGTCAGCGGTAGAAGAGGTGATCAATATCAAAATCTTGGAGCACGTCCTCGGGAAGGGAGACGATTGCGACAAGATCGAGATCCTGAGCTGCTCCTACGCCAAGGGCATCTTGATGATGCAACTCGCATCAAACAAATGCGTAAACACCTTGGCACGCCTAGTGAAGGATGTTCCTACCCCTTGGGAGGGCGGCAAGCTCGACCTCATAAGGAAAAGCGACATTCCCGAACTTACGAAGGCGTCCTTCTTCCTGAAGGGTTGGGGCAGCAAACTCCCACCCGGGAAAGTCCTCGACGTCCTGGGCAAACAGAACAAGGGTCTGGAGACGAGCAAATGGGAGATTTTCCACAGGGAAGAGAGCCAAGACGGTACCCTCTTCGTTGTGGGAATCGACCACAGCTCCCTCGCACGGCTCAAAGAGATGAAGGGGAGAGCCTTCTTCGTCTCAACAGCCGTATACATCAAAATCGGCAAGGTACCCATTGGCAGGACGGCTGCCGACGAGGAACCAAAAAAAGAGAGCAATGATGCAGCAGCAGAACCGCAAAATGCAGAAGAGGAGGCTGGGGACCACATCACCAGCTCCCAAGAAGACCGACTTCTGGCATGACCGGCATCAAGGTCATCCAGATAAACCTCCATCGGAGCGAAACGGCAACTACAGCGCTGATGGAAAACATAAACAACGGTAAGGTTCATATAGCTTTAATCCAAGAACCATGGACACACAAGAACAAGGTTATTGGTTTAAACAACCCGCTTTACCAACTATTCTACGCAAGATCAGGGGGACGACCCAGAACTTGCATACTCACACACAAAAACTTAAGCTTCTTTTTCTTCCCAGAGTTGTCAACTGCGGATGCGACAGTGCTGAGACTTGGGGACGGTAGCCTGTACCTTGCGTCGATGTACCTGCCATTTGACTCGCCGACACTTCCACCAACGGCTGAGTTACAACATCTGGTGAGAGAAGGCAAGACAAAAGGTAAGAAATTACTAGTAGGCTGCGACGCGAACGCACACCACATAACCTGGGGTAGTTCGAATTGCAACAAAAGAGGAATAGCCTTATTAGAATTCCTTAATAAACATGATCTTATCACAATAAATATTGGCAATAAAGCCACCTTCATAAATCGAATCAGAGAGGAGGTATTAGATATCACTTTCGGTTCTGAAGAGATAGTAGAAGAGATCCAAGGATGGCATGTCTCCGACAAGCACTCCTTCTCAGATCACCGATACATAATTTTTAGTTTAATGAAACCACCACCAGAACCGCTAAGTTTCAGGAACAAGGCCAAAACCAATTGGCACCATTTCAGGGATCTAGTGAACAGAGATATAGGGACACCAAAGAAATCCTCCAAAACGAAGAGGAAATCGAAGAGTAGGTCGAAAGAGTGACGTCAGTACTAGTGAGGTCCTTCGAAGAGTGTTGCCCACTCAGAGAAAGGAGGTCTGCTCAGGAGAAACCCTGGATAACGGGGCAGATTAGAAACCTAAGCAAAGAAGTACGTAGATCTTACAACAGAGCTAGACGTAAAAAACTGCAAGTATACTGCATATATACTGTATATATACAGGTACAGAGGACCCAATAGAGGAACTCAGTCCGACCAGGGAAGTACAACATACACCTGAGAACATCACGCTAGAAATGGTTAGAGAAGCAGTTAAAAGCTTTTCTCCGTTTAAGGCGGCTGGACCGGATGGCATATTCCCGGCGCTTCTACAAAGGAGTATAGATATAGTGGGAAAACACCTGGCACGCATCTTTGCATCCTGCCTCAGACTAGCCTATATCCCCAGAAACTGGCAAGAAGCACGAGTTGTTTTCATACCAAAACCGGGGAAGGAAAGCTACGCGATGTGTAAGGCTTATAGACCCATAAGCCTTACATCATTCTTATTAAAAACCAATGAGAGATTAATAGACTCTATGGTTAAAAGACAGATACCGAGTGATCAACTAAAATTTCAACAACACGCCTATGTCAAGGGAAGATCAGTAGAGACAGCCCTGCATGAGGTAGTGCATCTCATAGAAAGCTCTTTCGACGATAAAATATACACACTTGGTGTTTTTATCGACATAGAAGGGGCCTTCAATAACGTGAGCACGCAGATATTAATCCACTCCTTAGACCAGTTTGGAGTGAACAGGTCTATAATCGACTGGGTCAGGTATATCCTAAGGCAAAGATTGATTAATTGCGGATCCCACGGCATAAATATAAGGGAGAGAGTACACAGAGGGACACCACAGGGAGGTATTTTATCACCACTCCTGTGGGTGACTACAATAAACGATCTCCTTAGGATGCTGACTGATGAAGGATTCAAGCCAGTCTGCTATGCAGACGACGTTGCGATACTTCTGAAGGGAAAATATCCGAACAAATTATGCAGAGAAGCCGAAAAAGTGCTAACTCTGGCATACAACTGGGCGAAGCCTAGGGGACTAAACGTCAACCCGGACAAAACAGAACTATGTCTGTTCACAAGGAAGACAAAAATTGCACAATACGTCAAACCTTGCTTCAGGAACAAGAACATAGAAATAAACACGAACGTTAAATGTCTGGGAGTAATTCTGGACAGGAAACTAAACTGGAAAGATCACATCAACAGCAGAGCCGAAAAAGCCCTCAGATGCTGGTCAATATGCCGTAGAGCAATTGGCTCCACATGGGGCATCCGCTCAAGCATGTCGCACTGGCTATACAAAAGCGTAATAAGGCCGATTATAACTTATTCGTCAATAGTATGGTGGACGGCAATGACAAAGAAATGTAACGTGAAGAAACTACAAGGGATTCAAAGAATTTGCTGCGTAGGAATATGCGGAGCAATGAGGACCGCGCCGACGAGCGCCCTCGAAATTCTGCTATACATCCACCCAATAGATATCCAAATAAAATATGAGGCAGCGATCTCAGAAAGGAGACTAAGGGCATTGAATGAGTGGATTGAGGATGCACCTCAAACACAACATCAGAGAATATTGGAACACCTAGGAGGGTTCCTGACAACAAACTGTCAGACAGATCGCATCTCAGAAACACACGTGGTTGCGAACTGCACGACAAGAATAAAAGATAGACTCGGACAAGAGCACGACACACACACCCAAGATGGGAGAATAGTGGAGTGCAACACAGACCCATCCAAATCCGAGTTAGGAGTAGGCATAGGGATCTACATCCACAATCCGAGGACTGAGTTAGTATACCAATTACCTAAGTACTCAACGATTCTACAAGCAGAGATCAAGGCCATCACAGAATGCCTAGAATGGCTGCGGAACAGAATCACAGGAAAAACTATCTGTATTTTCACAGATAGTCAAAACGCAATTAGATCCCTCAGAGATGATAATGTCAAATCAAGGACCCTCATGTACTGTAAGGAAACAATAAATGAAGTATCGAGAAATAACGACATAGTTATAAACTGGATACCAGGCCACCAAGGGTTTCCAGGCAATGTCAAGGCTGACGAACTGGCTAAAATCGGAAGGGAATCCGACCAAAATACTCTGCAACTGTCTAAACCTTTTCTTGAGACAAAAAAGGAGTTGAGGGAATGGATGAAGACGACCCATGCCTTAAGGTGGCTAGAGGAACAGGTGGGAAGAACCACAAAAGAAACCTGGGGAAACCTCGATTACAATAAAACAAAGAGAATACTCGGGTTTAACAAAAATGAACTAAGTAAGCTAGTTGGGGTCATCACAGGACACACTAGTCTAAGGGCACACCTGTATAGAATAGGATGTTCCCAGAGCGACGAATGCAGGGCATGCGGAGAGGACGCCGAGACGGCGGAACACTTCCTGTGCCATTGCCCTGCTTTCTCGCAGGTCAGGAAAGTCCATTTAGGAGAGGACACTTTAGATGACCTATCGGCCGTCAAAGCAATAGACATAAGGAATTTAAGTAACTTTATAGAGGGGACCGAATTCCTAACGTAGGATAAAGGGGAAGGGAATTCGTAGACGAAATCAGGAGCGCACAACAGGCCGAATTGCTGGCCTAGGTGTATGTCAATGACATGAGACGATCATGGTGCATGACCGATCCTCCATTCAACCTAACCTAACCTAACCTAGTAGCAGAAAAAGGAATACGGAGAATCAACAAGAGACGGCATGTTCTACGCCTATGTCAAGATTCTGGACTATACAAACTCTCAAATTGTTGCGTTTGATTCCGGTTTAGCAAAAATTCAAGATGGTACCTTCAGGATAATCCATATCATTGACATCGACAAATATCAGGAAACAATAAACTTCCTACAAAACATCCTTTCCCAGAACATAACCAAACACCATTTCCTTCATCCCTTCCTAACCCATGAGCTGACAGGGATTCAAGGATACTTGGATCGTTTGAAGCCAAACGTGAAAAATAAACGATCATTAAATTTCATAGGCTCAGCGTGGAAATGGATTGCTGGAAATCCAGACCACGATGATTTTGAAGTAATAACTCAGAAAACTAATGAAGTTCTAGAAAACAATAATAAACAAGTTGTCATTAACAAATTGTCATTGGAAAAAATTAATGAGTTAACACAAATAACTAATGAAATAATAAAAGTATAAATTACAGTGATGTAAATAGAGATAGATTAAGTTCAATATTAAAATTTACAATAGAAATATTAAAACATGAAATTGTAAATATTCAGTACGCCATCCATTGGCCAAAAATAGGAATTGTAAATTCATTTGTACTTTCCTCTGATGAAATAAGCATTGTTAAAGATATCATAGAAAAAGATTCAATACCTTTTGTTAATATAGAAGAAACCTTTGAATTTGCTAAAATAAAAATTGCAACAAATAACAAATCCATTATTTACATTATAAGCATTCCAATGACAGACAACAATCTTTGTAATAAAATCCTTCTGAAACCCATCAAATTTGACAAGTTTGTAAATAAGTTGAATTTCACAAATGTACTAATGTGTAAACAAAAATTGTACGGAATTAAGAAAGAATGTAAGAAATATAATGATATAACTATCTGTAATAACATAAATTTAGAAAATACAGAAAACAACACCTGTCGATCTAATCTAATAAACAGTAGAACATCGAACTGCACAGTAGTTGACAACAGAATTGTACCAACAGTCGAGGAGATTTCTCCCGGGATAATCCTCTTAAATAACTTTAACGACACAATTTTCATAAATGATGATGCCCAAAAACGTATTGGGTCATACGTTATCCAATACAGTAACACAACATTAAAAATTTCCGATCAATCGTATTCCTTCTTTGAAGTGAGCCATATTCAACCATTACCGGCAATTTTGCAACCCAAAGAATCTACAATCAATGTAGAAGAGACGCTCTCTTTAGAGTCAATTAAAGAAATGCAGGTTAACAACACACAAGCCATAAACTTATTGGGAAGCAAGCACGAGTGGAGTCAAACCACAAATTTTGGACTTTCCTCCTTGTCACTAATCCTGATAATCACTTTCATTGTTAAATCCAAAATCTGCAAAAGAAAAAAAGAAGTAATCATCACCCCGTCTATAGTAAATTCATTTCCGTATGAAACACGCAATCATATTTTTATGCCAGAAATAACGGAACAACAGGGAATACGAAGAATTTCTCATATCTCATATTTTTGTTAACGTTATAATTATTCATCGACTCATTTTTCAATTTATGTTGCGCGTGCAAGAGTTCGATGACATTATTATTCACTTCATTTACCTGCGCGTGTGAAAACAACAAACTGGAGTCAATTTACCTGCGCGTGTGAAAACAACAAACTGGAGTCAACACAATAAGGCAATTATGCTGACATTACGTTTAAGAAATTATTGTACTGAAACGAACACACTTAAATCAATAATGCTTACATTGCATTTAATAAATAAGTTAAGACGCTTACTTATTAATTAAATAAACGATTGGATCCCCGTTACTGTTAACTGTCGAATTCTCCAATCACACTGATAATATAAAACAGCTTTGCACATCAAAATAAAAGATAACATATACAAAATAATTCCGTTATCTTTACGTTTGAAATTCTCATCTATCAGAAATCTCAACGAATTCCTTCAGACATTTCTGCATAAGCAAAAGTAAATAATTCCCAGACTTCTCTCAGAGGTCGTATAGAAATGTCTGAACACACGAAATTTAAAATTCGCTCAGAATATTAAATCAGAAATCGTTACGATTTCTTGCCGACATAAAGGGTGTTTTTTATTGAGGTATAGAACTTCGAATTTAAATAAAACACAAGAAAATCGTTTTAATGTCCATCAATTTGGCTTTATTGGAAGGATAATTTTATGCCATTAATGTTTAAATATGATTTCGGGCATGTTGCCGCCGCGGCTGGCTCGAATAAAGCCAATTCTACAGGTCCAATTTCAATTTTGTGATGAAAATCAGCATCGAGATGAATCTCATTTTCGGCCCATACACCAAAATCACGACGCATGGTCTCGCGGCTTTAATTCTTGCACAAGCTAGATCTTGTAAGGTCGCAAGCCAAGATCTTTGCGCAAAATCTTCCATAAAGTTGATTGACAAAGCTCCAATTGCTGTGCACGGTGGCGAATCGATTCATTCGGACGGAGCTTGCGGTGAACTTCGCGAACTGAACCATTACTTTCGAAATAAATTTGCACGATTTGCAAGCGTTGTTCTTTTGTCAACCTGTTCATGATGAAATGGCAAACCAAACTAAATATTAATCACTTGACAGCTGACAAAATGGCCGCCAGTTAAAAAAGTGATGCCAACTTAAAGTTCTATACCCCAATAAAAAACACCCTTTATATACACAAGACTTCGTCTCGAATTCCGAACAAAATCTGTTTGATGTGTCGCAAGACATCAGATATTGTGCAGAATTGTCCGATATCAGACAAAGACGGAAACTTTTTGTTGCTGGGAAACCAGCCAACAATTTCTGCAGAGTTTTCTAATAATATATTTTATATATATATGCGAATACTCTGCACATTCTCGGATGGGAATTTTTGTTTTATTTTCGGAGAACTGGTTTTTGTGTTGTGTACATGCCTTTGTTTGTTTTTCAAGTCTTCGAACAGCATTCGCAGAGTTCACTTATGTGGTGGATGACATTTTTTTTGTTATTTTTTAGAGCCGACTGTGTAATGTATTCCACATACCAAGTATTCGATCATGGATACGAATAGACGGATATATTTTATTACACATTTGGTCAGAATTTTGAACGAGGAGTCAATAAAAACGTTCAAATGCCATAAGACATCAGATCATAATTCGGTCAGGATAATATATGGAGTGGTTGAGGCGTTCTATGGCCGAACCGTCGCACATAGGATTATTTCACATCAAAAACGGGACAAAATTGAAACCAAATATACATTTTGTTTACCTCCGATAACAGTTTTATCAAGAGGCCAACCCTCAACTCCCCCGCACATGCACCACAACAGCAGTCGGAACCCAGTCATCGTACTGTACGCGTGTCTTATTCTCGGCGGTCTTGTTTATGTTTATCAGTTTTCTATGCAAAAATGGCTTCATGTAGCAAACAACATGAAATAACCTATTCCGACATGGATATAGAAGGTAAGTACTATATACTAAAGTATATTTCATTAAGTTTCTTCCAAATTCTCTACATGTATAGTAGGCGTATAACTTTTTACAATTTTTGCTAATACGAAAAACGGCATACCATAGTCGATAGAGCATAAAAAAGTATGAACCCTCATTATTTTTTTTTTTGCGAAATTGCAAAAAATTTCCGCGCAAAACGAAATTACTTTTTTATCAGAACTGCTGAAAAAAACAAAAAAAATTTTGTACAGTGTACACTGTACAAAAATCTGGTTTTCCGATCATACTTTCAACAAAAATAATTTCGCCACACTACAGAAATCATTGGCCGGCTTCACAAAAGCAAATGAATGTTTTCTCAGACATTGGATAAATAAACCATCAGCTATTGAGGAAGTTCAGCTAAGTAACATCTGCGCAGAGCGTGCAATTAAAATTGTGCAAGAGATTTTACCATTGTGTAAATCATCAGATACTTTAAACTTAAAACTTATTTCATATAACAATTGACAAAAATAAAAATATTAAAAAAAATTAAAAAAAAAATCTGACTTTTTTTAGAAATCCATTTTTGCGCGGAACGTTTTTGAACCGAAATCACCTAAAAAAGTGATATTCATTACTTGTACAATATTTGCCACCACGTGGTGGTATGCCAAATTTTTCGTAAAAATTAGTTATATGCCTAATGTATAGCCATAAATGAACAGCGGCACTTTTTGAGTCATTTTTTAAGAAATTTGAAATATATTAGTGTTTTTATTTATGTGTTTTTGTGGGCATTAAATTTAGACTCTAAGCAAGTAGAAACATGAATTAAAAGTCCCCCTAACGTACCCCATACTTGCGCAACTAACTCCATGTCCACCCGAAGTAACAAGTGTTCTAGCCTGTTCTTTGAAATATTTCTAGACCAGTTTCAAAGAAAGGTGGTCGGCGGGCCGTAATACTAATAACAGATTCGTAGAAAACAGTATGGAATGGCGTAATATTTCACTGGAACTACCTAATTGGACCCACGACCAATAAAAAATTCGGAGAATTTTGTGATCGAAGCAAGCGTCGAAGAACAAAAGAATAACGAGAATAAACGAAAAAACGGTACCTGTTGCGGAATGGAGGTACGCTACATGCGTGAGTCAATATACTTCGAGGAATGTTGATGCGTCTAAGATTATGAAAGAAATTACGCCTACGACAGCTAAAAAGTTCAGAAAGGCAGTATCGTCAGCTAAAAAACTCCTATTGCGAGAAAATTTACACCACAAGAAGAATTAGCTTTTTTTGTAGTACGTAATTTTACAAGAGGGCAGTGGGAATTAATGGTGGCCAAAAATAAATCTATGTTTGCGAAAAAGGAGTGTTATCCCGCCGAAGAATATAGCATAGAAGTTACAGAAACTAGCTTTGAAGTGGAACTTCAAGCTTTGCTGGACCATACGGCTTTGCGACTACTTCAGTATTTAATAGATGTGTTTGAACATTATCAGAGTTGGAGAAACAACATCTTACCTTAATATCAAAATGGGGCTGTGATGGATCTAATCAGATACAGTTTAAGCAGACATTTGCCAACACTGGCGACGTACCACCTGTTAGAGAGGTTGTTTCAATTAATGGATAGACAAGAAAAATTGTATGGCAAAATTCAGTGGCTTCTTCAGTGAGATTCTGTCGTCCTATCCGGGCTGAGTTTATTAAATAAACAAAGGATATCACATAAGATATTGAACAACAAGCTAGGAATCTCAAAGAAACAACTGCTGGCAGATTCCGTTAAAATAAATCTTCCATTTTGCTCACAATGGTCGATGGAAAGGTGTGCAATGACGCGACAGAACAGAAAATACAAATAAGCTTCAAAGAAGATATGGGCCATCTTGTTGACATACCCAAAGTCGTTTACGGCAATAGTAACGACTGAAATACGTCGAGAAGATTTTTTGACAATCCGGAATGCTCATCTCGGATTACTGGAATAAAATAGATTTGATAAATAGATTCTTTAATCATTCTCGAAGTGATATCAAGCGGATATGATATTGATTCTGCAAAATACAATGACTTTGCTCACACAACTGCCAAACTGTTCGTGGAACTGTATGGTTGGCATCCCATGTCACCTACAGCCGGAGGGAAATCTGATGTTTTTGTCGACACGTCGTATAGACTTCGGACCGAACTCTAAATTAATATCTTGGAGAATTTTAACCGAATTCTGAAGTGGTTTCTTATGGACTTCGGATGTGTTTGCCGACTCGTCGTTCTGAATTCTGACCGAGTTCTGGTCTGATGTCATATGGCATTCGAATGGTTTTATTGACTCCTCTGACCGAATTCTGAAGTAATGTATACAATTACTTAGTCTGCCTTTTGCTAAATTGACAAATATCCGTCTCCATGATCGAATACGTGGTATGTGGAATACATTACACAGTTAGCTCTAAAATAAAACAAAACTATTTTCATCCACTACATAAGTGAACTCCGCGAACGCTGTTAGTTAGTTAGTTTTCGAACAAGCAGAAAACAAGATACAAAATAAAAACGAAAAACATGGAAAAATTCCTAACGGTAAATATTTTAGACATATATTTCAGAATTCCTTTAGAATTCGTTCGGCCAGATGGTTCTAACAAAATCTAAAAAATAGTCCTCAGACATGTAGTTCAGAAATCATACAGAATTCGTGCAGACCTGTCGGTAGAAAATATCACTCAGAAAAGTCTAACAGAATTTGGAAATAAATCGGTAAGAATTGTCAGAAGATATCAGACATTTTTCAGACGTGTCTGATGTCCGACATTTGGTTTGCTGAACACTTACTTTTGTAAGATCAACAACCTGTTGTTGGTTTTGACCTGCGGAGGTATCCCTGATGATATATTAGAAATAGAGAATATGGCAATGCAGCATGTTTCTCTGATTTTCATCGAAAATAATTTTTGTTTTATTTGATTTTATTTTGTTGCAACCGCTACGGTGGTTAGTTAACTAACCACCCTATATTCCAAAAGCCTGAAGCAAAACTTTTCTTTTATTTTATAATAAATAAACCTATATTAAACCAAAAAAACAGTTTTTTTGTTTATGAAATAAAAATTGTAAAACTGTGGCCCAAAGAGTTAAATGATTTGCAAGCACTTCTATCTTATGCGTGCCTCCTCTAGTTCGTGATACCAAGGATCTGTATGTTTTCTCCCACTGGGTCCTTCCACGGTAGTCTCGGTATTCTCTGTTTGCGTCCAAAATATGGTTCGCCAAATAATATTTGTAAACGTATGGTATCTATAAAATATTGGCTAAAATAGGTATGAGGATGACATTTGGATCGCGTGATACTATTATACGGACGAACGCAATCAATGGTGGAGTTTATATGAGACTAAACAAATCTCAAATGTTTTATTATAATATTTTGCAATATGACAACCATGAATTCTGTAATCTCTATTTTTCTTTCTACACATACAATTATTATCGAACGTTTTTATATATTTTTGTACACAGGTTACATCCTATCTTTACAATTTCGCAGTGTATTATGGCTGGGGATGCAAACCACATCAGAATTCGAATTGATTCATAAATCATAGAAACAAACATTTTATTGTATTGTTGTTTGTTTTTATTATGTCATATGTTTTTATTATTGCGTTGTTTTAAGAGTACGTCATACTCGAATGCTAGCTAGATTAATTTTGATGTAATTTATTTTTAATAAAAATAAAAAAGATACCGACATCGTTAACATTTCTTTAAGATTGTCTGTACATACATACATCCCATTTCTTTGCGAAAAACGTGTGAAAGGTTAACAGAATTCTGAAAGATTTGTAGGGGATATTCGGTAACTTTTGCAGATTAATCCAGTCTGATTACAAGTCTGAAGAAAATCTGAACTTTTATTTTCTTAAATTCCTATTGTTGTGCAGAAATGTCTGTAGGAATTCGTTAAGATTTCTGATGAATACATCAAACGTAAAGATAACGGGTTTCTTCTGCACATGTTCTGTTTTTATTTGATTAATGTTGTCATCAGTGTGATCAAAGAATTCGACAGTTACAGCTGCAGTGCGTGTTAATAGTTTCGTGTAGTTTTTCAGAAAAAAAATAAAGAAAGGCAAAAGAGTTTAAAATATATACTAAATCCGGAAGAGGTTGATAAAAGTTCTCCAGGTTCCTTAATTCCTTCATTACACACTGTCACAGAACAAGACGTGAGCCAGTGTGAAGTATTTGCAAAAATATATATATATATTTTTGTAGGCAACCACTCAGGTGTTGCCCCCTATAAATGCAATGCATTGTGTTAGCGGAAGGAAATAAGGGTATCGAAAGGAGGAAAGAGGGAGTAGTGTTTGTTGACAATTGTTTTGAATTTCTGAATGCCACAACTGGCAGGAAACCCATTTGCTGGAAGATTATTCCACTAAAGAACGAATTTTCTTTATAGTCACAATGAACGAATGAGAGACCCTGGATAGCCGCGTATTCCGACTAAATGTTCTAACTTCAGGGACTAGTCAACGGATATCTGACGAACAGATACAGTTACAATATTTATAGAACAGCGATATACAACCCACATTCCGGCGACGCTGAAGGGAGACAATAGAGTTGGATACCCTAATATCCCCAATCATCACCACCGCTCTCCTCTGTACACGGTCCAAAAGCTGCAAAGATGTCTTTGGAGCTCCTGCCCATATATGGGAGTTATATTCCATTTTAGGCCAGATGTAGGTGGTGTAAATATTTACGAGATCAGATGGAGTAAAGTATTTCTTGCAGTGCTTCAAAAAGCCTAAACACTTGAATGCTTCTTTAGACACATCGAATATATGGCTATCCCAGCGAGCATCACCCTGTATCTACATGCCCAGAACATCAAGAGTATCTGATACGTCGATATCCACACCACCCATAGAAATTGACGACGGTGCTGGATGAGTGGAACGTTTGTGTGACAACAAACAGCACTGGGTCTTTTGTGCATTAACATCTTCATTTGGCCGCACTCACATATCATCGCCACATAGCGTTTAAATGAGTCGTTCATCGTTTGCCTTTTGTCCTCTACCTCCGAGGGACTTGGCCGATGTTCAAATGAGTACGAATGACAGAGCTTGCTGTCATCCGCAAAGGAGTAGATTGGGTTCACAGTCTGCCCCAAGAGGTCGTCAATGATAATAACAAATAGAGAAGGAGAGAGGACAGAACCCTGTGGCACTCCTGCGGTCCACATATGCTCGTTGGATGAAACCCCACCTATAACAACTCGTATAGATCGATCTCTGAGAAATCTGTTCAGATTTTTGCTAGATTTTTCGGCAACATTCCCAGAATTTTCCTCAGATTTCATATCAGAATTCTAACAGACATCTGACAGAATTCTGTCAACCCTTTCACACGTTTTTTTGTATAGAAGTCGGACAGAAATCGGATGTCGTCAACAATTGCTTGCTGGGAATTTAATATATTAATCTCTGCTTTAGAATGTAGTTTAATTGTATTTGTATGTATCGATTGGTACAAATTGTCTACAGCAGAGATATGTGAATTTAGTATCATTTAAATGTTTACTGGGTGTTTTTCAAAACATCAAGACAAACTGAGTATCAATAAAGTAATGATTTTTTCAAGTGATTTTACCAGACTTATCACAATTTTTTTGGATGTATCGACATTCATTCATTATTGGCTTTCAGAACGATCCTCTTCTTACACAACTTTGTACTACCCTCTAAAAATAATGTTTGTTTCTTGCTGACTTAGGTTGGCTTTACAACCAGTTGTTGATCTTGGCTTGCTTAATAACTTTAAAATTTGCATGTAAGCAAACATTAAAAAACGAGTTACCACTATTAATTTTAGGAGTACATATCATATTTTATCATATCATATTTTAATCATTAACTTTTTTTATTAATTAATTAAATTTGAAATCTCTATGTTCCACAAGGTATTAAATTAAATTACGTCGACTCATTTAAATGTTATGCTATACGAAAATTGTGTGTAGGTTAAAAGTAAGAAACCAGATAGTCATTGAAGATAAATACATAAATGGTGTTCCAAATACCTTTTTTTTTAATTAAAAAAATATAACAAAAATCACATTTTCACAATCACAGTTTATTTTAAATAGTAATCATTTCTATTGTTTGTGAAATAAAATGAAATTTGTAAATTTCCAATATCTAATTCAAGAACACTTTTTTTATATTCCTACACTACGTATTTTTGAAGCAAACTGTTTTTTACGACTGTTTTTAAAAACTTCTATAACTCGGCGTGAATAATATAAACCCGGTTTAGAGTTTCTACATCATTTAAAAATTCCGAGATCCCTTAGCTTAGAGATTACTCTCTCATAAGTGAACACCTGAGGAACTGAGAGTTGTGCCCGCTTATGAGAGGTGTCCGCTTATGGGAGAAGTACACTAGAGGACTAAAGCGGATTTGTACTGAAAAAAGTGTCCGTTTATGAGAGGTGTCCGCTTAATCACATTTTCACAATCACAGTTTATTTTAAATAGTAATCATTTCTATTGTTTGTGAAATAAAATGAAATTTGTAAATTTCCAATATCTAATTCAAGAACACTTTTTTTATATTCCTACACTACGTATTTTTGAAGCAAACTGTTTTTTACGACTGTTTTTAAAAACTTCTATAACTCGGCGTGAATAATATAAACCCGGTTTAGAGTTTCTACATCATTTAAAAATTCCGAGATCCCTTAGCTTAGAGATTACTCTCTCATAAGTGAACACCTGAGGAACTGAGAGTTGTGCCCGCTTATGAGAGGTGTCCGCTTATGGGAGAAGTACACTAGAGGACTAAAGCGGATTTGTACTGAAAAAAGTGTCCGTTTATGAGAGGTGTCCGCTTAAGAGAGGTGTCAGCAATGAGAGAGTACACTGTAGTTGCAAGCAAAGTTCGACTTTTCCATAAATTTACACAGTAGATTTTTAGACTTTTTTGGATTTACATGACGACTTTCTGACTTTCTATTTGAAAATAAAAACAAAGTAATTGCTGTGTATTAATGGACAAAATACCGTACAATATTAAGTTTAAAACTAAACAAAAAGGTGGCATCAATACCTTTTAATGCCATAATATTAAAAATGTACATTTACAAAGGTATAGCAAAATTAATTGTATCGTAAGCGCCCCGGTAGGCGAGTGGTTGCGTGCTTGCCTATCAGCGTGGGGGTTGTGGGTTCGATTCCCACCAGAGGCTTTGGTCTGTCGCTGCAAAAATCTAAACATATGGTCTTTGTCACCCGGTTTACCCTTGGACCCAAAATTAGAATATAAATTTACTTTGTATTGTAATTAATAATAAATAAAATAAAATAATTGTATCGTAAGCTCCAAACAACTTTTTGATTGTGTTGAGTTCTGCGTTGAATGATGTTATTAAGTAGTTACAATATTAATAGGCAAAGTAATTAACTCCCTTTGGAAATTCAAAACAGTCGAAGGTGGCTAAATTTCAGTCGATTTGAGTCAATAGCAATGGCGGCGGCGTAAAATTGAAAAAACAGATTTGGAGCGGGCAATTGTGAACAAATTGGTGATGACAAAAATTGTACCAAGCGGGGCGAATTTCTAAAGGGCAACGATGTATTGGACGTACTAAAATTAATTTGTATCAGCATATTTACGTTAATGCATTTGTATCATACATTTTTCAATAGTCGATTAATCGAGTTTTCGTAAGTCGACTTGATGGTCTTATTATGATGCTAACCTGGGTTTTGCTGAGTAATAGTCGTACACACAACCTACAACAGCACGGCCGATTTTAATGTGTACAAAAATAAAAGTTAAAATTTTAAGGAGTGCGGGTCGGAATATTTTTTTGTCCGTCCGTCGCGTTTTTGTGCTTTGTGTTATTTTTTTCTTTATTTTCACTAAATAACAAATAGTCATTCCATGAAACAAATAATAAAAATCCATTTACCCATATTTTAGATTCATGATGTGTATTAACCTCCGAGTATGTTCAATTTGTCATTATTGTTTGAATTTGTTACTAACAATAAAATAAGCATATTGCGTACGTTACTGGCGTAAAGGAAACATTAGAAGTAAATACTCCGTTTTGTTAACTACGCAACATACAAATGGAAAATTGTTGCAGAACTGACAATTCTCGTCGGCCTGCAAGGTGGAAATACGAGGTATCCATGCTATCTTTGTGAATGGGACAGCCGAGCACCAAATCGACATCAACGCAAGAAATGGCCACCACGTTACCTCAAATTGGTAGCAAAAATGTCCTAAACATCCCTTCGGTGAATTCTGAAAAAAGAATTTTGCCACCGCTGCATTTGAAACTAGGCTATATGAAGCAATTCATAAAGAAGTTGGATGTAGACAGCAAAGCTTTTCATCATCTGAACGCAACTTTTCCACGACTAAGTGAAACAAAAATATTGTTTTTTTAAATTGCTGACAGTATTTGATGGTTTTTAATTCCTTTTCGCTTCGCGTAGGTATTTTTATAGGACCACAGAATGGAAGGCTAATGAAAACTGACAATTTCAAAACATCGATTAAACATTTTTGAGCGTGCACTAAAAGATTAAAATAAATATATAAATAAATTGAAGTAGCTTGATATGTTCTATTTAATTGTACAGTACTTAGAGAAACTTTCAAATACGCTGATAAGCAAATTAAAACTTGGTATGTCAAGTATGACACGTTTAAAGACTTAAGTTTCTTCTTTATAAAACCGGTAAAAAATTAAAATCAGTGGATATTTGACGAGTGGATTATGGACGTATTAGTGGGTTCATATGCGAAAAAACGTTTTTTTACCGTTATTTAAAATTGCGATGTGCACCAAAATGCCACAATGTTACATTTAACTATATCTACAACCTACGCTATGTCCCATCCCAGAAGGATTCTTTTAATTTTTTTTGCCACAGTGTATAATCATACATAGTCATAAAATATACCGATTTTTATAAGTACAAGTTCCGTTGATGTTTATTGAAGTATGATGAAATCAATACAAAAAAAACACTCGCAGTTAAACGGCTGAAAGTGAAAAAAAAATTTTTTGTGATGTTTTGGTACATTTATTAATCAATTCTATATCTATCCATAGATATACACTGTGTTAGCGATAGGAAAGAAGGGTATTGGAGGGAGGAAAGTAGTGTTTGACAATGTACGGAATCTAGATCTTTGGAATCTAGGTCTCAACAACATCCTAACAGAGCTCACCTGGGGCCAATCCCTGAAAATTCCATTCATTGCGAAGATATTTTGAAGTATCTCAATAGTTGAATATGACGATGGGGCAGACGAGCATAAACCGACTTCCGCCCACTTTGATTTTGAATTCACTACGACCAAAAAATAGTATCCTTGGTACGGACCCGCGTAGTCAATGGGGTTTCGCTGCCAGTTTTGTTCCGGTTCCTCCCATGAATGTATACTTATTTTTGGAGGATTTTTTTTATGGCTGCACATGCTGAACAGGAACGCACAAATGCTTCGATGTCCTTATCAATTGGGACCGCATAAACGTATCTTCTGGCCAGCTGCTTCATTTTTGTAATTCCGATGTGCGTGTGATGAAGTTCTTTTGCGCAACTCACAATTTTTGAGAGATTTACATCATTACTCGTTTCTTCTCTCAGTGAATCTAATGTTAGTTTTAAAGAGCTTATTTGATAATAGTTGAAAAACATATAAAACGAACCTCCATATTAATAAAATGTTACTGGTTCGCACCAGAAGAAACTGATGCTGTGGAAAGACAATCAGCATTAGCGTTATCTTCATTTTTCTTTGTCCCCACTTCATAGCCAACCTGTTAAAAAAGCTACATTACGTTGAAGTCTTTTGTGGTAACTTTGAGTTTTTACCATTTCGGGAAATCCCGAATCTCGAGAATATTTCTCGAGAAATCTATTTTCTTTTACAAAATTGTTTGTTGACAAATATTAATAGAAAAAACAATTCTTTCAATCCCTGGAAGCACCAAACTGTAACGGCCATTCTGTTACACAGAATCGCACACTACATGACATAGCAACAAGCTAAAGCAACCATACTGTTACGCAGAATAATAAGTACAATTTTGAATTATTTTTGTTTGCTTTTTTTTTAATTATTTTTGTTAAACTTTTTTTTTAAATTATTGAAATAGTAATATTTTCAAATATTTTTTTATATTACATATTTATACTTTTCACTGATTTTATATTTTCCCGATATTTCGAGAATTCTCGAGAATTGAAATTTTCGTTATTTCGGGAAATCCCGCATCTCGAGAATTGACTTTTCCGTTATTTCGGGAAATCCCGAATCTCGAGATCGGGATTTTTTCGGGAACTACCCTAAATGCAAATTGAAGAGATAATTCTGGAGTACACGGTCGCTGACAATTTCTCTTTTTAATGGATTAAAAACGCCTTCACATTCTTTTGTCCACTTGGAAGATGAATTATTCTGGAGGAATCGTCGTAACGGTGCCGTAATTGTTGAAGCATTCGGTATAAATCTAGCGTAATATGTTACCATACCCAAAAAACGACGAACACCCTAGACCGATTCAGACATTGGCAATCCACTTCAAAAGTAACACTTCAATCAAAATTTTTGCATAATATCGTTCAGAATTGGATTGGTTATAATCGGTTTGATATACATCGATATATCGTGAAAATACCATATTTATCTCTGTCAACTTGAACGCGATTCGTATGATTCCCTCTCGCTTCAGGATTACTTAAAGGGCAGGCATTAGGACTTTCCGCCAAAAGAGTGGAAATGCAGACTTTCGCTACATTACCCATTTTATTGCATGAAATGCATTTTAATTTATTTTTATTTGTTTTGTATTCTTTAGCAAAATTGTTATTTTTGCCACACCGCATAACCCAGCTATACCTAATTCTTGTTAGGATAAATTTTATTAATGTCCAAGTTCCAAGGATTTGTTGAAGTGTTGGCCAATTCCCTTGCGTCTACTTCTGCTGTTTTAAGTACTAATGCCTTGGCTACTATTTCATTGAATATTGATGAGTTAGACATAAGGAGTTGTTCTCTGAAGCCACTGTCAGAGATTCCCCTTATAAACTGTGCTCTGAGAAACACATCAGCAATTGAGGCCTTACACTTGCACGGACAGACAAATTCACAATCATTTACATCTGCACGAAGTGCTGTTACAAATTTCGCCACCGTCTGTTGTGCCACTTAAACGTTCCTCGTTGGTGCCAAATACGTCTCAAGGAGTTGCAGTAATTCATCGTAATTAAGGCAAGTTGTCGTCTTTGGAGCCGCCAATGACGTTACAATGCTGAAATTCTCCGGCCCGATTGAATTTAAAAGCCACTTGGCACAAAATTCCTTATCGGAGTTGATATTATTCAATTCCACGTAGTTTTTACAAGATAATAAAAGATGTAACAAGTTGTTAACCCAAATTTTTTTCTTTTCAGTTGGAAGTCTGACATTGACGAAAATGGATCGCTTAACTATCACACAACGCGAAAAAATTATTAAAACCTACTACAAAAATGGTGATTCTGGCACAGCCCCATATCGTGCTTAAGGAGGAGATTATGGTTATGAAGCACGTTTCTCACTCGGTGGGTATGTTAATAAACAAAATTGTCGTAGTTGGGGTTCTGAGAATCCTCATGTAATTGAAGAGAGGCCATTACACCCAAAAAAAGTCACTGTTTGGTGCGCTTTTTGGTCTGAAGGTGTGATAGGACCTTACTTCTTCCAAAACGACGAGGGCTATTGGAGAATATGTGGTTTCAACAAGACGGTGCCACATGCCACACAACTCGAGCGAATATAGCTTTATTGCAAGACACATTTCCTGGCAGCGTAATTTCTCTTCGTGGCGACATCAACCAAGATCATGCGATTTCACACCATTAGACTTTTTGCGACAGTGGCATTATCGCTTTCACCATTCTGACACACTGACTGATTGAAGAAAATTATGTATCGTAATTTTACACGTGATATATAGCAAAATAGAATAATAAATACCATAAAGTGTTTGCGATATTTTTGGCTAACAATTTTTTTTTGACGTATTTCCTTTTTCTACCCGGTATTCATAAAAAAAACAATTGTCAAAAATATCTCTTAAGCGGCTATTACACAGGCATACATCTCTGTAGACATATATGATGGCAATTCCAAAATAATAAATGATTTCCAAGCACTTCGTTCTTGTTCGTGCTTTTTGCAGATCGGCATAACGAGGATTTGCATGTCTTCTTCCACTTGTTCCGTCCACCGGAGTCTCGGTCTTCCCTGTCTGCGCTTTCGTAGTATTTGTCGTCCAACGCCGTTTTGGAGGACATGACAAATCCATTCGACGGACATGACCCAGCCAGCGCAATGGCTGTATTTTGATGCGCTTAACTACGTTAATGTCGGAATGTAGCTGATACAGCTCTCGATAACACAGATCGGGCCATAGATTTTGTCATAGATAAGATCTGATTTGTACCACAACAAACAATTAAAAACAACAAAAAAAATTAAAAAATGTAACCGATTTCCTCCTTTTGTAAAAATATTCCGTTGATAACAATAGCCGCAACAACATTCCTCTTCATTGTCATGCTTTTGCGTCCAAAATTTCTGCTCACTGTTGTGCCGTCAGCGTCCCACATTATAG
The DNA here is from genome assembly GCA_958296145.1 of Hydrotaea cyrtoneurina. Taxonomy (NCBI): domain Eukaryota; kingdom Metazoa; phylum Arthropoda; class Insecta; order Diptera; family Muscidae; genus Hydrotaea; species Hydrotaea cyrtoneurina. The sequence goes on along the minus strand of OY282512.1, from coordinate 59,108,678 downwards.
TAGCACAACGAAAGGTATGCCATCACACATTTAAAATTAATCTGAATTGGTCTTTTATTTAAACACGAGTTATTTTTAATTATTAGTTTTTTCTAAAATAAACAATAAAAAGGTTTACCGATTCGACTACTGCCATACTTGGTAATCGTATTGGTACATCATTAAGTTATAAAAAGTCCAGTGAAAACGGCAAATTGATTAAAATGTATATAGCGTAGACAGACGACAGCAACAGCAGACTTAATTTAAATTTACTTGTGCATTATCTGCATTTATACTGAATTTAGGTACTTCAATATGGGAACATTGTCACAATTAACGGCATAGACACATCGGCTGTTGTAAATTTTTTTGCTATTGTGTTTACTAAATGCCAAAACTCTCGTTACTGTTAACGCTGTCGTCGTCTAGACCCTGGATGTAAAATCGTTTTATTTTAATTTTTACTTTCCGCTATCTAAAAATTTACTTTTTCGATCCCGACAGTACCAAAATCAAAAAAGATGATTACATCATGATCATCAAAATCAACTTTATGATGCTTAAACCAAGGTCCAGTTTTTGACTTGTTAATGCTGCAAATTTCAAAGTTATTACAACTTTTGATGTTATTAGACCCCAGTGTGGTATTTCAATTAGTTATTGTGCATTTTTAACTAATATACGTTTGTGATACAATTATAGCAAAGAGACTCAGTGTGATACTTCAATTACTTATTGTAATTTGTACATTTGTAATTTCAACTACTACGCTACTATTTGACGAATAGGTAATTCCAACACATTTCGACACAGTCAACGACCCGACACCTTTCGATTAGCATGAAATGTATATCGTAGTTTCTAGTCTTCCGTTCGAATTCTACGGCAGAATTGTGTCAAAATTCAAAATAATTTTTGCGTTATGGCTCGTTGAATTTGGTATTGAAAGGCAATATCTGGAAAAAGGACCAGCATTTTAAAGTATTGGGTATAATTTTAATGCTTGTATAAACAGCTTTAATATTAGTCAATATGGAAGTTAGTCATTGTGGCTCAATGAGGCTTAAAACTGTAAAGTATCCTTTATCCTTGATTACCCTGACATAACATATCTCTAATTTTTCCTATTGTTGAAACAGCGGAATGAGCGTTACACTTCCCCTCCAATCAGCGCAAAACAAAATGCTTTACTTTATCTTTTTCTCTTTCTCTATGATCACGAAGAGCACGTACGGACTCATTCCTTTTCTTTATATTCTTTTTTTTTCTAAGTTATTATGTACACAACGCGTGTCACAGAAGCTCATGAAGAGCAGCTTTATGTACATTTGTTTCGATTTTTGCAAGTAATAAATAGGTATAATTATAAAATTGTTTACACCCGGAAAGAAAATGGATCAAAATCCCAATCACTGTAGTGTAATTTATTTAGAAATTAAACTGAAAAATTAGTTATTTATATTTTTTTTTTATTTTAACAGTTAAATTCTGTTGACTGTGAAAAATATTTAGTCTGGTAAGGCCGATAGCCTTAGTAATAAATAAAGAAATAAATATTTAGTCTGTACTTTTCCAATGCATAATGGGTTGACATAATGAATTGCTTGTATTTTAGGAACAGATTTCAGTTGTTCTTCCCTTGTACAATCTTCTTGTGAAACGTAAACTTCATATTTTTTGCCCTTGTATACATTCCAAAAGGAGTGTTCATTGAACTTTCCGTGTTTTGAATACTTGCCCGTGATACAAGTATTTGAAGTGTACCGACAACACCGTCACAAATATTTTTTGTCATGAATGTACAAAATTAATTTTGTTTTTGTATTGAGCGGCTAACCCGTCAGAAAAGTAGTATACTTTAGAAGGCATTTTTTTTTTGATGGCCAACACTCAGGGGATGCCCCCTATAAATGCAATGCATTGTCTTAGTGGAAGGAAATTAGGCTATCGGAAGGAGGAAAGAGGGAGTAGTGTTTGTTGACATTTGTTTTGAATTTCTGAATGTCACAACTGGCAGGAAACACGTTTGCCGGAAGATTATTCCGGTTCGGCTAAAGAACGAATTTTCTCGATAGTGCGTCGTCCGGTCAACCGGCCATTTCACAATGAACGGTTGTGTTTCATAATATCGGATATGTCACCAAATTTGATCTATCCATTTGATTCCAAAAATTATGTTATGACCGTCAAAGTAATAATGTTGAACAGACCTAATACGTTGACATGATTTTGACACAATCATAAAAGTAGAATCAATTTTCAAATTTCATGCAAATCGGCTTCGAAAACATTAATTTTTGTGTCGATTGTTTTAGACTTACCCAAATATTTATATTAGCTCTGTGGATGAAAGTAAAAATAATTTTACTTTGGGGTTATTTTTATTGTAAAGGGTTATCCATTTTGCGTTTTCAAAAGTAAACGTAAATAAAACACATATAAAATATTTTATTTTTCATATTTCTTTTTTATTATAAAGTTTGAACGTTGACATTATGTGTGAAACACTACATCATTTAATTGACCATAAAGTGTTGCAAGCATTGATTCTTTTAAGTTAATTTGGACAACTTTTGTCACATATTGGGCGGTATCTCAGCCATAACTTGACGAATGTTGTTTCTTAAGTGCTCAAGAGTTAAAGGATTGTGTGGCATGGGACACAGTCTTGTTGAAACCACATGTTCTCGAATTCTTTAATAGCAGGCAAAAAGTCGGTTATCATACGACCATAACGCTCCGAATTGACGGTAAGAGTCGTTCCCTCGTCGTTTTCGAGAAGTAAGGTCCAAGCACCCATTCCACGTATCTACGACGTTGTGAATGGTCAACTGGCTTCAGTTGTTGTGTGAGCTGGACTTTAAATGGATTTAGGTGTCGATCCAAATGCAAAATACGCCATAATGTGCCGTAAGACAGTCCTAATTCCTGAGAACGACGAGGAATCGACACATTCGGCAACACTTTCACTTACAGCAGCGATATTTTCAGCGGAACGATCGAAACGATGATGCACAGGCCTTAAAATATCTGTATAATGTACATTCTGCTGTTGATTTGGGATTTAAGACATTCTCTGGGAATGATATACTGAAAGGATTATCAAGACTTAGTGAATCTACTAAGATAGGCATTGACGGTCTCTCAGTCCATTTTCTTAAAAAATATAGTTCGTCTATTTGTTTTCCATTGAAATTATTTTCAATTTATCCATTCGTATTGGAGTTGTTCTAGATGCATGGAAAGTTTCTTCGTCTGGTCGGAGAGGAGATATCTGAAATTACAGACCTATTTCTAAACTGTCTAATGTTTCTAAATTATTTGAACATGTTATATATGAACAATTATTTTACTCAGTTTCTCATTTTCTGTGTGATGCCCAACAAATTTAACAAATATTCTTGTTTTCACTAATTACTGTATATCCAACTTTGAGTTAGGCTGCCAAGTAGATTCAGTTTATATGGATTTCTGTAAAGCTTTTGATCGTGATTTCCATTCTATTCTGCTTATGAAACTGTCTAAAATGGGCATACATTATTCTTTAATCTATTTATTCAAATCCTACAGGCGTTGCTTTGTATCTATTGATAATTGCAATTCGGACTACTATTTGGCTACTTCAGGGTAGTGTTTTAGGGTCACTTATTTTCATTTTATTCATTAATGATATAGTTAACTGCTTTCATTTCTGTAAATTCCTTTTATACACCGATGACATAAAGTTGTTTTCTGGAATGTCTACTGTCCAGGATTCTTTTCGTTTTCAAGAAGATATTGATAGACTATTCAGTTGGTGTGAATTAAATCATTTTCCATTGAATATTGCGAAATGTTTTTATTTTCCCTTTGGAGGACGCATACGAATGATTAATTCTCAATATTACATCAACAATGAAATATTGAAAAAGTTAATAATACTTTGGATTTAGGTGTTGTCTTTGATCCAAAATTAAGTTTTAATTTAAGGCCTACTCAGTTCTGGCTTTTATTAAACGTAATAGTAAGGATTTCATTAATCCTTATACTCGTAAATTGATGTATACAACGATCGTTAGATCAAAGCTTGAATATGCGTCAATCGCTGGGAGGCCATATTGTAGAGTTCATATCGATCGAATTGAAAATCTTAAAAAGAATGTATTACAATTGCACTATTTTCCATTCGTTTTTCAAGCTCTCTGCACTCTTATGAATCCAGATGTATGTTAATACATCTTGATACAAAGATTTCTTTAATATTTATTTTCAAATTGATATCTGGATTAATAGACTGCCCTGTACTTCTAATTCTTTTTGGCTTCAACGCTCCTGCTAGACATTTACGTTTTATAGAATATTTTAATTTGACTGTACATAGACTACTCTGTCAATGAACCTATATCACGAGCCTTAAAAGAGTTTAATTCTATAAATATGAACTATGATTTAGATTTTCCATTGTCTTTTAATAAGTTTAATGAAATTTAAGATTTATTCTACTACTAGTTATAAGCTAGTCTGTAAGGATTGTAATTTTCCCTAGACTATAAATAAATAAGTTAAGCGATCCATTTTCGTCAATGTCAGACTTCAAACTGAAAAGAAAAAAAATTGGTTTAACAACTTAGTTTGACAGATGTCGAATTCCAGCCCTATACTTTTGAAACCACGAAATGGATAACCCTTTATATTTAAACTTTATTCGATCCCAAAAACGTATTGTCTCTCTACTATAGATAGTGTGCTATTTTAATTAGTGCAGAGATCGTTGGAGTACATCCTTTATTTCTAAGTATATCTTCTTAACCGTATTATATCTATAGGTAAGTGAATTATATTTAGTTATTTCAAGTAGTACGGCCTTTTAAGATCATTTCATCATTGAAAATTACTGTTTGTTCAATACGACAATCGTTACAAAAAAAAAACAATATTATTCAGGTTCCAAAAAAAATATTAAACGGTGATTTTCCTTACCAAAAAGAGGACTTTTATGAATACGTGCCCAAATCCACACATATACTCTTGATGAGCTGTCCGCCTAATAACAGTTCATCTATAGGGAAGAAAGTGTTTCTCATCATTCTTGTTATTAAGACCTCAGATTTTCATTTGATTGAAATTTACAATTAGGTTTTGTTTATACGGTTCAATGGAGCGACTCTAGATTTTAAGTGATGTCATAGAATAGTAATTATTGGGTTTTGTAAATAAATATTTACCATATGGTTACATACTATTGCCATTGGTCTATTGCTATTTTTGTTTTTGTATTGAGCGGCTCACCCCCAGTAGTATACTTTTGAAGGCATGTTTATATGTTCATTATAAAACTTAAAAATTTCTTTAAAAACAGATTTACAGCAATTGTATTGTGTTTCAGTTAATGTTAATGTAATGTAGATAATGTACATTCTGTTGTTGATTTGAGATTTTGGACGTTTTCTGAGAGACTAAGATAGACATTGACGGTCTCTCAGCCCATTTTCTTAAAAAATTTAGTTCGTCTATTTGTTTTCCATTGAAATTAATTTTCAATTTATCCATTCAGATTGGAGTTGTTCTAGATGCATGGAAAGTTTCGTCGTCTGGTCGGAGAGGAGATATCTGAAATTACAGACCTATTTCTAAACTGTCTAATGTTTCTAAATTATTTGAACATGTTATATATGAACAATTATTTTATTCTGTTTCTCCTTTTCTGTCTGATGCCCAACAAATTTAACAAATCTTCTTGTTTTCACTAATTACTGTATATCCATCTTTGAGTTAGGCTGCCAAGTAGATTCAGTTTATATGGATTTCTGTAAAGCTTTTGATCGTGATTTCCATTCTATTCTGCTTATGAAACTGTCTAAAATGGGCATACATTATTCTTTAATCTATTTATTCAAATCTTACCTCTCTAACAGGCGTTGTTTTGTATCTATTGATAATTGCAATTCGGACTACTATTTGGCTATTTCTGGTGTCCTTGAGGGTAATGTTTTAGGGTAACTTCTTTTCATTTTATTAATTAATGATATAGTTAATTGCTTTCATTTCTGTAAATTCCTTTTATACGCCGATGACATAAAGTTGTTTTCTGGAATGTCTACTGTCCAGGATTCTATTCGTTTTCAAGAAGATATTGAGAGACTATTCAGTTGGTGTGAATTAAATCATTTAAAATTGAATATTGCGAAATGTTTTTATTTTCCCTTTGAAGGACGCATACGAATGATTAATTCTCAATATTACATCAACAATGAAATATTGAAAAAGTTAATAATACTTTGGATTTAGGTGTTGTCTTTGATCCAAAATTAAGTTTTAATTTAAGGCCTACTCAGTTCTGGCTTTTATTAAACGTAATAGTAAGGATTTCATTAATCCTTATACTCGTAAATTGCTGTATACAACGATCGTTAGATCAAAGCTTGAATATGCGTCAATCGCTGGGAGGCCATATTGTAGAGTTCATATCGATCGAATTGAAAATCTTAAAAAGAATGTATTACAATTGCACTATTTTCCATTCGTTTTTCAAGCTCTCTGCACTCTTATGAATCCAGATGTATGTTAATACATCTTGATACAAAGATTTCTTTAATATTTATTTTCAAATTGATATCTGGATTAACAGACTGCCCTCTACTTCTAAGTCTTTTTGGCTTCATCGCTCCTGCTAGACATTTATGTTTTATAGATTATTTTAATTTGCCTGTAACTACTCTGTCAATGAACCTATATCACGAGCCTTAAAAGAGTTTAATTCTATAAAAATTAACTATGATTTAGATTTTTCATTGTCTTTTAATAAGTTTAATGAAATTTTATATTTATTCTACTACTAGTTATAAGCTAGTTTGTATGGATTGTAATTTTCCCTAGACTATAAATAAATAAGTTAAGCGATCCATTTTCGTCAATGTCAGACTTCAAACTGAAAAGAAACAAGTGGACAAATAGTAAGTTCGGCCGGGCCGAATTTTATATACCCTCCATCATGGATCCTTAAAAAGTCAATAAATAAGAAAACTATGAAGAAAGTAAGTGCTTTGAAAGTGTTAACATTTATTTAAATTTAACATAATTTCAAATTGTTTATACATTTACAGTTTATACATTTAATTCGAAATTAATACGAAATTCGCGAGAAAATTTCGTTGCATTTCGATACCCATATGTCCATGTTTGTCAAGGGACGGTTTTTGGGCCGCTGGTGACCCGATAGTCCCAGAAACCGGATCAACAAATTTAGGCAAATCATGAAAATAAAGGCATATTTGGGTTCGTGAGTAAATTTCGTTGCACTTCGAAGGGTCCACGGAACCCATGAGCACGCCCATTTTTGGGATTTTTTTCCCCATCTATAAATTATATAAACTTAGAACAATTTTACCAAAAAAAATCAGATGTAGTGAAAAAAATATTTGAAAAATTTGATTATGGCCGGGATATATTTAGTCCCGTAAAGGGGAACTTTTTCCCCTTTGGTCCGATATTGCCCCTTAACCTGCTTATGGGCAAAAAACATCTTCCTACATTAATTTCAGCTTCTTAGCGTTGGTCGTTCGCACTCTATCGTGATTTCAACAGACAACAGACGGACATCGCTAGAATGTCTTAGAATGTTACACTGACCGATAATATATATACTTTATAGGGTCGCAGATCACTCTTTCGAGGTGTTGCAAACGGAATGACAAACTTAGTATATACTCCATCCTATGATGGAGTGTATAAAAATGGTTTAACAACTTAGTTTGACAGATGTCGAATTCCAGCCCTATACTTTTGAAACCACAAAATAGATAACCCTTTATATTTAAACTTTATTCGATCCCAAAAACGTATTGTCTCTCTACTATAGATAGTGTGCTATTTTAATTAGTGCAGAGATCCTTTATTTCTAAGTGTATCTTCTTAACCGTAGTATATCTGTAGGTAAGTGAATTATATTTAGTTATTTCAAGTAGTACGGCCTTTTAAGATCATTTCATCATTGAAAATTACTGTTTGTTCAATACGACAATCGTTACAAAAAAACAATATTATTCAGGTTCCAAAAAAAATATTAAACTGTAATTTTCCTTACCAAAAAGTGGACTTTTATGAATACGTGCCCAAATCCACACATATACTCTTGATGAGTTATCCGCCTAATAACAGTTCATCTATAGGGAAGAAAGTGTTTCTCATCATTCTAGTTATTAAGACCTCAGATTTTCATTTGATTGAAATTTACAGTTAGGTTTTGTTTATACGGTTCCATGGAGCGACTCTAGATTTTAAGTGATGTCATAGAATAGTAATTAGTGGATTTTGTAAATAAATATTTACCATATGGTTACATACTATTGACATTGGTCTATTGCTATTTTTTTTTGTCACTGGAAATTCAAAATGTGCAGTAGTCTGTACATTACGAGCTTCATCTTCTAAGGACTTGGGCTTTGTATAAACTAAACCTTATATTCCAATGGGGCAGTCTTCATATTATATTGCAGTAGATAGAAAGAATAACACAGAAACTAGTATGTCTTTTTAAATCCCGGTAACAAATCGGCCGTTATGATCGATGAAACCAAAGTGTCAGGAAGAAATAACATCGGTTTATCTTTTTTCATATTCTAGGAGGAAACAACTCTGGATCAACTGGTCTATTATCGTAAATTTAGATCGCTCCAATAAATAAATTTTGAATTTCTTAGTTGTTTGACATTTGTGGTTTAGGTTACTTACTTATTTTTCCATTTTGACGGAATTTTGATAGTCAAAATCATTGTTATTTATTTTATTTATTTATTAATTAATTACAATACAAAGTAAATTTATATTCTAATTTTGGGTCCAAGGGTAAACCGGGTGACAAAGACCATTTGGCTTGATTTTTCAGCGACAGACCAAAGCCTCTAGTGGGAATCGAACCCACAACCCCCACGCTGATAGGCAAGCACGCTACCAACTCGCCTACCGGGGCGAATCATTGTTTACGTTTCAATTGTTAGTTTAGTTTTTTTTTCAAATGTCGAACACATTTTTAAACATTAAACATTATATTAATGTATTAAACATTCAAATCAAAGAATACAATACAAAAAACCAAACAAAGAATTTTGGATGTCTCAAAACTATTAAAAATAATGTTAGAGTTCGCTAAAAATTGCGTCGTGAGTTGTAACTGTCTGCTGTCTGCCATTTATATATCAGAATTTGACAATCAAAATACCCAGGGTTGTATCTGAATTTTTGTTGTTGGGCAATTGTCACCTTCTATTATTGTGAAATGGAACTGACTGCAAACTTATCTTGAATCAGTGAGCTGTTCACGATATAATTTGTATACTTCCTGACCGGGACATACTGTTTAAAGCCGGCTCCGAACTGCTAATGCTTTTTTAGAGAAGTTTTACAGGGCTCAGAAATTACTTTCTTACTCGTAAAGTCGCCTGTATATTCGAGAAGGAAGCAGCCGCTGGAAAATGGTGTATGGTTTGGGGTTTCGAACTTGGGTTCTGCTGTGTGGTAGTCGCACACACTACCACACACAAGAGTAATATACCAAACTAATTGTACTTGATTCCCTTTTTGGTGTTGTTTTTTGCCCTTGTATACATTGCACTTTTCGTGCCTTGAATACTTTCCCGTGGTACAAGTATTTGAAGTGTACCGACAACACCGTCACAAATATTTTTTGCCATGAGCTGTACAAATTTATTTTTGTTTTTGTATTGAGCGGCTAACCCGCCAGTAGTATACTTTTGAAGGCATGTTTATATGTTCCATTATAAAACTTGAACCTATATCACGAGCCTTAAAAGAGTTGCATTCAATAAATATGAACTATGATTTAGATTTTTGATTGTCTTTTAATAAGTTTAATGAAATTTTGGATTCATTCTACTACAAGTTATAAGCTAGTCTGTAAGGATTGTGATTTTCCGTAGACTATAAATAAATAAATAAGTTAAGCGATACATTTTCGTCAATGTCAGACTTCAAACTGAAAGGAAAAAAAATTGGTTTAACAACTTAGTTTGACAGATGTCGAATTCCAGCCCTATACTTTTGAAACCACAAAATGGATAACCCCTTATATTTAAACTTTATTCGATCCCAAAAACGTATTGGTTCTCTACTATAGATAGTGTGCTATTTTAATTAGTGCAGAGATCCTTTATTTCTAAGTGTATCTTCTTAACCGTAGTATATCTGTAGGTAAGTGAATTATATTTAGTTATTTCAAGTAGTACGGCCTTTTAAGATCATTTCATCATTGAAAATTACTGTTTGCTCAATACGACAATCGTTACAAAAAAAAACAATATTATTCAGGTTCCAAAAAAAAATATTAAACTGTAATTTTCCTTACCAAAAAGTGGACTTTTATGAATACGTGCCCAAATCCACACATATACTCTTGATGAGTTATCCGCCTAATAACAGTTCATCTATAGCATGCATGTCAAACTCAAAGCCTAACGAGGGCCAAATAAAAAATGTAAAATATTATTTGGGCCACAAAAAAATAAAATACTTTAAATTTTATAGTAAATTATATATACATAGATTTATTTTAGAAAGTAGAAAAAAAATTTAAATTAATATTTTTTCCCAGATATTAGGCACCTTTTCTCTGCAACCATCTTTTCTATTTCGGGGGCAATCTTGTTCGCAGTGATTAATTTTAAAACCGACCCGAGATGACTATCAGTAATTCTGGATCTGAGTGGAGACTTGTTTCCTTTCATAAGAGAAAATAACTGTTCGCACCGATAAGTACTTCCAAACATGGACATAATTTCACATGCGAAATTTCGAATGGTTTCAAATCTGGCAGGCAAATATTTGTAAAATTCAGGCACTCCAACTTCAATGTATTTCGCCTTTAAATTAGAATCACACTGTATCTCAATAACCTCCATTTGCATATGGTTAGGTACTGATTCTATATCTATTGAGAAAATTGAAGAAAACAAAGAAAACTTCTCTTTCAACGATTTGAAATCAGCAAATCTTGTTTCAAATTCAGTTCTTATTAGTGATGAGACAATGGTTAATACCCAAATGGTAAATTGGGTATTTAACCGAAAATACCCAGGTATTTACCCAAGCACCTGGGTATTTACCTCAAATGTGGGTATAAATCAGAATAAAGAAAAAAATTAAATAAATTAAAATAATTTATTTTTTATTATGAATCGATTTTTTATTAACAAATGAAATAATTTTTAAATTTAATTTAATTTTTCTAGTTGCTTCAGCATCGCTCCCACTCATTACATTGAATTGCCATATGCTCGCTGATTGGTGGTTCTTATTAAGAATTGTTGTTGTGTTTGATGCAGTCAAAACTGGCAAAACGCATCAGGAAAAGGATAAACAAAATACACTTCCACAAAATATGTTCAAAAGAAAAATAAATTCGAAAATGTTCATATTTCTCTTACTCTACGTTAAAATGAGTATTTGTTATTAAAATGAGTATTTACCCGAAATTAGATAAATACCCGGGTATGAACGTGGGTATAAATGGGTAAATACCCAGCGTTGGGTAAATACCCAGGTGTAAACCCATCACTGGTTCTTATACTTAAAATTTTGTCCGCGTATTTTCATAGGATGCAGTAACACCTAAGCTGGATTTATACATGTTGCATGTCTGAAAATGCATTAAATTTTAATTTTTCAACTGCTTTTCCCAAAGAACTAGTTTACATTTTAATGCATTAACTTGATCACACATGTTGGTAATGATCTAATCCTTTCCCTGCAGATTCAAATTTAAATCGGATAAGTGTTTCGTTATATCAACCATGAAGGATAAATCTTGCAACCACACTGCATCAGAAAACAAGATGATGTCTTGATTCTTGGATGATAAAAACTGGCATATTTCTTCCTTCAAATCCCAAAATTGTTTAAGAACCTTGGAGCATGATAACCAACGCACTTCGGTATAGTATGATAAACCTGAATATTCGCTTTCTAATTCGGATAGAAATCTAGAGAACTGTCGTTGGTTTAACCCTCGAGATCTTATGAAATTGATCATTTTTTGTATAGGCTTCAACACATTTTCCATTTTTATTACTTTCGTACATAATACTTCCTGAGGAATAATGCAATGGGTGTGATGAATCTTGGTCCCATCATATATTCCACTTATTTTTTTTTGCAGCAATGCCACAAAACCGTTGGTTTTGCCAGTCATTGAAGGAGCTCCATCTGTTGCTACAGAAATCAATTTTGGCAGAGGTAAATTGTATTTTTGCAAAAGTTCATAAACGCAATTAAATATATCTTCTCCTGTAGTAGTGCCATGCATCGGTACTAATTCCAATAATTCTTTGTATATATTGAAATTTGTGTCGCACGCTCGAAAAAAAACAGCTAACTGGGCAACGCCCCCAATGTCCGTACTCTCATCACAAGCAATGGAGAACGCAATGCAAAAATTCTATGGTTACTATGCAATTTAAATTTTCGTTTATTTTTTGTTCTATTATACCGAGTGGGCCGCAAAGTCATACAATGCGGGCCGCATGCGGCCCGCGGGCCGCGAGTTTGACACCCTTGATCTATAGGGAAGAAAGTGTTTCTCATCATTCTAGTTATTAAGACCTCAAATTTTCATTTGATTGAAATTTACAGTTAGGTTTTGTTTATACGGTTCCATGGAGCGACTCTAGATTTTAAGTGATGTCATAGAATAGTAATTAGTGGATTTTGTAAATAAATATTTACCATATGGTTACATACTATTGACATTGGTCTATTGCTATTTTTTTGTCACTGGAAATGCAAAATGTGCAGTAGTCTGTACATTACGAGCTTCATCTTCTAAGGACTTGGGCTTTGTATAAACTAAACTTATATTCCAATGGGGCAGTCTTCATATTATATTGCAGAAGATAGAAAGAATAACACAGAAACTAGTATGTCTTTTTAAATCCCGGTAACAAATCGGATGTTATGATCGATGAAACCAAAGTGTCAGGAAGAAATAACATCGGTTTATCTTTTTTCATATTCTAGGAGGAAACAACTCTGGATCAACTGGTCTATTATCGTAAATTTAGATCGCTCCAATAAATAAATTTTGAATTTCTTAGTTGTTTGACATTTGTGGTTTAGGTTACTTACTTATTTTTCCATTTTGACGGAATTTTGATAGTCGAAATCATTGTTTACATTTCAATTGTTAGTTTAGTTTTTTTTTTCAAATGTCGAACACATTTTCGTATTAAACATTCAAATCAAAGAATACAATACAAAAAACCAAACAAAGAATTTTGGATGTCTCAAAACTATTAAAAATAATGTTAGAGTTCGCTAAAAATTGTGTCGTGAGTTGTAACTGTCTGCTGTCTGCCATTTATATATCAGAATTTGACAATCAAAACACCCAGGGTTGTATCTGAATTTTTGTTGTTGGGCAATTGTCACCTTCTAATATTGTGATATGGAACTGACTGCAAACTTATCTTGAATCGGTGAGCTGTTCACGATATAATTTGCATATTTCCTGACCGGGACCTACTGTTTAAAGCCGGCTCCGAACTGCTAATGCTTTTTTAGAGAAGTTTTACATGGCTCAGAAATTACTTTCTTACTCGTAAAGTCGTATACTTTTGAAACCACAAAATGGATAACCCTTTATATTTAAACTTTATTCGATCCCAAAAACGTATTGTCTCTCTACTATAGATAGTGTGCTATTTTAATTAGTGCAGAGATCCTTTATTTCTAAGGGTATCTTCTTAACCGCAGTATATCTGTAGGTAAGTGAATTATATTTAGTTATTTCAAGTTTACTGTTAAGTTAAAATTACTGTTTGTTCAATACGACAGTCGTAACAAAAAAAAAAAACAATATTATTCAGGTTCCAAAAAAAATATTAAACTGTAATTTTCCTTACCAAAAAGTGGACTTTTATGAATACGTGCCCAAATCCACACATATACTCTTGATGAGTTATCCGCCTAATAACAGTTCATCTATAGGGAAGAAAGTGTTTCTCATCATTCTAGTTATTAAGACCTCAGATTTTCATTTGATTGAAATTTACAGTAAGGTTTTGTTTATACGGTTCCATGGAGCGACTCTAGATTTTAAGTGATGTCATAGAATAGTAATTAGGGGATTTTATAAATAAATATTTACCATATGGTTACATACTATTGACATTGGTCTATGCTATTTTTTTTTTTGTCACTGGAAATGCAAAATGTGCAGTAGTCTGTACATTACTGTAGTGTTATCGATAGGATAACATCCCTAATTTTTGTAACAGCTGATAAACAGCTGTTTAGTACTAAGAATCATTGTTTACTTTTAAGGATATAGATGTAAGAAAAACTAGAATTAAGGATACCGTTAGTTTTGTTTATAAACAATGGAAAACTTGAAATAAACAATCAGTAAAAACTGAACTAGCCGATCCATTGGCATTATTTATTCATTCTTTTATAGCGCTTTAAAGTGCTGAAAATAAATTTGCATTGGCGCTTTTGAGTGCCTGCAAAAGCAACCACCCCTTTTATTTTTGCCAGTGGCGTTATTAAGCGCCGGCACCTCAATAGGCAGGCCCTCATAACAATAAATAAAAGAAAACTTATTACATGGCGATCCTGCCAAACAACAACAACGTTCCAGTGGAGTCCTCTTGTCCGACAACAAACTACCAACAACCGAAGCCTATAACAATTCAACAATATTTGCAGCGGCAACAACAATGAAAGGAAGAGAAGCTCACACGGATTCCCCCTACCGCGATTCCGAAACACAGGAGAGGTGGCAGAATTGTGCGGCTCCGAAGACAACTGGCTGATTTAAAGGCAACAATAAATAACGATCCCCCACCACCATACCAAAGTGCATTAAAGATCTGGGAACGAGTAGAAGCTATTGAAGCACAGCTAAAAAAAACCTAACACTATGCACAATTAAACAATAAAACACAACACATATTTTATTTATTTATTCTAAAAGAAAAACAATTTACATATAAATAACACATGAATTTTATGAAATGAAATACATATTTTGTACATAAATTAATTTAATTCGATTGGAATTGAAGTTAAAGTTTATTTTTCGCGAATTACACAAAAACAACACGTAACAAAATGTCGGCAAATAAATAAACACTGGTTGACAGCCGCTCGTTGTATAAATAGGTTAACGAATATCCGGTTACTCAAGGACCCGATACAACCATATATGCTAGTACAGGGTTGCATTTAGGTGCGTTCACACTATACGAACCATTTTTAAGGAAATTAATTGGGAGCGTTTCACACTATACGAATTTTACACTATTTAGTTAATATTGTTCACACTATTTTTTAATACTGTTTTGTACAAAGTGATTTAAAAATTTCAAATTAATGGAGTTAATTAATGAATGTATTGATGAATTGGAAAAATTAAAAGTAAATTTAAAGAAAAGTAAAAATAGAGTTTTTGCAAACAAATACGTAGAGGAAAAGCTAGAGAGGCTAGGATTTTTACAAGGTACGGTGGATAAAATATTTCCAAAAAGTGAAGGAGTAGGGAAAGAAGAAGAATCAAGTGAAGTAGTTAAAATCACCTCTGAGGAAGATATTGCTACCTGCAAATTAAGATTTGAGAAACTTCGTGGAGAAATAGAAGAATTTTTGAAAAATTTAAAAACGCAGGAGAGAAATTTACCAAGCATGGCTCAATTTGACATTTCAATGGTAGGTAAAAACCTACAAGTATTCAAAGGCACATTCAAATATTTGGAAGATTTTATTGCGCAGACTGAGTTGCTGCATGATTTATTAAGGAATGAGGATAAAGAAATATTCATTAAGTACGTGTATAACTTCAAGTTATCTGCCCAAGTACGTAGCATTTTAGGTCGTTCAAACAGACCGACTACATTCGCTGGTTTGAAGAAATGTCTGGAAGACGCTTATCCAAATCCTAGGACGTTACAACAAACATTAACGGAGCTAGGAACTACAAAACAAGGAGAATTGAGCATAAAAGATTTTAGGGAGAAGGTTTCAGAGCTTTCCGATCAATTAAGTTTATTTGAAATAGGTAACTTAACAAACCTCTCTGAGGAAACTAAGGATGCAATTTATAAAGTTAGCGATAGTATGGCGCTTAATGTTTTTATAAAGGGAGTAAATTCGGAGTATCAACCGCTTTTATTGGCAAATATGCCAAACACTTTAAATGAGGCAGCACAAAGGTGCGTAACAGCCGAGAAAAGCTTTGGTTTCGAAAGCAAAAATTTATTTCCGGTTCATAGAACGGATAGGCGTGCCGAAGGGAATAGACATAACGGTGGTGGTAGATATAATAACGGTGACAGAAACAATTACGGAAATAGATACGATAACCATAGAAACAATTACGACTGGGACAACCGGAATTACAACAACGATAATTTCAGAGGAAACACCCGGAATAATCAAGCTGGAAATAGTGCCAGTTACGGTGGCAATAATCCTAGGAGAGACTACCGAGACCAAACAATACAAGTTATAATTACGGAAATTCCAGAGGGAGCTATCAGAACAACCAATCTAGAGGTAATAATGGTTACGCGCGTGGTACAATCGAATCAGATTATGGTCCAAGTGATCGCGGGTATAACAACCAGAGGAACAGAAACTTCAGAGCTTTTCCCTACGCAGAGGAGTCGGAAAACTCAGACGGCCGGATGACGGAAGACGTTGTCCAGGAAGGCCAAATATAAGGATTTTTAATATATCAGCTAAATCCAACGCGTTTATAACTCTCAACTGCAACAACATTAACAGAAGTTTAAAATTGTTAATAGATACGGGGGCAGACATGTCGATTTGCAAAGATCAGAATTTTACTAATATAAATGAAAATAAATCTGCTAGACTAACCAGAATAACAGAGGATGCGGTACAGTGTATTGGCGCTACAAAATTGGAATTGTCGGTTGAATCAGCAACGGTAGCACACGATTTCTATATTGTTGAAAGGGATTTTCCAATCCCAACCGATGGCATAATTGGAAGAGATATTTTGACACAGCGTATGTGCAAAATAGACTTCGAAACATTTACCATAACGTTTAATGTTGCTGACAATGATATTGTTCTACCTATGAATTCGAGACCCGTATCTCAGATTAGTAGGGTAGTACCTGCGAGGTCGGAAATTATTCTGCCTCTGGATATTCGCGTCAATAAAGACAGTATAGTGTTAAACAAAGAGCTTACAGAAGGAGTATTTCTGGCGAATTGTTTGATTCCAGCGCATGGGATGGTACATGTTAAGCTATTGAATACTACAGATAACGTAGTAACCATTAATAAGATAGACTGTGAAATACATCCATTAGAGGATATAGTATATGTCATGCGTACAAATCAGAAGCAGCAAGTGACGGAAGGCTGGAAGCTGTCTTGAGTAACAGATATTGGAGCGAGTGACTCTTACTCGAGAGAATCAATTATGGATATATTTAAGGAATTCCAAGATGTTTTCCATCTTCCAGGAGATAAACTAAGTGTGAATAATTTTTATACCCAACAAATACAAACTACGGATACGACACCGGTTTATATAAAGAATTACAGATTACCGCAAGCACAGATGGACGAAGTGAATCAACAGGTAGAAAACCTACAAGAGGATGATATAATTGAAAATTCAATTAGTCCCTACAACTCACCGCTGTTAGTGGTACCTAAAAAGTCTGCGGATGGCGAAAAGAAATGGCGTTTGGATGTAGATTTCAGAAAACTTAATGATAAGATCGTTAATGAAAATTTTCCACTAACCAGGATTGAAGACGTTTTAGACAAGCTCGGAAGAGCCAAATTTTTTGAAACGCTGAAAAGCATGCTGTTAAGGCCTCCCATTTTAAAATACCCGGATTTTACGAAAACATTCATATTAACCACGGATGCGTCTAACTACGCTCTAGGTGCGGTTTTATCTCAAGGTGAGATAGGATCCGATTTACCAATCTCATACGCGAGTACAACCCTATCGAAACATGACGTAAATAAACCCATAATAGAGAAAGAATTATTGGCCATTCATTGGGGAATTAATTTTTTTAGACCATACCTATATGGTAGGAGGTTTTTGGTGGTCACGGATCATAGACCACTAGTATCGTTATTTGCACACAGAAATCCATCTCCAAAAATGACTCGTATAAGAATGGATTTATGCGATTATGACTTTGAGATTGTTTTCAAAAAAGGAAAAATGAATACAAATGCTGTGCTTTGTCGAGAATAACCTTGAACAGTGAAACCCTTAAAGCAATGATTCCCAGTAAGACTGAAAGAGATGAAATGATTTTCGCGATCACAAGGAGTATGCAGAAAGAGAAAACAGTTACTAAAGACACAGATACGAATAACAATGCTAAAAGACGAAGAGAATACTTTGTCGGGATACACAGTTGGGGTTAATAGCTGATTACCACGATTCAGCACACGGGGGACACTTGGGTGTCAGAAAAACAACATTGAGGTTAAAACAGAGATATATTTGGAAGAACATGTACAGAATGATCAAGGATTATGTACTAGATTGCCCGCAGTGCAAAATCAACAAACAGACAAGACATACGAAAGAACCATTTACTTTAACGGACACGCCGGGAACAAGCTTCGAGACGGTATCGATTGATACAGTAGGTCCGCTGAGGTTATCTAATCATTATCGATATGTACTCACGATACAATGTGATTTAACAAAATATATTGTAGCTTATCCTATGGAAACGAAAGATGCAAAGACGGTCGCGAAAACTTTGGTTGAACAATTTATACTAATATATGGAAATTTTAAAAGGCTTAAGTCAGATAAAGACACGGAATTTACGAACCAGTTAATGTCGGAAATATGTAGGTTATTAGATATCAGGCAGATTTTTAGTGCGCCGTATCATCATGAAACCTTGGGCTCGATTGAACGAAGTCATAGAGTACTAAATGAATTTTTATTAAATTTTTCCAAAGATGATGAATGGGAGTCTTGGATACCATATTTTACATTTGCTTACAATACGACGCCACATGTTGATACTGGCTATTCTCCTTATGAGTTAGTATTTGGTAAACTTCCCTACTTACCGGGTGACGAAATTATTAAAGAGAGGCAATTCTATAATACAGAAACTTATCCCTCTGAAATCAAACAAAGATTAAAATTTTCTCTGCAAAAAGCCAAGGAATTCTTGGAGAAAGCAAAGATAAAAAGAACACTCCAAAAAGAAAACTTAAATCCACTTAATTTGTAGGTAGGAGATCAAGTACTCTTGAGGGTTATGTATAGAAAAAAGCATCAGGCACCGTATCGAGGACCGTATAGAATCGTAGATAGAGAAGGAGTAAATTCTATTATTAATGTAGATGGGAAATTAAAAAAATATCATAACAACATGTTAAAGAAATGGAATAATGAAAATTGTTAATTGTTACTTAAATTAAGTACTTAAAAATAATTTTTTTTTTCTTTCTCTTTTGTATAAAAATTATTTTTTTTTAAAGGGTGAGGGTGTAGTGTTATCGATAGGATAACATCCCTAATTTTTGTAACAGCTGATAAACAGCTGTTTAGTACTAAGAATCATTGTTTACTTTTAAGGATATAGATGTAAGAAAAACTAGAATTAAGGATACCGTTAGTTTTGTTTATAAACAATGGAAAAC
Organism: Hydrotaea cyrtoneurina; assembly: GCA_958296145.1. Taxonomy (NCBI): domain Eukaryota; kingdom Metazoa; phylum Arthropoda; class Insecta; order Diptera; family Muscidae; genus Hydrotaea; species Hydrotaea cyrtoneurina. Next base: position 59,089,037 of record OY282512.1, on the reverse strand, counting down.
ATGAAATAAACAATCAGTAAAAATTGAACTAGCCGATCCATTGGCATTATTTATTCATTTTTTTATAGCGCTTTAAAGTACTGAAAATAAATTTGCATTGGCGCTTTTGAGTGCCTGCAAAAGCAACCACCCCTTTTATTTTTGCCAGTGGCGTTATTAAGCGCCGGCACCTCAATAGGCAGGCCCTCATAACAATAAATAAAAGAAAACTTATTACATTACGAGCTTCATCTTCTAAGGACTTGGGCTTTGTATAAACTAAACCTTATATTCCAATGGGGCAGTCTTCATATTATATTGCAGTAGATAGAAAGAATAACACAGAAACTAGTATGTCTTTTTAAATCCCGGTAACAAATCGGCCGTTATGATCGATGAAACCAAAGTGTCAGGAAGAAATAACATCGGTTTATCTTTTTTCATATTCTAGGAGGAAACAACTCTGGATCAACTGGTCTATTATCGTAAATTTAGATCGCTCCAATAAATAAATTTTGAATTTCTTAGTTGTTTGACATTTGTGGTTTAGGTTACTTACTTATTTTTCCATTTTGACGGAATTTTGATAGTCAAAATCATTGTTATTTATTTTATTTATTTATTAATTAATTACAATACAAATTAAATTTATATTGTAATTTTGGGTCCAAGGGTAAACCGGGTGACAAAGACCATTTGGCTTGATTTTTCAGCGACAGACCAAAGCCTCTAGTGGGAATCGAACCCACAGCCCCCACGCTGATAGGCAAGCACGCTACCAACTCGTCTACCGGGGCGAATCATTGTGTACATTTCAATTGTTAGTTTCGTTTTTTTTTCAAATGTCGAACACATTTTTAAACATTAAACATTATATTAATGTATTAAACATTCAAATCAAAGAATACAATACAAAAAACCAAACAAAGAATTTTGGATGTCTCAAAACTATTAAAAATAATGTTAGAGTTCGCTAAAAATTGCGTCGTGAGTTGTAACTGTCTGCTGTCTGCCATTTATATATCAGAATTTGACAATCAAAATACCCAGGGTTGTATCTGAATTTTTGTTGTTGGGCAATTGTCACCTTCTATTATTGTGAAATGGAACTGACTGCAAACTTATCTTGAATCAGTGAGCTGTTCACGATATAATTTGTATACTTCCTGACCGGGACATACTGTTTAAAGCCGGCTCCGAACTGCTAATGCTTTTTTAGAGAATTTTTACAGGGCTCAGAAATTACTTTCTTACTCGTAAAGTCGCCTGTATATTCGAGAAGGAAGCAGCCGCTGGAAAATGGTGTATGGTTTGGGGTTTCGAACTTGGGTTCTGCTGTGTGGTAATCGCACACACTACCACGCACAAGAGTAATATACCAAACTAATTGTACTTGATTCCCTTTTGGTGTTGTTTTTTGCCCTTGTATACATTCCAAAAGGAGTGTTCATTGCACTTTTCGTGCCTTGAATACTTGCCCGTGGTACAAGTATTTGAAGTGTACCGACAACACCGTCACAAATATTTTTTGCCATGAGCTGTACAAATTTATTTTTGTTTTTGTATTGAGCGGCTAACCCGCCAGTAGTATACTTTTGAAGGCATGTTTATATGTTCCATTATAAAACTTCAACCTATATCACGAGCCTTAAAAGAGTTGAATTCAATAAATATGAACTATGATTTAGATTTTTGATTGTCTTTTAATAAGTTTAATGAAATTTTGGATTCATTCTACTACAAGTTATAAGCTAGTCTGTAAGGATTGTGATTTTCCATAGACTATAAATAAATAAATAAGTTAAGCGATCCATTTTCGTCAATGTCAGACTTCAAACTGAAAGGAAAAAAAAGTGGTTTAACAACTTAGTTTGACAGATGTCGAATTCCAGCCCTATACTTTTGAAACCATAAAATGGATAACCCTTTATATTTAAACTTTATTCGATCCCAAAAACGTATTGTCTCTCTACTATAGATAGTGTGCTATTTTAATTATAGTGTGCTTTATTTCTAAGTGTATCTTCTTAACCGTAGTATATATGTAGGTAAGTGAATTATATTTAGTTATTTCAAGTAGTACGGCCTTTTAAGATCATTTCATCATTGAAAATTTCTGTTTGTTCAATACGACAATCGTTACAAAAAAAAACAATATTATTCAGGTTCCAAAAAAAATATTAAACTATAATTGTCCTTACCAAAAAGTGGACTTTTATGAATACGTGCCCAAATCCACACATATACTCTTGATGAGTTATCCGCCTAATAACAGTTCATCTATAGGGAAGAAAGTGTTTCTCATCATTCTAGTTATTAAGACCTCAGATTTTCATTTGATTGAAATTTACAGTAAGGTTTTGTTTATACGGTTCCATGGAGCGACTCTAGATTTTAAGTGATGTCATAGAATAGTAATTAGTGGATTTTGTAAATAAATATTTACCATATGGTTACATACTATTGACATTGGTCTATTGCTATTTTTTTTTGTCACTGGAAATTCAAAATGTGCAGTAGTCTGTACATTACGAGCTTCATCTTCTAAGGACTTGGGCTTTGTATAAACTAAACCTTATATTCCAATGGGGCAGTCTTCATATTATATTGCAGAAGATAGAAAGAATAACACAGAAACTAGTATGTCTTTTTAAATCCCGGTAACAAATTGGCCGTTATGATCGATGATACCAAAGTGTCAGGAAGAAATAACATCGGTTTATCTTTTTCATATTCTAGGAGGAAACAACTCTGGATCAACTGGTCTATTATCGTAAATTTAGATCGCTCCAATAAATACATTTTGAATTTCTTAGTTGTTTGACATTTGTGGTTTAGGTTACTTACTTATTTTTCCATTTTGACGGAATTTTGATAGTCAAAATCATTGTTTTTTATTTTATTTATTTATTAATTAATTACAATACAAAGTAAATTTATATTCTAATTTTGGGTCCAAGGGTAAACCGGGTGACAAAGACCATTTGGCTTGATTTTTCAGCGACAGACCAAAGCCTCTAGTGGGAATCGAACCCACAACCCCCACGCTGATAGGCAAGCACGCTAAAAACTCGTCTACCGGGGCGAATCATTGTTTACATTTCAATTGTTAGTTTCGTTTTTTTTTTTTCAAATTTTGAACACATTTTTAAACATTAAACATTATATTAAACAAACAATACAAAAAACCAAACAAAGAATTTTGGATGTCTCAAAACTATTAAAAATAATGTTAGAGTTCGCTAAAAATTGCGTCGTGAGTTGTAACTGTCTGCTGTCTGCCATTTATATATCAGAATTTGACAATCAAAATACCCAGGGTTGTATCTGAATTTTTGTTGTTGGGCAATTGTCACCTTCTATTATTGTGAAATGGAACTGACTGCAAACTTATCTTGAATCAGTGAGATGTTCACGATATAATTTGTATACTTCCTGACCGGGACATACTTTAAAGCCGGCTCCGAACTGCTAATGCTTTTTTAGAGAAGTTTTACAGGGCTCAGAAATTACTTTCTTACTCGTAAAGTCGCCTGTATATTCGAGAAGGAAGCAGCCGCTGGAAAATGGTGTATGGTTTGGGGTTTCGAACTTGGGTTCTGCTGTGTGGTAGTCGCACACACTACCACACACAAGAGTAATATACCAAACTAATTGTACTTGATTCCCTTTTTGGTGTTGTTTTTTGCCCTTGTATACATTCCAAAAGGAGTGTTCATTGCACTTTTCGTGCCTTGAATACTTGCCCGTGGTACAAGTATTTGAAGTGTACCGACAACACCGTCACAAATATTTTTTGCCATGAGCTGTACAAATTTATTTTTGTTTTTGTATTGAGCGGCTAATCCGCCAGTAGTATACTTTTGAAGGCATGTTTATATGTTCCATTATAAAACTTGAACCTATATCACGAGCCTTAAAACAGTTTAATTCAATAAATATGAACTATGATTTAGATTTTTGATTGTCTTTTAATAAGTTTAATGAAATTTTGGATTCATTCTACTACAAGTTATAAGCTAGTCTGTAAGGATTGTGATTTTCCATAGACTATAAATAAATAAATAAGTTAAGCGATCCATTTTCGTCAATGTCAGACTTCAAACTGAAAGGAAAAAAATTGGTTTAACAACTTAGTTTGACAGATGTCGAATTCCAGCCCTATACTTTTGAAACCATAAAATGGATAACCCTTTATATTTAAACTTTATTCGATCCCAAAAACGTATTGTCTCTCTACTATAGATAGTGTGCTATTTTAATTATAGTGTGCTTTATTTCTAAGTGTATCTTCTTAACCGTAGTATATATGTAGGTAAGTGAATTATATTTAGTTATTTCAAGTAGTACGGCCTTTTAAGATCATTTCATCATTGAAAATTTCTGTTTGTTCAATACGACAATCGTTACAAAAAAAAACAATATTATTCAGGTTCCAAAAAAAATATTAAACTGTAATTTTCCTTACCAAAAAGTGGACTTTTATGAATACGTGCCCAAATCCACACATATACTCTTGATGAGTTATCCGCCTAATAACAGTTCATCTATAGGGAAGAAAGTGTTTCTCATCATTCTAGTTATTAAGACCTCAGATTTTCATTTGATTGAAATTTACAGTAAGGTTTTGTTTATACGGTTCCATGGAGCGACTCTAGATTTTAAGTGATGTCATAGAATAGTAATTAGTGGATTTTGTAAATAAATATTTACCATATGGTTACATACTATTGACATTGGTCTATTGCTATTTTTTTTGTCACTGGAAATGCAAAATGTGCAGTAGTCTGTACATTACGAGCTTCATCTTCTAAGGACTTGGGCTTTGTATAAACTAAACCTTATATTCCAATGGGGCAGTCTTCATATTATATTGCAGAAGATAGAAAGAATAACACAGAAACTAGTATGTCTTTTTAAATCCCGGTAACAAATTGGCCGTTTTTTTTTTTTTTTTTTTTTTTTTTTTGCTGGCCAACACTCAGGGGATGCCCCCTATAAATGCAATGCATTGTGTTAGCGGAAGGAAATTAGGGTATCGGAAGGAGGAAAGAGGGAGTAGTGTTTGTTGACATTTGTTTTGAATTTCTGAATGTCACAACTGGCAGGAAACACATTTGCTGGAAGATTATTCCACATACGAACGGTTCGGCTAAAGAACGAATTTTCTCTATAGTGCGTCGTCCGGTCAACCGGCCATTTCACAATGAACGGATGAGATACCCTGGATAGCCGTGTATTCCGACTAAATGTTCTAACGTCAGGGACCAGACGACGGATATCTTCTGAACAGATACCATTAAAATATCTATAGAATAGCGATACACAACCCACATTACGGCGATGCTGTAGGGAGACAATAGAGCTGGATACCCTACCATCCCCTATCATCACCACCGCTCTCCTCTGTACACGGTCCAGAAGCTTCAAAGATGTTAATGGAGCCCCTGCCCATATATGCGAGTTGTATTCCATTTTAGGCCGGATGTAAGTGGTGTAAATATTTACGAGATCAGATGGAGTGAAGTATTTCTTGCACCGCTTCAAAAAGCCTAAACACTTGAATGCTTCTTTCGACACTTCGAATATATGGCTAGCCCAGCGAGCATCACCCTGTATCTTCATGCCCAGAACATCAAGAGTGTCTGATTCGTCGATATCCACACCACCCATAGAAATTGACGACGATGCTACCAAAACCAGTAATAATAACAAACAACAGTACATATATATAGTATTATATAAATTGACAGACAAATTACGACACTCACACTGCACACTTCTTCTAAGAAAAACAACTAATTTTTACTAGAACCAGTAGTTGTTCATTAAACGAGAAATAATTTGTACACAAATTTTAATTTTCGGGTTTTTCCGAAAATATTTAAGATATCGTCGACTGTAATTTGGTTTTTAATTATTTCGTTTTCTTTATTAACAAGAGACAGATTCGAAAATCGCTCCTGGCACATCGTCGCTCGTAACCATGTTATAATACGACGGATGGCTTCGCTCACAGCCAGCCGATCTTACCGGAATAACTATAGTAGCTTATAATAATTCGTACAAATTTGGCAGAAGTCTTTCTTCACCTCCGTCTTCAAATTTCCATCATAACTTTAATTATTAAAGATTCAGCTTGTAATGAAGTTGTGTCGATTTTTAGGACGTTTGTTTGATGAAAGCTTCTCCGTTTTTTAGATCCAACTTTAAGAATGGGTCAGGGAGAAGTCATCAAATCTCTTTTCCAATTACCGATAATATTGTCCATTACTTGATTATAAATATTGATTTTCCAATATTCGTATGCATTGGCATTATATGGCAGATCTATGAAGCTTCTTTTGCCTAGTGTTGACTGAATTACAAAATCCTTTGTCCTTTCTGGTTGCTGTCGTTTCCTTTCAGAGATTCGAGTAGGTTCGAGAGAGATTTTTTTCCCTCAAAATCCTGGATCTCCTTCTAAATACCATCAAACTGTTTCCTATTCTTGGATCCTGTTATTATAATACTGGGTTGTCCAAGAGTGACATTTTTGCCTTGAAAATATTTGATCAGTACTGTAGTATATTTCAGTTATACTTCACAAAAAACGCTAATTTACATAGTACTTTTAATATTACCATAATCCTGTAAATAGCATCTCTGAATTCCATAATCTATATCACAACTCTGTAAATAGTAGTTGTAAGTTCATTTGAAATAAACATCAGTTTCGTTACAACCTTCAAAGCGTGCGTTTCATCTTCAAAAATTGGCGAAGAGTGATAAAATAAAAAAAAAGACACAAACAAATTTCTCGGTAGTTTTCTATTTTTTTCTTGTGTGTGTACAACAAAGAACAACAACAATGACAAACGATCTTAAAGGCTTCGAATTGCTTTTACAACAGCAGCAAGAATTCACAAAGAATTTGTTCATACAACAGCAGTTGTGGATGCAGTCAGTTTTGGACAGGAAAACAGAAACTGATCCAGTAACGAAACTCACAACTGAACAGTTCATGGTACCTGCGTTCCACAAATTTAATAAGGAACCACAACAATGGGATTCATACCTGCAACAGTTACAACAACATTTTGTGGCATATTCAGCGACATCATTGGACAAACAGAAATCATGTTTCTTGTGGTGGGGCGGAGCTGAAGTGTTTGATTTACTGAAAAAATTATTCGGCGTAGTAAGCCTTGAAAATCAAACATTCCAACAGTTGTCTGAAAAACTAACGGAGAATTTTGCCATCAGCCAGCACATAGTTGCTGCCCGTTATGAGTTTTTAAGAGGCAAATGAAGAGCACACAGACATAAAAAGAATGGGTTGCAGACCTTCGAGGGTTGGCTAGAGCATGTAAGTTCGTTTGCAACTCCGACGCGTGTGCAACCAGCTACGTTGACGATATGATTCGCGATCACATCATCGTTAACACACCACACGACTCGGTTCGGTCTGCTGTGTTGCAAAAACAGAGAGCAACTCTCTCTGATGTTTTGCTCATAGGGGAATCTTATTAGACAACAACAAGAACTGTTGACGCAATAAAAAACATTTCCAAAGAAAAGACAATAGACATAAAAGTCATAAAAAAGAAACAACCGTTTGTTTAAAAAGAGAATAAAAAATACAAATCGTGTTCGGGGTGTTTTAACTCTCATAGCAGAGATGAATGTAAATTCAAAAACGCAATTTGTAACAAGTGTGGAAAAAAGGGACACATGCAGTCGTGTGTATGTCGAAAAATACCAGCGAAAATAAAAAAGCATATCAGAATAAAAAGCAAATGAATATCATCGATGTAGTTGAGACAATTTTTGACATTACTTGTGAAATAAAAACTGAAAATTCTAAAAGTGTTATTGACGTTGAAATTAAAAATCGATCGGTAAGATTTTAAATGGATTCTGGCTCGTCGATTTCCATAATTAATTTGAAAACATTTGAACGATTAGAAACACCGAAACTTGTTAAAAAAACAGAATTTTGTACGGATTTGGCAAAAAAGTAATACCCATTTTAGGCGAACTACACACAAATGTAAAATGTGGTAACGGTGAATAGGACGTTGTTTTAATAATGGTTAATACAAATTCTGGAGAAAATTTATTCCGTTACGATTTGTTTAATGCATTCGGGTTTCAAATAACGCAAATTAATTTAATAACTGAAGAAGACAATAGAATAATTGCAAACCTTTGCGAAAACTTTTGTGATGTTTTCGTACAATCTCTCCGTACGGTGAAATCAGTTCTGAGGGAATTTTACCAGACGAATCGGGTGTGCTTGCCGTCAAAAATCTGAAGCCACCCAAAGAACTCGAAGCTTTCATGGGCAAGGTTAATTACTACCACAACTTTGTGCCTAACTTTTCCAACGTTGCTAACTTTTTCAACATGCTACGAAGAAAGAATGTCTCCTTTCATTGGGGATAAAATCAACAAAAAATTTTCGACGAGCTCAAATCGTACATAGCCAATGCAACACAGCTTGCATACTTCCAAAAGAATTTGCCCCTTGTTCTTGCTACCGATGCATCATCTTTCGGTATAGGAGCTGTAAGTTCACATCATTATCCAGACGCAACTGAAAGACCTATCGCATTTGCTTCGAAAACACTGGACAAACATCAGGTAAACTACAGCCAAATCGAAAAAGAGGGTCTTTCAATAGTTTTTGGTGTTAAGCGGTTCCATTAGTTCCTGTACGGTCGTAAGTTCATCCTTATTACGGACCATAAACCACTGGTAAGCATTTTCAACCCTAATAAACATTTACCATCTATGGCTGCACATCGAATTCAACGTTGGGCGGTAATTCTTATGGCTTACCAATACGAGATAAAATATCGCAAAACCGGCGACCATGGAAATGCGGATTATCGCGTCTACCTGTGGGGACTGACGAAAATTTTGATAAAGAGGAAGAATCATGCTATCAAATATCTTTCGATGATTTTCCCATTAAGGCCGATATCCAAAAATATTCCAAAACCGACAAAGTATTGTGCGAAGTTTTTAATTTTGTGAAAAATGGTTGGCCGGAACGACTTTTTCTGACCAATCACATCTGAAACCATTTTTCAATCGAAGAAACAATTTGGTGGAATAGTATTGATCTTGACATTACGCGGATAGCTTGCGTTCGTGAAATCTGTAAAGTGCAGAACCAAGCTCCTTCTAAGGTATTCGAAAGCTGGCCAAAATCAACGAAACCTTGGGAACGAATACATATAGATTTTGCAGGGCCGATATTTAATTCAATGTGGCTCATATGTGTTGATTCATTTTCGCAGTTTCCATACATTCAATACTACAACAGAGGACACTATTTCCGCTCTTTCTGCTATATTTTCAACCATTGTGAGCGACAATGGACCACAGCTTACCTCTGAAAATTTTGTGCAAAGCTGGGAATTTGACATGTCACAACAACGCCTTTCCACTCTGCTTCAAATGGATTGGCTGAACGCTTTGTAAGAACATTTAAAACTTCTGTGCGGAAAAACATTGACAACATACCCATAAAAGATGCTGTACTTAAATTTCTTTCAACCTATCGCTTCCTGCCAAATTTAGAAGGTAAATCTCCTGCAGAGCTGATGCGTGGTAGACCGGTTTGAACAATTTGGTTACAGCTGATAGAACATCCGAAAAATTTTAATCAAAATCCATCTATCCATCCAGCTAAACAAAATGACACCGTTTACATCAGAAATTACGGCAAGGGAAAGAAATGGATACCAGGCGTTATACAAAGTCAAGTTGGTAAAGTAATTTTCATCATAAACATCGAAAAAGGAGTTTGCAGACGACATGTGAACAACGAATCCAAGAATCGAAGAAAATCACGACGCTAATCTACAAGAACAACAACTTCGCAGAACTACAAGACATCGTCGGGAAGTATTACGTTACGAGCCAGATGATTTCCGAAGACACTGAGATCTCAATTTTAGTAATAAATAGTATATTGATGTCAGAAAAAAGAATCTATATATATAAAAGAAAGTGTTCGAAGCGATGTAATCCCATAACTCGAGATTGGCCAAACCGATTTTGATGATTTGTACTTTGTTGGAAAGGCATTTTCTCAGCACGGGTTTTAAAAAAAAAAATAAAAAAAGAACTTCAAAATATCAAAATTTGAAAATGTCTGATTTTTACCACCCAGCGTGTTTCGACAGGTTTATTTTCGATTTTTTTCAATTTTCTTTTTTCATTTACTCGAGATTGGCCAAACCGAGTTTGATGATTTATACTTTGTTAGAAAGGTATTTTCTCAGTACGGGGTTTAAAAAAAATAAAAAAAAAACCAAAAAAAAAAACACACAGTAGGCTGCGTCAGAGACGCGGCCGTAAATGTAAACGTAGAATACGTTATAACATAAGGTGAAGAAATAAATAGAAGTCATTTGTTTTAGTGAAATGTAGCACAATACATAACTGAATAGTACTCTAAGTGAACTCCGATTTGGCTCAACATTTTGTTCACCCCCAAAGTATGCAATTAAAAAGGTTTGTGTCTACGCTAAACTGGAATTTGAAAATGGTATTTTTCCCAATTTTGCTCATATTTGATATGCCAGCACAATACGTTAGCTGTCAATATTTGAAGATTTGTGCATCTAAAAACTTTCTTTCTTGTTTTGCAGAACATGGACGTTTGTATGAAATTTTTGGAATTGTTCCGGAATGGCTTTTCAAATGGAAAAATAAAAAAAAAATTGTGGAAAACTCGAAAAACGCAAAAAAATTTAAAAAAAACACACAAAATTTCGACGAAATTTTGCATTTATCGCATGATTCCATGATTTTGAACGATGTTAAGGTGGAAAAAATAATTACAGGTTCTGAAATCAATAAAAAAAGTAACAGCATTGACTCAAACAGTTGTTTAGATGTAGTTGCTGTAAGTGTGAGTAAGTGTGAGCAGCACTGGTTTGTAGATAACAAACTGTCATAGAAAGATAGATAAGTGGTTACAAGATTTTAGATAAACTAAAGAATCACGTGTTCCGACATTGTAATAATACTAAAAAGTAAAAAATTATTTTTTATCAAAAAAACGTCTCTTTGCTGTACATCTATAATATTACTAAATCTAAAAGCCACAAGTTTCTATAAAATTAAAAAAGTGTTGTGTGTTTCTGACTTACTAAATATGCCTCCTATAAGGCGGCGGACAAATTTAGGCAGAAGAACCCGAAATGCAACGAATCAAATTAATTATCAATCTAATCGTACTGTCCAGGAACGTGAAGATCGCAATGAACGTGAAAGAATTGGGTTAAGACAGACCCCTGAAGCGCGGCATTCGACTAATAATGGTGCAAGTTTGAATCGAGCTGCATTCTGTTACGATATGTCAATTGATTACAGTGCCTACAACTGTGTTGCAATTGGACCTATGAACTCAGTTTGCCAATATTGTAAGGCATTGAAATATAAAAATGAAGCCAATGGATTGTGTTGCGCAAATGGAAAGGTGAAATTGATACCATTGCTTCCACCTCCAGAGCCATTGTACTCATAGGTTTCAGGAATAGGAACACATTCCATACACTTTTTAAAGAATATCTATAATATAAAAATAAGTCGCTGAATGTGTTGCTAAGCGCAAAACTCGAGAACGGTTGGACCGATTTGGACGTTTTGATACCCCGCATCCCAATGATTCCGACTGACGTACCATTCCAGTTTAAACGACTGCAGTTTCCAGTACGGCTTGCTTTCGCTATGACTATAAACAAATCCCAGGGGCAGTCATTAAGTGTTTGTGGTATTAATTTAGAAAACCCATGTTTCTCCCATGGTGAATTGTATGTTGCCTGTTCCCGTGTTGGAAAACCATCTGCTCTGTTTGTTTACGCGCCAGGCAATCAAACAAAAAATATCGTGTACCATAAAGTACTACAATAAAAATTAAACTTAATTTAGAATAAGTAAAAATACAATAAAATATAATAACTACGTATCATAATGTTTTTCATTGTGATTTTTTATGGACTATTGAAAGAATTTTGAGTGTTTTATAATTTTTAATTTTTGACATTGTTGACTTATTACCTTAAAAAAAACAAAATTGAAGAATCGACTGTTAGGCGGTACGAAGTTCGCCGGGTCAGCTAGTAATTTATAAACCTTGAATTTCAAAATAATTTAAGCTTACATACTCATACTAATGATATTAAAAAATGAATTAATTAATTTAAGTTTTATAACTCCATGTAGTCTAAAAAATAAGGGTGGAGTAATGTAGTATATTTCAGTTATACTTCACAAAATAACCCTAATTTACATAGTACTTTTAATTCCATACCCTATATCACAACTCTGTAAATAGTAGTTATAAGTTAATTTGAAATAAACATCAGTTTCGTTGCAACCTTCAAAGCGTGCTTTTCATCTTCAACAAGTACATTTACTACTGATAGTACTGAAAGACGTATAAACATTGTGATTTTTGAATATACGATAATAAACCGATCGTTTCAACTGGCTAAAACATTTATTTTTAATTAACAAAAAATTACATTTGGTGTGGGCACTCAGTTTCTGGGGAGGGCCGTGTCCCCCAGGCCACCCCGTAGTTACAACAATGTTGATCATCCTTTTAACGGCCAAATGAACATGCAATATCTTATCGACGATGGTTTCCGGCAAAACGATTTAAGTTGGACGAACTTTACAAAATTCATCATCGAGTGAACGGCGTCGTCGGCCGCGGCGTCCAGGACGGAACTCTTGGTACTAACGAGTACACTGGTTTTTGATGGTGCTTCATCATTAACCCTTCGTCAGGCACATATTTTGAGCCCTTAGTTCTGGCACATGGTGTCTTGCCAGACCCCTATACATTTACATGAATTTGTATGGAAATAAGGGCTGTTTGCCGTTACATTTTTTACTAAGATAGGAAAATATTTGTTATATTTTGTGTTTCTATTTCTTTTTGCTATGTTATTAGCTACCTGAGGAAGAAAAAATAGACCTGAAAAAATCGTTGGAATGAAAAGGGCAACAATTTTTTTGTTCTATATATATTTCTCTTTATTATGGGTAAAGTAATAAATGTTTATGACAAAATAGAAAATTATTATTAAGAATACATTGAATTTTTTTATTCAGAATTTTGCGGAAGGCAACAAAAACATAAATCATCTACTTTTGAATGTTGCTGACAAACAGGATTGTTGCATTTGCAGCAAAAAAAAAGCGTGTCGTACGGCGTATTTTGTCACCTTGCTGCAGGCAAATTCTGCAATCTTTTTTGGCAGCTAATGTTTCTGGACCACTGCGTGAAGCCACATTAAGGTTTTCTATATTTAGAGGTCTCCCAAAGAACGCTTCAAATGCTATACGAGTTGTTGGTTGAGCCACAATGTGCGGATTATTGGTGCGATTTTCCACGTTTATTTGGCTTTTTGTCCCGTTCCAAAGACTATTTTTTTTAATTATACATTTAATTTATACATCGAAGGCCAACAATATTTTTGGAGATTACCTGAAATTACAGCCATGTACCTTAAATAGAAGTATGCTAAATTGAAGCATGAAAATGAAATATGTCTGGCCACAACCACGTGCCAGTTCGAGGGTTAACAGCTGAAACATCTTGTTTGGATAACCACGCCGAAAGTCGTAAAAATCGTCGCACGACCATTTTTGACCGATATGAATTTTTCACAAAACCCTAAATTTGTTCGTGGAACTCCAGGATTCCGCGAAACACACTTTGGTAACCACTGATATAGTGCAATAAATATACCAATGCTAACTAAACCGCGAACTGGACTTGCACAGTTTGCTACGCACTGTGTACTTGGTGAGAGCTTAGAATATATAAGTCTCATATTCCAAAGTATCGAAAAGTCAAAAGTGAGCGTGGCTACCACCACTGGATGTAATATCTGATGAAATGTGTTCAGAAATGAACATTGATATTCTGCCCAGGCTGTTATCGATGTTCTAATATGAACACGTTGCTGGTGGTATGTTTGGATTGTGCTATTGGAGTATCTACACTTCGGAGTGTTTTCAATCAAGTAACACTCTCACCGATAAGAAATGCACGCACATGGTGACGAACAAATAGGTACTCATCCATATAAAGAAAAGAATCTGCGATAAGAGAAATGTCGCACAACAGCACACACACACTAGAACTATCAATAGAATGTATAATGTAGTACTCAAGTAAACTAAATGTTAAGATTGGTATAAATACTCCGCAGGAATGCGATATTGCTTCAGTAACAAATACTCACTCCTATCATGCAAAAGAATTGTGTTTTATTCAAATGACATAATACCAACCACAAAATACCAAATTTTATAGAAATCCAGTGAAAAAGTTGCATTCGAGCAAACCAACTTATATATACCCCCATCTTCAGAAAAAACATACAAGTCTCATATTCCAAAGTTTCGGAAAGTCAAAAGTTACAGTGGCTTACACCATTGGATGCAACATCTGATGAAATGTCATTATTTTGACCTCAATATACCGAATTTTATAGAAAAATATTGTTTCTATAAAACAAAGTGGGCGGTATAGAGGTGGGATGGTACATTTGTATGGGAGGTACCAGAAGGGGCGTGGCCACACTTCCAAGGTTTTGTCATAATCTTTGTCCAGTTATTTTGTTCAAAGACACGTATGGTCTAAAGTGAATTTTTCAATGTGTTACACTTTTGGGACATATCAAACGATACATGCCCTACTATTCCAATAGCACAATGTGAACACTAACGAAACCTACGAATCAGTAAAATACTTACTGGAGTCAGTAAATTATGAAAACCATAAATGGCTGTGACTTAAGAATGATGGCCTTACTTTGTGGTTTATGAAAAACATACAAAGAAAATCGATATCAAAAGTGTGACTGGGAAAAAAGAGACGTTTTTAATGTTACCCATGAAAATCTTGTACCTGCATATAAAGTATTGCTACCAAAACTTCATATTAAATTGGGTGTTTTCAGAAATGTTGTAAAAGTTTTTTCTGTAGATGTACCAGCTTTTACTACTTCAAGATATGCATTTACTTAAATCACTGCCAGCAAACATAAAGAAGGTATTGTATACAAATCAAACAAATGATTTTAAAAAATGTTTTTCTAAGTTAACAGGCACGGTCCAGATTAGAAGATCGATGAACAATTATGACTTTCACAATTCTTTGGATCAAAAATTGCATGGAATTTATTTAAAGACAAAATTTGAAATGTTCCTGATCCAAAACGAGAAGCAGAAACAGATAAGCATCACCATATGGATTGGTTTGAGAACCAAATTTCCACCGAATCTGATGTGCATGGTGAACGTTTTCACCTGGAATGGAACTACATTCCTTGTTACGTGATTTATGATTCCTGAAAATTAAATTTCAAATATATCGAGATGCTTTTTATTTATTTACATATCGTCTATGTAGAACAAAAACTCATAATCTACATTTTCATAGTTTTGAGTTAAAAGGTGTTTTATATAAAAGTTATCATTAAAAATCCAATATTTCGATAACAAATATTTTGAATACCACAATTATTACAACCACAATTATTATTAAATACAACATTTTATCCACCAAAAATTTCTGCATAAGTTGCATACTGTTATATCGACAAAAACCTTAGGTAGATAATGATGTTTTCTTCACAAATTTGATCGCAAACCTGCAGTTAGTGAGTTATAAAAAAAAAATCTTAGTAAATAAAATAGATATGCGCATATCGATAAGCGCAAAAAATAAACAATAGAAAATTATGAAATAAAATGCTATAAACTAATTTTTCGCAAAAGTGTAGTTGATGACTTTTTCTTCTACATAGACGATATGATAATTTTATGGTTTACTTGCTAAAAAATAAAGGACACAAATAATATAATTTGTATGAACTAAAAATATATTTACGGATTCATTTTTACAACAATGTCCATTTGAATAAATTATTGAAGTGCTCTGCTATAAACAATATTTCTTGATTTTCCATTAGGAGCAAAAATATATAAATTACTTGGTTTTTCAACATTGGGCTTTATTTATTGTCATTGCGAATGCTAGGCGAACAGAAAAAAACAGGAAATTGCAGCGTTTAAATTCAAACGATAAGTCAGTCGGTATCATAGGTATACGGGGGAGTAAAACATAGGTCCCTTTATAGTTTCCAGTTATTATTGTGGCTTCTATCAGATTCGTCAAACATTGTTTTGACTGTTAGCCGAGTTCCATTGCAAAGCCTAGGTGGGTGTATATTTCGTAATAAAATAATAGGCACCCTAATGCGGAGGAAAGCCTGGAAGATCAAGTGAATTTAAAAAATTAAACAGGATAATTCACAGCACCTTCATCTTTTGTTACGTTATCAACTGATTTGTATATTTTTGAAGTTCCAACGATTCTATTTAAAATGACACTGTTAATAGAATTAACGTCAGTGTTTTTTGCTGCTAGTAAGCCCCGCTCACATAACCATTGTTTATTTTTAATATTATGTTCGATGTTAGGAAATATCCAATTTATCAATTCGTCAGTAGGTTCCATCCATCTCCATAAGGGAAAATAATTGGATACAAGAGAGCATCGTATGAGCGATGTGTTCAGATGTCCTTTTTGTTCCCTCATCACGACGGCGAATCGCAAACCATCAGGATTACAACGTCCTTAATTGTAGGTGCGTTGAAACGCCCTCGGTGTTGTCCAGCTGGTGTTTTATCAGAATGAAGTGGTCATCTGAACAAAATTGCGGATTATCTTTAGTTTATTTGAATGTTCTTACCAATTCATTATTTTCATGAAACATTATTTGCAAATCGGCTACAACTCGTTGTTTGGTATCCGGATTGGTACGCTGGTGATATTGAACTTGGTCTTCATTATCCGCTTGACCCGTAAAATAAATTTGAAAGAACTTAGGATCTGCATCTGAGTTTGGCATGATCGAAATGTTGGCATAAAATTGTTGCGAACAATTGTCGTCGCGCGAATGACGTCATTTGGAAACATGAATTATATGTTCGTATTTTACTTAAAAAATGTTTCGAATCTAAATATGTTCGTATACATAGTTACATATGTTTGCTAAATAATATTTTTTAGTGGTAGAGATGTTGTAGACTTACCCGAAATCAATGATAGGAGATGTTCTGGTGGTGAAAATAGTTGGGCCAAAACAACTTTGCCATTTGCGCAGCACATTCCATGTGATTCCCCCTTGTACTTTAGAGCATTACAGTACTGACAGTATTGGCCCAATAGCAAATAATGATTCTCCGCTGTAACCAACTTCTGTTGAGTAATTAAATCCAATGACGGAGCGTTTCGAATATTTGTAGATTGTGCCATTCGAGTGTGATTTAGGCCACGACGAACATGCCGTTGTTCGAAAGTTACAGAAGCTCTATTTATTGTGGTTCGAGATCTCTGATTTCGTAGCCGGATATAAAGCTGATCAGGTGTCTCGACAGCTCTGGATGTAATTGTTCGAGATAGTTGACTTTCAAGACGTGCTTTGCGTTGATCTGACGACTCTTCAGCTCTTGATGTAATTGTCCGAAATCTGTTACTTGAAAGACATCTTACGCGTTGGTCGGTTTTTTCAGACACTTGAGATAATTGATCGAGATCTTTGTATGTTCCATTGATCAGCAGTCTCAGTGGCTTTTGATACTAATGATCGCGATCTTAGGCTTTTAAGACGTGCATAATGTTGTTCAGACGTTTCAGCGGCTCTAGAGGTTGATGCTTGAGTTCGGCTGGTCCTTAAGCATGCTTCGCCTTCTTCAGGAGTTTCACTTGCTCTTTTGTTATACCCTCATCCTACGGGTAGGAGGGTATATATCATTTGATACGGCTCAAAACTGTAACACCTAGAAATATTCACATTAGAACCCAAGTGTCTTTGGACCAAATTCGATTCATGACTTTCTAAATCGTTTGAGCCATGTCCGTCCGTCTGTCCTACTGGTGGGCACGATAACTTTCGAAAGAGTTAAGCAATCACTCTGAAATTTGGCATGGCTTAATATTTTTCCAAACCAGCTTTTGGCCACACCCCTTCGGGTACCTCCCATACAAATCTGCTATTTCGCCCACTTTGGAAATCGTGTAATCGTCGTCGATCTTAGCCATTTATCGTATTTAGTAAAGGTATAATGGACAAAGTTTCGGACAAAAACTTGTAAGTCTGGCAACTCCCCTTCTGGAGGGTATACATCATTTGATAGGCTCAAAAGTGTAACACATAGAAATATCCAGATTAGCCCCCTGGTGTCTTTGAACCAAATTCGATTTATGACTTTCTAAATCGTTTGAGCCATGTCCGTCCGTCTGTACGCACGATAACTTTCGAAAGCGTTCAGCAATCACTCTGAAATTTGGCATGGCGTAATATTTTCCCAGAACTGCTTATGAGATTGCATATGGGATATATGGCGACATCCCTTCGGGTACCTCCCATACAAATCTGCCATTTTGCCCTCTTTATAAATCGTGTAATAATATCAACACGCGCAAGTTCGATCTTGGGCAAATTCCGTATTTGGTAAAGGTATAACTGGACAAAGTTTCGGACAAAAACTTGGAAGTCTGGCAACTCCCCTTTTGGTACCTCCCATACAAATGTACCATTGCATCCACTTTAGAAATCGTGTAATTATATAAACTCGCTCAACGAATCTTTCCGAAATTCTATTTTAGTAAAGCTTTAACTATATAAAATTTTCTAGTAAAAACTCTGCTTTATACTCCGTCCTTTTTGTAAAAACATGTAATACAATATTTGTCAATAACATTCGGTATTTTGAGATTGGTATTATGACATTTCATCAGAGGTTACATCCAATGATGGTAGCCACGCTCACATTTGACTTTCCGATACTTTGGAATAGAGACTTGTATGTTTTTACTGTCCTTTTTGTAAAAACATGTAATACAATATTTGTCTATAACATTCAGTATTTTGAGATTGCTATTATGACATTTTATCAGAGGTTACATCCAATGATGGTAGCCACGCTCACATTTGACTTTCCGATACTTTGGAATAGAGACTTGTATGTTTTTACTGAGGGTGAGGGTATATATAAGTCGGTTTACCCGACTGCAACTTTTTTACTGGTTTTACATCATCAAAGCAATAATCACTATGAAGTCTAGGATCGGACTGAAATAAATTATTTAACTTGCTTTTTCAATGCGGTCCATCTCTTAAAATGTAAAAATCAGACTATCTTAATTCAAACGTTCTTCTAAACGAACTAAAGTAATTTCTCCAATGTACACACGGTTATACATTCAAACCATCGCTGTGGTATCCGAAAAATTACCCTGAAATGTTTTAGTTAAATATATTTTCTAACTATGTCACGAGATTTACGGATTTTTAATTATTCATAACGGACGTAATCCCCTCCATTTTCTTTTAATTTCAAAATATCAATACAAACTATCCTACTTATTACATAATAAATTATATATGTATGTAGATGATCAACATTTGGAGTAAATGGTTTGATTGGTTCCCGAGATATAGAAATGTTACAAAAGGGGGCGTGACCCATTCACGTCCACTTTTTGTAGTGAAGTCTGGTTCCGTTCCCGGCAGTTGTATGTACACCAAATTAGGCCAATATCACTCGAATATGGACCGAGGTAAGATAACTTGTGTTTGTATGGGAGGTGCCACGCCCCTTAGCCGATTGTTTAAAAATATAAACACAATCTATACTTTTGACCTATATAATTATTGTCCAAAATTTTGAGTAAATCTGTTGAATGGTTCTGAGATATAACAACTTTTTCTAAAAGGGGGCGTGATCGGTCGGTCGGTCGGTTTCGTCAGCTATGTGGTACAAACAAACACAAATTCATTTTTATATATGTAGATTATTTTGTACTGAAAGACACACAATTTCAGATTTACAGCAGACGTAGAAGGAAACTATTTTCTTCCATTGCGCATAGGTTTTCAATCCAACAACATATATGACAACACGAACTTTTATTCACACACGAACTCCAATTCCAACTCCATTCCGCTCAGTAATATGACTCAATCATTTACCTTGATCACTGGTTCAAGAGCGTTCTTTTGAGTTGGCTGGCGTTCTCTGTCTGGCTCGCGAGCGGGTACCACTTGTGTGGAATCGAAAAGAGTTCGAGCAAGAACAAAATAGCGACTTTAATCACTGGACATAAGTATAAGTAATAAGAGATCAAAGAGATAATATGAATAAAATAGAATTCAAATTTATGTTGCTTCGAACACTTTTGGATGCTCTAAACACAGTAACTGCGGATTAGGTAATTGCTTATGTTCCTCAAAAATTAGGCATAGATACAAATCACTTATTATGTTATCAATTAGTTAAAAAATATGTGTTAACTAATAATGAGGATTTACTTAAACCTCAACTATGGAAGGCATATCTTAAAGTTCGTCCCATTAAGGGTTTTCCCAAAACACTACCTTGAATCGTAGATCAGTAAGTAATTATTATCATAATGTCTCTGGTATAATAACAAAAGCTGAATGTAATTTCGATATTATACATATTTTTTATTTGAAAGTACAATCCTTCCGCTTAAAATGGAAAATAATTTCATTCAAATGGCTGCCTCGGCTGGCTCTGCGGCTGATAATGCGATCTTCAAAAACAGGGCGCAGAACATCAAGTGTAGCTTCGGCTGTGTGGCACGTAGCGCCTGATGAAACCAAATATTGCCAATATCCTCCTCTTTAATTTTTGTCAACAAAAATTCGTTCAACATGGCCCGATAACGAAAATAACGAAAACAAAATAAGCACTAGTTGAAAAAAAAGTCAGATGGCGGACCCTTTAGTTTTAATAGAAACTTGGTAAAATTCTGATTTTTATGATGCAGAGTACTTCAATTGTAATATTTATATATACATTATAGATATATACAAGGATATAGATGATGTATCTAGTGATTGGTGTATATGTTCCAGGGTAATTCCACTCTTTGATGACTATTTATTGTTTGATCAATTATGTGTTATATTTGAATCTTGTACATTTGTATATGACAACAGATTTTGTGTACTGGGTGATTTCAATTTGAAATCCATTGTCTGGACGGAAATTCTGAGGACAGGATGTTTTCTTCCTAGTAATTTGAATAAACCTCATGATATTAATGTAGTCGATTCTTTATTTGGCTTGGATATGAGTCTAGTAAATTAAGTTGAATAAGATGTTGGATTTAGTTTTTTTAGTGCACATCTGAAATCTTCGGTTTCTGAATGTGTTTTTTCGATTTCTCCACCGAATATGAATCATGTAGCGTTGGGAACTGAAATCCAATTTTTTGAATATATATGTAATTATAGTCAAAACCACGTCCATTGTGACTATTCTTCTAAATACTTTAATTTAAATCAAACACAAGTGTTATTGATGAACGATTATACTAGCATTTATTGTCTTAATAAATTTCTATATAATCAGTATATTTTATATTATAATGAATCCATTAAAACTAACACCAAGCGATTTTGGAGTTTTGTAAAATGTAGGAAAAGGAACACTTCTACTCCCTCTTCTATGGTTTATAAAAATGTAGTGTCCAAATGTTTGATTAAATCTGGTAGTATGTTTAAGGTTTCCTTCAATCCAATTTTTATTCAGATTCATGTAATAGAGATTAAGTATTTTATTGTTAATTTCGAAAAGGGCATCCAAGTAGATTCTATATATTCTAATTATTCTAAAATTCTAATTTTTAAATTATATATAATTGTGTTTCACTCAAAACCACTTGAGTGGTTCAAAACATATTTAACAAATAGGCATTGTTCTGTATGTGTTGCTAATGATTATTCAGTGATGTGTTTTGGGTTCCTTGCCATTTAATCTTTTTATTAATGACATAGACTACTGTTTTACAAATTCTAGACATTTGTTATATGCGGAAGACTTAAAGATTTTGAAAGCCATATTCGTTTATGTATTTTATTCGTAGCAACACACCTCAATTTTCTGATCCGTACACCAATAACGTTTTATTCTGTGCTTTTGTCCGCTTCAAATTGGAATATGTGTCCTTCATTTGGAGTCTTATGAAAGCTGATGTATGCTTTTTTTTTTAAACCCTTTACTGTAGGAGAGATATGTTTTTGCATAACATTATCAAAAGTTTTGTTGATTATTCGAAGCTATTGTCGTTAGTTCAAATTAGGGCCCAACCTCGTCATTAACGCATTATACACATCTTCATATATATACACATTTTTACAAGTAAGCCCTACATGACTTAGATCGACCTCTACTTAGATCGACGATATTTTGCAACTCCATTTGTGACTTGATTGATTTAAGTATATCAACTACTAAGCGTAAAACATTGTTGAATACTAAGTAAATATTATTAAGATACAATTAATATATTTATTTTTACATTGCTAGTCTGTAAGGAATTTATGTCCATTGACCTAATAAATGAAATAAAGATATGTATTACTACTTCAATAATTTAAAAAAAAAATAATTACAAAAAAAAAAAAAACAAACATAGCTCTAAATTATACTTATTAAAATAGGGGGAAAAAGTGATTGAAAACATTATTTACCAAAATGGTATTTTAAAAAACGCGTGCAAATGGGAAACTTATACTGTTGTCGCTTCTAGCATAGCAATTGAAACACTGATGTGAATTGGTATGTGATTCTGCGTAACAGTATGGTCATTTAAAGGCCGAGTTACTTGACCGTAATCGTAACCGTGACGTGTCAGCTGATATGTTCTCCTTATGGGAAACATGTACAAATGGTTACTTGGCCGTAATCGTAACGTAACGTAACGGATGAACCTGTAGAAAATAGATTTTTCTATCCGGCAAGTGACATTTAACAAACAGCTGATTTGTTTCTTACAAAAAAAAAAACAGCAAGAAAGTAAAAGAAACGACTTTGTTAGAAAAATAATAAAATAAAAACATAAAAATGGATAAATTGTTTCTTCACAACACTTTCTTTCATTATTAATGAATTTTTTACGTTTTTATCAAAACAAACAGACCAAACAGACAAATTATTGTGTTTGTTTACATACAACATATGGTACTTCACGTATCTTGGGTAACCACCACTACATCAACGTTCCGGTTACGA
The DNA here is from genome assembly GCA_958296145.1 of Hydrotaea cyrtoneurina. Taxonomy (NCBI): domain Eukaryota; kingdom Metazoa; phylum Arthropoda; class Insecta; order Diptera; family Muscidae; genus Hydrotaea; species Hydrotaea cyrtoneurina. The sequence goes on along the minus strand of OY282512.1, from coordinate 59,065,925 downwards.
TTACGTTTACGTTCCGGCAACGGTCAAGTAATTAGGCCTTAAGCTTGTTTCTATGTCATGGATTGTGCGATTCTGTGTAACAGAATGGCCGTATTTTCAGGGATTAATCATGTGTATTCTCTTACTTGCAAACTTAAGATTCTCTTACTTTTGAAAGAATTGTTGTTTCTATTAATATTTGTCAACAAAAAACTTTTTAAAAGAAATGGATTTCTCGAGAAATCTTGAGATATTCTCGAGATTCGGGATTTCCCGAAATGTTAAAAATTTCAATTCTTGAGATTCGGGATGGAAAAATCTGGAAAATTTCACGAGCATTCCCTTCGGGAAATTCCCGAAGCCCAACTCTACCTGTAACATTATCATAGCGGTTATTAACCGATGTTTAGTTTTTTTTTACCAGATTTAAAGAACAGAAGTTATATAGAAAAATGTAAAAGCGCGACGTTCGGCATAAAAAAATAAAAAAAAATTTTTTGAAACTACCTTTCAATAATACTTTATATTCGAAGGTGTACGGCGAACTTCTTTTTTGAGGTACGCCCTAATGTGCAGCCAAGTTGTATAAACGTACAGTAGGGGAATTCGAAAAATAGTGAAACTATTTCCAATTGCCTTTTCCGATTCGATTGAAATTGCACATTGATAATAAAAAGTTACAAATATTGTTTATATTCCAATAAATTTCATTTTCTTAATGTTTAGCGTAATGTTTATCCCTGACAATATTTCGTCACATAGTTTTCGGTAAAACTAGTGAAAAAGTTGCAGTCGGGTAAACAGACTTATATAAACATACAAGTCTCATATTACTAAGTATGGGAAAGTCAAAAGTGAGCGTGGCTGTCACCATTGGATGTAACATTGATGAAATGACATAAAAACAACCTCAAAATACTGAATTTACAGAAAAATATTGTACTACACGTTTTTACAAAAAAACGGCGGAATATAAAGCAGAGTTCTCTTCTGGAAAACTATATGTAGTTAAAGCTTTACTATATACAGAATTTCGGCAAGATTCGTAGAGCGAATTTATGGTACATTTGTATGGGAGGTACTAAAGGGGCCCGACTTGGGGTCCAATTTTTTCGGGAGAGCGTTATATGTAGACTTCCAGGTTTTTGCCGGAATCTTTGTCCAGTTATAGCTTTCCTAAGTATAGAATTTGGGAAAGATCGCGCTGGGCATGTTATACACGATTTCTAATGTGTGCGGGATGGTACATTTGTATCGGAGGTACCAGAAGGGGCCAGACTTCCAAGTTTTTGTCCGAAAATTTGTTTAGTTATACCTTTACTAAATAAAGAATTTGGGCAAGATCGCGTTGGGCATATTGATATTACTACACGTTTTCTAAGGTGGGCGGGATGGTACATTTAATTCAGATCCACTTTATTTATTTTTTACATTGCTAGTCTCTAAGGAATTTATGTCCATTGAATTGATAAATGAAAGGAAATGACTGACTAATGCTAAATAAGAATAATTCAATTCATTTCATTCCGTTTCGAAAAGCTAGGAATGGTTTTATTTCTACTCTTTTTCTTTGAAATGTTTGTGATTTTGTTTTTGCTCGCTATAAAACGGTTCACGAAAATTTAAAGGTTTGTTGGATGATACGTCAATCGTTTCGTTTGTTTTCACTGGTACACTGGCATAGTGGCAATAAATTAAAACATATAAAATACCATTGAATTAAACACGCAATGAGAGGCAAACAGGCGGCGCCTTTCAGAGATAAAACTTGCTAATTTTTAGTTGGCTTCCGAGCGATAAAGAAGCAAGAAGTGAATAAGTAAAACATAATTAGTTTTATAAGGGGCAGATCTATGAACGACAGGTGACTATCACATAATCATTCAACAATTAGCTTATACACTTTACGTTTTTTAACTCTATTTTTTCGGATGTACCACCCTTCCTAACCTAAGTCCATCGCTATTTTAGCTAGATAGAATACGCCCGTATTGCCAACAAATCTGTCTGGAAATTTGCGTAGGTTTGTATATATGGTAAAATTTTCCTTAATGTACATCTTATAAGTAAGACTACGATTTTCGGGTAATAACATTAAACAAATCTCACTTGACAGTAGCATTTCTACAATTAACGGTTTAGAAATGACGCATAGTAATAAGCCGTTCTGACGCTTACCGCTCACTACGTGGCCTAGACCTTAGCAGATTTCGGGGAAAATTCTTTGATCTTACAAACATTTTGTATGACAAACAATGGGAAACAACAAATAGAGAAAGCCGTGTTGTCAGCTTTTTAAAAACTAATTATAGAAATGAAAAAAGTCGACAAATTAAAATAATTATTAAGTTTTTAGTATACATATTCATTTCAAATAAATATTTTCTATTGCAAAAACTTTAAAAGTTCATATCTCAAATTTTTTAAAGTTTGTTTTTCGCAAAATGGTTAGAAAATTGTAAGGATTTAAAACTCACATTTTGATCCAAAATATCTTCGGCATTTATTGGGTTAACGGTAGAGAAGAGGTACTATATTAAAGCAAAAGATTTTTGCTGTATTATTATAAGAAGAAATGCATACATTCATGTAGGATATATTTTGAGTTTCGACCCTTTTTACATACAAAAAAAAAAGAAAATAATTTTAAAATTGATGTCTCGGAATGGGTGAATGAATCGGAGATATATATATATACATATATATAAGGCTCAAAAGGTAATTCAATTATCGTTTTTCGCTATTATTTCGTTTGTCGTTTAAAGAGCAATAAATGGACAAACTTATACGAAGTGGACAGCTCTGTCTGAAATCAGATTATATTGAATGAAGCAAAGTTGTAAAGAAAAATTCTAAGCCACTCCCATGGACGCCTTTTTCCTTCTTCTACTGTTTCCTCCTCTTCCAAGGCGACCATAGTTGATGATGCGCAACATAAAATAAAAAAATATCGTCCTGCTGCATCATCGTTCTAACAAGTTTGTTATATAATAAATTTCTGTCTTTTGACAGTACGTTGCCCTTATTCGAAGTACAAGGTCCATAGGGACCTTAAAAAATAGATTTTTATCAATTCTCAGATTTTACAAAAAATAGATTTTTATCAATTCTCAGATTTTACAAAAAATTTTTTTTTTTTTTTAATGTTTCAGTTCAAAAAACATTTTTTTTTTCGTAACGCTTAAGTAGTTTAAAAATTTGGAGTCTCTTCAAGTTATGCTAAGAAAAGTGAAAAAAAAATTTTTTTTTCAAAAATAATAAAAATTGGGGAAAATCAGAGAATTGATAAAAATTGTTTTTAATTTGATGTGATACAGACATTTCCACGAGTCTGCCTGCCAAAAATCAGCTCGATTGGATCACTGAAAAAGGGTTAAAAATCGGTCGAAAGGCTTTCACACAGGCCACTACGAGCTTTATACTTCAAACTTAAAAAAAAAAATTCTGACGTGTACATGAAAATCGCCGATACACGTGTATTTTTATTTTTTCCCCTCTTTCCTAATATGTGCATTTGAGTTATACATGTATAATGAATGTTAGAAAAATATTTTTTTTGTATATAACATTATTAATTTTTATGGGTATTATATGAAAAAAGCCCTAAAAAACTATTGTTGTGTAGATTGTCCCTCTTCCAACATAATTTCTGTGTAGGTGTAGCATTGATGCATAAGTGTTGAATGCTCTGCACAAACAGGATTGTTACAGGAATGGCAACAGGCCCTTGTTTTCCGATGCCGTACGTAGTCAGAAAGGCATAGGCGACATGACGGTCTGTTAGTTCTAGACGCAAACGACGGTGCAGCTTCTTCTGCCGGTCTTGGTAATATCTAAAAAGAACAAAATTATGCAGTTATTCTGCTTTAGAACATTTGAATTGTTTTTTCTTACCTTTACATCAAATGCTTCCATTGCGTTCCGTATCCTTGGATATGCGGTTGTTCAGCGCTCGTTCCTCTACGTTTGATAGTGCCAATTGTTTTGTCAGCATCAGTAAGAATGACCGTCGCCTGTCACTTCTTTTTATTGGCTTCATCTCGTTGTATGAAATAAATGCAGCAAATGGGGCAATGTCCACCATATTAAAAAACATGGCCAATGGCCAGCGGTTTGTTGAGCGCTTGCATGTATATGTGCCAAGCATCTGGTCCACTGTATCAATGCCCGATTGGTTGTCGTTTTAATCCAAAAATAGCAAACGGCTTCTTCTTTTCAGTTTGCATGTCCACACCACAAGTATAATGTTGTGTCGACAGCAAAATTACCGCTTTGTTCTTGGGCACATATGAACATAGCCTTCGTTGAAGCCGGACAATGTGTTGTTGACAGGACGCGTATGATTTTTTTTGGAATTCCCTAGGTACACGTGACTTATTCGAGCGCACTGTTCCAACATATGCGGTTTTCTTCCTGATTAAAGTACGCGCCAAATCCAAAGTTGTGAAAAAATTTTCGGAATAAATTGTGCGAAAGTTTAAGTACAACATTCTGCCCTTGATTCACGTATCGTGCCTGGTCAGGCAATTTCCCAGAGTAAATCATTCCTTTGACAGGATACAAATGTTTTAAGTCGCACAACCACCATATCTTTATACCGTACTTGGCAGGCATACAAAATAATAGCCAAAAAAGCAGCGAACTCTTTCAAAGTGATTTGTCAAATTCCATGCAGCGTTCACCATGCCGTTCCGGTTTGATTCGCGTATTATGATGTACGCCATGTCTTCGGTGATGAACACGTTTGTGATGTGTTCAAACAATAAAACAAGCCAAAAGACAGTGCGTTTATAAACGATTTCTTGAAATTTCAGTACAAGGTCCCAGCGGACCTTTTCACACGTTCCCGTACTAAACACATTTAAATCTCAATAAAACTAAACTATTGGTCGGATCGCTTTGAAATTTTTTTAAAACGATTCTAGATAAAATTTTCCTGGAATACATGTGGGGGTCGGGTATACTTCCCATGGACCATAAAGGAGTAATTTCAGTTTGAAAATAGAAAATGTCCACAAGGACCTTCTCACCCGCCGGAGAGTTAAGTGTTGTTGTAGCCACTGTTTGTTTTTACCGGGACAAACAATGGGATTAATGTCCTTGTATACCTTTCTATAGAATGCAAAACTTGTTTTTTTAACAAAACAAAGGGATTATTGTTTTGTTTTTGCAATTCGATCGCTTTTGTCTTCGACCTCCAGAGGACCTGGCAGATGATCAAATGAGTATGAATGACAGAGGTTGCTGTCAGCCGCAAAGAAGTAGACAGTTCGTGAATGAAAATAAGAAATAGAGAAGGTGAGAGGACAGAGCCTTGTGGCACTCCTGCGGTCAACCTTTGCTCATTGGATGAGACCCCATCTATAACAACTCGTATAGAACGATCCCTGGGAAAACTCGATATGAATCGAGAGAAGGTATTACAGATACTAAATGAAATATGCTTTGATATGAGTGATCCCTGCTAGACCCTATCGAACGTCTTGAATATCTGAATTGAAATTAATTTTTTTTTACCTTTCGCATAAATGTATCGCGAACAATGTATTTTGCTCCAAACGATGTCATTTGATAGTAGCTATTGTTCGACTGAATAAATATCTGAAAATGTTTTTATTGATCTGTTCTGCCAAAAATCACCAATAATGGCCAGGTGGTGAATTCAAATGTGTAAATTTTGTCTGAATGACTACATGAGATTTCATTGACAAACTAAAAAAAACACACAGAAATTAAATAAGTCAAAGGACACGCGTACGTTAAAATATATTTATCTTATGAAAAATAAACTCTACATATTATATCTGAAATGCTTAACGTCACAAAACTATGCGTAACACGCACATGCGTAGATATTTTTCAATGGCTTTCCTTTACAAACAATCAATAAAAGTAAACCTATACAACGCATGTATTCTTTTGTAAATCGGATAAGTGGTTCTCGAGTTATAAAATGACGAACGTAACTACTTTTTATATATACAGTCAACTCGCGAAAACGTGAAAATTTTAAAACATGAACGATTCAGAAAGGTGAACACCATATTGTCCAATAATATTGTCTAATAAAAGATACATTTCCTTCATTAGACAAAGAATTTAAGTTAGTCTTTACACAAAATGTGATACTCGGTATTGAATTTATTAATATAAGTTCATTTCAGCGATAAAACAGCACTGACTTATTTTAAAATTTCAGGATTCCAAAACATGAACACCCTCAACAATAATTAGTTTAAGTTTCCGCGAGTTGGCTGTATAGATATATAGGGTTCTCCAAAAATAGGTGTTATTTGGTATTCAAAGAATAATGGCATTTTTTGAGTTAGTAATCACAAAACAATATGAGCCAAATGCCCACCACGACCACGCTTACAGGACCATATCCTTTTCATGAAATCTTCCATAACCAAATCGCAAAATGGCTGCCCATGTCCTCGAGCATCACGAATTCTATCTTGAATCGATGCTGGGCTATTTGCGTAGACATTATCTTTCACGTAGCCCCAAAGGAAGTCCCAAGGTGTTACAACACAAGATCTCGGTGGCCAATTGTGATCACCTTTTTGAGAAAAAGTGACAGCTACCGAAATACTGGGTATTCAAAACAACACCTCTTGTTGGAGAACCCTGTATACATCACATATTCCCAATACAGATATTATCCGCTTAGTTAAACGTTATGATTTGCGTATAAAATACATAAGTGAAAATAAGCTATTACCAAGCTATCTCGAATAAATGACAGTTATAATTATATATTACTTTTGAATATTCCCACCGAAACACCTTGAAATTTTTTCTTTTATGTTACACACATGTTTCACTAGTTAACCCTTATTAATAGTTCCTTCACAGCGGCGACAAATCTAATACTTGGCAACAAATTTATTTTATGTGTTTTTATGTTTCCTTCCGTTTATTACCATAGCAATTTCATTCCTGATGTTGATTGAGAAAAAGATAAACTGGCACAATGTCATCGGGACAACATTCGGCTATATATACATAGCTCGGTTAAAATGTTCACAGTATGTTCAGAAAATATACATCTCATCTACCCAGTAAAGTATCATTTCAAAAACTACGCATCTGTGGTAAAACGAGGCGGCTATTTCATATTTAGTACACCGAGCCAAAAGTACAACGATTTTTTTATCCATGTGTCTGGTTAATTTTTTCATGGTAAATATTTGATTACAAAGTCAAAATAACGTTATATAAGGTCAAATTTACATGAAAAATAGTTGAGTTAACATTATATAAGGTTGATTTTTTCGAGAGAGAGGCTGAAAAATGTGCGAAATAAAAAAACAATTCAAAGATCATTCGGCTCTGTTGTGTCGAAGTTCTTGAACTGCTTTGTGTTTGACGAAGTTCAGTATTATGTTACACGAAGTTTCAACAAATGCGATTATCTCCCCCCACTCGTTTTCCACTCTTCCTTTTCTCTCAAAATGTGAGCACTTAATCTCGCTCTTTCAAAAAAACCACCACCAAATACTATCTTCACTGCTTGTTGAGCTGTTGCTTTGTAATGCACGTGTTTGCTTTAGTGCTTGATTTTTTGGGGATATGCGCTACTAAACAGTAGTTCTCGTTCACTCGCATAGAGTTAGTACACTTATTATACCAAAAATTGCTGCAGAAATCATTGCAAATGGGTAACGATGAAGAACTGTAACAGCTTCCGAAACGTTGCCTGCAATCAAAGCAAACTGCTTTTTTGGAAAATTTATATTTCTGCAAAGAAATATAAAATTGTTAAATTGAGCATGCATTGTTTTAATAAATTAACAATGAAATTTTTATAATACCTTATTACAAATCAACTGTCCAACTTAATAGGGCTGCATTTCTTATGGGAAAATCGATGGATTATTTCATATTTTGCTATATTGTATATACGAAATTTTAGGGTAGAAAATAACATTTCTCAATTTCATAACAGTGTAAAAATGTTAATACTTAAGCAAATTCATTGAAATTTTAGGCTTTTATACGTTACTAGCTGACCCGGCGAACTTCGTACCGCCTAACAGTCGATTCTTCAATTTTGTTTTTTTTTTAAGGTAATATGTCAACAATGACATTATGTCAAAAATTAAAAATTATAAATAATTTCAATAGTCCATAAAAAATCACAATGAAAAACATTATGATACGCAGTTATTATATTTTACTAGCTGACCCGGCGAACTTCGTACCGCCTAACAGTCGATTCTTCAATTTTGTTTTTTTTTAAGGTAATATGTCAACAATGACATTATGTCAAAAATTAAAAATTATAAATAATTTCAATAGTCCATAAAAAATCACAATGAAAAACATTATGATACGTAGTTATTATATTTTATTGTATTTTTGCTTATTCTAAATTAAGTTTAATTTTTATTGTAGTACTTTATGGTACACGATATTTTTTGTTTGATTGCCTGGCGCGTAAACAAACAGAGCAGATGGTTTTCCAACACGGGAACAGGCAACATACAATTCACCATGGGAGAAACATGGGTTTTCTAAATTAATACCACAAACACTTAATGACTGCCCCTGGGATTTGTTTATAGTCATAGCGAAAGCAAGCCGTACTGGAAACTGCAGTCGTTTAAACTGGAATGGTACGTCAGTCGGAATCATTGGGATGCGGGGTATCAAAACGTCCAAATCGGTCCAACCGTTCTCGAGTTTTGCGCTTAGCAACACATTCAGCGACTTATTTTTATATTATAGATATTCTTTAAAAAGTGTATGGAATGTGTTCCTATTCCTGAAACCTATGAGTACAATGGCTCAGGAGGTGGAAGCAATGGTATCAATTTCACCTTTCCATTTGCGCAACACAATCCATTGGCTTCATTTTTATATTTCAATGCCTTACAATATTGGCAAACTGAGTTCATAGGTCCAATTGCAACACAGTTGTAGGCACTGTAATCAATTGACATATCGTAACAGAAAGCATCTCGATTCAAACTTGCACCATTATTAGTCGAATGCCGCGCTTCACGGGTCTGTCTTAACCTAATTTTTCACGTTCATTGCGATCTTCACGTTCCTGGGCAGTACGATTAGATTGATAATTAATTTGATTCGTTGCATTTCGGGTTCTCCGGCCTAAATTTGTCCGCCGCCTTATAGGAGGCATATTTAGTAAGTCAGAAACACACAACACTTTTTTAATTTTATAGAAACTTGTGGCTTTTAGATTTAGTAATATTATAGATGCACAGCAAAGAGACGTTTTTGATAAAAAAATAAATTTTTACTTTTTAGTATTATTACAATGTCGGAACACGTGATTCTTTAGTTTATCTAAAATCTTGTAACCACTTATCTATCTTTCTATGACAGTTTGTTATCGACAAACCAGTGCTGCTCACACTTACAGCAACTACATCCAAACAACTGTTTGAGTCAAAGCTGTTACTTTTTTTGTTGATTTCAGAACCTGTATTTATTTTTTCCACCTTAACATCGTTAAAAAGCATGGAATCATGCGATAAAATGCACAATTTCGTCGAAATTTTGTGTTTTTTTAATTTTTTTGCGTTTTTCGAGTTTTCCACTAATTTTTTTTTATTTTTCCATTTGAAAAGCCATTCCGGAACAATTCCATACAAAATTTCATACAAACGTCCATGTTCTGCAAAACAAATCAATGTAAAAGTGGAATCTTTCCGAGAAATCAGTGATGCGCAATTCATTTCAGAAGAAAGTTTTTAGATGCACAAATCTTCAAATATTGACAGCTAATGTATTGTGCTGGCATATCACATATGAGCAAAATTGGGAAAAATACCATTTTCAAATTCCAGTTTAGTGTAGACACAAACCTTTTTAATTGCATACTTTGGGGGTGAACAAAATGTTGAGCAAAATCGGAGTTCACTTAGAGTACTATTCAGTTATGTATTGTGCTACATTTTACTAAAACAAATGACTTCTATTTATTTCTTCACCTTATGTTATAACGTATTCTACGTTTACATTTACGGCCGCGTCTCTGACGCAGCCTACTCGGTGTTTTTTTTTTTTGGTTTTTTTTTTATTTTTTTTTAAACCCCGTACTGAGAAAATACCTTTCTAACAAAGTACAAACCATCAAAATCGGTTTGGCCAATCTCGAGTTGATGAAAAAGGAAAATTTAAAACAATCGAAAAAAACTTGTCGTAACACGCTGTGTGGTAAAAATAAGACATTTTGAAATTAAATAAGTCAAAGGACACGCGTACGTTAAAATATATTTATCTTATGAAAAATAAACTCTACATATTATATCTGAAATGCTTAACGTCACAAAACTATGCGTAACACGCACATGCGTAGATATTTTTCAATGGCTTTCCTTTACAAACAATCAATAAAAGTAGACCTATACAACGCATGTATTCTTTTGTAAATCGGATAAGTGGTTCTCGAGTTATAAAATGACGAACGTAACTACTTTTTATATATACAGTCAACTCGCGAAAACGTGAAAATTTTAAAACATGAACGATTCAGAAAGGTGAACACCATATTGTCCAATAATATTGTCTAATAAAAGATACATTTCCTTCATTAGACAAAGAATTTAAGTTAGTCTTTACACAAAATGTGATACTCGGTATTGAATTTATTAATATAAGTTCATTTCAGCGATAAAACAGCACTGACTTATTTTAAAATTTCAGGATTCCAAAACATGAACACCCTCAACAATAATTAGTTTAAGTTTCCGCGAGTTGGCTGTATAGATATATAGGGTTCTCCAAAAATAGGTGTTATTTGGTATTCAAAGAATAATGGCATTTTTTGAGTTAGTAATCACAAAACAATATGAGCCAAATGCCCACCACGACCACGCTTACAGGACCATATCCTTTTCATGAAATCTTCCATAACCAAATCGCAAAATGGCTGCCCATGTCCTCGAGCATCACGAATTCTATCTTGAATCGATGCTGGGCTATTTGCGTAGACATTATCTTTCACGTAGCCCCAAAGGAAGTCCCAAGGTGTTACAACACAAGATCTCGGTGGCCAATTGTGATCACCTTTTCGAGAAAAAGTGACAGCTACCGAAATACTGGGTATTCAAAACAACACCTCTTGTTGGAGAACCCTGTATACATCACATATTCCCAATACAGATATTATCCGCTTAGTTAAACGTTATGATTTGCGTATAAAATACATAAGTGAAAATAAGCTATTACCAAGCTATCTCGAATAAATGACAGTTATAATTATATATTACTTTTGAATATTCCCACCGAAACACCTTGAAATTTTTTCTTTTATGTTACACACATGTTTCACTAGTTAACCCTTATTAATAGTTCCTTCACAGCGGCGACAAATCTAATACTTGGCAACAAATTTATTTTATGTGTTTTTATGTTTCCTTCCGTTTATTACCATAGCAATTTCATTCCTGATGTTGATTGAGAAAAAGATAAACTGGCACAATGTCATCGGGACAACATTCGGCTATATATACATAGCTCGGTTAAAATGTTCACAGTATGTTCAGAAAATATACATCTCATCTACCCAGTAAAGTATCATTTCAAAAACTACGCATCTGTGGTAAAACGAGGCGGCTATTTCATATTTAGTACACCGAGCCAAAAGTACAACGATTTTTTTATCCATGTGTCTGGTTAATTTTTTCATGGTAAATATTTGATTACAAAGTCAAAATAACGTTATATAAGGTCAAATTTACATGAAAAATAGTTGAGTTAACATTATATAAGGTTGATTTTTTCGAGAGAGAGGCTGAAAAATGTGCGAAATAAAAAAACAATTCAAAGATCATTCGGCTCTGTTGTGTCGAAGTTCTTGAACTGCTTTGTGTTTGACGAAGTTCAGTATTATGTTACACGAAGTTTCAACAAATGCGATTATCTCCCCCCACTCGTTTTCCACTCTTCCTTTTCTCTCAAAATGTGAGCACTTAATCTCGCTCTTTCAAAAAAACCACCACCAAATACTATCTTCACTGCTTGTTGAGCTGTTGCTTTGTAATGCACGTGTTTGCTTTAGTGCTTGATTTTTTGGGGATATGCGCTACTAAACAGTAGTTCTCGTTCACTCGCATAGAGTTAGTACACTTATTATACCAAAAATTGCTGCAGAAATCATTGCAAATGGGTAACGATGAAGAACTGTAACAGCTTCCGAAACGTTGCCTGCAATCAAAGCAAACTGCTTTTTTGGAAAATTTATATTTCTGCAAAGAAATATAAAATTGTTAAATTGAGCATGCATTGTTTTAATAAATTAACAATGAAATTTTTATAATACCTTATTACAAATCAACTGTCCAACTTAATAGGGCTGCATTTCTTATGGGAAAATCGATGGATTATTTCATATTTTGCTATATTGTATATACGAAATTTTAGGGTAGAAAATAACATTTCTCAATTTCATAACTGTGTAAAAATGTTAATACTTAAGCAAATTCATTGAAATTTTAGGCTTTTATACGTTACTAGCTGACCCGGCGAACTTCGTACCGCCTAACAGTCGATTCTTCAATTTTGTTTTTTTTTTAAGGTAATATGTCAACAATGACATTATGTCAAAAATTAAAAATTATAAATAATTTCAATAGTCCATAAAAAATCACAATGAAAAACATTATGATACGCAGTTATTATATTTTACTAGCTGACCCGGCGAACTTCGTACCGCCTAACAGTCGATTCTTCAATTTTGTTTTTTTTAAGGTAATATGTCAACAATGACATTATGTCAAAAATTAAAAATTATAAATAATTTCAATAGTCCATAAAAAATCACAATGAAAAACATTATGATACGTAGTTATTATATTTTATTGTATTTTTGCTTATTCTAAATTAAGTTTAATTTTTATTGTAGTACTTTATGGTACACGATATTTTTTGTTTGATTGCCTGGCGCGTAAACAAACAGAGCAGATGGTTTTCCAACACGGGAACAGGCAACATACAATTCACCATGGGAGAAACATGGGTTTTCTAAATTAATACCACAAACACTTAATGACTGCCCCTGGGATTTGTTTATAGTCATAGCGAAAGCAAGCCGTACTGGAAACTGCAGTCGTTTAAACTGGAATGGTACGTCAGTCGGAATCATTGGGATGCGGGGTATCAAAACGTCCAAATCGGTCCAACCGTTCTCGAGTTTTGCGCTTAGCAACACATTCAGCGACTTATTTTTATATTATAGATATTCTTTAAAAAGTGTATGGAATGTGTTCCTATTCCTGAAACCTATGAGTACAATGGCTCAGGAGGTGGAAGCAATGGTATCAATTTCACCTTTCCATTTGCGCAACACAATCCATTGGCTTCATTTTTATATTTCAATGCCTTACAATATTGGCAAACTGAGTTCATAGGTCCAATTGCAACACAGTTGTAGGCACTGTAATCAATTGACATATCGTAACAGAAAGCATCTCGATTCAAACTTGCACCATTATTAGTCGAATGCCGCGCTTCACGGGTCTGTCTTAACCTAATTTTTCACGTTCATTGCGATCTTCACGTTCCTGGGCAGTACGATTAGATTGATAATTAATTTGATTCGTTGCATTTCGGGTTCTCCGGCCTAAATTTGTCCGCCGCCTTATAGGAGGCATATTTAGTAAGTCAGAAACACACAACACTTTTTTAATTTTATAGAAACTTGTGGCTTTTAGATTTAGTAATATTATAGATGCACAGCAAAGAGACGTTTTTGATAAAAAAATAAATTTTTACTTTTTAGTATTATTACAATGTCGGAACACGTGATTCTTTAGTTTATCTAAAATCTTGTAACCACTTATCTATCTTTCTATGACAGTTTGTTATCGACAAACCAGTGCTGCTCACACTTACAGCAACTACATCCAAACAACTGTTTGAGTCAAAGCTGTTACTTTTTTTGTTGATTTCAGAACCTGTATTTATTTTTTCCACCTTAACATCGTTAAAAAGCATGGAATCATGCGATAAAATGCACAATTTCGTCGAAATTTTGTGTTTTTTTAATTTTTTTGCGTTTTTCGAGTTTTCCACTAATTTTTTTTTATTTTTCCATTTGAAAAGCCATTCCGGAACAATTCCATACAAAATTTCATACAAACGTCCATGTTCTGCAAAACAAATCAATGTAAAAGTGGAATCTTTCCGAGAAATCAGTGATGCGCAATTCATTTCAGAAGAAAGTTTTTAGATGCACAAATCTTCAAATATTGACAGCTAATGTATTGTGCTGGCATATCACATATGAGCAAAATTGGGAAAAATACCATTTTCAAATTCCAGTTTAGTGTAGACACAAACCTTTTTAATTGCATACTTTGGGGGTGAACAAAATGTTGAGCAAAATCGGAGTTCACTTAGAGTACTATTCAGTTATGTATTGTGCTACATTTCACTAAAACAAATGACTTCTATTTATTTCTTCACCTTATGTTATAACGTATTCTACGTTTACATTTACGGCCGCGTCTCTGACGCAGCCTACTCGGTGTTTTTTTTTTTTGGTTTTTTTTTTATTTTTTTTTAAACCCCGTACTGAGAAAATACCTTTCTAACAAAGTACAAACCATCAAAATCGGTTTGGCCAATCTCGAGTTGATGAAAAAGGAAAATTGAAAACAATCGAAAAAAACTTGTCGTAACACGCTGTGTGGTAAAAATAAGACATTTTGAAATTTTGATTTTTTGACGTTTTGACCCGTACTGAGAAAATACCTTTCTAACAAAGTATAAATCATCAAAATCGGTTTGGCCAATCTCGAGTAAATGAAAAAAGAAAATTGAAAAAAATCGAAAATAAACCTGTCGATACACGCTGGGTGGTAAAAATCAGACATTTTAAAATTTTGATATTTTGAAGTTCTTTTTTTTATTTATTTTTTTAAAACCCGTGCTGAGAAAATACCTTTCCAACAAAGTACAAATCATCAAAATCGGTTTGGCCAATCTCGAGTTATGGGATTACATCGCTTCGGACACTTTCTTTTATATATATAGATTAATTCTAACAACAAACGAGTAAAAAAGTGACAGTCGGGTAAACTGACTTATATATACCCTAACCCTCAGTAAAAACATACACGTCTTATATTCTAACCTCAAAATACCAAATTTTACAGAAAAATATTGTATTACACGTTTACACGTTGGAGTATATAGTATATATTGATATAGTTGTAAATTGTTTTTCTCGAAAACTGTATATAGTTGAAGCATTGCTCAATACTGAATTTGGACAATATTGCGTTAGGGGTATTAATATTATTACACCATTGCTAAATAAAACATTTGTTTGTCAGGTATCCGAAAGACCTGGCTCAAACGAGAACATTAATAAGGAGTAACACACCGACAAAGAATTCAAATACAAGTTAACACACAGTCGAGTTCGGCCCGACCTAGAGGACAGTGCTATTCAAAATTAATCTAATAGAAGAAAATAAAATATTTTGAGGAATTAACTTAAATCTGTTTTTCATTACAATTGTGGGCAGTGAGCCCAATATATTTTTTTAATTAAAGGATCTGAAAATCCTTAACTTACATTTATCATCAAACATTTCGTAAAGTGTATCGCATGTCACATCGGACAACACGACATCTTCCAACAAATGCTCACGACCATGTTAAAATAGTGAGTCGCAAACAAGGAAAATAGTCACTAAATCAACTAGATGTGGTTATAAAAAAATTAGTTTGAAGTTACTTAATAATGTGTTTGATTTCCTACAGGGTTGTTGCAAATATTATAACAGAACACACTCATGTGTGTGATCGGTATTGTGCAAAGTTTGGAAACACACATAATTGATACGAAAATAAAAATGTGTGTCTGTTGCTTTCCAACAGTACATTGTGTGTATCGTGAGTGTATTTTCTGAAGTCTGGGTTTAACCAAATATATTTTTTTTTTCGCTCTTATTCTCTATCAATTAAAAAAAACAAATACTTCTCTGACAAACTGTTAATTTTATAAGAAAAACTATTTCTTGAGCTCAACGCATATTCGGACGAAATAGACCAGTGAAAAAGTTGCAGTCGGGTAAACCGACCTTCACCCTCAGTAAAAACATACAAATCTCATATTCCATAATAGCAACAAAATACCGCATGTTATAGAAAAATATTGTAGAGTTTTTTCTGGAAAACTGTATGTAAGTACCGGAAGGGGAGTTGCCAGACTTCCATGTTTTTCTCCGAAACATTGTCTAGCTATAGATTTACTAAATACAGAATTTGGGCAAGATCGCATTGGGCATATTGATAATATTACACGGTTTCTAATGGGGCGGAATGGTACATTTGTATGGGTGGTACCAGAAGGGGAGTTGCCAGACTTCCAACGTTTTATCCGAAACTTTGTCCGGTTATACCTTTACTAAATACAGAATTTGGCCAAGATCGAACTTGCGCGTGTTGATATCATTACACGATTTATAAAGTGGGCGAAATAGCAGATTTGTATGGGAGGTACTCGAAGGGTTGTGGTCAATAAAAGTGAAAAAATCAATATATTTGGTAGATTTGTTTTAAGTTTATCACAAAGTCTTGTCCGATTATGCGTTGGAGCCAGTTTATATGAGTTTTGTAAACTAACGCAAATTACTTTTCAGCAAATCACGGCGTTAAATGAAGAAACAGGAACTGATGACAAGATACCAAGTATTGAAACACAAACTATATACTTATTTACACCCTATTCATAAAAATTTATAACAGATTTCACACATTTATCTTAACAAAGGTGTTTATCTTTTTTAATAACTTTAGTAAATAGATTTATACATATGAATGTATTAATGTCACATATAAATGGATATTACATATTTGACCGTTCAGGGCATATTTGTATTTTTTTTTGCATGATCGTGCATATTTCTGAAACATCAACTAAAGCGTCTCTGTAAACATGTTGTTTTGACTACATGCACAAACGTTCGCCAAAAACTCGTGTGTGCCATTAAATTCGACAGGCTTTACCGGGAGTAGGTTTACCACCCGAGCCTTACATGATTGGGTTCATAGTTCAATGGAGATATTTTGTCGCTGTTCAAAATATTATCGATAAATTTGAAGATGACGATGGGCAAACAATTCATACTTCAAAACAGCAATTTGAGAAACTAATTATTAAAAGCAAATTTCTCCAGTCTTACAATTAGAATAAAAAAAACTCCAATCAACAAACTTAGGGCTTAGAGAAAAGTTTAAAAAAATTTACAATATTTGTTATAAAGCCGAAGAAAAATTGTCCGACATCCTCAATTGATGTTGAGCATCATATTCGGAAGCAAAGATCATTCACTTTAAAAAACCTAAAGCACCACTTATTAACATGTGCGAACAGTGAAATTGAATACTTAATAAGCTAAACAAAAACCAAATAAACATTTCAAACAAGATTTTTTGTTTCATTTATAATTTTTTTCAGACATATTTTAAAGCATATTTTGATATTTTATAGGCATAAGTATGTGCATATAAATCTCCGCTCTGATTATAACTATTAAATGTGCAATAATTAACATATTATATAAGATCTTTCACATAAGTACATACATGTTAACAAGGATATATGTATCTGATTCTACGAAATTGTATGCGTGATTTGGATGAAATACATATATGTTATGATTGTAGACTTAAAATTGTTCGTTATAATGTAACAGCAACTTAAAAATGCAATATCTGAGCATAAGGAAACGGAGATTCTCAGATCAAACATTAACTTTACGCCTAAAGTTAAAATATTTCTTTGATGGCACGAAAAAGTGCGTTACAACGTTTATAAAGTGACCTATTATTAAAAGTACTCTAAGACAAATATTATTTATAATTTTAATCATATACAGTGGATCTTCCATAATTCGAACTTCCATATGTTGAATTTTGTTTAAGTCGGATCATTTCTAGTGTTAACTGCCACTAGAAGTGCTTCGACTTAAAGAAACAAATTCCCTTGAGTAATTCCATAACTCAAAGCATCCGTAAGTCGAAATTTTATACGGGATAATAGTGGGTTGATTTATAGAAGTTTGACTGTATCTACAAATATTGTATACAAATTATATATTACCAATATAGATACTATCCGCTTTGTTAAAAGTTTTGATTTCAAAATATGAATTATCAAGGTCAATAAGCTGGTTGGAATTATTCCCTTAAACAATTTTATAAGTAATTCCATAGCTCAAAGTATCCGCAAGTCGAACTTTTCTACGTTGTAATGGTGGTTCGAGTTATGGAACTTTGACTGTATCTAATATTATATATGAATTACATATTACCAATATAGATACTCTCCGTTTTTTATGAAAGTATTACAGAACAAATAGAAAAAGCTGTAAACCTTTAATAGTTCATTGTGATTGGATAATATGTATGCTCATAGTACACAAAAATAAGTTCAGTATGAAACAGGGCTCACAGTATTTTTCACAGCGGCGATAAATGTAATACTTGGCAACAAATTTATTTTATGTACTTTTATGTTTCCTTCCGTTTATTACCTTAGCAATTTTATTCCTGATGTGGATTGACAAAAAGATAAACTCGCACATGTTCCCATAGTATCGATACAACATACGACTATTTATAGCTCGGTTTAAATGTTCACAGTATGTTCTGAAAATATACATCTAATCTACACAGTAAAATATAGTTTCAAGAACTACACGCAGAAAAATACGTCTTTTTTAAATGGTTACGCACAAGTAAAATGCGTGTTTGCTGTTTGTAGCAAATAAAGCTTATTCCTTTCTACACACAGCTTGTTTGGATGGAAAATAACTCATTTCGCATTAATATTACGTAGTTGTGTATAAGCAATAGCGTGTTTGGGAAAAACAGACAACGAACTTGTTAAATTCAACAAAGTACAACATTAGAGTGCGAATAGGTTTGTATTTGCTACCATAGAAGAAACAACCAAGAAAAGCTTAATAAAACTGAAACGGTCTGCCCAAAAGTGGTTGTCTGCAGTTCCTTGAACGTTCGTATGTAATTTATATGGACATGTTGAAATTTTTTTATTTCCAGGGTTCGAATAAAACGTCTGCATAGATACATTCATTTGTATGCACTCGGCAAAGATTACTCTCATCACATATTCTCTCCATTTGTAGGACAAATTGACGTAATTGAACCAGGCTGTTTGCTACGGACAAAACATTTTAATAACATGTGTATTTTGTAGGTGTACAACAAATCGTTTTATTTACTGTCGGAGTGGAGCAGGCGCCACAAAATAAAAAAAAAACAATGCTAACAATGCAAAAATCGAACAATTAATAAATAGTTGTGTATCCTTTTTTTTTTTTTTTTTGACTAACACTCAGGGGATGCCCCCTATAAATGCAATGCACTGTGTTAGCGATGGGAAATAAGGGTATTGGAGGGAGGAAAGAGGGAGTAGTGTTTGTTGACGTTGGCCTTGAATTTGGTAATGTCATAGCAGGCAGGAAAAACACTTTCAGGAAGATTATTCCACAAACGAACAGTCCGGCTAAAGAACGAATTTTCTCTATAGTGCGTCGTCCGGTCAACCGGCCATTTGACAATGAACGGATGAGAGACCCTGGATAGCCGAGTATTCCGGCTAAATGTTCTAACGTCAGGGACCAGACGACGGATATCTTCTGAACAGATACCATTAAAATATCTATAGAATAGCGATACACAACCCACATTTCGGCGATGCTGTAGGGAGACAATAGAGCTGGATACCCTACCATCCCCTATCATCACCACCGCTCTCCTCTGTACACGGTCCAGAAGCTTCAAAGATGTTAATGGAGCCCCTGCCCATATATGCGAGTTGTATTCCATTTTAGGCCGGATGTAAGTGGTGTAAATATTTACGAGATCAGATGGGGTGAAGTATTTCTTGCACCGCTTTAAAAAGCCTAAACACTTGAATGCTTCTTTCGACACTTCGAATATATGGCTAGCCCAACGAGCATCACCCTGTATCTTCATGCCCAGAACATCAAGAGTGTCTGATTCGTCGATATCCACACCACCCATAGAAATTGACGACGATGCTGGATCTGGTGAACGTTTGTGTGACAACAAACAGCACTGGGTCTTTTGTGCATTAAAATCTACTCTGTTCATTTGGCCCCACTCACAAATCGTCGCCAAATCGCGGTTAAGTGAGTCGTTCATCGTTCGCCTTTTTTCCTCGACTTCCAGAGGACCTGGCCGATGATCAAATGAGTACGAATGACAGAGGTTGCTGTCATCTGCAAAGGAGTAGATTGGGTTCACAGTCTGACCCAACAGGTCGTCAATGAAAATAAGAAACAGAGAAGGAGAGAGGACAGAGCCTTGTGGCACTCCTGCGGTCAACCTATGCTCGTTGGATGAGACCCCATCTATAACAACTCGTATAGAGCGATCCCTGAGAAAACTCGATATGAATCGAGAGAAGGTATTACCGACACCAAATGCAATAAGTTTTGATATGAGTGCTCCGTGCCAGACCCTATCGAACGCCTTGGAAATATCCAGAGCCACGACCTTGCATTCGCCAAGTCGGTGAATGGATCGACTCCATCGTTCCGAAAGGAACGCCATCAGGTCTCCAGTAGATCGATTTCTACGGAAGCCATACTGTCGATCATTGAGAAGGCCGTTAGACTCTAAATATTTGACAAGATGGTGGTTAACCATGCTCTCCATAACCTTCGAGAGCGCAGAACATATTGCAATTGGACGGTAATTCGCAGGATTGGTAGCCTCACCTTTCTTGGGGATCGGCTGAACATTGGCAACTTTCCAACGTGAAGGGTAAATACCAGCACGGTACGACATGTTGAAAAGATTGCGCAATGGACGAGCTAGCGTCGAAGAGCACTTACATAGGACAAGTGCTGAGATACCATCCGGGCCCGGAGTTTTGTTTACATTGAGATCTGCAAGAACCCTTTTGACTCCACGTGTTCGAAAAAATATCTGAGGCATCGAACTAGATACGTTCTCGATCACGGGGAGTGGTTGACTGCTGTCTGGCAAAGATGAATTCTTTGCAAATATTTCAGCCATAAGATTAGCTTTGTCAACCGGGTCAGTGAATATCTGGTCACCGTTAACAAGGGTTGAAATAGAAGATGAAGAATTGTTCCTTACCCTTTTAACGAATGACCAAAAGCTCTTACTTCCCCTGGGAGAAGAAAGAACTTTTGCACGAAGACGCTGTTCGTGAAGAAGTTTTTCGCGCCTAAGTACTCTGGCACAATTTGATCTTGCCTGCTTGCGTAGCAGTTCAGTAGTGGTATTTTTATTTAAACGCCATTTTCTGAATGCTTCCTCTTTGGATCTGACAGCTTCTTTGCATGTCTGATTAAACCAACAATTTTTTGGAGGTTTAATCGAAGTAGTCTTCGAGGGAATAAACATGTTTATGCCAAGAAGAATTATTTTCTCAACCATTTCAGCAGCAGCATCGACATTATTGTCTAGGAAACATAATTTCCAGTTAAATTGCTGATAAAAATTGTTGAGCTCGGCCCAACGTGCCTTTTCGTATATATACATTGTCCGCTTCGTGACTGGTTTTGAAGTGGCTCGAAGATCGGAGAACGAAAAGGATGCTGAAATGGTGCAGTGATCCGAGTTACCAAGAGGTGCAAGAATGTTAACCTCATACTTTCCAGGGTGGGAGGTTAAAAAAAGGTCAAGAATATTTTGTTGTTGCCCTTCAACACGCGGAATGTGTGTTGGTTCATTCACTAATTGCGCCAAGTCATTGTGCGCGGCAAAAAGCTCAGCGTACTGGCCCTCCGGAGATGTATGGCTCGAATGGGAAAGCCAAGAATTATTATGGACATTGAAATCCCCAGCAACTACAATTTCACTGTCCGGATAATCTTCTAAGACTTTAGAAATAGAGTCGGAAAGGGCGTCGAAGCCATTTAGGGTAGCCTCCCTTTCCAAGTTTGGACTTCTATAAAGAAACCCGAAGTGTAATAGATGTGTTCCAATCCTGAATTTAACCCAGAGAGAGTTAAATTCTGGATCTTGTGAGTTCAAATGTTGCTGACTCTGGAATACAAAACCATTACGTATATATATCACAAGGCCTCTGTGAGAAGAGAAAGAGGAGAGAGTGTGATAACCAGGAATGTGAAAATCCTGTGGATCAGAATCCTCACACACCTGGGTCTCACATAGAGCGAGCACATCCGGCCTATGGAAATTAGTGTGTGCGTATACCGCAAAAAAATTCGTTCTTAACCCGCGAATGTTCGCAAAGTGAATTTTAAATCTACCTACCATAACACTACCAAAAACAAAACAACATCAAAGCAAAACACAAATAACTCTGCACCCCTCCCGCCGCTGTTATTTCTGTTAGTTGTTCAGTGTTATACCTACAACAACTAACAGAACAGCGACAAGAAGAATGCAGAACTATTTGTGATATGCGAAGGGATTAGGGAAGGGGGAACACTTGTGCAAGACAATGAGGGGGAATAAAAAAGCCCTTAGTGTTGTCTGTTTTGTGTTGATGCGTGGAGCTGGTTATTATTGTTGTTGTTGTTGACGTGTGCGCGCGGTTTGGTTATCGTTTGGTTGTTTGTTTGTTTTTCGTCGTTTGGGTATTGCTGTTGTTGTTATGTTGTGGTTATTGCAATGTTATATTCTCTCTTTTTTTCTATTTTGTTTTGTTTAATTTGTGTTGCACATTATATTGTTAATTTTATTTGTTGGTAATTGTTGATTAGTTATTTTTAATTTTAGCATTTTTTTTTGTTAGAGAGGGAAAAAAAAAAAAAACACTGAAAACACGAAAACGCGACGGACGGACAAAATGTGCGTGTGCACGGAACAAAAGACAAACACTCACTGATGCTAACAATGCAAAAATCGAACAATTAATAAATAGTTGTGTATCCTTTGTAGTCAAGAACGTTCTTTAAGCGTTTAAGTATTGACAAACTTCTGCCTTTCTGGAATTCCATTCTAGTAAAGCATCCTTTAGCTGAACTAAGGTGTAAAATTTCCTTTGATACACTCTCCCATCTAATTCTTCCCAGAGATGCTCAATTACATTAAGGGCTGAGCTCTGTGTTGGTGTTTAGTTTACGCCATCTGATATTTGCAAATTAAATTTGCTTTCGTCAGTGAACAAAACCTTAAAACAATAGAAACTATTAATTAAAACCAATTTTAAGATGATTTATCATTAAATTAGGTGATTTAAAAAATCGTCAGTTTTTAGTAAATACTCCTTAGCATATGTCACCATTTTGTTTTTATTTTTAAGGCATATAAAAAGATTTTTTCTGGTAAATCGCATTTATGTAAAGTATTGCGAATATTATTTAGGTAAACATTTTTCCCAGTACGAGTTTGTAACCATATTTTAAGTTATTTTGCAGTTTTCAAGGGATCTTGTTTAATTTCGTTTAATATAGAACGCTCTTTCCGGTCATTTAATATCTTTCCTGAACTCATCACGGAACTTTTTCCAATCAATTCGGCATTCCTCTTACTGTTTTACCCTCGAAATTCATTGTAATTGCCTAATTTCGACACTAAATTGCTTTCTTTTTGGGGTAATTTTAAATATATATTTTTTATTATTTATTATTAGTACTATCTGACACTAAACTTTAAAAATAGATATGACAAAAAACGAAATTGTGAAGTGCGTACATGCAAAATGCCGGTATTTTATCAATGTTATTTTGAATTGTCCGATTATTCGTTAAGCGCAAGAAATTGATTTTTTAAAGTTTTTTTCTCTTAATTTACAGTTATCATTGGTACATGTAGTTTAAATAAAAGTGAAAAAATCAATATATTTGGTAGATTTCTTTTAAGTTTAGCACAAAGCCTTGTCCGATTATGCGTTGGAGCCAATTTATGTGAGTTTTGTAAACTAACGCAAATTACTTTTCAGCAAATCACGGCGTTAAATGAAGAAACAGGAACTGATGACAAGATACCAAGTATTGAAACACAAACTATATACTTATTTACACCCTATTCATAAAAATTTATAACAGATTTCACACATTTATCTTAACAAAGGTGTTTATCTTTTTTAATAACTTAAGTAAATAGATTTATACATATGAATGTATTAATGTCACATATAAATGGATATTACATATTTGACCGTTCAGGGCATATTTGTATTTTTTTTTTTGCATGATCGTGCATATTTCTGAAACATCAACTAAAGCGTCTCTGTAAATATGTTGTTTTGACTACATGCACAAACGTTCGCCAAAAACTCGTGTGTGCCATTAAATTCGACAGGCTTTACCGGGAGTAGGTTTACCACCCGAGCCTTACATGATTGGGTTCATAGTTCAATGGAGATATTTTGTCGCTGTTCAAAATATTATCGATAAATTTGAAGATGACGATGGGCAAACAATTCATACTTCAAAACAGCAATTTGAGAAACTAATTATTAAAAGCAAATTTCTCCAGTCTTACAATTAGAATAAAAAAAACTCCAATCAACAAACTTAGGGCTTAGAGAAAAGTTTAAAAAAATTTACAATATTTGTTATAAAGCCGAAGAAAAATTGTCCGACAACCTCAATTGATGTTGAGCATCATATTCGGAAGCAAAGATCATTCACTTTAAAAAACCTAAAGCACCACTTATTAACATGTGCGAACAGTGAAATTGAATACTTAATAAGCTAAACAAAAACCAAATAAACATTTCAAACAAGATTTTTTGTTTCATTTATAATTTTTTTCAGACATATTTTAAAGCATATTTTGATATTTTATAGGCATAAGTATGTGCATATAAATCTCCGCTCTGATTATAACTATTAAATGTGCAATAATTAACATATTATATAAGATCTTTCACATAAGTACATACATGTTAACAACGATATATGTATCTGATTCTACGAAATTGTATGCGTGATTTGGATGAAATACATATATGTTATGATTGTAGACTTAAAATTGTTCGTTATAATGTAACAGCAACTTAAAAATGCAATATCTGAGCATAAGGAAACGGAGATTCTCAGACCAAACATTAACTTTACGCCTAAAGTTAAAATATTTCTTTGATGGCACGAAAAAGTGCGTTACAACGTTTATAAAGTGACCTATTATTAAAAGTACTCTAAGACAAATATTATTTATAATTTTAATCATATACAGTGGATCTTCCATAATTCGAACTTCCATATGTTGAATTTTGTTTAAGTCGGATCATTTCTAGTGTTAACTGCCACTAGAAGTGCTTCGACTTAAAGAAACAAATTCCCTTGAGTAATTCCATAACTCAAAGCATCCGTAAGTCGAAATTTTATACGGGATAATAGTGGGTTGATTTATAGAAGTTTGACTGTATCTACAAATATTGTATACAAATTATATATTACCAATATAGATACTATCCGCTTTGTTAAAAGTTTTGATTTCAAAATATGAATTATGAAGGTCAATAAGCTGGTTGGAATTATTCCCTTAAACAATTTTATAAGTAATTCCATAGCTCAAAGTATCCGCAAGTCGAACTTTTCTACGTTGTAATGGTGGTTCGAGTTATGGAACTTTGACTGTATCTAATATTATAGCCTTTTCACACTTACTGCGTTTCAGCTGAAACGCCGGCGTTTGGCTCTCTTGAAATAGTTTGAAACCATGGTGTTCACATTATGCTTTTTTAAACTACTGTGGTTTCATGTGACATTTCTCATTTCTCTGTTGTGTTTTCTGTACTGAGTGTAAACAAAACAAACAAACAAAGATAAAATAATATCAAAATGAAAATGAAAAAATGAATTTAATTTGTACAATATTAGAGTTTATATCATTGTATGATAAAGCAGCGAATGCTTTTAAAGAAATAAATGATTATTACACTAATACAATGGAATTGTATCGAAGGAGAAATTTGCAAAACAAAACAAACTAGAAGAAACAAACAAACAGCTGTTTTTTCCCCTCATTTTTCTGACATTTGCTTTCAACAGGGATGCAAATTTTTTCATTTTATTCCTTTTTTTAACTACTATTGGAGTACAACACTGGGCTCTCTCTCATTTTTACTGTGGTTTCAAACAAACCACAGCAAAAAGAGCGTAATTCCTGCGTTTTGTTTTGTATGGAAATTGAAGTGTGTTTCGCAAAATTCATCGAAAGAGAGCGAAACGCCGGCGTTTCAGCTGAAACGCAGTAATAGCCTTTTTCACACTTACTGCGTTTCAGCTGAAACGCCGGCGTTTGGCTCTCTTGAAATAGTTTGAAACCATGGTGTTCACATTATGCTTTTTTAAACTACTGTGGTTTCATGTGACATTTCTCATTTCTCTGTTGTGTTTTCTGTACTGAGTGTAAACAAAACAAACAAACAAAGATAAAATAATATCAAAATGAAAATGAAAAAATGAATTTAATTTGTACAATATTAGAGTTTATATCATTGTATGATAAAGCAGCGAATGCTTTTAAAGAAATAAATGATTATTACACTAATACAATGGAATTGTATCGAAGGAGAAATTTGCAAAACAAAACAAACTAGAAGAAACAAACAAACAGCTGTTTTTTCCCCTCATTTTTCTGACATTTGCTTTCAACAGGGATGCAAATTTTTTCATTTTATTCCTTTTTTTAACTACTATTGGAGTACAACACTGGGCTCTCTCTCATTTTTACTGTGGTTTCAAACAAACCACAGCAAAAAGAGCGTAATTCCTGCGTATTGTTTTGTATGGAAATTGAAGTGTGTTTCGCAAAATTCATCGAAAGAGAGCGAAACGCCGGCGTTTCAGCTGAAACGCAGTAAGTGTGAAAAGGCTATAAGTGTGAAAAGGCTATTATATATGAATTACATATTACCAATATAGATACTCTCCGTTTTTTATGAAAGTATTACAGAACAAATAGAAAAAGCTGTAAACCTTTAATAGTTCATTGTGATTGGATAATATGTATGCTCATAGTACACAAAAATAAGTTCAGTATGAAACAGGGCTCACAGTATTTTTCACAGCGGCGATAAATGTAATACTTGGCAACAAATTTATTTTATGTACTTTTATGTTTCCTTCCGTTTATTACCTTAGCAATTTTATTCCTGATGTGGATTGACAAAAAGATAAACTCGCACATGTTCCCATAGTATCGATACAACATACGACTATTTATAGCTCGGTTTAAATGTTCACAGTATGTTCTGAAAATATACATCTAATCTACACAGTAAAATATAGTTTCAAGAACTACACGCAGAAAAATACGTCTTTTTTAAATGGTTACGCACAAGTAAAATGCGTGTTTGCTGTTTGTAGCAAATAAAGCTTATTCCTTTCTACACACAGCTTGTTTGGATGGAAAATAACTCATTTCCCATTAATATTACGTAGTTGTGTATAAGCAATAGCGTGTTTGGGAAAAACAGACAACGAACTTGTTAAATTCAACAAAGTACAAAATTAGAGTGCGAATAGGTTTGTATTTGCTACCATAGAAGAAACAACCAAGAAAAGCTTAATAAAACTGAAACGGTCTGCCCAAAAGTGGTTGTCTGCAGTTCCTTGAACGTTCGTATGTAATTTATATGGACATGTTGAAATTTTTTTATTTCCAGGGTTCGAATAAAACGTCTGCATAGATACATTCATTTGTATGCACTCGGCAAAGATTACTCTCATCACATATTCTCTCCATTTGTAGGACAAATTGACATAATTGAACCAGGCTGTTTGCTACGGACAAAACATTTTAATAACATGTGTATTTTGTAGGTGTACAACAAATCGTTTTATTTACTGTCGGAGTGGAGAAGGCGCCACAAAATAAAAAAAAAAACAATGCTAACAATGCAAAAATCGAACAATTAATAAATAGTTGTGTATCCTTTGTAGTCAAGAACGTTCTTTAAGCGTTTAAGTATTGACAAACTTCTGCCTTTCTGGAATTCCATTCTAGTAAAGCATCCTTTAGCTGAACTAAGGTGTAAAATTTCCTTTGATACACTCTCCCATCTAATTCTTCCCAGAGATGCTCAATTACATTAAGGGCTGAGCTCTGTGTTGGTGTTTAGTTTACGCCATCTGATATTTGCAAATTAAATTTGCTTTCGTCAGTGAACAAAACCTTAAAACAATAGAAACTATTAATTAAAACCAATTTTAAGATGATTTATCATTAAATTAGCTGATTTAAAAAATCGTCAGTTTTTAGTAAATACTCCTTAGCATATGTCACCATTTTGTTTTTATTTTTAAGGCATATAAAAAGATTTTTTCTGGTAAATCGCATTTATGTAAAGTATTGCGAATAGTATTTAGGCAAACATTTTTCCCAGTACGAGTTTTTAACCATATTTTAAGTTATTTTGCAGTTTTTAAGGGATCTTGTTTAATTTCGTTTAATATAGAACGCTCTTTCCGGTCATTTAATATCTTTCCTGAACTCATCACGGAACTTTTTCCAATCAATTCGGCATTCGAAATTAAATGTAATTGCCTAATTTCGACACTAAATTGCTTTCTTTTTGGGGTAATTTTAAATATATATTTTTTATTATTTATTATTAGTACTATCTGCCACTAAACTTTAAAAATAGATATGACAAAAAACGAAATTGTGAAGTGCGTTCATGCAAAATGCCGGTATTTTATCAATGTTATTTTGAATTGTCCGATTATTCGTTAAGCGCAAGAAATTGATTTTTTAAAGTTTTTTTCTCTTAATTTACAGTTATCATTGGTACATGTAGTTTAAATAAAAGTGAAAAAATCAATATATTTGGAAGATTTCTTTTAAGTTTAGCACAAAGCCTTGTCCGATTATGCGTTGGATCCAGTTTATATGAGTTTTGTAAACTAACGCAAATTACTTTTCAGCAAATCACGGCGTTAAATGAAGAAACAGGAACTGATGACAAGATACCAAGTATTGAAACACAAACTATATACTTATTTACACCCTATTCATAAAAATTTTAACAGATTTCACACATTTTTTCATAACTTTAGTAAATAGATTTATACATATGAATGTATTACTGTTACATATAAATGGATATTACATATTTAACCGTTCAGGGCATATTTGTATTTTTTTTTTGCATGATCGTGCATATTTCTGAAACTTCAACTAAAGCGTCTCTGAAAACATGTCGTTTTGACTACATGCACAAACGTTCGCCAAAAACTCGTGTGTGCCATTAAATTCGACAGGCTTTACCGGGAGTAGGTTTACCACCCGAGCCTTACATGATTGGGTTCATAGTTCAATGGAGATATTTTGTGGCTGTTAAAAATATTATCGATAAATTTGAAGATGACGATGGGCAAACAATTCATACTTCAAAACAGCAATTAAAAGCAAATTTCTCCAGTCTTACAATTAGAATAAAAAAAACTCCAATCAACAAACTTAGGGCTTAGAGAAAAGTTAAAAAAAATTTACAATATTTGTTATAAAGCCGAAGAAAAATTAGCCTTTTGTCCGACAACCTCAATTGATGTTCAGCATCATATTCGAAGCAAAGATCATTCACTTTAAAAAACCTAAAGCACCACTTATTAACGTGTGCGAACAGTGAAATTGAATACTTAATAGGCAAAATAAAATCCAAATATACATTTTAAACAAGATTTTTTGTTTCATTTATAATTTTTTTCAGGCATGTTTTAAAGCATTTTTGGCATTTACGCTCTTCAAAATAAAAGCAATACCGGGAGAATGAGATGGATTTTTATATAGAAATTCACAAACTGAAAAAAAAAAAACAAAAAGTGACACAAAACTGCATACATATATATTTGATATTTATCACCTACACACAAGTTAATGTTTGTGGTATGGAAAAATATAAATATGTTTGATGCGAACTTGTTTGCTGAAATTTTTTTAAATGACCATTTTTTGGGGGGATTTGGCCATTTTTGATTTGGGGAAATACATATATGTTTGTAGACTTAAAATTGTTCGTTATAATGTAACAGCAACTTAAAAATGCAATATCTGAGCATAAGGAAAGGGAGATTATCAGACCACACATTAACTTTCGCCTAAAGTTAAAATATTTCTTTGAGTGCATGAAAAAATGCGTTACAACGTTTATAAACTGCACCTATTCTTATAAGTATTCTAAGACAAATATTATTTATAATTTTAATCATATACAGTGGATCTTCCATAACTCAAACTTCCATATGTTGAATTTTGTTTAAGTCGAAGCATTTGTGTTAACTGCCACTATAAGTGCTTCGACTTAAAGAAACAATTTCCTTTTCTACGGGATAATGGTGGGTCGAGTTATAGAAGTTTGACTGTATCTACAAATAATGTATACAAATTATATATTACCAATATACATACTATCCGCTTTGTTAAAAGTTATCATTTGAAACTACGAATTCTCAAGATCAATAAGCTGGTTGGAATCATTCCCTTAAACAATTTTATAATTAATTCCATAACTCAAAGTATCCGCAAGTCGAACTTTTGTAATGGTGGTTCGAGTTATGGAAGTTTGACTGTATCTAATAATATTATATATGAATTATATATTACCAATATATATACTCTCCGTTTTTTATGAAAGTATTACAGAACAAATAGAAAAAGCTGTAAACCTTTAATAGTTCATTGTGATTGGATAATATGTATGCTCATAGTACACAAAAATAAGTTCAGTATGAAACAGGGCTCACAGTATTTTTCACAGCGGCGATAAATGTAATACTTGGCAACAAATTTATTTTATGTACTTTTATGTTTGCTTCCGTTTATTACCTTAGCAATTTCATTCCTGATGTGGATTGAGAAAAATATAAACTGGCATTTGTTCTAATGGTATCGATACAACATACGGCTATTTATAGCCCGGTTAAAATGTTCACAGTATGTTCAGAAAATATACTGTGTATATAATCTACACAGTAAAATATAGTTTAAAAAACTACATATTATTGTAAAATCATGCGGAATTTTCAATCTGGTGTCGTTTTCCAGGAAATACTTAAATATTCCAAAAAAAATACTGCATAAAAAACTGTAACTTACAGAAATAATTTTGTATATTTTTTGTTTCAGCGATATTTCTCTTTTCATAGTTTTTGTTTCTGTGAGTCAGATCATTTATTATTTCTATTTGCAAAATACATAGCAATAATAAATCATTTAAAAACCGACTAACAAATAGTGTAAAATAATTTAATAATAAATGTTTGGTGGCAATTTGTATTGACTATAACCCCGAATTGCGGTTTATGTATCATGTCTAACAATCTTCGCTTTATCTATACCTACAATCTTGGAAAAATTCAGGTTAGAAAAATGTAGGTCGATTCTGAAAGTGAAGGGTGAAAATATAGTCTAAATTAGAAGACCCGTAGCGCGTCGATTGTTTATGTTAGTTAGATTTTTTTTTAAATTTAGGTTCGTACTTTGCAGTCTAATGCGTATTTTTAGCATATTGATTATATGCTTTTTGGCTATAACTCGTCGACTAATTGATATTTTTCAATCTGTAAAAGCCAAATTATTGCTAGGGTACTGTCCAACAATTAAATTGGAGCAAAACATTTTTACGGAGCTTATGAAGCAAAATGTTGGAAAAATTATTTTTTTTTCATGTTGTATGAAAATATTTTCCACAAACTGTTTTAAATTAAAATTTTTTTTTTTCAGTTGGAAGTCTGACATTGACTAAAATGGATCACTTAACTATCACACAACGCGTAAAAATTATTATTACTACAAAAATGGTGATACTGTAACAGCCACATATCATCCTTTAAGAGGAGATTATGGTTATGAAGCACATTTCTCACTCGGTGGGTATGTTAATAAACAAAATTGTCGTATTTGGGTTCTGAGAATCCTCAAGTAATTGAAGAGAGGCCATCCACAAAAAGTTACTGTTTGGTGCGATCTTTGGTCCGAAGGTGTGAAAACGATTCCAAGAAAACTTCGAAAACGACGATGGAACGACTTACCATCACCGTCAATTCGGAGCGTTATGGTCGAATGATAACAGACTTTTTTTGCCTGCTATTGAAGAACACGACTTGGAGAATATGTGGTTTCAACAAGACGGTCCCACATGCCACACAACTTGAGCGAAAATGGATTTATTGCAAGAGAAATTTCCTGGCCGCGTAATTTCTCGTAGTGGCGACGTCAACTGGCCACCAAGCTCATGCGATTTGACACCATTAGACTTTTTTTGTGGGGATACGCGAAAGACCGTGTATATGCAGATAAACCTTTAACTCTTGAGCAAGAGACAAGTAATGGCTGAGATACCGCCCAATATGTGCCAAAATTACCTAAAAAGAATCAATGCTTGCAACACGTCTCGTGGTGGTCATTTAAATGATGTAGTGTTTCACACATAATGTCAACGTAAAAATTTATAATAGAAAAGAAATATCATGAAAAAAAATATTTTATGTGTGTTTTATTTACTTTTACTTTAAAAGCAAAAAAAATAAATTTCATTTGAAAAGAAAACAATCATAATTCAAAACTTGCGTTTTCCAGGTTAATATTAACTTACTTCTCATTTTTTATGTATCAATTTTGTTCAGTGTTGGTTTTTAAGAAACATTGAAAAGAGAAATTATAAAAATATGTAAAAAAATATAATTTTGAAATGTTAGTTAGAAAAGTTTTAAGTAAAAAAATTAAATTAATGATTTGGCCAGTTGCTGTTTAGTAGGCGGCTGTGGATCAACATTCTTTCTTCTCCGAGGGGAAGTAAGAGCTTTTGGGCATTTGTTAAAAGAGTAAGGGACAATTCTTCATCTTCTATCCCAACTCTCGTTAACGATGACCAGATATTCACTGACCCGGTTGACAAAGCTAACCTTCTGGCTGAAATATTTGCTAAGAATTCATCTTTGCCATACAGCAGTCAACCACTCCCCGTAATCGAAAACGTATCTAGTTCGATGCCTCAGATATTTTTTCGATCACGTGGGGTTAAAAGGGTTCTTGTAGATCTCAATGTAAACAAAACTCCGGCCCGGATGGCATATC
This sequence comes from Hydrotaea cyrtoneurina, assembly GCA_958296145.1. Lineage (NCBI taxonomy): Eukaryota > Metazoa > Arthropoda > Insecta > Diptera > Muscidae > Hydrotaea > Hydrotaea cyrtoneurina. Next base: position 59,032,937 of record OY282512.1, on the reverse strand, counting down.
AGCACTTGTCCTATGTAAGTGCTCTTCGACGCTAGCTCGTCCATTGCGCAATCTTTTCAACATGTCGTATCGTGCTGGTATTTACCCTTCACGTTGGAAAGTTGCCAATGTCCAGCCGATCCCCAAGAAAGGTGAGGCTACAAACCCTGCGAATTACCGCCCAATAGCAATATGTTCTGCGCTCTCAAAGGTTATGGAGAGCATGGTTAACCACCATCTTGTCAAATATTTAGAGTCTAATGGCCTTCTAAATGATCGACAGTATGGCTTCCGTAGAAATCGATCTACTGGAGACCTGATGGCGTTCCTTACGGACCGATGGAGCCGATCTATTCACGCCCTTGGTGAAAGTAAGGTCGTAGCTCTAGATATTTCCAAGGCGTTAGATAGGGTCTGGCACGAAGCACTCATATCAAAACTTATTGCATTTGGTGTCGGTAATATCTTCTCTCGATTCATATCAAGTTTTCTCAGGGATCGCTCTATACGAGTAGTTATAAATGGGGTCTCATCCAACGAGCATAGGTTGACCGCAGGAGTGCCACAAGGCACTCTCTCCCTCTCTATTTCTTATTTTCATTGACGACCTGTTGGGTCAGACTATTAACCCGATCTACTCCTTTGCGGATAACAGTAACCTATGTCATTCATACTCATTTGATCATCGGCCAGGTCCTCTGGAGGTCGAGGACAAAAGGCGAATGATGAATGACTCACTTAACCGCGATTTGGCGACGATTTGTGAGTGGGGCCAAATGAATAGAGTAGATTTTAATGCACAAAAGACCCAGTGCTGTTTGTTGTCACACAAACGTTCCACTGATCCAGCACGGTCGTCAATATCTATGGGTGGTGTAGATATAGACGTGTCGGATACTCTTGATGTTCTGGGCATGAAGATACAGGGTGATGCTCGCTGCATTACCTCCATTAACATCTTTGAAGCTTCTGGACCGTGTACAGAGGAGAGCGGTGGTGATGATAGGTGATGGTAGGGTATCCAGCTCTATTGTCTCCCTACAGCATCGCCGAAATGTGGGTTGTGTATCGCTATTCTATAGATATTTTAATGGTATCTGTTCAGAAGATATCCGTCGTCTGGTCCCTGACGTTAGAACATTTAGCCGGAATACTCGGCTATCCAGGGTCTCTCATCCGTTCATTGTCAAATGGCCGGTTGACCGGACGACGCACTATAGAGAAAATTCGTTCTTCAGCCGAACCGTTCGTATGTGGAATAATCTTCCGGCAAATGTGTTTCCTGCCAGTTGTGACATTCAGAAATTCAAAACAAATGTCAACAAACACTACTCCCTCCTTCCTCCTTCCGATACCCTAATTTCCTTCCGCTAACACAATGCATTGCATTTATATGGGGCATCCCCTGAGTGTTGGCCTTCAAAAAAAAAAAAAAAATCGTCCAACAAATATTCTGGAATTTCAACTTTGTCTTCCCCTTCTTCAAAGTGTTTTTATACCACCAACAAATTTCAGCGAGTATTTCAACTGGATATTTCTTTCCTCTGTATCTTCCTATGTATTTTCAATCGTTTACATGTTTAAATTGTCCACTCTGAGAAAGATATAAGAAATTTTCATTTCAAGAACAAGTCTTTCGTGTAGCCTATTGTCTTTAGGCCGTTACCGTCCAATGCGAATATTCCAGTTATGCTGTTTGTACTGGTTTCTTCCTTCTCCGTATCGCACAAAAAACACGGATATTTTAGACGGCCAGATGCTGTGAAGTAATCAACGGAACTATTTTGAGGTCGCAGCAAACCACTGGTGTTCGTTATATTTAACTACTTTCAGAATGTGTTTCAAATGATCGAAATTTTCACTAGTGTCAGTGCTATACGCAACAGAAGAGAAGGCATTATATTTGTCTTGTACAAAACACAACTTTTAAACTGATTAGTGAACTATCGATGAATAAACGCCAATCATATTTTTTTATAGGTTAACCCTATAGTCTCCATTAACTTTTCAATACCGTTGTAATTTTTATTTTGTAAATTAAACAAGTTGTTTTACTAATTCTTGGAACTTCCCTTTTTAATTACTTCTACCTCTTTTTCTTTTTCCATGTTTCTTCAAAACCAAGACTGAACAAAATTGATACATAAAAAATTAGAAGTAAATTAATATTATGCGGGAAAACGCAAGTTTTGTATTACGATTGTTTTCTTTTCAAATGAAATTTATTGAAAAAACTGAATTTATAGATCAATCAGAAACCTTAGTTTTGTGGAAAATATTTTCAAAAAGCATGAAAAAAAAAATATAAGAAAAATAAAAAAATAAAGAAGTTGTGTTAGGATGAGTTTCTTTTTTATAAATTCATTACAAACATCGTTTTTGGAATAATTCAATGTTGTTATCGCATTTGTTTAAATGCAAAAATCGAATAATACACATTTGTTCTTCTTATTTGAACAAGTTGTTATTCTTATTTATTTTTGTCTTATTTGAATGGGTTGATTTTTTCATTTAACAGATTTTGAGAGAGGGATAGGGGGAAAGGTGAATAATAATTCCGGATGTAGCAGATTTGGTTAATGGGAGTTTTGAAAGCCGCTTATTTTTGAGATTGTGATGAATTATTTTTGAATAAGGTAAGTACAGAACAATATATTCCTAATATCCAGTTTATATTATCGTATAAGACTGCGAAATAATTCATTTTCTCGCTAATTTTTAAACTTCTTCTTTCAAAAATCTTAATCAATATTTCTGTTGATGTAAAATATGCCATCAATAAAACAATTTAAAGTTTGAGCTTTTGAATAATAACTGTGATTATCCTTTTTATTGCATAGTTAGCTGTAAGGTTCGGTAATTTATATTCGGTCGTTGAATTTGAGGTATAAACGTGGCAAGGAACTGTGACTTTTTAGACACAATAATATTGAAAAAAATATAATACAACACATAAGGTGCGCGGTACAACGCTACATTCGCCGCCTTACTTGCCCGCCTATTTTAAGAATTCAACGTTCCAAAAGTTACATATGTAAATGATAAATATACGATAGTATTAACTAGCACTAAAATGATAGGATACGTCACAGTTTATTAAGCCGTAGGGAAACCTGAAGTACATCTTCTAATTGTTTTAATTGTTGGCGAATTTTCAATTAAGGACGCTTTTAAAAAATCGAAGATAAAAAATCAAATTCAATTTTGGGCATGTATTAAAAAAAAACGAAAATGAAATATGATCTTTGAAAAATGGTTGTCCCTTTCAATTCTTACAATAATTTAATTGGAACGTCGCCGATTAAACTTCATTTCAATAACAAGAACTTGTACACACGTTTGGTCATTTGCGGTTGAACTAAATTTAATTTCAATTTGAATTAATTAAACATTAAAATCTATATATTTTTTATATCTAGGTCACCGTTTCAAAACTATCAAACTGAGAAGCAGATAAAGATGAGATACTGTGAATTTTGATTGTAATGGTGAATTTCTTGTTTTTGAATAACGTTCTAATACTCTTTTTCAGTTAAGGAAAAAACAGGATACAGCCCACTCGAGAAGGAATATATTAAATGTACTATATTGTGTACAATATTTATTACACCAATTTTATGTTCATATTTATTGTGACGTGTTTTCGTTAAACTTTGTTGTATACCAGTTGTTTCTAAACTAATTATTTTGTATATAACCATTTTTTATATAAAGAAAGAGTACAATTGTATACTAATTGATGTTAATAACTACCAAACATTTAAAAATAAAAGTAGTAAATGTGTCTTGTTTTTTACACATCTATCAAATCATATTGTTTTTGATACTGTTCGACTATTATTTAGTGAGCGTCCGTACCGTACATTCAATACGATTTCCAATTCTAATGCCAAACGAACTAGAGTGCAGTCCAGCCTTGTATCATTTTAAGTGTTAAACGGTCCCAAATATATGCCAGATATTCCTCATTTTTTTTTTTTTTTAAACTTATAAGTTAGGCGAGTTGGTAGCGTGCTTGCCTATCAGCGTGGGGGTTGTGGGTTCGATTCCCACCAGAGGCTTCGGTCTGTCGCTGCAAAAATCTAAACATATGGTCTGTGTCACCCGGATTACCCTTGGACCCAAAAATTAGAATATAAATTTACTTTGTATTGTAATTAATAATAAATAAAAAAATAAATAAATCATATAATATATATAGAGGAACCAACCAAAATATTAAAAATTATTTCATGAAATTATTATTAGTTTCATTTGTATAAATGGTGGTATGAGATTTGAAGTCAAGTTAATACACCCTATCTTTCTATACCACTACTTTAAGGACACAATACCCCTTCATTATGCAATCCCTTGTCCTCCATCACACTGCAAGCAAAGACAATACGCTTCTCCGACTTCTGCTCAAATGATAAATTATTTGGCTATAGATGTGTCTTCTTTTACTCTTACTCTCTCGCGTTTACTTTCTCAAATGATTTATGTTTAGACTAGAAAAAAAAATCTGTTCAACAGCAAATTCATTTGCACTCTCTAATCTTGTAATTTTGGCTTTATGAAGGGTTTTTTTATTGGGAAAGGGGAAATTAAAAATCATAAATAATCATTATTTTTAATTTTTTTAACACAGTCGAACTCCCCTATAATGAATCTTGACGGGACCAGAAAATTACAGCATTATATAGAAACTTCATTATAAAGAAATTATATTTTTCCCCACATTATATTTAAAACAATAAGGTTACACTTTTACATCTTTCTTAAATAAAGCCTATATAGTCGTCATCCCAATGAGCCTGTATTCCATCTTTCGAAAATCCTGCCTTTCTGAAACAATTCGCAATTGTTTCTGGTTTTACAAATTCATTCCAGCTAGAAGAAAATCTACGTCCAAAACAGGTTCGTTCTCATCCATTTGTGACAATATGTTAATCAAAATTCGTTTTCTGTAAAGTTGTTTGGTGTTGTAGATAATGGTTGAAGCAAGGACGTCATGTTGGGTGGAAAATACGCAAGCTCAATATTTTGCAGCTTATCTTTTACCTCCTTAGGATGCGCAGTGCAGTTATCAATAAAACATTAAACCTTCCTTTTCTTAGAAACGATTTTTTTTTTCAAGCTCTAAAAGCCACTTCGTAAAAATTTCACTTGTCATCCAGGCTTTTTTGTTGAACTGATAATCCACATCTAGAGATCTTACTCCTTTAAAACATCTAGGATTTTCCTATCACAAGCAGTTTCAGTTTCTCCAAACCAGTCATATTGCTTGGTACTAAGGTAGTAATTTTCCCTTTACTCTGTTTTCCACCAAAGCATTTCTCATTTGTGAATGTTAGTGTTTTGTTTGGCAAACATTAAAAAAAGAACAATCCAGTTTTTTACCACATGCAGCAGTGACGTTATTGAGCATTGCTTCATTAATATCATCAAAAACGCAGGTTCGAAGCCTTTAGCGTTTAGTGCTCAACTGTTTGTCTTCTACATTTTTTAGAATCACTTTTTAAAATATTTGATAACATGGTAGGAAGAATTTCAAACTGTTTAGCTACATCAGTTTTTACTCCTTCTTCAACTGTATTGATAATTAATAATTTTTTTCAAGAGAAACGGTGCTGCGCTCTTTCATTCACTGAACACCGGCAACTGATGCCAAAATTGGTATTGATGTGACTTTTTTTTTTTTTTGATTTTCCTCATTTGGGAATCCCGAAATTATATGTGACTTCATTATCGGTACACAGAGCTTTTAGCGTGCGTAACAGAAAATTGTTTCAAAAATTCATTATAAGGAGACAAAAACGCATACCAATCAAATTTACACCTGCAAAATGGTTTCATTGTATAGAAAACTTCACTGTACAGAAATTCATTATGAGGAGATCAAAGTACAAGAAAATGGGAATCAAAAGCTGTGTTTTTGAAATAAACTCATTGTAGGGAGAGCTTCATTGTATAGAAGTTCACTATAGAGAAGTTCGACTGTATTACTCAAATTTAATCTATTGAAGAAAACTGTAAAAATCTGAAATTTAAAAATAATTTCGGAAATGCAAAGATTTGCCAATATATTCATTATGATTAAATTATTTTTCTTTATGTATGTTCTAGGTGACTGACTTCTTCATTTGAAAAACGAACAATAATCATTATTTACGGTCCCTGCTTTTGATGCAGGATATGTAGCACGTGTTCTTAACTGAATAGAGACGACTCTGTCGGAGATAGATTCCCATGTTATCAAAGTTCAAAATTTTTTCTGTTTTTAATTCAGAACGGTATCAAAGTGTTTGTTTTATAAAAATTGTCGTATACAAATTTTAGCGTCCAGTTGGTATTATGAAATTTTGCCAGATGCCATATTCGAAGATTATGACACTTTGTTACTGCTGTTTATACTAAGTGTATAAATAAGTCGGTTTTCCATAGGAAGCTAAGTATTTTTTTTTTGGAAAAGTGGGCGGTGTTACTCCGTTTTATAAAGAAACTGTTTTATCAGCCATAAACTGTGGAATTTCACAGCATGTTACAGTTGACCTAGAAATATACACAGACTATATGGAATCAAGATTGGACATGGGGCGTGTTCCCGACCATACAGCACACATTTTGAAACAATAGCAAAGGCGCTTTTGGAGCTCATTCTTAAAATGTAAGTGGAAGTTACTGCTGATATTCATTGCTATTGTTTAGATCTGAGACAAACCTGCACATTTTTCACTTTTTTTATTTTCTTTGTTTGATGTATAAACTCTTCTAGATCTATAAATTGTACCAGCTCTGTGCAATTGAAGGTATGTATTCGAATATTGTCTGTAATGTATGGCTAGGGTCTTTGAAATGAAAGGAACATTAATATATTAGTTCCGAATGTTATTCGCGAGTAAAAAACTACCGACTATTTTGAGTTTTGATTCAATACTATACTAAATTTAAAGACCGACTTGTTCGATTAAGTTTTCGTTTAATACTAAAGTTTATTAATTGAATTCCTCCAGAATTCATTTCAAAAACGTGTATATCTGCATACATATGTACTTATTTATTTTATTTTTATTTATTAATTACAATACAAAGTAAATTTATATTCTAATTTTGGGTCCAAGGATAAACCGAGTGACAAAGACTATTTGGCTTGATGTTTGCAGCGACAGACCAAAGCCTCTGGTGGGAATCGAACCCACAACCCCCACGCTGATAGGCAAGCACGCTACCAACTCGCCTACCGGGGCGCTTACATATGTACTTAAATTATATTACAAAATGCCATACAAAACACATACTCTACGTCGTGTGTGTTCTCCTTGCTTTGGTCTGTTCAGCCGACCACTCATGCTAGCATATCCGCCTACAACATGTGGCCCATATGACTTCGTCACCCAAACATTATCAGCATGGGCGAGATGTCGTTAAATCTGAAGTGATTTGAGACTTTGCTTATAATTATTTTGTGTCGTGGCGACCAAATCAGACCGGCAACTATTGATCAGCAACGAGAAAGACTATCTATTATCCATGTTTCAAAACTGACTAAAAGAGCCAGAATTGTGAAGCGATCGTTTCAGTCTATTTCTGTCTCCGGGGAATTGCCATAGGCAATATTAGGACATGATCAGAAGAAGGGGCGTGTCACCGTTGACATTTTGAACAGCCATACATGATGAACTATTTGAGGTATGAACATTTTAAGTTTTCACAGTATTTTACTGCGGCCCCGAAAATTGTCGGAGGCTATATTAGGTTATAATTGGACGCACAGTATTAGTTTTCACAGTATTTTACTGCGGCCTTGAAAATTATCGTAGATTGTATTAGGTCATAATCGGATGACGATTAGATTTGTTACTTAAGCAATCACGACCTGAAAAATGTTGGTCCGCTTCATTAAATAAGAAAAAATCATATACAATGGTATTTTTATTTCACTAAAACCATTTTTGGTGGCAACAAATCGCACCAGATTACAGCTAGTAAGAATGTAAGTCTCCTTTTCGCTTTTTTCAGAACTACAGTGGATAACAGCTTATTTGATGCACTAGTGGTTTTAAAGTTTTTGTTGCTATAACTTCCGCATTAAACATACTACCGACAAAATATTTTAATATTTTGTGTGATAGCCCTTTGCCTTAATAACGGCATTTAGACGGTCTGACATTGAGTTAACCAGTTTACGTGTAGTTTCAGACGGAATTTTATGCTATTTCTCCAAAATCGCTTTCTTCAAACCTTCTTTGCTGGAAATTGAGTGCTTACGAACATTTTTTGTCATTAAATGTGGGCAGTTCCATATGACCCAGGACTGAACGATTCCAGACTTGTGTTTGGGGTCATTATCCTGATAGCAACGGAATAGGGGACCGCCCCTATGCCAAGCTTATTAGCACTTTGGACTAAGTTATCTTTGAGAATATTTAGATAGACCATTTTATCCATCGTGCTCTCAATAAAAGTTAAATTTCCAACGCCGCACTGTGGTCAATATTTTGAGATAGCGGCCAAAACTCCTTTTGGTTTTTGTTCTCCGATTTTAAAGTTATTAGACTCATATGAAAGTAGACAGTAGTAAACCTCGGGAGCCAAAAACATACAGGCCCATACCATAACATTACCTCCTCCATGCTTCATAGTTGGTTTTAGGTTTTCTTTTCTTAGCTCTGTATTTGACTTTCTCCAGACATAGGACATGCCATCAGAGCCAAAAATATTAAATTTTGACTCGTCTGCATAAATAACATCATCCCAAAAGTCAGAATTCTTCGAAAATATGATTTTTGAAATGCGTAAGCACCAGCTCTCGCTGTTCCATCGTCGTGCGTCGACCCATTTTCGCAAATACACAGTTTTCAACCTGTTCGCTTGCAAGATCAAACTCAAATGACCCTGAAAACAGTAGCGAGAAGAATAACAAACACAACAAAAAAAGTGCCGTTATACTGCATTCCAATCTATAGAAAAAACGCACACAAGAAAATGCATCAAATAAGCCGTAACATGAAATTTTACAGTATTTGAAGTTTTTCGTTCCTATGTATGTCAGTAAATGTTTCGATAAATGAATAAAATTCCTTTGAAGTACTATATGCATTTTTCTACAACATTACGTTTCAGGTTTTATGGTAGTTTGCTTAGTTTGGAAGTTATAGCATAATTAACTTTTAATTAACTAGTGCATCAATTAAGCTGTTACCCACTGTATATTCAGATGACTGACTGGCTTCCTACAAGTTTGATGGCCTCTCAAAATAATAATAACTTGTTTGTTTGTCTGTTTGGTTTATTCTCTAAAATGAGACACACAAATACAAATAACATAAAGAAATGAAATAAAATATGATTTTATACAAATTAAAAAAAAAATTTAAACAAGTAAAAAATTATTAACAATATAACAAACCGAACACATTAATTTTTTGGTTGGTAGCGAAAACGGCTGTTTATTTATAGCAATGGTAATTTCTAAAAAAAACAATTTAACAATTTGAAAGATATTTAATGTAGTGTATCTTTTCTAAGCTTGGGATGACATTAGGGTGTCCATCGCCAGCAGTAAGTGTCAACTTAAACACCGAAGCACTGGAGGAGTATTGATCTATTGTAATTATTACTCTCTTCCATATTCCAAACGACAGCATCACGGCAGGATCCAGGATGAGTGTGATTAATATATTGAATCCGTATTTCGTGGCATATATTTAAAAAGAAGTAAATTAAAGTAATGTGTAAAATATCGTGTAGGTTATCACTAAAACCAAATTTGATATAAAATCCTGGTAATGCAACTTCTCCGTTCTGGCGTTGACAAACACATCCACTTGTGAAGTACCTCACTAAACCCTGACTGAGCCATCGCCACCACATAGGAATACAACTGTTTTCTTCCCCGGTGGCAGAAAATATTTTAGCACCACTAGAAGTCACGTAAATGGTGATTAATTGACATCGTTAGGTTTATAATTGACCTCGTAAATGTTAACGACTTTACGAGTAAGAGAGTACTCTATAAGCCAAGTAAAACTTCTCTAGAAAAACATTAGCCGTTCGGAGCCTTCCTTAAACACTAGGTCCCGGTTAGTGAATATACAAAAAATTATTTCGTACATAGCTCACTTATTCGAGAGAAATTCCCCGTCTGTTCCTTCGTGGAATGTTAAGGAAATAAGAAAGTATGTTTATAAATTTGGAGAAGAAACATGTAACATTAAAAGTAACTGATATTTCAATTACACACTCTGTGGTTCAGGCAAATCAATGTGATTAGAAGCTTCCCGTAGGATTCGACTAACACAGTTTTGTTTATTTTTCCTTTTATTCGTTTCATATTCTGTTAGTCATAGAATTTAAACGAGACGTTGTCAAGGATAAGCATTAGGTTTAGATACTGTTGTTTTTTATGGTCATCTGTAGCGTGACTCTGGATTCAACACAACCAACACAAATATCTACAGGACTGAATGAAATAAAAAGGATAACAGATTACACAAAGCATTCATTGACGATTGCCCAACAACGAATCGTTTATGATTATGATTGCTAAGCAGAATGCATCGATGGAGCTAGAGTATTTTATTGAACACAACATCATCCATAATATATGTAAGCAAAATACATTGTTACAGTCTTCGATGTAGCCGGTTTGTTTGTTTATGTGTGATCACAACAACAAACACACATAGCAATCGCCGCTAGAAGTACATTGACATTGTCCGTCATCGCTAGAACGCCTCCGGTCTTGAAGGCGAACAAGAAGTCAGAATTAGCAACCAGTCTTTTATTATATGGCGATCCTGCCAGTCTAAATAGCTGTTTCTGAAATCGGCAGCGCTTGCGACAAAGAGCACGCCGATACAGTCCTATGAAGCTGATTCCAGGGCCGAGGCCGTTATCGATCTCGACAGAAAGTCAGCCAGACGGTAGGTACCGATGAGACAAGAGTCCCTAAATCAATAAAACCCAAGAGTAATGTCAGGGTAATGGTACTAGGTCAGTATAGTAAAACCCTCAAAGGGTTTGGCGTTCGTATGTGTCAGTTTTTTTATGACCTTTTTAATTTTTTCCTTATCTTGATGTTTTTTCGCTTAGTTGTAACATTTTGGCAAAAACTTAGTTTAACATAACTCGAGAACCACTTGTCCGATTTTGATGAAACAAACTCAAAAAAATTTAGAATTACCATTTCTTCAATCCGTTCATATAACGTTTTTCTTTATAATCAACAGTTTTGCTGGTAAAAATAAATTTGTGGAGAAAAAAAAAAATGTTTTTGCCTAAAAATTATTTTTTTTTTTTAAATTCATAAAAAATCCAAATCCAAATTAATCTTAACCTAAGCGCATTCATACAATTCAAGATATATCAGTCTAACATAGTACCAACTTTACTAGTAGACACAGATGCATACATTTTATTAATAAAACTTTGTTATTCTTCAAGTAATCAAATAAATACAAACAGGATAACAACATTAAGCGGCAGAGGACAGGGTAGAATTATATCCATTGGAACAACATATTTGACATAAAATTTAAAAACTTGTTGATACCACACACTTTCCACGTGGTTCAAGATGATTTTCCCATACCCTGTGATGGAATCATTGGTATGGACTTCATTAAGTAATACAATTGTGTATTGGAGTTCAATGATAATAGTGACTGCCTTATCCTACGCCCAATTAACATTCAATAACACATAGAAATACCGATATGCAATACATGCAATGACGACATAACCTTGCCAGCAAGATCTGAGGTCATTCGTCAGATAAAATTCCAGAATCCTGATCAGGAATTATTAATCCCTAATCAAGTAACTGAGATTGTAGAAACTAATTAGTGTGATGGTAAAAGAAAATCACAAATTTTACAAATTCTGAGGAAAATTTGTCCAAAGAATTTAATAATACATTAAATGATCTTTGCTCAGCATACTGTGATATCTTTGGTTTAGAATGAGAAATAATTAGAGAAACAACTTCTACAAGCAAAAGTTAAGAGTTACCACATACACACAAAGGGGAAATTGAAATTGCAACAAAGAGCACGCCGATACAGTCCTATGAAGCTGATTCCAGGGCCGAGGCCGTTATCGATCTCGACAGAAGGTCAGCCAGACGGAAGGTACCGATGAGACAAGAGTCCCTAAATCAATAAAACCCAAGAGGAGAGGCGGCTGCATCCAGCGTCTGAAAAGGCAAAAAGTGATTCTCATTCGTGAAACAAAGAGAGACCCCCCGACGGAGTGGGTCGACACCGTCAGATTACACTGTGCAACAAATCGAGGGACTTTTTCTGGGGGGTGGGAAATTCTAAGTCAGGGTAATGGTACTAGGTCAGTATAGTAAAACCCTCAAAGGGTTTGGAGTTCGTATGTGTCAGTTTTTTTTTATGAACTTTTTAATTTTTTCATTATCTTGATGTTTTTTCGCTTAGTTGTAACATTTTGGCAAAAACTTAGTTTAACATAACTCGAGAACCACTTGTCCGATTTTGATGAAACAAACTCAAAAAAATTTAGAATTACTTCTTCAATCCGTTCATATAACGTTTTTCTTTATAATCAACAGTTTTGCCGGTAAAAATAAATTTGTGGAGAAAAAAAAAAAATTTTTTTGCCTAAAAATTAAATTTTTTTTTTTAAATTCATAAAAAATCCAAATCCAAATTATTCTTAACCTAAGCGCATTCATACAATTCAAGATATATCAGTCTAACATAGTACTAACTTTACTAGTAGACACAGATGCATACATTTTATTAATAAAACTTTGTTATTTTTCAAGTAATCAAATAAATACAAACAGGATAACAACATTAAGCGGCAGAGGACAGGGTAGAATTATATCCATTCAATCCGTTCATATAACGTTTTTCTTTATAATCAACAGTTTTGCCGGTAAAAATAAATTTGTGGAGAAAAAAAAAAATTTTTTTTGCCTAAAAATTAAATTTTTTTTTTAAATTCATAAAAAATCCAAATCCAAAAATCCAAATTGTAATTCTTAATTTTTCTAAATTTGTTTCATCAAAATCGTACAAGTGGTTCTCGAGTTATGTTAAACTAAGTTTTTACCAAAATGTTACAACTAAGCGAAAAAACATCAAGATAAGGAAAAAATTAAAAAGGTCATAAAAAAAAACTGACACATACGAACGCCAAACCCTTTGAGGGTTTTACTATACTGACCTAGTACCATCACCCTGACTTGGAATTTCTCACCCCCCAGATTGGCTGTTGTACTGTGTTATGGGAGCGTATACAAATCTTGGAGGAGTTCAGTAAAACATTTTTTCCACAAGACAAAAAAAAACTTAGTGCTTCATACAGAGCACTCAATAGGTGTCAATAGACGTTAACCACCCGTGGCAATAAACTCAAAAAAAAAGTATATAAATATAGTATTTAAAGTATATAAATACATAATTTTGTTTTATAGTTTGTATTGCGATTCAAGCAGAATGGGCAACAAGGACTCCAAAATAGACAACCCAAACGCGAACGTCATAAATGAGCTGCAGAAGTTCCAAATACTACAGACTTGTATACAGTAGAACTCTGCCTCATTTTAATTATCGTTCTATGCACTTTAAATTTCGTACTAAATGTATGCAATGCATAATAAAAAATTAAAAAATAAGTACTTAAGTATGGGCAATAACTCGGACAAAATCGAAATGGATTCTTCGGATCTAGTTCTAAAACTGATAACCTCTGAACGAGATCAAAACCAAAAATCATACAAATGTATAAACAGAACCAGGTTTATGAAACCTACCATAGTCAAAAAACACATAGAAATAATAGTTAGATCTCTAGAAAACATAAGAGATACGGTTTACGTAAATCTAATAATATATACTCAAAGACAGAAGGAGAAAGCCCTCCAAGAATATTGGTCCTTAAGAGACCTACTAATAAAAACACTAGCAAGACATAACATAACACAAGAGCTATTACATAATATAAAATAAATCATACAAATAGATCTGAGCAACTGGCCATAGACCAAGAATAAGGACCCCCTTGACATAGTACCAGAGGACACAGACTCAGAAAGCTCTGATAGCCAAACTGAAATTAAAATCAATACAATGGCACAAACAGTAGTACAATTTCTGAACACAGCTACAAAGCTGATTCCAAATTTCGACGGAATATTGGAAAACTTGCGATCTTTTTTGGACGCACTTACTTTAGTGAATGAACTAAAAGGCACCCATGAAGCGGTAGCCGTGACCCTGGTAAAAACAAAATTAAGAGGAATTGTGAGAAATTTGATTGAACATGAGACAACAATAAGCCAAATCATTAAAAAATTTTAGGGTTCTGTGAAAGGTGAATCAGTTGAGGTATTGCCTGCCAAAATACTGAACATCAGACAGAACAATATATCCGCCAACGCCTATTGCAGTGAGGTTTGTCAAGTGACCTAGCAATTTGAATATTTATTCAACCCAAGTTGCAGTCAAGTCCATGACCAAGAACTGTACCATTGATAAGTTTAAACTTATCATGGAAGCAGGACAGTTCGGAAGCATGAACGAAACTATATTATGGTCACAAGCCTAACAATTACAACAATCGTGGAGGCAGGCGTGGATTCCGTGGTAAAAGCAGATACAGTTGCAATGACAATGGTAATGGCTATAATAACGGAAACTTCCGCGAAAACAATCATGGTAGAGGACAAAACAATAATAGAGAATACAGTAACTGGCGTAATGTTCACGTTAGAATGACTAATGTAGACGAAGACCATCCGGTAAACTACGACGTTCCTCTAAGTTCACATCATTCATACAATTCAAGATATATCAGTCTAACATAGTACTAACATTACTAGTAGACACAGATGCATGTATTTTATTAATAAAACTTTGTTATTTTTCAAGTAATCAAATAAATACAAACAGGATAACAACATTAAGCGGCAGAGGACAGGGTAGAATTATATCCATTGGAACAACATATTTGACATAAAATTTAAAAACTTGTTGATACCACACACATTCCACTTGGGTTAAGATGATTTTCCCATACCCTGTGATGGAATCATTGGTATGGACTTCATTAAGTAATACAATTGTGTATTGGAGTTCAATGATAATAGTGACTGCCTTATCCTACGCCCAATTAACATTCAACAACACATAGAAATACCGATATGCAATACATGCAATGACGACATAACCTTGCCAGCAAGATCTGAGGTCATTCGTCAGATAAAATTCCAGAATCCTGATCAGGAATTATTAATCCCTAATCAAGTAACTGAGATTGTAGAAACTAATTAGTGTGATGGTAAAAGAAAATCACAAATTTTACAAATTCTGAGGAAAATTTGTCCAAAGAATTTAATAATACATTAAATGATCTTTGCTCAGCATACTGTGATATCTTTGGTTTAGATGAGAAATAATTAGAGAAACAACTTCTACAAGCAAAAGTTAAGAGTTACCACATACACACAAAGGGGAAATTGATAAACACGTAAAGAAACTTATAAACGATGGGATTTTTGAACCATCTCAATCAGAATATAACAGTTCAGTCCTACTAGTCCCGAAAAAATCTCTTCCTAACTCCAACGAGACGAGATGGAGACTTGTAATAGATTATAGGCAAATAAATAAGAAATTGATAGCACACAGAGGAGTAATCTAGGGATCTAACGTCATTTTCGACCCATAATGGATTCACGATGGATACCGTATGGTTTAAAAATAGCCCCTAATTCTTTTCAAAGAATGATGACAATAGCTTTCAGTGGGTTAAAACCGGATCAAGCGCTCTTGTATATGGACAATTTAGTGATAGGAGGTTCTGAAAAACATATGGTTTTAAATTTAATAAATGTTTTTGAACTATGTCGAAAGCACAATCTCATGCTACATCTCGAAAAATGCTCGTTCTTCATGAAAGAAATAACATATCTAGGACATAAATGCACAGATAAGGGAATATTACCAGACGACAGTAAATACTACGTAATTGAGACTATCCCACACCAACAGATGCGGATGGTGCAAGGAGATTTACAGCTTTCTGCAATTTCTATCGTAGGTTTATTAAAAACTTTTCGGAATATTTCAGGCATATGACGAAATTGTCTAAGAAGGGTGTACAGTTCGAATGGACTGAAGATTGTGACATATCCTTTAAATAAAGAATTAATGAGTCGTACACTAATGCAGTATCCAAATTTTTAGAAAGAATTCAGCATAACTGCAGATGCAAGCAAACATGCTTGTGGTGTGGTCCTCACACAGGAACATGACGGAAAACATATGCCTCTAAAACCTTTACGAAAGGTGAAAGTAATACATAACTCAATCATTGAACCAGTGCCGGATTAACAGTCTGTGAGGCTCTAAGCAGTGAAAGATATGGGGCCCCATATTTTTTTTAAATTCTTTATATTAACTCGTACTCTCTGTCTGCCGGTCTGTACCAAAACTTTGGGTCGATTTTTAACCCTTTTCCCGTTATCCAATCGAGCTGAAATTTTGCAGGCAGACTCGTGGCGACGACAAATTACAAGTGGTTCTCGAGTTATGTTAAACTAAGTTTTTGCCAAAATGTTACAACTAAGCGAAAAAACATCAAGATAAGGAAAAAATTAAAAAGGTCATAAAAAAAACTGACACATACGAACGCCAAACCCTTTGAGGGTTTTACTATACTGACCTAGTACCATCACCCTGACTTGGAATTTCTCACCCCCCAGATTGGCTGTTGTACTGTGTTATGGGAGCGTATACAAATCTTGGAGGAGTTCAGTAAAACATTTTTTCCACAAGACAAAAAAAAACTTAAAGTGCTTCATAGAGAGCACTCAATAGGTGTCAATAGACGTTAACCACCCGTGGCAATAAACTCAAAAAAAAGTATATAAATATAGTATTTAAAGTATATATATAAATAATTTTGTTTTATAGTTTGTATTGCGATTCAAGCAGAATGGGCAACAAGGACTCCAAAATAGACAACCCAAACGCGAACGTCATAAATGAGCTGCAGACAGTTCCAAATACTACAGACTTGTATACAGTAGAACTCTGCCTCATTTTAATTACCGTTCTATGCACTTTAAATTTCGTACTAAAAATGTATGCAATGCATAATAAAAAATTAAAAAATAAGTACTTAAGTATGGGCAATAACTCGGACAAAATCGAAATGGATTCTTCGGATCTAGTTCTAAAACTGATAACCTCTGAACGAGATCAAAACCAAAAATCATACAAATGTATAAACAGAACCAGGTTTATGAAACCTGCCATAGTCAAAAAACACATAGAAATAATAGTTAGATCTCTAGAAAACATAAGAGATACGGTTTACGTAAATCTAATAATATGTACTCAAAGACAGAAGGAGAAAGCCCTCCAAGAATATTGGTCCTTAAGAGACCTACTAATAAAAACACTAGCAAGACATAACATAACACAAGAGCTATTACATAATATAAAAGAAATCATACAAATAGATCTGAGCAACTGGCCATAGACCAAGAATAAGAACCGCCTTGACATAGTACCAGAGGTCACAGACTCAGAAAGCTCTGATAGCCAAACTGAAATTAAAATCAATACAATGGCACAAACAGTAGTACAATTTCTGAACACAGCTACAAAGCTGATTCCAAATTTCGACGGAATATTGGAAAACTTACGATCTTTTTTGGACGCACTTACTTTAGTGAATGAACTAAAAGGCACCCATGAAGCGGTAGCCGTGACCCTGGTCAAAACAAAATTAAGAGGAATTGTGAGAAATTTGATTGAACATGAGACAACAATAAGCCAAATCATTAAAAAATTGTAGGGTTCTGTGAAAGGTGAATCAGTTGAGGTATTGTCTGCCAAAATACTGAACATCAGACAGAACAATATATCCGCCAACGCCTATTGCAGTGAGGTTTGTCAAGTGACCTAGCAATTTGAATATTTATTCAACCCAAGTTGCAGTCAAGGCCATGACCAAGAACTCTACCATTGATAAGTTTAAACTTATCATGGAAGCAGGACAGTTCGGAAGCATGAACGAAACTGTATTATGGTCACAAGCCTAACAATTACAACAATCGTGGAGGCAGGCGTGGATTCCGTGGTAAAAGCAGATACAGTTGCAATGACAATGGTAATGGCTATAATAACGGAAACTTCCGCGAAAACAATCATGGTAGAGGACAAAACAATAATAGAGAATACAGTAACTGGCGTAATGTTCACGTTAGAATGACTAATGTAGACGAAGACCATCCGGTAAACTACGACGTTCCTCTAAGTTCACATCATTCATACAATTCAAGATATATCAGTCTAACATAGTACTAACTTTACTAGTAGACACAGATGCATGTATTTTATTAATAAAACTTTGTTATTTTTCAAGTAATCAAATAAATACAAACAGGATAACAACATTTAGCGGCAGAGGACAGGGTAGAATTATATCCATTGGAACAACATATTTGACATAAAATTTAAAAACTTGTTGATACCACACACATTCCACTTGGGTTAAGATGATTTTCCCATACCCTGTGATGGAATCATTGGTATGGACTTCATTAAGTAATACAATTGTGTATTGGAGTTCAATGATAATAGTGACTGCCTTATCCTACGCCCAATTAACATTCAACAACACATAGAAATACCGATATGCAATACATGCAATGACGACATAACCTTGCCAGCAAGATCTGAGGTCATTCGTCAGATAAAATTCCAGAATCCTGATCAGGAATTATTAATCCCTAATCAAGTAACTGAGATTGTAGAAACTAATTAGTGTGATGGTAAAAGAAAATCACAAATTTTACAAATTCTGAGGAAAATTTGTCCAAAGAATTTAATAATACATTAAATGATCTTTGCTCAGCATACTGTGATATCTTTGGTTTAGAATGAGAAATAATTAGAGAAACAACTTCTACAAGCAAAAGTTAAGAGTTACCACATACACACAAAGGGGAAATTGATAAACACGTAAAGAAACTTATAAACGATGGGATTTTTGAACCATCTCAATCAGAATATAACAGTTCAGTCCTACTAGTCCCGAAAAAATCTCTTCCTAACTCCAACGAGACGAGATGGAGACTTGTAATAGATTATAGGCAAATAAATAAGAAATTGATAGCACACAGAGGAGTAATCTAGGGATCTAACGTCATTTTCGACCCATAATGGATTCACGATGGATACCGTATGGTTTAAAAATAGCCCCTAATTCTTTTCAAAGAATGATGACAATAGCTTTCAGTGGGTTAAAACCGGATCAAGCGCTCTTGTATATGGACAATTTAGTGATAGGATGTTCTGAAAAACATATGGTTTTAAATTTAATAAATGTTTTTGAACTATGTCGAAAGCACAATCTCATGCTACATCTCGAAAAATGCTCGTTCTTCATGAAAGAAATAACATATCTAGGACATAAATGCACAGATAAGGGAATATTACCAGACGACAGTAAATACTCCGTAATTGAGACTATCCCACACCAACAGATGCGGATGGTGCAAGGAGATTTACAGCTTTCTGCAATTTCTATCGTAGGTTTATTAAAAACTTTTCGGAATATTTCAGGCATATGACGAAATTGTCTAAGAAGGGTGTACAGTTCGAATGGACTGAAGATTGTGACATATCCTTTAAATAAAGAATTAATGAGTCGTACACTAATGCAGTATCCAAATTTTTAGAAAGAATTCAGCATAACTGCAGATGCAAGCAAACATGCTTGTGGTGTGGTCCTCACACAGGAACATGACGGAAAACATATGCCTCTAAAACCTTTACGAAAGGTGAAAGTAATACATAACTCAATCATTGAACCAGTGCCGGATTAACAGTCTGTGAGGCTCTAAGCAGTGAAAGATATGGGGCCCCATATTTTTTTTAAATTCTTTATATTAACTCGTACTCTCTGTCTGCCGGTCTGTACCAAAACTTTGGGTCGATTTTTAACCCTTTTCCCGTTATCCAATCGAGCTGAAATCGAGCGACGACAAAAATTAACTATCAAAATCTCAGGCCCCTAGGGTCACGGACTATGGTACCTCCCATACAATTTTTTTTTGTTTAATTTTTAAAGAATTTATAGTCAAAAACTGTGTTTTTACATTTATACAAAGTTACATGAAAACAATAGCTTAAAAATTAAACCTTCTTTTTCCTGCACTTTTGACGAGCAAACTTTTCGATTAAATTGTCAAAATTCATGCGACGCGTAACATCTGATTCAATTGACAGAAGTGCCAACGAACCTAGTCGATCTTGTCGCATTGTCGTCATCAGAGGATTTTTTATTCGTTTCATCCGAGAGATTTGAATTTAAATCCTCAGGATACGATTCGACAAGCGACTTAACTTTTGATAGTATCTCATCGTTGGTTAAATTCATGTTTAATAAAAATGAAAACTTTTCTGCCAGATTCTGATAAACGTCGCCTCTTCTTTTCATCTCGACTTGAAGAATGTCGACGATGCAATAAAAAGTCGAAATGCGAAATTTGTCCTTTGCAGATAAAATAGCATCTTCCGCTGGACCATCATTGACTTGTACTCTCCGAGTACGTATTCGATTACTATTTCCTCTATAATCACCGTCGGTAAAATTTCTTTAGACTTGTTTTCGAATTCTTCAAATCTTTCCCTGAGATTTTGCAAGTAAATAGTCAACGTTTTATACAAATCAGCGCACACTTGCAAATTAACTTCTGAACTCTGAAGGGCTTGTGATGTCCGATGAAATTGTTGCAAAATGTCATTCCACATCGTAACCATAAAAACAAACTCAAACTCTTGCATTTTGTTTGCAATATTCATTGCTTCTTGTCTAGTTTGTCCTTTTTGATTCCTATCTTCAGAAATAGAATCTAACGCGTCGAGAATTTGAGAATACGAATTTAAAATTGCATCTGTGGCAACAGCGTGTGCTTTTCACCGCGTGTCTGAGAGTTTCTTTAACTGTTTTTCATCCTTGATATGATCCTTTAGTACCTTCCATCTGTTTGTAGAAGCAGAAAAAATACGTAAAGTGTTTGCACTAATGAAAAAAAAATTGACAGCCTCCAAACAACAATCGACTGCATTACGACCGACAAGATTCAATGAATGTGCTGCACATGCAATGTATATTGCATAAGGGTAGAGTTGTAAAATAACACTTTGCATCCCTTTATAAATACCGGACATATTTGCTGCGTTATCATGGGATTGCCCTCTGCACTTCGAAAAGTCAATGTTGCAGTCTTCGATCAAGAATTTCAAAACTGCGTCAGCCATTTCTTTTCCAACGTGACTTTTCAATTCCAAAAATGTTAAAAATCGTTCTACTGGCAAATTATCAAAGGGCGAAACGTATCTTATGATGACGCACAACTGATCAATGTGAGAAAGATCAGGGGTTGAATCAAACTAAAATATCCAGCAGCTTTTATTTCATCTAAAATCGTTTAGTATTTTAATTGCATATATAAAACATAATATATATGTATATATGTATATATATAATATAAAATATTTATATCCTTCATACTTTTTATATTGTGCTTCAATTAATTTGATTACGTAACGTGTACAACTTTTTTCTTTGTTGACTGTAAACACTAACTACACACACAATATACAAACTCATTTATTTCGTTGTGACTTTACACGTCATGCTTTTATGAGTAAAACAATTTTTGACGTCGATGATATTGTTTTGATTCCAAATTTCTTTTGTAGAACAAATAATACGCCTGATCTTGGGGGCCCCCATTTTAAAAAGTCATTTTCCCAACTTCTTTTAACTGGCAACGAAAGATTTATTTCAGTTTCATTCATAGAAATTAGGTTTTTGTTTTGTTTAAAAATTTATTTTTAAAACTTAGAAAAAATTATACGCCTGATATTGGGGGCCCCAATTTTACGGGGGCCCTAAGCAGCTGCTTAGTTTGCTTATGGGTTAATCCGGCACTGCATTGAACAAGAATTAACAGAAATTCACTGTGCAATTACGAATTTTAGACCATATATATATGGAAAACATTTTGTTGTCCGCACTGATCATAGACCGCATTCTTATTTATTTTCACTACAAGATCGATGACACAAAAAGACGGCACAAAGAAAATAACAACCTGAATAAGCAGCACGAATTACAAAGAATATAAAAAGCATAGCATATATGTCCCTTTAAATAACAGTGACGTCAGGAAATATTATAAATTGAAGATTAGCCCCGAGAGATGATACATCAAACGAGGTAAATCTATATATGCATATATACAAATCAATGATTTGATCAATGTGGCATCAAATGAGAAAATTTTCGAATTTTTCTCAATTAATGTATCTAACAATATGGGCAATGATAAACTGGTTGGAAATAAGTTGCGCTACTAAACGAGGTGATCCAAATTGATTGTAAAAATTCTAAAGCTATTCAATACATTATGCAAAGATATTACGATGATCCTATTGGAGGTGGTCATTGTATAATTCTTAGAACTATTGAGAAAATTCGACGGTATTACTACTGGAAAAGTATGACAAAAGACGTAGCCAAGTATGTAAAATCATGCCATAAGTGCCAAATAGCAAAAACCACAAAACATTTAAAAAGTACGCTACCGATGACTCCGACGCCGGTAGGTGCATTCGACAACGTATTTGTAGACACTATAGGTCCATTTCCAAAGTCAATTGACGGAAATGAATATGCCATCACCATGATATGTGATCTGACCAAATATTTGGCCACAATACCAATACAAAACAAAAGCTCTCGCTGAAGCCATTTTTGACAATTTTATTCTTTCGTTTGGTCCAATGAAGACGTTCATTTCAGACATGGGGACAGAATACAAAAATGCAATATTAACTGAGCTGTGTGATATACTCAAAATAAAAGACAGTTAAATTCTTACTCTTTCTGAGAAAGGTTGTCTTTTCCATACTCGCTGTGTTAATATACTCGTATATCATAAAATAACGTTTGTTGAATTGCAAAACGTAAACATTGTGTTTTTTCTACCTCTGTCGTTCTTTGGAACTCCGCGTATTGTTAGCAATAAACATAACAGTATACAAGACAAGTACACTACAATGCCCCCTGGGGCTGGACCCCCCCCCCCCCCCCAAAGGACCTTGTCCACAAACGTGAAAAAACAACGGATATCTAGATCTATCCCTATCAACATGCCGTCAACATCATGAAACCGCTTTAGTGCACTGGATGATAACTCCGAAATGGATTTGGAAGCAGAATCCAACATTGTGGAGCCCAGGCAAGCAGAGCCGCTCCAGTGGTAGTAGAATCCACCACCACCATCTCCCAATTACAAAAACTGTTCGGTAAAGACTACATTTACAAGAATACCTCCATAGGTACAAAGATATTTTCTCCAAGCAATGACAAACTGGAGTACTGTAAAAAGTTGTTACTGGAGAAGGAAATTGCATTACACTCTTTCAGTTCTAAAGAAAACCGGTTATACACCACCTTTATTTACGGTTTACCTCAAATCAGTACCGAAGATATTATTGCAGACCTAAAGGAATATAACTTGATCCCCACTTCAGTCACAGAAGTCAAAACTCAATATAGTTCACCAGATAATGCTGTTTATAAAGTACAGTTCTTCAGAAAATCATTCAATCCCAAGTCGTTACAAAAAGTTAAGAATATTTGCAGCGTAATCATAACTTGGCGAAAGTAAAAGCAAAGAAAGAATGTCAATCCAACTCAATGTTGGAATTGTCTCATGTACGGCCACGGTGGTGAGCACTGCCATCGCCTTCCCGCATGTATGATATGCGCCAATAATCACCACACTACTGAATGTCCACTAAAGGGTTGCAAATGTTGTCTTGAATGCTATTTAAAACATTTTATTTTTTAGCAAATGCTTCAGTGCACTTACTTCTTGTTTTGCATAACACACACAATGTGTGCCAACAACAATAATAAACAATGAGAGAACATAGCTGATAAGTAACAAGTTCAGCACAGTTATGACACGTATACAAAAAAATTAAAACTGCAAATAACAACAAAAACTACTGTAACACATAACATTTTTGCAACAGATCATTGCTTGACGAAAAGCACATACACGAATAAATGAGAGGTCGTGTTATTGATCGGCCGAATACAAAGCAAACACACATTTTATACAGTATTACCATATACACTGCAGCATAGTCTTCAGTGTTGACAAACAACCAAGTGGTTTAAATATCACATTTTTAAACAAAACCAAACAATTCTTTAAATTACCTCTCAAATATATTACGTATTTTCAAAATTAACTTAACACACCCTTACACTTTCAACTTTCGCGGTCAATTAAAAATAGAACACAAACGCTTTGTTTATGTGTATCAAATATCTACTTGGTTAACAATGCTAACAGTACAAAACAATAATGACAATGACAACATTGCCTATGATGTACAGCAATCACGCTGCTGCCCTTTTTAAAACTGCAAATAACAACAAAAACTACTGTAACACATAACATTTTGCAACAGATCATTGCTTGACGATAAGCACATACACGAATAAATGAGAGGTCGTGCTATTGATCGGCCGAATACAAAGCAAACACACTTTAATTTTTTTGTTGTATTGTTATTGTGTGCGCTCGCTTAAATTTTGTATATGGTGTAGTGTGCAATAATCAGATTTTATACAGTATTATCATATACACTGCAGCATAGTCTTCAGTGTTGACAAACAACCAAGTGGTTTTGCGCAGACTTTTAATGTCCACTAAACAAAAAAGAAAGAAAACCAGCTGTGTACACCTTTTTTTGGATACGGTGATTACGGTGATTACGTCAGCAGTAGTTCTTTACTTTTTTCCACATATGGCAACCCACACAATCACCCTTATCACCAATTACTTGCGAACATTTTATTCCCTAGGATTTTTTTGTTCCCTCGAACAAAAATTTGGTATCGCGAATGTCCCGTGAACAATTGTTCACTTCGAAACATATGGCGGATTTCGAGAATGATCAGCTGTTTAAAAATTTCTGTTGAGAAAAGGAAAAACGTTTCTTGGTGGTTTTTAAATTACGTTGTTGATTAAATAAAAAATTCCAGTGTATGCATAACATTAAAATGTTTCGAATTGGTAGTATTGTGTTACTTCAGGAAGAAAATAATCAAAGGAAGGCAAAACAAAGCATTATTAGAAGAAACCTTCCACTTCCTTTTTAATCCATTCGGATGTAGAAATCTTTCTACGGCATCTTCTCGTACTGGCTTCCATTTCTGTGTGGAGGAAATGCCTCTTCAATAATTATTTCCTCGAGAATTTCTTCAACAATATTTGGGGAAATTTCATTTTCTTTATGTTTGGAAGTAGAAGGCGTTGGTACACCAAATACACAGGCATTTTTGACACCTTCTAGAGATTCCCGCATTGTTACCAATTCATAAATGGCCTCCTCTGTGGATGAGAGCGGTTTCATTTTAAACGGGCCTCCTCCTGTTGCATCTCGGTGCCTTACATTTGCAGCAGCCTTTTTGCAGATATACCTCTTCTGATCCGTCCATACCTATAGTAAAATCATAATTTATTAAGCATTTGCAATAACCATTATTAATCATTAGTATATTCAAATACCTTTTTCCACTCAGCTATAGATTTCACAGGTGGTCCAGCACTGTTCAGTTCGTTGCTTACATTTTTCCAGAAGGATGCTACATCATGTTTGGATGCCTTTGTATAACCCCGGACGGATTTTCCTGCATTCTTTGCAGCAAAATATCCATTTGGTTCTTATTAGTTGAATTATTCCTGAAAAATTTTTTTATTTTTTATTTCAAAATAGAAAAAAACGGATACTTACATTTTACGTTTTAACAGTTCGCCGACAAAATGCAATGTGAACAAAAAAAGGAAATGGCGAACAAAATTCCTCTAAAAAAACCATTCGCGATAGGGGCAATTTTTTTCCAGGTTGCCACATTTCTTCGTGAACAGATTGGTGATTGCGATTTGGCGAAATGGAACAAATTCCGAGAGGAATTTTTTTCGCGATAAGGGTGAATGTCTATGCTCGAAAACAAAACCCATATTCGGGGATTCCCATAAATAAGGAGTACATTTAGGTACTCGCCAGAGAGATACATGAAGTACTCGGCAAAGAAGTATATTCAAGTACTTACTCGTTATTTGTATGCATACATACACTCATATTTCTGACAGAAAGAGTCGAAAAGTACACCGATTTTCTTTCTTATATGCGAGCTTTCTTATAAAGAAAACACGCATATAAGAAAGGTACTTTCTTATATCCGTAACACGCATATAAGAAAGGTACTTTCTTATATCAGTAACACGCATATAAGAAAGGTACTTTCTTATATCTGTAACACGCATATAAGAAAGATATTTTCTTATATACGTCAGTAACAGAATTTAAAAAATATATATATATATGTACACGCTAAAAAATGGCCATTTTAACAAATTTTTGCAAACAAATTATGGATCAACCATATATATAAGTTAACAACAGCCAAGTTCATTCTCACACATTCTTCCATCCAACACGTGTGCACCAAACCCAGACATAGCGTCAGCAACATTACCTACGAAGAATGTCAACAATAACGGGAACTGCTTGCTCATAGAGTTCCCATGATATTCGACCCGGCAGGTGCAACGGTGGCAGCAACGTATCATCAACAACAACTGCAGTCTAGGCTAGAAGTTAAGTTAGCTTTAAGTTATAATTCAGTTTCGGTTTTGGCACTAAATAAAGAAGTCGTGGCCGTTAAAAGCCACGCAGCCTTTTTTTAAAAATAAAATTTAATTAAAAGTTAATTAATTGGCGCCCAACGTGGGGCCCTTCGTATCCTGAGGCTAGACGAAGGCTTAGGGTAACCCACAATAAAAAAGGATTTAGTGCTAAAGAAAGACCAAATTCAAAACAAAAAAAATTCCAAGGAAAAGTTGCGCCCTAGTAACGTAAAGTAAACGCGAGACACTTAGATTGTCAGCAGCCTTGGTTGTAGTTAAGAAATAGACATAGAGTCAAAAAGAAATAAAAGTTAAGTGACAATTCAAAAATAATATAAAAAAAAGAAGAAAGAAAAAAAAAAACATTTAAGAACAGAAGTAAAACTGTACTTAGAAATTATGAGAAAGAGTGAACAAAATAAATAAATTGCTAATTAAAGGAAATAAAAGTAAAGTGACAATCAATCAAAGAAAAAAAAAGATTTAAGAAAAGAAAATAATTACAGTTTTTTGAATTTAAGAGAAAGAGTGAATAAAATGAATAAAAACACTAATTAAAAGAAATAAAAGTTAAGTGACAATAAAAAAAAAAAAAAATTTCAAGAAAAGAAGTAACACTGTATTTTGAAATTAAGAGAAAGAGTGAATAAAATAAATAAAAACACTAATTAAAAGAAATAAAAGTTAAGTGACAATTCAAAAAAAAAAAAATTAAGAAAAGAAGTAAAACTGTATTTTGAAATTAAGAAAAAGAGTGAATAAAAAAAATTAAAACATTAATTCAAAAAATTAAAAGTTAAGTGACGATCCAAAAAAAAAAAAAAAATGTTTAGAAAAGAAGTAAAACTTTGAAATTAAGAGAAAGAGTGAATAAAATAAATAAATTACTAATTCAAAGAAATAAAAGTAATGTGACAATTCTTTTAATAAAAGAATCACAGTTTTAAAAAAACAAAGAGAAAGAGTGACTAAAATAAATAAATTATTAATTAAAAGACACAAAAAATAATAAACAAAAATAATTAACTAGAAGTGGAACCAACATCAACATCGTAAGCAGAAAACCATGGAAGCTGAACTTTTAGTGTAAGATAATTTTTAGTAATAAATATTTTTTTTGTTAAGAAAATTTGTCACACGTTAAGTAAATACCTAGTGTAAACGTTAAGTAACTACCCAAACCTCATTTTCCTCCTATCTGCCCAACAATATTTTCCCCAAAATGACGGAAATGGACGCAATTACCGAGAGGCTACAAAGGACCCTCGATATAAGCAACTTGAATGCTACCGCGTCAAGCCAAAGAGGCCAGGGAACTGTTTCGAGTATGGATTGTTTTGATTCCAAATTTCTTTTGTAGAACAAATAATACGCCTGATCTTGGGGGCCCCCATTTTAAAAAGTCATTTTCCCAACTTCTTTTAACTGGCAACGAAAGATTTATTTCAGTTTCATTCATAGAAATTAGGTTTTTGTTTTGTTAAAAATTTATTTTTAAAACTTAGAAAAAATTATGCGTCTGATATTGGGGGCCCCAATTTTACGGGGGCCCTAAGCAGCTGCTTAGTTTGCTTATGGGTTAATCCGGCACTGCATTGAACAAGAATTAACAGAAATTCACTGTGCAATTACGAATTTTAGACCATATATATATGGAAAACATTTTGTTGTCCGCACTGATCATAGACCGCATTCTTATTTATTTTCACTACAAGATCGATGACACAAAAAGACGGCACAAAGAAAATAACAACCTGAATAAGCAGCACGAATTACAAAGAATATAAAAAGCATAGCATATATGTCCCTTTAAATAACAGTGACGTCAGGAAATATTATAAATTGAAGATTAGCCCCGAGAGATGATACATCAAACGAGGTAAATCTATATATGCATATATACAAATCAATGATTTGATCAATGTGGCATCAAATGAGAAAATTTTCGAATTTTTCTCAATTAATGTATCTAACAATATGGGCAATGATAAACTGGTTGGAAATAAGTTGCGCTACTAAACGAGGTGATCCAAATTGATTGTAAAAATTCTAAAGCTATTCAATACATTATGCAAAGATATTACGATGATCCTATTGGAGGTGGTCATTGTATAATTCTTAGAACTATTGAGAAAATTCGACGGTATTACTACTGGAAAAGTATGACAAAAGACGTAGCCAAGTATGTAAAATCATGCCATAAGTGCCAAATAGCAAAAACCACAAAACATTTAAAAAGTACGCTACCGATGACTCCGACGCCGGTAGGAGCATTCGACAACGTATTTGTAGACACTATAGGTCCATTTCCAAAGTCAATTGACGGAAATGAATATGCCATCATCATGATATGTGATCTGACCAAATATTTGGCCACAATACCAATACAAAACAAAAGCTCTCGCTGAAGCCATTTTTGACAATTTTATTCTTTCGTTTGGTCCAATGAAGACGTTCATTTCAGACATGGGGACAGAATACAAAAATGAAATATTAACTGAGCTGTGTGATATACTCAAAATAAAAGACAGTTAAATTCTTACTCTTTCTGAGAAAGGTTGTCTTTTCCATACTCGCTGTGTTAATATACTCGTATATCATAAAATAACGTTTGTTGAATTGCAAAACGTAAACATTGTGTTTTTTCTACCTCTGTCGTTCTTTGGAACTCCGCGTATTGTTAGCAATAAACATAACAGTATACAAGACAAGTACACTACAATGCCCCCTGGGGCTGGACCCCCCCCCCCCCCCCCCCAAAGGACCTTGTCCACAAACGTGAAAAAACAACGGATATCTAGATCTATCCCTATCAACATGCCGTCAACATCATGAAACCGCTTTAGTGCACTGGATGATAACTCCGAAATGGATTTGGAAGCAGAATCCAACATTGTGGAGCCCAGGCAAGCAGAGCCGCTCCAGTGGTAGTAGAATCCACCACCACCATCTCCCAATTACAAAAACTGTTCGGTAAAGACTACATTTACAAGAATACCTCCATAGGTACAAAGATATTTTCTCCAAGCAATGACAAACTGGAGTACTGTAAAAAGTTGTTACTGGAGAAGGAAATTGCATTACACTCTTTCAGTTCTAAAGAAAACCGGTTATACACCACCTTTATTTACGGTTTACCTCAAATCAGTACCGAAGATATTATTGCAGACCTAAAGGAATATAACTTGATCCCCACTTCAGTCACAGAAGTCAAAACTCAATACAGTTCACCAGATAATGCTGTTTATAAAGTACAGTTCTTCAGAAAATCATTCAATCCCAAGTCGTTACAAAAAGTTAAGAATATTTGCAGCGTAATCATAACTTGGCGAAAGTAAAAGCAAAGAAAGAATGTCAATCCAACTCAATGTTGGAATTGTCTCATGTACGGCCACGGTGGTGAGCACTGCCATCGCCTTCCCGCATGTATGATATGCGCCAATAATCACCACACTACTGAATGTCCACTAAAGGGTTGCAAATGTTGTCTTGAATGCTATTTAAGACATTTTATTTTTTAGCAAATGCTTCAGTGCACTTACTTCTTGTTTTGCATAACACACACAATGTGTGCCAACAACAATAATAAACAATGAGAGAACATAGCTGATAAGTAACAAGTTCAACACAGTTATGACACGTATACAAAAAAATTAAAACTGCAAATAACAACAAAAACTACTGTAACACATAACATTTTTGCAACAGATCATTGCTTGACGAAAAGCACATACACGAATAAATGAGAGGTCGTGTTATTGATCGGCCGAATACAAAGCAAACACACATTTTATACAGTATTACCATATACACTGCAGCATAGTCTTCAGTGTTGACAAACAACCAAGTGGTTTAAATATCACATTTTTAAACAAAACCAAACAATTCTTTAAATTACCTCTCAAATATATTACGTATTTTCAAAATTAACTTAACACACCCTTACACTTTCAACTTTCGCGGTCAATTAAAAATAGAACACAAACGCTTTGTTTATGTGTATCAAATATCTACTTGGTTAACAATGCTAACAGTACAAAACAATAATGACAATGACAACATTGCCTATGATGTACAGCAATCACGCTGCTGCCCTTTTTAAAACTGCAAATAACAACAAAAACTACTGTAACACATAACATTTTGCAACAGATCATTGCTTGACGATAAGCACATACACGAATAAATGAGAGGTCGTGCTATTGATCGGCCGAATACAAAGCAAACACACTTTAATTTTTTTGTTGTATTGTTATTGTGTGCGCTCGCTTAAATTTTGTATATGGTGTAGTGTGCAATAATCAGATTTTATACAGTATTATCATATACACTGCAGCATAGTCTTCAGTGTTGACAAACAACCAAGTGGTTTTGCGCAGACTTTTAATGTCCACTAAACAAAAAAGAAAGAAAACCAGCTGTGTACACCTTTTTTTGGATACGGTGATTACGGTGATTACGTCAGCAGTAGTTCTTTACTTTTTTCCACATATGGCAACCCACACAATCACCCTTATCACCAATTACTTGCGAACATTTTATTCCCTAGGATTTTTTTGTTCCCTCGAACAAAAATTTGCTATCGCGAATGTCCCGTGAACAATTGTTCACTTCGAAACATATGGCGGATTTCGAGAATGATCAGCTGTTTAAAAGTTTCTGTTGAGAAAAGGAAAAACGTTTCTTGGTGGTTTTTAAATTACGTTGTTGATTAAATAAAAAATTCCAGTGTATGCATAACATTAAAATGTTTCGAATTGGTAGTATTGTGTTACTTCAGGAAGAAAATAATCAAAGGAAGGCAAAACAAAGCATTATTAGAAGAAACCTTCCACTTCCTTTTTAATCCATTCGGATGTAGAAATCTTTCTACGGACATCTTCTCGTACTGGCTTCCATTTCTGTGTGGAGGAAATGCCTCTTCAATAATTATTTCCTCGAGAATTTCTTCAACAATATTTGGGGAAATTTCATTTTCTTTATGTTTGGAAGTAGAAGGCATTGGTACACCAAATACACAGGCATTTTTGACACCTTCTAGAGATTCCCGCATTGTTACCAATTCATAAATGGCCTCCTCTGTGGATGAGAGCGGTTTCATTTTAAACGGGCCTCCTCCTGTTGCATCTCGGTGCCTTACATTTGCAGCAGCCTTTTTGCAGATATACCTCTTCTGATCCGTCCATACCTATAGTAAAATCATAATTTATTAAGCATTTGCAATAACCATTATTAATCATTAGTATATTCAAATACCTTTTTCCACTCAGCTATAGATTTCACAGGTGGTCCAGCACTGTTCAGTTCGTTGCTTACATTTTTCCAGAAGGATGCTACATCATGTTTGGATGCCTTTGTATAACCCCGGACGGATTTTCCTGCATTCTTTGCAGCAAAATATCCATTTGGTTCTTATTAGTTGAATTATTCCTGAAAAATTTTGTTATTTTTTATTTCAAAATAGAAAAAAACGGATACTTACATTTTACGTTTTAACAGTTCGCCGACAAAATGCAATGTGAACAAAAAAAGGAAATGGCGAACAAAATTCCTCTAAAAAAAACCATTCGCGATAGGGGCAACTTATTTCCAGGTTGCAACATTTCTGCGTGAACAGATTGGTGATTGCGATTTGGCGAAAAGGGACCAAATTCCGAGAGGAATTTTTTTCGCGATAAGGGTGAATGTCTATGCTCGAAAACAAAACCCATATTCGGGGATTCCCATAAATAAGGAGTACATTTAGGTACTCGCCAGAGAGATACATGAAGTACTCGGCAAAGAAGTATATTCAAGTACTTACTCGTTATTTGTATGTATACATACACTCATATTTCTGACAGAAAGAGTATCTATTCCCACATAAATTCGTTGCAGCAAGTATGAATGTACTCCCCACTTATTTCTAACTTTACTATTCTGTCATACATGTATGGGGGTTTGAGTAGTAGTTGAGTATTCTCGTATTACTGTCGGAGCAAAGAATAAGACATTGGTAAATAAGACGTGAGTACAAAATGAGAGCAAATAAGAATTTTTTACTGCATAGAGCATAAAACCATAGCTGTTCATGATCAGGTGTTTGTTATTGTTTTGCTTTTAGTTTATGCCTTGCTTCTGGTAAATGTGATCAAGTTTTTGGTCAATTCATTGCATGATAAGAGTTAAAAGATAAATCTTGGTAGAAATCTAGAAAAGAAAATCTTTATAAATAATGTAACAAATTGCTTTTAGTTTATTCCTTGCTTGTGATAAATGGTATAAGGTTTGGGTCATATTCATTGACTGATAAGATTTAAAAGGTAAATTTTGGTAGAAATCGATACAAGAAAATCTGTATAAATAGTGTTATACAGTACAATACGCATATAAGAAAGTCGAAAAGTACACCGATTTTCTTTCTTATATGCGAGCTTTCTTATAAAGAAAACACGCATATAAGAAAGGTACTTTCTTATATCTGTAACACGCATATAAGAAAGGTACTTTCTTATATCTGTAACACGCATATAAGAAAGATATTTTCTTATATACGTCAGTAACAGAATTTAAAAAATATATATATATATGTACACGCTAAAAAAATGGCCATTTTAAAAAATTTTTGCAAACAAATTATGGATCAACCATATATATAAGTTAACAACAGCCAAGTTCATTCTCACACATTCTTCCATCCAACACGTGTGCACCAAACCCAGACATAGCGTCAGCAACATTACCTACGAAGAATATCAACAATAACGGGAACTGCTTGCTCATAGAGTTTCCATGATATTCGACCCGGCAGGTGCAACGGTGGCAGCAACTGCAGTCTAGGCTAGAAGTTAAGTTAGCTTTAAGTTATAATTCAGTTTCGGTTTTGGCACTAAATAAAGAAGTCGTGGCCGTTAAAAGCCACGCAGCCTTTTTTTAAAAATAAAATTTAATTAAAAGTTAATTAATTGGCGCCCAACGTGGGGCCCTTCGTATCCTGAGGCTAGACGAAGGCTTAGGGTAACCCACAATAAAAAAGGATTTAGTGCTAAAGAAAGACCAAATTCAAAACAAAAAAAATTCCAAGGAAAAGTTGCGCCCTAGTAACGTAAAGTAAACGGGAGACACTTAGATTGTCAGCAGCCTTGGTTGTAGTTAAGAAATAGACATAGAGTCAAAAAGAAATAAAAGTTAAGTGACAATACAAAAATAATATAAAAAAAAGAAGAAAGAAAAAAAAAAACATTTAAGAACAGAAGTAAAACTGTACTTAGAAATTATGAGAAAGAGTGAACAAAATAAATAAATTGCTAATTAAAGGAAATAAAAGTAAAGTGACAATCAATCAAAGAAAAAAAAAGATTTAAGAAAAGAAAATAATTACAGTTTTTTGAATTTAAGAGAAAGAGTGAATAAAATGAATAAAAACACTAATTAAAAGAAATAAAAGTTATGTGACAATAAAAAAAAAAAAAAATTCAAGAAAAGAAGTAACACTGTATTTTGAAATTAAGAGAAAGAGTGAATAAAAAAAATTAAAACATTAATTCAAAAAATTAAAAGTTAAGTGACGATCCAAAAAAAAAAAAAAAAAAATTTTTAGAAAAGAAGTAAAACTTTGAAATTAAGAGAAAGAGTGAATAAAATAAATAAATTACTAATTCAAAGAAATAAAAGTAATGTGACAATTCTTTTAATAAAAGAATCACAGTTTTAAAAAAACAAAGAGAAAGAGTGACTAAAATAAATAAATTATTAATTAAAAGACACAAAAAATAATAAACAAAAATAATTAACTAGAAGTGGAACCAACATCAACATCGTAAGCAGAAAACCATGGAAGCTGAACTTTTAGTGTAAGATAATTTTTAGTAATAAATATTTTTTTTGTTAAGAAAATTTGTCACACGTTAAGTAAATACCTAGTGTAAACGTTAAGTAACTACCCAAACCTCATTTTTCTCCTATCTGCCCAACAATATTTTCCCCAAAATGACGGAAATGGACGCAATTACCGAGAGGCTACAAAGGACCCTCGATATAAGCAACTTGAATGCTACCGCGTCAACCCAAAGAGGCCAGGGAACTGTTTCGAGTATGGGTGGGCTGAGCCAAAAACAACAAGAAGACGTACGCGCTATTATAGCTAGTTACTCAGGTGAATGTGAGAGAATTAGATTCCATTCCCGATATTGTTAAAAGGCTACGAGAATTTTCTGGGAGTCCAGGAGAATTTAATTCGTGGCGAAAGTCAGTAGATAGGATTCTCGAACTCTTCGAAAGCATAAGGGGATCGGGAAAATACTTTGCCATTGTACACACGATAAGATCAAAAATATCTGGGGATGCGGACACCGCATTAGAATCGTATCGAACACCACTTGACTGGGGAAGGATCAAAAAATGTCTTATGATGCACTACTCCGACAAACGCGATATTAGTACATTGGAATACCAAATGACAACACTTTGGCAGGGAAACATGACAGTAACAGAATTTTATCTTTAATATTGGATAAAATAGCATGCCTTGATTATGACGACAAAAGCTTGTTGAGTATGACTAACGCTTACAGGGATAAGGCTTTAGATACCTTTATTAGGGGTCTAAAAGGAGAACTGCCGAAACTGTTGGCAATTTCCGCTCCGAACTCTTTACCACAAGCACTACACATTTGCTTGAAGTTGGAAAATATGAACTTTAGAACAAATCATACTCTTGGTCAGCTAAGAGAAGCAGGTGCTAATCAACATAATTTCATGGCACCAAAACAAGGATTTATTCCAGAGCTGGCTCACATTGGAGGACAACCTCGATTCCAACAAAGACCTCCACTCCCGCCACGGATGCAGAAGCCTATGTTTTTTTTCAAATCCCCATAGTTCTGATCGCAATCAACAGGTTAGACTCAATTTTAGACAGAATCGTCCTGAGTTTAATCAACCCTATAAGCAGGGACCTCAATTTTTCCGAAATAATGCTATGACCAATAGCCAACCACCACAGAGACCACAACCAATGGATATAGTCCAGACAGGTTAACTACGTCAACCGACCACTGTTAAATAACTCCTCATTTAAAAGACCACCGGGGGGATCTTTTCAGGGACCAACGAATAAAATCCAGAGGAACTTCCATTTGAATACGGTAAGCACCCCTAAAGTGGGATGTAATCACACCGATGATCCTCATAAAACAATGGACCCAGAATTACATGAAGAAGGCATTAGTACGTTACCCGAGATTGGGGAATACAACGAAACCATTGCCAATGAGGAAGTCGATGGATATCTTAACACTTTTGATTACAGAAGTGATAATGATAGAATCGATTATTCAGCCCAAGATATGATTACAGACCTTAATTTTTTTGGTTAAATAGTTCCTCGTTGCCATACTTCACGGTCAAAACGAGGAACGGACAAGAAATTAAAATTTTATTAGACACAGGAAGTAACAAGAATTACATCAGATCAAATTTAGTTAATGAACCGCTACCCAATCAGGAAATTTTTTCAGCAAACGCCATATCCGGCAAACGCCATATCCGGATCTATCAGCCGTCATTTATTCAGCCGAGAATTACTTCTCACTAAAGAATAGTATAAAAATACCTATACGCCAGTATGTTACACAGAATGTGAACAATATTGAAATGCGTATGGGACATTTAACAGAATACCAAACATCTCGTATAATGCAGATGGTTAACAATCTAAGGAATCTTTTCGCCGATCCCGATGAAAGCTTAACGTACACTACCAGAGTAGTGGGAGAAATTCGCACCACAACTGACGCGCCAACATATATGAGAAATTATCCATATCCGATGGCACTGAAAGGTATTGTCGATGAGGAAATAAGCAAACTACTCAGAGATGGGATAATAAGACCTTCGCGCTCTCCTTACAACTCTCCAATATGGGTTGTACCAAAAAAAGAGGACTCATCAGGAAAGAAAAAATACCGTGTTGTTGTGGATTTTAGGAAACTGAATTCAATTACCATTGCTGATAGGTACCCAATACCAGAAGTGGGGGAGGTTTTGTCACGATTAGGAGGTAACAAGTTTTTCACTGTCATTGATTTAAAAAGTGGATTCCACCAAATTCCTCTAAGGGAGAAAGATATCGAGAAGACAGCCTTCTCAGTTAACAATGGGAAATATGAATTTACAAGGTTGCCTTTCGGATTAAAAAATGCGCCCTCCATATTCCAGCGAGCATTGGATGACATACTACGAGATTACATAGGAAACACTTGTTATGTTTACATTGATGACATAATTATATTCAGCAAGGATGAACAGTCTCATTTCGAACACCTAGAGGAAATTTTTAAGACACTAGATTCTGCTAACATGAAAGTCCAATTAGATAAGTGTGAGTTCTTTAAAAATGAGGTAGAATTCTTGGGGTTTGTGGTGTCAGGTGTCGTATGTTAAGACCATACGAAAGAAGGTAGAGGCCATAGTGGATATCCCTTACCCCAGCACACTTCGACAACTGCGATAATTTTTAGGACTTTGCAATTATTATAGACGATTTATAGAAGGATATGCAGACATCGCGAAACCACTGACTTCTATGTTAAGAGGACCCTTTGGAAACATACCCAGATCCGAGTCAAGTAAGGTTAGAATTACATTGGGAGATGCAGAGAAAAATGCAATCGATGGTCTGAAAAATGCGTTATTATCCAGGGATGTAATGCTTTATTATCCAAATTACGAAAGGGAATTTCATCTTAATACGCACGCGTCTAACGATGCCCTAGGCGCAGTGCTTAGCCAAGACGGAAGACCTATAACGTTATTTCATAGTGTGGAGGCACCAATAAATGCATTTAAGAATCAAATTTTTCTCTCCGTTGAAGAGGTACCGTCTTACCAATTCAAAATAGTGTTTGCAGGATATCATAGACATTTAATAGTAGAGAGGAATTTTTGCCGCGAGAATCTGGTCAAAGTATTGAAGAGATATTTGAACCCATCTGTAAGAAATTGCATAAAAACATCCGAGTTCATTATGGGAAAAATTCAAGAAATCTATCCTGACCATTTTCGCAATTACAAAACATGTTTTTCGCAGAATGTGTTGGAAGACATTACATCGGAATGGGATCAGGAGAACCTGATAATAGACACACACAAGAGAGCTCATTGGAACGCGCAAGAAAACAAGGTGCAAATTCTAGAGAAATACTATTTTCCTGGAATGTTAGGTAAAATAAAAAGGATAGTGAAGCTCTGCTCAATTTGCAAACAAAAAAAATATGACCGGCACCCAAACAAACCCATGTTAAATCAAACTCCAATACCCTCCTACCCAGGACAGGTGATTCACGTAGACATCTTTTCTACCGATAAAAGACCGGTCGACCTATTTTTTGGCAGAACCGTAGATTTTTCTCCAGGGAGTTATGAGCGTACACGACATTCAAATATCGAGAGACTACAGGAAAAACAGACTAAGGACCTACAACACCATAACAAGGACAGAACCGAATCAAGAGAATATCTTCCAGGGCAGAGTATATTCGTGAAAGTAAACAAACGTCTAGGTACGAAGATGACAGAAAGATACAGGGAAGAAGTGGTGAAGGAAGATCGCAACTCCACAGTAGTCACTCAGAGTGGACGAGTGGTCCACAAAAGTTATATTCGAAACAAACTAAATTTACCCATTACATTGCAGACCGGTACATTCAAGATAGTCCATACCATAAATCTTCAAAGTTACGAGAATGTTGTCGGACAGTTTGAAGATAATATTATAAGGAATATATCCCATCATCCCTTAATCCCATACATTTCCTTTACCATATCCCAGATAAAGTCCCATATTGCAAGACTCAAACCTAAAATTAAATCTAAGCGCTCGCTAGATTTTATTGGCACGGCATGGAAATGGCTGGCAGGTAGCCCAGACCACCATGATTTCGAGATAATTCATGAAAAAATGTCCGATGTATTAACAAATAATAATAACCAAGTAATAATTAACAAATTAACAATAGAAAAAATTAATGAGATCACCAATATGTCAAATGAAATAATAAAATTAATAAAATCTGAACAAATTCAGGAAAATGAGAGAATAATTGAATTAAAATATAAACTCGAAATTCTAAAGGACGAAATTGCAAATATAGAACTTGCAATTCATTTGGCCAAAGTTAATGTCGTCAACTCATTTATCCTCTCATCTCTAGAAATAGAAGTATTAAATAAAATTTTTGATAAAGAAGACATTCCATTCAAAAGTACTGATGAATTATTACATTGTTCGGTAAAGACTACATTTACAAGAATACCTCCATAGGTACAAAGATATTTTCTCCAAGCAATGACAAACTGGAGTACTGTAAAAAGTTGTTACTGGAGATGGAAATTGCATTACACTCTTTCAGTTCTAAAGAAAACCGGTTATACACCACCTTTATTTACGGTTTACCTCAAATCAGTACCGAAGATATTATTGCAGACCTAAAGGAATATAACTTGATCCCCACTTCAGTCACAGAAGTCAAAACTCAATATAGTTCACCAGATAATGCTGTTTATAAAGTACAGTTCTTCAGAAAATCATTCAATCCCAAGTCGTTACAAAAAGTTAAGAATATTTGCAGCGTAATCATAACTTGGCGAAAGTAAAAGCAAAGAAAGAATGTCAATCCAACTCAATGTTGGAATTGTCTCATGTACGGCCACGGTGGTGAGCACTGCCATCGCCTTCCCGCATGTATGATATGCGCCAATAATCACCACACTACTGAATGTCCACTAAAGGGTTGCAAATGTTGTCTTGAATGCTATTTAAGACATTTTATTTTTTAGCAAATGCTTCAGTGCACTTACTTCTTGTTTTGCATGACACACACAATGTGTGCCAACAACAATAATAAACAATGAGAGAACATAGCTGATAAGTAACAAGTTCAACACAGTTATGACACGTATACAAAAAAATTAAAACTGCAAATAACAACAAAAACTACTGTAACACATAACATTTTTGCAACAGATCATTGCTTGACGAAAAGCACATACACGAATAAATGAGAGGTCGTGTAATTGATCGGCCGAATACAAAGCAAACACACATTTTATACAGTATTACCATATACACTGCAGCATAGTCTTCAGTGTTGACAAACAACCAAGTGGTTTACATATCACATTTTTAAACAAAACCAAACAATTCTTTAAATTACCTCTCAAATATATTACGTATTTTCAAAATTAACTTAACACACCCTTACACTTTCAACTTTCGCGGTCAATTAAAAATAGAACACAAACGCTTTGTTTATGTGTATCAAATATCTACTTGGTTAACAATGCTAACAGTACAAAACAATAATGACAATGACAACATTGCCTATGATGTACAGCAATCACGCTACTGCCCTTTTTTAAACTGCAAATAACAACAAAAACTACTGTAACACATAACATTTTGCAACAGATCATTGCTTGACGATAAGCACATACACGAATAAATGAGAGGTCGTGCTATTGATCGGCCGAATACAAAGCAAACACACTTTAATTTTTTTGTTGTATTGTTATTGTGTGCGCTCGCTTAAATTTTGTATATGGTGTAGTGTGCAATAATCAGATTTTATACAGTATTATCATATACACTGCAGCATAGTCTTCAGTGTTGACAAACAACCAAGTGGTTTTGCGCAGACTTTTAATGTCCACTAAACAAAAAAGAAAGAAAACCAGCTGTGTACACCTTTTTTTGGATACGGTGATTACGTCAGCAGTAGTTCTTTACTTTTTTCCACATATGGCAACCCACACAATCACCCTTATCACCAATTACTTGCGAACATTTTATTCCCTAGGATTTTTTTGTTCCCTCGAACAAAAATTTGGTATCGCGAATGTCCCGTGAACAATTGTTCACTTCGAAACATATGGCGGATTTCGAGAATGATCAGCTGTTTAAAAATTTCTGTTGAGAAAAGGAAAAACGTTTCTTGGTGGTTTTTAAATTACGTTGTTGATTAAATAAAAAATTCCAGTGTATGCATAACATTAAAATGTTTCGAATTGGTAGTATTGTGTTACTTCAGGAAGAAAATAATCAAAGGAAGGCAAAACAAAGCATTATTAGAAGAAACCTTCCACTTCCTTTTTAATCCATTCGGATGTAGAAATCTTTCTACGGACATCTTCTCGTACTGGCTTCCATTTCTGTGTGGAGGAAATGCCTCTTCAATAATTATTTCCTCCAGAATTTCTTCAACAATGTTTGGGGAAATTTCATTTTCTTTATGTTTGGAAGTAGAAGGCATTGGTACACCAAATACACAGGCATTTTTGACACCTTCTAGAGATTCCCGCATTGTTACCAATTCATAAATGGCCTCCTCTGTGGATGAGAGCGGTTTCATTTTAAACGGGCCTCCTCCTGTTGCATCTCGGTGCCTTACATTTGCAGCAGCCTTTTTGCAGATATACCTCTTCTGATCCGTCCATACCTATAGTAAAATCATAATTTATTAAGCATTTGCAATAACCATTATTAATCATTAGTATATTCAAATACCTTTTTCCACTCAGCTATAGATTTCACAGGTGGTCCAGCACTGTTCAGTTCGTTGCTTACATTTTTCCAGAAGGATGCTACATCATGTTTGGATGCCTTTGTATAACCCCGGACGGATTTTCCTGCATTCTTTGCAGCAAAATATCCATTTGGTTCTTATTAGTTGAATTATTCCTGAAAAATTTTGTTATTTTTTATTTCAAAATAGAAAAAAACGGATACTTACATTTTACGTTTTAACAGTTCGCCGACAAAATGCAATGTGAACAAAAAAAGGAAATGGCGAACAAAATTCCTCTAAAAAAAACCATTCGCGATAGGGGCAACTTTTTTCCAGGTTGCCACATTTCTTCGTGAACAGATTGGTGATTGCGATTTGGCGAAAAGGGACCAAATTCCGAGAGGAATTTTTTTCGCGATAAGGGTGAATGTCTATGCTCGAAAACAAAACCCATATTCGGGGATTCCCATAAATAAGGAGTACATTTAGGTACTCGCCAGAGAGTATGTATGTATACATACACTCATATTTCTGACAGAAAGAGTATCTATTCCCACATAAATTCGTTGCAGCAAGTATGAATGTACTCCCCACTTATTTCTAACTTTACTATTCTGTCATACATGTATGGGGGTTTGAGTAGTAGTTGAGTATTCTCGTATTACTGTCGGAGCAAAGAATAAGACATTGGTAAATAAGACGTGAGTACAAAATGAGAGCAAATAAGAATTTTTTACTGCATAGAGCATAAAACCATAGCTGTTCATGATCAGGTGTTTGTTATTGTTTTGCTTTTAGTTTATGCCTTGCTTCTGGTAAATGTGATCAAGTTTTTGGTCAATTCATTGCATGATAAGAGTTAAAAGATAAATCTTGGTAGAAATCTAGAAAAGAAAATCTTTATAAATAATGTAACAAATTGCTTTTAGTTTATTCCTTGCTTGTGATAAATGGTATAAGGTTTGGGTCATATTCATTGACTGATAAGATTTAAAAGGTAAATTTTGGTAGAAATCGATACAAGAAAATCTGTATAAATAGTGTTATACAGTACAATACGCATATAAGAAAGTCGAAAAGTACACCGATTTTCTTTCTTATATGCGAGCTTTCTTATAAAGAAAACGCGCATATAAGAAAGGTACTTTCTTATATCTGTAACACGCATATAAGAAAGGTACTTTCTTATATCTGTAACACGCATATAAGAAAGATATTTTCTTATATACGTCAGTAACAGAATTTAAAAAATATATATATATATGTACACGCTAAAAAAATGGCCATTTTAACAAATTTTTGCAAACAAATTATGGATCAACCATATATATAAGTTAACAACAGCCAAGTTCATTCTCACACATTCTTCCATCCAACACGTGTGCACCAAACCCAGACATAGCGTCAGCAACATTACCTACGAAGAATGTCAACAATAACGGGAACTGCTTGCTCATAGAGTTCCCATGATATTCGACCCGGCAGGTGCAACGGTGGCAGCAACTGCAGTCTAGGCTAGAAGTTAAGTTAGCTTTAAGTTATAATTCAGTTTCGGTTTTGGCACTAAATAAAGAAGTCGTGGCCGTTAAAAGCCACGCAGCCTTTTTTTAAAAATAAAATTTAATTAAAAGTTAATTAATTGGCGCCCAACGTGGGGCCCTTCGTATCCTGAGGCTAGACGAAGGCTTAGGGTAACCCACAATAAAAAAGGATTTAGTGCTAAAGAAAGACCAAATTCAAAACAAAAAAAATTCCAAGGAAAAGTTGCGCCCTAGTAACGTAAAGTAAACGGGAGACACTTAGATTGTCAGCAGCCTTGGTTGTAGTTAAGAAATAGACATAGAGTCAAAAAGAAATAAAAGTTAAGTGACAATACAAAAATAATATAAAAAAAAGAAGAAAGAAAAAAAAAACATTTAAGAACAGAAGTAAAACTGTACTTAGAAATTATGAGAAAGAGTGAACAAAATAAATAAATTGCTAATTAAAGGAAATAAAAGTAAAGTGACAATCAATCAAAGAAAAAAAAAGATTTAAGAAAAGAAAATAATTACAGTTTTTTGAATTTAAGAGAAAGAGTGAATAAAATGAATAAAAACACTAATTAAAAGAAATAAAAGTTAAGTGACAATAAAAAAAAAAAAAATTTCAAGAAAAGAAGTAACACTGTATTTTGAAATTAAGAGAAAGAGTGAATAAAAAAAATTAAAACATTAATTCAAAAAATTAAAAGTTAAGTAACGATCCAAAAAAAAAAAAAAAAAAATTTTTAGAAAAGAAGTAAAACTTTGAAATTAAGAGAAAGAGTGAATAAAATAAATAAATTACTAATTCAAAGAAATAAAAGTAATGTGACAATTCTTTTAATAAAAGAATCACAGTTTTAAAAAAACAAAGAGAAAGAGTGACTAAAATAAATAAATTATTAATTAAAAGACACAAAAAATAATAAACAAAAATAATTAACTAGAAGTGGAACCAACATCAACATCGTAAGCAGAAAACCATGGAAGCTGAACTTTTAGTGTAAGATAATTTTTAGTAATAAATATTTTTTTTGTTAAGAAAATTTGTCACACGTTAAGTAAATACCTAGTGTAAACGTTAAGTAACTACCCAAACCTCATTTTTCTCCTATCTGCCCAACAATATTTTCCCCAAAATGACGGAAATGGACGCAATTACCGAGAGGCTACAAAGGACCCTCGATATAAGCAACTTGAATGCTACCGCGTCAACCCAAAGAGGCCAGGGAACTGTTTCGAGTATGGGTGGGCTGAGCCAAAAACAACAAGAAGACGTACGCGCTATTATAGCTAGTTACTCAGGTGAATGTGAGAGAATTAGATTCCATTCCCGATATTGTTAAAAGGCTACGAGAATTTTCTGGGAGTCCAGGAGAATTTAATTCGTGGCGAAAGTCAGTAGATAGGATTCTCGAACTCTTCGAAAGCATAAGGGGATCGGGAAAATACTTTGCCATTGTACACACGATAAGATCAAAAATATCTGGGGATGCGGACACCGCATTAGAATCGTATCGAACACCACTTGACTGGGGAAGGATCAAAAAATGTCTTATGATGCACTACTCCGACAAACGCGATATTAGTACATTAGAATACCAAATGACAACACTTTGGCAGGGAAACATGACAGTAACAGAATTTTATCACGCCGTCTATCAGCATTTATCTTTAATATTGGATAAAATAGCATGCCTTGATTATGACGACAAAAGCTTGTTGAGTATGACTAACGCTTACAGGGATAAGGCTTTAGATACCTTTATTAGGGGTCTAAAAGGAGAACTGCCGAAACTGTTGGCAATTTCCGCTCCGAACTCTTTACCACAAGCACTACACATTTGCTTGAAGTTGGAAAATATGAACTTTAGAACAAATCATACTCTTGGTCAGCTAAGAGAAGCAGGTGCTAATCAACATAATTTCATGGCACCAAAACAAGGATTTATTCCAGAGCTGGCTCACATTGGAGGACAACCTCGATTCCAACAAAGACCTCCACTCCCGCCACGGATGCAGAAGCCTATGTTTTTTTCAAATCCCCATAGTTCT
This sequence comes from Hydrotaea cyrtoneurina, assembly GCA_958296145.1. Taxonomy (NCBI): domain Eukaryota; kingdom Metazoa; phylum Arthropoda; class Insecta; order Diptera; family Muscidae; genus Hydrotaea; species Hydrotaea cyrtoneurina. The sequence goes on along the minus strand of OY282512.1, from coordinate 58,988,085 downwards.
GATCGCAATCAACAGGTTAGACTCAATTTTAGACAGAATCGTCCTGAGTTTAATCAACCCTATAAGCAGGGACCTCAATTTTTCCGAAATAATGCTATGACCAATAGCCAACCACCACAGAGACCACAACCAATGGATATAGTCCAGACAGGTTAACTACGTCAACCGACCACTGTTAAATAACTCCTCATTTAAAAGACCACCGGGGGGATCTTTTCAGGGACCAACGAATAAAATCCAGAGGAACTTCCATTTGAATACGGTAAGCACCCCTAAAGTGGGATGTAATCACACCGATGATCCTCATAAAACAATGGACCCAGAATTACATGAAGAAGGCATTAGTACGTTACCCGAGATTGGGGAATACAACGAAACCATTGCCAATGAGGAAGTCGATGGATATCTTAACACTTTTGATTACAGAAGTGATAATGATAGAATCGAAACGCCATATCCGGCAAACGCCATATCCGGATCTATCAGCCGTCATTTATTCAGCCGAGAATTACTTCTCACTAAAGAATAGTATAAAAATACCTATACGCCAGTATGTTACACAGAATGTGAACAATATTGAAATGCGTATGGGACATTTAACAGAATACCAAACATCTCGTATAATGCAGATGGTTAACAATCTAAGGAATCTTTTCGCCGATCCCGATGAAAGCTTAACGTACACTACCAGAGTAGTGGGAGAAATTCGCACCACAACTGACGCGCCAACATATACGAGAAATTATCCATATCCGATGGCACTGAAAGGTATTGTCGATGAGGAAATAAGCAAACTACTCAGAGATGGGATAATAAGACCGTCGCGCTCTCCTTACAACTCTCCAATATGGGTTGTACCAAAAAAAGAGGACTCATCAGGAAAGAAAAAATACCGTGTTGTTGTGGATTTTAGGAAACTGAATTCAATTACCATTGCTGATAGGTACCCAATACCAGAAGTGGGGGAGGTTTTGTCACGATTAGGAGGTAACAAGTTTTTCACTGTCATTGATTTAAAAAGTGGATTCCACCAAATTCCTCTAAGGGAGAAAGATATCGAGAAGACAGCCTTCTCAGTTAACAATGGGAAATATGAATTTACAAGGTTGCCTTTCGGATTAAAAAATGCGCCCTCCATATTCCAGCGAGCATTGGATGACATACTACGAGATTACATAGGAAAAACTTGTTATGTTTACATTGATGACATAATTATATTCAGCAAGGATGAACAGTCTCATTTCGAACACCTAGAGGAAATTTTTAAGACACTAGATTCTGCTAACATGAAAGTCCAATTAGATAAGTGTGAGTTCTTTAAAAATGAGGTAGAATTCTTGGGGTTTGTGGTGTCAGGTGTCGTATGTTAAGACCATACGAAAGAAGGTAGAGGCCATAGTGGATATCCCTTACCCCAGCACACTTCGACAACTGCGATAATTTTTAGGACTTTGCAATTATTATAGACGATTTATAGAAGGATATGCAGACATCGCGAAACCACTGACTTCTATGTTAAGAGGACCCTTTGGAAACATACCCAGATCCGAGTCAAGTAAGGTTAGAATTACATTGGGAGATGCAGAGAAAAATGCAATCGATGGTCTGAAAAATGCGTTATTATCCAGGGATGTAATGCTTTATTATCCAAATTACGAAAGGGAATTTCATCTTAATACGCACGCGTCTAACGATGCCCTAGGCGCAGTGCTTAGCCAAGACGGAAGACCTATAACGTTATTTCATAGTGTGGAGGCACCAATAAATGCATTTAAGAACCAAATTTTTCTCTCCGTTGAAGAGGTACCGTCTTACCAATTCAAAATAGTGTTTGCAGGATATCATAGACATTTAATAGTAGAGAGGGATTTTTGCCGCGAGAATCTGGTCAAAGTATTGAAGAGATATTTGAACCCATCTGTAAGAAATTGCATAAAAACATCCGAGTTCATTATGGGAAAAATTCAAGAAATCTATCCTGACCATTTTCGCAATTACAAAACATGTTTTTCGCAGAATGTGTTGGAAGACATTACATCGGAATGGGATCAGGAGAACCTGATAATAGACACACACAAGAGAGCTCATCGGAACGCGCAAGAAAACAAGGTCCAAATTCTAGAGAAATACTATTTTCCTGGAATGTTAGGTAAAATAAAAAGGATAGTGAAGCTCTGCTCAATTTGCAAACAAAAAAAATATGACCGGCACCCAAACAAACCCATGTTAAATCAAACTCCAATACCCTCCTACCCAGGACAGGTGATTCACGTAGACATCTTTTCTACCGATAAAAGACCGGTCGACCTATTTTTTGGCAGAACCGTTGATTTTTCTCCAGGGAGTTATGAGCGTACCTGACATTCAAATATCGAGAGACTACAGGAAAAACAGACTAAGGACATACAACACCATAACAAGGACAGAACCGAATCAAGAGAATATCTTCCAGGGCAGAGTATATTCGTGAAAGTAAACAAACGTCTAGGTACCAAGATGACAGAAAGATACAGGGAAGAAGTGGTGAAGGAAGATCGCAACTCCACAGTAGTCACTCAGAGTGGACGAGTGGTCCACAAAAGTTATATTCGAAACTAACTAAATTTACCCATTACATTGCAGACCGGTACATTCAAGATAGTCCATACCATAAATCTTCAAAGTTACGAGAATGTTGTCGGACAGTTTGAAGATAATATTATAAGGAATATATCCCATCATCCCTTAATCCCATACCTTTCCTTTACCATATCTCAGATAAAGTCCCATATTGCAAGACTCAAACCTAAAATTAAATCTAAGCGCTCGCTAGAGTTTATTGGCACGGCATGGAAATGGCTGGCAGGTAGCCCAGACCACCATGATTTCGAGATAATTCATGAAAAAATGTCCGATGTATTAACAAATAATAATAACCAAGTAATAATTAACAAATTAACAATAGAAAAAATTAATGAGATCACCAATATGTCAAATGAAATAATAAAATTAATAAAATCTGAACAAATTCAGGAAAATGAGAGAATAATTGAATTAAAATATAAACTCGAAATTCTAAAGGACGAAATTGCAAATATAGAACTTGCAATTCATTTGGCCAAAGTTAATGTCGTCAACTCATTTATCCTCTCATCTCTAGAAATAGAAGTATTAGATAACATTTTTGATAAAGAAGACACTCCATTTAAAAGTACTGATGAATTATTACACTTTTCAAAAGTAAAAATTGTTACAGAAGGACAAAACATTATTTACATCATAAGTATTCCTACAACAGAACCAAAACATTGTAAACAAATATTGATCAAACCCATTAAAAAAAAAAGACAGCATAACTAAAGTAGATTTTAACTATGTTTTTGATTGTACTAATAAAATATTCGGAATAAGGAAATTGTGCCAGTCTTATAACAATCTAAATATCTGTAATATGGAAAACATTGTAGACATATCTGAGTCCGACTGTATCCGAAATCTCTTGAGGAGTCGGAATTCGAAATGCACCACCACCAACAACGAACACGTTCCTACGGTCGAGGAAATAGAAGAAGGAATTTTAATGCTTAATCAATTTGTTGGAGAAATAGAGGCTGACAACTCTACGCTATGGTTGAATGGGTCATACGTAATACACCACTACAATTCAACTATCAAAATCAATAATAGAACCTATATGACGTCTCAAATTTCGGGAACTAAACCTTTGCCTGCTTTAGTCCAGCCGATGGAAAATTCAGAACAGAGGAAAACACTTTCTCTGGAAATGGTAAATGAAATGAATGTGAACAACTCCCAAATGCTTTACAACTTGGAAATGAAGAACCGCATAAGTCTATCATTGAACATCATCTTAATTGCAATAGCCTTGATGCTAGTATTGTCTTTTGTGTTAAAACACCTAAAAAGAAAGCATCATCAAAACTCTGGCGAATCTACAACTCAACCAACCTTAGAAAACGAAGATCCACCAACAGGCGACCAACATTCTGAATTGCGAAAAGACGCAAAGAATTAGAGCATTCACAGCCTTCCGTTTTTCTGATATCCATACGAGGACGTATGGACTTAAAGGGGGAGGAGTTAACAACAGCCAAGTTCATTCTCACACATTCTTCCATCCAACACGTGTGCACCAAACCCAGACATAGCGTCAGCAACATTACCTACGAACAATGTCAACAATAACGGGAACTGCTTGCTCATAGAGTTCCCATGATATTCGACCCGGCAGGTGCAACGGTGGCAGCAACGTACCATCAACAACAACTGCAGTCTAGGCTTGAAGTTAAGTTAGCTTTAAGTTATAATTCAGTTTCGGTTTTGGCACTAAATAAAGAAGTCGTGGCCGTTAAAAGCCACGCAGCCTTTTTTTAAAAATAAAATTTAATTAAATGTTAATTAATTTATATTTGACCGAACCACAAACATTAACTTGTTTATAGGTTGTAAATATGTGATTGTTTTCTACGAAGTGAGCATATACTTACGTGTAGCAAACATTACTTACTTAGTTGGAAGTATATACCTTGTTGAAGTCCCTTCAATAGCTGAATCGTCGGCATACTTTCCCTTCCAGATCTTTCCACTACAATACTAATGCTCACGAAGAGCTTATACGGACTCGCTCCATCTCTCACTAATTTGTTATATATTCTTTTTCATTTCTTTTGTTTTAATGCTCACGAAGAGCGACACACACATATAATCTTAGTTCCCCTTTTGTGCCTTATGTCTTTACATACATCCCGTTTTTAGCGGATTTTTGGCAAAACCATGTTTCTTAGAAATTTAAGTAAGTTAAGTTTTTGAAGTCAAAGGAGTTGGTCACGAAGACACAACTTCAAATAAACCAATTGAAAAAAAACCCAACCTTGCGGTTTTTATTTTGAAATAGGCTAATTGGTAGCCTCAGCACTCCAGCTTTTGGCAACTGGAGTCATCATATGGTCCTTCACGAGCCTCCTAATTGGTGTTAGGAGAAAGCTTTCACCAGCGACAACCGTCGCAGACGACAACGGCAAATTCAAAAGCGAATTTCCTACACAAAAACCCCTCCATCTTTTGGTATTTGGAGATAGGAAAAACTCCAACTTTTGGTATTTGGAGTCTACATACGAAAACAGAAACATTTCCGAGCAAATTTTCCTGCCTGTAAGACGCTCCATCTTTTGGTATTTGAAGCCAACAACACTCGAACAAAAGAAGAATTGTGTTTTCTACGTAGGAAAACAAAACCATCAATAACGACATCGGTGATTATCGCCACTAATCTCCCCGAGCGATTAGTTCAATAGCCCAAGAAGTGGCAAGAGGCCCACATCAAGCAAATCCACAACCCTCCTGCAACTGATACAAAAAGCTTATTTAAATAAAAAATAAAGAAAATAATGGGTATGTACAAATGCATTATTTGGTGTTATATTAAGTGATCGCATAGGTAGAGGTAACAACGGCGTAAAACTTCAAAACGAATTAAACAAACACAACAACAAAATTGTCGCGAATAATCTCCGCGAAACAGAAAATTTACAAAAAAAAAGTCTCTCTCAAGGTCAACGAACACAAAAAACAAAGCAAATAACGAGAGAAAACATAATTATCAATGTTCCCCGCGATTAAAACAACAACAAGTATTAATTTTCCACAAAACATACATAAACGCGAGCGCCCTTAGAATGTACTATTCGTATTAAAAATTCCCTCATAAACAAATCAACAAACCAAAAAGGCCCTAAAATCGTCCTAAACGAAGACGTTCATAGTCAGCAGCTTCAGTATGCGTCGACGGACAGCCGCACGCCAATAAACGTCATGACGAACGAAAATACAACATTACAGATAATAAGTAATAGTGGTCAGATGGACAAAAAAAAAAATTAAAAACGAAAATAAGAGCGGTCAAACGAAAAAAAAGAATTGAACAAAAAGTGCAGTGGTCAGACGGACAAAAAGAATCGAAGCACAAAAAGTAATAGTGGTCGGACGGACAAAATTTTTTAAACCGAAGTGCGTGTTAAGTTAAATAAGAAGAGCTCTGAAAAATTTAAAAAGACAGACAAAATCATCTCGAATTTTCGCCTTCAATAACAACAACAACTGGAATCCCGCTATTCGTAAGAAATTCCAGCCGATGATTTCAAGGCCAACATCCCTCGCGGAAAAATTACAAAATCAACAAACAAAAAGCAGATTGGTGAGTGACATACATTGTTGTTTTTTTGTGTGTGTGGAATCGTTTATTTTATGAGAGACAATACACAGCAATTGCAGAAAGAATTCAATTACAAAATAATTTGTAATTAACAAATCGTACAAATTTTCTAACTTTTTGTTATACACGGAAACAAATTACACACAAAAAAAAAAAAAAAAAATTAAATAAAAACAAACAAATTTTTCTTCGTCACAATAAAAATACACAAAATAAATTTTAATCAGCAATTTTTTAAATTTTAGAAAATTTTCACCATAAAGCACACTGCAACAAATTCCACTCAAAAAAATAAATAAAACCAAACAAATTTTTCTTCGTCGAAATAAAAATATCAAAATAAATTTTAATTAACAATTTTCGATTCGAATTTTAGAAACTTTTCACATAAAAAAAAAATATATACACGGAAACAAATTACACTAAAAAAAATAATAATTGAATAACAACAAACTAGATAAATTTTCCATTTGAGAAAAACGAATTTTACAATTTTGCGAATATTCGAATCGCTCTACTGAAACTCCATCTTTTGGTATTTGGAGTCAACATATCTTACCTAAACTAATTCAACAAAAAAAAAAAAAAATATAATAAACTCCATTTTCGGTATTTGGAGTACAAAATAAATTAAAATCGAAAACTAATCGTGGAAAATAAACAGCGATTTGAATTAGTGGACGCAAATTTCAAATTAGCTTGGGACGCATTGAAAAATCGGTTCGAAAACCGACGAATATTAGTGAACCAACAACTAAAGAAACTTTTTGGAATCCAATCGGTCCAAAGCGAATCCCCCAAGTAAATTTTCAAATCCTACGGTATTGAAGTGAGACATTGGGATCCTATACTTATCCATTTAGTATCGTCCAAAATTCCCGATGATACCCTTCGTGCCTGGGAAGATTCCTTAAGCAACCACAAGGACCTGCCCACATGGCAACAAATGGATGCGTTTCTATCCAATAGGATCGAGAAATTGGAAACAATAAGCGATTTTCGAAGAACCAATACCAGGGATAACCACGGTGCAAAATCCCATTAATTTCACGTCTCCGAGACTGAAAAACATAAACCCTTTTGCAAGAAATGTAAACAAAATCATTCATTGGTGTTTTGCAGCCATTTTAAGGCATTTTCGCCAATGAATAGGATACAATATGTTATGGCAAATAAATTTTGTCTGAATTGTCTTTCGGCAAATCACTTCAAGCCAAAATGCACCAGTTCGAAACTATGTGTGAAATGCAATCAAAAACACCACACCTTGCTTCACCTTGAGTCAAATAGTGACAATTCACAAGCAGCCGCTTACCAAAAAGGAACTTCTACATATCCTCACGAAAGAGAAACCCCAACTACATCGAAAGCACCAAATAGAAATACATTTTTGAATATGTCCGAAACTGTTGAAGAAATCCACACACTTTCCTCGGTAATCCTTCCAACAGCACGAGTTCATTTAGAACATTGCGGCGAATTGTTTGCCGTTCGGGCACTTTTGGACGCAGGGTCAGAGAAAAGCTTCATCTCGAAACGTATTCAACAGAAACTCGCCATCCCTGTCGAATTTCATAACTCCCAAATTACTGGACTCGGCGGTACAGTTGTCAGTAACTCCAAGGGCAGATGTTGCCTCACTTTGCGGTGTCAATACTGCAATTTCCATATTCAAGTCAAAGCCCTTGTGGTGTCAAGTCTGGCTCATTTCTTGCCCTCAAAGCCAATCAAAACAAAACTTCTCGAGGAAGTACGACAGTTGGACCTGGCGGATCCTTTCTTTTACAAGCCAGCACCCGTGGACATGATCATCGGTAGCGATTACCTACCATTTATTAACCAGACTGGTGTAGTACTACATATTGGAAATGGGATAGAGGCCCGAGAGTCTCAGTTCGGGTGGTATTTGTCCGGACCTGCGGAGTCTGAGCAGATAAATACCTTTTCAACATTAGTGTCATCCTCCGACGATATTACTCTCCAGGAGCAGTTAAAAAGGTTTTGGGAACTGGAGGAGATCGAAAAACCTCAGTCCAAATCAGAAACTGATCTTTGGTGTGAGGATTTTTATCAGAGCACGACCTACCGACAGCCAGGTGGACGGTATGTAGTACGGTTACCCTTTAAACAGGAATATTCTAAAGCTATATTCCTGGGATCCTCGAGGCACATAGCCTTTGCCCAATACTGCCGAATGGAGAAGAACTTGAAGAGTCAACCCGATCTTAAAGTTGAATACGATAAGGTTCTCCATTAATACATTGACCTAGTGCATATGGCCCAGACACCTTTTGATGAAGACGACTCTCGGAACAAAATGAAGTATTTTCTCCCACACAACGCGGTCATCCGACCAGAAAGCAATACAACCAAGGTCAGGGTGGTCTTTAATGCTTCGAAAAAGACGGCGAGCGGGTTTTCCTTGAATGACGTGCTACATTCGGGACCGATTCTCCAGCAGGATCATACGAAAGTCTTGTTAAATTGGCGGTACTATCGTTTTGTGTTTAATGGAGATATCCAAAAGATGTACCGCCAGATATGGATTCACGAGGACGACCAACCATATCAACAAATTTTATTTCGTCCTTCCTCCGACAGCCAAATCGAATCTTATCGACTAAAGACAGTCACATTCGGTGTCAACGCCGCTCCTTTCCTCGCGATCCGCACACTTCTCGAACTCGGCAAAGATTGCACTAAATTGTATCCAAAAGCATCAAATATTTTACTGGATGAAGTCTACGTGGACGATATCTTGTCAGGCGGCCATACCCTCGAAGACACTACAACCAAACAAATGCAACTTTTGAAGGCCCTACAATCCGCAGGATTCCCTCTTAAAAAGCTTACCGCGAATCATCAAAGCCTTCTCGAAAATTGGCCCCGGGAAGATCTTCTGAACGAAGAAATCCTAAAGATTGAAGATCACAGTTCAACGAAAACACTAGGTATTCGCTGGAATGCCATGACCGATATATTTTATTACACTGTCCAACATATTGAAACTTTTGCACATACTACGAAAAGAAAAATATTATCGTGAATAGCAAAGTTGTTCGACCCACTAGGCTGGCTAGGACCAACAATCATCATTGCCAAAATTCTAATGCAGGATTTGTGGGAGGAAAAGACGGGTTGGGATGACATTGTACCACCACATGTTTTTTTTTGTATGGCTAACACTCAGGGGATGCCCCCTATAAGCGCATTGCACTGTGCTAGCGATAGGAAATAAGGGTGTTGGAAGGAGGAAAGAGGGAGTAGTGTTTGTTGACATTAGTCTTGAATTTGAGTATGTCGCAGCAGGCAGGAAATACACTTGCTGGAAGATTATTCCACATACGAACGGTTCGGCTAAAGAACGAATTTTCTCTATAGTGCGTCGTCCGGTCAACCGGCCATTTCACAATGAACGGATGAGAGACCCTGGATAGCCGAGTATCCCGCCTACCTTTCAAAATGGATGTCATTCGCCGAAAATCTACCCCACGTATCGAAAATCCAAATATCAAGATGGGTTAAATTTTCGCCTCAAGCGTCGGTTCAAATTCACGGGTTCAGCGACGCCTCGGAAAAGGCGTACTGTGCAGCAGTTTACCTCCGAGTAGTCAATACTGAAGGTGCTATTACTTCACACTTGTTAGTAGCAAAGACAAAAGTTGCACCTCTGAAGAATACTACGATCCCGAAGCTCGAATTATGTGGAGCACTTTTACTCACGAAGTTAATCCAGAATGTAGCAAGGGACCTCAAATTCGAATTATTTCTCTGGACAGACTCCGCAATTGTCCTTGGATGGTTACAAAAACCACCTCAAACTTTAAAAACGTTCGTTGCGAATCGAGTCAGCGATATTCTTAGCATTGTTAGTGTTACTCGCTGGAAACATGTAAAATCCGACGACAATCCAGCCGATTTAGGCTTCCGAGGATGCGTTCCTCAAGATCTCACAACAAATCCACTTTGGTGGCATGGGCCCACATGGCTAAAACAACCAATTCAAAATTGGCCAGAACCTCGAACATTCGAACCAACCGACGTAGAAACCAAACGCATTTCAACATTCAACACTCAAATCAACACCGAAGATATAATCGCAAGATTTTCCACGCTATCCCGTTGTTTACGCGTTCTATGCTACGTTTGTCGATTCTACAAATCATGCACGAAGACATTAACCGCAAAAGATAAGCAGTTAAAATAGCTTTTATGAAAAATCGTTTAATTCGTTTTTCAGAGAAGTCGAGAATCTCCAGGCAAATAGGCCCATTAGCAGAAAGAGCAGAATCCTCTCGGTCACCCCGTTCTTAGATGACACAGGCTTGCTTAGAGTTGGAGGCCGATTAGACAATTCCGGCCTACGATACGAAGAAAGACATCCGTTAATCCTACCCGAGAATTCGAAGTTCGCTGAACTCCTTGTTCAATTTACTCATCGGATTCTCTTGCATTCGGAACACCACGTTATGCTCCGCGCGATCCGACAAGGTTTTTATATTTATTTATTTATTTATAGTCTAGGGAAAATTACAATCCTTACAGACTAGCTTATAACTAGGAGTATAATAAATCTAAAATTTCATTAAACTTATTCAAAGACAATGAAAAATCTAAATCATGTTTCATATTTATAGTATTAAATTTCATGAAATAGGTTCATTGAAAGAGTAGTTACATCTATGTACAGGCAGATTAAAATATTCTATAAAACGTAAATGTCTAGCAGGAGCGTTGAAGCCAAAAAGAATTAGAAGTAGAGGGCAGTCTATCAATCCAGATATCAATTTGAAAAGAAATATTATAGAACTCTTAGAACGGCGGTTAGTTAATGTATCAAGATGTATTAACTTACATCTGGATTCATAAGAGGGCTAGAAAAACTAATGGAAAATAGTGCAAATTTAATAAATTTTCTTTGAAGTCTTTCAATTCGATCAATATGAACTATATAATATGGCCTCCAAACGATTGACGCATATTCAAGCTTTGATCTAACGAAAGTTGTATATAGCAATTTACGAGTATAAGGATCAATGAAATCCTTACTATTACGTTTAATAAAAGCCAGAACTGAGTAGGCCTTCGGCATTATGTATTCTACATGTAAATTAAAACTTAATTTTGGATCAAAGACAACACCTAAATCCAATATATTATTAACTTTTTTCAATAATTCATTGCTGATATAATATTGAGAATCAATCATTCGTAAGCGTCTTCCAAAGGGAAAGTAAAAACATTTCGCAATATTCAATGGTAAATGATTTAATTCACACCAACTGAATAGTCTATCAATATCTTCTTGAAAACGAAAAGAATCCTGGACAGTAGATATACCAGAAAACAACTTTATGTCATCGGCATATAAAAGGAATTTGCAGAAATGAAAGCAACTAACAATATCATTAATGAATAAAATAAAAAGAAGTGGCCCTAAAATACTACCCTGAGGGACACCAGAAGTAGCCAAATAGAAGTCCGAATTGCAATTATCATTTGATACAAAACAACGCCTGTTAGAGAGGTAAGATTTGAATAAATTCAGTAAAGAAGAATATATGCCGATTTTAGACAGTTTCATAAGTAGAATAGCATGGGAAACCCGATCAAAAGCTTTACAGAAATCCAAATAAACTGCATCAACTTGGCGGCCTAATTCAAAGTTGGATATACAGTAATTAGTGAAAACAAGAAGATTTGTTACAGTAGATCGATTTTTTATGAAACCATGCTGGGCATCAGGCAGAAAAGGGGAAACAGAAAAAAATAATTGTTCATAAATAACATGTTCAAATAATTTAGAAACATTAGACAGTTTAGAAGTAGGTCTGTAGTTTCGGACATCTCCTCTCCGGCCAGACTTAAAAATTGGCGTAATTGATGAAACTTTCCATGCATCTAGAAAAACTCCAATGCGAATGGATAAATTGAAAATTAATTTCAATGGAAAACAAATAGATGAACTACATTTTTTAAGAAAATGGGCTGAGAGACCATCAAGGTCTATCTTAGTAGATTCACTAAGTCTTGATAATCCTTTCTGTATATCATTCTCAGAAAACGTCCTCGAGTTAAGAACTTAGTATGAAAATGCATCCGTAATTGTAAACCATGCACCATCTTCAGGCACCGATTCCAGAATCAATTAATGGCCTCATTACCAGCAGAACGAGTCCAATTTTCTTTGCCATTTACGTTCACTGGGGTAGATTCCGCTGGACCGTTCAACATACGAGCGTCAACACTTCGGAACGCAAAAATTGTGAAGGGTTATGCAGCAGTTTTCGTATGCTTCTCCACAAAAGCAGTACATTTGGAAACTTGCTCCGACTTATCAGCAAATGCGTTCATCGCAACTTTCAGTCGATTTACCGGCAGACGCGGACTTCCCAAAACGATTTTCTCCGACAATGGACGAAATTTCGTCGGTGCCAGCTACAAGCTTTTGAAAGAGCATCACGAATTCCTCAAGATAGCAGAAAAACCAGTCTCTGAGAAATATGCCACACATGGATTCAACTGGTCTTTTATTCCACCATATGCACCCCACATGGGTGGACTGTGGGAGGCGGCAGTTAAGAGCATGAAAACTCACCTTAAAAAAGTATCTACCAATCACAATTACACATTCGAGGAGTTCACCACTCTACTGGTCAAAATAGAAGCCATATTAAATTCCCGTCCCTTGTCAGCAACGTCCGAAAGTTGCAGAGTTGCAGAGATCCTGACTCAAAACGGAACGATAACCCGACCAGTAGTCAAATTATGCATTTTACCCAGCGAAAATACAGCCCAAACCGCCAGTCAATAACGATTCCACAACAACCTCTCCACCAGATCACTCAACAGACACCATTTAATCATTTGTATGCATTTCTTTCTATCTTTATTTTCAGATCAATATGCCTCGATACCATCTCTGCCATCAGTCTCACCAACTTAAATACTGCCAACTTTTCACCAGTATTTGCCCAACACTACGACAAAGGACAGTGTTAAAGCATAACATGTGCGTAAACTGCCTCGCGCACACCCACACCTTGGAAGACTGCCATAGCCCAGGGCGATGTCGCTACTGCGGGTCACAACACCACTCCATGCTGCATATCCATCCAGAAAATTATAAAGAGGACCAAGTAGCGCCGGTAGTGCCCCAAACCCCAGTAGACATAAAACCACTGATACGCGCGACCGTAGTCCACGATGGTCACGAGGAAGCTCTAACCCTCTTGGTGCGTCCCGAGTCCCGACACTCTTGGATTCTGGCAGAAGCAGCGGCAAAATTTCCAAAATTCCAAGCCAAACATAATCCAGCTGGGGACGCCTATGGCCAGTTTTTGGTGCGTAGTTTCGGCCCAACATACCGGTTCACTTTCGGCTTATCCCCCAACTTCGATTTCGCATCAGTAAAGGCAACTGGCGATACAAAGCTCCGCGCTCATTTCAACCATATGTTGCCCCTTGCTCACAACGAATTTCACAACGAAAGCCACATCGACATAATCACCCTTATCGCGAAAAAAAAATCCTCTCGGAATTTGGTCCCTTTTCGCCAAATCGCAATCACCAATCTGTTCACGAAGAAATGTGGCAACCTGGAAAAAAGTTGCCCCTATCGCGAATGGTTTTTTTAGAGGAATTTTGTTCGCCATTTCCTTTTTTTGTTCACATTGCATTTTGTCGGCGAACTGTTAAAACGTAAAATGTAAGTATCCGTTTTTTCTATTTTGAAATAAAAAATAACAAAATTTTTCAGGAATAATTCAACTAATAAGAACCAAATGGATATTTTGCTGCAAAGAATGCAGGAAAATCCGTCCGGGGTTATACAAAGGCATCCAAACATGATGTAGCATCCTTCTGGAAAAATGTAAGCAATGAACTGAACAGTGCTGGACCACCTGTGAAATCTATAGCTGAGTGGAAAAAGGTATTTGAATATACTAATGATTAATAATGGTTATTGCAAATGCTTAATAAATTATGATTTTACTATAGGTATGGACGGATCAGAAGAGGTATATCTGCAAAAAGGCTGCTGCAAATGTAAGGCACCGAGATGCAACAGGAGGAGGCCCGTTTAAAATGAAACCGCTCTCATCCACAGAGGAGGCAATTTATGAATTGGTAACAATGCGGGAATCTTTAGAAGGTGTCCAAAATGCCTGTGTATTTGGTGTACCAACGCCTTCTACTTCCAAACATAAAGAAAATGAAATTTCCCCAAACGTTGTTGAAGAAATAATTATTGAAGAGGCATTTCCTCCAAACACACAGAAACGGAAGCCAGTACGAGAAGATGCCCGTCGAAAGATTTCTACATCCGAATTGATTGAAAAGGAAGTGGAAGGTTCCCGAAGGTTTCTTCTAATAATCAGCCTTATTACGGTTGTCGAAGACGAAAATCGAGAGCAGTCGAAGTCGTTGTCGATTTCGATTATTTTTGGTATTACGTAACTTTTTCGACTCTTGTGATTTTGTAATAGATTGAAAAGTAAAAGATGTGCTATACTATACATACTATATGCAATGCCCAATTCAAAGTAAGTTTTGAAATTGAGAAATGAGTTAAAATTTATAATCCCTATCTGCACTTAAGTTTCATTGGCCTTTTGAGATTGAATAAAGATGCTTTTAAATACGTCTTGGAAAACATATCGGGTAAATTGCAAGACCCAATAAAGTCGTCTGCTGTTCCCAAAGAATTGAAGTTGGCGGTAACATTGCGCATACTTGCTGAGGGCAGTTACCAAAAATGAGCTGGCAACGACTATAATGTTGGGCTTTCAGTCTTCTGTAAGCAAAATTTTTACAGAATTCATTGATGCAATGCACATTGAAATTTGTCCAAAATGGATATCGGCTCCAGGAGTTGATAAAAGATTTAAATTTTATAATCGAAAAGGATTTTATAGTTTAAATGCTACCGTGGTAAACCAAAATCCTATTTTAAATAAGAGTCGTAGTCTATTTCAAAGATTTCATTACAGGTTTGCGACCATAAACTTAGAATCAGATATATATCCCCCCATCATCCCGGCTCAGTTATTTATTTTATACAATTTTGTTATATTTATTTATTGTCGAATATAAAATGTCAAAAAAATGTGTTAAATTTCAAATTAGTTAACGGCGTGTTAGCGGATGAAACCAACGGCTAACAATTGTTGTCAATTGAATGCGGCGACGTCTCTAGTCGTATGGAGAAAATTGATCGACTGTTTTAGCCAACGTTGACAGTCGTTTTCGTCTTCCGTGTTACGAAAATTTTAAAAGATTGTGCATTTTCGACAACCGTAGTACCGTTTTCCAAAAAAATCGACATTCGACTACGTCTTCGACAACCGTAATAAGGCCCAATGCTTTGTTTTGCCTTCCTTTGATTATTTTCTTCCTGAAGTAACACAATACTACCAATTCGAAACATTTTAATGTTATGCATACACTGTAATTTTTTATTTAATCAATAACGTAATTTAAAAACCACCAAGAAACAGTTTTCCTTTTCTCAACAGAAATTTTTAAACAGCTGATCATTCTCGAAATCCGCCATATGTTTCGAAGTGAAACATATTGTTCACGGGACATTCGCGATACAAAATTTTTGTTCGAGGGATCAAAAAAATCCGAGGGAATAAAATGTTCGCAAGTAATTGGCGATAAGGGTGAATCATCAGCGGAAGAGCCTGGGAGGTCATCAAAAAGCCTGCAACCATCGTCCAGCGGAAGAACCTACCAACAGCTCAGGCAACTACTTTTGGATGGGTGATCCAAGGGAAATGGGAAGGCTGTTCATGCGCTCATCACGAAACCCGACCGCCCATTCGCATCCCTGAGTGAGGCGGGAGTATGTTGAAAACCCTTCAACAGCTGAATCGTCGGCATACTTCCCCTTCCAGATCTTTCCACTACAATACTAATGCTCACGAAGAGCTTATACGGACTCGCTCCATCTCTCACTAATTTGTTATATATTCTTTTCCATTTATTTTGTTTTAATGCTCACGAAGAGCGACACACACATATAATCTTAGTTCCCCTTTTGTGCCTTATGTCTTTACAAATCTTGTTATTAAAAAAAATAAACACTAAATAAGTAATTAGTTTTTGTTTCAATACATGGCATCTTGTCATCGGTTCCTGTTTCTTCCTTCAACGCCGTGATGTGCTGAAAAGTAAATTAGTTTACAAAATGCATGTATATCTTAATCGAATTATGTATTAGGGTGGAGTGAAAACATGCTTTTTTTTTAATTTGAAAAAGTTAACCTCGGAAAGAGATGTAGTCTGGGGTCCTAATGAGGGGAAAAATAAAGAAAAAAAATTTAAAAAAATTTTAGGGGTCGCGCCACTCCATCGAAATTTGGAAATTATCGCTATTTTGGCGTTGATTTTAGAAAAATCCTAAAAATTAACGACTTAACTTATTCGATATTTAAAAGTTTGAGCTTGTTCAGTGCCCAAACAAAAGTATTTGAGGAAAATATGAGGATAATCGACTAATATTTGTAGCTTTGGTGGCGATTTCATTGTTCAGTCAATTTTCTGAAGAAGGGGCGATTTGACTTATTTTACTTTTTGAAATTTTTGAACAATGAGAAAAAATTTTTTAAATTTTTTCATGACCTTATTTCATTGTTTACGCTATTGCAAACATTTATTGACATAAAACTTTTTTAGGATTTTTCTAAAATCAACGCCAAAATAGCGATAATTTCCAAATTTCGAGGGAGTGGCGCGACCCCTAAAAATTTTTTAAAATTTTTTTCTTTATTTTTCCCCTCATTAGGACCCCAGACTACATCTCTTTCCGAGGTTAACTTTTTTTTTTTGAATTTCACTCCACCCTATTATGTATGTACCTTGTACTCCCGTATGAATTCGAAGGCGTTTTCTTCATTACACTCAATGCGCACATCTATTGGCAAAATAAGTTATGAGGGGCAATAAAACGATTTTGGTAACAAAAAAAGGGGTTCAATATTTTATTACGGTCGCTTGTTGTGTATCGATTTGCGCAAATGCATTGGGCTTGGAATTTCGTGGGAATGTGTGTTGTCTATGGCTACTACGCGACGCTGTCGGTGTTAGAGAACATTCTGGAAATTAAACGATGTGTTGTTATACACACAAAATTCATTTAAATTATTTTTTTCTGTGGCACAAAGTCTCGTACATTCCATACTGATGAACATGAATGCGTTCTGTGCTCAATGGTCACTGTGTCCTACAACCTGAGAGAAAATGTGATGAGAGTAATCGTTGACGAGTGTTTAACGTGTGCATAAACATGAAAATATCGATGCAGACGTTTGGCTTCAACCCTGTAAATAAAAAATGTTCAACATATTCATATTAATAATAATTAATCATTGCATGAATTACTTACGAACGTCAAAGGAACTGCATTAAAACTCACTGCCATCATTGCACGAATTACTTACGAACGTCAAAGGAACTACATTAAAACTCACTGCCATTATATTTTAATTGCGCAAACCGTTACTATTTTATTCAGCTTCGTCTTTCTTTATCCACATTTTATTTTTTTTCACTGAATGAACACATTATTTAATTCGACATACTCATTCATTCTTACTGACTATTTTTCTTTCTCTTAATTTTTTTTTTGTAAAAACAATAATTCTAACACTTTCCGCACTTTTAGGAGTATACAGCATAACTCCTGATTGATGACTGAACGTTTGAGAACAAAACGAAATAAATCAAAAGAAGAAGAACATGTACATCAGTGATGAAAAATCAGTTTCCTCGTTTTGTACTTTCCGTTCTGTGAAATGGTACTTTTTGATCCCGATTGTACCAAAATCAAAAAAGATATCAGAATCAATTTTATTAAAGTAAAAAAGACTGTACATAAAGAATGAACATAAACATTATATTTAATGTTAATGCACTGCAAACAGTTCTTTCGTCTTTTGCCAGTATATAATAATTTCTTTGGCAAAAGTTGGAAAATTGCTTGCAGTTTTTACACTATTTATTAGCCACTAGAGATCTCACGACATTGGCTGTAAAGTTATTTTTTTTTTTATTTTTCTCACATAGTCACTTAATCTGACATTAACAATTACAGAACCGCGTAATTTTATTATTAAAAAAAACACAGTTTTGGAATAATCTACAATCTTTATTATAATTCAATAGTGGTATTGCACTATTGGATGAAAGTAAATTACTGACTATTGTTCTATACAATGCGAGAATATATACGTTTAAAAAGAATGAAAAAAAGACATTTACACGAACTTGGCCAAAATGTATTGCAGACAAAATTCCGAAGAACTTACAGTGGTCTGATATAGTTCCTAGGAATTATTGGTGCGACAATTTATTATATTTGGATCGTGGCGGAAGTGATGCACGCGTTCTTATTTTCTGTGTTGGTTCCCGTCAGCGAACCCAACATTTCATGAAGAAAGTGCAATGACCAAAAGAAATGGAACGAAGTGTGGCGGAAGTGTTGCACAATTAGTTTCATTTAGTTTTGGTGTTGGTAATTGATTCAATGCAAAAAAATAACCAAAAGAAAAGAATGAAAAAAAAGGTGTACTGGTAGAGACAGCTCACATGACATACATATGTACATACTACGTGTGTAGATATGTATTATATTGCAAATATTGGTGTGGCTGTAACTCCCCCACCGCTAGTTTGAGGCTCCGACGAGGACAAAATGTAGGTTCTTCTGTTCATTCTTATATAGAGTAGTATAATGATAAATATTATGATAATTAGGGTGCTTATGTTACTACTGGCAATTAGCATTTTGTTGTGTAAAAAATTTTTGTTTACAAGTGTGGTTGTACTATTATATATTAGTTGGTCTAAATATAAATCAGGAAGGGATTCATTATTTTCCTTAATTTTTAGCATGAAGTTTTCTAATACAAACATTTCTTTCACATTAACTTTATAATTTTCATATGATCTGTGTTCTGTTTTTATATTACAGTTTTCGAATTTTAATATGAATGTTTTCATTTTTCCAAAATTTTACCATTAAAGTTTTTAAATACTAGTAGACCAGAATATATCTCTTTTTCCTCTTCCGTAGTTGATAAATTCATTTTACAATTAGGTTCGATATTATTTACAATATTTTGAATACAGTTATCTCTTAATTTCTTTAGGTTCTTATATTCCAATGAATTAGTGCTATACGTTACATTTTTGTGCAATAAAAAAATATTTTCTTGTAGAGCGAGTGATCTATTCAGTTTGTTCGGTACCGGTTCAAGTAATATTTCAGAAAACGTTTCGTTTAGGAATTTTGGGATATGCATAGTCAGTATGGCTAAATTATCTCTGTATTTTACGGAAACATTAGTATGAATGTATGATTCTAGTCTATCCATAAGTTCGAATTCTTCCTTCGTCAATACGTCGGATGGAATAACTCCTAATTTTGAGTTAAAGATTACATATCCTATTTCGTCCACGTGTTTTGTCAGTAAGTTTAAGTCATTATTAATCATGAACAAGTTCTCTAGAAACAAAGTTTCATCCTCTAATTTCAGAATTCTATTTCCTATTTCGGTTTTGAATCGGTGAATGTATGTCTGTATAGCACGTTGTTGTTTGTTAATATGTGTTGTTATATTGGACACCCTGTTTGATAACGTTGTACTTAAATAGGTTAGTTGGTCTATTTCCACAGAGTTTTCGTTATTAAGTCTATCTAGTCGGTAGAAATGGTTCAGTATTTTTTCTTCATCATCGCTATCCATTGTTCCTGTCAAATATTTTAGTCCCTTTCCTACTATATTTACGAGTCCTCGTTTCTGTCTGAATTTGGGTATAAGGTTGTTAATCTTCGTCTTGCATAAAATCATATTTTTTTCGATGCTTTCCAGAAGAGGGGTAGTGTTGCTATAGGTATTTGCCAATTTTTTTATATTGTCATGTATTATATTCGCAGTATCTATATATTTAGTTGTGTTGATCACGTGGATGACCTTTATGTAGTAGTCAACTATGTCAACGTCTTTCAACTTAATTGGTATATATCCATGATTATCGCTTAAGTCCTGTACGTCCAATAGTTGCGGTCTAACAGTTTCCAAGAGAAGAATTATAAGCACAAGTTTCAGCATTGTAGTCTGTAAATATCCGAAGAAGTATTATTGTAGTGTCTTTTTGCGTTTTAGATGAGACTTATAGTATTTATGTCCACTCTTTGTGATGACATGGTTGTCGTCAAGTTTTTCGACATAAACTTTTCGAAATCTGGAGTGATTTTTTCCACCCCTATCTTGTTTTATATAAACGTCGCCAGTACGAAGTTCACAATCCTCACGATTTTGATTAATCTTGTCTATTGTTTTTTGTTTTGATTTTACCAATCTTTCTTTTATTAGTGGGTAGTTATCTTCTTTTATCTTTCCGTTTATGAAGTCGGAAGGAGTGCAACCGGTAGTTGAATGGATCGTATTATTGTAAAACATAATGATCTTGTATAGTTTTTCTTCCACAGTGTCAATGTCCTTATCGGGATCATGTCTAAGAAGCCTGATGTGTTCATTGATTGTGTTATGTAGACGTTCAACGTCTGAATTGGATGAATGGTTATTGTTTGATGTAAAGTGTATTTCAATATCCTTTTCTCTCAAGAATTCTGTAAGGGGTAACGCTTTGAAGCCCAGTTCATTATCTGTAATTATCTTTCGTATACTACCCACTATACTTAAATATTGTGTAAGAGCTCTTTTGAATTCCATCCAGGTGCGATTTTCTATTTTGATTGCTTGCGCAAATTTGCTGAATTTGTCGATAAATGTTAGGAAAAGAGTCTTCCCTAAGCTATAGAAAACGTCTATATGGACTATTTGTCCGGGTCTGTCTGGTGTTTCGGTAATCTGTAGTTTTTGTCTTACAGGGTTTCTTTCGTATTTCTCCTTATTACAGATGTCACAGCTATTTATAAATTGTGTTATCCGTTTTTTAAGTTTGGGGTGATAAATGCTGTATTTCAATTGGAGGAAATTTTCATTAATACCTCTATGGTTATTCCTCATATGTTCCTTGCGAATATGGTCAGCAAGTACATTTTCGTCTATGACGTCTGTGAGGATGTTGTTGCATCTAATGATTTTCAATTCCTGGCTTTGCCCGAAGTATTTTGAAATTGTCTGTTCGAATAGTTTGTAGGTATCATCATCATCGATGTAAACGGCGTTTATCCTTTTTGGATTGAAATGATTTTTAACTATTGTCAACATAGTGGGTTCGTCAAAATTCTTGGCTGTAATCGTTTTCCTATTATAATTGAAGATTTTCTGGTTTTTAATTTTCAACGATCCTGATCCTGTTTTCCTAATTGCTATTTGGTTTTTATATATATTAATTGGGCTATTCTTTGTCATGATATTATTGGACGTATGCTGCTCGATGAAACTAATTTGAGGATTGATACGTGAAAGTGCGTCAGCGTTTCCGTTATTCACTCCCTTTTTATACCTAATAGTATAATCATATTCACCCAACTTCAGTCTCCATCTAACGAGCCTGGAATTCGGTTCCTTGATCGAGAACAGCCATTGTAATGGTTGGTGATCAGTGTGGATGGTGAATTTTCTACCAAATAGATATGGACGGAAATATTTAACTGCCCATACTATAGCCAGTAGTTCCTTTTCTATTGTGCTGTAGTTCAATTCGTGTTCATTAAGAGTTCTACTTGCATAGCATATTGGGTGGTTTTCCAGGGATAAAACGGCTCCCAGTGCAAAGTTGCTTGCGTCGGTATTTAGAACGAATGGTTTAGAAAAGTCTGGATATGCCAATATGGGGTCGTTCACGAGTAGAGTTTTCAGTGTTTCGAAACTTTTCCTGTACTCAGAATTATTTATATCGAATTTGGCGTCTTTCTTTAGGTAACTCGTCATAGGCTTTGCGATTTTTGAATAATCTCTCATAAACTTCCTATAGTACCCGCTGAGTCCCAAGAATTGTTTTATCTGTTTTGGAGTCTGGGGGATCGGGTATTTCAGAACGCATTCCACCTTTTTCGGATTTGGTTTAATACCCTTCTGTGTCACAATGTGACCTAGGAATTCTGTTTCCCGTTTAAGGAATTCGCACTTATCAATTTGTATCTTTAGGTTTGCTTGTTTCAGTCGGTCCAGTACTAGACGTAAGGAATTCAAATGTTCGTCAAGTGAGGTGGAGAATACAATTATGTCGTCAAGGTATACCAAACATATTTTATTTAGCAGTTCTCCTAAGATATTATTCATGAGGCGTTGAAACGTGGCGGGTGCAGTTTTCAGTCCAAAAGGCATTCTAAGGAATTCGTAGTGCCCTCCTTCAACTGAAAATGCAGTTTTATGAATATCATTTTCCGCAATTTCAACCTGGTGAAACCCTTTTGCAAGATCTAGTGTGGTGAAGTATGTACTTCTACCAAGTTTGTCTAATATCTCGTCGATATTTGGGATGGGGTATCTATCGTCCACGGTCTTCTCATTTAATTTGCGATAGTCTACAACTAGCCTCCATTTTTTCTGTCCACTTGCGTCATCCTTTTTAGGGACTATCCAAATTGGTGCTGAATATGGTGAATTCGATGGTCTAATTATTCCACTTTCTAGCATTTCTTGGATTTGTCTGTTCACTTCTTCCTTATGTATGTATGGGTAACGGTACGTCTTAGACTGAATTGGAATATTGTCAGCTGTATTGATTTGATGCTTAATTGCATTCGTGAATGACAGGTTTGAATTTATTCGGTAAAACAATGGAGAATATTTAATAATCAATAGGGAAAATTTTCCTTTTTCTTCTGGATTCAAATGGTCCATTCTTATTTGGTTTAATAACGGTAAGTCGCATTGGTTGTCTTTTGATATGTTGTCGTCTATAAGGCAATAATTTTTCCTAGTTACCAACCATGAATCTTGAGGTTTGATATGGATTATCTCGGGACATTTAAGGTTGGTTTCTGCCTCTACCTTATAATTTTGCGTGTTATATATCCCTTCCTGGAGAATTAGTTCTCCGTTAGAAGTGTGACAATCCCTGATATGGACTAATCCACATTCCACATTAGTAATAAGTTTAACTGTGTGAGTACTTGGAAATTTCAGGGGAATTATGTGGTTATTTATTCTTAGAACATTGTTCTCATAGTCCATCACTGATTTATATTTACGTAAAATGTCGTTTCCGATTATACCATCATATGTGTCGTGAAATTTGCACTCGATTAAGTAAATCCAGTCGTCTGGATTTCCTAGTTCAGAAAACATTGGTACCTTATAAATTGTGTTATTTCGCACGTTGTTTTGTAGAGTTTTTAGGTTTACTGGTGGTAAATTAGTCCTCCATTTTGGGTTACATAGACCTGGGTTAACAATAGAGTGTGTGGCGCCAGTATCTATTATAAACTTGAGATCACCTTTTAATGTTATATGCGGTAATTCTCCTGAGAGGCTACTAAAGGAAAATTTTGAGGAATGTCGTCGTCCATATATGGTATATCAGAATTTCGAATTAAGTTGACGTCCATGGGTTCGGCAGCAGGTAAATTATTATTAACTCCTCGATTCGGTTGGACGTTTTGCTGGGTGTTCGATTGACGTTGCTGTGCATTGGGGTTGTTAAATGTCCTTTGGTTATATTGATTATTCGTGTTAGGGTTCTGCTGATAGTACTGGTTGTATTGAGGTCTAGGCTGTTGATAGGGCATGTAAAACTGTTGTGAGGATTTGTAATTTGTCCTTTGATTGATATGGGAATTCTGGGGTGTTTGTCTGTTATTATTTCCGCCTGTATGTCCGTTATTATTATTGTCGGGTTTTACCGTAGAATTGTTTGGCTTTGCGGTTCTATTCCCGTAATATGCATAGCCGGATTTAAAAAGAATTTCCATGGCGTCTTCCAAGCTGGTTGGGTTACGGCAAGCCAGAATAGTTTTCATGGGCTCGGGAATTTTTTCCTTAAAAATATTTAGCGCACTTTGCATATTATTCGTAGCAATTTGTCCTGATCCCGCGTTACCACCCATTATTATACAAGTCTTATTATTAAGGCTTCTGAGCCTGTCCTTTATGTCATTATAGAATTCTAACGTAGTTGTCCTAAAAGTTACCGACCGCATTCGATCGTATAGTTCCTCAATACTGTGTTTTTCTCCGAAGTTATTCGTCAGTATAGTCTTCAGGTCTGTCCAGGATTGAGCGTGGAAATTAATTTCAATAGTTTCCCTGGCTCTTCCCTTGAGACGACTTTTGATTAGGTCTGAAAACACCAATTGTGACGCCTCGTCATATTGCCTGAGTATGGGGTGTATTCTGTCTACTAATGTTATAAAATTGTACAGGTCCTTTTTATCCCCGCTGAATTCGGGAAGTTTTTCAAGATATTTCATAGGGTTTATTACAATGGTTGGTGGGTTTTGTTGTGCCATTTTTCCTCTTTTTTTTTCTATAGGAAAAGAATACTTATCGTTGCCTTAAAAAATGTCGTCTTGGTCTGGATGCTTGTTGCCTTTGTCGCCTATTAAGTCTCCTAACTCTTCGTTCAGGGCCACGATTCTCTCTAATGCTTTCGTTTATTTCTGTTAGATATCCGTCGTTTGAGTCAAACCCTGGATCTAAGTCTATTGGTTGTGGTGTTGCTAAATGCACTATTTCCTCAATTTCAAAATCGGAGACGTAGTCTGATGTTGTCTCTACCGATTCCGTGTCACTCATAGGAAAAAAAATTATCTCTAGTATACTTAATATTAGGCTTACGGCTATTTTACTGATGGGTTGATATCTTCCTTCAAGATTTTCGTCCTTCTGTTGGTGTTGGGGCTGGCTTTTTCCTTCAGATCAAGATTTGGTCCTTTCTTCTTTCTCGGATGGTTTAGGTCACTTTTAGCTCGAGTTGTGTTTGTGTTTTTATTTTAGTTTTTTTTTTTTAAAACTAAAATTTGTAGTCGCGTATTTTTTTTTTTTTTTTTTAATCTTATTATTTAATATTTTTGCGCGGATTTGCGTACTAAAAATAGTTTTAGTCCTTAGTATTTTAAGGTTGAATTTTACACCGATTTGTTCGCACGTCCTTAGTATTTTAAGGTTTATAATTTATTCGCACGTCCTTAGTATTTTAAGGTTGGTATTTTACACCGATTTATTCGCACGTCCTTAGTATTTTAAGGTTGATAATTTATTCGCACGTTTTTGTTCATAAAAAAAACTTGTAAGTCCTTAGTATTTTAAGGTTGGTATTTCGAACCAATTTTCTCACTTTATTATTTTTTTTATTTATTCCTTAGTATTTTAAGGACTGTTAGCACGGATTCTCGCGTCACTTTCATAAAAATGAAAAAAAGAGTGTTTTCTTTATGCGAATCCTACCGACTGCGCCAATTACAGAACCGCGTAATTTTATTATTAAAAAAAACACAGTTTTGGAATAATCTACAATCTTTATTATAATTCAATAGTGGTATTGCACTATTGGATGAAAGTAAATTACTGACTATTGTTCTATACAATGCGAGAATATATACGTTTAAAAAGAATGAAAAAAAGACATTTACACGAACTTGGCCAAAATGTATTGCAGACAAAATTCCGAAGAACTTACAGTGGTCTGATATAGTTCCTAGGAATTATTGGTGCGACAATTTATTATATTTGGATCGTGGCGGAAGTGATGCAAGCGTTCTTATTTTCTGTGTTGGTTCCCGTCAGCGAACCCAACATTTCATGAAGAAAGTGCAATGACCAAAAGAAATGGAACGAAGTGTGGCGGAAGTGTTGCACAATTAGTTTCATTTAGTTTTGGTGTTGGTAATTGATTCAATGCAAAAAAATAACCAAAAGAAAAGAATGAAAAAAAAAGGTGTACTGGTAGAGACAGCTCACATGACATACATATGTACATACTACGTGTGTAGATATGTATTATATTGCAAATATTGGTGTGGCTGTAACTATTAACGACATATTAATAGAACATCTTTTTTACATCCCATTCCACAATATAAAAATTTTCTATTTGCATTGCTTTTCTTCAAATTACGTAAATTTTTGTAAAAACGAATATTTGTAAATAGTATCAAATTAGTGCTGTTCATGATACTTTCGATCACGAAAATGTACGAAAAAAGTACAATTGTATTTTCTTTTGCATCCCTGATGTACATTCGTTGACAAAATTGCACACATTCTCAGGTGTATGCATCAGGTATGAAAAATCAGTTTCTTCGTTTTGTACTTTCCGTTCTTTGAAATTGTACCTGTTTATCCCGATGGTACCAAAATCAAAAAAGATATTAGAATCAATTTTATTAAAGTAAAAAAGACGTATGTATGTACATAAAAATTGTATTATTTTTTTGTACACTGCAATCGGTGATTTCGTCTATTGTCAGTGAATAAAGTTAGAAAATTGATTGCAGTTTTCACACTATTTATTGGCCGTTAAAACCTTATTTTACCATCATATTCAATCTACAACTGTAATTCGAATATTATAATGAACAACAAATGCGCTGAGAACAATTTTCATTTCTGATTCAGTCACGAGTGATCTCACGACATTGGCTAAATAGTTATTATTTTTATTTTTACCTGAGATTCTCACATAGCACTACTTAGTGTGACATTAACGACATCTTATTGGAACATCTTTGTTACATTCCATTTTACAATATATAAATTTGCACTAAGCGCCCTGGTAGGCGAGTTGGTAGCGTGCTTGCCTATCAGCGTGGGGGTTGTGGGTTCGATTCCCACCAGAGGCTTTGGTCTGTCGCTGCAAAAAATCAAGCCAAATAGTCTTTGTCACTCGGTTTATCCTTGGACCCAAAATTAGAATATAAATTTACTTTGTATTGTAATTAAATAAAATAAAATAAATAAATAAATAATAAAATAAATTTGCACTTTACACAGCTTTTCTTCAAATTACTGACAAAAAACAAAAGATCCAAAAATCTGTAAACTGTATTAAATTAGCCCCAAAAGTGCTGTCGATGGCGAAAATGTACCAAAAAAGTACAATTGTATCATATTTTGCATGCCTGATGTTCATGCATTCCCGTGTGTATGCATGTGTGTATAAAGTGGTGTGTTACTCCTTTTTTGTGTTCTCTCTCTGTGAATTTATCTTATTTTCTTGGTTATTATTACTCAGAGAACAGAGATACAAATACTTAAGTATTTGCACGCATATATTGTACTTAGTAGAATTTAACACGTCCATTGCGTGGTTTTTGTCAAACACGCTATTGCGTATATCCGAATACGTAATATTAATAGCAAATGAGTTATATTTTCATTGAAATAAGCTTTGTGTACAAGGAAATAAGCTTTACTTGCTACATGTTCTAAACACGCGTTTTACTTCTGTACAAACATGAAAAAATGACGGATTTTTCAGCGTGTATACATATAATTGAAATAAAACTGTTTAATAAAACATACTACACATCATTTTGTACTAAATTTCGTTTATTTGTCGTATGTACATACAAATATACATAAATATGTAAGTACACAACTAAAGATAACAAAAACAAAACAGGTGATTGCACTTCACTTAAAATCACATTTGATAAAAAAAGTAATTTGGTAAAAAAATATTACATAGTTCATAGTTTTAAAATTAGATTTGATAAAAAATCAGTAAGAAGAATGAATACATAGTTTAAAAACATGTGTTTACTTAAAAAACTGCATTAGATGTAAAAAATAAGGTGCACAACCTTACTGCGCGGTACAGGTGAATATTTTTCAAATTTATTATTATATTTTGATAATTATTTCATTGTATTTTTTTTTCTTGAAATAGAATAGAAAAGTTATTAGTTGGCCCTTCAGGTGGATCGCCATCGGAGTGGCCTCTTTTTTCGCTGCTGCATTGTTTTCTGGGGTCGTATAAGTAATACAATCTGGCCGATATTATTTGCGATAGCATATCAGATAATTTTATTATTATTGTATTGTGTTAATTGTATTGTTTACATATTTGATATGTTTCTCTAATTTTATTATTATTGCCACCAGCACCATTAACATCATCAGCGGCAACAACAGAAGCAGCATCAACAGGAGCGTCATTTATGTTTGGTAAGTGAATTATATTTGATGTTTTTATATTATTATATTTATTTGTTTTTATATTACTATATATTATCATGTTTATTATTTACAGATCAATCCGAAGCATCATCAGCATCGACACACATAAATTCGAAGCTAATGGGGTCTGTAGCATCATGTTCGCCAAATACACCATCATCAGCATCGACGCATATACATTCCGAGTCTGCATCACCACCGATGCTAAGGGAATCATCATCACCATTGATGCTAATGGAATAATCATCATCGACACCAGTGGGATCTAGAACAGCCACTAAGGATTGCCACTAAGATCGCCAACACCATCAATGGAGCAGTCACCCACACCAACATTACCTGCAAAAAGAAATAAATTCCAGCATCAAATAATACAACGAATAGATAATGCCAGTCAACAAATGGAGCAGCATATTGTAATAATGCAGGAAATCGGCAACAAATTGGTATATGAAGAACGTGAGAAAAGAGAATTACTTAAAGCATTGATAACAAAACAATCCGCAGTAATGGACACAATGTTGCATTGTATGAATAACATGAAATAGTCCAATTTTGACCATTGTAATGTATTTGAATAATATTTGTTTTTTTTTATTAAATGTGCCTTATTAGACTTGAATTGAATAAAAAAAATTTTTAATAAAAAAGTACTTACTGAAATATTCCGCCAAGGCCTTTCTTATTTCCCCTGCTCTACTATGTGCGGAATAACTGGGTAATGCAAATTCCGGTTGAGCACGTCTGCTGTCCACTCTCCTTTGCATTTCTACCCAACTTGTCATTCTCCTCATTTAGGAAATTATGCAAGGCGCAACAAGTTTGTATTATTTTGTTGGTATTTTTTATGTGGTTATCAATACCCTTTCCCACTCGACGAAAACGCGCTTTTAAATGCCCGAATGCATTTTCCACTACCCTTCTGCATTTCGACAGCGAGTAGTTAAAATGCTTTTCAGTCGGGTCTTGCTCAACTTGAAATGGGTAGGGCTTCATAATCGTTTCGGAAAACTTAAATGCTGTGTCGCCAAGAATTACAATTGGAATCTCCACATTCGAAATTGTAGTCCTCATTTCGTTGAGCAAATTGCAGTTGTCCAGGTAGCTTTTTAACAGTGATTGCTCGAACAATTGAGAATCGTTACATCTCCCCATTGCCCCAACATTCACATATAAGAATCGACATCTGAAACAAAATGTGTCTTTAATTTAAATTTTACAATGATAAACTAATAAATGTACCTGTAATCAACAAACGCAAAGAGAATAGTAGAGTACCACCCTTTATAATTATAGTAGTCGGCAGAATCTTCTGCCGGTGGGTGTATTTCATACTTTCAATAAAAAGTATGTTAAAAAAAATTGTTTTACATAATTATCTAAAATTAACTTACCAATTGCACCTAAACACTGTGGTAATCCCAAAGCCAGAAAACCTTACGGCATTAATAAATTTTTCCCCTGGTAAGGGGAATGTGGTTTAAATACAAACTTTGTAGTACTGGCCATGCCAAATCGCAGAAATCACTAACGATTTCGCATACAGTAGATGTTCCCACTCCAAATAAATTGCCGATGCTTCGATATTCCGCAGACAACCCCAACGCATACAAAGCAATCGCGACGCGTTTGTCAATGGGGATCGCCTTCCGGCATTTGGAATCTTTCTTTTCTAGGCCGCCTAGAATCATCAGTAATTTTTGGAAGCTTGCACGGCTAATTCTAAAGTTATTTTTGAAAAATGCATCATCATGCGCAACGCAATCAATTTCCCAAAAGGAGTTGGTCCGCATCTACAAATATAGAACATTTTCATACGTATTTCATTTATTATTTAATTAGATGGTTTTACCTTAACCCAGCATGATCTATTAGATAATAGATTTTCAGATTCCGCCAAGGCAAGCACTTGCAAAAGTTGCATTCTTAATACCCGAATTATGTTAACCCATTAATGCCCACAACTTTTTTTTTTTAATTTTGAGACAAAATTTGGCACAGACGTTCCTGGGAGGCCTAGAAACATACTTCGTTCAGCAACTTTGAGAATAAAAGTGGGTAGGCTGGAGTTTTCGGCCGGCAACTTAAGATGCCACTGGGCAGATAAGCAACAAAGACGTAGTTTAAACGGTAGCAAAGAATTATATTTATTTCTTGTAATATGTAAACATAAATGTGATAAATTCATTTCAGATAACAAGAAAAAGACATATTGAACTACTTATTATGAAATTCTGCGAAACATTTGTTAGGGTGGAGGGAAACATTGCATGTTTTGCATATAAATACAGTGCGTCCTCCGCATTTTTTACAGCGATGATATTTTGATTCTCCCTTTACAATAATATGATCTTTTTTGCCCAAACGAATGTTGTCTATTACATCTCTTTGGCCAGAAGACGAAGGACCAGCTTTTGCTGCTAACGTTCCAAATGATTTTAAAAGGAACATAGCACATTGTCTTCTGAACTGTAAATAAGGTATGGCCCTTTTTTCGAAATAGCAACCATCCTTGCCCAAGCAAAAAATGGCCACCACCATTTTTTTGTTCGAATAGTGGTGCGATAAGTCGATACAAACTAATCACATAAATCAACGCCGCCCATATATTGATTATATTGTATGATGGGAAATGGAATTTTCACATTTATACACTTCCTTTGCTGAATATCGTGAAACTTTTCCAATTGGTGTCAGAGGTGTACAGTTTGTTAGTACTGTTACAACAGCATTATCTACCCATCTTACCGCTAGAAGATCTTCTGTGCAAGTAAAATCATAGGTACCTCGAGGTTCTTTTGCAAACTTAGATTTAGACACCAATTTCATTTGCTTTGATACACGGTTTTCGCGCAATGTTCCAGTAGCTCCGATACCCAGTTTTTTTTAGCTCTTCAAGCAAACATACACTAGTGAATAAGTTATCAAAAAATAGCTGTGTTCCAGCTGATATTTGACTATGGGAAACTAGGCTAAGTACAACGTCACCACCTTGGCCAAATCCTAGAGGTATTATATTTGTAGATGATTCACAATATGGTTCTGCATGAATAACATAACCATTGTTATCCGCCATGCACCACAACTTGAAACCAAACCTAATAGGTTTTCCACGTATAAACTGCTTGGATCCGTGTCTACCATAATATGGAATCATACTCTCATCAACACTTAAAAATTCACTGTGAGGGACTTTCTTGTAATTATTATTAAGAATTTCAAAAATTGGACGAACTTTGTATATTCGATCACTTTCATTGATTTTTGAATTGTCTGCACAATGTAAATTCCGTAAAATATCTTCAAATGTATTTCTTCTCATTGCATTTAGTATAATGGGGCAAATACAGTCATTATCGCTTTTCCAGTACATGCGTCGGGAAGGTAGAACATGGTAACCACTAAAAAGCAGAATACCAACAAATGTTTTGAATTGATCACGATCGATCGAAAAGGAATGATTTCCTTTCTGCTGTGCATACAAGTTTGTTTCTGCTATTATCTTATCTATAAAATCTTCAGAGCAAAAAAAGAAAAATGCATCTATTGGTTGAGTTACTTGGTTTAACACATTTTCTTCAAAACCCTCTGCAATTGAATTGGGACTTGGAATATCAAAATTTGGCTCCGTTTTTCCCCACTTTCTTATTTTAGACTTTTGCCTTTTCGGTGGAGGCCCTCCCATTTGCGTAGTACACACTTCAAAATCTTTTGGTTTTTCTGCTTCTGTCCTCATATGTCTCTCCAAGTCCCCATCTACTTCAACATCAGATTTATCAGAATCAATATCCGTGTCTTGTTCTGCAGTTTCTACTGGTGGAATAAGGACTACATCGGTAGATGCTTCTTCATCCGAAAGTTGCAATTCACTCAATATTTCATCAAATGTAAGTGTCCTTTTATGTGATGACCTAAGTTGTTTAAATTGTATAAAATATTATTCGAAAACATAATCGACACATATCACTAAACAGATTCTACATGCAAGTGCCCATTGGCATCTAAAGTTGCCATCAACATAAATCACCACATTGTTCAAATATTTACACAGTAATTCGACAAAAACTTAATCAAAAACGCTAGTTGAGAACTATTTCTAACTAAAACAATTTACTTTTAAGTACAAAAAATGCAATATACATGAAAAACTTACATTTTAAATCAGCAATCTCGGGCAAAACTTGATTTTGAAATATGCTCCAGAACTAATCACTTATAAAATGCAAAATACGAAAGCAAATGAAGTGAAATACATGGAAAAGACGCATGCTTTTGTTAACTAAATCGTAGAACCGTTATTTCTCTACAATTGACTCTCATTTCATTATAAGAGCATATAAAAGTAAAACAATTCTGCTGGCAACTTAAGATGCCAATGGGCATTAATGGGTTAAGGTGCACGCTTATTTCTCTGATATACACCTCCACTGTATTGGTAAAGAAATCATTTATTTCTATAAATGCGTTCATGACTTTGTCATAAAATGACAACAACTTAAAAATCTTTACAATTAAATGCATTTTATTATAAAAGTTTTTCTTTATTTCAAAATGTACGTTCCCTTGTTTACAATGAAATCAAATTTGCAGCAGAAATGAGGGAAATGAGAGAAATGTCAGACTAAATGCCGAAATTTGCAAAAACGTAATGTGAACACTATGATTAAAAAATCATCTCAAGAGAGCAAACGCCGGCATTGTGCGGAAACGCACACGCTGAAAAAAATGGCCATTTTAACAAATTTCAGCAAACAAGTTCGCATCAAACATATATATATTTTTCCATACCACAAATATAAACTTGTTTGTAGGTGATAAATATCAAATTTATATGTATGAATTTTTGACTCACTTTTTATTTTTTTTCAATTTGTGAATTTCTATATAACAATCCATCTCATTCTATCGGTATTGCTTTTATTTTAAAGAGCGTAAATGCACAAAAAAAAAGTTACGAAAACAAGAAGCTTTTTAAGTTCGCAAAGAGACAGACATCCAATTTACTCAAACATAAGTGCGTACATGCAGAACCAAGTGATAAATGTCCAATTCAAATAAATACAGAAGACTAGATATAGTCT
Source organism: Hydrotaea cyrtoneurina (assembly GCA_958296145.1). Classification (NCBI taxonomy): domain Eukaryota; kingdom Metazoa; phylum Arthropoda; class Insecta; order Diptera; family Muscidae; genus Hydrotaea; species Hydrotaea cyrtoneurina. The sequence goes on along the minus strand of OY282512.1, from coordinate 58,954,690 downwards.
AGCCTTTCTAGACTATATAATAGAAAATTGTCGGGCATTTAGTACTGTCGAATGTTCGGGCTTCAAAAAATTTATCGCTAATTGTATTAAAATTGGAGCAAAGTATGGTGAAAATGTCGATGTGGATAATCTCATTCTCTGCGCACAAACGTTGTCTAGGAAATGCAAAGTCATGGCTGACGAAAAAAAACAAGAGATAAGGACTCATATTCAACATCTGATTTCTAATAATTGTGCTGCTGTAACTATTGACCTATGGACAGATAATTTTATTAAAAGAAACTTCCTTTGCGCCACATTGCATTTCCAACTAAATTTCGAGTTAGTCGAAATAACTCTTGGGATGAAATCAATGAATTTTTTGTCAAGCTCAGGAAACAACATAAGAGACAAATTAAATAGCCTGTTTGTAGAATTCGGGTTGACAGATATCTCAAATGCTGTGTTCGTTACCGATAGAGGAAGCAACGTCAAAAGCGCGCTAAAGGACGTTGATAGAATAAACTGTTCGGCACATTTATTTTCAAATGTTTTAAACGATGCGTTTGAAGCGACCATAGAACTAAGAGAAATAACAGAAGCATGTAAAAAAATTGTGAAATATTTTGAAAAATCTAACAAACAACACATGCTGGAAACAACATTAAAAAACCAGATGGAACTCCAATTTTGTGATGTTTAAGTCGATTTTTGACAATTACACTAAGGTCAGTGAAATTCTAGCTGATAATGCTGATAGACGTCGTTTACTGAACTTCAATATATCTGTGCTGCAAGGGTTGGTCGAGTTATGTAGCGATTGGAGCCAAAAACGGTCGACAGTATATTGTTTTTAAACTCGTTGTCTAAGAAACATCTTTGGTGAAAGTGTATGTTATACTATATTACTTGGACTTTTTAATATTTATTTAGTTTATTTTTTATAAAACTCTGAATAGTTTGTTTTAACTTTTTTATTTTGTTCATAAATAATATGTACCTGAATTGACTTTAATTTTTACGTAAATTGACAATTTTATTTTAAAAATAAAAATTCAATATATTACATTTTTTAATTAAGTCTACAAACACTTTTAAAATGCATCAATAGCATTAATATTTTGGAATCATTTAAATTCGTAAACAATACTACTCGGCTGGAGAACACACGCAGGAACATTATTCTCAATCATGTATGTATACTCCATATACAAGTTATCATGAGGAATCCTCGTGTTCCCACACTCTCACAGTTTGGTTGCACTGAAGCAAACAAAAACCCCACACGAGCCGTTTGATCAGCACATTTGACACCTCATAATTTGGTTGCACTCGATCAACCAAATACTTAACCATCTTTCATGAGAAACCCTCATGCTCCCATATTCCCATAGTCAACACGAGCCGCTATGTCAGCATATTCTACACCTCGCAACTTGACTAAAGGTGAATAACCAAACATGCTACACGAGCCGCAGTGTCAGCAAACAGCAACATGTGCAATGGTAACGTTGGCAGAACGACAGCGGCGCAGCATAATGTAGTGGCTTTAGTTTTAAGCAAATGTAGAATTGTAAGTTAGTTATTAACTCACCCTCTAACAATAAAGTTGTTTTTAATTAATTAACAACCCAAATCGTATAATTGGCGCCCAACGTGGTTCACTTCGCGATAAATCTAAAGAAAAAAAAAATTAGAAATTCGTGGAAAGTGAAACTACAAAAGCTAAAAAAAAAAAAAAAAAATATCCTGTAAAAACGGAAAGAAAAAAAAAAAAAAAACAACGTGGTTCACTTCGCGAAAATAAATCTAAAGAAAAAATTAGAACTTCGTGGAAAGTGAAACTGAAAAAAAAAACATAACGTAATTCACTTCGCAAAAGCAAATCTAAAAATTAGAACTTTGTGGAAGGTGAAAGTGCAACTGAAGTCACCAAGGAACGAATATCCTTGGGCAGCGAGAAACAACAGTGAAAATAATCTGAAGACTCCCCAAGGAACGAACATCCTGGGTCGGCGAAAAGAAGCAGAATCAACACCAACATCCAGGAAACTAGTTAAGACTAAATTTTAAGGATGATAAGGTAAGTGAAGTGCCCGCTTTTTATAAAAAAAAAAAAAGAGAAAGGACAAATTTAAATAAAACAATTAAGTGAAATAAATTTTTTTTCCGGAATCCTCCTTTTTTTGCGAATAATTTATGAGTGATTCCCTTATTAGGGAATTTAAGATTAGAAACAAAAGAAACAATGAATACTGAACAAGTAAGTGAGCTAGTTAGAGCAGAAGTGAGCAGAGCACTGGCCGCGCAAAAATTAGAGTTTGACAGGAAGATAACTGCGATTAACAGTCGACTTGCTACCGACAAACCTAAGGTCGAAAGGTTCACGAAGGTTCGGATAAATCCGCTGATACCTTGTGATATCACCTTAGATGCTATAAAATCTCTTCCGGAATTTTCTGGCCAGCCAGGCACCTATGTGTCATGGCGCGAGGCTGCGCACAATGCGTATGAGCTATTCGAAAAATACGATGGCAGTGAACGCCACTATCAAGCGGTAATTATCCTTAGAAATAAAGTGCGAGGTGCCGCCGATGCGGTACTCTCGTCCTTTAGCACCGTATTAAGTTTTAGGGCAATCATTGCCCGTCTCGATTTTACTTACGCGGACAAACGTCCGATATACCTAATCGAACAAGAACTGTCCACGCTGAGGCAGGGTTCGATGCAGTTACTAGACTTCTACGATGAGGTAGAAAAGAAGCTAACCTTGTTAGCCAATAAGACAATCATGTCGTATGAAAATAGTGTAGCAGACACTATAAACGAAAAATATAGGGCCGATGCACTTAGGGTTTTCATATCAGGGTTAAGGAAACCTCTTTGCGATATCCTGTTTGCTTCAAGACCAACCGACCTCCCTTCTGCATTGGCCTTGGCACAAGAAGTAGACGCTAATAATGAGCGCTACGCGTTCGCGAAAAATTTCGCAAATAGATCGGATAGTTCATACAACAAAAAGGCAAGTTCAGCCCAAAATTCCCCTAATACGGATCACAATGTGGGACAGAAGAACCCACATTATTCGGTTACCAAACAGCATCAGGCTGGCCAACCGCAAAACCCCTTTAGTAGTCGAAAGCCACACACCAGCGGTAACTACTCTGATCATAGACGCGTCGAACCTATGGAGGTGGACCCTTCAATATCCCAATTTAAACAGAAAACAAATTACCAAAGTCACGACTATAATGACAGGCCGCAGGGAAATATGCAGAAACGAGCGGCAAATTCAGGGCGATACACAGGGCCAAAACTACAACGTGTGAATCATCTTGGCGAAGAACATGAATCAATGGTCGACCCAACGTATGATGAAGAGGTGGAACAGGCCGTAGACGAAATTGAGGGCGATGAGCTTAATTTTCTAAGAGGAAGGTCCCTCCTGCCTTGGATTTCGAGGTCAATAGGAGGGAAAGAAATCAAACTCCTTGTCGACACGGGGGCTTCAAGGAGTTACATCAAACCTTTACCGGAACTAAAGGGAATAAAAGTGGTCCAAAATTCATTTGCAGTAAAATCAATCCATGGAGTTACCCCTATCAAACTCAAATGCGCAATTAAAATTTTCGGCGTAGCAGAAGACTTTTTCATTCTACCCGAGTTGACATCATTTGACGGCGTTATCGGCCTTGACTTATTGAATAAGGTACACGCGTCCATTGATTTAAAAACTAACACAATTACTCATGACCATGGAAAGGAGGTTATCTTATTTATAACCAGCCAGGATATGAATCATCTACAACTTCAGGCTAAGTCGGTACCAAGGGAGTTCAAAGACGCATTCTTCAGAGTAATTGGAAATGTAAACGGAGTTTTTGCAGACCCCAATGAAGCACTCCCATATAATACAAATGTAGTTGCGACGATCCGCACGGAGAACGAAGATCCAGTGTACTCAAGACTGTACCCGTACCCACTGGGCGTTGCGGATTTTGTTAATAAGGAAATCCAGGATCTACTGGCGAACGGTATCATTCGAAAGTCTAGGTCCCCCTATAACAACCCAATATGGGTCGTTAAAAAAAAGGGTTTTGACGAAAATGGACAGGAAAAAAAACGATTAGTAATAGATTTTCGAAAACTTAATGACAAAACTATCAGCGATAGGTACCCGATTCCGGAAATCACGGAAACTCTATCCAATCTTGGTGGGAGTAAATTCTTTACTACACTCGACCTAAAATCAGGTTTCCACCAAATTCAGCTGTCTGAATCCGATAGAGAAAAAACTGCATTTTCTGTAAAAAACGGAAAATATGAATTCTGCAGACTGGCCTTCGGCCTAAAGAACGCGCCCAGCATTTTCCAAAGGGCGATAGATGATGTGCTAAGAGAACACATCGGAAAGAGATGTTTCGTCTACGTAGACGATGTAATAATATTCTCGAAAAATGAGCAAGACCACTTAAAAGATACGGAAGTAGTGATGCGAAGTCTATTTGAAGCCAATATGAGGGTCTCGGCGGAAAAATCAAAATTTTTCCAAACCGAGGTCGAATACCTAGGGTTCATAATTTCACAAGGAGGAATTAAAACTTGTGTAGAGAAAATTGAAACAATTCAAAATTTTCCTGAGCCCAGCACCCTAAGAGGTCTAAGGTCATTCTTAGGATTGGCGGGATACTACCGCTGCTTCATACGCGACTTCGCCAAGATTGCGAAACCACTATCGAACATACTGAGAGGAGAGTACGGCCGAGTTACTGCAACACAGTCAAAAAAAATCAAAATTGATTTGACCAGTGAACAGAAAAAAGCCTTTAATAAAATAAAAGAAATACTAGCGTCTGAAGACGTAACATTAACATACCCAAATTTTCAAAAACCGTTCGATTTAACCACGGATGCATCCTCCCATGCTATAGGTGCTGTCCTTTCACAGGACGGAAAACCTATAACCATGATTTCCCGCACTTTGACAGGTAGCGAGGAACATTACGCTACTAATGAACGGGAATTATTAGCCATTGTCTGGGCACTAAAGACGCTCAGAAACTATCTTTATGGCGTATCAAAATTAAACGTATTCACGGACCACCAACCATTAACCTTTGCCGTTTCGGACAGAAATCCGAACTCGAAAATTAAAAGGTGGAAAGCTTTCATAGATGAATGCAACGCAAAGCTAATTTACAAACCAGGCAAGGAAAACGTAGTTGCAGATGCGCTGTCTAGGCAGCACATTTATGCCTTAGACAATATGAGTGTCGAAACAATCCACAGCGAAGAGTCATCTACCAACACGATTGAGAGAACTGATAAGCCGGTAAATTGCTTCCGTAATCAGATACTTGTAGAGGAAGGCATAGAACCCCAGAAAAGAACTTTCATTATTTTTGGAAAAAAAAACAAGACACTTGATTACATTCCGAACCGACGACGATTTAATTAAAAATCTACAGGAAGCCGTAAAAGCAGATGTAGTAAACGCTCTGCAGTGTGACCTACACACATTGGCACGATTCCAGCATAAATTGATCAAACACGTTACCAACCTGACTCTGTACGAACGACTAAAGGACGAGACAGCTAACGCTACGGACCACTTCCCCCAAACACACATGAGGAAGTTGCTGGACGCAGACATAAACCAGATAAGTAGACTAATACAGACGGTAAATACTCATCACAGACAAGCGAGAAGCTTGAACGCTATAGGGACGGTACTGAAATACATCGCAGGGACCCCAGACCACGATGACTTTGACAGACTAACAAACACAGCAGAACAATTAATTGACTCCCAGGACAGACAGTTTACTATCAACACAGAGGTACAAAAAGAAATTAATAGTCTCACCACTACAGTAAATAAAATCTTGAGAACAGAAAAACAAAGAGAAATAGACACTAGCCACCTTTATGATATTCTCTTAGCTAGAAACAGAGAAATATTAACAGACTTAGACAATCTTATCACTTCTATCACATTCGCAAAAATTGGAGTCTTGAATCCCATCCTTTTAGACAGTAACGAGATAAACTTCATAATAAAAAATAAGCACTTCACAAACCTCTCTGTGGCCGATGTTATGGCTGTAGCTAATATTAAGATTTTTCAATACGATAATGTAATATACTTCCTAATACGATATCCTATTCCTAAGCTTAGATGTAAGAAAATTACTATTTTACCAGTAGCTCACGGCCATCAAATGCTCCACCTACAAGAATCCACCTTGGTAGTCATCAATGATCAACTGGCAATCGTAGAAGAAAGTAGTGAAGCTCCTATTACAATTAATGGTACTTACCTGGTCATTTTCAAAAACCATGTAAAAATCAACGACTCAGTATATTACAACGAAAATTCAACGACTCCTCTGCAACCTGAAACCCCATGGGCTTCTGCGATTAACCTAACGCAACACACCGAGATACTAAGCGCCCTCTATCTCCACCACGTTAACCGACAGAATCTTCAACACATCCGTCATTTACAACATACGATCGAGCAGGGTCAAATTGCAGCTTTATCAACTATTGGTGCTTTTGCGCTTGTGGGACTGGCAGCTTACCTATTACGACGTAGGGTCATCATAAAAAAAAAGATCATCATAGCCAGGTCCGTTGAAGATGCAATAAAGAACGTTGTTACGAGGACCGCGGACGGCCCCCACTTAGAAGGGGAGGAGTTATCATGAGGAATCCTCGTGTTCCCACACTCTCACAGTTTGGTTGCACTGAAGCAAACAAAAACCCCACACGAGCCGTTTGATCAGCACATTTGACACCTCATAATTTGGTTGCACTCGATCAACCAAATACTTAACCATCTTTCATGAGAAACCCTCATGCTCCCATATTCCCATAGTCAACACGAGCCGCTATGTCAGCATATTCTACACCTCGCAACTTGACTAAAGGTGAATAACCAAACATGCTACACGAGCCGCAGTGTCAGCAAACAGCAACATGTGCAATGGTAACGTTGGCAGAACGACAGCGGCGCAGCATAATGTAGTGGCTTTAGTTTTAAGCAAATGTAGAATTGTAAGTTAGTTATTAACTCACCCTCTAACAATAAAGTTGTTTTTAATTAATTAACAACCCAAATCGTATAATTGGCGCCCAACGTGGTTCACTTCGCGATAAATCTAAAGAAAAAAAAAATTAGAAATTCGTGGAAAGTGAAACTACAAAAGCTAAAAAAAAAAAAAAAAAATATCCTGTAAAAACGGAAAGAAAAAAAAAAAAAAAAACAACGTGGTTCACTTCGCGAAAATAAATCTAAAGAAAAAATTAGAACTTCGTGGAAAGTGAAACTGAAAAAAAAAACATAACGTAATTCACTTCGCAAAAGCAAATCTAAAAATTAGAACTTTGTGGAAGGTGAAAGTGCAACTGAAGTCACCAAGGAACGAATATCCTTGGGCAGCGAGAAACAACAGTGAAAATAATCTGAAGACTCCCCAAGGAACGAACATCCTGGGTCGGCGAAAAGAAGCAGAATCAACACCAACATCCAGGAAACTAGTTAAGACTAAATTTTAAGGATGATAAGGTAAGTGAAGTGCCCGCTTTTTATAAAAAAAAAAAAAGAGAAAGGACAAATTTAAATAAAACAATTAAGTGAAATAAATTTTTTTTCCGGAATCCTCCTTTTTTTGCGAATAATTTATGAGTGATTCCCTTATTAGGGAATTTAAGATTAGAAACAAAAGAAACAATGAATACTGAACAAGTAAGTGAGCTAGTTAGAGCAGAAGTGAGCAGAGCACTGGCCGCGCAAAAATTAGAGTTTGACAGGAAGATAACTGCGATTAACAGTCGACTTGCTACCGACAAACCTAAGGTCGAAAGGTTCACGAAGGTTCGGATAAATCCGCTGATACCTTGTGATATCACCTTAGATGCTATAAAATCTCTTCCGGAATTTTCTGGCCAGCCAGGCACCTATGTGTCATGGCGCGAGGCTGCGCACAATGCGTATGAGCTATTCGAAAAATACGATGGCAGTGAACGCCACTATCAAGCGGTAATTATCCTTAGAAATAAAGTGCGAGGTGCCGCCGATGCGGTACTCTCGTCCTTTAGCACCGTATTAAGTTTTAGGGCAATCATTGCCCGTCTCGATTTTACTTACGCGGACAAACGTCCGATATACCTAATCGAACAAGAACTGTCCACGCTGAGGCAGGGTTCGATGCAGTTACTAGACTTCTACGATGAGGTAGAAAAGAAGCTAACCTTGTTAGCCAATAAGACAATCATGTCGTATGAAAATAGTGTAGCAGACACTATAAACGAAAAATATAGGGCCGATGCACTTAGGGTTTTCATATCAGGGTTAAGGAAACCTCTTTGCGATATCCTGTTTGCTTCAAGACCAACCGACCTCCCTTCTGCATTGGCCTTGGCACAAGAAGTAGACGCTAATAATGAGCGCTACGCGTTCGCGAAAAATTTCGCAAATAGATCGGATAGTTCATACAACAAAAAGGCAAGTTCAGCCCAAAATTCCCCTAATACGGATCACAATGTGGGACAGAAGAACCCACATTATTCGGTTACCAAACAGCATCAGGCTGGCCAACCGCAAAACCCCTTTAGTAGTCGAAAGCCACACACCAGCGGTAACTACTCTGATCATAGACGCGTCGAACCTATGGAGGTGGACCCTTCAATATCCCAATTTAAACAGAAAACAAATTACCAAAGTCACGACTATAATGACAGGCCGCAGGGAAATATGCAGAAACGAGCGGCAAATTCAGGGCGATACACAGGGCCAAAACTACAACGTGTGAATCATCTTGGCGAAGAACATGAATCAATGGTCGACCCAACGTATGATGAAGAGGTGGAACAGGCCGTAGACGAAATTGAGGGCGATGAGCTTAATTTTCTAAGAGGAAGGTCCCTCCTGCCTTGGATTTCGAGGTCAATAGGAGGGAAAGAAATCAAACTCCTTGTCGACACGGGGGCTTCAAGGAGTTACATCAAACCTTTACCGGAACTAAAGGGAATAAAAGTGGTCCAAAATTCATTTGCAGTAAAATCAATCCATGGAGTTACCCCTATCAAACTCAAATGCGCAATTAAAATTTTCGGCGTAGCAGAAGACTTTTTCATTCTACCCGAGTTGACATCATTTGACGGCGTTATCGGCCTTGACTTATTGAATAAGGTACACGCGTCCATTGATTTAAAAACTAACACAATTACTCATGACCATGGAAAGGAGGTTATCTTATTTATAACCAGCCAGGATATGAATCATCTACAACTTCAGGCTAAGTCGGTACCAAGGGAGTTCAAAGACGCATTCTTCAGAGTAATTGGAAATGTAAACGGAGTTTTTGCAGACCCCAATGAAGCACTCCCATATAATACAAATGTAGTTGCGACGATCCGCACGGAGAACGAAGATCCAGTGTACTCAAGACTGTACCCGTACCCACTGGGCGTTGCGGATTTTGTTAATAAGGAAATCCAGGATCTACTGGCGAACGGTATCATTCGAAAGTCTAGGTCCCCCTATAACAACCCAATATGGGTCGTTAAAAAAAAGGGTTTTGACGAAAATGGACAGGAAAAAAAACGATTAGTAATAGATTTTCGAAAACTTAATGACAAAACTATCAGCGATAGGTACCCGATTCCGGAAATCACGGAAACTCTATCCAATCTTGGTGGGAGTAAATTCTTTACTACACTCGACCTAAAATCAGGTTTCCACCAAATTCAGCTGTCTGAATCCGATAGAGAAAAAACTGCATTTTCTGTAAAAAACGGAAAATATGAATTCTGCAGACTGGCCTTCGGCCTAAAGAACGCGCCCAGCATTTTCCAAAGGGCGATAGATGATGTGCTAAGAGAACACATCGGAAAGAGATGTTTCGTCTACGTAGACGATGTAATAATATTCTCGAAAAATGAGCAAGACCACTTAAAAGATACGGAAGTAGTGATGCGAAGTCTATTTGAAGCCAATATGAGGGTCTCGGCGGAAAAATCAAAATTTTTCCAAACCGAGGTCGAATACCTAGGGTTCATAATTTCACAAGGAGGAATTAAAACTTGTGTAGAGAAAATTGAAACAATTCAAAATTTTCCTGAGCCCAGCACCCTAAGAGGTCTAAGGTCATTCTTAGGATTGGCGGGATACTACCGCTGCTTCATACGCGACTTCGCCAAGATTGCGAAACCACTATCGAACATACTGAGAGGAGAGTACGGCCGAGTTACTGCAACACAGTCAAAAAAAATCAAAATTGATTTGACCAGTGAACAGAAAAAAGCCTTTAATAAAATAAAAGAAATACTAGCGTCTGAAGACGTAACATTAACATACCCAAATTTTCAAAAACCGTTCGATTTAACCACGGATGCATCCTCCCATGCTATAGGTGCTGTCCTTTCACAGGACGGAAAACCTATAACCATGATTTCCCGCACTTTGACAGGTAGCGAGGAACATTACGCTACTAATGAACGGGAATTATTAGCCATTGTCTGGGCACTAAAGACGCTCAGAAACTATCTTTATGGCGTATCAAAATTAAACGTATTCACGGACCACCAACCATTAACCTTTGCCGTTTCGGACAGAAATCCGAACTCGAAAATTAAAAGGTGGAAAGCTTTCATAGATGAATGCAACGCAAAGCTAATTTACAAACCAGGCAAGGAAAACGTAGTTGCAGATGCGCTGTCTAGGCAGCACATTTATGCCTTAGACAATATGAGTGTCGAAACAATCCACAGCGAAGAGTCATCTACCAACACGATTGAGAGAACTGATAAGCCGGTAAATTGCTTCCGTAATCAGATACTTGTAGAGGAAGGCATAGAACCCCAGAAAAGAACTTTCATTATTTTTGGAAAAAAAAAACAAGACACTTGATTACATTCCGAACCGACGACGATTTAATTAAAAATCTACAGGAAGCCGTAAAAGCAGATGTAGTAAACGCTCTGCAGTGTGACCTACACACATTGGCACGATTCCAGCATAAATTGATCAAACACGTTACCAACCTGACTCTGTACGAACGACTAAAGGACGAGACAGCTAACGCTACGGACCACTTCCCCCAAACACACATGAGGAAGTTGCTGGACGCAGACATAAACCAGATAAGTAGACTAATACAGACGGTAAATACTCATCACAGACAAGCGAGAAGCTTGAACGCTATAGGGACGGTACTGAAATACATCGCAGGGACCCCAGACCACAATGACTTTGACAGACTAACAAACACAGCAGAACAATTAATTGACTCCCAGGACAGACAGTTTACTATCAACACAGAGGTACAAAAAGAAATTAATAGTCTCACCACTACAGTAAATAAAATCTTGAGAACAGAAAAACAAAGAGAAATAGACACTAGCCACCTTTATGATATTCTCTTAGCTAGAAACAGAGAAATATTAACAGACTTAGACAATCTTATCACTTCTATCACATTCGCAAAAATTGGAGTCTTGAATCCCATCCTTTTAGACAGTAACGAGATAAACTTCATAATAAAAAATAAGCACTTCACAAACCTCTCTGTGGCCGATGTTATGGCTGTAGCTAATATTAAGATTTTGCAATACGATAATGTAATATACTTCCTAATACGATATCCTATTCCTAAGCTTAGATGTAAGAAAATTACTATTTTACCAGTAGCTCACGGCCATCAAATGCTCCACCTACAAGAATCCACCTTAGCGGTATGCCACAATCGTACCTTAGCGGTGAGGAACTGCAGCGACACGATACCAACGTTTTGTCTACCGTCTTCAGCCACATCATGCGCTCTACAACTATTGACACGTAACACTGCAAGCTGCAGCACCACATTCAACAATCTCACGCCGATTACACCGATAGGCGATGGATTGGTAGTCATCAATGATCAACTGGCAATCGTAGAAGAAAGTAGTGAAGCTCCTATTACAATTAATGGTACTTACCTGGTCATTTTCAAAAACCATGTAAAAATCAACGACTCAGTATATTACAACGAAAATTCAACGACTCCTCTGCAACCTGAAACCCCATGGGCTTCTGCGATTAACCTAACGCAACACACCGAGATACTAAGCGCCCTCTATCTCCACCACGTTAACCGACAGAATCTTCAACACATCCGTCATTTACAACATACGATCGAGCAGGGTCAAATTGCAGCTTTATCAACTATTGGTGCTTTTGCGCTTGTGGGACTGGCAGCTTACCTATTACGACGTAGGGTCATCATAAAAAAAAAGATCATCATAGCCAGGTCCGTTGAAGATGCAATAAAGAACGTTGTTACGAGGACCGCGGACGGCCCCCACTTAGAAGGGGAGGAGTTATCATGAGGAATCCTCGTGTTCCCACACTCTCACAGTTTGGTTGCACTGAAGCAAACAAAAACCCCACACGAGCCGTTTGATCAGCACATTTGACACCTCATAATTTGGTTGCACTCGATCAACCAAATACTTAACCATCTTTCATGAGAAACCCTCATGCTCCCATATTCCCATAGTCAACACGAGCCGCTATGTCAGCATATTCTACACCTCGCAACTTGACTAAAGGTGAATAACCAAACATGCTACACGAGCCGCAGTGTCAGCAAACAGCAACATGTGCAATGGTAACGTTGGCAGAACGACAGCGGCGCAGCATAATGTAGTGGCTTTAGTTTTAAGCAAATGTAGAATTGTAAGTTAGTTATTAACTCACCCTCTAACAATAAAGTTGTTTTTAATTAATTAACAACCCAAATCGTATAATTTACATACATATACTCATAAGTATTTTTGTTTACTCCTAAGTAAAATACGCCATCGAACCATTGTGTGTGAAGTATTTAATGCAACCAACAACAACCAACACTCGCAACCATTTCACTTCATACATGTTGCGTATGTGGAAGTATTACTCATCGGCTGTTGCTACTTGTATCTACTTGTAGTTGCTTTTTGAAAAATACTTTAAGTATACTCGAAAGAGTAATTCAGCTATTCTCTGGTACTCGCTTAAAACCGAGTGGGGGGGAATTACCGCGCGCTACTCACTTGTCTAAATTTTTTCAATCAGTTTCGTTTCGGTACGATTGACGATTTGACGTGGTGTAAGCAAAGCAAGTAAATGTTTGTGTTACCGTTGATCCACTTTCGCCAAAGTTGAATTGTTTAAGATGTCGTTTCAAATAGACAAATCCGAGTTACACCAACAATTGTTTGAAAGTTTTAAAAAATCTCATACAAATACAAAACTACAAAAAGAACAGAAGTTAGTTAACGAAGTGTGGCGTAATTGTAAGTTACAAGAAAAATCGGACAAGGAACTTGATATTATTGTCTCTACGAGAATTGAAAGTTAGGCCTATAAGAGTGGCTGCTCGTCGTGCTAATGAACTGATGTGCATTATTAAAAATTTAGAGCACCAAGATGTTGAATGGCTCGATGAAAACGACGTAGACATTCCAAAATCGAATGAAAGTGAGCAGACACACAACATTGAGCAGCAAACATCCAAGGTAATCGAATCATGGATTCGCGTGTCATGGACTGAAGACTGTTAATTGGAATTAATATATACACCAAAAATGTAAAAGAATTTTGTTTCGTTCGTAATATTACTTAATAAGATTATAATATTTGTACTTTACTCTATGTTGAATACCGTATCAATAAAGATTGTTTCAATGAATATTATGTGCGTTAAAGTTCTCTATCCTAAGCCTATTTTCTTATTTCTAGAATTTTAACTGCTGCTCATGAATGAATAACAAAAATAGAATACATTAAATGAAAAATGCATATACCAATGTTTACGTAAGCATGGGAGGGGGGTTTAAAGCTATGCTGACTTTTGATGATAAGGGGGAGGGGGGGGGGGGTAAATAATTGCAATAAATCTGCTTACGTAATACTTGAACGGACCCAATGACCTTCAACAATTCACAAACAAAATACAGCAAATTCAAGTAGTTACGTCAATGGTTAAATATGCCCATGGATTACAAGTCACATCTACTAAAACTTCTTCAATGGAATGCTCACGGCATTTCAAATTTTAGTCATTTAAAGCAATTTGAATATTTACTGGTAACAGAAAATATTCATATTGCTTCATTAAATGAAACTCATTTAAACCGAGATCATAAACCACACTTAAAAAATTATTTTATATATAGAAATGATAGATTAGACGCACGAGAGGTGGTGTCGATCTTATCGTCCGTAAAGATGTAAAACATATTTTGCTAAATGTTACTAATACTAAGTCGATTGAAAATCAATCAGTAAAAGTTACTACAGTAAAACCCGCATAAGTGCCTTGCCTAAAATTGACAGCATTTTGAGGTACTTAAGCGGGTTGTGTACTTATAAGAACCCGCTTTAGTACCACAGGTTGGGTACTTAGACAGCCCCGTTTTAGTACCTTCTGTTGGGTAGTTAAACATTTAATAATTTTAAAAATATTGAAAATAACTTATTTAAACACAAACAAAAAATGTATTTAACAAAACATATTTTGATTACATATTAATTAAAAACACATTTCATATTGCTTTAAAAATTCATTTAAAAAAAGGAACATTTTGTGTACATAATACATATGTATACATATGTATGTATTTTATGAGATCACTTAAAATAAAGTGGATTTGAGAAATAGGTTTAAATAGCGAAAAAGTCAGTCATTTTCTTTTGACGCATGTTTTGAAGTTTTTTTTTAAACAACTTTTCTTCTAATATTTCGAGTTCATCAAATTCAAGATTATTGCCCTCCATATATTTTTTCACTGTTTCTAGTGCTGTCAGTGCTTCTGCAAAAGAGGGTGGATTTACTTCCATAGTATCTTTAGATGGTGACACCTCGTCAGCGTTATTTTCCAAAATACATGACACTATTTCTTCCTCCGTAAGTGGGCCAAAGCATTCAGTATCTTTATCGCAATTTAAATATTCCTCAAACTCTTGAGCGTTTATGGGAATATCTATTAGTGTTTCCTCGTCGTCATCAGGAAAATAATTTTGAATCTCAAATCCGGCCTAAAAAATTAATATTAAATTATAATTTTTAAATGTTAAATATGTAGTAGTGAAAAACCATACCTTTTGAAAGCAGTTTTTGATGGATTCACCTTTGACAAGCCACCAGGCTCGTTTTGAAAAAGTCAACGCATCCAAAATCGAAATGGTTTTCCAAAAATCCTTGGTTGTCAAACCTTTTTCAATTGCAAGCAACTGTTTTCTAACCATTATTTGTCGAAAGTAAACTTTAAAGATGTGTATGATACCTTGATCGAGAGGCTGCAATATCGACGTGGTATTCGCTGGAAGAAATTCAACTTTCACATTTTCGAGGTTCAAATCGGCCACCTTATGGCAAGGAGCATTATCGACAAAGAGCAAAACTTTTCTATTTTCCTTTTCCATTTCGCGATCAAAATCTTTTAAAATAGTTGACCACAAAGAGCCTACCATCCAAGCCTTATTTTGGAAGTAGTAAGGCAAAGGAATAGATTTTCCTTTAAAGCAGGATTCTTCGATTTTCCGATAGCAAACAATTTGTTGTAACTCCCGTCAACATTGCACAAGAATAGAAGAGTCAGTCCTGCTTACTGACCTTTTACTCCTGTTACTGTTGTACCCTTTCTTGTCAAAGTTCCATTCGGCAACGCCTTATAAAATAGCCCACTTTCGTCAGCATTGAAGATATCGCGAGGATCATAAGCTTTCATTAAATCCTGCAATTTTTGTTGACGATACCTATATGCCTCTTCGGTATCAGCATCAGCCGCTTCTCCTGTTATTTTTATGAACTTTTTTTTTTTTTTTTTTTTTTTTTTAGACTAACACTCAGGGGATGCCCCCTATAAATGCAATGCACTGTGTTAGCGATGGGAAATAAGAGTATTGGAAGGAGGAAAGAGGGAGTAGTGTTTGTTGACGTTGGCCTTGAATTTGGTAATGTCGTAGCAGGCAGAAAAAACACTTGCAGGAAGATTATTCCACAAACGAACAGTCCGGCTGAAGAACGAATTTTCTCTATAGTGCGTCGTCCGGCCATTTGACAATGAACGGATGAGAGACCCTGGATAGCCGAGTATTCCGGCTAAATGTTCTAACGTCAGGGACCAGACGACGGATATCTTCTGAACAGATACCATTAAAATATCTATAGAATAGCGATACACAACCCACATTTCGGCGATGCTGTAGGGATAGAAGATGAAGAATTGTCCCTTACCCTTTTTACGAATGACCAAAAGCTCTTACTTCCCCTGGGAGAAGAAAGAACTTTTGCACGAAGACGCTGTTCGTAAAGAAGTTTTTCGCGCCTAAGTACTCTGGGACACCTTGATCTTGCCAGCTTGCGTAGCAGTTCAGTAGTGGCATTTTTATTTAAACGCCATTTTCTGAATGCTTCCTCTTTGGATCTGACAGCTTCCCTGCATGTCTGATTAAACCAACAGTTCTTTGAAGGTTTAATCGAAGTAGTCTTCGAGAGAATAAATGTGTTTATGCCAAGAAGAATGATTTTCTCGACCATTTCAGCAGCAGCATCGACATTGTTGTCTAGGAAACATAATTTCCAATTAAAGTGCTGATAGAAGTTGTTGAGCTCGGCCCAACGTGCCTTTTCGTATATGTACAATGTCCGCTTCGTGACTGGTTTTGAAGTGGCTCGAAGATCGGAGAACGAAAAGGATGCTGAAATGGTGCAATGATCCGAGTTACCAAGAGGTGCAAGAATGTGAACCTCGTACTTTTCAGGGTGGGAGGTTAAAAAAAGGTCAAGAATATTTTGTTGTTGCCCTTCAACATGCGGAATGTGTGTTGGTTCATTCACTAATTGCGCCAAGTCATTGTGCGCGGCAAAAAGCTCAGCGTACTGACCCTCCGGAGATGTGTGGCTCGAATGGGAAGGCAAGAATTATTATGGACATTGAAATCCCCAGCAACTACAATTTCACTGTCCGGATAATCTTCTAAGACTTTAGAAATAGAGTCGGAAAGGGCGTCGAAGCCGTTTAGGGTAGCCTCCCTTTCCAAATTTGGACTTCTATAAAGAAACCCGAAGTGTAATAGGTGCGATCCAATCCTGAACTTAACCCATAGGGAGTTAAATTCTGGATCTTGTGAGTTCAAATGTTGCTGACTCTGGAACACAACACCGTTACGTATATATAACACAAGACCTCTGTGAGAAAAAAAAGAGGACAGAGTGTGATAACCAGGAATGTGAAAATCCTGTGGATCAGGATCCTCACACACCTGGGTCTCACATAGAGCGAGGAAATCTGGCCTATGGAAACTAATATGAGAGTATACCGCAAAAAAGTTCGACCTCAGCCCGCGAATGTTTGCAAAGTGAATTTTGTATTTACCTACCATGACACTACCAAACAAAAGACAACATCAAAGCAAAATCACAAATAACACTGCACCCCTCCCGCCACTGTTATTTCTGTTAGTTGTTCAATGTTATACCTACAACAACTAACAGAACAGCGACAAGAAGAGCGCAGTATTATTTGTGTTAAGCAAAAAAGTTAGGGAAAGGGGGAAACACAAGTACAAGGCAACGAGGGGGGCATAAAAAAAGCCCTTAGTGTTGTCTTCTGTGTTGATGCGTGTGTGACGATGGTTGTTGTTATTGTTGACGGTGTGTGATCGTGATGGTTGTTGTTATTGTTGATGATGGTGCGTGAACGCGATGGTTAGCCGGTTTATTTTTTCTGTTGTGTGGTGACTGTTTTTGTTGTTGTGGAGAGAATTGATAGGTTGTTGGTATATTTTTTCTTTTTCTATTTTGTTTCGTAAAGTTTGTAATTTCACTATTGATTTGTTTCTTTTTATTTGTAAATTAAGTTATTGTGATTTTGATTTAATGTTTGTTCAATTATGTTTTATTATTTATTTTTATTATTATTTTAGATGAAACAGTGAACAGAGAGCACAAACACGCGACGGACGGACAAAATGTGCGTGCACATTAAACGAGAGACACACAAACACTCTTTTACTCTTACTTTCCCGACGTTTCCATCCCCATAGCCAGCCATTTGTTGGCATAAAATCGGAATTAAATTTTGCTGCGAAGCCTCTGGCTTTTTGGAGGATTTAAGCATCGGTTAACACTGTATTAAGAGCTCTCATCTGGTCAAACCATTGAGCAAGAGCTTTTTCAATGTCATTGTGCGGACTCGTACGTAAACGTTTACGTCGCAAACAAGTTGCGTTTGCGGCCTCCTCCACTTGTTGCCGGTTTCTCCAAATTCTATTTACAGTTGATATGTCGCACCGGAATGCCGCGCAATTTCATTTTTCGATTTTGCTTTCTGATCAATCAAGTGAAGAATTTGTATTTTTTGCTTAATTGTCAAACTTTTTTTTTTTTTTTTTTTTTGAAGGCCAACACTCAGGGGATGCCCCCTATAAATGCAATGCATTGTGTTAGCGGAAGGAAATTAGGGTATCGGAAGGAGGAAAGAGGGAGTAGTGTTTGTTGACATTTGTTTTGAATTTCTGAATGTCACAAATGGCAGGAAACACATTTGCTGGAAGATTATTCCACATACGAACGGTTCGACTAAAGAACGAATTTTCTCTATAGTGCGTCGTCCGGTCAACCGGCCATTTCACAATGAACGGATGAGAGACCCTGGATAGCCGTGTATTCCGGCTAAATGTTCTAACTTCAGGGACCAGGCGACGGATATCTGTTTAACAGATACCATTAAAATATCTATAGAATAGCGATACACAACCCAAATTTCGGCGATGCTGTAGGGAGACAATAGAGCTGGATACCCTACCATCCCCTATCATCACCACCGCTCTCCTCTGTACACGGTCCAGAAGCTTCAAAGATGTTAATGGAGCCCCTGCCCATATATGCGAGTTGTATTCCATTTTAGGCCGGATGTAAGTGGTGTAAATATTTACGAGATCAGATGGAGTGAAGTATTTCTTGCACCGCTTTAAAAAGCCTAAACACTTGAATGCTTCTTTCGTCACTTCGAATATATGGCTAACCCAGCGAGCATCACCCTGTATCTTCATGCCCAGAACATCAAGAGTGTCTGTCGATATCCTGTGCACCCCTCTTGCCGCTGCTAGACCCAACAAGTGTTCAGTGTCAGATCTTCAACACAAGTCAGGCAGCGACATGAAGAGAGCACAGTCGTTTGTATTATGCGAAAAGGGATGCGGAGAGGAAGGGGGGAACACAGGAGAAGGGGAGCATATAAAAGCCCTTCGTGTTGGCGTTGATGAGCAGCGAGATGTGTGAGATGGCTGTGGCTGCTGTAGATTTTGTTGTTGTTTATTGTTGGTCTTGGTTATTGTTGGTGTGCACTTTATGTATTGTTTTTAGGATTTTTGTTTTTCTGTTTTGTGAATATGTTTGTTTTTTTTTCTGTGTTGTTGTTTTTGATGACACTGAACGACAGAACATAAACAAACGCGACAACGACCGGACAGACAAAAAAGTGCGTGTGCACGGGAGACAAACTACTGCCGTTTTAAAAAAGCAATTGTATTCAGAAAGGACTTAACCGGGGAAAAACGTAGGTAAAATTGTATTTAATGCACAACAAATTATGGTACTTAGGCGGGTTGAGTATTTAAGCGGGGAATTACTTAAAAGGGTAAATTTGTTCGATTTTTTACAAAAAAGACGTATTTTTCAGCGTGTAGATACAGCGCAGATTTTAAAAATGACATTCTGCAGCTCATTCCACACTATAAAGAGTTTTTTGTTCAAGGAGACCTAAATGCAAAACATTTTTCTTGGTATTTTTGTTCTACGAATATTGCTGGAAAAGTACTCAATAATTTGCAACAAAATAATATTTATTTATTTATTTATTTATTATTAATTACAATACAAAGTAAATTTATATTCTAATTTTTGGGTCCAAGGGTAAACCGGGTGACACAGACCATATGTTTAAATTTTTTGCAGCGACAGACCAAAGCCTGTGGTGGGAATCGAACCCACAACCCCCACGCTGATAGGCAAGCACGCTACCAACTCGCCTACCGGGGCGCTTAACAAAATAATAGTTTTTTCATATACCATACAGCTGAACCAACCTACTACCCATACCAACAGAACCGCAATCCTTAAACATGGACTTAAATGTCTTTGGATACGAGATCCCGTCTGATCACCGGCCTGTACTCTGCACACTAAATCGAGTATCCACAAATCGAGTTGATTCGAGATACTACGATTTCAAATTGACAAGCTGGCCGCCTTACCAGCAGTTCATCGAAAGCCGTATAGACCCTGAGACAACTATATACACTACTAAAGTAGCAATCGAACGTGATATCTAAAAACGTATTCATATTATTATAGAAGCGCGTAATATATCCACACCAAAGGTAAACTCAACAAATAATTACGTTTTCTCAAAAAATACAATAAAACTCATTAGGACAAGACGTAACTTATATAGGAAGATGCAAAGAGCGTATACCCCTAATGAATCTAACTTGTATAAGCAGTGTGTAAAACTTTTGAGTAATATTACAGACAGTAAGATTTCATTAGAGCGAAATGGGCAATGGACAAAAATGTTATCAAACTTAAAACTGGGTGATAAGGCATTTTGGAGGATAAGTAGAAGTCTAAGAGGAAAAATGAATAGAAGAATTCCATATCTGCAGATAGGAGACAGTAAAATTTTTAATAATAGTGAAAAGGATACTTTTTAAAGGCGACTTCTAACTTCTAACTTCAAACAGTCAATTGACAAGAGAATAAATTCCACCGTAAATCGTTTCATTAAGAAATCCATACACTCTGATGAAACTTCTCGCACTACAACTGATGAAATTTCCTCAATAATTAATCATCTGATGACTTCTAAATCCCCCGGATTGGATAATATTTCAAACCTGTTAATCAAAAAGTTACCAGTAAAGGCTGTGGAATTGTTAATGGCCATGTTTAACAGTTGCATTGAACTAAAATACTTCCCAAAACATTTCAAAACAGCAAAACTCATACCCATTCCCAAACCGAACAAACCAAAATCTGATCCAAATAGCTACAGACCAATAAGTCTCTTGAGTAACTTGGGTAAGCTGTTTGAAAAAATTATCTATACAAGAATTAGTAATTTTGTTATAGAAAATGACTTAATAGCACCACAACAATTTGGTTTCAAGAAAGAACACAGCTGCGTACAACAAGTGAACAGAATTAAAAACACGATTTTAAAGAATAAAGGTAACAGACGATCTACTGGCCAATTTCTATTGGATATAGAAAAGGCGTTTGATACCGTTTGGCATAACGGCTTAGTCTATAAGATGCTCAATTCTAATATACCAAAATATTTATGCAAATTATATTTTAGTTCCTAGGTGAAAGAAAATACATAGTATCCGTAAACGAAATGCATTCTTCGCCGAAAGCTCCAGCTGCAGATCTTCCCCAAGGATCGATACTTTCACCTCTACTTTACTCATTTTACACGTCCCATTTTTCTCCGCCACCATACGTTGAAACTGCATACTATGCAGACGATACTGCCCTAATTACTTCCGGTAAAGTAACATCTGCGATCTTGAAAAAAAATGAAAAATGACCTAGAAAGATGCAACAAATACTTCTATAAGTGGAAGATAAAAATTAATCCAACCAAAACGCAGGCAATTATCTTACCGTATAATAAATATCCAAAGCGGATACCAAATCGGAGTCTAAAATTCGGCAATGATGAAATTCCAATTTTAAACGATGTAAAATATTTAGGCGTCTGTCTGGATAGAAAACTAAACTACAGCAAACATATTAATCCTTTCATGCCCGAATTGAAATGGTCGGGTCGAAACATTTTTTTATGCCAGATATGTGTTAGTGTTAAATCAAATATGAACTGACAAAAAATTCAAAGTCCTTGGTATCCTGGTTCGTCAGTTACAGCATGTTGCCAGTAGACAGTAAAGGTAGATTTTAAAAACAAACAAAAGACTTATCCCATGATTACTTTTTGTTAAATAATTCTCTGATCTGTCTTTATTTAATTTTTCAATGGGTTTTACTATAAAACAATTATTTTAATACGTTTCAACACTTTTTGTATAAACACTATTATCGCGAAACGATTTTGACAAGTTCACTTCACTGAGAACAGCTACTGAGAACGGCTACTAAAAAGAACGCGTGCACAGATTTCAATAGAACAAATAGCTATAAGCGTGCACAACACATAAAGCTACAAAATGCAAAAAACCGCAGGTCAAACAAATCAAAATAGATGGACTTAGAACATCGGGCATGAAAGGGTTAATGAAACTGCTAAAAAATGTTCAAATGTCTTAAAAGCTCTATGGCCATTAATCAGCTATCGTTCTTCTCTAAATATAAAAAATAAAAACCTTATATTCAAATCTGTTATAAGGCCAACACTAACATTCGCGTGTCCTATATGGCAGAAAGCTGCTAAAAACTCATATAAAGAAATTGCAAATTATTCAAAACAAATGTCTTAAAATAATATATAATTTACGCTGGAGGTATTCTACAAATCTCCTTCATAATAGAAGTGGTTATGAAAAACTAAATAAATTCTTGTACTGACTTAGACAAAATTACACCGTGTTACAAAAAATATACTTTTTCTGTCCTATGAACCAAATGCACATATTCGGAAAGAGGGGAAAAAATAAAAATACACGTGTATCGGCGATTTTCATGTACACGTCAGAATTTTTTTTTTAAGTTTGAAGTATAAAGCTCGTAGTGGCCTGTGTGAAAGCTTTCCGACCGATTTTTAACCCTTTTTCAGTGATCCAATCGAGCTGATTTTTGGCAGGCAGACTCGTGGAAATGTCAGTATCACGTCAAATTTTGTAAAACAATTTTTATCAATTCTCAGATCTCATATAAAAAATCTCATTATAAAAAGATGTATTGAATAAATTATTATCCGGTAAAAAATAATATTCCGCGTCGCGTAGAACAATAGTTAAAACTATTTTTGTTTTGGTTTAATAATGCCAAAAATGGGAATAGTTCAGACGCTAGAGTTCTTAGGCAGTGAAGAACCTAGGCTCTACAATGAACTGAGCAAATTGGCTCAGGGTGATGTAGCTCGGGAAAGCCGAATCTCAATAATTTGAAAATGTCTTTTATGGAGTGTAAAAGAGAATTTCAGGACAGTGTTGAGGAACTCCGTCTGCCGTCGTTGACTGCAGATCGTAGAGGAACATTCCTTAATGATATCCAGGAGGCTATGGAACTGTTTGAAAGTTTATACGGCCACATAAAGAGGAAGGTAGATGAACATATCAAAATTGATATTTGATAGGTATTTGCTTCGAAGAGGAGGCTACTGTGGGACTTGTCAAAACAACGTGGAACGTGGTGGTGCATACAAGCATGTCCGAGAACACAACTGCCAAAGCGGGCCTGGATGAAGCGAGGATCTCGTTAACAAGGATGAAGATAAACCGGTACCAGATCTATCATTCATATACCTTTCAGAGTAATAAATCATCGCTCCAGGACGTGACGCCTAAAATAAAAAAGGAGAAAAGCAAGTCGGCGTTTAACAATATGCACACACTGAGCAGTGCTATTCGAGCGGTGAAGAAAGCTGTCAATCAGATAATTGACACGGAAACGATACTAGGGTCAGTAACGAGTATGCTGGCAATTCTTGAAGGCTTTGAAGACGTTCAAGATGGTATCATTGGTGCATTGTTTAATGACAGAGGCAACATTCTGACACAGCTGCTCTCGGTGAAAAAGTTTAAGATCCAAAGTATGGATATCACAGCGACGTCGAAATCAAATTTGGAATCAAACTAATTCCTTAAACTGGCTGCGGAGATTAAGTCCAACAAAAAGAGTCGGAGTGATATTCTTGAAGAGTTCGGTATATTGAGAATGAAGCCACGTCTCAACCTCTCAACACTTATGTCATCTTTATCATATGCCATGATCAAACTAATTGCTGGTAAAAAAAACGGTAAAAAACACGCCTTTGCGGCGTTTCAAACATACTGATCTGGATTTTGAAAAAGATGTGCAGAAATAATCTAGTAGGCATACGACGCATATAAAACTGATGCCAACTACAAATTACCCAGTCTCAGCTTCTCAACATGCATCATTACCATAATCATCATACCTATCTTGTTTTGGATTCTGAAAAAGATGTGACGGATGTCATCCCAATATTTACCTGAAACCCTCGCGCTACCTCGAGTTATTTAGGGTATATGTAATCATTATTTGTTCGTTTCTAATGTATTTGTTCTTGTTAAAATATTAGGATCTTTTAAGGCTGGCAGTAAATTTATTCCACCATTTTTATATTTATTTAATTGCCATTCTGTCCGCGTTTTATGAAGAATGAATGAATGTGCATTGTTTTATGTATTGTTCGTTGTAAGTTTGGTATGTACATGTATCCATGTAGTTTCTTTATTTATGTAGGTTTCAAGTTAAGATTCTGTTGTAAATAAAGTAAGTTCTCAACTAAAAGCGAAATCGGGCTGTCCTTTTTATTCCTATCTCCCTAAGATCTACAGTCCCTTACGGCCGCAGTTGAAACTAGTGATTCCTGTAGCTTTACATTCCCTACGATGTATTGCTGTGAAATTACAGCCACAGCTGTAGCACTTTTTTGAAACAGCTTGTATGGAACTTCTTTCGTCCGCAATATTCATTACATTTGCTGGTACATACTACCTGTAGTATGATTTTGTTTGCATTTGCAGCTTCATTTATATTGCATGTCCCAATAACGGCATCAATTGTGCCATCATTTGGATATTAAGCGTTGTAAATGTCAACAATTGCGCAATTTTAAAATTTTCGTCTCTTTCCAGCATTTGTTTCCCGGCCATTTATATTAAGAAATGACGTTTCCATTCTGGCCATTGTAGTGCTAAATGATGCCATTACGTAGAACAAATAGTAATTGATTTCAGTAAACTTTGTATTTTAACTTCCCATACCGTGTAATAAGCCAGGATTTATTAAGTAATAATGCACTTGAGCTGTTGTGTAATTTTTTAGTCATGTTCGACAACAACAACTTCTCCACGCGATCTTTTAATTTTGTTAGTGTTTTTTTTTATTTCACTTTTCTTGTTATTGTTTGGAAACGATGAAGAAAAAAACTGAAAACTATAAATTGTTGTTTCGGTTTTCTATATCACTGCAGCAAAGCTAATCACGTCTATACAAAATAATTGACACCATAAAAAATAAATTGATGTAAAATAAAATTTTTGATAGAATTTTTTTTTTTTTTTTTTTTTGACAAACACTCAGGGGATGCCTCTATAAATGCAATGCATTGTGTTAGCGATGGGAAATAAGGGTGTTGGAAGGAGGAAAGAGGGAGTAGTGTTTGTTGACGTTGATCTTGAATTTGGCAATGTCATAGCAGGAAGGGAAAACACTTGCAGGAAGATTATTCCACATACGAACAGTACGGCTGAAGAACGATTTTTCTCTATAGTGCGTCGTCCGGTCAACCGGCCATTTGACAATGAACGGATGAGAGACCCTGGATAGCCGAGTATTCCGGCTAAATGTTCTAACTTCAGGGACCAGACGACGGATATCTTGTGAACAGATACCGTTAAAATATCTATAGAATAGCAATACACAACCCAGATTCCGGCAATGCTGTATATAATTAATATAAACAATTCGTCGAGAATGGTAGAGTTAACGTAATAGAGTAATAGCGTATTACTGGTTTTAGTATTACAATTGTAGATAGTTCATCATCAATTACAGCCCTCATCGACTCCACTTTCCAATGCAGAATCAGCCGAATTTCCAATTTTATTTTCTTTAAAATCTAGGCCACCTAAAACAAATAACTTATGTTATATTTTCAAGATTATGTACATCGACAAATTTTATGTTTGGGGGGACAACCCAAAATTAAATTCCTAACACATACACGAAAATTAATTACCTAAGGATCAACTCAGTGAACTGGACTTGTGAGATCCAATAACTTTCTACCCACTAATATATAAAATATGTTACTCAAACGAATGAACGACTCGAAAAATAATTATTTTTTTGCTTATTTTAATGTCAAAGCTGTCATCATATGTAGTCTTGACGTGATGCGAGGGCTTATGTGTTTCATGTGGTTTTAGGCTTGCGCAAGGACTTTAAATCACTTAACTGTTCTGGTCCATGTAGAAGTCTACTGCTATAAAAAGATACACAACTAAGAGTAACTCACGCTTGTCATGAGTCTTATGGGAGGTCAGTAACTCTTATGCCCTCGCATCTGGCCAATTGACGTATATGATACGAAACTACATTTATGGTTCGCCCCTTTTCTCTGGGGGCCTTACCTCTGACGTTATAAATGCACTCTTAAGGTCAACATGGTTGGTAGCAGTGTCGAGGGCCTGCATTGTTAGAAAGTGCTTAAATAAAACTAGCCGCTAACAGCTCCCTTCCGGTGCCAGGCCACGGACCGGTTGTAATATTTTTGCCTAGTCCGCGTAAGCTGTCAATGCGCGCGATGGTCCTTCCCTTTACTTGCATACTCGTGGAATCTACATAGAAAAACAAATTACAAACAAAACTAACACAAAAACAAAATAACAACAAACACTTAACACGGACAGAAGAGGCAGCTCCGGCGCTGCGAGGACTGGACGACCAGACAGAGTGGGATACACCGCAGACGATCTGGACAGACAACTGGATAAACGCCTAGCGGAGATCTCCCAACTGGCTCTGAAAGGAGCAAAGTAATTCGGCAACAGGCTGTGGATTCACCGGGAATGGATCTGGAAGGTACCGCGTCTATAGACAGATCAGGGAGGTCTCTAGTTTAGACATCTCCAGATCGTCACAAGGCGCAATCACTCAGTCCATACCCATGGATGAAGGGGCCGAACTCGGACAGGTCAGCGGGATCCCTTGTCGCAAACCGTTAGGGAGAGACAGCTCATCAGGAAGCACCGGAGGAATGGCAGGAAATTTGAACAAATGTATGGCTCTACCAAGGACCTCCTGAAGGCTGACTCTCCCGAAATAGTCGGTACAGGACCAGCAGACGCATCCGGGAAATCTCCTGGAGTTAAGGATGCGACTGTTGGCCCTATAAAGGCCGTTAAAAATTATGTTGTTGGAGTTTCTGGTGCTGTCCCCACTAACGGACAAAGCTCCAAAAAAGCCAACAACATCAAGAAATGTGAGTGGTGCGAGAGTACCACGAAAAATCACGAATGGATGGGAGAAGTCATACAGCTCTCAAAGCGGTCTCTCAGCCAATAGGGCGAGGTATGGCAACGAACCTTCCTTAAAAAGCAAGAAGACAAAACCGTCGAGCAGCAGTGGTCGGATAGACCATCGTCAATTTGCTGTCATAGAATTTGTCTGTCTCTCGTTACTTGTGCACGCACATTTTGTCCCTCCGTCGCGTGTTTGTGCTTTCTGTTTACTTTCATACTTACATAAACATATTAAAATAAAATAATAATTTACAAATAAATGAAGCAAATAATAACAAAAAACAATAGGGCAATACACAGTTCGCGAAACAAAATATAAAAAAAAAAAAAATATCTCAACAACCACACACATTGATTACTCCACAACAACAATAACAGTCACCACACAACAGAAAATAACAACACAACACAAGAAGACAACACTAAGTGCTTTTCTATGCCCCCTCGCTGTCTTGCACTTGTGTTCCTCCCTCCTTCGACCCATTCGCATATCACAAATAATTCTGCATTCTTCTTGCCGTTGTTCTGTTAGTGTATATAACATTGAAAACCCAACAAAAATAACAACGGCGGGAGGGTGCAGTGATATTTGTGATTTTGTTTTCACGTTGTCTTGGTTTTTGGTAGTGCTGTGGTAGGTAGATTTCAAATTCACTTTGAGAATATACGCGGACAGAGATCGAACTTTTTTGCGGTATACTCGCACATTAGTTTCCATAGGGCGGATGTCCTCGGACACTTGAGACCCAGGTGTGTGAGGATTCTGATCCAACAGAATGAACAGAGTAGATTTTAATGCACAAAAGACCCAGTGCTGTTTGTTGTCACACAAACGTTCAACTGATCAAACACCGTCATCAATCTCTATGGGTGTATCTTGGGCATCTGTTTGTACCACAACAGGTTGTCCAGAATCGTACACAACCAACACCGGGTACGAACTCACTATTTTCAATAAATTACGAAATTCCTTCTCCTGTTCCTGAGCCAATTCAAATTTCTCCGCATTATGAGTCAATTTACGCAGAGCAGTAGATTCCAGGGATAAGTTAGAAATATACCTACCAAAAAACTTACACAAACCCAACAGACGCATAACATCACCCTTATGCCTAGGTCTCCTCATATTCACAATTGCTTCACGATATTTCCCTTTGGTCCTATTGTGCCATCCTTTATTACATTGCCCATAAACGATATTTCTGATTTCTTATATTGAATCTTTCTAGGATTAAAACGTATTCCATTCGCCCTTCCACGATCCATAACCATCGAGAATATTTGATCATGATCCGCCTCACAGCTGGCCACCCATTAAGGTGAATATTATTCACCCATTGAGTCGGATAGTACCGGAGCAATTATACCTTCGACAACTATTTTCCAATTTTCAGATTTTACCCTATCAATCAAACTTGAAGGTATACGCTTTCTGTAATGCACCGCCGGCCTAGCATTATCCTTAAGTTTCATAGAAAATGTTCCCGGAAATTTCCGCAAAAACATCACTATACGTCCTAACCAGCTCATCCTTCGTTTGTGACACATGCCGAACCAATCGCACATCCATTCGTCTAACCAAACCAAACTCAATGCATGTGGCCAAACAAAGTAAAGGCTCATATGTGTCGTCAAGGAATTCAGCCATCAGTCCAAAACCCAGAATCAACGCAAAAACCAGAATCAATGCACTTCAACATTGCAGTGCCAAAAATCACAATACTTTTACTTTCTTCCTTCCTTTAAATTTCCACATTAATCGAATTGGAATACAATTAACATCGGATACTGTGTCAATTTTAAACGTCACTTCCTCATCAAATATCCGATACACCTTGGTCCACCTCACATGCTTTAGCTTAGACGTATTAGAGCTTATTGTAGACACACAATCTTCATTTAATTGACTTAATATACAGCTATTTCTAAACTATTAAAAGTGTCCCTTACGGCCGCAGTTGAAACAAATGATTCCTGTAGCTTTACATTCTCTACGATGTGTTGATGTGAAGTTACCGCCACAGTTGTAGCACTTTTTTGAAACAGCTTGTTTCAAATATTCATTACATTTGCTGGTTCTCCCTTTAGTATGACTTTTTTTCCATTCGCAGCTTCAATTATCTTGCATGTCTCAATAACGTTATCCAATGGTACATCTATGTTGTTTAAAAGTTTCACTTGCAATGTCTTACCAGCCACACCAACAATAATACGGTCACGAAGCATGCGTCTTTAATATGAAATGCCACACTTACATTTAAACTCACAATGCTGTATTTATTTTCGCAGTTCTGTTTCAAATTCGGTTGGTGTTTTTTTTGCATGATGGAATTAAATTTAAATGCCTTCATTGCACTATGCTTTTAATGTGTAAAATACTCATCAAACCGTTTTAAAACTTCACTAAGTGTGCGCTTTTGAGCGTTTTCCGCACCAGCCACAGGAGTTCCGAATAACGCATCAATTGTGCCATCATTGTTGTAAATGTCATAAAGCGTTGTAAATGTCAATGTTTGTCACCAATCATCAACAATTGCGTAATTTTAACATTTTCCTCTTTTTCCAACAATTGTTTCCCGGCCATATATATTAAGAAATGACGTTTCCACCCAGGCCATTGAAGTGCTAAATCCATTCCATGGCGGCATCCGTTCATCGATAAATGATGCCATTACGTAGAACAAATAGTAATTGATTTCAGTAAACTTTGTATTTTAACTTCCGACACCATGTAATAAGTCAGGATTTATTAAGCACATGTCATGGTCGAATCCGCGGACTGAAAGCACACTCGCTTTCAAGCATACACGCAGCGTTGCCACACCGAATAATTCATATATGCGTTTACACAGTCAACCGCGCGACACTTAGTACACAATTGGTTATGTTTTGTCGAAGCCTAATAAGACTCCCTTAAACGGTTTTTCATTCTTTGGAACATATGTAAAATAGTCCACGCCAACATTTTTGGGGAGCGACTCACATACCAAATCAGCTTTATCCTTTCTCGATAAAACGAGCATTAAACCTATCGAAATCTTTCTAATTGAAAAATTCGTGATTTTCAATATTCTACACATTTCATGGAAACTTACAACTATAAATTGTTGTTTCAGTTTTCTATATTACTGCAGCAAAGCTAATCACATCTTTACAAATGAATTGACACAATAAAAAATAAAATAAAATTTGTGATAGATGTTTTTTTAATGTATATAATTAATATAAACAATTCGTCGAGAATGGTAGAGTTAACGTAATAGAGTAATAGCGTATTACTGGTTTTAGTATTACAATTGTAGATAGTTCATCATCAATTACAGCCCTCATCGACTCCACTTTCCAATGCAGAATCAGCCGAATTTCCAATTTTATTTTCTTTAAAATCTAGGCCACCTAAAACAAATAACTTATGTTATATTTTCAAGATTATGTACATCGACAAATTTTATGTTTGGGGGGACAACCCAAAATTAAATTCCTAACACATACACGAAAATTAATTACCTAAGGATCAACTCAGTGAACTGGACTTGTGAGATCCAATAACTTTCTACCCACTAATATATAAAATATGTTACTCAAACGAATGAACGACTCGAAAAATAATTATTTTTTTGCTTATTTTAATGTCAAAGCTGTCATCATATGTAGTCTTGACGTGATGCGAGGGCTTATGTGTTTCATGTGGTTTTAGGCTTGCCCAAGGACTTTAAATCACTTAACTGTTCTGGTCCATGTAGAAGTCTACTGCTATAAAAAGATACACAACTAAGAGTAACTCACGCTTGTCATGAGTCTTATGGGAGGTCAGTAACTCTTATGCCCTCGCATCTGGCCAATTGACGTATATGATACGAAACTACATTTATGGTTCGCCCCTTTTCTCTGGGGGCCTTACCTCTGACGTTATAAATGCACTCTTAAGGTCAACATGGTTGGTAGCAGTGTCGAGGGCCTGCATTGTTAGAAAGTGCTTAAATAAAACTAGCCGCTAACAGCTCCCTTCCGGTGCCAGGCCACGGACCGGTTGTAATATTTTTGCCTAGTCCGCGTAAGCTGTCAATGCGCCCGATGGTCCTTCCCTTTACTTGCATACTCGTGGAATCTCCATAGAAAAACAAATTACAAACAAAACTAACACAAAAACAAAATAACAACAAACACTTAACACGGACAGAAGAGGCAGCTCCGGCGCTGCGAGGACTGGACGACCAGACAGAGTGGGATACACCGCAGACGATCTGGACAGACAACTGGATAAACGCCTAGCGGAGATCTCCCAACTGGCTCTGAAAGGAGCAAAGTAATTCGGCAACAGGCTGTGGATTCACCGGGAATGGATCTGGAAGGTACCGCGTCTATAGACAGATCAGGGAGGTCTCTAGTTTAGACATCTCCAGATCGTCACAAGGCACAATCACTCAGTCCATACCCATGGATGAAGGGGCCGAACTCGGACAGGTCAGCGGGATCCCTTGTCGCAAACCGTTAGGGAGAGACAGCTCATCAGGAAGCACCGGAGGAATGGCAGGAAATTTGAACAAATGTATGGCTCTACCAAGGACCTCCTGAAGGCTGACTCTCCCGAAATAGTCGGTACAGGACCAGCAGACGCATCCGGGAAATCTCCTGGAGTTAAGGATGCGACTGTTGGCCCTATAAAGGCCGTTAAAAATTATGTTGTTGGAGTTTCTGGTGCTGTCCCCACTAACGGACAAAGCTCCAAAAAAGCCAACAACATCAAGAAATGTGAGTGGTGCGAGAGTACCACGAAAAATCACGAATGGATGGGAGAAGTCATACAGCTCTCAAAGCGGTCTCTCAGCCAATAGGGCGAGGTATGGCAACGAACCTTCCTTAAAAAGCAAGAAGACAAAACCGTCGAGCAGCAGTGGTCGGATAGACCATCGTCAATTTGCTGTCATAGAATTTGTCTGTCTCTCGTTACTTGTGCACGCACATTTTGTCCCTCCGTCGCGTGTTTGTGCTTTCTGTTTACTTTCATACTTACATAAACATATTAAAATAAAATAATAATTTACAAATAAATGAAGCAAATAATAACAAAAAACAATAGGGCAATACACAGTTCGCGAAACAAAATATAAAAAAAAAAAATATCTCAACAACCACACACATTGATTACTCCACAACAACAATAACAGTCACCACACAACAGAAAATAACAACACAACACAAGAAGACAACACTAAGTGCTTTTCTATGCCCCCTCGCTGTCTTGCACTTGTGTTCCTCCCTCCTTCGACCCATTCGCATATCACAAATAATTCTGCATTCTTCTTGCCGTTGTTCTGTTAGTGTATATAACATTGAAAACCCAACAAATAACAAATAACAACGGCGGGAGGGTGCAGTGATATTTGTGATTTTGTTTTCACGTTGTCTTGGTTTTTGGTAGTGCTGTGGTAGGTAGATTTCAAATTCACTTTGAGAATATACGCGGACAGAGATCGAACTTTTTTGCGGTATACTCGCACATTAGTTTCCATAGGGCGGATGTCCTCGGACACTTGAGACCCAGGTGTGTGAGGATTCTGATCCAACAGAATGAACAGAGTAGATTTTAATGCACAAAAGACCCAGTGCTGTTTGTTGTCACACAAACGTTCAACTGATCAAACACCGTCATCAATCTCTATGGGTGTATCTTGGGCATCTGTTTGTACCACAACAGGTTGTTCAGAATCGTACACAACCAACACCGGGTACGAACTCACTATTCTCAATAAATTACGAAATTCCTTCTCCTGTTCCTGAGCCAATTCAAATTTCTCCGCATTATGAGTCAATTTACGCAGAGCAGTAGATTCCAGGGATAAGTTAGAAATATACCTACCAAAAAACTTACACAAACCCAACAGACGCATAACATCACCCTTATGCCTAGGTCTCCTCATATTCGCAATTGCTTCACGATATTTCCCTTTGGTCCTATTGTGCCATCCTTTATTACATTGCCCATAAACGATATTTCTGATTTCTTATATTGAATCTTTCTAGGATTAAAACGTATTCCATTCGCCCTTCCACGATCCATAACCATCGAGAATATTTGATCATGATCCGCCTCACATTAAGGTGAATATTATTCACCCATTGAGTCGGATAGTACCGGAGCAATTATACCTTCGACAACTATTTTCCAATTTTCAGATTTTACCCTATCAATCAAACTTGAAGGTATACGCTTTCTGTAATGCACCGCCGGCCTAGCATTATCCTTAAGTTTCATAGAAAATGTTCCCGGAAATTTCCGCAAAAACATCACTATACGTCCTAACCAGCTCATCCTTCGTTTGTGACACATGCCGAACCAATCGCACATCCATTCGTCTAACCAAACCAAACTCAATGCATGTGGCCAAACAAAGTAAAGGCTCATATGTGTCGTCAAGGAATTCAGCCATCAGTCCAAAACCCAGAATCAACGCAAAAACCAGAATCAATGCACTTCAACATTGCAGTGCCAAAAATCACAATACTTTTACTTTCTTCCTTCCTTTAAATTTCCACATTAATCGAATTGGAATACAATTAACATCGGATACTGTGTCAATTTTAAACGTCACTTCCTCATCAAATATCCGATACACCTTGGTCCACCTCACATGCTTTAGCTTAGACCTATTAGAGCTTATTGTAGACACACAATCTTCATTTAATTGACTTAATATACAGCTATTTCTAAACTATTAAAAGTGTCCCTTACGGCCGCAGTTGAAACAAATGATTCCTGTAGCTTTACATTCTCTACGATGTGTTGATGTGAAGTTACCGCCACAGTTGTAGCACTTTTTTGAAACAGCTTGTTTCAAATATTCATTACATTTGCTGGTTCTCCCTTTAGTATGACTTTGTTTCCATTCGCAGCTTCAATTATCTTGCATGTCTCAATAACGTTATCCAATGGTACATCTATGTTGTTTAAAAGTTTCACTTGCAATGTCTTACCAGCCACACCAACAATAATACGGTCACGAAGCATGCGTCTTTAATATGAAATGCCACACTTACATTTAAACTCACAATGCTGTATTTATTTTCGCAGTTCTGTTTCAAATTCGGTTGGTGTTTTTTTTGCATGATGGAATTAAATTTAAATGCCTTCATTGCACTATGCATTTAATGTGTAAAATACTCATCAAACCGTTTTAAAACTTCACTAAGTGTGCGCTTTTGAGCGTTTTCCGCACCAGCCACAGGAGTTCCGAATAACGCATCAATTGTGCCATCATTGTTGTAAATGTCATAAAGCGTTGTAAATGTCAATGTTTGTCACCAATCATCAACAATTGCGTAATTTTAACATTTTCCTCTTTTTCCAACAATTGTTTCCCGGCCATATATATTAAGAAATGACGTTTCCACCCAGGCCATTGAAGTGCTAAATCCATTCCATGGCGGCATCCGTTCATCGATAAATGATGCCATTACGTAGAACAAATAGTAATTGATTTCAGTAAACTTTGTATTTTAACTTCCGACACCATGTAATAAGTCAGGATTTATTAAGCACATGTCATGGTCGAATCCGCGGACTGAAAGCACACTCGCTTTCAAGCATACACGCAGCGTTGCCACACCGAATAATTCATATATGCGTTTACACAGTCAACCGCGCGACACTTAGTACACAATTGGTTATGTTTTGTCGAAGCCTAATAAGACTCCCTTAAACGGTTTTTCATTCTTTGGAACATATGTAAAATAGTCCACGCCAACATTTTTGGGGAGCGACTCACATACCAAATCAGCTTTATCCTTTCTCGATAAAACGAGCATTAAACCTATCGAAATCTTTCTAATTGAAAAATTCGTGATTTTCAATATTCTACACATTTCATGGAAACTTACAACTATAAATTGTTGTTTCAGTTTTCTATATTACTGCAGCAAAGCTAATCACATCTTTACAAATGAATTGACACAATAAAAAATAAAATAAAATTTGTGATAGATGTTTTTTTAATGTATATAATTAATATAAACAATCCGTCGAGAATGGTAGTGTTAACCTAATAGACTAATAGCATATTACCGGTTTTAGTATTAAAATTGTAAATAGTTCACCATCAATTACAGCATTCATCTCTTTTACAGCCATCAGAATGTTACGTCATCGACTCCACTTTCCAAAGCAATTTTATTTTCTTTAAAATCTAGGCCACCTAAAACAAATAATTTATGTTGTATTTTCAAGATTATGTATATCGAAAAATTTTATGTTTGTGGGGACAACCCAAAATTAAATTCCTTACACATACAGGAAAATTAATTACCTAAGGATCAACTCACAGTGAACCTGGCTTGTGAGATCCAAAAACGTTCTATCAATTAATATATATACGAATGAACGACTCGAAAAATAATTATTTTTTTGGAGTATTTTAATGACAAAGCTGTCATCAGACGACATGTTTTTCACATATGTACTCTTGACGTGATGCGAGGGCTTATGTGTTTCTTGTGGTTTTAGGCTTGCGTAAGGACTTTAAATCTCTGAACTTTTCTGGTCCATGTAAAAGTCTACTGCTATAAAAATATACACGACTAAGAGTTACTCACGCTTGTCATGAGTCTTATGGGAGGTCAGTAACTTTTATGCCCTCGCATCTGGCCAATTGACGTATATGATACGAAACTACTTTTATGGTTCGCCCCTTTTCTCTGGGGGCCTTATCTCTGGTAGTGACATTATAAATGCACTCTTAAGGTCAACATGGTTGGTAGCAGTGTCGAGGGCCTGCATTGTTAGAAAGTGCTTAAATAAAACTAGCCGCTAACAGCTCCCTTCCGGTGCCAGGCCACGGACCGGTTGTAATATTTTTGCCTAGTCCGCGTAAGCTGTCAATGCGCGCTATGGTCCTTCCCTTTGCATGCATACTCGTGGAATCTCCATAGAAAAACAAATTAAAAATTATGTTGTTGGAGTTTCTGGTGCTGTCCCCACTCCGGATCGGATAACGGACCCAGCTCCAAAAAAGCCAACAACATCAAGGAATGTGAGTGGTGCGAGAGTACCACGAATAATCACAAAGGGAGGGTAGAAGTAAGACAGCTCTCAAAGCGGTCTCTCAGCCAAGAGGGCGAGGTCTGGCAACGAACCTTCCTTAAAAAGCAAGAAGACAAAACAGTCGAGCAACAGCACAACAAAAACAATATCCAGAACCATCGCAACAATAACAACAACCACGTCGCACACGCATCAACACAAGAAGACAACACTAAAGGCTTTTCTATGCCCCCTCGCTGTCTTGCACATATGTTTCTCCCTCCTTCGACCCATTCGCATATCACAAATAATTCTGCATTCTTCATGCCGTTGTTCTGTTAGTGGATATAACACTGAAAAACTAACAAAAATAACAGCGGCGGGAGGGGTGCAGTGTTATTTGTGATTTTGTTTTGATGTTGTCTTGTTTCTTGGTAGTGCTGTGGTAGATAGGTTTCAAATTCACTTTGAGAATATACGCGGGCTGAGATCGAACTTTTTTGCGGTATACTCGCACATTAGTTTCCATAGGGCGGATGTCCTCGCACAGGTGTGTGAGGATTCTGATCCAAAGGATTTTCACATTTCTGGTTATTACACTCTATCCTCTTTTTTTCTCACAGAGGTCTTGAGGTATACATATGTAATGGGGTTTCGTTCCAGAGACTGCAACATTTGGAATCACAAGATCCAGAATTTAACTTCCTTTTGGTTAAGTTCAAGATTGGATAGCACACCTTACATTTCGGGTTTCTTTACAGAAGTCCAAACCAGGAAAGGGAGGCCACCCTAAATGGCTTCGACGCCCTTTCTGACTCGATTTCAAACATTTTAGAATATTATCCGGATAGTGAAATTGGAGTTGCTGGGGATTTCTATGTCCATAATAATTTGTTGGCTTTCCCCTTTCGAGCCCTACATCTCCGGATGGTCAATACGCTGAACTATTTGCCGCGCATAATGACTTGGCGCAATTAGTGAATGCACCGACACACATTGCGTATGTTAAAGGGCAACTACAAAATATTCTTCACCCTTTCTTAACCTCACACCCTGAAAAGTACGAAGTTAACATTCTTGCACCTCTTGGTAACTCGGATCACTGTACTATTTCAGCATACTTTTCGTTCTCCGATCTTCGAGCCACTTCAAAACCAGTCACGAAGCGGACATTGTACATATACGAAAAGGCACGTTCGGCCGAGCTCAACAACTTCTATCAGCACTTTAATTGGAAATTATGTTTCCTAGACAACAATGTCGATGCTGCTGCTGAAATGGTCGAGAAAATCATTCTTCTTGGCATAAACACATTTATTCCCTCAAAGACTACTTCGATTAAACCTTCAAAGAACTGTTGGTTTAATCAGACATGCAGGGAAGCTGTCAGATCCAAAGAGGAAGCATTCAGAAAATGGCGTTTAAACAAAAATGTCACTACTGAACTAATACGCAAGCATCGTGTCCCAGAGTACTTAGGCGCGGAAAACTTCTTTACGTACAGCGTCTTCGTGCAAAAGTTCTTTCTTCTCCCAGGGGAAGTAAGAGCTTTTGGTCATTCGTAAAAAGGGTAAGGGACAATTCTTCATTTTCTATCCCAACTCTCGTTAACGATGACCAGATATTCACTGACCCGGTTGACAAAGCTAACCTTCTGGCTGAAATGTTTGCAAAGAGTTCATCTTTGCCAGAGAGCAGTCAAACACTCCCCGTGATCGGAAACGTATCTAGTTCGATGCGCCAGATATTTTTTCGAACACGTGGTGTAAAAAGGGTTCTTGCAGATCTTAACGTAAATAAAACTCCGGGCCCGGATGGTATTTCAGCATTTGTCCTATGTAAGTGCTCTTCGACGCATTGGAAAGTTGCCAATGTTCAGCCGATTCCCAAG
Organism: Hydrotaea cyrtoneurina; assembly: GCA_958296145.1. Classification (NCBI taxonomy): domain Eukaryota; kingdom Metazoa; phylum Arthropoda; class Insecta; order Diptera; family Muscidae; genus Hydrotaea; species Hydrotaea cyrtoneurina. The sequence continues at coordinate 58,916,536 of OY282512.1, read as the reverse complement.
AAAGGGAAAATATGTTCTGCGCTCTCGAAGGTAATGGAGAGTATGGTTAATCACCATCTTGTGAGGTATCTAGAGTCGAACGGTCTTCTAAATGATCGACAGTATGGCTTCCGTAGAAATCGATATACTGGAGACCTGATGGCGTTCCTTACGGAGCGATGGAGTCGATCCATTCACCGCCTTGGTGAGAGCAAAGTCGTGGCTCTGGATATTTCTAAGGCGTTCGATAGGGTCTAGCACGGAGCACTCATATCAAAACTTATTGCATTTGGTGTCGGTAATATCTTCTCTCGATTCATATCAAGTTTTCTCAGGGATCGCTCTATACGAGTAGTTATAGATGGGGTCTCATCCAACGAGCATAGGTTGACCGCAGGAGTGCCACAAGGCTCTGTCCTCTCTCCCTCTCTATTTCTTATTTTCATTGACGACCTGTTGGGTCAGACTGTGAACCCGATCTACTCCTTTGCGGATGACAGTAACCTATGTCATTCATACTCATTTGATCATCGGCCAGGTCCTCTGGAGGTCGAGGACAAAAGGCGAATGATGAATGACTCACTTAAACGCGATTTGGCGACGATTTGTGAGTGGGGCCAAATGAATAGAGTAGATTTTAATGCACAAAAGACCCAGTGCTGTTTGTTGTCACACAAACGTTCACCAGATCCAGCATCGTCGTCAATTTCTATGGGTGGTGTGGATATCGACGAATCAGACACTCTTGATGTTCTGGGCATGAAGATACAGGGTGATGCTCGCTGGGCTAGCCATATATTCGAAGTGTCGAAAGAAGCATTCAAGTGTTTAGGCTTTTTAAAGCGGTGTAAGAAATACTTCACCCCATCTGACCTCGTAAATATTTACACCACATACATCCGGCCTAAAATGGAATGCAACTCCCATATATGGGCAGGAGCTCCATTGACATCTTTGAAGCTTCTGGACCGTGTACAGAGGAGAGCGGTGGTGATGATAGGGGATGGTAGGGTATCCAACTCTATTGTCTCCCTACAGCATCGCCGGAATATGGGTTGTGTATCGCTATTCTATAGATATTTTAATGGTATCTGTTCACAAGATATCCTCGGCTATACTCGGCTATCCAGGGTCTCTCATCCGTTCATTGTCAAATGGCCGGTTGATCGGACGACGCACTATAGAGAAAATTCTTTCTTCAGCCGGACTGTTCGTTTGTGGAATAATCTTCCTGCAAGTGTTTTTCCTGCCTGCTACCAAATTCAGGGCCAACGTCAACAAACACTACTCCCTTTTCCCCCACTCCCATACCCTTTCTGCCTATCGCTAACACAGTGCATTGCATTTATAGGGGCATCCCCTGAGTGTTAGTAAAAAAAAATAATAGTTTTGGTTATCGGTTCTCTGAGTTTTTGGTTTTAGTCATGTTTGACAACAACATCTTCTCCGCGCGATCTTCTAATTTTGTTAGTGTTTTTTTTTATTTCACTTTTCTTGTTATTGTTTGGAAACAATGAAGAAAAAACTTTCAACTATAAATTGTTGTTTCGGTTTTCTATATTACTGCAGCAAAGCTAATCACATCTTTACAAATGAATTGACATCATAAAAAATAAATAAAAATAAAATAAAATTTGTGATAGATGTTTTTTTAATGTATATAATTAATATATACAATCCGTCGAGAATGGTAGTGTTAACCTAATAGACTAATAGCATATTACTGGTTTTAGTATTAAATAGTTCATCATCAATTACAGCATTCATCGCTTTTACAGCCGTCGGAATTTTACTTCATCGACTCCACTTTCCAATGCAATTTTATTTTCTTTAAAATCTAGGCCACCTAAAACAAATAATTTATGTTGTATTTTCAAGATTATGTACATCGAAAAATTTTATGTTTGGGGGTACAACCCAAAATTAAATTCCTTACACATACACGAAAATTAATTACCTAAGGATCAACTCACAGTGAACTGGGCTTGTGAGATCCAAAAACGTTCTATCAACTAATATATAAACGAATGAACGACTCGAAAAATAATTATTTTTTTGGAGTATTTTAATGACAAAGCTGTCATCAGACGACATGTTTTTCACATATGTACTCTTGGCGTGATGCGAGGGCTTATGTGTTTTTTGTGGTTTTAGGCTTGCGCAAAGACTTTAAATCACTTAACCCTTCTGATCCATGTAGAAGTCTACTGCTATAAAAAGATACACGACTAAGAGTTACTCACGCTTGTAATGAGTCTTATGGGGGGTCAGTTAATCTTATGTTCTTGTTCTGTTAGTGGATATAACACTGAAAAACTAACAAAAATAACAGCAACGGGAGGGGTGCAGTGTTATTTGTGATTTTGTTTTGATGTTGTCTTGTTTTTTGGTAGTGCTATGGTAGATAGGTTTCAAATTCACTTTGAGAATATACGCGGGCTGAAATCTAACTTTTTTGCGGTATACTCGCACATTAGTTTCCATAGGGCGGATGTCCTCGCACACCTGAGACCCAGGTGTGTGAGGATTCTGATCCAAAGGATTTTCACATTTCTGGCTATCACACTGTATCCTCTTTTTTTCTCACAGAGGTCTTGAGGTATACGTATGTAATGGGGAAGGAATGTGAGTGGTGCGAGAGTACCACGAACAATTACGAAGGGAGGGGAGTGTAGGGAGTTTGACTTATCGTAGTTACCATGCCGTCTGCATGTAACTAAATACTCACACCTTGTTGAGTATTTGTCCACACGCGCTGTAGCTGGCAGGCATGTATTAGGATTAGCCAGCAATTTCCCATAGTAGAATTAGTATTTATGTATTAAGATACTTTTAGGTAGTTTTAAGTAACTCAAGTTTTTGACAGATAATAAATAAACGTGGAATAGTAAAGTAAAAGCGGCTATTGAAAAGAATACTAAAGTGATTTTATTTAATTACATGGCGATCCTGCCAGGAGCTAAGAAATACAGTGCAAATTAGAAAATACAGTTCCTCGATATTATACTAGGACACCATCAAAAAAAAAAATGTTAATTTTATTTTATGAAAATAACAAACTCAAAATAAAAAAAAATAAAATTTAGCAAATACAGTGCCTCGATATTATACTCGGACACCATCAAAAATGGAGAATATTCATTATATTTTATGAAAATAACAAAATCAAAATAAAAAAAAAAAAAATAATAAAAAAAAATTTAGCAAATATAGTGCCTCGATATTATACTCGGACACCATCAAAAATGGAGAATATTCATTATATTTCATGAAAATAACAAACGCAAAATAAAAAATTTAATTGAAATTATTTTGCTAAAAAAAAAAAAAAAAACCGCACAAACAAAACCAAACCGATGAAGAAGAAAAATTATCCATTTCCTTCGTTTGGCATCATTGTAAAAATATGATTTTAAAATTTAAATACATTTGAATTTAAGAAATCAATAAAAACATCAATATCAGCAAACAGTAGCAGCAATTAAATTCAGCCGAAAGCAACAAACTACAAGAACAAATACATCATAGAAGTGCATAAATAAACCATCAGCAATAACTCCAGCAAACATCAGCAGAAATCAAACTCAGTCGCTCATCAACTAAAGGCAAGCAACAGGTGTTTCATTTAATCAAATCAATAATTTCAAATAAGTGTAATAATCATTATATATTATTATCATTATATTATCATAATAACAAAAAAAAAAAATATGTTAACATACATTCTAAAAATTATAATTATAAACTTTTAAAACACTCATAGTTTTAAAATGACTTTGTTATCCTAAATATATTCCTATTAATTTAATTAACATACATTCTAAAAATTATAATTATAAACTTTTAAAACCCTCACAGTTTTAAAATGACTTTGTTTTCCTAAATATACTCCTATTAATTTAATTAATTCGTTAACTGAAAATTTTCTTTATGGGGGCAACCGAGTCCAAGTTGGAAAAACCAAACGCAAATGTGATAACGAACGTTGAATTAATAGATCACACTGCGAAACTTGACTCATTATGGTTCCTTATTTTGTGCCTGACACTTATAAGCGGAGCTAATCTGCTGCTCAAGATTTACTTAATGCACAAACGGTCATTACGTAAAAGGTACGCGAGTAGGAACGACAATCTTGATAAAATTTAAACAAATTATGAGAATTTAGGTTTGTTTAATTATTTTGTTTTTGTTTTTTTTTTTAAGAAAGTTTTGTGGTAACTAAATTGTTTAATTTGATTGGATAGGAGAATTTTGTATGGACTGGCAGCAGATTGTAGTGAAATTGAGATTGTTGAAGGAATACTTTGATAGGTCCTACAAGTGTTTGAACACTGATAGGCCCACTAAGGACGAAACGGTAGATAAACACGTGAGTGTATTATTTGACAGTTTCGAACAAATTCGAGTATTAATTAACGTAAATTACCCTCAACTCACACCTTCTCATAAGGCAGCTGCCGAAGGCTTCTTTGCAGACGTTCGGGGTAAACTCGCCAACGTATTGTCACGAAGGGGCTTCGACGTAAAACTACCGGATACCCTACACGAGAAGTTAGTATATAAAACGGAAGGACAAGGTATTGAAGGTTTGGATTTGCCTCAGGCGGAGACTAAAAATTCCCTTGAAGCTTCCACGATGACTCAATCAGTGACACAATTTCTCGGCTTGGCCTCAAAGCTACTTCCTGACTTTGATGGCAGACCCGAGAATCTACAAAGTTTCGTTGACGCGATCGGTATAGTGGATTCCATTAAGGAAACCTATGAGGTATTGACAGTTAACTTAGTGAAAACTAAATTGAAAGGTACTGCTAGAAACTTAATAAACTCCGAGACGACACTGGCGGAGATAGTTTCTAAATTGAAAGGTTCGGTGAAAGGAGAGTCGGTCAGTGTACTTTCAGCAAAGCTGATGAACATAAGGCAATCTGGCAAAAATGCTAATGCTTATGTGAAGGAAGTTGAAGACCTGACTAAGGCACTGGAGAGTGCCTATATTTCGGATGGATTACCGGCGGAAGTTGCGGGCAAGTATTCAACTCAGCAGGCGGTGAGAGCGGTTGCTAAAAACGCCAATAATTATTATAATGAGAGAGTAAAACTGATCATCGAATCGGGTCAGTTTGCTAACATGAACGAATTGGTTTCCAAATTTATAAGCAGTTGTACCGAAGCATCCAGTCAACCTAACTCTGTCATGTTTTATGGCTCCAATAGACGTAGTAATAATAGATATCGCGGTAATAGCCGTGGTAACGGACGCGGTCGTAGTAATAGAAGTAACGACAATAGGCGTTATAATAACAATAACGGTTATCGTAATGGCAGCGGTGGTAACAAAGGCAATAGAGGTCGTAACAACAACTCCAATAGTACCTGGAGTGGTAATAGATATATTCGTCTGGTAACCGAGGACAGGTCGGGAAACGGACAACATCCTCTGCATGTGCAATAGATAGTAAAGTATATAACCTAAATTTGGGTCTCTATAGTTATCTGAGTAGCAGATCTTCATTAAATGGAGGGATAACGACGTTCTTGATTGATACAGGAGAGGACATTTCAGTTGTTAAACTCGCTAAAGTTCTGAACGAACAAATGGATATAAGTATCACTAAGAAACTTAGTGGCGTAGGTCAAGGATTAATGACTACCTTAGGTAAAGTCAATGCTGACTTGATGATTGAGGACATTCTCATAGGGCATGAATTCCATGTCGTCGAGGATGACTTTCCAATTCCCTCCGATGGAATTATTGGTCTACATTTTCTGAGAAAATACAATTGTATTTTGGATTATCAGGGAGACCAGGATTTAATTATCCTGAGACAGTATGATTTTCCTGAGGATATTGGTATTCCACTAATGAACGCACCAAGTGTCGATTCATTATCTCTACCCGCTCGATCGGAAGTTATACGACTCGTCAATATCCAATCCACAGAAAATGAAGTATTGATACCGCATCAAATGTTGATGAATGGTGTCTATATTGCGAACACGATAACATCGATGTCTAAACCTTTTGTTAAAATTATTAACACAACGGACAATAATTTAATTATCCATAATAAAATAATTAAAATACACACTGAGAGTCTTAACGACTACAATATTGTCCAACAGAGCAATGACAACCATGCCGACAGGGAGAAATTGAAAAGACTTACCAAAAATTTCCCTACGTTTGTCGATGGAAGGTTGAGAAAGTTGTGCTCTGAATTCATAGACATTTTCGCTTTGGAATCTGAGAAGATAAGCGTCAATAATTTCTATAAGCAAAGGCTTGTATTGAACGATAAACAACCCATATATATAAGAAACTATAGAATCCCACACTCTCACAAGGACGAGGTAAATAGACAGGTGAATAAATTAATAGATGATGACATAATTGAACCATCAGTTTCCGACTATAACAGTCCAATTTTACTTGTCCCGAAAAAGCACTACCAGGAACGACGCAGAAACGGTGGAAACTGGTCGTTGATTATAGAGGGATAAATAAGAAACTAGTAGCTGACAAATATCCACTCCCTCGTATAGATTATATCTTGGATCAACTAGGTAGGGCGAAATTTTTTTCATGTTTGGATTTAATGTCAGGATTTCACCAAATAGAACTGGAAGATGATTCCAGGAATATGACATCGTTTTCCACGGAGAAGGGTTCTTTCCGGTTTAAAAGATTACCATATGGTATAAAAATAGCTCCGAATTCATTTCAAAGGATGATGGCACTGGCTTTTTCAGGGCTAAAACCAGCCCAAGCTTTCGTGTATATGGACGATTTAGTCGTCATTGGTTGCTCCAGCGACCACATGTTACAAAACTTGAGGGATGTATTTTCGATGTGTCGGAAGTATAATCTCAAGTTACACCCGGATAAATGTACATTTTTTTGTCGTGAGGTGACATTTTTAGGACATAAATGTACGGACAAAGGAATTTTGCCGGATGATAGTAAATTTTCTATAATTGAGGAGAACCCAGTAACGAAGAATGGTGATGAATCTAAACGCTTCGTTGCATTTTGCAACTATTATAGAAGATTCATACGGAATTTTGCGGATTCATCAAGGCATCTGACTAAATTATCTAGGAAGAATGTTCCTTTTGAGTGGACTGAGGAATGCCAGAGATCTTTCGAATATCTCAAGAGTCAACTATTGAGTCCGAACATTTTACAATATCCTGATTTCGATATAGAATTTTGTATTACTACCGATGCAAGTAAACACAAGCGTTTTAAGCGCAGTTTTAAGCCAGGAATATGACGGTATTCAGTTACCAGTGGCTTACGCATCGAGACAGTTTACTCAGGGTGAGAGCAATAAATCCACAATTGAACAGGAACTAGCAGCCATTCATTGGGCTATCCAATATTTTAGGCCATATATTTATGGTAAGAAATTTTTGATCGGGAGTGATCACAGACCACTAACTTATTTGTTTTCAATGAAAAACCCTTCATCCAAATTAACGCGTATGAGACTCGACTTGGAGGAGTATGACTTTGCGATTGAGTATATCAGGGGAAAAGAAAACTACGCGGCGGATGCGCTGTCGCGAATCGAGTTCTCCCACCAGACTGCAGTCACGGAAAGGTCGTGAGAAATTGGACGATAAGGTTACAGTGACGGAATCAGTGACATCAGATGATGTCAGGGTATATGAGGCCATTAATGCCTCAGAGTACAATAAAATGCCACGATTATACACTTCCACGGATAATTTTTTTATCCGAAGAGGAAAAAATACTATTTATAGTGGCAAGTTGAAAGACCATGTTATTAATGGAATTATCGATTTAGATCGATTTCTTCCACAGCTTGAAAAAGTAGCACATAAAATGAGTCTCTCAACCATACAATTATCATTAAAGGATAATTTGTTCAATAATGTGCACAGTGAAAAATTTAAAGAAACCGGAAACAAGACCCTTAAGGGCCTGAGAATTGTACTCGTACCCGCATTATTAAAGATTGATTCCACTTCCGATAGGGCCAAGATCATACGGAAGTATCACGATGATCCAATTTGGGGTGGACACTAGGGCGTACCTCAAAAAAAAAGTTCGCCGTACACCTTCGAATATGAAGTATTATTGAAAGGTAGTTTCAAACAACATTTTTTTATTTTTTTTATGCCGAACGTAGGGGTCGCGCTTTTACATTTTTCTATATAACTTCTGCATTTATAAACGGATTTTAAAGTGTGATACATCGATGTTTTTGTCTCGACGAGGCCGATTTTTGTCTTTGAAGTCATTGAGCTCAAGCACCCCCTTGTGGTACTTACCCATCATATCTCAGTTGCTACTACCCTAATGTACCACTCTAATATCAGAAAATTAAAGCTCGCATAAAATCATGAAACCCTTCCTAAGGAAGTATGTCGATTTTCCCAGCAGAAAAAGTGTTAAACTAGTTTTTTTCTTATTTTACCGAGAGCATTGCATGTATTTATAAGTTGTTCTTTGTATCTTCGATGTTTACAGTCGGTTGTCAAAGTGTAATACATATATTGGTGTTTTTGGCACATGCGTTGCTCATCGATGACCGCCATAGCTGATTCATGCACAACATGAGCAAAACTACTTTGTCACATTGTTTCCCTATTGCAAATCGTTTTACCTGTGAAGTAACGGTCTATATTTTATTGTAACAATAGAAGAAATTAGTTCAGTAATAAGGCGTTGGTAGCTCAACAAAGCATTATTAAATATTTCAATTTCCATTATACAACGGTAAAAAAACTAAAAAAATGTCTTTTACGATCAGTGCATTAAACAACACTATGTTACCGACTAAGTACGATGTTATTAATTATTTCTTGTATCTGCGGCATAACACTAATCCCAATAGAAAATTGAGTGCTTTTAAACAAGAAGCTTTCAGAAGCATTACCCTTTTATGGGAGCGGGCAGGCATTCCAATTATATCGGTATCAGGTGTTCGTAAACGGTTGGATAAACTTCTAGACGATTACTATAAATTGGTTAAAAGTCCATTGAAATGCAATGTAAATGAGTGGAATAAATTGTTCTCAATTTCGCGTTGTAAGTGTGGCATAGAAAGAAATGTTCCATGCAGTTGCACCGCATCTGATAAAATCCCAGACGATGCGAAAGACTTTTTCATCGATCAATGGGGTCCACGGCTGATGACTTTGGATAATGTTTATCATATGATGGTATTGAGAAAACTGGCTCAGTTCGTTGTGAAAGTGTATGCACCATTCTGGTTTCTTGTAAAAAGCCAACCACTGGCAATTCACGGAAGTCGGAATGTTTTCCTTTATATATGTTGGATTCGTCAGTTGCCAAAAGATATTCAAGAGGTCATCCATCCGTTCATTGAAAATAACGGATATTTTTTTCATCCTGAAAATATTTTGTTATCGATGATAACAGACCCAGATCCACTAGTGCGTTCAGATGCCTATGATAAGATTTTATCAGCCCGCAATGAAGCCACGGGAAGCATTCGACAAATGTTCGGTCCACCAGTTCATAATTTTATCAATTTTGATAGTGACTCATATTTCAATATGATCGATTGGAAACAATTTGAATTGACTGAGCCGCCATGCTTGCAGTTTTTTTTCGCAAGAACAGTTAGAAGCATTCCAATTTTCAGAAGAAATTATCGATTTACCAGGTTAGCAGAAGAAAAACTTAATTTGATTGCTTTCTTTGCTGAACTCATTTATTTTCACAGATTATCCATGCCATTCTCAAAACACCGAGCGTTTTGTTCATGTTGTGCATGAATCAGCTATGGCGGTCACCGATGAGCAACGCATGGGCCACATCTTTTCTAAACTTTAGAGCCGCCAAAAATACACCCAACTTGAATCGCGTCGAAATATGGTTGATTAAAATTTTAATTGTACCTTAATTTTTATATTTATTGTTCTAAGAATTGAAATATGATGCGTAAATAGTAGAAGGGGGTTGTTGAGGTCAACGACTTTAAAAACTGAAAACCTGGTATCTGCGGGACACTTTGACAACCGACTGTAAACATCGAAGATACAAAGAACAACTTATAAATACATGCAATGCTCTCGGTAAAATAAGAAAAAAACTAGTTTAATACTTTTTCTGCTGGGAAAATCGACATACTTCCTTAGGAAGAGTTTCATGATTTTATGCGAGCTTTAATTTTCTGATATTAGAGTGGTACATTAGGGTAGTAGCAACTGAGATATGATGGGTAAGTACCACAAGGGGGTGCTTGAGCTCAATGACTCAAAAACAAAAAAATCGGCCTCGTCGAGACAAAAACATCGATGTATCACACTTTAAAATCCGTTTATAAATGCAGAAGTTATATAGAAAAATGTAAAAGCGCGACCCCTACGTTCGGCATAAAAAAATAAAAATTTTTTTTTTGAAACTACCTTTCAATAATACTTCATATTCGAAGGTGTACGGCGAACTTTTTTTTTTTACTTGTAACCTGGTACGCTCTAGTGGACACCCTGGAACGACCCGTTTATTAAGAAAAATCCGCCAAAGATACCATTGGAAGAATATGACAAGGGATATTTCTCGGTACGTGAGAAGCTGCGATCAGTGCCAGAGGAGTAAATCAGGGGTCAAGGGCAAGGAACCCTTTGTTATAACTCCGACTCCGACAAAGGCATTTGATATCGTGATAGTTGACACAATCGGACCGTTACCCAGGTCCGAAGCTGGAAGCGAATACGCAGTCACGATAATGTGTGATTTGACGAAGTATTTGATTACAATACCCATCAGAGACAAATCTGCTAAATCCGTAGCAAGAGCTATTATGGAAGGATTTGTTTTGATATATGGACCGATGACCAAAGTGGTTACGGACATGGGTACCGAATACATGAACCAGGTGTTAGTAGAACTTTGTGCATTATTGAAAATAGAGAAATTAAACTCCACACCATACCACCACGAAACCGTTGGTACTGTTGAACGTTCACATAGAACGTGTAATGAATATTTAAGAACTTACATATCATCAGACAGGTCTGACTGGGACGTATGGATAAAATTTTTCGTATATTGCTATAATACTACACCTTCTACCACATTGCCCATTTGAACTTGTCTTTGGCAAAATCCCACCAACATTAGACTTTATAGACGATAAGGCTATAGAACCTCTCTATAATGTAGAATCATACCGAAGCGAAGTTAAATTTAGACTTCAGGTAGCTCAGCGACGAGCAGCGAGCATGCTGGAGAACGCTAAATTTAAAAGACAGGAGAATTCTAAAGGTTTTCCAAACAAGTAGATGTAAATATAGGTGATTTAGTTTTAGTCCGCGATGAAGCTGGACATAAATTAGATAAACTCTATAAGGGTCCATTTAGAGTAGAGGAAATAGATAATAGGAATAATATATTAATAAGGGATATGAATAATAAATCCATGCGGATACATAGAAATAGGTTAAAAATATATAAGCATGATTGAATAGGAAAAGGAAAACAAAGTAGTTTAATTAAACCTTATATTATAAATACAAATGTAATTAATTAATTTGTTATAAAACCATTAGTTTGTAATTAAAATTTTAAGTAAATGGGGAAGGGAAGAACTCCCCTTAAATACAAATATTTTAATCTTAAATAAATTTAGAGAATACATTTAAAGAATGATCAACTTAGGGTTGATCACTCTTTTCTAGAAAAGGTTGGTGTAGTGTGTTTGACTTATCGTAGTTACCATGCCGTCTGCATGTAACTAAATACTCACACCTTGTTGAGTATTTGTCCACACGCGCTGTAGCTGACAGGCGTGTATTATGCTTAGCCAGCAATTTCCCATAGTAGAATTAGTATTTATGTATTAAGATACTTTTAGGTAGTTTTAAGTAACTCAAGTTTTTGACAGACAATAAATAAACGTGGAATAGTAAAGTCGTAAAAGCGGCTATTGAAAAGAATACTAAAGTGATTTTATTTAATTACAGGAGAAGTCAGACAGCTCTCAAAGCGGTCTCTCAGCCAAGAGGGCGAAGTCTGGCAACGAACCTTCCTTAAAAAGCAAGAAGACAAAACAGTCAAACAGCAGTGGTCGGATATACCATCGTCAATTTGCTGTCATAGAATTTTTCTGTGTCTCGTTACTTACAAACCACAACAAAAACAATATCCACAACCATCGCAACAACAACAATAACAGCAACCACGTCGCACACCCATCGACACAAGAAGACAACACTAAGGGCTTTTCTATGCCCCCTCGCTGTCTTGCACTTGTGTTCCTCACTCCTTCCACCCATTCGCATATCACAAATAATTCTGCATTCTTCTTGCCGTTGTTCTGTTAGTTGATATAACACTGAAAAACCAACAAAACTAATAGCGGCGGGAGGGGTGCAGTGTTATTTGTGATTTAGCTTTGATGTTGTCTTGTTTTTGGTAGGGCTGAGATCGGACTTTTTTGCGGTATACTGGCACATTAGTTTCCATAGGGCGGATGTCCTCGCACACCTGAGACCCAGTGTGTGAGGATTCTGATCCAAAGGATTTTCACATTTCTGGCTATCACACTCTATCCTCTTTTTTCTCACAGAGGTCTTGAGGTATACGTATGTAATGGGGTTTCGTTCCAGAGACAGCTACATTTGAACTCACAAGATCCATAATTTAACTCCCTCTGGGTTAAGTTCAGGATTGGATCGCACCTATTACACTTCGGGTTTCTCTATAGAAGTCCAAATTTGGAAAGGGAGGCTACCCTAAACGGCTTCGACGCTCTTTCTGACTCTATTTCTAAAGTCTTAGAAGATTATCCGGACAGTGAAATTGTAGTTGCTGGGGATTTCAATGTCCACAATAATTCTTGGCTTTCCCATTCGAGCCATACATCTCCGGAGGGCCAGTACGCCGAGCTTTTTGCCGCGCACAATGACTTGGCGCAATTAGTGAATGAACACACATTCCGCGTGTTGAAGGGCAACAACAAAATATTCTTGACCTTTTTTTTAACCTCCCACCCTGAAAAGTACGAGGTTAACATCCTTGCACCTCTTGGTAACTCAGATCATTGCACCATTTCAGCATCCTTTTCGTTCTCCGATCTTTGAGCCACTTCAAAACCAGTCACGAAGCGGACATTGTACATATACGAAAAGGCACGTTCGGCCGAGCTCAACAACTTCTATCAGCACTTTAATTGGAAATTATGTTCCCTAGACAACAATGTCGATGCTGCTGCTGAAATGGTCGAGAACATCATTCTTCTTGGCATAAACACATTTATTCCCTCAAAGACTACTTCGATTAAACCTTCAAAGAACTGTTGGTTTAATCAGACATGCAGGGAAGCTGTCAGATCCAAAGAGGAAGCATTCTGAAAATGGCGTTTAAACAAAAATGTCACTACTGAACTAATACGCAAGCATCGTGTCCCAGAGTACTTAGGCGCGGAAAACTTCTTTACGGACAGCGTCTTCGTGCAAAAGTTCTTTCTTCTCCCAGGGGAAGTAAGAGCTTTTGGTCATTCGTAAAAAGGGTAAGGGACAATTCTTTATCTTCTATCCCAACTCTCATTAACAATGATCAGATATTCACTGACCCGATTGACAAAGCAAATTTGTTGACTGATATATTTGCATCCTTGTCTGAAAGCAGTGATCGAAAATGTATCTAGTTTTATACCTCAGATATTTTTTCGAACACGTGGAGTTAAAAGGATTCTTTCTGATCTCAACGGAAAAAAAAACTACGGCCCGGATGGTATTTCAGCACTTGTCCTATTTAAGTGATCTTCGACGCAAGCTTGTCTATTGCGCAATCTTTTCAACATGTCGTAACTTGCTGGTATTTACCCTTCACGTTGGATATTTTCCAATGTTCAGCCGAACCCCAAAAAAGTTGAGGCTACAAATCCTGCGAATTACCGTCGAATTGCAATATGTTCTGCGCTCTCGAAGGTCATGGAGAGCATTGTTAACAACCACCTGGTCAAGATCTAGAGTATATCGGTCTTCTAAATGATCGACAGTATGGCTTCCGTAGGAATCGATCTACTGGAGACCTGATGGCGTTCCTTATGGAGCGTTACAGTCGATCCATTCCCCGCCTTGGTGAGAGCAAGGTCGTGGCTCTGGATATTTTCAAGGCGTTCGATAGGGTCTGGCACGGAGCATTCATATCAAAACTTATTGCATTTGGTGTCGGTAATACCTTCTCTCATTCGTACTTATTTGAACATCGGCCAAGTACCTCGGAGGTAGTGGACAAAAGGCAAACGATTTGTGAGTGGGGCCAAATGAACAGAGTAGATTTTAATGCACAAAAGACCCAGTGTTGTTTGTTGTCACACAAACGTTCAACTGATCCAACACCGTCATCAATCTCTATGAGTGTATCCTGGACATCTGTTTGTACCACAAAAGGTTGTCCAGGATCGTACACAACCAACACCGGGTCCGAACTCACTATTCTCAATAAATTACGAAATTCATTCTCCTGTTCCTGAGCCCATTCTCCGGTAGTCTAATCCTGGGATAAGTTAGAAATATACCTACCAAGATACTTACACAAACCCAACAGTCGCATAATATCACCTTTATGCCTCGGTCTCCTCATATTCGCTATTGCTTCACGATATTTCCCTTTGGTCCTATTGTGCCATCCTTTATTACATTGCCCATAAACGTTATTTCTGATTTCTTATATTGAATCTTTCGATTCAATTGAGTCGGATAGTCTACCGGAGCAGAGTCGCCGTGTTTTACGTGAGTACCTGCCACGTTGGCCCAAACTCACGGTGGTCTCAGCACCGGGTGAAATACAATGCGTCTACCAACGCCCCCATATGCAGCAAAGCTGTACATGAGTACCAATTTGAAACCATGTGTTTGGCATGGGATCCCCCTTGGTTAGGGGCGGAGCCTATCTAACACTCCTACCGGTCTATGGGTCCCGGCGCCCGGTTGAAAAATGCAACTCCACATCGAGCCGAAGCTCTCCCCGCGATTTGGGTTTAAACCACAGCCACCACGATACTCCCCGAAGGGCCGCACCAACAGCCAGGCTGGACAAAGTCCAGGGGCTCCTGGCTCCCGTGGTACCAGAATTAAGTCTCCGGTCAGACTTCGTAGCCGAAACTACTACCAGTTGAACTCCAAACAGTTCCGGACTGGTGGCCAACAACGTCTCCTCCATGCCAATAAAATTGGCAACACAAACAACACCAACATTGAACAATAGCCCTCACGGGCTATTCGTTGGCCATACAACCTGGCCCTGCAGGACAGGACGCACAAAAACAACAGACACAGTCCCCCTCACGGGTGACTGGGACAACATAAAACAAAACAAAAACAAAAATGGACTTCACTAGTTTGGCGGCTGTCGTACGGCATCAGGTCTACGAGACGGCATGTGTAGGGAAACTACCTCCACTACGTCTGCCTAAGTCGCCTCCTACTAAAAACCCCACGGGTAAATTGCCCCAACCTCCCAAATGTCCGATCGTCCTCTAAAGCCCCGTCAGTAAAAATCCCAGACTTAGACCGAAGCCGAAGTCAGCCGCCCCCGTACGAAGTCCGCGTCACGTATGAATTCATACGTTACCCGCTCATTGTCACTGTTCGTCCATCTCGTCCTCCACCTCGAGACAAGGCACTCGTCGAGTAGTGCCATGCTCTCCCTACACTCCCTATCTACCACATCAGATGCAGAAATCCAATCTGCCGCGGAAAGCGTTAGCCCCTTTTTGACCTTGAAAGCAATACCTCGACGTATTACTTCAAGGTCAAGAGGTGGCACGCCTAGCAATACCTGCAAAGCATCCGTCGATACTGTCGTGCATACTGGCATACACGCCAGCAAAGCGACTCTCTGACATGAAAGGACCTTCTTTTTTCCTGCAACAGACATGACTGTTTCGTACCATACCGGAGCACCATACGCTGCGCAAGCAACGAATAGCCCACCGTATATGGTACGGACAGCCCGCCTGCCAAGTCCCCAGCCACTCCGAAGTATGCGTCTGACTGTGCAAACAACAGCAGAAAGCTTGTCCCGGACGTAGGCGAGATGAACTAAAAAGTTCATACGCTCACCCATCTTTATTCCCAAGTATTTGACCTCGGTCGCATACTGGAGACTAAAGTCGCCACAGCGTATGAGTGGTGGACGAGCATGTGACAATCTGCCCTTGAGCAGCATTGTCGCACACTTGTCCATGGCCACTCCTACACCGACACGCGCGCCCCACGCAACTACGTCACGCATGAAGGACTCACCCTGAGCCTCAAGAACAGCACGAGACTGCCCTTCGACTAGGATGAGCAAGTCATCCGCATACGCACACACCTTGTATGAACGGCTGAGCTGTCTCAACAGAGGATCCATCATTAGGTTCCATATATATGGACCTAGAACAGACCCCTGCGGACAACCACGTGTGACGTCCTTCCATACAGTGCCACTTGCGCCCACAACACAAGCCTTCCTACCGCTGAAGTAGCTTGCCCAGAGTTCTACCACTCGACAACCCACCTGACGCAGCCTCTCAAGGACTACGTCCCACGAGAGGTAGTCAAACGCACCCTTGAAGTCTACAAATATGCCTAAGACATATTTGGAGGTCGCCTCTGCAACAGTATGACGAACGTGCAGCCAAGCATCTTCCACGCTTCTGCCTTTTCTGAAGGCGAACTGAAATTCAGATAAGCCCTCACTGTTGCTCTCCTTCAGTCGATCAACCATGATCCTTTCCACCACTTTTGCAAATGCTGGAAGGAGGCTGATCCCCCGATAAGAGCGAGGATTGCTCCTAACTCTCTCGGGTGACTTCAGGAGAACAACAATGCGAGCACATTTCCAAACTTCCGGGAAATAGCCATCGCTAATGCACTTCGCAAAGACTGTCTCCAGATAATCAGGTATGCCTTTCCAGATGCTTTTACACATCTCTCCAGACATACCATCAAGACCTGGAGCCTTTCTACACCTGACATGATAGACACTGTCCCCAATTTCCGTTCTTTCCAGAGACGGAGGGTCATCCATCTCCCACACAGGTGGGGTCCGCATGACCGGGTCCGCATCTGGAAAGAAAGCCCCCAGAAGTCCGTCGACACATTCCCTCCAGGAGGACAGCGTAATGCCATCAACCTGAAGAGATGCCAGGTCAGTCGCCCTATTCCTACCCCTGCAGATACGGTAAACCTTACCCCAGGGGTCATCTCGATTTCGTCGTACGAAACTCCTCCATTCGTCCTCTTTTACCCTAACAAGCATGTCCTTGTACGTCCTTTGGCTAGTCAAAAAGGCGACTCTACGCTGAGGTAGATCTTCCGCTTCGTTCCGCCTGGCCCTTTGGAATTGCTTCCGCAGCCGCCTGACGGTCCTCCGCATCCGATCTAACTCCCTAGTCCACCATTTGAACCTACTTGGCCGAGCCTTGCGAGCTCGACCAAGCAGTGCATCATTGACCGAGCACATCCACTGGTCAATTTTGCTAACCATGTCATCTACCGTACGTAACCTAAAGTCATCTAGTGACTCCACTGCAGCAGTCGCCCTAATCGTGTCCGCGTAAATGTCCCAGTTCACGTCGCGAAGCCGCCATTGTCGTGGTAATTCAGTACTCCCTGTCCGTCTGTGATAAGTGACCATAATCTCAATCGGATTATGATCACTTATCCCCCAATTGTCACACACCCTCCACCTAGTGTCAAAAGCCGTCATTGCCGCCCCATTTGCGACTGTCACGTCAATGTCACTAGTACCCACTGGACCGTCAAACGTGTACAGATCACTCGGCTCATTGAGAACAATGAGACACTTTGTGACCAGCCAATCACTTAGCATTACTCCTCGTATATAGTTCTGATGGCCAGGTGCAGTCCTGGGCATCTTGCTGAACCACATACGAGAGCATGCGTTAGCGTCTAAACCAAGGATAGTCGGATTATTACTCGCAAGGAGTAATACCGTATCCATGTACACAATATACGGCTCCAGTGGAGCACTAAACCTACAATAGATACTTGCCAAGAGTATCCTCCCAAACCGCCCTTCTGCAGCAATGCAGACCCCCCACTGGCTCGTGCTAAGTACAGTACAGTCCACGTCACTGTCATCCACCACTATTGCTGAGTTTATCCCCTCGTCAGTAAAAACTCGCATACCCCCCGGTAGCCCCCTAACACAACCGCTCGTAGAATATGGCTCCTGTAAAAGCGCAAAGGACGCCCCCTGATGCCGCATTGCCTTCCCAAACTCACACATAACAGAATATCCCCGCTGACAATTTAACTGGAGAATTTTGAGCTCCATTCTGATTTAATGACGCGCGTTCGCCCGTGCAGTCATCGCCGCGTATATTGGACACGCCAGCGACATCATCATATGGTCGGCTGGATGACCCTTGAAAGCGCAATTGCGACACCGTAATTCATTGGGGCATCGCCCCGCCACGTGGCCAGCTGAACCGCACCTGCGGCATACATCTTCTGCCATACGGCAGTCACGCACTCGGTGGTCAAAGCCTAAACACCGATAGCAGGCAGCAACTGCATCCTGCGCTCTGACCTTAAAGCGGAACCACTTCACGTAGGCTCCGCTTGCCGTCATGTGCTCTAATACCCTTGGGGTACATTCTAGTACCACGTTCAGCTTGCCACTTCCAGCCTTCCAGGGACTGCTAACCAAGCGAACACTCTTCTCGTATACCTCCGGGGACATAATCATTTTCATATTCTTCGTGTAAATCTCGTCCATAAATTCGTCCACTGTGATCTCCGTGGGCACACCCTGCACCACCACCCGTGGGCCCAACCTATCGTTTACCGATACCTCCAATCCCAACTCGCCAAATTTGGGGTTTGACGCCACTTTTTGACGTTCTGCAACCGACGGGGTGCGGATGACAGCACCACCGTCACGCATCGGACGAACATCGTGCACGCGAACTCCCAGCGTTGGACCCACCTCTGTCATCACCTTGTTGACGACCTCCTTCGACGTAGTTACTCCCTTTTTCCCCTTCACTACCACCGACCATGTTTCTACCGGCTTGGGAACAGCCGGGAGAACGACAGGCGGGTGCCCAGAAGCAGCTTGCGTCCTAGTACCAGCACTCAGAGCGACGTTTCCACCAGGACGCACATCCAGACGCCCCTTGAGCCGCTCATTTTCTAAGAGGAGCTTCATCAGCAGCTCCTCATACCGACCAGCGTGCTCCACCACCGCACGCGACACATTCAAGGGCACACCATCACCCAGAGCCACGTCCACGAGGCTGTTGGTGACCTCCTTCAACTGTCTCACAGTCACCGGCTCTGTACCAGCGCCTGTAACAGCAGGCCTCCTCCTGCGCGCCCGACTTCTCCTGACTTCATCACTGATGCCGTCTTCCGTAGCCACCTCCATCTCGGACGCGGCTGTAGCAGGAGCAGCAACAGCAGACGCAGCAACAGCAGCAGCAATGATGGATGCAGCAGACGTGCTGGCACCATCAACCGCACCAGCATCACGTTTCGCCCTGGGGGACCCCAGCTTGAAACGTTTGCTGTCGTCATCGCCAACGTCGGCAACAGCGGAGCTATCAGAGTCCGTATGACGGATCCTCCTCGGCGGCTTCATCTCTACGCTATACATCGTAGCCGACGTCGTGGCATCCGATGCATCCCCTTTCGGAGTCACCTTCCCCCTTTTCCCCGTTTGCCGCCAGCCGGTGGCGCCATCTCGTCAATTCCAAAAACGTAATAGGTACCTCAAATCCTAAGTCAATCCGGTCAATATCTATAATTCTCAGCGTCGTCAAGTCAAATCCGTATATCCAAGCCAAAAATCAAGTCAAATAGCACTAATTCGTCAACAAATTCAAGTATAAAACTTACCAGAATTTTCACAAGTACGTAAGCACTTACTTTTGAGAAAACACACGGAGCACCCGAAAACACGTCCGTTCACTTCAAGTGATAGGGACAGAAGGTCTACCGGAGCAATTATACCTTCGACAACTATTGTCCAAATTTCAGATTTTACCCTATTAATCAAACTTAAAGGTATACGCTTTCAGTAATGCACCGCCGGCCTAGCATTATCCTTAAGAGTGATAGAAAATGTTCCCGGAAATTTCCGCAACCAGCTCCTCCTTCGTTTGTGACACATGCCGAACTAATCGCACATCCATTCGTCTAACCAAACCAAACTCAATGCATGTGGCCAAACAAAGTAAAGGCTCATATGTGTCGTCAACTACAAGGAATTCAGCCATCAGTCCAAAACCCGTTCCTGAATGAATGCACTTCAACTTTACAGTGCCAAAAATCACAATCCTTTTACTTTCTGGCTTTCTTTAAATTTCCACATTAATCGAATTGGAATACAATTAACATTGGCTCCTGTGTCAATTTTAAACGTCACTTCCTCATAAAATATCCGATACACCTTGGTCCACCTCACATGCTTTAGCTTAGACCTATTAGAGCTTATTGTAGAAACACAATCTTCATTTAATTGACTTAATCTACAGCTATTTCTAAACTATTGAAAGTGTCCCTTACGGCCGCAGTTGAAACAAATGATTCCTGTAGCTTTACATTCTCTTCGATGTGTTGATGTGAAGTTACCGCCACAGTTGTAGCACTTTTTTGAAACAGCTTGTATGGAACTTCTTTCGTCCTATATTCCTAACATTTGCTGGTTCTCCATGTAGTATGAATTTGTTTGCATTCGCAGCTTCAATTATCTTGCATGTCTCAATAACGTTATTCAATGGTACATCTATGTTGTTTAAAAGTTTCACTTGCAATGTCTTATAAGCCACACCAACAATAATACGGTCACGAAGCATGCGTCCTTAATATGAAATGCCACACGTACATTTAAGTTCTCAATGCTGTATTTATTTTCGCAGTTCGGTTTCAAATTCGGTTGGTGCTCTTTTTGCATGATGGAATTAAATTTAAATGACTTCATTGCAATATGCTTTTTATGTGTAAAATACTCATCAAACCGTTTTAAAACTTCACTAAGTGTGAGCTTTTGAGCGTTTTCCACACCAGTCAGGAGTTCCGAGTAACGCATCAATTGTGCCATCATTTGTATATAAAGCGTTGTAAATGTCAATGTTTGACACCAATCATCAACAATTGCATAATTTTAACATTTTCCTCTTTTTCCAGCAATTGTTTCCCGGCCATATATTTTAGGAAATGCCGATTCCACCCAGGCCATTGAAGTGCTAAATCCATTCCATGAATTCGTGGCGGCTCATCGATAAATGATGCCATTACGTAGAACAAATAGTAATTGATTTCAGTAATCTTTGTATTTTAACTTCCGACACCATGTAATAAGCCATGATTTATTAAGTAATAATGCACTTGAGCTGATGTGTAATTGTGTAATCTTTATTCTGCACATGTCATGGTCGAATCCGCGGACTGAAAGCACACTCGCTTTCAAGCATACACGCAGCGTTGCCACACCGAATAATTCATATATGCGTTTACACAGTCAACCGCGCGACACTTATTACACAGTTGAATATGTTTTGTCGAAGCCTAATAAGACTCCCTTAAAGAGTTTTTCATTCTTTGGAACATATGTAAAATAGTCCACACCAACATTTTTGTGGTTCCAAATCAGCTTCATCCTTTCTCTATAAAAAGAGTATTAAACCTATCGAAATCTTTCTAATTGAAAACTTAGTGATTTTCAATATTCTACACATTTCATGGATTTGCTCAATTTTGCACTTGAGTATAGTTAATGGCGGTATTTTTGTTTTAACCGCATTATCGTCAACTTTTCTTCACAAGTGTCATCGTCATCCACAGTTTGAAGAGGATAGAAATAGTTTTGGTTATCGGTGCTCTGAGTTTTTGGTTTTAGTCATGTTTGACAACAACATCTTCTTAATTTTGTTAGTTTTTTTTTATTTCACTTTTCTTGTTATTGTTTGGAAACAACGAAGAAAAAACTGAAAACTATAAATTGTTGTTTCGGTTTTCTATATCACTGCACCAAACCTTATCACGTCGTTACAAATGAAGTGACACCATAGAAAATAAATAAAATTAGTGATAGATATTTTTTTAATGTATATAATTAATATAAACAATCCGTCGAGAATGGTAGTGTTAACCTAATAGACTAATAGCATATTACTGGTTTTAGTATTAAATAGTTCATCATCAATTACAGCATTCATCGCTTTTACAGCCGTCAGAACTTTACGTCATCGACTCCACTTTCCAACGCAATTTTATTTTCTTTAAAATCTAGGCCACCTAAAACAAATAATTTATGTTGTATTTTCAAGATTATGTACATCGAAAAATTGTATGTTCGGGGGGACAACCCAAAATTAAATTCCTTACACATACACGAAAATTAATTACCTAAGGATCAACCCACAGTGAACTGGGCTTGTGAGATCCAAAAACGTTCTATCAACTAATATATAAAATATGTTACTCAAACGAATGAACGACTCGAAAAATATTTTTTTTTTGGTATTTTAATGACAAAGCTGTCATCAGACGAATGTTTTTCACATATGTACTCTTGACGTGATGCGAGGGCTTATGTGTTTCTTGTGGTTTTAGGCTTGCGCAAAGACTTTAAATCACTTAACTGTTCTGATCCATGTAGAAGTCTACTGCTATAAAAAGATACACAACTAAGAGTTACTCACGCTCATGAGTCTTATGGGAGGTCAGTAACTTTTATGCCCTCGCATCTGGCCAATTGACGTATATGATACGAAACTACTTTTATGGTTCGCCCCTTTTCTCTGGGGGCCTTATCTCTGGTAGTGACGTTATAAATGCACTCTTAAGGTCAACATGGTTGGTAGCAGTGTCGAGGGCCTGCATTGTTAGAAAGTGCTTAAATAAAACTAGCCGCTAACAGCTCCCTTCCGGTGCCAGGTCACGGACCGGTTGTAATATTTTTGCCTAGTCCGCGTAAGCTGTCAATGCGCGCATACTCATGCATACTCGTGGAATCTCCATAGAAAAACAAATTAAAAATTATGTTGTTGGAGTTTCTGGTGCTGTCCCCACTCCGGATCGGATAACGGACCCAGCTCCAAAAAAGCCAACAACATCAAGGAATGTGAGTGGTGCGAGAGTACCACGAATAATCACAAAGGGAGGGTAGAAGTAAGACAGCTCTCAAAGCGGTCTCTCAGCCAAGAGGGCGAGGTCTGGCAACGAACCTTCCTTAAAAAGCAAGAAGACAAAACAGTCGAGCAACAGCACAACAAAAACAATATCCAGAACCATCGCAACAATAACAACAACCACGTCGCACACGCATCAACACAAGAAGACAACACTAAAGGCTTTTCTATGCCCCCTCGCTGTCTTGCACATATGTTTCTCCCTCCTTCGACCCATTCGCATATCACAAATAATTCTGCATTCTTCATGCCGTTGTTCTGTTAGTGGATATAACACTGAAAAACTAACAAAAATAACAGCGGCGGGAGGGGTGCAGTGTTATTTGTGATTTTGTTTTGATGTTGTCTTGTTTTTTGGTAGTGCTGTGGTAGATAGGTTTCAAATTCACTTTGAGAATATACGCGGGCTGAGATCGAACTTTTTTGCGGTATACTCGCACATTAGTTTCCATAGGGCGGATGTCCTCGCACAGGTGTGTGAGGATTCTGATCCAAAGGATTTTCACATTTCTGGTTATTACACTCTATCCTCTTTTTTTCTCACAGAGGTCTTGAGGTATACATATGTAATGGGGTTTCGTTCCAGAGACTGCAACATTTGGAATCACAAGATCCAGAATTTAACTTCCTTTTGGTTAAGTTCAAGATTGGATAGCACACCTTACATTTCGGGTTTCTTTACAGAAGTCCAAACCAGGAAAGGGAGGCCACCCTAAATGGCTTCGACGCCCTTTCTGACTCGATTTCAAACATTTTAGAATATTATCCGGATAGTGAAATTGGAGTTGCTGGGGATTTCTATGTCCATAATAATTTTTTGGCTTTCCCATTCGAGCCCTACATCTCCGGATGGTCAATACGCTGAACTATTTGCGGCGCATAATGACTTGGCGCAATTAGTGAATGCACCGACACACATTGCGTATGTTAAAGGGCAACTACAAAATATTCTTCACCCTTTCTTAACCTCACACCCTGAAAAGTACGAAGTTAACATTCTTGCACCTCTTGGTAACTCGGATCACTGTACTATTTCAGCATACTTTTAGTTCTCTGATCTTTGATCCACTTCTCAACCAGTCACGAAGCGGTCAATGTATACATACGAAAAGGCACGTTGGGCCGAGCTCAAAAATTTCTAGCAACAATTTAATTGGAAATTATGTTTCCTAGACAACAATGTCGATACTGCTGCTGAAATGGTCGAGAAAATCATTATTCTTGGAATAAGCACGTTTATTCCCTCCAAGATTACTTTGATTAAACCTTCAACGAATTGTTAGTTTAATCAGGCGTTTAAATAAAAATGTCACTACTGAGCTGCTATGCAAGCAGGCAAGATCATCGTGTGCCAGAGTACTTCACGAACAGCGTCTTCGTGCTAAAGTTCCTAATTCTCCCAGGGGAAGTAAGAGCTTTTGGTCATTCGTAAAAAGGGTAAGGGACAATGACCAGATATTCACTGACCCGATTGACAAAGCAAATTTGTTGACTGATATATTTGCATCATTGCCTGAAAGCAGTCAACCACTCCCAGTGATCGAAAATGTATCTAATTCGATGCCTCAGATATTTTTTCGAACACGTGGAGTTAAAAGGGTTCTTTCTGATCTCAACATAAAAAAAACTACGAGCCCGGATGGTATTTCAGCACTTGTCCTATGTAAGTGCTCTTCGACGCACGCTCGTCCATTGCACAATCTTTTCAACATGTCGTACCGTGCTGGTATTTACCCTTCACGTTAGATAGTTTCCAATGTTCAGCCGAACCCCAAGAAAGTTGAGGCTACAAATCCAGCGAATTACCGTCCAATTCCTTACGGAGCGTTACAGTCGATCCATTCACCGCCTTGGTGAGAGCAAGGGTCTGGCACGGAGCATTCATATCAAAACTTATTGCATTTGGTGTCGGTAATACCTTCTCTGTACGAGTTGTTATATATGGGGTCTCATCCAACGAGCATAGGCCCATGAGTTCCACAAGGTTCTGTCGCTCTCATTCTCTATTTCTTATTTTCCTATCTACTCTTTTGTGGATGATAGAAACCTCTGTCATTCGTACTCATTTGAACATCGGCCAAGTCCCTCGGAGGTAGTGGAGAAAAGGCAAACGATTTGGCCACGATTTGTGAGTGGGGCCAAATGAACAGAGTAGATTTTAATGCACAAAAGACCCAGTGCTGTTTGTTGTCACACAAACGTTCAACTGATCAAACACCGTCATCAATCTCTATGGGTGTATCCTGGACATCTGTTTGTACCACAAAAGGTTGTCCAGGATCGTACACAACCAACACCGGGTCCGAACTCACTATTCTCAATAAATTACGAAATTCCTTCTCCTGTTCCTGAGCCGATTCTCCGGTAGTCGATTCCTGGGATAAGTTAGAAATATACCTACCAAGATACTTACACAAACCCAACAGGCGCATAATATCACCCTTATGCCTCGGTCTCCTCATATTCGCAATTGCTTCACGATATTTCCCTTTGGTCCTATTGTGCCATCCTTTATTACATTGCCCATAAACGTTATTTCTGATTTCTTATATTGAATCTTTCTAGGATTAAAACGTATTCCATTCGCCCTTCCACGATCCATAACCATCGAGAATATTTTATCATGATCCGCCTCACTGCTGGCCACCTATTATTGTGAATATTATTCACCCATTGAGTCGGATAGTCTACCGGAGCCATTTTCCAAATTTCAGATTTTACCCTACCAATCAAACATAAAGGTATACGCTTTCTGTAATGCGCCGCCATCCTAGTATTACCCTTAAGAGTGATAGAAAATGTTCCCGGAAATTTCCGCAAAAACATCACTATACGTCCTAACCAGCTCCTCCTTCGTTTGTGACACATGCCGAACCAATCACACAACCAAATGTCTAACCAAACTGAATGCATGCGGCCAAACAAAGTAAAGGCTCATATGTGTCGTCAACAACAAGGAATTCAGCCATCAGTCCAAAACCCGTTCCAGAATCAATGAACTTCAACTTTGCAGTGCCAAAAATCACAATCCTTTTACTTTCTTCCTTCCTTTAAATTTCCACATTAATCGAATTGGATACAATTAACATCGGATCCTGTTTCAATTTTAAACGTGACTTCCTCATCAAATATCCGATACACCTTGGCCCCCCTCACATGCTTTAGCTTAGACGTATTAGAGCTTATTCTAGAAACACAATCTTCATTTAATTGACTTATTGAAAGTATACCTTACGGCCGCAGTTGAAATAAGTGATTCCTGTAGCTTTACATTCTCTACGATGTGTTGATGTGAAGTTACCGCCACAGTTGTAGCACTTTTTTGAAACAGCTTCTATGGAACTTGTTTCGTCGGCAATATTCATTACATTTGCTGGTTCTCCCTGTAGTATGGTTTTGTTTGCATTCGCAGCTTCAATTATCTTGCATGTAACGTTATCCAATGGTACATCTATGTTGTTTAAACGTTTCACTTGCAATGTCTTATCAGCCACACCAACAATAATACGGTCACGAAGCATGCGTCGTTAATATGAAAGTCACAATGCTTTATTTGTTTTCGCAGTTCGGTTTCAAATTCGGTTGGTGCTGTTTTTGCATGATGGAATTAAATTTAAATGCCATCATTGCAATATTATTTTTATGTGTAAAATATTCATCAAACCGTTTTAAAACTTCACTGAGTGTGCGCTTTTGAGCGTTTTCCACACCAGCCACAGGAGTTTCGAGTAACGCATCAATTGTGCCATCATTTGAATATAAAGCGTTGTAAATGTCAATGTTTGTCACCAATCATCAACAATTGCGTAATTTTAACATTTTCCTCTTTTTCCAGCCATTGTTTCCCGGCCATATATATTAGGAAATGCCGTTTCCACCCAGGCCATTAAAGTGCTAAATCCATTCCATGAATTCGTGGCGGCTCATCGATAAATGATGCCATTAAGTAGAAAAAATAGTAATTGATTTCAGTAAACTTTGTATTTTAACCGACACCATGATTTATTAAGTAATAATGCACTTGACGCCATGATTTATTAAGTAATAATGCACTTGAGCTGATGTGTAATTGTGTAATATTTATTCTGCACATGTCATGGTCGAATCCGCGGACTGAAAGCACACTCGCTTTCAAGCATACAAGCAGCGTTGCCACACCGAATAATTCATAGATGCGTTTACACAGTCAACCGCGCGACACTTATTACAAAGTTGGATATGTTTTGTCGAAGCCTAATAAGCCTAATTTTGCACTTGTGTATAGTTAATGGCGGAATTTTTGTTTTAGCCGCATTATCGACAATTATTTCTTCACAAGTGTCATCGTCATCCACAGTTTGAAGAGGATAGAAATACTTTTGGTTTTCGGTTCTCTGAGTTTTTGTTTTTAGTCATGTTTGACAACATCTTCTACGAGCGATCTTTTAATTTTGTTAGTGTTTTTTTTTATTTTACTTTTCTTGTTATTGTTTGGAAACAATGAAGAAAAAACTGAAAACTACATGGCTGATATATTTGCATCTTTTTCTGAAAGCAGTCAGGATGCCCCAGATATTTTTTCGAACACGTGGAGTTAAAAGGGTTCTTTCTGATCTCAACATAAAAAAACTACGGGCCCGGATGGTATTTCAGCAATATGTAAGTGCTCTTCGACACTAGCTTGTCCATTGCGCAATCTTTTCAACATGTCATACCTTGCTGGTATTTACCCTTCACGTTGGAAAGTTGCCAATGTTCAGCCGAACCCCAATACAGTTGAGGCTACAAATCCTGCGAATTACTGTCCAATTGCAATATGTATGGTCAACCACCATCTGGTCAGGTATCTAGAGTCTAAGGGTCTTCTGATTCATCGACAGTATGGCTTCCGTAGAAATCGATCTACTGCAGATCTGATGGCGTTCCTTACGGAGCGTTACAGTCGATCCATTCACCGCCTTGGTGAGAGCAAGGTCGGAGCTCTGGATATTTTCAAGGCGTTCGATAGCGTCTGGCACGGATAATTCGTATCAAAACTTATTGCATTTGGTGTCGGTAATACCTTCTCTGTACGAGTTGTTATATATGGGGTCTCATCCAAAGAGCATAGACTGACCCCAGAAGTTCAACAAGGTTATGTCCGCTCTCATTCTCTATTTCTTATTTTCATTGACGACCTGTTGGGGCAGACTGTGAACCTAGTCTACTCTTTTGCGGATAATAGGAACCTCTGTCATTCGTACTCATTTGAACATCGGCCAAGTCCCTCGGAGGTAGTGGAGAAAAGGCAAACGATTTGGCCACCATTTGTGAGTGGGGCCAAATGAACAGAGTAGATTTTAATGCACAAAAGACCCAGTGCTGTTTGTTGTCACACAAACGTTCAACTGATCAAACACCGTCATCAATCTCTATGGGTGTATCCTGGGCATCTGTTTGTACCACAAAAGGTTGTCCAGGATCGTACACAACCAACACCGGGTCCGAACTCACTATTCTCAAAAAATT
Source organism: Hydrotaea cyrtoneurina (assembly GCA_958296145.1). NCBI lineage: Eukaryota > Metazoa > Arthropoda > Insecta > Diptera > Muscidae > Hydrotaea > Hydrotaea cyrtoneurina. The sequence continues at coordinate 58,887,911 of OY282512.1, read as the reverse complement.
TCGAAATTCCTTCTCCTGTTCCTGAGCCCATTCAAATTTCTCCCCATTATGAGTCAATTTACGCAGAACAGTAGATTCCTGGGATAAGTTAGAAATACACCTACCTAGATACTTAGACAAACCCAAGAGGCGCATAACATCACCCTTATGCCTCGGTCTCCTCATATTCGCAATTGCTTCACGATATTTCCCTTTGGTCCTATTGTGCCATCCTTTATTACATTGCCCACAAACGTTATTTCTGATTTCTTATATTGAATCTTTCTAGGATTAAAACGTATTCCATTCGCCCTTCCACGATCCATAACCATCGAGAATATTTTATCATGACCGCCTCACTGCTGGCCACCCATTATGGTGAATATTATTCACCCATTGAGTCGGATAGTCTACCGGAGCAATTATACCTTCGACAACTATTGTCCAAATTTCAGATTTTACCCTATCAATCAAACTTGAAGGTATACGCTTTCTGTAATGCACCGCCGGCCTAGCATTATCCTTAAGTTTCATAGAAAATGTTCCCGGAAATTTCCGCAAAAACATCACTATACGTCCTAACAAGCTCCTCCTTCGTTTGGGACACATGCCGAACTAATCGCACATCCATTCGTCTAACTAAACCAAACTCAATGCATGTGGCCAAACAAAGTAAAGGCTCATATGTGTCGTCAACAACAAGGAATTCAGCCATCAGTCCAAAAATGAAATAATATGAAATACCACACGTACATTGGAAGTCACAATGCAGTATTTGTTTTCGCAGTTCGGTTTCAAATTCGGTTGGTGCTGTTTTTGCATGATGGAATTAAATTTAAATGCCTTCATTGCAATATTATTTTTATGTGTAAAATATTCATCAAACCGTTTTAAAACTTCACTAAGTGTGCGCTTTTGAGCGTTTTCCACACCAGCTACAGGAGTTCCGAGTAACGCATCAATTGTGCCATCATTTGCATATAAATGTAAATGTCAATGTTTGTCACCAATCATTAACAATTGCGTAGTTTTAACATTCGAGTAATTGTTTCCCGGCCATATATATTAAGAAATGACGTTTCCACCCAGGCCATTGAATTCGGTGCGGCATCCGTTCATCGATAAATAATGTCATTACGTAGAACAAATTTTACATTTTAACTCCCGACACCATGTAATAAGCCAGGATTTATTTAGTAATAATGCACTTGAGCTGATGTGTAATCTTTATTCTGCACATGTCATGGTCGAATCCGCGGACTGCAAGCACACTCGCATCCAAGCAGCGTTGCCACACCGAATAATTCATAGATGAGTTTACACAGTCAACCGCGCGACACTTATTACACAGTTGGATATGTTTTGTCGAAGCCTAATAAGACTCCTTTAAACGGTTTTTCATTCTTAGGAACATATGTAAAATATTCCAAACCAAAATTTTTGGTTAGCGACTCACATACCAAATCAGATTTATCCTTTCTCGATAAAAAGAGCGTTAAACATATCGAAATATTTCTAATTAAAAAATTAGTGATTTTCAATATTCTACACATTTCATGGATTTGTTCAATTTTGCACTTGCGGTATTTTTGTTTTAACCGCATTATCGACAATTACTTCTTCACAACTGTCATCGTCATCCACAGTTCGAAGAGGATAGAAATAGTTTTGGTTATCGGTTCTCTGAGTTTTTGTTTTTAGTCATGTTTGATAACAACATCTTCTCCCCGCGATCTTTTAATTTTGTTAGTGTTTTTTTTTTATTTCACTTTTCTTGTTATTGTTTGGAAACAATGAAGAATAAACTGAAAACTATAAATTGTTGTTTCGGTTTTCTATATCCCTGCAGCAAAGCTAATCACGTCTTTACAAATGAATTGACACAATAAAAAATAAATAAATATAAAATAAAATTTGTGATAGATGTTTTTTAATGTATATAATTAATATCAACAATTCGTAGAGTTAACGTAATAGACTAATAGCATATTACTGGTTTTAGTATTAAAATTGTAGATAGTTCATCATCAATTACAGCATTCATCGCTTTTACAGTCGTCAGAATTTTACGTCAGTGAGCCACTTTCCAATGCAGAATCAGCCCAATTTCCGATTTTATTTTCTTTAAAATCTAATTTAAAATCAAATAATTTATGTTATATTTTCAAGATTATGTACATCGAAAAGTTGTATGTTTGGGGGGACAACCCAAAAGGATCAAGTCACAGAGAACTGGCCTTGTGAGATCTAAAAAAGTTCTATCAACTAATATATAAAATATGTTACTCAAACAAATGAACGAATCGAAAAATAATCATTTTTTTTTTTTGGGTATTTTAGTGACAAAGCTGTCATCAGACGATATGTTTTTCACATATGTAGTCTTGACGTAATGCGAGGGCTTATGTGTTTCATGTGGTTTTAGGCTTGCGCAAGGACTTTAAATCACTTAACTATTCTGGTCCATGTAGAAGTCTACTGCTATAAAAAGATACACAACTAAGAGTTACTCACGCTTGTCATGAGTCTTATGGGAGGTCAGTAACTCTTATGCCCTCGCATCTGACCAATTGACGTATATGATACGAAACTACATTTATGGTTCGCCCCTTTTCTCTGGGGGCCTTATCTCTGGTAGTGACGTTATAAATGCACTCCTAAGGTCAACATGGTTGGTAGCAGTGTCGAGGGCCTGCATGGTTAGAAAGTGCATAAATAAAACTAGCCGCTAACAGTTCCCTTCCTGTGCCAGGGCACGGACCGGTTGTAATATTTTTGCCTAGTCCGCGTAAGCTGTCAACGCGCGATGGTCCTTCCCTCTACATTCATGTTCCTTCCCTTTACATGCATACCCGATCCCCACTCCAGATCGGATAACGGACCCAGCTCCAAAAAAGCCAACAACATCAAGGAATGTGAGTGGTGCGAGAGTACCACGAACAATCGCGAAGGGAGGGGAGAAGTCAGACAGCTCACGAAGCGGACTCTCAGCCAAGAGAGCGAGGTCTGCAACGAACCTTCCTTAAAAACCAAGAAGGCAAAACAGTCGAGCAGCAGATAGACCATCGTCAATTGATTACTCCACAACAACAATAGCAGTCACCACACAACAGAAAATAACAAACCACAACAAAAAACAATATCCACAACCATCGCAACAACAACGACCACGTCGCACACGCATCAACACAAGAAGACAACACTAAGGCCTTTTCTATGCCCCCTCGCTGTCTTGCACTTGTGTTCCTCCCTCCTTCGACCCATTCGCATATCACAAATAATTCTGCATTCTTCTTGCCGTTGTTCTGTTAGTGGGTATAACACTGAAAAACTAACAAAAATAACAGCGGCGGGAGGGGTGCAGTGTTATTTGTGATTTTGTTTTGATGTTGTATTGTTTTTTGGTAGTGCTATGGTAGATAGGTTTCAAATTCACTTTGAGAATATACGTGGGCTGAGATCTAACTTTTTTGCGTATTACTCGCACATTAGTTTCCATAGGGCGGATGTCCTCGCACACCTGAGACTCAGGTGTGTGAGGATTCTGATCCAAAGGATTTTCACATTCCTGGCTATCACACTCTGTTCTCACAGAGTTCTTGAGGTATACGTATGTAATGGGGTTTCGTTCCAGAGTCAGCAACATTTGGAATCACAAGATCCAGAATTTAACTTCCTTTTGGTTAAGTTCAAGATTGGATAGCACACCTTACATTTCGGGTTTCTTTACAGAAGTCCAAACCAGGAAAGGGAGGCCACCCTAAATGGCTTCGACGCCCTTTCTGACTCGATTTCAAACATTTTAGAATATTATCCGGATAGTGAAATTGGAGTTGCTGGGGATTTCTATGTCCATAATAATTTTTTGGCTTTCCCATTCGAGCCCTACATCTCCGGATGGTCAATACGCTGAACTATTTGCGGCGCATAATGACTTGGCGCAATTAGTGAATGCACCGACACACATTGCGTATGTTAAAGGGCAACTACAAAATATTCTTCACCCTTTCTTAACCTCACACCCTGAAAAGTACGAAGTTTACATTCTTGCACCTCTTGGTAACTCGGATCACTGTACTATTTCAGCATACTTTTAGTTCTCTGATCTTTGATCCACTTCTCAACCAGTCACGAAGCGGTCAATGTATACATACGAAAAGGCACGTTGGGCCGAGCTCAAAAATTTCTAGCAACAATTTAATTGGAAATTATGTTTCCTAGACAACAATGTCGATACTGCTGCTGAAATGGTCGAGAAAATCATTATTCTTGGAATAAGCACGTTTATTCCCTCCAAGATTACTTTGATTAAACCTTCAACGAATTGTTAGTTTAATCAGGCGTTTAAATAAAAATGTCACTACTGAGCTGCTATGCAAGCAGGCAAGATCATCGTGTGCCAGAGTACTTCACGAACAGCGTCTTCGTGCTAAAGTTCCTAATTCTCCCAGGGGAAGTAAGAGCTTTTGGTCATTCGTAAAAAGGGTAAGGGACAATTCTTTATCTTCTATCCCAACTCTCATTAACAATGACCAGATATTCACTGACCCGATTGACAAAGCAAATTTGTTGACTGATATATTTGCATCATTGCCTGAAAGCAGTCAACCACTCCCAGTGATCGAAAATGTATCTAATTCGATGCCTCAGATATTTTTTCGAACACGTGGAGTTAAAAGGGTTCTTTCTGATCTCAACATAAAAAAAACTACGAGCCCGGATGGTATTTCAGCACTTGTCCTATGTAAGTGCTCTTCGACGCACGCTCGTCCATTGCACAATCTTTTCAACATGTCGTACCGTGCTGGTATTTACCCTTCACGTTAGATAGTTTCCAATGTTCAGCCGAACCCCAAGAAAGTTGAGGCTACAAATCCAGCGAATTACCGTCCAATTCCTTACGGAGCGTTACAGTCGATCCATTCACCGCCTTGGTGAGAGCAAGGGTCTGGCACGGAGCATTCATATCAAAACTTATTGCATTTGGTGTCGGTAATACCTTCTCTGTACGAGTTGTTATATATGGGGTCTCATCCAACGAGCATAGGCCCATGAGTTCCACAAGGTTCTGTCGCTCTCATTCTCTATTTCTTATTTTCCTATCTACTCTTTTGTGGATGATAGAAACCTCTGTCATTCGTACTCATTTGAACATCGGCCAAGTCCCTCGGAGGTAGTGGAGAAAAGGCAAACGATTTGGCCACGATTTGTGAGTGGGGCCAAATGAACAGAGTAGATTTTAATGCACAAAAGACCCAGTGCTGTTTGTTGTCACACAAACGTTCAACTGATCAAACACCGTCATCAATCTCTATGGGTGTATCCTGGGCATCTGTTTGTACCACAAAAGGTTGTCCAGGATCGTACACAACCAACACCGGGTCCGAACTCACTATTCTCAAAAAATTTCGAAATTCCTTCTCCTGTTCCTGAGCCCATTCAAATTTCTCCCCATTATGAGTCAATTTACGCAGAACAGTAGATTCCTGGGATGAGTTAGAAATACACCTACCTAGATACTTAGACAAACCCAAGAGGCGCATAACATCACCCTTATGCCTCGGTCTCCTCATATTCGCAATTGCTTCACGATATTTCCCTTTGGTCCTATTGTGCCATCCTTTATTACATTGCCCACAAACGTTATTTCTGATTTCTTATATTGAATCTTTCTAGGATTAAAACGTATTCCATTCGCCCTTCCACGATCCATAACCATCGAGAATATTTTATCATGACCGCCTCACTGCTGGCCACCCATTATGGTGAATATTATTCACCCATTGAGTCGGATAGTCTACCGGAGCAATTATACCTTCGACAACTATTGTCCAAATTTCAGATTTTACCCTATTAATCAAACTTAAAGGTATACGCTTTCTGTAATGCACCGCCGGCATAGCATTATCCTTAAGAGTGGTAGAAAATGTTCCCGGAAATTTCCGCAAAAACATCACTATACGTCCTAACAAGCTCCTCCTTCGTTTGGGACACATGCCGAACTAATCGCACATCCATTCGTCTAACTAAACCAAACTCAATGCATGTGGCCAAACAAAGTAAAGGCTCATATGTGTCGTCAACAACAAGGAATTCAGCCATCAGTCCAAAAATGAAATAATATGAAATACCACACGTACATTGGAAGTCACAATGCAGTATTTGTTTTCGCAGTTCGGTTTCAAATTCGGTTGGTGCTGTTTTTGCATGATGGAATTAAATTTAAATGCCTTCATTGCAATATTATTTTTATGTGTAAAATATTCATCAAACCGTTTTAAAACTTCACTAAGTGTGCGCTTTTGAGCGTTTTCCACACCAGCTACAGGAGTTCCGAGTAACGCATCAATTGTGCCATCATTTGCATATAAATGTAAATGTCAATGTTTGTCACCAATCATTAACAATTGCGTAGTTTTAACATTCGAGTAATTGTTTCCCGGCCATATATATTAAGAAATGACGTTTCCACCCAGGCCATTGAATTCGGTGCGGCATCCGTTCATCGATAAATAATGTCATTACGTAGAACAAATTTTACATTTTAACTCCCGACACCATGTAATAAGCCAGGATTTATTTAGTAATAATGCACTTGAGCTGATGTGTAATCTTTATTCTGCACATGTCATGGTCGAATCCGCGGACTGCAAGCACACTCGCATCCAAGCAGCGTTGCCACACCGAATAATTCATAGATGAGTTTACACAGTCAACCGCGCGACACTTATTACACAGTTGGATATGTTTTGTCGAAGCCTAATAAGACTCCTTTAAACGGTTTTTCATTCTTAGGAACATATGTAAAATATTCCAAACCAAAATTTTTGGTTAGCGACTCACATACCAAATCAGATTTATCCTTTCTCGATAAAAAGAGCGTTAAACATATCGAAATATTTCTAATTAAAAAATTAGTGATTTTCAATATTCTACACATTTCATGGATTTGTTCAATTTTGCACTTGCGGTATTTTTGTTTTAACCGCATTATCGACAATTACTTCTTCACAACTGTCATCGTCATCCACAGTTCGAAGAGGATAGAAATAGTTTTGGTTATCGGTTCTCTGAGTTTTTGTTTTTAGTCATGTTTGATAACAACATCTTCTCCCCGCGATCTTTTAATTTTGTTAGTGTTTTTTTTTTATTTCACTTTTCTTGTTATTGTTTGGAAACAATGAAGAATAAACTGAAAACTATAAATTGTTGTTTCGGTTTTCTATATCCCTGCAGCAAAGCTAATCACGTCTTTACAAATGAATTGACACAATAAAAAATAAATAAATATAAAATAAAATTTGTGATAGATGTTTTTTAATGTATATAATTAATATCAACAATTCGTAGAGTTAACGTAATAGACTAATAGCATATTACTGGTTTTAGTATTAAAATTGTAGATAGTTCATCATCAATTACAGCATTCATCGCTTTTACAGTCGTCAGAATTTTACGTCAGTGAGCCACTTTCCAATGCAGAATCAGCCCAATTTCCGATTTTATTTTCTTTAAAATCTAATTTAAAATCAAATAATTTATGTTATATTTTCAAGATTATGTACATCGAAAAGTTGTATGTTTGGGGGGACAACCCAAAAGGATCAAGTCACAGAGAACTGGCCTTGTGAGATCTAAAAAAGTTCTATCAACTAATATATAAAATATGTTACTCAAACAAATGAACGAATCGAAAAATAATCATTTTTTTTTTTTGGGTATTTTAGTGACAAAGCTGTCATCAGACGATATGTTTTTCACATATGTAGTCTTGACGTAATGCGAGGGCTTATGTGTTTCATGTGGTTTTAGGCTTGCGCAAGGACTTTAAATCACTTAACTATTCTGGTCCATGTAGAAGTCTACTGCTATAAAAAGATACACAACTAAGAGTTACTCACGCTTGTCATGAGTCTTATGGGAGGTCAGTAACTCTTATGCCCTCGCATCTGACCAATTGACGTATATGATACGAAACTACATTTATGGTTCGCCCCTTTTCTCTGGGGGCCTTATCTCTGGTAGTGACGTTATAAATGCACTCCTAAGGTCAACATGGTTGGTAGCAGTGTCGAGGGCCTGCATGGTTAGAAAGTGCATAAATAAAACTAGCCGCTAACAGTTCCCTTCCTGTGCCAGGGCACGGACCGGTTGTAATATTTTTGCCTAGTCCGCGTAAGCTGTCAACGCGCGATGGTCCTTCCCTCTACATTCATGTTCCTTCCCTTTACATGCATACCCGATCCCCACTCCAGATCGGATAACGGACCCAGCTCCAAAAAAGCCAACAACATCAAGGAATGTGAGTGGTGCGAGAGTACCACGAACAATCGCGAAGGGAGGGGAGAAGTCAGACAGCTCACGAAGCGGACTCTCAGCCAAGAGAGCGAGGTCTGCAACGAACCTTCCTTAAAAACCAAGAAGGCAAAACAGTCGAGCAGCAGATAGACCATCGTCAATTGATTACTCCACAACAACAATAGCAGTCACCACACAACAGAAAATAACAAACCACAACAAAAAACAATATCCACAACCATCGCAACAACAACGACCACGTCGCACACGCATCAACACAAGAAGACAACACTAAGGCCTTTTCTATGCCCCCTCGCTGTCTTGCACTTGTGTTCCTCCCTCCTTCGACCCATTCGCATATCACAAATAATTCTGCATTCTTCTTGCCGTTGTTCTGTTAGTGGGTATAACACTGAAAAACTAACAAAAAATAACAGCGGCGGGAGGGGTGCAGTGTTATTTGTGATTTTGTTTTGATGTTGTATTGTTTTTTGGTAGTGCTATGGTAGATAGGTTTCAAATTCACTTTGAGAATATACGTGGGCTGAGATCTAACTTTTTTGCGTATTACTCGCACATTAGTTTCCATAGGGCGGATGTCCTCGCACACCTGAGACTCAGGTGTGTGAGGATTCTGATCCAAAGGATTTTCACATTCCTGGCTATCACACTCTGTTCTCACAGAGTTCTTGAGGTATACGTATGTAATGGGGTTTCGTTCCAGAGTCAGCAACATTTGGAATCACAAGATCCAGAATTTAACTTCCTTTGGGTTAAGCTCAAGATTGGATCGCCCACCTTACATTTCGGGTTTCTTTACAGAAGTCCAAACCTGGAAAGGGAGGCTTTCTGACCCGATTCGATTTCAAACATTTTAGAATATTATAAGGAAATAAGTGAAATTGTAGTTACTGGGGATTTCAATGTCCATAATAATTCTTGGCTTTCCCATTCGAGCCATACATCTCCGGAGGGTCAATACGCTGAACTATTTGCCGCGCATAATGTCTTGGCGCAATTAGTGAATGAACCAACAAACATTTCGTGTGTTGAAGGGCAACAAGAAACCATTTCTCAACCTCACACCCTGAAAATACGAGGTTAACATTCTTACACCTCTTGGTAACTCGGATCACTGTACTATTTCAGCATCCGTTTAGTTCTCTGATCTTTGATCCACTTCTCAACCAGTCACGAAGCGGTCAATGTATACATACGAAAAGGCACGTTGGGCCGAGCTCAAAAATTTCTAGCAACAATTTAATTGGAAATTATGTTTCCTAGACAACAATGTCGATACTGCTGCTGAAATGGTCGAGAAAATCATTATTCTTGGAATAAGCACGTTTATTCCCTCCAAGATTACTTTGATTAAACCTTCAACGAATTGTTAGTTTAATCAGGCGTTTAAATAAAAATGTCACTACTGAGCTGCTATGCAAGCAGGCAAGATCATCGTGTGCCAGAGTACTTCACGAACAGCGTCTTCGTGCTAAAGTTCCTAATTCTCCCAGGGGAAGTAAGAGCTTTTGGTCATTCGTAAAAAGGGTAAGGGACAATTCTTTATCTTCTATCCCAACTCTCATTAACAATGACCAGATATTCACTGACCCGATTGACAAAGCAAATTTGTTGACTGATATATTTGCATCATTGCCTGAAAGCAGTCAACCACTCCCAGTGATCGAAAATGTATCTAATTCGATGCCTCAGATATTTTTTCGAACACGTGGAGTTAAAAGGGTTCTTTCTGATCTCAACATAAAAAAAACTACGAGCCCGGATGGTATTTCAGCACTTGTCCTATGTAAGTGCTCTTCGACGCACGCTCGTCCATTGCACAATCTTTTCAACATGTCGTACCGTGCTGGTATTTACCCTTCACGTTAGATAGTTTCCAATGTTCAGCCGAACCCCAAGAAAGTTGAGGCTACAAATCCAGCGAATTACCGTCCAATTCCTTACGGAGCGTTACAGTCGATCCATTCACCGCCTTGGTGAGAGCAAGGGTCTGGCACGGAGCATTCATATCAAAACTTATTGCATTTGGTGTCGGTAATACCTTCTCTGTACGAGTTGTTATATATGGGGTCTCATCCAACGAGCATAGGCCCATGAGTTCCACAAGGTTCTGTCGCTCTCATTCTCTATTTCTTATTTTCCTATCTACTCTTTTGTGGATGATAGAAACCTCTGTCATTCGTACTCATTTGAACATCGGCCAAGTCCCTCGGAGGTAGTGGAGAAAAGGCAAACGATTTGGCCACGATTTGTGAGTGGGGCCAAATGAACAGAGTAGATTTTAATGCACAAAAGACCCAGTGCTGTTTGTTGTCACACAAACGTTCAACTGATCAAACACCGTCATCAATCTCTATGGGTGTATCCTGGACATCTGTTTGTACCACAAAAGGTTGTCCAGGATCGTACACAACCAACACCGGGTCCGAACTCACTATTCTCAATAAATTACGAAATTCCTTCTCCTGTTCCTGAGCCGATTCTCCGGTAGTCGATTCCTGGGATAAGTTAGAAATATACCTACCAAGATACTTACACAAACCCAACAGGCGCATAATATCACCCTTATGCCTCGGTCTCCTCATATTCGCAATTGCTTCACGATATTTCCCTTTGGTCCTATTGTGCCATCCTTTATTACATTGCCCATAAACGTTATTTCTGATTTCTTATATTGAATCTTTCTAGGATTAAAACGTATTCCATTCGCCCTTCCACGATCCATAACCATCGAGAATATTTTATCATGATCCGCCTCACTGCTGGCCACCTATTATTGTGAATATTATTCACCCATTGAGTCGGATAGTCTACCGGAGCCATTTTCCAAATTTCAGATTTTACCCTACCAATCAAACATAAAGGTATACGCTTTCTGTAATGCGCCGCCATCCTAGTATTACCCTTAAGAGTGATAGAAAATGTTCCCGGAAATTTCCGCAAAAACATCACTATACGTCCTAACCAGCTCCTCCTTCGTTTGTGACACATGCCGAACCAATCACACAACCAAATGTCTAACCAAACTGAATGCATGCGGCCAAACAAAGTAAAGGCTCATATGTGTCGTCAACAACAAGGAATTCAGCCATCAGTCCAAAACCCGTTCCAGAATCAATGAACTTCAACTTTGCAGTGCCAAAAATCACAATCCTTTTACTTTCTTCCTTCCTTTAAATTTCCACATTAATCGAATTGGATACAATTAACATCGGATCCTGTTTCAATTTTAAACGTGACTTCCTCATCAAATATCCGATACACCTTGGCCCCCCTCACATGCTTTAGCTTAGACGTATTAGAGCTTATTCTAGAAACACAATCTTCATTTAATTGACTTATTGAAAGTATACCTTACGGCCGCAGTTGAAATAAGCGATTCCTGTAGCTTTACATTCTCTACGATGTGTTGATGTGAAGTTACCGCCACAGTTGTAGCACTTTTTTGAAACAGCTTGTATGGAACTTGTTTCGTCCGCAATATTCATTACATTTGCTGGTTCTCCCTGTAGTATGATTTTGTTTGCATTCGCAGCTTCAATTATCTTGCATGTCTCAATAACGTTATCCAATGGTACATCTATGTTGTTTAAACGTTTCACTTGCAATGTCTTATCAGCCACACCAACAATAATACGGTCACGAAGCATGCGTCCTTAATATGAAAGTCACAATGCTGTGTTTGTTTTCGCTGTTCGGTTTCAAATTCGGTTGGTGCTGTTTTTGCATGATGGAATTAAATTTAAATGCCATCATTGCAATATTATTTTTATGTGTAAAATATTCATCAAACCGTTTTAAAACTTCACTAAGTGTGCGCTTTTGAGCGTTTTCCACACCAGCTACAGGAGTTCCGAGTAACGCATCAACTGTGCAATCATTTGCATATAAAGCGTTGTAAATGTCAATGTTTGTCACCAATCATCAACAATTGCGTAATTTTAACATTTTCCTCTTTTTCCAGCCATTGTTTCCCGGCCATATATATTAGGAAATGCCGTTTCCACCCATTCCATGAATTCGTGGCGGCTCATCGATAAATGAAAAAATAGTAATTGATTTCAGTAAACTTTGTATTTTAACCGACACCATGTAATAAGCCATGATTTATTAAGTAATAATGCACTTGAGCTGATGTGTAATCTTTATTCTGCACATGTCATGGTCGAATCCGCGGACTGAAAGCACACTCGCTTTCAAGCATACAAGCAGCGTTGCCACACCGAATAATTCATAGATGCGTTTACACAGTCAACCGCGCGACACTTATTACAAAGTTGGATATGTTTTGTCGAAGCCTAATAAGACTCCCTTAACGGTTTTTCATTCTTTGGAACATATGTAAAATAGTCCACACCAACATTTTTGGGGAGCGACTCACATACCAAATCAGCTTCATCCTTTCTCGATAAAAAGAGTATTAAACCTATCGAAATCTTTTTAATTGAAAAATTAGTGATTTTCAATATTCTACTCATTTCATGGATTTGCTCAATTTTGCACTTGAGTATAGTTAATGGCGGTATTTTTGTTTTAACCGCATTATCGACAATTATTCCTTCACAAGTGTCATCGTCATCCACAGTTGGAAGAGGATAGAAATAGTTTTGGTTATCGGTTCTCTGAGTTTTTGGTTCTCGATAAAAAGAGCATTAAACATATCGAAATCTTTTTAATTGAAAAATTAGTGATTTTCAATATTCTACACATTTCATGGATTTGCTCAATTTTGCACTTGAGTATAGTTAATGGCGGTATTTTTGTTTTAACCGCATTATCGACAATTATTTCTTCACAAGTGTCATCGTCATCCACAGTTTGAAGAGGATAGAAATAGTTTTGGTTATCGGTTCTCTGAGTTTTTGGTTTAAGTAATGTTTGACAACAACATCTTCTCTGCGCGATCTTTTAATTTTTTTTAGTGTTTTTTTTTTATTTCACTTTTCTTGTTATTGTTTGGAAACAATGAAGAAAAAACTTTCAACTATAAATTGTTGTTTCGGTTTTCTATATCACTGCAGCAAAACAAATCACGTCTTTAGAAATGAATTGACACCATAAAAAATAAATAAAAATAAAATTTGTGATAGATATTTTTTTAATGTATATAATTAATATAAACAGTTCATCGAGAATGGTAGAGTTAACGTAATAGACTAATATCATATTACTGGTTTTAGTATTAAAATTGTAGATAGTTCATCATCAATTACAGCATTAATCGCTTTTACAGCCGTCAGAATTTTACGTCATCGACTCCACTTTCCAATGCAGAATCAGCCCAATTTCCGATTTTATTTTCTTTAGAATCTAGGCCACCTAAAATAAATAATTTATGTTATATTTTCGAAAAATCGAAAAATTTTATGTTTGGGAGGACAACCCAAAATTAAATTCCTTACACATACACGGAAATTAATTACCTAAGGATCAACTCACAGTAAACTGGGCTTGTGAGATCCAAAAACGTTATATCAACTAATATATAAAATATTTTACTCAAACGAATGAACGACTCGATTTGTATACACTCACCCTACGGGTAGGAGGGTATATATCATTTGATACGGCTGAAAAGTGTAACACCTAGAAATATTCACATTATAACCCAAGTGTCTTTGAACCAAATTCGATTCATGACTTTCTAAATCCTTTGAGCCATGTCCGTCTGTCTGTCCTGCTGGTACGCACGATAACTTTCGAAAGAGTTAAGCAATCACTCTGAAATTTGGTATGGCTTAATATTTTCCCAAAACTACTTATGGGATTGCATATGGGCTATATGGCCACACCCCTTCGGGTACCTCCCATACAAATCTGGTATTTCGTCCACTTAATAAATCGTGAAATAATATCAACACGCACAAGTTCGATCTTGGCCAATTTCCTTAGTTAGTAAAGGTATAACTGGACAAAGTTTCGGACAAACTCCCCTTCTGGTACCTCCCATACAAATGTACCATCCCGCCTACATTAGAAATCGTGTAATATTATCAATATGACCAACGCGATCCTGCCAAAATTAGGTACTTAGTAAATATATAGCTAACAAAAATTTCAGACAAAAACTTGGAAGTCTGGCAACTCCCCTTCTGGTACCTCCCATACAAATGTACCATCCCGCCTACATTATAAATCGTGTAATAATATCAATATGCCCTCCGCGATCTTGCCCAAATTTTGCATTTTGCAGTCTGGTAACTCCCCTTCTGGTACCTCCCATACAAATGTACCATTCCGCCCCATTAGACATCGTGTAATAATATCAATAAATCTATAACTAGACAAAGTTTTGGACAAAAATGTGGAAGTCTGACAACTCCCCCTCTGGTACCTCCAATACAAATGTACCATACCATTCAGAAATCGTGAAATTATACAAATTCTCTAATCGAATCCTTTCGAAATTCAAAATTTAGTAAAGCTTTTTTAGTAACGGTATTTTAGGTTGATATTATGACATTTCATCATATGTTACATCCAGTGGTGGTAGCCACGCTCACTTTTGAATTTCCGATACTTTGGAATATGAGACTTGTATGTTTGTATGGTGGGTGAGGGTATATATAAGTCGGTTTACCCGACGGCAACTTTTTCACAGTTTTTTTTTTGGTATTTTAATGACAATCTGTCATCAGACGATATGTTTTTCACATATGTACTCTTGACGTGATGCGAGGGCTTATGTGTTTCTTGTGGTTTTAGGCTTGCGCAAGGACATTAAAACACTTAACTGTTCTGGTCCATGTAGAAGTCTACTGCTTTAAAAAGATACACAACTAAGAGTTACTCACGCTTGTCATGAGTCTTATGGGAGGTCAGTAACTCTTATGCCCTCGCATCTGGCCAATTGAAGTATATGGTACGAAACTACATTTATGGTTCGCCCCTTTTCTCTGGGGGCCTTATCTCTGGTAGTGACGTTATAAATGCACTCTTAAGGTCAACATGGTTGGGAGCAGTGTCGAGGGCCTGCATGGTTAGAAAGTGCTTAACTAAAACTAGCCGCTAACAGCTCCCTTCCGGTGCCAGGCCATGAACCGGTTGTAATATTTTTGCCTAGTCCGCGTAAGCTGTCAATACGCGCGATGATCCTTCCCTTTGCATGCATACTCGTGGAATCTCCATAGAAAAACAAATTACAAACAAAACAAACACAAAAACAAAAAAAAAACAGAATAACAACAAACACTTAACACGGACAGAAGAGGCAGCTCCGGCGCTGCGAGGACTGGACGACCAGACAGAGTGGGATACACCGCAGACGATCTGGACATACAACTGGATAAAATACACGAACGACTTATCGAACAGTACTGACGGATCAGGATGAACTTTGATGAGTTGGAAGAGCTTCAGGGGCTGTCTAGGGACTCATTCGTCGACACCGATGACGCCATCAATAGACTGGAGGAGCTCTCCCTGCTTTATGATGAGGGTGAACATGATGTCACCATGATTCATGGCCCTGGTCAGATAGTAGGGAGATCTCCTCCAGACTCTGACGACTCGGAGAAACGGATTGATCCCGCAACGCCTAGCGGAGATCTCCCAACTGGCTCTGAAAGGAGCAAAGTAATTCGGCAACATGCTGTGGATTCACCGGGTATGGATCTGGAAGGTAACGCGTCTATAGACAGATCAGGGAGGTGTCTAGTTTAGACATCTCCAGATCGTCCCAAGGCGCAATCACTCAGTCCACACCCATGGATGAAGTGGCCGAACTCGGACAGGTCAGCGGGATCCCTCGTCGCAAACCGTTAGGGAGAGACAGCTCATCAGGAAGCACCGGAGGAATGTCTGGAAATTTGAACAAATGTATGGCTCAACCAAGGATCTCCAGGACCAGCAGACGCATCCAGGAAATCTCCTGGAGTTAAGGACAGTTGGCCCTATAAAGGCTGTTAAAAATTATGTTGTTGGAGTTTCTGGTACTGTCCCCACTCCGGATCGGATAACGGACCCAGCTCCAAAAAAGCCAACAACATCAAGGAATGTGAGTGGTGCGAGAGTACCACGAATAATCACGAAGGGGGGTAGAAGTCATACAGCTCTCAAAGCGGTCTCTCAGCCCAGACGAACAACGGCAACGAACCTTCCTTAAAAAGCAAGAAGACAAAACAGTCGAGCAGCAGTGGTCGGATAGACCATCGTCGATTTGCTGTCATAGAATTTGTCTGTCTCTCGTTACTTACAAACCAGAACAAAAACAATATCCAGAACCATCGCAAAAATCGAAAACGTATCTACTTCGATGCCTCAGATATTTTTTCGAACACGTGGCGTTAAAAGGGTTCTTGCAGATCTCAATGTAAACAAAACTCCGGGCCCGGATGGCATTTCAGCACTTGTCCTATGTAAGTGCTCTTCGACGCTAGCTCGTCCATTGCGCAATCTTTTCAACATGTCGTACCGTGCTGGATTTACCCTTCACGTTGGAAGGTTGCCAATGTTCAGCCGATCCCCAAGAAAGGTGAAGCTACTAATCCTGCGAATTACCGTCCAATTGCAATATGTTCTGCGCTCTCGAAGGTTATGGAGAGCATGGTTAACCACCATCTTGTTAAGTATTTAGAGTCTAACGGCCTTCTAAATGATCGACAGTATGGCTTCCGTAGAAATCGATCTACTGGAGACCTGATGGCGTTCCTTTCGGAGCGATGGAGTCGATCTATTCACGCCCTTGGTGAAAGTAAGGTCGTGGCTCTGGATATTTCCAAGGCGTTCGATAGGGTCTGGCACGGAGCACTTATATCAAAACTTACTGCTTTTGGTGTCGGTAATATCTTCTCTCGATTCATATCGAGTTTCCTCAGGGATCGCTCTATACGAGTTGTTATAGATGGGGTCTCATCCAACGAGCATAGGTTGACCGCAGGAGTTCCACAAGGCTCTGTCCTCTCTCTCTCTCTCTATTTCTGATTTTCATTGACGACTTGTTGGGTCAGACTGTGAACCCGATATACTCCTTTGCGGATGACAGTAACCTATGTCATTCATACTCATTTGATCATCGGCCAGGTCCTCTGGAGGTCGAGGGCAAAAGGCGAATGATGAATGACTCACTAAACCGCGATTTGGCGACGATTTGTGAGTGGTGCCAAATGAATAGAGTAGATTTTAATGCGCAAAAGACCCAGTGCTGTTTGTTGTCACACAAACGTTCACCAGATCCAGTATCGTCGTCAATTTCTATGGGTGGTGTGGATATCGACGAATCAGACACTCTTGATGTTCTGGGCATGAAGATACAGGGTGATGCTCGCTGGGCTAGCCATATATTCGAAGTGTCGAAAGAAGCATTCAAGTGTTTAGGCTCTTTGAAGCGGTGCAAGAAATACTTCACTCCATCTGATCTCGTAAATATTTACACCACTTACATCCGGCCTAAAATGGAATACAACTCGCATATATGGGCAGGGGCTCCATTAACATCTTTGAAGCTTCTGGACCGTGTACAGAGGAGAGCGGTGGTGATGATAGGGGATGGTAGGGTATCCAGCTCTATTGTCTCCCTACAGCATCGCCGAAATGTGGGTTGTGTATCGCTATTCTATAGATATTTTAATAGTATCTGTTCAGAAGATATCCGTCGTCTGGTCTCTGACGTTAGAACATTTAGTCGGAATACACGGCTATCCAGGGTCTCTCATCCGTTCATTGTGAAATGGCCGGTTGACCGGACGACGCACTATAGAGAAAATTCGTTCTTTAGCCGAACCGTTCGTATGTGGAATAATCTTCCAGCAAATGTATTTCCTGCCAGTTGTGACATTCAGAAATTCAAAACAAATGTCAACAAACACTACTCCCTCTTTCCTCCTTTCGATACCCTAATTTCCTTCCGCTAACACAATGCATTGCATTTATAGGGGGCATCCCTTAGTGTTGGCCTTCAAAAAAAAAAAAAAAAAAAAACTACAACCACGTCGCACACGCATCAACACAAGAAGACAACACTAAGGGCTTTTCTATGCCCCATCGCTGTCTTGCACTTGTGTTCCTCCCTCCTTCGACCCATTCGCATATCACAAATAATTCTGCATTCTTCTTGCCGTTGTTCTATTAGTGGATATAACACTGAAAAACAGCGGCGGGAGAGGTGCAGTGTTATTTTTGATTTTGTTTTGATGTTGTCTTGTTTTTGGTAGTGCTATGGTAGGTAGGTTTCAATATACGCGGGCTGAGATCGAATTTTTTTGCGGTATACTCGCACATTAGTTTCCATAGGGCGGATGTCCTCGCACAGGTGTGTGAGGATTCTGATCCAAAGGATTTTCACATTTCTGGCTATCACACTCTATCCACTTTTTTTCTCACAGAGGTCTTGAGGTATACGTATGTAATGGGGTTTCGTTCCAGAGACAGCAACATTTGGAATCACAAGATCCAGAATTTAACTTCCTTTGGGTTAAGTTCAAGATTGGATCGCACACCTTACATTTCGGGTTTCTTTACAGAAGTCCAAACCTGAAAAGGGAGGCAACCCTAAATGGCTTCAACGCCCTTTCTGACTCGATTTCAAACATTTTAGAATATTATCCGGATAGTGAAATTGTAGTAGCTGGGGATTTCAATGTCCATAATAATTCTTGGCTTTCCCATTCGAGCCATACATCTCCGGAGGGTCAATACGCTGAACTATTTGCCGCGCATAATGACTTGGCGCAATTAGTGAATGAACCATCACATATTGCGTATGTTAAAGGGCAACAACAAAATATTCTTCACCCTTTTTTAACATCACACCCTCAAAAGTACGAGGTTAACATTCTTGACCTCTTGGTAACTCGGATCATTGCACCATTTCAGCATCCTTTTCGTTCTACGATCTGCGATCCACTTCTAAACAAGTCACGAAGCGGGCTATGTATACATATGAAAAGGCACGTTGGGCCGAGCTCAAAAATGTCTATCAACAATTTAATTGAAAATTATGTTTCCTAGACAATAATGTCGATGCTGCGGCTTAAATGGTCGAGAAAATCATTCTTCTTGAAATAAACACGTTTATTCCCTCCAAGATTATTTCGATTAAACATTCAAAGAATTGTTGGTTTAATCAGGCATGCAAAGAAGATGTCAGATCTCAAGAGGAAGCGTTCAGAAATTGGCGTTTAAATAAAAATGTCACTACAGAGCTGCTACGCAAGCAGGCAAGATCATCGTGTGCCAGAGTACTTAGGCCCGAAAAACTTCTTTACGAACAGCGTCTTCGTGCGAATGTTTTCTCTTCTCCCAGGGGAAGTAAGAGCTTTTCGTCATTCGTAAAAAGGGTAAGGGACAATTCTTCCCAACTCTCGTTAACGATGACCAGATATTCACGGACCCGGTTGACAGAGCTTACCTTCTGGCTGAAATATTTGCAAAGAATTCATCTTTGCCAGACATCAGTCAACCAGTCCCGGTGATCGAAAACGTATCTATTTTGATGCCCCAGATATTTTTTCGAACACGTGGAGTTAAAAGGCAGATCTCAATGTAAACAAAACTCCGGGCCCAGATGACATTTCAGCACTTGTCCTATGTAAGTGCTCTTCGACGGTAGCTCGTCCATTGCGCAATCTTTTCAACATGTCGTACCGTGCTGGTATTTACCCTTCACCCAGGAGTTCCACAAGGCTCTGTCCTCTCTCATTGTCTACTTCTTATTCTTATTTTCATTGACGACCTATTGGGGCAGACTGTGAACCCAATCTACTCCTTTGCGGATGATAGCAACCTCTGTCATTCGTACTAAAGGCGTGCAAGAGTATAACTGAAAGTATTGCTGAAACAAATATACCATATACATATTTGTTACTACTGGTATAAACAAGAGAATGAGTATAACAGTTATTGTATGGTTTTACTTGCACGCATTCACTTCACTTGTAAAGAGAGTAACAGTTATCTCTTGTTTTGCATTGAGTGGGATATATATTTGTTTATTATACTCAAATAACTGTTGTACCACAAGTATTTTCTGACTATTGTTAGTACAACAAGTAATAAAGTGCATTTTGGTGATCATCTAAATAATACATTTAAATCAAAAACAAAATATAAAAAATGAATAATTCAGAAATAAAAGAAAAAATTTTATGAAATATATATAAAATTATTGACAAAATAGGTCGAAGCAAGATATGGGATTGCTTTGGAATTATTAAAGATGAAAGTGATGTGGAAATTCCAAATTTTGTTGCAAGCAAAATCTGTGGAAATGTGTACAAATACAATAATAATGCTTTATCCAATTTAAGTAAGCACAAGTGTTACAATATATTAAAAAGTGAAATCGATAATGAACTTGTTGAGCCAAACCAAGAAGCCAAAAAATCTTGTGTTGACGTTTTGTCTAAATGGATTCTTGGAGACATACGCCCATATTCTTTGGTGAAAGATGGCGGTTTAAAATCGTACTCGCACCTAATGTTATCTCTAGGAAATAAATTTGGAAGCAATCTAAATATAGAATCTTTAATACCACATCCCACAACTATATACAGAAACGTTGGAAATATTTATTCAATACAGTTGGCGAAACTAAAATCAGAGATTCTATCCATACGACAATTTGGTTATGCACTAACATGTGATCTATGGACAGAAAATTTTTCAAAAATTTCGTACTTCGCCTTAACGGCTCATTTTGTATACTCGCACATTCGTTTCCATAGGCCGGATGTCCTCGCTCTATGTGAGACCCAGGTATGTGAGGATTCTGATCCACATGATTTTCACATTCCTGGTTATCACACTGTATCCTCTTTCTCTTCACACAGAGGCCTTGTGGTATTTATACGTAATAGTGTTGTGTTTCAGAGTCAGCAACATTTGGACTCACCAGATCCAGAATTCAACTCCCTTTGGGTTAAGTTCAGGATTGGATCGCACTTATTACACTTCGGGTTTCTTTACAGAAGTCCAAACTTGGAAAGGGAGGTTACCCTAAATGGCTTCGACGCCCTTTCCGATTCTATTTCAAAAGTCTTAGAAGATTATCCGGACAGTGAAATTGTAGTTGCTGGAGATTTCAATGTCCACAATTATAATTATTCTTGGCTTTCGCATTCGAGCCACACATCTCCGGACGGTCAGTACGCTGAGTTACTTGCCGCGCACAACGACTTGGCGCAATTAGTGAATGTACCAACACACATTCCGCGTGTTGAATGGCAACAACAAAATATTCTTGACGAAGCGGACAATGTATATATACTGTACAGTTCTGTACACATTGTAAGATTGGTACTACCTGTAGTTCCAACAATATGTTTGTCTTTTTTGTTATGAGTGTTAAAGGTCGTAAATATTGCCATTCTGTCCGCGTTTTATAACCTGTCTTATCATATAAGAATGAATGTGCATTAGTGCATTCATATAGTTTTTATGTATTGTTCGTTTGGTAGGTACATGTATCCATGTACATTTGTATTTTTAGTTTCTTTATTTATGTAGGTTTCAAGTTAAGATTCTATTGTAAATAAAGTTAGTTCCTGACTAAGAGCGAAACCGTGCTGTCGTTTTTATTCCTCCGCTCCCTATAAGATCTACATTTTGGTGACCCCTACGTTAACCATTGAAATTTCTAGTTTCCCCCCACCCGTGGTAAGGAACTTCAAATAATCTTTGGTATAAAAAAAAAAGATCACGAGTGTGAAAAAGGTGAAAATTGTTTAAAAAAAAAAATATATATATATTGTTATTCTCATTATACAAGGAAAAAAAATTGAAAAAGAAAGTATATATAAAAAAAAAAAAATGAAAAATATAGTGAGACGAAATTAAAAAAAAAAGAATAAAATAACCGAAACATTCTCGCGCCGCGTAACAATAAATCTTCAAAAGTGAGTGAAAGTGATTTGATTTTCAGGTTTACACAAGCTGAGGTGAATCGGTAAGTGTATTTTATATTTTTTTTTTAATTTATATTCATATATATCTTAATATTTGTAACTGAGAATGAACTCTGTCGAGATGATAAAATGCCAAGAGGTGGTGGGCAGAAACATTGTTAGGTTATACAATGAACTGAGCCGAGTGGCTCAGGGTAATGTAGATAGGGAGAGCGTGAAGGAAAGTTTGACAAATTGGCGACTTTCCTTCACAGAATATAAAAAAGAATTTGAAACGAATGATACTGAACTTCGTCCACCTTCACATACAATGGGAAAGAATGTGTATTTCACTGGTCCCTTTGTTACTGAAGTGAAGGATGCGATGGACAAGTTCAGCGTTTTATATGAGCAGCTCTCGGCACAGCTAGGAAAGGAACTCAGAGCTTCTACTCTTACGTTAGAAAACTTCCCAATAGCAACAGCTCCTCTTTTAGATCAAGAGGAGTCCGAGAAGAGTAGGATAATAGGAAAGTCAGAAAACACGGTCATTCTGGTCAGTCGCAAAATCGGGGGCTCTTACGCCAATTTCAGTATGCACTTGACGATTTGGAGACTAAAATAGTTAAGTCTGACCAGAATGAAATTTCGACAAATCTTCTGAGGGAGAGATATAAGGTAGCAGAAGATTTGTTTATGAAGTATACCGGCCAGTTTCCTGACGATGAGTTGACGGAAGTGTTTTATTCGTTAAAGGACTCCTATGAACGGATTCCCGGAATAGGAAACGCCGCTACGAATCTGCCAATTAAGTTGCCCTCTATTGACATACCAATATTTAGAGGTCAACTGACAGAATGGGAAACGTTTAGAGAGCTGTTCCAACAGTTAATAATTGATCAGCCAATTTCCAATACACAAAAGATGTGTATACTCAAAGCGAAATTGGGAGGTGAAGCAGCAAGAAAAATTTCAAAGTTGCCCGCCAGAGAGGACAATTTTAATGTGGCCTGGAATTTGTTATTGGAACATTATTCCAACAAAAGGGCGACAACAAATCTGTTTTTCAAAGCAGTGTTAGATGCACCTTTTGTAAGATACAATTCACGGAGCGTAAACAACTTTTTAGAGGTTGTAAATGAAAGTTTACAAGCACTAAACGCAATGAAGATTGATGTGTAGGAAATGCATCAAGCTTTCTTGTGTTTTGTGCTGCAACGAAAACTGGATGACCATTTGAGAATTCAGTTTGAACAGCATCTGGGGAAATGCCGAGATCTTCCAAAAGTGGATAGTCTAATGGAGTTCTTGAATCAGATGCAGTATTCCTTGGAGGCAAGCCGACAATTCACTGCTGAAAGTGAAATCAGGTCGGTAAATCCTTCGGGAAGTAGGAGATCTTGGGAGGTAGGCCCAAAATGGGTAAATCCTTGCAGATATGTTCAACAGGGAGAACGTGAATATGGGGATGCTACAAAGAGTTCACCAAGTATGTCAAAGGCCAAATGTCCGCTTGGTTCTGCTGTACCACATCCCATCTATAAATGTTCAAAATTTCGAAGCCTTCCCATCAAAGAGAAATGGGATAAGGTTTTGGAGCACAATATGTGTTCCAGATGTTTAAGCAATGGTCATGTCAAAAGGGCATGCACCAGTATTTTTTATTGCAAAAGCTGCAATGGCGGGCATCATCTGTTGCTTCATAGGGAGAAACAAACCCCTAAAAGTGAAGTGATAAATAAAAACACTGACAAAGATAATTCTTGTATACTGTTAGCCACCGCAGTGGTGCAAGTAAAAAACGGAGAAGGCAATTGGGTTAACTGCCGGGTGCTTCTTGATAGTGGGTCTCAGGTATGTCTGATAACGAAGGCATTTAAAAGAGGTTTACGAATAAGAGGTGAAAGTGTTAGTAAAGAGGTAGAGGGGCTAGCGAAGCAAAAATCGTTAATAAAAGAAAATATAGGAGTTAGCCTTCGGTCCAGAATGACGGACTATAAAACGAATCTGTATGCATTGGTGATTCCAACAATAGTATCCAATGTACCAGAGGTGATGGTAAAGGCCGAAAAGTTTCCGGCTGACCTGAATTTAGTCGATCCCGAATACAATATCCCAAGGGGTATAGATATGCTCATAGGAGCAGAAAATTATCTTCGATATTTTATCTGAAGGACAGATCAAAAATGTCGAAAGGAAAGTCGGTCTGCAAGAAACAAAATTGGGATGGGTAGTAAGCGGTTCAGGCTTGATGACTAATGCAGAGACAAGTCTAGGATTAGTCGCAACAGTGCATCAAACAGATGAACTGTTGCAAAAATTTTGGGAAATAGAAGAAGTTCCCAAAATAAACACGTTCACTGTTGCTGAAAAAGCATGTGAACAAGATTTAGATCGAACGGTAGAAATTGGTTTAGATGGTAAGTTTCAAGTAGCATTACCATTTAAAAGTAATATTAATTTACTGTGTAATTCTAGCTTAGTAGCGAAGAGAAGATTTTTCGCGCTAGAGAGAAAGTTAGAGAAGAACCTGAAATTAAAGGTTCAATACCATGAGTTTCTCAGGCAGTATTTGGAAATGGGGCATATGGAATTGTTAGAGAATTGTTCAAAGATGGAAAATGGCTATTACTTGCCACATCATTGCGTCCTGAGACCAGGAAGCTCAACAACAAAATTAAGAGTAGTGTTTGATGCGTCTTGCAAAACTACCACAAGGGTATCGTTAAACGAGATACGGCACACAGGACCGAAAATACAAGAAAATTTGTTTAATATCTTGCTTCGATTTAGGAAGCATAGATATGTATTTTCGGCAGATATTGAGAAAATGTATAGGCAGATTTGGGTAGACGAAAGTGATAGGAAGTTTCAATTAATATTCTGGCGTTGGAATGCCAATGAGAGTATTAAAACGTTAGTATTAACGGGTTAGTTGGAATCCGAAATTGGACATATTCAGGTTGAAGTATAACCTAGAAGCTGACGGAAAAGTTTCGAAGAGGAGAATTTTAAGCGAAGTCTCCAGGTTGTTTGATCCCTTGGGTTTGTTTGGTCCGGTAGTGGTGATAACTAAGATACTGTTGCAGGACCTGTGGAAGCTTAAGATCGATTGGGATGAGGATATTTCAGGAGAACTTGGCAGTAAATGGAATACGGTCAAAGAAGGCTTCAAATTTTTAAATGCTGTCGAAATACCCAGTCATATATTCTGTGTGGAGCCAACGCAGATTGAATTGCATGGATTTTGCGACGCATCTATTAAAGCTTATGGAGCGGTAGTTTATGGTCGATCCATTGAAATAAAGAGTCGCCCCGATAAAGGTGATTACGTTGCCACGGTTGGAACTTTGTGCGAGTGCACTTTTAGTTGAGCTGATGGCGACAGTGGCTGAAAGTTTGAAGTCAAATATTTCACCCGAAAATATTTTATATTACACGGACTCGTCGATAGTACTGAGTTGGCTGAAGATAGATCCTGGGAGATTCAAATTTTTGTATCAAATAGGGTCAGCCAGATACAATCCAGGAGTGAGGTGTCACATTGGAGGTACGTGCGATCGGAAGAGAATCCAGCCGATCTGATATCAAGTGGATTGATGGGTAAGGATATTGTGAATAATCTCTTTTGGTTTGAAGGCCCTACATTTTTTAAACAACTGGTCGTTGGATAAGAATTTTGTGATACGTTGCCAGAAGTACCGGAAATTAAGAAGAGTTCGAAGGTGTTGGTAAGTTTAGAGAAAAAAATGTGGTGGGAAAGTATTTCTCATAGGAATAAATTTTCATTTTTGCAAAATGTTGTGACCTATGTCTTGAAATTTGTTCAAGTGTCACGAAGACATAATGGAAAATCTCTTGGCAGTTACAAGAAGGAAGCACTTCGTGTTATAGTAAAGGTCATTCAATCTCACAATTTTTCAGCTGAATTACAGATGATGCGGTCAAAAGGTGAAGTATATAAAACATAGTGTCTTCGAACGTTGTGCCCGGTAATTGATGCTGAAGGGATTATTAGAGTAGGAGGGAGGCTAGAAAATAGTTCCCTTCCTTATCATGCGAAGCATCCCATATTGCTGCCTTACAAATGTAAGGTTGTTGAATTACTGGTGGAGAAAGTTCATGTTGATAATTTGCATGTGGGTCCTCAGGGATTGTTAGCAATTCTAAGGCAGGAGTTTTGGCCTCTTCGGGTTAGACAGTTGACGAAGAAGATAGTAAATAGATGTTATAGATGTTTTAGGATTGAACCTAGAAATCTGCATCAACTAATGGGAAACTTGCCAGAGGATCGGGTGATAAGAACTCGTCCTTTTTTTAATGTAGGAATTGATTTTCTTGGTCCCATAACAATACACTACAAGATAAGAGGAAAAAGGGCGGATAAATGATATGTCTGTGTCTTCGTGTGTTTTGCTACGAAAGCTGTTCATTTGGAAGTAGTGTCCGACTTGACGTCCGCTGCTTTATAGGAGCTTTAAAAAAGTTCACAGCCAGAAGGGGGTGTCCTTTAAAGGTTTACTCCGATAATGCTACGAATTTTGTTGGGGCTTCTAATGGTTTTGTCTGTCTTTCGTTCAGTGTGCATGCACATTGTGTCCGTCCGTCGAGTTTTTCGAGTTTTCCGTGTGCTTTAAAAAAAAATTATGCAAAACAAAAATAAACAATCAAAACTCTATAATACACATAAGAACAAATAACATAGAAAGACAATAATATAATAAACAGTGCAATTTAGTTAAAATATTAAACGAAATAGAATAGAACAAAATAACACAAAACAACATTTCACAACAACAACTACATCATCATCAGCAGTCACCACAATACAAAACAAAACAACGCGCTCTCACGTCACAACAACAATAATAACCAGCACCACGCATCAACACACCAACACATAAAAGACGACACTAAGGGCTTTTTTATGCCCCCCATACCGTCTTGCATTTGTGTTCCCCCCTCCTTTTTCCCTTTCGCATATCACAAATAGTTCTGCGTTCTTTTCGTCGCTGTTCTGTTGGTTGTTGTAGGCATAACACTGAACAACCAACAGAAACAACAGTGGCGGGAGTGGTGCAGCACTATTTGTGATTTTGCTTTGATGTTGTCTTTTTGTTTGCTAGTGTCATGGTAGGTAAATACAAAATTCACTTTGCAAACATTCGCGAGCTGAGGTCGAATTTTTTTGCGGTATACCCTCATATTAGTTTCCATAGGCCGGATGTCCTCGCTCTATGTGAGACCCAGGTGGATCAGAGAATTCTGATCCACAGGATTTTCACATTCCTGGTTATCACACTCTGTCCTCTTTTTTTTCTCACAGAGGTCTTGTGTTATATATACGTAACGGTGTTGTGTTCCAGAGTCAGAAAATTTGAACTCACAAGATCCAGAATTTAACTCCCTCTGGGTTAAGTTCAGGATTGGATCGCACCTATTACACTTCGGGTTTCTCTATAGAAGTCCAAATTTGGAAAGGGAGGCTACCCTTAACGGCTTCGACGCCCTTTCTGACTCTATTTCAAAATTCTTAGAGGATTATCCGGACAGTGAAATTGTAGTTGCTGGGGATTTCAATGTCCACAATAATTCTTGGCTTTCCCATTCGAGCCATACATCTCCGGAGGGCCAGTACGCTGAGCTTTTTGCAGCGCACAATGACTTGGCGCAACTAGTGAATGAACCAACACACATTCCGCGTGTTGAAGGGCAACAACAAAATATTCTTGACCTTTTTTAACCTCCCACCCTGAAAAGTACGAGGTTAACATCCTTGCACCTCTTGGTAATTCAGATCATTGCACAATTTCAGCATCCTTTTCGTTCTCCGATCTTCGAGCCACTTCAAAACCAGTCACGAAGCGGACAATGTATATATACGAAAAGGCACGTTGGGCTGAGCTCAACAATTTTTACCAGCAATTTAACTGGAAACTATGTTTCCTAGACAGTAATGTCGATGCTGCTGCTGAAATGGTTGAGAAAATAATTCTTCTTGGTATAAACACATTTATTCCATCGAAGTCTACTTCGATTAAACCTTCAAATAATTATTGGTTTAATCAGGCATGCAAAATAGCTGTCAGATCTAAAGAGGAAGCGTTTAGAAATTGACGTTTAAATAAAAATTTCAAGATCAAGATGTGCCAGAGTACTTAGGCGTGAAAAGCTTCTTCACGAACAGCGTCTTCGTGCTAAAGTTCTTTCTACTCCCAGGGGAAGTAAGAGCTTTTGGGCATTTGTTAAAAGAGTAAGGGACAATTCTTCGTCTTCTATTCCAACTCTCGTTAACGATGACCACATATTCACGGACCCGGTTGACAAAGCTAATGTTCTGGCTGAAATATTTGCAAAGAATTCATCTTTGCCTGACAGCAGTCAACCACTCCCCGTGATCGAAAACGTATCTAGTTCGATGTCTCAGATATTTTTTCGAACACGTGGAGTCAAAAGGGTTCTTGCAGATCTCAATGTAAACAAAACTCCGGGCCCGGATGGTATTTCAGCACTTGTCCTATGTAAGTGCTCTTCGACGCTAGCTCGTCCATTGCGCAATCTTTTCAACATGTCGTACCGTGCTGGTATTTACCCTTCACGTTGGAAAGTTGCCAGTGTTCAGCCGATCCCCAAGAAAGGTGAGGCTACTAATCCTGCGGATTACCGTCCAATTGCAATATGTTCTGCGCTCTCGAAGGGCATGGAGAGCATGGTTAACCACCATCTTGTTAAGTATTTAGAGTCTAACGGACTTCTCAATGATCGACAGTATGGCTTCCGTAGAAATCGATCTACTGGAGACCTGATGACGTTCCTTTCGGAACGATGGAGTCGATCCATTCACCGCCTTGGTGAAAGCAAGGTCGTGGCTCTGGATATTTCCAAGGCGTTCGATAGGGTCTGGCACGGAGCACTCATATAAAAACTTATTGCATTTGGTGTCGGTAATACCTTCTCTCGATTCATATCGAGTTTTCTCAGGGATCGCTCTATAAGAGTTGTTATAGATGGGGTCTCATCCAAAGAGTATAGGCTGACCGCAGGAGTGCCACAAGGCTCTGTCCTCTCTCCTTCTCTATTTCTTATTTTCATTGACGACCTGTTGGGGCAGACTGTGAACCCAATCTACTCCTTTGCGGATGACAGCAATCTCTGTCATTCGTACTCATTTGATCATCGGCCAGGTCCTCTAGAAGTCGAGGAAAAAAGGCGAACGATGAACGACTCACTTAACCGCGATTTGGCGACGATTTGTGAGTGGAGCCAAATTAACAGAGTAGATTTTAGTGCACAAAAGATCCAGTGCTGTTTGATGTCACACAAACGTTCCACTGATCCAATATCTATGGGTAGTGTAGATATCGACGTATCAGATACTCCTGATGTTCTGGGCATGAAGATACAGGGTGATGCTCGCTGGGCTAGCCATATATTCGGAGTGTCGAAAGAAGCATACAAGTGTTTAGGCTTTTTAAAGCGGTGCAAAAAATACTTCACCTCATCTGATCTCGTAAATATTTACACCAACTACATCCGAACTAAAATGGAATAAAACTCCCATATATGGGCAGGGGCTCCAAAAACATCTTTGCAGCTTCAAAAGCCCCCGTGTAGTTGGCCCACTTTTGTAGCTAACAGAGTCTCTAAAATTCAGAATAAAGTTGGTACTGAAAACTGGCATCATGTCGTCCCCACGACAACCCGGCTGATATTGCATCTCGTGGTATTTTAGCACGAGATTTAAAATCACACAACCTTTGGTGGAAATGTCCCAATTGGTTAAGCCTTCCTCGCATGGAATGGCCCAAACAGACATTCAGAATCATGAGAAATCTGGAAACCCGTTCTGTGAAAGTGCATACGACACAGGTATCCTTTACAGAAGGTATTTTAATGCGATTTTCCAGTCTCCCTCGAGCAATGAGGGTGATATCGTACATTTTCCGTTTTTACCACCTATTGTTATCAAAATTCAGGTCGGCCCTCTCGCATTCTACCGTGGAACTTGGTCAAGGTGAAATCAATTTCGTAAAAAATCGTTTGGTAATTTTGTGGCAACGAACACATTTTCCCGAATGCTCCTTCCTCGAGCAAGGAGTTGAAGTCTCCCGTAAAATTTTTGGAATTTTGGGTCCCAAAACTCAAAACTCTAGTGCTAACTGTTGTACACAACTGTAGTGAGTGTGTCCTGCAGAAAAAGAAATCTGGCGAGCAGATTATGGCCGCTCTTCCCCCTCAGAGAACTTCACTATCTCGTCCTTTTACTTGCACCGGCGTTGACTTTGCAGGACCCTTTGAAATAAAATCCTATATCGGCAGAGGTTGTCGAATCACAAAAGGGATACGTTTTGGTCTTTGTCTGTTTCGCAACAGAGGCTATACATATTGAAGCCACAAATGATTTGTCGTCAAATTGCTTTATTGTTAAGTTTACCCGTTTTTTCTCTCGTCGAGGATGCCCCACGAAAATGTTTTCTGATAATGGAACTACCTTTGTTTAAGCGTCCAATATTTTCAAAAAAGATCAGACTCAATTTCTCCTCGACGTAAAATGACAAATATTAAATCTCAATGCTTTTCAATTGATGGAATGGCATTTTATTCCACCCGGAGACCCACATATGGGTGGTCTCTGGGAAGCTGGAGTCAAAAGTTTCAAAACTCGTCTAAAATAGGTTTCTAATGCCCGTTGGAAACGTTAGCAAGAATCGAAGCATGTTTGAATTCCAGGCCCCTTAGTCCGATGATCCGAGTGATTTAAACCCGTTGACCCCTGGACACTTTTTGATAGGAAATGCTTTGCTTTCTCCGGATGTTTTTAAGTTAAAAAACCGTTGGCAAAAACTGAAGGTCCTACATCACTTTTTTGCTACAAGATGGAAAGATGAGTATTTAGTCCAACTCCACAAAAGGAATAAGTGGAAGTACCCTGAGCGCGATGTAGCTGTAAATGATTTGGTCGTCATTAAAAGACATTTTGCCTCCAAATGAGTGGAATATAGGCAGGGTTGTAAAAGTTTATATAGGATCAGATTACAAAGTACGAGTGGCTGACGTACCAACCGCAAACGACGTCCTCTCGCGGCCAGTAGTGAAACTCGTACTGCTACCCAACCCCGAACACACTAACCCGCTTTTGTTGTTGTTGTTGTTTTTTTCTAGAACGATGTCAGCCCAATCACGACGACTTACCTCCGAACGTTCTGTGTCTGAAGAGTCCCCCGCTGGATCCCCTACTAAGGTGTTGTCGGAGTCAGTCGTCCGTTGCCGCATCCGCAATAGCACGTGTTGCGACGATGCCCCCGATTCCGCGCTATAGACCCAAAAATGCGACTGGCAGCAGTGCAGTAGCACAAATACTGCATCAACTGCCTGGCGAAATCGGGACAGATGCAGGCAGTGCCTGTCGGAGCATCACACAATGCTTCAGCAGCCTCACCATATTAGGCAGCGAGGAACCGACAGCAATGCCAATCGTCGAAACCAGAACCCGCATCGTCGCAACCCCGACACCGGCAACACCAGGACTACGCCAATAGACCCAGCAGGAGGAGTAGCGTAGACCGATTAAACAACAGCGACTACAACAATCGGGACAGCAGTCGCGTCCAGAATCGTTGGCGGCGTGGTCGCAACATCCACCTTGGCGAAAACCACCGAAACAATAACAGCAGCAACAACCGACGCGGCGGCAACATTCGCCGCAACAATGGCGGATTGCCGCCCAACATTAACATTAGGGTTAATTGTTAAGCCCCCCTTCCCCCTCTTTATCTATTCAATGAATTTTTTCCTGTCCAGACTAGCTCCTACCTATCCTTGATTTGCATTCCTGCAAGGGGGCGGGATGTCTACCCTAGTTGTAAGCTTAGTTTTAAGATTATTGTGAATGAACACAAAATACAACACTGAACAAATTATAACGAAGAAGAAGGAAAAAAAAGGACACGAAACCAACTTATAAGAAGAGAATATTAATAAACCCGAAGGTACGTTTTCAATAAAAATCCCGAAATTTAGAAAAACTAATTTGTTGTTTTTTTTTTTCATTATTTGGGTAAAATTATTTTATTCACCCCCGCATATTTACCCGCTGAAGATAACCTTTTACCCTAGATTTCTTCCTAACTGACATGCCTCAATTTTTATCTACCACTTCAACTATAAACGAACTCGCATCTGATCATCTGCCTATTTGTAGTATCCTAAACGCAAGACATGAGGTTGTAGAAAATCGTATCTACAATTTCAATAGAACAATTTGGAGCAGATTCAAAAACAGCATACCCCTTGGAGATTTATACAATAACAACTAATAACCTAATTGATACCATGATAGCTGTATTTACCTACACGTTAAAAAATGGTATACATGACAGTGTCCGTAACCGCCAAAATAGTGTAAGCGCCATGATTTTCAATTTTAGTTTTTTTTAGAAAAAATTATAATTCGCGACCATTCGCGTCATCTCTCAAATACCCGTAACTCTAAGGAGTGCCGTTGCGATTATGCCGCAGAAGCAATTTTGTTGTAAGTTCACATTGCTAGTTTATTAACTTTTTATGTGACCTCGAAGTATCGCTTACGTTTTTTCTCTTTACCAAATAAACCAAAATATGTTACAATGTTTCAATTTTATCGTGCTTTTTGTATTAATTTTGGTTTTATACAACAACCACGTGTGATTACACTTTTAATTTATTTGAAAATATATTTATACGTTATCGAGCTCTCTTAACGCTCTCTTTTTTTCGAAACCCGTTTTTTAATGAAGTTTGATAGAAAATTGTCCAGCGCTCTTAATCCCAAAATATTAAAGTTTAAAAATGTATAAATTCGAATATTCAAGTTTAACTGGTCATACTATGTTTCCCGTTGACTGCGTTCATAGCAATATTGAATCATTTCTTTACAACAGAACAATTTAGTACCTTTGTAAAGTAATCCTAAATATAGACTTCAAAGATTGGAATGCATTTTCCTAGGCAATGTTTCCAATTCTATAAAAATGTCATTTCCAGCATTACGTTCCGTTTACTTGACTGCAAATCTCTTATATGTATATTTTGACGATTCTTTAATAATATAATCAGATCTCAACTAGATTGCGTGATTAAGACCTACCTCTGCAGCATGCTAAACAATGGACACATCTTTTATATGAATATCCATCGCAAAATCCTAAATTGACTCTGTTAATATATGTTTTTTAGTAGAATTTCGAATTGCAATGTTTGAAATAAGTAAATAAAATAGTTTTATTTTCGATAAAAAATTAACGTAAGCACCACATTTGTCAGATTCTTCCTTGTAGTACGACAGCAAAAAACGTGTAAGCGACAAAAATAACCGTTATGTTATAAATATGCATATAAAACAAATAGCATATATTTTAAACCAAACAAATACTGTAATAGAATCACGAATCATTAATGCAAAAAAATTAAGGTTAAGGCGCGATATAAGAGCGCCAACAGGCAATGTTTACCAAACAACATCAAAATTCTGATTCAACATAGGAACATTTATAGGCTTAACTGGAAACGGTATAGAGAAGTAAATGATCATCGAGTAATGGTACAGCTAAATAACGAAATAGCTAAGAAACTAAGTAATTACAGAAATTTAACATGTTGACTACTTGAAATAGATCTTCTTCACGCTTTTGGAAATTTTTTTATTGATGTCGGAAAAACAACTCAATTATTAAAGGAATTGAAAACTAAGAAATCACCAGGTTTAGATGGAATAAACAACCAGGTTTAAAGCATTTTAAATTCAAGTTGTATTATTTCCTAAGCGCTTGGAAAAAAGCCAAAACAATCCCTATATTAATGTCCGTACAGACAAATCAGTTTATTAAGTTCCATTAGTAAAATGCTAGAAAGAATAATAAAAGAAAAGCTTTGCAATTTTAATGATAGGCACGAAACCGAATTGTTGTGGGGGAATAATACCACAACAATTCGGTTTTATGTTAGACAACATAACACCTCTCAACCGCTCATAAAAATTTTGTGCATTCAAGTTTTGCAGAATGTAATTTAACGGGTGTAGTCCTGCTTGATATAAAAACTGGTTTCGATTCTGTTTGGCATAACAGATTGTGTATAAACTACATACTTAATTTTCCAACGGAAATTATTTATACACGTTAATTTTACTACGTCCAGTACATCGTTGCTCTTTAGACAAACGCCCTGCTTGCTGCAAAACTAACCTTTTTTTTTTTTTTTTTAAATTTTACGTCGCCACTTTTGTCATTGGCTTAATCGGCTGTTTTGAATTTCCAAAGGAATTAATTGCTTTACCTATTAATATAGTAACTACTTAATAATTATTAGATAACAACCTTCAACGCAGACTCATTTTTGGACTTCAGAAAACCAGTCGCTCACTTCTCCAACGTCTTGAGGTGCTTGGCCTACTTAATAATTGTCTAGCCAATATATTGTGATGACGTTCATGTTTGTCTTAGGCATATTCAAGTCTTTATGAATGTTTCCATTTCACATATACGAGGGTGCAGCGGTAATTAATCATTTCCCCATAGCTGTGCGCCGTATAACCAAATTGGTTTGATTATATAGGGTTATCCATTTTGTGGTTTCAAAAGTATAGGGCTGGAATTCGACATTTGTCAAACTAAGTTGTTAAACCAATTCTTTTTTCTTTTCAGTTTGACATTAACGAAAATGGATCGCCTAACTATCACACAACGCGTAATAATTATTAAAACCTACTGCAGAAATAGTGATTCTGGCACAGCAACTTATCGTGCTTTAAGAGGAGATTATAGTTTATGGTTATGAAGCACATTTGTCACTCGGTGGGGTATGTTAATAAACAAAATTTTCGTATTTGAGGTTCTGAGAATCCCAAGAGGGAGAGGCCATTACATCCACAAAAAATCACTGTTTGGTGCGCTCTTTGGCCCGAAGGTGTGATTGGACCTTACTTCATCGAAAACGACGAGGGAACGACTGTCACCGTCAATTCGGAGTGTTATGGTCGTATGATAACAGACTTTTTTTGCCTTCTATTGAAGAATAAGACTTGGAGAATGTGTGGTACCAACAAGATGGTGTCACATGCCACACATCTCGAGCGATTATGGCCGCGTAAATTCTCGTCGTGGCGACATCAACTGGCCACCAAGATCATGCGATTTGACACTATAAGACTTTTTTTTGTGGTGCTACACGAAAGACCGTGTTTATGCAGATAAACCTTTAACTCTTGAGTACTTAAGAACCAACATTCGTCAAGTTATGGCAGAGATACCGCCCAATATTTGCCAAAAAGTGGTCCAAAATTACCTCAAAAGAGTCAATGCTTGCAACACTTCCGTGTTGGTCATTTAAATGATGTAGTGTTTCACACATAATGTCAACGTTCAAACTTTATAATAACAAAGAA
The DNA here is from genome assembly GCA_958296145.1 of Hydrotaea cyrtoneurina. NCBI lineage: Eukaryota > Metazoa > Arthropoda > Insecta > Diptera > Muscidae > Hydrotaea > Hydrotaea cyrtoneurina. Next base: position 58,852,373 of record OY282512.1, on the reverse strand, counting down.
ATTACGTTTACTTTTAAAAACCATAATGGATAACCCTTTACAATTGTAGAGCTAAATCTTGTATTCAAGACTCAGTTTAGAGTTCGCATTTAGCAGCCAGTGGAGTTGGTGTACTTTCAACCAAATTAATCTCCGATCCAGATAGAAATATTATTAATTTAAATGGCGGACACGTTTTCAAATTTAAAGTGAATATTACCTGTTCGCATTTTGTCTCGTTATCTTTTATCCACCAGTCAGATAGCAATGACTCAACTCGTCTCAAGTGGTCACCTAGATTTTGTGACGCTATGTCAAACTGTTTGTATGGGCTGGTAGGGATATCTGCTTTGAAAAGAAGATATAGGTTTGTTAGAAAAATGGCGCAGCAATATTCCCGACGTTCAAAAGCTTTTTCGATTTCTTGACCTGACGGTTGACCTGATCTACAGTGCTATGTGCCTCCCGGAAACCAAACTGATGGTCTGGTATAACTTTTTTCGACACGAGAAAAGGTCGTATTTTTAGCAGAAGAACTTTTTCGAATAGTTTTGTTGCAAGCTAATGGGTCTATATGGGTGAATAATCTGAAATGACTCCTTTTCTTTGCGAAAAAGGGGACAGTCTCCGACCACTCCGACGAAAATAATTCGCAAACTAAAATAGAAGTAGAGTTTCTTCGAGAACCTTCGAAGAGAACAATACTTCAGCGCCAGAGAAACACTACAAATTGAACGTTACCTTTTTTTAAGCAGAAAACCACACCAGGCACGGGACTGAGAGAAAATGTTCCGGACAAAAGTCAATGATTTTTATAATTTCTTAAAATTAATTTAATTAAATCAAAAAAAGAGTATATGTGACTTGAAGTGATAGTGCATAAATTCATTTGAATGCAATTACAGATTTTTAATATTTACATACATAATAAGTACGGTTTATTTTGCTGCGTCGGTTTTGGACACGCCACGGGACTGAGACTACATGTACTGTTTTCTTTTTTTCGATATTAACAAATTAAAAATTTTAAAAACTAATACGTGGGTTATTTTAACAAATATAATAAGCTGCTTAGAACATATTTATAAAAAAAATTAGTTAATACAACACAATTTTAAACAGCCGGACACAGAAAGGAGTCATTTAAGATTATTCACCCATATGAGGAAAGGATTGATTTATCCTTTCCTAGTTTTAAAATCATTTGAATCAAAGACATTTTCCATGTTTTGGGAAAGTAATTTAATCGCAGTATCGAGTTAAATAAATGTGTCAGTAATATTACAGCAATATATGGAAGTTCAGGGATCATTTTTGGGTAACAAGGTAAATTCCGGTCTTACGGTTTCTCTTATAACATGCATGACTTCGCTTGGCTTTGTAAACAATGGAATTTCGGCAGATTCTTTCGTCTGGTGGTTGAAAGTTATTTCTAGCGGGATTTTGACGAAATACGTGATCAGGATGGTTTGCGTATACGTTGGCTTTATCCTAATCCGATGTTGCCCACCCGCCGTGTTCGATACGTATAGGGAAGTTTGGCAGCTGTTGCAGTAAGACTCGCAACAAAGTTTGCCTGTTGTCTTCCGTCCTCGTCTTTAAGCGCCGTTTGCAACTTTTTAGTTATTCAGTCAGTCTAACTATAATCCCAGGCGATCTATTTTTCGGTGATATTTTATGCTACGGCAGAGCGTGAAGATCCGCCTGTTCTAACATGGAATTTAAACTAGAGACGTTATTGTCAATGTCCGTCTCGTTATACATGGTAATACTCGAATTCATATGACTGCTAATGTATTTCCTGTATTTGAACCAGTTTGTATTTGTTGTTGTTAGTCTTTCCGGTTCGTCTATAGGTACGGCTAGTAGTCACTCGAGACCATTGAAGAAACCTGTAAATATATCTTCTGATAGTGTGTATCGAATTGATTTGGATACGAATTGATGTCGCTTGGAGATAGTTTTGCGAAAACCCTTCAACGACTTCATATCTCAAGCGCCGTCTTGTGCGAATACCTGTTCGCCCATGAGCCTTACCGTAAAATCTGTAGTTGCTAATTCGGAAGTTGCATCTGTCTGTCAGTTGCTTCCGATAGAAGCATTATGTCAATGTCCTCACGATCTAGATAATTTATCAATTCATGTCTGTGTTCCTTTACACCGTTAGCGTTCCATGTACATATCTTTATGGGGTCTATTTTTTACTAAGTAAAGCTTGTATTAATTGATTTTGGTACCTCATGAAATCTTTCATCATTGTCTACATGGATGTCGCCACTTTTGTCATTGGCTTAATCGGCTGTTTTGAATTTCCAAAGGAATTAATTGCTTTACCTATTAATATAGTAACTACTTAATAATTATTAGATAACAACCTTCAACGCAGACTCATTTTTGGACTTCAGAAAACCAGTCGCTCACTTCTCCAACGTCCAATATATTGTGATGACGTTCAAGTTTGTCTTAGGCATATTCAAGTCTTTATGAATGTTTCCATTTCACATATACGAGGGTGCATCGGTAATTAATCATTTCCCCATAGCTGTGCGCCGTATAACCAAATTGGTTTGATTATATAGGGTTATCCATTTTGTGGTTTCAAAAGTATAGGGCTGGAATTCGACATTTGTCAAACTAAGTTGTTAAACCAATTCTTTTTTCTTTTCAGTTTGACATTAACGAAAATGGATCGCCTAACTATCACACAACGCGTAATAATTATTAAAACCTACTGCAGAAATAGTGATTCTGGCACAGCAACTTATCGTGCTTTAAGAGGAGATTATAGTTTATGGTTATGAAGCACATTTGTCACTCGGTGGGGTATGTTAATAAACAAAATTTTCGTATTTGAGGTTCTGAGAATCCCAAGAGGGAGAGGCCATTACATCCACAAAAAATCACTGTTTGGTGCGCTCTTTGGCCCGAAGGTGTGATTGGACCTTACTTCATCGAAAACGACGAGGGAACGACTGTCACCGTCAATTCGGAGTGTTATGGTCGTATGATAACAGACTTTTTTTGCCTTCTATTGAAGAATAAGACTTGGAGAATGTGTGGTATCAACAAGATGGTGTCACATGCCACACATCTCGAGCGATTATGGCCGCGTAAATTCTCGTCGTGGCGACATCAACTGGCCACCAAGATCATGCGATTTGACACTATAAGACTTTTTTTTGTGGTGCTACACGAAAGACCGTGTTTATGCAGATAAACCTTTAACTCTTGAGTACTTAAGAACCAACATTCGTCTAGTTATGGCAGAGATACCGCCCAATATTTGCCAAAAAGTGGTCCAAAATTACCTCAAAAGAGTCAATGCTTGCAACACTTCCGTGTTGGTCATTTAAATGATGTAGTGTTTCACACATAATGTCAACGTTCAAACTTTATAATAACAAAGAAATTACGTTTACTTTGGCAAAAACCATAATGGATAACCCTTTACAATTGTAGAGCTAAATCTTGTATTCAAGACTCAGTTTAGAGTTCGCATTTAGCAGCCAGTGGAGTTGGTGTACTTTCAACCAAATTAATCTCCGATCCAGATAGAAATATTATTAATTTAAATGGCGGACACGTTTTCAAATTTAAAGTGAATATTACCTGTTCGCATTTTGTCTCGTTATCTTTTATCCACCAGTCAGATAGCAATGACTCAACTTGTCTCAAGTGGTCACCTAGATTTTGTGACGCTATGTCAAACTGTTTGTATGGGCTGGTAGGGATATCTGCTTTGAAAAGAAGATATAGGTTTGTTAGAAAAATGGCGCAGCAATATTCCCGACGTTCAAAAGCTTTTTCGATTTCTTGACCTGACGGTTGACCTGATCTACAGTGCTATGTGCCTCCCGGAAACCAAACTGATGGTCTGGTATAACTTTTTTCGACACGAGAAAAGGTCGTATTTTTAGCAGAAGAACTTTTTCGAATAGTTTTGTTGCAAGCTAATGGGTCTATATGGGTGAATAATCTGAAATGACTCCTTTTCTTTGCGAAAAAGGGGACAGTCTCCGACCACTCCGACGAAAATAATTCGCAAACTAAAATAGAAGTAGAGTTTCTTCGAGAACCTTCGAAGAGAACAATACTTCAGCGCCAGAGAAACACTACAAATTGAACGTTACCTTTTTTTAAGCAGAAAACCACACCAGGCACGGGACTGAGAGAAAATGTTCCGGACAAAAGTCAATGATTTTTATAATTTCTTAAAATTAATTTAATTAAATCAAAAAAAGAGTATATGTGACTTGAAGTGATAGTGCATAAATTCATTTGAATGCAATTACAGATTTTTAATATTTACATACATAATAAGTACGGTTTATTTTGCTGCGTCGGTTTTGGACACGCCACGGGACTGAGACTACATGTACTGTTTTCTTTTTTTCGATATTAACAAATTAAAAATTTTAAAAACTAATACGTGGGTTATTTTAACAAATATAATAAGCTGCTTAGAACATATTTATAAAAAAAATTAGTTAATACAACACAATTTTAAAAAGCCGGACACAGAAAGGAGTCATTTAAGATTATTCACCCATATGAGGAAAGGATTGATTTATCCTTTCCTAGTATTAAAATCATTTGAATCAAAGACATTTTCCATGTTTTGGGAAAGTAATTTAATCGCAGTATCGAGTTAAATAAATGTGTCAGTAATATTACAGCAATATATGGAAGTTCAGGGATAATTTTTGGGTAACAAGGTAAATTCCGGTCTTACGGTTTCTCTTATAACATGCATGACTTCGCTTGGCTTTGTAAACAATGGAATTTCGGCAGATTCTTTATCGTCTGGTGGTTGAAAGTTATTTCTAGCGGGATTTGGACGAAATACGTGATCAGGATGGTTTGCGTATACGTTGGCTTTATCCTAATCCGATGTTGCCCACCCGCCGTGTTCGAGACGTATAGGGAAGTTTGGCAGCTGTTGCAGTAAGACTCGCAACAAAGTTTGCCTGTTGTCTTCCGTCCTCGTCTTTAAGCGCCCTTTGCAACTTTTTAGTTATTCAGTCAGTCTAACTATAATCCCAGGCGATCTATTTTTCGGCGATATTTTATGCTACGGCAGAGCGTGAAGATCCGCCTGTTCTAACATGGAATTTAAACTAGAGACGTTATTGTCAATGTCCGTCTCGTTATACATGGTAATACTCGAATTCATATGACTGCTAATGTATTTCCTGTATTTGAACCAGTTTGTATTTGTTGTTGTTAGTCTTTCCGGTTCGTCTATAGGTACGGCTAGTAGTCACTCGAGACCATTGAAGAAACCTGTAAATCTATCTTCTGATAGTGTGTATCGAATTGATTTGGATACGAATTGATGTCGCTTGGAGATAGTTTTGCGAAAACCCTTCAACGACTTCATATCTCAAGCGCCGTCTTGTGCGAATACCTGTTCGCCCATGAGCCTTACCGTAAAGTCTGTAGTTGCGAATTCGGAAGTTGCATCGGTCTGTCAGTTGCTTCCGATAGAAGCATTATGTCAATGTCCTCACGCTCTAGATAATTTATCAATTCATGTCTGTGTTCCTTTACACCGTTAGCGTTCCATGTACATATCTTTATGGGGCCTATTTTTTTACTAAGTAAAGCTTGTATTAATTGATTTTGGTACCTCATGAAATCTTTCATCATTGTCTACATGGATGTCGTAAACAGGTACATACTTTGTACAAGCTGTAATAACTGGAGTCTATTTTACTTCTATGATTGGATATACAATATTGCGTTTACTAACAATATTACGCTTTTCCTGTAACCTCTGTTTCAGTTCATTATAGACCTTGCACCCCCTGTAGTTCGCGGATGCTTTTCCTCGCAGTTACAACACCTTTTCTGCTCTTGAGTTTTAACTTTACAAGCGGTCGACTTGTGTAAATCGCCACATACAACGCAAACGGTTGGCAAAGTACACTATAATTTTGTGTGCCCGTACTCTTGGCAGTTTTGGCATTGAACAGTCCTGTTACGTTTGTAAGGCTCTTCCACGGAAATTCTCCTGTGCAACAAGTACTGTAGTTGATATATTGGGTGTCCCACATTTTTCTTTATTTTCCGTGTGTCGGGTTGAATAGGCACAATATGAAAACCATCACTGCCAACTATTATCAATGATGTTCACAAACTCATTTGAGCTACACCCACGTATACAACATTTACTGATGGGATACATTTACTGAGTTAGAAGATTGTGGTACTTCTTCGCTCATTAGTGAACAGCGATACACGTGTGTATACAACGGTATACACGTGTCTATATACAGTAAAATCCCGATAATTCGTAATGTCAAGGGACTGACCGTTTTCTACGAATTAGCGGGGTTTTGGAATTAGCGGGGTTTCGAATTAGCGGGGGGAAGAAAGAAAAAATACGAATTATTGAGGTTTTTATTCAATAATGAATATATGTACATTAGGGCTATAACCAATTTTTTGGCATAGTACCACGAGATGCGCCATGATGTTTTATTAATGAAAAGCATTATCTTGCATCATTTTAAGAAAAAAACTTCACCCACCAAACGCATTTTCTAAATCAATACAAAAAAATTGTTTCTCCCAGATTTTGGAATTTTTTTGAACCACTATTACACTTTTCTTATAAGACATATGGAAATGCAATGAATCACGAAGCCAAATTATTAACAATAAAGGTGGCTATACTCGAAAACGCCTCGAAGAAGCTAAAATTTAAATTAAAACTAAAATAAAATTTGACAGAATTGTTTTTTGTTTTCATATTCATATTCTAAACTTCATCGCTGTTGGTGGGTGAACTTTTTTGACGCTAGCGAAAAAGTAAAAACGTATTTCTTCATAGTTTTTAATGGCCTATTGGACTATTGTATGCCAATTTTGAAATTCGCGTTCCTCCAAAGAACGCGTCGCCTCCGCTACATAAAAAAGCATGAAAGAAGTGGAAGAGAGAATAACAAAACAGTTGAAGTTTGCGAATTATCGAAGTTTTCAACGAAAAATTACGAATTATAAGAGGTTTTTAGGCATTTCGCTGCAAAAATTTTACGATTTATCGAGGGGACCAAAATGTATGGGATTTTTACGAATTATCGCGATTTTTTCAAGGGACCGGGATTTTGTTACGATTAAGCGGAGTTTACGAATTAGCGGGGTACGAATTATCGGGATTATACTGTATATATATATGCTTTGTTTGTTTCACTTTTCTGTTTCACCTGAGTTTGGAAAGTCAAAAGAGAGTGTAGCTACAACCTCTGGATGTAATATCTGATCAAATTTCATAATATCAACCTCAAAATACCGAATTTACAGAAAACCAGTGAAAAAGTTGCAGTCGGATAAACCGACTTATATATACCCTCACCCTCAGTAAAAAACATACAAGTCTCATATTCCATAATAGCAACCTCATAATACCGAATGTTATAGAATCCACAAGGGGAGTTGCCAAGTTTTTGTCCGAAAGTTTGTCTGTCTATATCTTTACTAAATACAGAATTTGAGAAATATCGCGTTGGTCATATTGATAATATAACACGATTTCTAATGTAGGCGGGATGGTACATTTGTATGGGAGGTACCAGAAGGGGAGTAGCCAGACTTCCAAGTTTTTGTCCGAAACTTTGTCCAGTTATACCTTTACTAACTACGGAATTTGGCCAAGATCGATATTATTTCGTGTTGATATTATTTCACGATTTATAAAGTGGGCGAAATAGCAGATTTGTATGGGAGGTACCCGAAGGGGTGTGGCCATATAGCCCATATGCAATCCCATAAGCAGTTTTGGGAAAATATTAAGCCATGCCCAATTTCAGAGCACGGGTTTAAAAAAAAAAATAAAAAAAGAACTTCAAAATATCAAAATTTGAAAAATGCCTGATTTTTACCACCCAGCGTGTTTCGACAGGTTTATTTTCGATTTTTTTCAATTTTCTTTTTTCATTTACTCGAGATTGGCCAAACCGATTTTGATGATTTATACTTTGTTAGAAAGGTATTTTCTCAGTACGGGTCAAAACGTCAAAAAATCAAAATTTCAAAATGTCTTATTTTTACCACACAGCGTGTTACGACAGGTTTTTTTTCGATTGTTTTCAATTTTCCTTAGAAAGGTATTTTCTCAGTACGGGGCACTGTGGGATCGCTTCATACATTTTTGTGCAAAAAATAGAAGGAGTAGTCCGAGATCATTGAAAGTTGGCACCGAGCATTATATTGACTAAATTAAGAAAAAAATTGAATTTCATCAAAATCGGCCACGCCCACCGCCCACCGCCCATACAATCCAAATGGATTTTTCGCATAAAATTTTTCCTATCCGGTCAAAAGTGTTCAAATTTGGTACATACAGTTTCTAGAATTAAGAAAAGATGCGTGCCAAGTTTCATCAAAATCGGCCACGCCCACCGCCCATACAGATTATAGATAAGAATTTTTTTTAATATTTTGTTTATTATTCCACAAAAAAACTTTATTTATTCTTCATCTATCATTTCTTTGACTACATCATCACATTCCAAATCCTGTTTGGATGGCTTATGTCTTAGGCTGGTTATAAAAGGGTCTGATGAAACCAGTAAGCGATGAAAAATATCAGTGTTTGTCGCAACTCTACTGCATTTTCTAGAAAACATTAATCTATACTTCCTGTAGTCCTTATTTCTTGCTTCTTCCGCTTCTTCACTTAGCATACCAATAGGAAGAATTGCTGCATCCATGATGTCTTTTCCATGAATAAGTATTTTATGCACGGTGATCGGCATGAAATACCAACCATATTTTTCAACGAACAGTTTTGCCGTATCCCAAGTATAGTTTTTGAACTTTTCCAAATTGATTTTGTGGCCACACGTTTTTATTTGTAATATTATTCGGAAACGATCTATCAGCTCTTCCTCAACTCCGGTAATATCAGCAACGAGTGCCGGGTTGAAGAAAAAACGTCGCGACGTATTCCCATTATTAGATGATCCTGTGCCATGTTGAACTGAATCGACTCTTATGTTCATTCGTTCCTTGGGTGCTTTTTGTATACGAAGCTTGTTGTTTTCTTTCAATTCTTATTATTATTTCTTAACACAGTTCTTCATATAAAACCGAAAACAAAATCATTTTGATAATTATATATAAAAATTTTAAAAACTTTGAAAACTAAAATCGCAAATGTTGTTGTTCTTCCTTTTGTTCACTACAAAATGATAAAATAATCATGTGCTAATTCTAAAAATCATATGGTTTTGTTTTTATTTATCTCTATGCACTGTTTCGCCCGAATTGTTAATTGTTGTTGTTATATTCAATATTCAATAAATAGCTGGCCTAAAATTATGCAATACTTTTTTTTTTGCAAAAATTTAATGAAAATTTTCATGACTTTTACCAGAAATTTCTAGTTTTCTTCCACTTCCGGAAGTTTCCTAAAAATATTTTTTGGTTTAATCGAAAGAAGACATTCCCACATTTCATTTTATTAAAAGAACGGCTTGGAGGAGAGTGGAGCTACATTTTTTTGTGTCCATTGAAAAACCAAAAAAAAATTTTTTTAGCGGCTTACAGATTTGGACATATCTTCCTAACGGTTTATGATATCCCCATGATTTTTTTTTTAATTTATAGAGAAATACTATATTTTTAAAATATATTAAAGTCAAATGGTATTATCAAGAAAATTTAACATATATGGACCACTGCATTGCATGAAATTATAAGTCATTTCTTGCTTAGCACCCTTGCAGGGACTTTCCCTCAATTTTTCACAAATATAATACAATTTTTCGAAAAAACCATAAATGCACATTTCGTATTTCAACAGTTCTCTACAAAACTGCATCTTTAAATTTTTGAAATTCAGTAGTTGAAAAATTGATTTATTGACACCAAAATCCCACAGTGCGGGGTTTAAAAAAAAATAAAAAAAAAACCCAAAAAAAAAACACACAGTAGGCTGCGTCAGAGACGCGGCCGTAAATGTAAACGTAGAATACGTTATAACATAAGGTGAAGAAATAAATAGAAGTCATTTGTTTTAGTGAAATGTAGCACAATACATAACTGAATAGTACTCTAAGTGAACTCCGATTTTGCTCAACATTTTCTTCAACCCTAAAGTATGCAAAAAGGTTTGTGTCTACACTAAACTGGAATTTGAAAATGGTATTTTTCCCAATTTTGCTCATATGTGATATGCCAGCACAATACATTAGCTGTCAATATTTGAAGATTTGTGCATCTAAAAACTTTCTTCTGAAATGAATTGCGCATCACTGATTTCTCGGAAAGATTCCACTTTTACATTGATTTGTTTTGCAGAACATGGACGTTTGTATGGAATTGTTCCGGAATGGCTTTTCAAATGGAAAAATAAAAAAAAAAATAGTGAAAAACTCGAAAAACGCAAAAAATTTAAAAAAAAAAAACACAAAATTTCGACGAAATTTTGCATTTTTTTGAACGATGTTAAGGTGGAAAAAATAAATACAGGTTCTGAAATCAACAAAAAAAAGTAACAGCTTTGACTCAAACAGTTGTTTGGATGTAGTTGCTGTAAGTGTGAGCAGCACTGGTTTGTAGATAACAAACTGTCATAGAAAGATAGATAAGTGGTTACAAGATTTTAGATAAACTAAAGAATCACGTGTTCCGACATTGTAATAATACTAAAAAGTAAAAATTTATTTTTTTTATCAAAAACGTCTCTTTGCTGTGCATCTATAATATTACTAAATCTAAAAGCCACAAGTTTCTATAAAATTAAAAAAGTGTTGTGTGTTTCTGACTTACTAAATATGCCTCCTATGAGGCGGCTGACAAATTTAGGCAGAAGAACCCGAAATGCAACGAATCAAATTAATTATCAATCTAACCGTACTGCCCAGGAACGTGAAGATCGCAATAAACGTGGAAGAATTAGGTTAAGACAGACCCGTGAAGCGCGGCATTCGACTTATAATGGTGCAAGTTTGAATCGAGCTGCTTTCTGTTACGATATGTCAATTGATTACAGTGCCTACAACTGTGTTGCAATTGGGCCTATGAACTCAGTTTGCCAATATTGTAAGGCATTGAAATATAAAAATGAAGCCAATGGATTGTGTTGCGCAAATGGAAAGGTGAAATTGATACCATTGCTTCCACCTCCAGAGCCATTGTACTCATAGGTTTCAGGAATAGGAACACATTCCAGACACTTTTTAAAGAATATCTATAATATAAAAATAAGTCGCTGAATGTGTTGCTAAGCGCAAAAATCGAGAACGGTTGGACCGATTTGGACGTTTTGATACCCCGCATCCCAATGATTCCGACTGACGTACCATTCCAGTTTAAACGACTGCAGTTTCCAGTACGGCTTGCTTTCGCTATGACTATAAACAAATCCCAGGGGCAGTCATTAAGTGTTTGTGGTATTAATTTAGAAAACCCATGTTTCTCCCATGGTCAATTGTATGTTGCCTGTTCCGGTGTTGGAAAACCATCTGCTCTGTTTGTCTACGCGCCAGGCAATCAAACAAAAAATATCGTGTACCATAAAGTACTACAATAAAAATTAAACTTAATTTAGAATAAGTAAAAATACAATAAAATATAATAACTACGTATCATAATGTTTTTCATTGTGATTTTTTATGGACTATTGAAAGAATTTTGAGTGTTTTATAATTTTTAATTTTTGACATAATGTCATTGTTGACATATTACCTTAAAAAAAACAAAATTGAAGAATCGACTGTTAGGCGGTACGAAGTTCGCCGGGTCATCTAGTAACTTTATAACTTTAAGTACAGAATGTGGACAAGATCGCGCCGGTCGTATTGATATTAGTACACGATTTCTAAAGTCGGTGGAATGGTACATTTGCATGAGAAATACCAGAGGGGTGTGCCCATATAGCTCATATGCAATCCTTTAAGTAGTTTTGGGAAAGTATTAACCCATGCCAAATTCAAAACGATTGTTTAACTCTTTCAAATGTTATCGTGCGTACCAGCAGGACAGACAGACTTAACGACTTCAAAATTCAAATTTTACTCTTCTGGGTCGTATGATACCCTCCTACCCTTAGGGTGAGGGTATACAAATAACTTTGTAAATGTAGAAAAACTAGTTTTGAAACATCTTAAGCTAAAACATAAAAGCAATGTATAATACAAAATAAAGAAATAAAATACAAAAAAAAATAACAAGGATAACCTTCATAATTTAATTAATTTAATTAAAATTCCTCTCTGGAGGACCGGCAGGGTCTAATAAAAAACAAAAAGGATGTATTTTCCTTCTTTTTTTGGTTAAGCTGCCATCGATACGATATGTTTTTTACATATGTACTGTCACCTTTTGTATCCATATGTAATTCCGTATGTATGTCAAAATCGTCGTTTTACATACGATTCATAATTTCTACTCACACCTGCATATGTATTTTCGTATGACATAACCTATAAACGTAAACAACAGCTGACTTTTTAATGTGTATTTTTCAAAAACAGCTATTTTGTCGGCTGAAAATATAGCGCGCTCTAATCGAAAAAATTACATATGTAATTTGTACATATGTAAAAAAACATACAGTACATATGTAAAAAAAACATATCGTATTTTTATTTACAAAAAACATTGAAATTAAAAAAAAAAAAAAATGCCAAAAAAAAAATATATTAAAAATAAAAAAAGCTCAGTAAAAGGCAGTAAAACATTCATGTAAATATAATAATATTTCGTGAGTTTTGATTAAAATTAAAGTTTAACTTTTCGAAACTTCGTTTCTATACTAATATTAAAGGTATTCATCTGGAGACTATTTTTCCAATTCCGTGTCCAGCAAATTCAGAGCAGAAAGCATGGAATCGAGGGTTTTACCTTTAATGTGTTTGTAAATTTATTTTTCAACAGTTTCCACTTTGAAAAAAGCGCCCGTTTGGTATTTTGGTCTTAAGCCACTTATATTGCAGCTCCTATTCCTTCAGGCTCATTCTGATTCTGACAATAAATCTGAAGATAATGAGCAACAAAATACTAATTTCTTCTTTAGAATGTCGAAGAATGTGTAAATGAGTTAGAAAGTAAAATGTGTACCAAAGCTGTATGCGCTGAGACACTACAGCGCAAGCAGGAATTTCTTTATAAAACAATGAAAAGTATCGCTGGACTAGGGTTATATAGTTGCAACTTTTTCAGATTTTTAAAAAGTGGATTTTTAGACTTTTCGAGTTTCTGTGAATTACAACTCGATTTAAAAGCCTTAATTCGTCGTTTTATTTAAATACATTAATGGCATTTACAATCAGAATAAGAGTTAAATTATTTTCAATATAAAAATTATCAATATGTCTCTAACTCAATTTAATTTCCTGTAAGCACTGGGAGAAGAACCCTGGCTTACATTTCGTAACAACAAATACAACTGGTCCGGACTTCTTTCATTTAAGCTATAACGGTTGTTTATCTTTGAAGATCTTGGTAAGATCAAGGTAAGATTTACCCTACTACTCAGTATGGAAATTTATTTCTATCTTTCCTTGACACTCTTTCTAAATGATGGCGTTCGTACGCGGACGAAAAACAAATAACGTTAACTTTATTCATTCCTGAAATATCCGGAACTCCCTTAGAACATCGCCATTTTATTTCTACGTTCTACCTTCACTGTGGAGGTAAACACTTTGAATTTGAATTAACTTTGAAACGGCTTTCTTCTATCTTAGCAGCAAAAATCACAAACTAAGAAAACATTAAAGCTTGGTTTATTTGACGCAACGCAATATGCCATTTTTTTAGTTGTTGTTTTAAGTCGGTTTGGCGCAAGTGTTATTCAATTTTTTCTGATCCCCTTCTAATTTTTTATCTTTAACGTTTGACTAACAACCTCACTTTAACGATACAACTCTTTGAATTTCAGCCGTCTCTTTGTCAAAACATATCTTTGCCACTATGCTCCCTTTCACCTGCAACCCTATATGAACTACTCTTACGTTCCACATCTACAACGATCAGCTGTTTTTTGTATACTATCGCTTGGCACCGATGGTATCACATACAACAATAGATAAAAACAGCCAAAAATCTAAAACAAAACCATCCACAAACCAACTTCGTTGTTTTTTTTAACCTAAATTGACACCAAGAACAAGACCGACGACCAGACTAGTACATGCGAAAACGTACCAACAAGAAACAACATAAAAACTACCACAACAACAAACTTCGTCCCCAGGCTGGATTCTGTCCCGCCGAGCACAACAACCATCCAGCCCAATATGCTTCATTTCATTTACTAATTTTGCTTCCTGGTCGCATCCTCAGCCACTTAATATTGTATTTTGTCTATTAATTATTTTGTTATACCCTCACCCTACGGGTAGGAGGAGAAATATTCACATTAGAACCCAAGTGTCTTTGAACCAAATTCAATTCATGACTTTCTAAATCGTTTGAGCCATGTCCGTCTGTCCGTCCGTCTGTCTGTCCTGCTGGTACGCACGACAACTTTCGAAAGAGTTAAGCCATCACTCTGAGAGTTGGCATGGCTTAATATTTTCCCAAAACTGCTTATGGGATTGCATATGGGCTATATGGCCACACCCCTTCGGGTACCTCCCATACAAATGTACCATCCCGCCTACATTAGAAATCGTGTTATATTATCAATATGCCCGACGCGACCTTGCCCAAATTTTACATTTAATAAATCTATAGCTAGACAAAGTTTTGGACAAAAACTTGGAAGTCTGGCAACTCCCCCTCTGGTATCTCCAATACAAATGTACCATAACATTCAGAAATCGTGAAATTATATAAATTCGCTAATCGAATCTTTCCGAAATTCATAATTTAGTAAAGCTTTAACTACATAAATTTTTCAAGAAAAGCTCTTCTTGCTATTCCGTCCTTTTTTGTAAAAACGTGTAATACAATATTTTTCTATAACATTCGGTATTTTAGGTTGCTATTATGACATTTCATCATATGTTACATCCAGTGGTGGTAGCCACGCTCACTTTTTAATTTCCGATACTTTGGAATATGAGACTTGTATGTTTGAACGGTGGGTGAGGGTATATATAAGTCGGTTTACCCGACTGCAACTTTTTCACTGGTTTTTATTTTCAAATAGAAAGTCGAATAGTCAACTTCAATCAACAAGATGTGTTATTTTGAATCACCCTGTATTTCGGTAGCTGTCACTTTTGAAGCTCTTATTCCTTGACATTTGGCAAGTAAAAACTACGCCATTAATAAAAATGGAACGATACACGCTTCAACAAACAACATATTGAAAATTTTCAAATTCACTACTAAAATGGTGAAAATCTTGCAGTCACAGTTCGCAAAACAAAAGAATTGTTAGGTCTTAAGGCTTATAAAGTTCAGTTAACAAAATAACTCAAGCCGGCCGGTCTGTGAAATGCATGAAAATTATCCGGAATTCTATCGAAATATCATCTTGACTGATGAGGCCCATTTCCACATCAACAAGCAAAATTGTCACATCTGGGGCTCGAAAAACCCAAGATTTATTGTTGAGAAGATTTATATTGATCTGCACAACGTATACTTTCAACAAGACGGCCTTACGTGTGACACAAGCGATGAAACCATTGCTCTTTTACGGGACCGTGTTATCTCTCGAAGAGGTGATTACAATTGACCACCGAGATCTTGTGATTTAACAGATTAGGTCAACGCCAACGTCGATTCAAGACCTCAAACCTAGCGACTTCTTCCTTCGGGGCCACGTGAAACATAAGGTCTACGCCCAGGTCTTGAATTCTTTTTCGTTATTAACGGCACACCTTCCGTTGTGAATTAAACATCCGATCATTTATCTCGAAAAAATTTCATTTTTCTTTGAATACCAAAATACCACCTTTTTTTTGGAAACCCTGCATATATTGGATGTTGATCACACAATATGTTGTATTGGAATGCTTATGGAAAAAGCTTTCCAACAATGTATAAATTGTAGACATCCATTAATGTTGTAACCAAATAACTATTTACACATTGTAAGATTGGTACTACAGTGCTGTCTGGGTAGAGTGAACACCCGATGCAATGAACACCGCGTTAGAGTGAACACCAGAATGTTTACATTGACTACTCTGTAGAGTGAACAGTCATGGACCTCAATAGAGTGAACATACTTTATAGTAAGTTTTTAGGTTTGTCGGCGTTATGGCATTGCAAAATCGGCCATTTCTGGCATATATAAAAAGAAAAATGGACTAATGAAGCTTATGGGTAACTATACATTTGGAACACAAAAAAGAAAGACGCTTAAAAAAGGAGAGTATCCACGCATGGAAAAAGCATTGTACAACTGGTTTGTGAGACAAAGTCAAAAAAATTTTCCTATCAGTGGCGATATGATCAAGGAATAGGCAAAGGCATTAAATGGGGAAATTCAAGAGTAGCAAGGCGGCTTCAATGCCAGTTATGGGTGGTTATCAGGCTATAAGTCACGATATGGAATTAGACTGTTAAAAGTGTGTGGCGAGAAATTGTCTTCAGATCAACAAGCTGTTGAGCCTTTTAAACAAAAATTAATTGACGTGATTCGTGAGTTACAGCTGTGTAAAGCTCAGATCTAAAATGCTGATGAAACCGGCTTGTTTTGGAAAATACTTCCAGAAAAAGTTATGTTACCAGCTCTGAAAAAGTGGCTCCAGACAGAAAAATTGAAAAGGCAAGAGTTACTTTTCTTTCATGCACAAATGCAACTGGAGAGCATAAAATCAAGCCATTGGTAATAGGTCGTGCAAAAAATCCGCGTTCTTTTAAATAGTTCAAAATTCCAGTAGATTATAGAAATTCCAAAAATGCTTGGATGACATCTGCAATTTTTAAAGACTGGTTCCATACATGCTTTGTTCCACAGGTAAGAATCTTATAAACAAAGTTTAACCGTTTAGATAAATAATGGGGGTATGTATTTTATAGGTTCAGCAATTTCTGCTGCAAAAGGGTTACCACAAAAGGCCCTTCTTTTGTTGGATAATGCTCCCTGTCACCCTCCAATAGATCAGTTAAGAACAAGTGATTCATCCATATTCGTGATTTGCATTCCACCGAATGTGACACCATTGATCCAACCAATGGATCAAAACATGGTCCGTATAACAAAGCTATATTACAGGAAAAATCTTCTGGCATTAGCTGTTGGAAAGGAAAACATCACAGAGTTCATAAAAGCATTAACGTTGAAGGATGCATTATCGCTTTTGCTGCTTGCATGGAATCAATTGAAAGCTGATGTTATAGAAAAATGTTGGCGGCCCCTTTTGAAAAGCACTGCAGTTGAACCCATTTCAAACGATGATGATGAAGAAGAAAGAATGATGTTGAGTGCACTTCGGCAAAAATTGTTAGCCGAACGATACGAACCTGTTCATCAAATCTAAAATTTACTTCGGATCATTAATTCATATGTAAGTTTTTGTAGGAAAATTATTTTATAACTTAAATGTAGGAGTATGTATGTATGTACCTATGTTGAATAATTTTTTTTTCAGACCAATTTTACTGAAGAAGATATTGAAAACTGGAATTCAATAGAGAACACAGAGCCAATTTCTGGGGAAGATGTCGTCGGCACATTTGAAATATCAGATGATGAGGACAATGGCGAAACATCAGAATACAGAAATCCGATATCAGCTGATGAAGCCATTAAGGTTTTTGATAAGGGTATCGAATGGGCTGAGGCTAATACTTCAAATTTCGCAAATATACAAGCTCTACATTGCCTTCGCGATCAAGCAGTGCAAATATCGTTAAACAAACCGAAGAAACAAACAACTATTACACATTTTTTTCAGTCTTAAATTTAAACATCAGTATTTTATCGAAATAAATAAAATGTATAATATATAAATGCATTTAAAATAAATAAAAAATTCGCTTTAAACACAAAAAAATCAACCTTGATTTAGTGAACAACCTGGGTATTATGAAATCGCCCGGCAAAAATTAGTTCACTCTACCCAGACAGCACTGTATTTGTAGTGCCAACAGTATGTTCGTCTTTTTTGTTATGAATGCTAAAGGTCGTAAATATTGTCATTTTATTATGAATGCATGCGGTGTCAATCTTGTTTAATACAGTTGTATGTGTACTTTCTCGGGCTCCAGGTTGTGGGGTAATCTAATTATAAATTCTGATTAGAAGACCAAACAATGTAATGTCAATGACACTGTGTGTTAATGGACAGAGTTGGTGGGGCTATAATGTAGCATGTTATGTTTATTTGGTAGAATCTAAATATATTCCACTATTTGTGTATTTCTTTAATTGCCATTCTGTCCGCGTTTTATGACTCGTCTTATCATATAAGAATGAATGTGCATTAGTGCATTCATATAGTTTTTATGTATTGTTCGAAAAAATTTGTTAGAAAAAATGATGCCAAGGTAAAAAGATTTAAGTGTCATGGATGTAAAAAAGAACGGCATTTTAGTAAGAACTGTCAAAATAAGAAAACATTTGATAACGGCATAAATAAGTGGCATCAGAAAGAGACAGACGTTTTTTTCTTCTTTTTGCCAACACTTGTACCCAATATACATATATACAATGCACTGTGTTAACGACAGGATAGAAGGGTATTGGAGGGAGGAAATAGGAAGTTGTGTTTTGTTGATGTTTGTCTTGAATTTGATAATGTCATAGTAGGCAAGAAAAACAGGAAGATTATTTCACATACGAACAGTCCGGCTGAAGAAGGAATTATCTCTATAGTCTGTCGTCCGGTCAAACGGCCATTTGACAATGAACCGATGAGACTCCCTGGAAAGCCGAGTATTTCAGTTAAATGTTCTAACGTCAAGGACCAGACGACGATATCTGACGAACAGATGCTATTGAAATATATAGAATAGCGATACACAATCCGGCGACGCTGTAGGTATCTCCTCTGTAAACGGTCCGGAAGCTGCAAATATGTTTTTGGAGCCCCTGCCCATATTTGGGAGTTATATTCCATTGTAGGTCGGATGTACTCACGAGTGAAGTATTTCTTGCACCGCTTTAAAAAGCCTAGAAACTTGAATACTTCTTTCGTCACATCGAATATATGACTAGCCCAATGAGCATCAACCTGTATCTCCATCAAGAGTATCTGAGGTGGCTGTCATCCGCAATGGAGTAGAATGGGTTCAGTCTGACCCAACATGTCGTCCATGAAAATAAGAAATAGAGAAGAGGAGAGGACAGAGCCTTGTGGAACTCCTGCGGTCAACCTATGCTCGTTGGATGAGACCCCATCTATAATAACTCGTATAGAGCGATCCCTGAGGAAGCTCGATATGAATCGAGAGAAGATATTACCGACACCAAATGCAATAAGTTTTGATATGAGTGCTCCGTACCAGACCATATCGAATGCCTTGAAAATATCCAGAGCTACGACCTTGCTTTCACCATGGCGGTGAATGGATCGACTCCATCGCTCAGTAAGGCATAAGGTCTCCAGTAGATCGACTGCTACGCAAGCCATACTGCCGATCGTTAAGAAGGTCATTAGGCTCTAAATACCTAAGAAGATGGAGGCTAACCATGCTCTCCATGAACTTCGAGAGCGCAGAACATATTGCAATTGGACGGTAATTCGCAGAATTTGTAGCCTCATCTTGCCTGCTTGCGTAGCAGCTCAGTAGTGAAGTTTTTATCTACGCTTCCTCTTTATATCTGACAGCTTGTTTGCCACGACAACTTCAAAGCAAAATCACAAATAACGCTGCACCCCTCTCGCCACTGTTATTACTGTTAGTTGTTTACCTAAAACAACTAACAGAACAGCGACAAGAAGAATGCAGAATTATTTGTGATATGCAAAAGGAAAGAAGGAAGGGGGGATGTTTTTATTGATGTTGATGAGCGCGAGAGATGGTCCGGTTTATTTTGTTGTTGGTGACTGCAGTTGTGGAGTATGTTGTTATTAGATGATTGCTCGTATGTGTTTCTATTTTGTTTTGTTGAATTTCTATTGTTAGTTTTCTTATTTTTTTGTTGCACGGTTGGTTTAATTTGTCTGTTACATTATTTAAATTGTAATTATAGTGTTGAACCGTGTCACTTGACATTAAACACGAGGAGTTC
Organism: Hydrotaea cyrtoneurina; assembly: GCA_958296145.1. Taxonomy (NCBI): domain Eukaryota; kingdom Metazoa; phylum Arthropoda; class Insecta; order Diptera; family Muscidae; genus Hydrotaea; species Hydrotaea cyrtoneurina. The sequence goes on along the minus strand of OY282512.1, from coordinate 58,832,305 downwards.
GTCGTTCAAGTTGAAAACTACAGCGATCGTGGTCAGCAACTTGAATCACCTAATGCCTTCAGCTCCTACTAGTATCTCGGATTGGACTGTCCTGGACTCTTTAGAGTTGGCAGATCCAAACTTCACCAAACCCGGTCAAATCGATATGCTCATGGGCAGCGACATTTTGCCATTTATTCTAAAACCTGGCGTACGAAAGAACGTGTCCGGACATCTGTTAGCCCAGGAGACTGAGTTCGGTTGGCTGATAAGTGGGCCTCCGACTGTTCGCTCAGTTTTTTGACCTGTCGGTCTTGCTGCTACACTTTGCACCTCAGAATGCAGCAATGTGTGATGAGGTTGCTGACATTTCTGACATAACTTGTCGCTCTGACAGCTCTGAGAGATATGTCCGTAGGACAGGCAGTTTTCACAAACTTTGTGGGTCGATTATAAATTGGCACTGTGGCATGTACAATTCCGGGGTAGATCTATAAGTGGACTGTATTAGAATTTCAGAAACTCCCAGAATTGTATGGATTCAAGCAGTTCCCAAATTTCAGATAAAAAGGGGGAAAAAACAGACAAAGGTTGGTTTCAGTTTAAAGGTTTTGGTTTATTTCCAACGATGTTGTTCTTACCGCTCTGCTTGCTGTTTTCTAAGTAAAAGCAGTTGCTGTTTTATACAAAGTGCGTGCGATAACGCGTAGCATAAGTGCGTATATTCAGCAGCAACCGTAATTGGAATATTACTCAAGATGGAACCTTGGTTGCGTTTGAGTGAAACCCTTTTCAGTCAACCGATGTAGGGTTTCCATCTGAGTATTACAAGGATTCTAGGAATTCATTTTCTTAAATCTAACTTAGTCTAAGTTGTTGAACACGGTTCAACATGCCGCCGCCTCTTGCAGCACTGCAACATGGTTTCAATAGCGGCAGGCTCCTGAGAGAGTCCAACCAAAAATGGTGCTCTGGGCAATGGGCAGATGTGACGATGTCTGGATGAGCCCTGCTCTTAAAATTTTCGGAAGTTGGTCGTTTCCGAGGATTATTTCCACATCCTTTGGATTAAAAAAATGTGGATCAGCGAGATCCGTCAAATGGTCATAGATGCTGTGCAGCTTCTTCTCATTGGTTGATTTGGGCATCGGTATGTTAAACCCGGTTTTGACCACTCCGTAAATTTGAACCTTCGCCGAACTATCATGGTAGGACATGAGATTAATGGTGCAGAATATTTGACCGTCTCTCTTCGTTGTTTTCAGGTGAAGTCGTCTGGTTAACTCTTCCAAAATGACAGTGGTTGCCACACCAGAGTTAAGCAACAGACGCGTTTTGCTAGGATTGTCTGGAGTAAGAACCTTTGCCAGTGCGGTAGGCAAAAAGACGTGGGTTTTCGAGCGGATCTCGAGACGGTCTTTGGTGTGACGTTGTTTGGGTGAGTTTCGCGATGACGGACGTTTGGAACGATTGTTTCTGGACGGACTTTTCCGTCGGCTTCCTTCACTTCTTGGTGGGCGAGTCCTCGGTTTGGGTTTGCTGGCTTTGTGCTCATCAACATGAACCATAGTGTGATGGTTATGGTTACAGACGCCGCATTTATTCCGAGAGCGACACCATTCGCGTGAGTGGGTTGTACCAAGGCAGTTGTAGCAGTTCCCGTTTTCCTTGATGGTTTCTCGCCGCATCTGGACTGTCATGCGCTTGAACTCACCGCATGCCCACAGGTGATGTCTCTCATGGCACACACGACACTTCGGTTGGGATGTAGATGTGCTGAAAGTTAAGGTTTAATTATGTTGGAGAAAAGGTGTTAAAAAGACTTATGAGTGATTATTTGGCAGTATACACAGTTTTACCAAGGGCCTTACTATGACCCCATTTTGAGTGCGTAATTCAGCAACTCTAACGTTGGAATCGTTGCCCTTAAAAATCTTCATTACGCGGCCAATACGCCATTCAGTTGGAGGCAAGTTATCGTCCTTGATAACTACACAGTCATCCTCCTTCAGATTCAGTTGCGCAGTTTTCCATTTAAATCGCCGTTGCATTTCTAAGATATATTCTTGCTTCCAACGTTTCGCAAAATGCAATTGCAAAACTTTCAGTCTTTGCCACCGATTTGCCGATTGGAGGTCGTCAGAGTAGTCTTCAGGGATAGCGACTAGAGGGGCACCCCTAAGCAAATGACCGGGAGTCAACGGAATTAACTCCGCCGGATTCTCGCTAATAGGAGAAAGCGGTCGCGAATTCAGAATACCCTCTATTCGGACTAGAAGTGTAGAGAATTCTTCAAATGCAAATTTGAGATTCCCAGCAACTTTCTTCAGGTGACTCTTCATACTTTTTACAGCGGCTTCCCATATGCCACCCATATGTGGAGCTGTGTGAATTACATCCTTGAAACATGGACTGGGATTGCGTAGCCGTGAGGTTTTCAGTTCAAAAGGTCCTGCAAAATCGACTCCGGTATTAGTGAATGGCAGTGAGAACGTACACCTTTCCTGAGGCAACGCTGCCATGATTTGACTGCTCATTCGATGTTTATATACAGTACAGGGTTTGCAGTTTCTAATACAGTGTCTAACCGCATTCTTCAGTCTTATCACGTAGAACTCTTGCCGTATGGCACGAAGCATACATTGATGTTCAGCATGTAATAGAGTCTTGTGTGTGAATTCGATGAACAGTTTGCACAATCGTGATTTCTCGGGCAATATCAGCGGATGTCTTTCATTGTAACTGAGGTCGGAGTTCGCCAACCGCCCGTTAACTCTCAGTAGTTTATTCCGATCAAGAACTGGATTCAGCGTCAACAGTCTACTTTTCGAACTGATCGGAAGATTGGAATCAAGAGCTTGGTATTCAGATGGAAAATTGGTTAGCTGAGACAGTTTAATTAGTCGAGACTTGACAAATGTGATTTCGTTTGCAGTAACGAAATCTTTCCCCGTGTCAGATGTGGACTGTTTTTGACATTTTCGTATAAACCGGAACATAAAACAGATTACTCGCAATGCTCCATCATATGACGAAAAACGTTCTAATACATCCTCAAGGTCGGTTTGAATCTGGAAGTTACTGACCTTTTTCTCGAGTGATGGATCTTTGAGAGCAGGTTGATTCGGCCAGTGAGAAATATCGTTGAGTAGCCAGTTAGGTCCGTTCCACCAAAGTAGATTTGACTCCAGTTCTAAAGGTGTGCATCCACGAAACGGAGGCTTGCTCAACCAGGCTAATGTGATGGTGGTATCCGACCATAGATACACGACAGGGCTCGTGAAACTGAAATGGTTTAATACCGAATTTAGTAGCCTTGACAAGAGAGCAGCCCCGCACAGTTGCAATCTTGGAAGACTTACAGTTTTCAGTGGGGCCACCTTGCTTTTGGACACCAGTAGAGATGAAGATATTGTGTTTCCATCGGACTTGATGCGAACATACAAACAGGCACAGTATGCTTTCTCCGATGCGTCGCAGAAACCATGGATCTGAATCTCACCAGTAGGAGTATATCGAACCCAGCGTGGGATTTGTATCTTTTGCAGGTCTGAAAAGTTAGTAATGAAATGTTCCCACGTTTCTAGAGAATGAGGCTTCACCTCTTCATCCCAGTTAGTCCCATCCATCCACAGTTGCTGCATAAGCATTTTTGCTCGGACGATGATTGGGGCTAGCCATCCAGCTGGATCAAACAATTTTGCTACAATTGATAAGGGGTGACTTCTAAAACGTCATTTGCAATGCAACTGAACAAAGTCATGCATCCCTAAACGCAAACCTGTAAACTTTGACAATGTCATACATTCCTAAATGTATAATAAAAGTTATCGATGCGCATAGAAAAGCAAACTGTGCATCACTAATTTTGTTGATGCTTTGGTGACATTTGTAAAATAAAATAAAGTGCAAATAACAATGGCGGATGAAATGTAAGAAATATTGTTGTTAATGTTATTATATTAACTTTATTTATGTTTTCAATGGAAAAAAGTGGATTTTCGAGTGGAAGCTGCACGGTGTTTCTAAACGTAAAAAGTATGCAAAGTGTTTCTATTACAAAGTAAACAGCAAACTTGGTTACACTGTATCGAAACAGTATAAAAACCGCATCGCTGCAATGTGCTTTGACGTTTTGGAACTCACCCAAGATCTTGCGTTTTGTCAGCGGTGCCGTCGGGACCAGAATGTTACTAACCTTGTAAAAGAAGCTATCAGACATGGCGTTCCACCGAATGCCTAAGGTCTTTGTCTCGCTGGCATCTTCTAGCTTCAAGAAGTCTTCGTCCAGAAGGTCTTCTGCAGGTAAATTGGCCAGTATATGTCCGTGATTGGCTATCAATTTCTTCAGCGGGAATCCGGCGGATTGCAGGAGATCCAAAAGCTCGGTCAGACGAGCTTTTGCTTCGAAGAGTGAATGAGCTCCAGACAGAATGTCGTCAACATATATCTGGTTTTTTAGAATTCTAGCTGCATTTGGGTGGGACGTGCTTCCATCCTCACTTAGCTGATGCAATGTTCTTATTGCCAGGTACGGTGCACAGTTTACTCCGAAGGTTACAGTTTTGAGACAGTAATCCTGAACAGGTCCAGTCGGGGAACATCTGTGAAGGATTCTCTGAAACTGTCGGTCTTCCTTATTCACGAGGATTTGCCGATACATTTTTTGAATATCCCCGTTGAATACGTATTCGAACAGACGCCACTGCAGAATGACGTTCATTAAATCGTTTTGCAGCGTAGGACCAGTGTGGAGAATATCGTTTAAAGAAACGCCGCTGTCAGTTTTTTTCGATGCGTTAAAAACTACTCGCACTTTTGTTGATGCGGTATTCCAGCTGGTGGATTCCGGACTGCCAAAATTGTTGGCTTATGCTTTGTATGAGTACTGCATAACACTCTTGTTGCAAGAGCAAAGCTCCACCGATGTGAAGAATGTTCAACGATCTTCACCAGTTGATTTTGCAAGAGATGAAATTTCTTCGCCATCATCCTCCAGCTGCATGACTGATGCCGACAAAGTTGCGGGTGACCAAATAGAAGAAATGCAAACAGAACTGGACAACATTTGGTACATTCAAATCTGGTACATAGTACATTCAAATCTGATGGTCTCTGAGAACGTATTCGCTTGACACTAAAATCACGTTTTAGTCGACAGCTGACCCATTTCATCGATTTTCCTCACTTACTCTCTACAGTTGTCGGATGCAGATCTGCTCGCATAGCAGATGAATACTTATTAAAATCACGTTTTAATTAACTGCGTTGAAATCCCCAGCTCTAGTGAATACGGTAAATCTAATCAAGATCGGAGGCTCCAGTCGCATTCAAATAAACTGTGCAAATTTATCGGAATCACGTTCTGATCGTATCATTGTAGTTTCCCCCCCATATTTTACTTGCGCAACAAACTGATTTGTTGAAAATCTGACCATAACATATACCATAGGAAGTCTGTCTTGTACTTTCTGTCTGCATCCCTAAATTAACCAACGGCTTAAGAGTTTAGGTGCAATCTGAATTATTTTAGTCCACGAATCACTGTCGAAACTACAGAGGGGAGTATCGACAACCACATTGGCAAGTTTCGAATAAACAAAGCTTTATTCGATTGTTCTGCCATCAATCCGACAAAGTACTGTCTCCGTGAACTTTAACTGAAACAAAGTATCCATAAGGAGAAATATAGTACGCTAAACGGTAGTTAAAACCCAAAACTGAACAGAATAACTTCTCGAAATCTATAACTGAGATTTATCCCTTGTGTTTGTTGGGGCATTTTCCACAATGAGCGATCGTCACTTTATTTTTTTCTCCGACCAAGTGGTAACATATTGTGCAGAATTCGCCAATACGCCCATTGAAGATCATACTACCTCTGGCCTAGAAGTAGAACTGGATGATTTAGAACGACGCTGGCGACAACTAGTTCAAATCTACGATGCTGTTATGGGTTCTGACGATCCAGAGTGGACACCAGATAAGAAAACATCAACCAATGCCAAATTCCAAGCGGCGTGTAAAAACTACAAAGAATGTAAAACGCAAATCTTGGACTTGATGTATATTGAGAGGCAGAAGTTCGCGGATAGCCGGGCTAAGAAGCCTCAAGCCACAGCAACTGAAGACAATTCCTTTTCGCTCAAGGTTCCTCCATGTGACACTGAAGTGTTTAGCGGTGGATATGATAAATGGCCTAGCTTTAGAGACATGTTTTCTGCCATTTATGGTAACCATCCACGGCTGTCGCCCGCTCAAAAACTGTTTCACCTGAGAGCAAAGACACGGGGAGAGGCGAACCAAATTGTAAAAAGATTTGCGTTGACTGACGATAACTTCTCTCTCGCTTGGGAGGCGCTGCGTCAGCGTTATGAGAACAAACGCATTCTCATTAATCACCAACTGAGGAAGATTTTTGAGATTGATAACGTCTCTTCCGAAAAAGAAAAGTCACTTAGGAACTTGCAGTATACTATCAACAACTGTCTGGCGGTATTAAGGACGTACAACGTTTCTGTCATAGCATGGGATCCGATTCTGGTATACTGGGTATCGTCAAAACTTCCCGTTGAAACCCTGACTGCATGGGAGGACTCACTGGATAATCACAAACAAATGCCAAGCTGGGACCAGCTAGATGATTTCATATCGAATCGGCTTGATATGTTAGAGTCCATTTCAGACATGCGGAAATCCTCCAATCCCTCCCCGACTGTTCCACAAAAATCACACAACTTCCACATGAAGTCTGATGCTGCATATAGGCCGTGCAAAATCTGTCAGCAAAACCATGCACTGCGCCACTGTCTTAAAGTCGAGTCATTGTCGATAAATGAAAAAAGGAAATTTATTTCGTCCCACAAAGTTTGTGAAAACTGCCTGTCCTACGGACATATCTCTCAGAGCTGTCAGAGCGACAAGTTATGTCAGAAATGTCAGCAACCTCATCACACATTGCTGCATTCTGAGGTGCAAAGTGTAGCATCAAGACCGACAGGTCAAAAAACTGTGCATTACCAGAGAGAACCACATTCGTACTCACAATCTTTTCACGCTGACTCAGTACGGTCCGCAACCGATCACGTCGGATGCAGCCTGTCCCAGCACATCGAACGTCAAATTACACTACTCTGAGTCAGGTGAAACAACAATTTTACCCACCGCTTTGGTCAACATTGAGCACCAAGGAGATGTTTTTACAATACGGGCGTTCGTCGACCAAGGTTCGCAAGAGACCTTCATCTCCAACCGCATTATTAACTGGCTTTCCACAAGAACCATCAAATCCTTCACGAGGATTTCGGGATTAGGAGGGACTGTTCTAGAAAACTCTAACAAGATGTGTCACTTGACATTAAAATCGAGGAGTCCGTCGTTCAAGTTGAAAACTACAGCGATCGTGGTCAGCAACTTGAATCACCTAATGCCTTCAGCTCCTACTAGTGTCTCGGATTGGACTGTCCTGGACTCTTTAGAGTTGGCAGATCCAAACTTCACCAAACCCGGTCAAATCGATATGCTCATGGGCAGCGACATTTTGCCATTTATTCTAAAACCTGGCGTACGAAAGAACGTGTCCGGACATCTGTTAGCCCAGGAGACTGAGTTCGGTTGGCTGATAAGTGGGCCTCTGACTGTTCGCTCAGTGACAACATTTGCGTCCTGGGTAGCGGAGTCATCAGAGTCTCTAAACAACGAGGTGCGTAAGTTTTGGGCGCTGGAGGAAGTGCCCTGTGAGAAAAAACTTTGTGCAAGCGACCAATGGTGCGAGGAGTTTTTCCGGAGAACAACGTACCGCTGCCCTGATGGCAAGTATGTTGTTCGCTTGCCCTTTAAATCTAATCTTGCTCCAGAAATCGGCTTGGGATCGTCGAGACGAACAGCCTTTGGTCAATTCATTCGCATGGAGAAAACACTCGGTAAAAATCCCGAGTTGGCCCGTGAGTACTCAAAGGTGCTAACTGAATACTTGACACTCGGTCACATGGAGCTGACCACGAGTAACGAAACTTGCGATAACTCATCCTTCTCCTCGTTTTATCTCCCTCACCATGCGGTAATCAAACCAGAGAGTATATCAACAAAAGTGCGAGTAGTTTTTAACGCATCGAAAAAAACTGACAGCGGCGTTTCTTTAAACGATATTCTCCACACTGGTCCTACGCTGCAAAACGATTTAATGAACGTCATTCTGCAGTGGCGTCTGTTCGAATACGTATTCAACGGGGATATTCAAAAAATGTATCAACAAATCCTCGTGAATAAGGAAGACCGACAGTTTCAGAGAATCCTTCACAGATGTTCCCCGACCGGACCTGTTCAGGATTACTGTCTCAAAACTGTAACCTTCGGAGTAAACTGTGCACCGTACCTGGCAATAAGAACATTGCATCAGCTAAGTGAGGATGGAAGCACGTCCCACCCAAATGCAGCTAGAATTCTAAAAAACCAGATATATGTTGACGACATTCTGTCTGGAGCTCATTCACTCTTCGAAGCAAAAGCTCGTCTGACCGAGCTTTTGGATCTCCTGCAATCCGCCGGATTCCCGCTGAAGAAATTGACAGCCAATCACGGACATATACTGGCCAATTTACCTGCAGAAGACCTTCTGGACGAAGACTTCTTGAAGCTAGAAGATGCCAGCGAGACAAAGACCTTAGGCATTCGGTGGAACGCCATGTCTGATAGCTTCTTTTACAAGGTTAGTAACATTCTGGTCCCGACGGCACCGCTGACAAAACGCAAGATCTTGGGTGAGTTCCAAAACGTCAAAGCACATTGCAGCGATGCGGTTTTTATACTGTTTCGATACAGTGTAACCAAGTTTGCTGTTTACTTTGTAATAGAAACACTTTGCATACTTTTTACGTTTAGAAACACCGTGCAGCTTCCACTCGAAAATCCACTTTTTTCCATTGAAAACATAAATAAAGTTAATATAATAACATTAACAACAATATTTCTTACATTTCATCCGCCATTGTTATTTGCACTTTATTTTATTTTACAAATGTCACCAAAGCATCAACAAAATTAGTGATGCACAGTTTGCTTTTCTATGCGCATCGATAACTTTTATTATACATTTAGGAATGTATGACATTGTCAAAGTTTACAGGTTTGCGTTTAGGGATGCATGACTTTGTTCAGTTGCATTGCAAATGACGTTTTGGAACTCACACCTTATCAATTGTAGCAAAATTGTTTGATCCAGCTGGATGGCTAGCCCCAATCATCGTCCGAGCAAAAATGCTTATGCAGCAACTGTGGATGGATGGGACTAACTGGGTTGAAGAGGTGAAGCCTCATTCTCTAGAAACGTGGGAACATTTCATTACTAACTTTTCAGACCTGCAAAAGATACAAATCCCACGCTGGGTTCGATATACTCCTACTGGTGAGATTCAGATCCATGGTTTCTGCGACGCATCGGAGAAAGCATACTGTGCCTGTTTGTATATTCGCATCAAGTCCGATGGAAACACAATATCTTCATCTCTACTGGTGTCCAAAAGCAAGGTGGCCCCACTGAAAACTGTAAGTCTTCCAAGATTGCAACTGTGCGGGGCTGCTCTCTTGTCAAGGCTACTAAATTCGGTATTAAACCATTTCAGTTTCGCGAGCCCTGTCGTGTATCTATGGTCGGATTCCACCATCACATTAGCCTGGTTGAGCAAGCCTCCGTTTCATTGGAAAACTTTTGTGGCGAACAAAATTACTGAAATACTGGACAATGTCGGCAATGCGACATGGATGCACGTGCCGACTCATGAAAACCCAGCCGATATAGGAACCCGTGGATGCACACCTTTAGAACTGGAGTCAAATCTCCTTTGGTGGAACGGACCTAACTGGCTAATCAACGATATTTCTCACTGGCCGAATCAACCTGCTCTCAAAGATCCATCACTCGAGAAAAAGGTCAGTAACTTCCAGATTCAAACCGACCTTGAGGATGTATTAGAACGTTTTTCGTCATATGATCGAGCATTGCGAGTAATCTGTTTTATGTTCCGGTTTATACGAAAATGTCAAAAACAGTCCACATCTGACACGGGGAAAGATTTCGTTACTGCAAACGAAATCACATTTGTCAAGTCTCGACTAATTAAACTGTCTCAGCTAACCCATTTTCCATCTGAATATCAAGCTCTTGATTCCAATCTTCCGATCAGTTCGAAAAGTAGACTGTTGACGCTGAATCCAGTTCTTGATCGGAATAAACTACTGAGAGTTAACGGGCGGTTGGCGAACTCCGACCTCAGTTACAATGAAAGACATCCGCTGATATTGCCCGAGAAATCACGATTGTGCAAACTGTTCATCGAATTCACACACAAGACTCTATTACATGCTGAACATCAATGTATGCTTCGTGCCATACGGCAAGAGTTCTACGTGATAAGACTGAAGAATGCGGTTAGACACTGTATTAGAAACTGCAAACCCTGTACTGTATATAAACATCGAATGAGCAGTCAAATCATGGCAGCGTTGCCTCAGGAAAGGTGTACGTTCTCACTGCCATTCACTAATACCGGAGTCGATTTTGCAGGACCTTTTGAACTGAAAACCTCACGGCTACGCAATCCCAGTCCATGTTTCAAGGATGTAATTCACACAGCTCCACATATGGGTGGCATATGGGAAGCCGCTGTAAAAAGTATGAAGAGTCACCTGAAGAAAGTTGCTGGGAATCTCAAATTTGCATTTGAAGAATTCTCTACACTTCTACTATTCTGAATTCGCGACCGCTTTCTCCTATTAGCGAGAATCCGGCGGAGTTAATTCCGTTGACTCCCGGTCATTTGCTTAGGGGTGCCCCTCTAGTCGCTATCCCTGAAGACTACTCTGACGACCTCCAATCGGCAAGAATATATCTTAGAAATGCAACGGCGATTTAAATGGAAAACTGCGCAACTGAATCTGAAGGAGGATGACTGTGTAGTTATCAAGGACGATAACTTGCCTCCAACTGAATGGCGTATTGGCCGCGTAATGAAGATTTTTAAGGGCAACGATTCCAACGTTAGAGTTGCTGAATTACGCACTCAAAATGGGGTCATAGTAAGGCCCTTGGTAAAACTGTGTATACTGCCAAATAATCACTCATAAGTCTTTTTAACACCTTTTCTCCAACATAATTAAACCTTAACTTTCAGCACATCTACATCCCAACCGAAGTGTCGTGTGTGCCATGAGAGACATCACCTGTGGGCATGCGGTGAGTTCAAGCGCATGACAGTCCAGATGCGGCGAGAAACCATCAAGGAAAACGGGAACTGCTACAACTGCCTTGGTACAACCCACTCACGCGAATGGTGTCGCTCTCGGAATAAATGCGGCGTCTGTAACCATAACCATCACACTATGGTTCATGTTGATGACCACAAAGCCAGCAAACCCAAACCGAGGACTCGCCCACCAAGAAGTGAAGGAAGCCGACGGAAAAGTCCGTCCAGAAACAATCGTTCCAAACGTCCGTCATCGCGAAACTCACCCAAACAACGTCACACCAAAGACCGTCTCGAGATCCGCTCGAAAACCCACGTCTTTTTGCCTACCGCACTGGCCAAGGTTCTTACTCCAGACAATCCTAGCAAAACGCGTCTGTTGCTTAACTCTGGTGTGGCAACCACTGTCATTTTGGAAGAGTTAACCAGACGACTTCACCTGAAAACAACGAAGAGAGACGGTCAAATATTCTGCACCATTAATCTCATGTCCTACCATGATAGTTCGGCGAAGGTTCAAATTTACGGAGTGGTCAAAACCGGGTTTAACATACCGATGCCCAAATCAACCAATGAGAAGAAGCTGCACAGCATCTATGACCATTTGACGGAGCTCGCTGATCCACATTTTTTTAATCCAAAGGATGTGGAAATAATCCTCGGAAACGACCAACTTCCGAAAATTTTAAGAGCAGGGCTCATCCAGACGTCGTCACATCTGCCCATTGCCCAGAGCACCATTTTTGGTTGGACTCTCTCAGGAGCCTGCCGCTATTGAAACCATGTTGCAGTGCTGCAAGAGGCGGCGGCATGTTGAACCGTGTTCAACAACTTAGACTAAGTTAGATTTAAGAAAATGAGTTCCTAGAATCCTTGTAATACTCAGATGGAAACCCTACATCGGTTGACTGAAAAGGGTTTCACTCAAACGCAACCAAGGTTCCATCTTGAGTAATATTCCAATTACGGTTGCTGCTGAATATACGCACTTATGCTACGCGTTATCGCACGCACTTTGTATAAAACAGCAACTGCTTTTACTTAGAAAACAGCAAGCAGAGCGGTAAGAACAACATCGTTGGAAATAAACCAAAACCTTTAAACTGAAACCAACCTTTGTCTGTTTTTTCCCCCTTTTTATCTGAAATTTGGGAACTGCTTGAATCCATACAATTCTGGGAGTTTTAAAAAATTTGACGTGATACAGACATTTCCACGAGTCTGCCTGCCAAAAATCAGCTCGATTAGATCACTGAAAAAGGGTTGAAAATAGGTCCAAAGGCTTTCACACAGGCCACTACGAGCTTCATACTTCAAACTTAAAAAAAAAATTCTGACGTGTACATGAAAATCGCCGATACACGTGTATTTTTATTTTTTTCCCTCTTTTCGAATATGTGCATTTGGTTCATAGGACAGAAAAAAATCTATTTTTTGTAACACGGTGTAATGAGGTGATAGCAACAGCAAGGATATAGAAGAATCTGTACAAATTGAATTACATTGCTGAGAAAACAACGCACAAGGAATTTCTTCTAAATAACTGTGCCGGCTTGTGGCGCACATCTGTAACGATAATTTGAATAAAATTCGAGACGCCAACGAACTTAATTTTAGAATGAATTTGGACAAATGTAAAGTTTGTGTTCAAAAGAAACAAACCAGAAATTCAATTAAGGAGGATGGTCATCGTGCTACAGAATTGCTTGAGCTGATTCATAAAAAATCAAAAAATTTTTGTGGTGCTCGTTACATAGTGACTTTTATGGACGATTATTCCATACCAAATAAGAACAAATTTAATGTCTTCGATGAGTTCAAAAACTATAAAGCCTTGGTAGAAAATCAATGTTCCAAGAAGATTAAAATATTTCGTTTAGACAATGGAACCTAGTATGTCAACGCTATCTTGTGAACAGAATCCCATGCAGTAGAAATATATGTTGTCCTGAGTAGCTTAGAACAGGTATATAGAAGATGTAGCCTAAAACATCTTAAAGTTTTCGGTCGCAATGCATTTGCTCACATTCCTAAAGCGAAGCGATCAAATTTGAAGAAATTCGACGATCTAAACGTAGAACACCAGCATGTGCGCCACAAACTTTGTGTCGGGTGATTCCAGTACTGTTAAAGTACTAAAGTCTTTAAATTCTTCCGAAGCTAATGAATGGCGTACTCGGAATCGATTATGAAGAAACATATGCTCCAGTTGTACGTTACCCCTCTGTACGATTCTTGATACCTTGTCTGTGAAATACGGTCTACATATTCATCAACTCGATTACCAGTGATATAACACTAAAATGTTGTTTGTTGCCATATATGTTAATGACGTGTTATTATTCTCTAATGACATCACGGTAACTAATCAACTGAAGAGTGAGCTGTCTGAGAATTACCTTATGAAAAACATGAGTAAAGCCTTTTCAGTGCTTGGAATGCGAATACAACAATCCGACCAGTCACAATACATCAGGGATGTTCTGAGAAGTCGATTTGAATCAGAATTTGACACTTCTAATGTGTCCATCAACAGAAGAAAGAAGGAGGAGATGAAGGACATACGATATCAGGAAGCGATTGGTTCATTGTTGTTCGCTGCTCAGATCACACGGCCGGAAATTTTGTACATCGTTAATTTGTTAAGCAGATTCAATGCAAATCCAAGGACAAAGGATTGATATACAACGCCGAAGTTGTAGGCTTAGTCGGTTACTGCGACGCTGACTGGGCAAGCAATATTAATGATAGGAAATCAACGACGGGCTACATATTTATAATGCATGGTGCTGCTGTTTCATGGTATACAAAAAGACAACGCACTGTAACCTTATCATCGAGAGGGGCAGAATGTATGTCAGTTGAAGCGGCAATGCAAGACGATTACAAAGGGGACCGCCTTTACGAAATTTCAATCGTACAATAGTGAATAAATTGAATACAAACAAAACAAATATATAAAGAACCATCCAAAAATGTGCAGTGTTGTATTTGCGGTGATAGCTGAAGTAGAAACGCTGAAAAAATAGAATGTGCAAATGATAGAAAGGTAAAAGTTAGCCACAGCACATTCTATAAAACAATAACAAATGTTTGTCAATGCAAAAACTGTCATAATCAAAAAATAAATGTTACGATATACAGAATTCAATGAAACGTAGATTACGTTGCGTTTCAAAAAGAAACGAAATTTACGTTTACGTTTTGCAAAATGAAGCTATTAACTTCTGAAATACAAAAAAAAATAAAAATCAAAAAAAACTGTAAATAGCAGAACTCCCTTGCAATTTGTTCCCGGGGTAGTTATTCAGAATCGGGCTGATATAACTCCTCATAAATAGTAGTTTTTAAGGTTGTATAAGAATGAAGTATATAAGTATTAATAAGTGAATATAATAAAAACATTTCAGTTCTTTTTTAACCGCCCAACCATCAACTTCTTTTCACTGTGGCTCAACAACAATTAACTAATTGGGCGTCAGATACAAATTTTGGGAAATCTTTCATATGCAGTCAAATGCGCTTCAGCGGAAATGAAAAAATCAAGAAACTTGTTTCACCTATGCAGGATTTTCCATAAAAAGGACTTCGAATAATTGAACATTCGTTCATTTAAACGGAATGAGTATGTACTTTAGAAATTGGTCTCTGAAATGGACACAGCGATTAAAATACATGCATGTACAATTTAAATTGAATATTAATAATTAATAAGCTAAGTTACGTTGGGTTTCGAACAGAAACGTAATTTACGTTTTACAAAATGAGGGCATTAAGTTGGTAGGTCGTATGCAAAAACTTATCTGCGCACTTTAATTAAAAGATTGCAAGTCTGATAATTGGAATCGGTGTGATATGTTTAAGTAAATTGTTGTTACTGTTTTAAATTACTGAATGGAGTTTGTGGTAAACTTAAAACAACATGTGCCAGCACCTATATGAGTTGTCCTCCTAAAATTTAAATATAGGTCTTACCTTTTCCGTCCTTTATAATACTGGCGATATAGTTATTACTATTGTCTGGTAAACATGTATTCTCCAAACAATGATCCTCCATATTAATATCTTCGTTTCTGGGATTTTTTTCTAGCGCAATTAAATCCTGGTTAAGCATAACTCTTCTCTCATGTATGAGATTACATATAGTGTCTTGGCAGTCAAATAGCAACTTTTCGGTTTTGACGTTCAAAATTTTAGGTTTGAAGTATATTTTGGGGTTTGTCTTTGTTTTAATAAAAGGCTTCAAGTTATGCATAGAAAATTCCCACGCTTCGAAGTCTTTTATTCTACTAATTTTTTGTTCCAGACTTTTAATCTCTGTCTGTTTACGCTTTCTGTAATAAAACAGTGATTCTCTTTCTTTTCTGAGTGACTCTCGCTCAAGTAGTTCTTGCTTCTCAAGTTTTTTCTCTATCAGCGCCTTTTTCTCTTCTTTTTGCTTCAGGCGCGATTCTTCTTGGCAGAATTTATGCAACGTTCCTAATAGGGAACTAAATATGCGACGATTGCGGGCTCTTGATTCTGAATCTGCGCACTGTGCATCAACAATTTCTTGGCGGGATGGTAACTCTCGTATCACTCGTGATGTAAGTCTCGGTTTCGATTCGTCATTATATTGGGTCGATGACAAAGATAATCTATTGAATATTGATTTAGAATCATTGGCCCTTTTGCTGGTACTTGACTCCGGTAATTTGTTTTTCAATCGATCAATATCATTGTACTTTGCTTCATATGGGCATTTTTTCTCGGACCTGAGGAAGATAAAAAGTTTGAAATAATACCAGTTTGTTTATAAGAAAGAAATTGTAAGGGCAACAGTCCACAGATCTTCCGGAACTGCAGTTTTTAACCACGTTTGTTAAATATAAATAAAAAGTACGATATATATTTTTTAGAAATACAGTTATTGGCATTAAATCGCGAGTAGCATAAATTTTGAACGGCTTGGTTTATGTTGAAGATAGTTTCATCTTAAACACAAATTTATCACATTTTATTTAAAGAAAATAATTTTATTTTTGATTGTTTTTGCGGTTGCTTAAACATGGCCCAAAGAACAGATGGAAAATTTCACACAATGTACATATATAAATTGTCAACGAAAGTTCAAGCCAAATATTCGACATAAAAATAGTTTTACTTTTTTCGTCAAAAATATAAATAAAAAAACCACTAACATTACATCACGAGAATTTTTTTTTTTTGTTGCTACTGTCGGCGTTGGTTATTGTACATAACGTCTATACATTCGTTGAAAACCTTCCAAGATAGATATTGCATGTAATCGCAAATATTTCAAATTTAAAAAAAAATTAAAAGATTAACTTTGTTTTAAACTTATTTCATATAAAATATAAGTAAATACAATTTCGAGTCGAGCAAAAATTGTTCGATTCCAGACACCGGGAAAATTTGTAAAAGTCACTCCACAGCCCTGAAGTTTCTGCAACTGTCATTTCATAGTAATAGACTCGTGTACAAATATTGCTCTTCATCCTTCCCAATAATTAACACTTTAAATTTTATTTCAAATTAGCGACAAAACAGCTCTGTGTTTTGTGCGGTGATTTCACATGTACACAAATCGCCTGTCTGATTACGGTTGGCGTACTCGTAATTTTGATACCACGAAAAAACGACAACGACTGCATTTATATTATTTACTAGCTGGCCCGGCAAACGTTGTTTTGCCTTCAAATTTTATTTTCAATGCAAGTCTGGTAAACACATCATAGGCTTATCTCTATCGGGCTAAACACACAAAAAAACTAAATATTGCGCGATCTGTCGACGAACTTCAAACTACACAGAATTATAACCCTGCCATTACACCTACATCTAATTTGCTGCCAGTTGAGCACACATATACTCTTCGAAACAGAAACCAAATATCGAAAATCATCTGAAAAATCATTTCAAAAACGTCGTCACAAGAGTAACTTCTCTTGTTGTTGTTACCGTCCGCAACAGCAAACAAAAACACAATGTTGCCCCACACCACAAATTGTTAAAGCATTTGGGGAAAAGTATGGACACGCAATTTCATAAATACGTCTACATTTTGTTTTTTGTACTTCAAACAAGTCTGAAAAATACTTCGTTGATAATAATTCACAAAATATCACTGTTTTTATTACGACAAAACGGTCAAAACACAATTACACAATAAAATTATCCCATAAATTGACACAAAAAATATGTTCGGGGGAACTCTAACATTCGTTTCTGCTGCATGTGCCAAAATTTGACTGCCATTGAATTTTCGTTGCCAGTCGGCCGGACAGTAGCAAAAATGTGTGTGTATTGGTAAAAATGTGTGAGTGTGTTGAGTTTTTCGAACAATTCCCAACAAACCAAAACGATTGCGAAATGTAAGTGCATTGGAGAATAAGCTTACTATTAATATTCTTGACAATAGTGAAATAAATATGATTACCAACGACTTATACTCGTAATAGTTTAGTAAGCGTGTGGACTGGCAATATTTTGTTTCTCTTCCTCTCACCCCTCTCTCAACCAAACTCAAAACTTTTCAAAGAAATTATCAAAACCTGTTTTTTGTGTTTTTACATATGATTGGAGAATACGCTTACTATTAATATTTTTGATAAAAGTAAAGCAAATACGATTGCAAACGATTTATGTTCGCAATAGTTTTGTAAGCGTGTGTACCTGCAAATTTTTGTTTCTCTTCCTCTCACTCCTGTCGTCGACAAATTTAAGACTTTCCATAGAAATAGAGCAAAATATTTGTTTTGTGTTTTTTCATATGATGTTTTGTCAAATTTTTCAGTCTTTTTGTTTATGTTGTGAAGTGATGTTGTAAAGTTGTGAAAGGGTAAGAAAGGGTATATTTTCTCAGGGAAAAGAACAGTTGTCGGTAGCTAAGGCCCCAAACTTCACTAAAAACTGCTGGCGGAAAATATTAATTGGCGGAAAAGCTATGCTGGAAGGGGACGGAGGATAAGAAGAGTGTCCGCAGACTAAGTGTAGCAAAAGCCATAAGAAGTATGTACAAAATTCATTTTCGAAAATTTGAATCATTTCAAGTCTAATTGATTTTAAGATTTTATACATGCTGCTATTTCTAAAGGATTGGGCGAGGACGAATACATTCGAAGCACAAAATCCTTTTTCCAGTTCGCCAAAAATAGGCAAGAATCTAAAAAAATATGTACCAAAAATAAACCAACTATTTCTTAAGCTAAGTGTATAAATAAAATAAATATATAAAAAATAAAACTAACATGAACTTAAAATAAACTCAGCCATCCGTTATGGACAAGCTATTATTATTTAATTGTATTCAAAAGCTTATAAAAAGCCTATAAAAATAAGCTTACTACAAGCGCGATTATAAATCGCTTATAAAAATAAGCTTACTACAAACATGACCAAACAAGCATGTTATACAATAAGATTTCTAAGCTAATCACAAGGGTTCAATTTTGTTGATTCTACAATTTTTAACAAGCTTTTTACAATAGTTTTTACAACACTTTTCTAAGCTTAAGGCTTATGATAGTAAGTAACAATTTTAAAAGCGTTTAGGTTTGTTGGGATGGCTGGGTAAGGCAGGTATACCATTCAACTGGTCAAAGAATATTTGAAATCGGATGAGTAGTTTAAATAAATAAATTTGAAGGAAAGACATTATACAAATATTCAATTCATATTGATACATTTTATTGATTTAGTTCATTTCGAAAAAAATGTGACATTGCAGCGTTTCGTTACAATTTTATATTTATTGAAGTGCTTTGGAATATACAATATTTCTTGTTTTTCCGTCAGGTGCGTAAACGAATAAATCAGAAGGTTTTCCGACGCGTGAGCAAGCCACATAGAGCTGCCCATGTGAGAAGCATGGAAATTTAATCCACACACTTGCCACACACCAGCCTTAATGTTCGTTGCTCAGTTGTCTCAGATGTACGGGCCTGAGGAGTACGAATTCGATCAGTTTCTGACATCACTTCTCGTTGTTCAGATGATTCAGACGAACGGGTCTCAGCGGCATGTACTCGAAGATTTTCCAGCCTTAATGCTCGTTGGTCGTAGATGTAGATTGGCCAATTGCTTTTCGCTTTGGAGGCATAATTGTACTGAAACGACATATTGTAGAGAATGAATGAAATATGTTCACGGAAAGTACACAAATCCAATTCGATTGAATTATTTATCTTAATTAATTTAATTCACAATGAAATGCACAAAACTACTGAAAAAAATTCATGAAGGCGCAACTCACCTGGTTATAGCTCAGTTGCAAATTTATTTTATTGTACAAAAAGGTTATAATTTGTAAGCCACTTGCAAAACTTGGATGTCTTGGACTATATATTGTTTGGTAGTTTGCTATCACTATTTGGCTCTCTTTGTTTTTTTTTTTTTTTTTTTTTTTTAATTTTGGCACTTCTTTACTCAAAGGGATCTAAAACGCGAATGGAGAAATTTCCTTTTGGCTATCAAAAGGAAAACAATCATAGGTAGCCAGATCATAATAATGTGCAAAATTATGACTAAATAAAAGAGTTATTTGCTTGCATATTGTCGCAGGCAGAGGTACTTGCCAGTTTTTGAGAACAGGTAAAAACATTAGAAAGGGGTGGTTTGCAAAGAAAGGCCAATAAGAGCCAGATATTATCATAGTGGTAATAAGGGAATTTCCGTAAGCACTTGAATTTTATTACGGTCTATAGGATTATTTGGAAAAAGATCGCTTATTAGTACATTGACTCATGTGTATAATGTGATCATATTCCAAAAAACCAATAGACCGTAATAAAATTTAAATGTAAATGACACATGTGGGTCTTATTGACCTTTCTTTAGAAACCACCCCTTTGAAACGTATATTCCTGGTCGCAAAAAATGAACTAATAAACCATTCTTATTATTTGTGTCACTTCAACTTGCCGGGCAAAATAAATCAATAATTGTACTTGCTCACAAATGCAAATAAATTTTTTTCCCTCTCATTTGCTGCGTGCTTTTGCGTCGTTGATAACCACTACATTGAAGGCTGTGCATGTTTGGTTTTATGCTCTCTTGCTTGGCTTGCTTTTTAGCAGCGCTGCTTTATTTACTCACTCATTTTCATATACGTATACGCACGTCTTCTTCTCTTTGTTCCGGAGGAATCTCTTGCCCATAGGCGTTGATAACATCAAGTCGTTTAAGTAACTGAGTTTCAGTTTCTTTATTTGACTAAAAAAAATGTAAGCAAAGCAGAAATAATGAACTTGTAATTTATGGACTGTATGGGAGGTGCCACGCCTCTTTGTCCAATCCCGCCCATATTTGCAGCAAAGATTGACACTATTGTTTACCAAATTTTGTTGCAATACCGTTAACAGGGGGGGAAGATAACGTATTTTTAGTATGCGATTTATATGGAAAGTGCCACGCCCCTGTGTCCAATCACGCCCATATTTGCAGCAGCACTTACAATATGTACACCGAACCTATGTACAAAATTTTGTTCAAATACCGTTAGCAGGAGCAGAAATAATAGATTTAATTTGTGGTTTGTATGGGAGGTATTACGCCCCTTTGTCCAATCACGCCCATATTTGCAGCAGAACTTACAATATGTATACCAAACCTATACACCAAATTTTTTTAAATAGTGTTAACCGGAGCAGAAATAATGACTTTTTAATTTGTGATTTGTATGGGAGGTACCACGCCCCTTTGTCCAATCCCGCCCATATAAAGCATATATTTTTCACCGTGCCTAACACAACAACTTTGCTGAAGATTATTACATGATCAAATGCATAGTTTACGATTCTATAAAGGACATACAGACATACAAACTTCCATTGTTATATATATAGATTTACTTATCTATCAATATATTTTATAAATAAATTTATAAAATATGGTTAAAAGGCACCGGATAACTTGATCGTATGCGCCTTTTGATGGTATTAACTTATTATTTACAAGGAATGCACATTAAATTTATGTTGGAATATATTTTTCGATAATTGTTTACATTAATGTATGGTAAATTAAAATAAGAGTTCTTAATTTTATATAAAATTATATGTCAGTAGCCACATGTATTAAGTGGGAATTTCTAATCCTTTGAATCATATTCTTTTTTCAGCAGTCAAGAATCTCTACGATGGGTTCGTCGATTCAAATAGATAGTATGTGTGCTACAGTAAGGAAGCCGTTACAGAATTGTGATTTGACAGTTCGTAATAATGCTTAGTGTTGAATAGAACCTTGTTTACCCTAAGGCGGGCTAGACATATGCAGTCAGACCTACTAAGGTGTTCCTTGTAGTTCGGTCTATTTAAGGGTTTACTGTTTTGAGGTAAACGTCTGAGCTCAGATTTATACGAGCGTAAATATTTACGAGGTCAGATGGGGTGAAGTATTTCTTGCACCGCTTTAAAAAGCCTAAGCACTTTCGACACTTCGAATATATGGCTAGCCCAGCGAGCATCACCCTGTATCTTCATGCCCAGAACATCAAGAGTGTCTGATTCTTCGATACCCACACCATAGATATTGACGGTGATGCTGGATCAGTGGAACGTTTGTGTGACAACAAACAGCACTGGGTCTTTTGTGCATTAAAATCTACTCTGTTCATTTGGCCCCACTCACAAATCGTCGCCAAATCGCGGTTAAGTGAGTCGTTCATCGTTCGCCTTTTTTCTTCGACTTCTAGAGGACCTGGCCGATGATCAAATGAGTACGAATGACACAGGTTGCTGTCATCCGCAAAGGAGTAGATTGGGTTCACAGTCTGCCCCAACAAGTCGTCAATGAAAATAAGAAATAGAGAAGGAGAGAGGGCAGAGCCTTGTGGCACTCCTGCGGTCAACCTACGCTCGTTGGATGAGACGCCATCTATAACAACTCGTATAGATCGATCCCTGAGAAAACTCGATATGAATCGAGAGAAGGTATTACCGACACCAAATGCAATAAGTTTTGATATGAGTGCTCCGTGCCAGACCCTATCGAACGCCTTGGAAATATCCAGAGCCACGACCTTACTTTCACCAAGGCGGTGAATGGATCGACTCCATCGCTCCGTAAGGAACGCCATCAGGTCTCCAGTAGATCGATTTCTACGGAAGCCATACTGTCGGTCATTCAGGAGGCCGTTAAACTCTAGATACCTTACAAGATGGTGATTACCCATGCTCTCCATAACCTTCGAGAGCGCAGAACATATTGCAATTGGACGGTAATTCGCAGGATTAGTAGCCTCACCTTTCTTGGGGATCGGCTGAACATTGGCAACTTTCCAACGTGAAGGGTAAATACCAGCACGGTACGACATGTTGAAAAGATTGCGCAATGGACGAGCTAGCGTCGAAGAGCACTTACATAGGACAAGTGCGGAAATACCATCCGGGCCCGGAGTTTTATTTACGTTGAGATCTGTAAGAACCCTTTTAACGCCACGTGTTCGAAAAAATATCTGAGGCATTGAACTAGATACGTTCTCGATCACGGGGAGTGGTTGACTGCTGTCTGGCAAAGATGAATTCTTTGCAAATATTTCAGCCATAAGATTAGCTTTGTCAACCGGGTCAGTGAATATCTGGTCACCGTTAACAAGGGTTGAAATAGAAGATAAAGAATTGTTCCTTACCCTTTTAACGAATGACCAAAAGGTCTTACTTCCCCTGGGAGAAGAAAGAACTTTAGCACGAAGGCGCTGTTCATGGAGAAGTTTTTCGCGCCTAAGTACTCTGGCACACCTTGATCGTGCCTTCTTGCGTAGCAGATCAGTAATGGCATTTTTATTAAAACGCCAGTTTCTAAACGCTTCCTCTTTGGATCTGACAGCTTCTTTGCATGTCTGATTAAACCAAAATTTTTTTGGAGGTTTAATCGAAGTAGTCTTCGAGGGAATAAACATGTTTATGCCAAGAAGAATTATTTTCTCAACCATTTCAGCAGCAGCATCGACATTATTGTCTAGGAAACATAATTTCCAGTTAAATTGCTGATAAAAATTGTTGAGCTCGGCCCAACGTGCCTTTTCGTATATATACATTGTCCGCTTCGTGACTAGTTTTGAAGTAGCTCGAAGATCGGAGATCGAAAAGGATGCTGAAATGGTGCAATTATCCGAGTTACCAAGATGTGCAAGAATGTTAACCTCATACTTTTCAGGGTGAGAGGTTAAGAAAAGGTCAATAATATTTTGATGTTGCCCTTCAACACGCGGAATGTGTGTTGGTTCATTCACTAATTGCTCCAAGTCATTGTGCGCGGCAAATAACTCAGCGTACTGACCCTCCGGAGATGTATGGCTCAAATGGGAAAGCCAAGAATTATTGTGGACATTGAAATCACCAGCAACTGCAATTTCACTATCCGGATAATCTTCTAAAAATTTTGAAATGCAGTCGGAAAGGGCGTTGAAGCCATTTAGGGTAGCCTCCCTTTCCAAACTTGCAAAGTGTGTGATTCAATCCTGAATTTAACCCAAAGGGAGTTAAATTCTGGATCTTGTGAGTCTAAATGTTGCTGACTCTGAAACACCACACCATTACGAATATAAACCACAAGACCTCTGTGAGAAAAAAATGAGGATAGCGTGTGATAACCAGGAATGTGAAAATCGTGTGGATCAGAATCCTCACATACCTGAGTCTCACATAGAGCGAGGACATCCGGCCTATGGAAATTTATGTGTGCGTATACCGCAAAAAAATTCGATTTCAACCCGCGAATGTTCGCAAAGTGAATTTGAAATCTACCTATCATAACACTACCAAAAAAACAACATCAAAGCAAATCACAAATAACTCTGCACCCCTCCCGCCGCTGTTATTTCTGTTAGTTGTTAGTTGACAAGAAGAATGCAGAATTATTTGTGATATGCGAAAGGGATTAGGGAAGGGGGAACACTTGTGCAAGACAACGAGGGGGGCATAAAAAAGCCCTTAGTGTTGTCTGTTTTGTGTTGATGCGTGAGTGGTTATTGTTGTGATGAGCGAGGGAGATGGTCCGGTTTATGTTGTTGTTAGTGATTGTTGTGTTGTGTATTGATTTTAGTTTGTTATTGATGTCTGTTTTGTTATGTTTCACTTAGTTTTGTTATTGCACTGTTGATATAATTGTTGTTTTTTTTATTATTTCTCTTTGTATTGTATTTCAGTCTATTGTTTCTTATTTTGAAGTTATTGATTTTGTTTATTTATTTTCTTTTTTTTTGTATGTTTTCATTTGTTAGACAGAGACGGACAAGACAAACGCGACACGGACGGAACAAAAAAATTGTGCGTGCACAATGGAAGAAGCACAGAACACTACTCCCATATTATGTGTGGGAAAAAGGGCCGTTCGGATCTGACAGAGAGGTTCAGAGACCGTCTGGCGGACTCGTCAGCTCTCACTCCCGTTAATGCCAATGTGAGATGGTATCCACAAGATTACAGCGTTAAACTCGAATGATCGAAATAAGACGTAATTCAAAAGCTCCTTTACGGTTGGCCAATATTACTCTGGTAACACTCAGGCTGTAAGTACATATTAGCGTTTTGCTCAGAAGTCCAGATGCGTATGACAAAGCTGCTAGGACAGCAGCCAGTTCAGCTGAGAAGACACCAATACTGTCCAGCAAGCGGCACTCACTAATGGGTTCAAAGAGGCAATTTGATATCTGTTTAACGACGGAATAGGAAGTTGGAATTCCATCACAAGATCCATCAGTATACAATATCGTCTGTGGACTGTAAGATGAAATCTTATCAGCCCAGAGAGACTTGTAGACATGTGGATCCGTGATAGTCTTTTTATAAAAGCTAAGGCTATCATCGATCAATAAGTTGGAGTTAGTAGTAGAAAAACTAGTTGGACCATGTGGATTGATTATTTCGTATTTATAAAGTAGTTGTAAAATTTTACCTATAGATGTAGATTTTGTGTTACGTGAATTAATGTGGTACCAGAGGGAATTATGAAGGTCATCGCATGGTAAAGTTATGCTCCTTGAGGCTAGGTTGACGCAGAATTTTTCGTGAAGTTGGATAAAACCTTTAATTGCGATTGGAGTAGATATAAGGAGGCAGGTTGCGGTACGGAAACATTTATTGGTGTCCAATTCTAAATAGCTTTGTTAGCTTTAGAAGTCCTGCTGTATATTGTAATCCCTTGAGACAAAAATATGAGTCTAAGCAAATTGTTTATTTGACTAAGTTTTGAAATTATATGTTTAGTGTACTCACTCCATAACAGTTTTTTTTTGTGAATACGATGCCTAATATTTTTAAGTGGGAAACTACAGGATTAGTATGTAATCCTTGACGAATACAATCGTATTGACAATTTCTATGTTTACAAAACATGTAAGAATTCAGTTTTGTGGGTGGAATAATGGTCGAGGTTATTTAAATTGAATTCCACATCTTCAGATGTTCCTGAAGAGACTGCAAAAATATTGTCCCCATATATACCAACAAAGTCCATTCACGTTTTATTTTATGTTGTCCTGGCCAATGTGTTTGCATATTACTGATAGAGGAGAACCCTGTGAGATGCCATTGTCCAAATAAAATGTATTGGACTAGTACCCATCAACTTTTACAAGTATCTTACCTCATCTCTATCATTAACCCAATAAATGCCGAGGTTATTCAGAATCGAAATGAGTCACAAATGTTTAAAATGTTCTAACCATTTTACGAACAACATCCCTTCAAACAATTTGAGACATGAACTTTTTAATTGTTTGCAATAAAAAATATTTATTTCAAATGAATATAATTAATTTGTCGATTTTTTCCATTTCAATGATTAATTTTTTAAAAGCTGACAACAAAGCTATTTGTTGTTTCTCATTGTTTGTCTTACACAATGTTTGTAAGATCAAACAACTATCTGTCAAAAATAGAGCAAAACATGTGCAGTGTAGTGGACACACTATGGTCACATTTGGCAAATTTGTACATGCAAAGAAATTATTTTGTTTCCTCACATCAGCTGATTTCCTGTTTGACACTCAAAATTATTTTGTGGTCAGATTCGGACAAAGAAACATTTCACAATTTTGGACAAATATTTGCCCAGTGTGACCGTACCTTTAGAATCACACGAACAAAGGTTTTTTCGTAATCTGCAGACATCACTAAGGCGTGTTTTCTTCTTCAAGCTGGTGGCAGAGGCTGTGTACACCATGCCTTGTTAGGAAGGCATGTTGTATAGTAGAAAATGTGTTTTTGGTATAACGGAAGAACCTCCTAGATATTAATTTTTCAAGGACCTTGGAAAGAACGTGTGATGTGTCTGAGAAACAGACAACATTGATATTTTTATATGAATTACTCTTACCGATAACAATAAGTTACATCGTTTTTAATGTTGTGTGTTATCAGAAGTGGGATAAGATGAGTATCTCACCGAAACAAATAAATACAATTGATAAAATGCTGGTAAATGCGATGCGGACTGGCTCGGCGGCGACACCTGCTGCGCCGGGACAGAATGGAGCGACAAAACGACCACAGTTCTCAATTTGTGAATATAAACAGACGGATGGCGGAACAATTGAAGACTTCTTTACTAGGTTTGACTGGGCAGGCTCTGCTACCTCGATTAATCGACTTTTCCTGAGTCGACTTATAAAGGGTCCATCTAACGGTGTTCAGAATTGAACATGAGGCTTTTTCTCATTCCCTTTGTATGTACAGGCGACACGATTATGACACTTCAAGTGTGTCACTATCAGCAGCCTGAGCTGTACTCGCCTATACATTCAATTGGAAATCGACGATCGAACCCTTCAAGTGGTTCACTTTTAATAGCATAAGCCACACACGCACATTCAGTCGATTGAAGATCGATAATCTAATACTGTATGGGAATGCAATGCGCTGTAACAAATGTTTGCGTCTGCTCAATGTTTATGTATTTTGTAATGTTTATTAGCCTGTAGTGTATTTGTATAAATGTATATAGTTTATTGATTCTATGTTGGGGAGATTTCGATGTATGTCGAATATATACTGACAGTGTCATGTACTAGACGTGTTGTCAAATTCTGTATTATTTAAGTGAGTATTTCGTTTTGGAAAATATATTCAGTGTCTTACAAGCACTCAACAAGTAAAGACTTTTATTTCGAATTAGCTCTTTACAAACGTATTTTTTTTCAACTAGTGCTTATTTCGTTTTCGTTCATATAATGATAATCGCGCCATGTTGAACGAAGTTTTGTTTACAAAAATTTAAGAGGAGGATATTGGCAACATTTGGTTTCAACAAGACGGCGCTACGTGCCACACAGCCAAAGCTACAGTCGATGTTTTGCTTCGTTTTCAAAGATCGCATTATCAGCCGCAGAGCTGATGCAGTTAGGCTACTGCATGGCGAGGCAGACATTTGAATGAAATTATATTCCATTATTAACCGGAAGGATTGTCCTTTCAAATAAAAAAAGACATTTGAGAAACTATCCAGTAGTTTTCTATAGAATTTTCAAAAAAAAAAAAAAAAAGAGTTATTTGGCGGACTTTGACAACCCTACTCCAAAATACTATTGACTAATTTGACGATGTTTTCGGGGAGTCTGCTGGTAAACTCATAGGTCAACCAGCAAAGGTTCACCTATTCTTCCAAGAGCTAGAGAGGTACAGCTGGCACTGAAAGAAGCCTATGGGAGGTAGATTGACGCGAAGATTGGTGCTGGAGTGTATGAAAGGTTAGAGTACTCGTAACTTAAAATAATGGTATAATACGCATTACTGGAAATTATAAACCGACAGTAAACCCACAAATAATTATAGACGAACATCCGATACCGAAGCCGGATGATGGATGGTGCTACAATCCTTGCACATTTGGATGTAACCGATGCGTACATCCATTTATTAATTAATTATTTCATTATAAGCTATAAAATACCACACAGATTTATTCAATACACCATTGTACACGATTACTTAAAGGGCTCTTTAAATCATCGTAATTTGAATTTTTTTTTTGAGTAATTTCATTAAAATGAAAAGTGTTCTACCCGCGGTTCGTCGCCATTTATTTTTGATAAAAAAAACTCCTTTTTCCAAATTAAAAAACAGTTGAGTTTGACAGCATGCCACGCCCACAATTAGAAATAGTTTAATTTTTTTTGGCTACCTTAATCTGGATATATAAGCTACAAAAAGGCGTACAAATTTTAAAAATCAGTGACAAAAAAATTACACTTTTGGCCAACGATATCAAAATTTCAGCCATAGTGCGCCTCATTGTCCGACTCGCGTAAGCGATGGGTCGTTTTCCAACCTGTGAGACAGCACAGCCCCCAAACCTATACTAATGGCATCAGTTGCTAAAAGCAAAGAAAACTTGGTGATATGTGGCTTCAGTACCTGTGGTGACACTAGTATCCTCTTGATGTCATTATATGCATTATTTCCCTCCTTTGTCCACACCATACCAAGGCACTTAGCATTTTTCGAAGGGGCCTTTCACTTGTGCTCAAGTCCGGAATAAATGCGCCGCACTACGATGCTTTACCTAAGAGCAGCTGCAATTCCTCCACTGTGGACGTTTAGGTGCATTTAAGATTGCCTCGATGTGTTTGGTGGATTTGTGTATGCCTTTTCCATTTATCCTATGCCCCAAGAATTTTTTCTTATTGAGCTTAAGGCCACAAGTTTTCATTCTATCCAACGTGATTTCCAGAATCGTAATTAATTCCTTAAAATCTTTCGAAAAGATCAGAAAATCGTCAACAAATGGAGGACGTTTGGGATTCCTTGTAATAGTGACTACATTTGTCTCTGCCATATCGCCAAAATATTTGCCAATTACAGATTCGATAAGTGTTTACTCAGTAATAAGGAAATCCTTTAAGTGTGCGGACGTATATTCGCAAGTAATAAAACATAACAGACGCAAATAAAAATATTCAGAAAAATGTGGAGCTTCAGTTATTTCAAGGTCCAAATTGCAACACTACCAATTGGTGCTGACAATGATAGATGGAAAAGTAGGACAGGCTTTGACTAACACAAAGGCTGCAGCCAGCTGCATTAGATGCTAAGCAAAATCAACCCAATTAAATCAAGTTCTGACAAAATCATTATATAATACCGATGCATATGAATTTGGATTATCACCAATACATGCATGAATATGACTTTTGGAATACCAACTAAAAATCAGTTATGATTTGGATTTTGGGTCTTCAGGATCAATAAGAAACATCGAAACCAACAAAGATTATGAAGTTAAAAAAAGAAACATGTTCAAGATGATTATCGGAAATTTGGATTGATTATAGATCAGCCGCAAGAAGATTATTTTCAGATCCAGAAACAGCATCTGAAATAACAGAAGTGGACTTAAGTCTTATTTTCAGATTTAAAATAATCCTAGAAGTACTTGCGTGCAATGACGAAATTGACTCTAGAAAATATGGAGATTATGCAAAGGAAACTACAAAAATATATACAACCAAGTATCCATGGAGAAATATGTCTACAACAGTTCACAAAATCCTTTATCATTGAGAAGATGTCATTAAATATCATTTGGTGCTCAGGAAAAAAAAGGAAAATTTCATGAAGTTTCACAAATGAAGATCTATTTAATATATTATTGGCAACGTCAGTTCATCTCCAGTATTCTTAATCAATGGAAAGTGGAACATCGGCATTTAGATGAAGAAGCCAAAAAAAAACTACTAAGAACAGAAATAGCACTGAACAAAATATGGAATATTTGCAATCAATGTTTGAGTCAAATGAATAATAATTATAATTGCCTTTCATTGTTATTTAAGTACGAAAAACATAGTATTAGTAAAAATAATAATTAACAGAACCTACCATTGTTACAAATTCTATTAAAATCTGTTGCAGTTTCTATTTTTAAAATTATCAAATTTGATAGCAAAAATAATAAATTTTTCTGTAGTAATAGCAAGATTTATAGACGTTTTTTTATTTTCCTGTCATTTACATGGTATTTATGTTTTGTTTTGTCTTACCTTACATTAAGACTTATTTCCCTTTAATAAAATAGAATGTAATTGTAAATTATTTTTTCCCAAAAGTGCTTTATAATTGTAGGCAAAGGTCGAAAATAGTCAGTAAGTGAGCTTTGTGTTTTGTACATCCAATTACTCGCAGAGAAACAAAAACTTTGCTGTTCGAGTAGTCGAACAATGGCCGTTGGGGTAATCCTACTGAGAGTATAATATAAATTTTGCATGTACAAGAGAACATAACGGAACATGAGTCAACTTTATTTTCTTGTTTTGTTTGATTTTTTCTGCTTTGTTTTGATTTATGACACATGCAGTTAAGCATTGAATGCAGATACAGTTGGTTTGCTTTAATTTTTGCCATAGGTTCGCCCACTTCCTCGTATCACCGGCCATCACAAACTTATTGTGCATCCTCAAAAAAAGGCCAGACGTTGCAAAGTTTGCCATAAACCTACCCAAAGAATGTGCTCCAAGTGCCAAGTCCAGTTGCACTTGGATACGTGCTTTGCCGACTACCACAAATGGGAACAGGAGTAATAAAAATTAAAAATCAACTACAATATCAATAAAACATGCATATTAATATCAGAACAATTGTGTTTTTATTGAATATATGAAAATATTTTATCGATATATATCCTGTTCCTTGATATCGTCTAAATCAATATGAATTTTTCGTTTGAATTTTCGCCAACGGCCATTGTTCGACTACTCGAACAGTCTCACCTGGCAAAACTATCACAGGTAGAAAATTTTTGACGACGGATTTGTATTTATTGGGTACTTATTACCCTAGAAAAGTAACTTTTTTCTAGGGTAAAAAAATGGGTTAACCTTCGAACATCGAGTTGTAATGCCTAAGAAATTTCGAGAAGACGTCTTGGCAAATGTACATGCGGCTCTTTTAGGAGTGGTGAAGATGAAAGGAATCGCACCGTCGTCCGTATACTGGCCGAAAATACATTCAGACATTGAATGCTTAGCAAAAGAATGTGGGAAATGCTCAAAAGTAGTCAATAAGCCAAAAACATATAGTGATCACCACTGGAAGTACCCTAAAGGACCTTGGGAGAGGCTGCATATCGATTATGCGGGTCCCGTCGAAGGAATGATGTTACTCATACGGATGCATTTAGCAAGTGGTTAAATGCCCAAAGACCATGGGCACAACAGAACAAACATTAGGGAAAAACTTGAATGAGTTTCTACATAAATATAAGACTGCACCACGAATGTATCACCATCACAGCAATTTCTGGGGCGACAGATGCGTACGAGATTTGACTTAATACGTCCAGAACAGATCTACACCAAAGCAACGTCTAAACAGTTCCTAAGAAGTTCACCCAATTACAGAATATTTAATGTTGGCGATAGCATATATTTTCTAGTACGAAACGGGAGAGGAACAAAATGGTTTAGAGGCACAATTATACACCGAATGGGTAATTTACATAATGGAATCCGATATGACGACAAAATACATGTGAATCAAATCCGTCGAGGGAAAAAGAAGGTCGATGTAAGTCAACCTACCAATAAACCGTTTGTATATGGCTCAAACGGGCAACATGATCATGGCGAAGAAGAGACCAGTGCCCAAGATGGAAGATCAACGCCATTAGTACAAAGCGAAGGAAGTGGTAACTATAACATGTCGACTGGCAGAGAGAGTGGCGCATACGAAACAACATCAACTTAGGGTGTCGAAACCCCCGCATCAGCACTAAGTGAATTCGAAGGATTCGAAACACCAAACCCTCAGGAAAAAAACGTGAAAGGAATACGAGATACAACCGCAGCCACCATCAGCTCCGCATCGATCGACAAGACTCCGTAAAAGGAAAGTGCAATTTTGCACCTTAAAGTGTTCGTCGAAGGAGGGGACAAATTAAGTGTCTGAGAAACAGACAACATTGATATCTTTATATTAATTACTCTTATCGATAACAATAAGTTAAATCGTTTTTAATGTTGTGTATTATCATCTCTATCGAGATATAAAAACGTACGTTGTCATCTGAGTTTGTTACATCATCAATAAAGATCTAATAAAATAACACAGATCTCAATAAAGTAAATCGTTTGGTTTTATTTATAAAATACGGAACACAACACCGGGTAATAAAGATATAGGTCTGTAACAGAGAACGGTTTGAGTGCCTTATTTTTGCATTTGAATGCAATCGCAACAAATTTGAATATTGTTGTCAAATCACATCATTTCAGTAAGTCAATGCATTATACAATCCAAAAAGTGAGTATCAAGACAACCATGCATTGCATTGCATGCCATCTGTAAATTTTACTCAACACTCACAAAAGCAACGAATATAAAACGATTGGTATGAATGGTCTCAATGCTGATTGAATAAAACGTAAACTTTTTGTGTGTTTTTTTTTCACATAAACATTTAATACAAAAAAAATAATATTGAGGTCTCAGAAAATTCGTATTTAAAGGATATGAAAATAAAAACATTAAAAATTCGTTTATATACATTATAAAATAAAAAACTAAATTCATATTAGTAAATGTACATTAAATTCTATTACGGAGTTATTACAAAAATTAAAACAAGAAAAATAAAAATAAAGACAAATAACACTGTTTTTAACACATGAGCAAGACCTTATACACGTGAATCTAGAGGCTCTCTGGAGTAAAACTGCGTTTACAGTTTTTCATTCTCTGGTCATTTGTCCTTTTTAGAGGACTTTAAAGTTTTAAAGGACATTTAAATAGAAAAAAAAATTATATATATTTCTACTCAACCTACGATGCTGAGATAAAAAGCAAATGAAAGAGGAGACTCCCCTCGATTTGGCAAAAATATTTGTGTTGTTATATCAGGACAAAAGGACCTTATTCAAGTCCTTTCAAAATTTTGTCCTTTAATATCCTTGAGAATTTCCAACCATTTCATCCAGAAAAAATATATGTTAAGGACATTAATATACGCTAACACGTTGCTGAATTTCATTTTACTCACGTTGTTAGTTTAGTGTACAAATAATTTCAAAATGTACTATAAAAAAAATATATATACGTAACTCCCTAATATTAACCAATTTTTTTTTAAAATAAAATCTAACACATGAACAAATGGATATACACATAAAACTGGAACCCCCGTGAATTAAAAGTACGGTCACAGTTTTTCATTCGGTGATCCGGTCTCCCCTTAAGAGCGCTTTTCAGTTACAAAGTGTTTTTGAAATTTGTGCTTCCACTAATGACGGATGAAAATCGTTAGTGATCCCGAAATTTTACTAAAATTCTTACATCGTTTTCGTTCTCTTTAAAAAAATTCAGATTTATAAAGCAGGCCACAGAAGAATTGTCTGTTCTAAAACTGTTATGCAAATAAAAAGTGATTTTTTTTTGTTCTTTTTAACGTGAGAAATTAAAAAATAATTTCTTCAAGGATGTAACAACAAATTTTTTGGGCAATAACAAATCTGAAAATTATAAGGAGATTGTTCGTAAAATGGTCCGTAGTTTTAGTGAAATGGGTGTCAACATGTCACTTAAAATACATTTTTTGGATAGTCACATTGATTTTTTCCCAAGCAACTTAGGTGATTTTAGTGACGAGCATGGTTTCAAATACCACAATTGAAAATCGCTTCCAAGGAAAAAATACTTGCCATATGTTGGCAGAGTATTGTTGGACACTTTGTCGCGATACCAATACTATTCATAAGCGCCAACAGAAATGTATACGGTTTACCTGAGAAGGACGCTAATATCGAAATTTTTAAATAGTTTTTTATACTTATGTAGTTACATAAACTTCTATCACATTAAAGGACAATGTAGTCATGAATTTGGTCAAGTTAAATTTTAATTTTGTACATGTTTAATATTAAAAGAAAAAAAAATTAATGGATTAATAAATAAATATTGTTGTCTTACACATAATTAGAAATGTGACAGCCGTAAAACTGCATCTGAAATTCTTGTCTTTGACTCCATATACATTGTATGTATATTAAAAGTTTTTGAATTTTGTATGTCCCTTAAAACTTTAAAGTGCTTTTAAAAGGAGACTAACAAAGTGAGTAAAATGAAATTCAGCAACGTGTTAGCGTATATTAATGTCCTTAACATATATTTTTTCTGGATGAAATGGTTGGAAATTCTCAAGGATATTAAAGGACAAAATTTTGAAAGGACTTGAATAAGGTCCTTTTGTCCTGATATAACAACACAAATATTTTTGCCAAATCGAGGGGAGTCTCCTCTTTCATTTGCTTTTTATCTCAGCATCGTAGGATGAGTAGAAATATATAAAATATTTTTTCGATTTAAATGTCCTTTAAAACTTTAAAGTCCTCTAAAAAGGACAAATGACCAGAGAATGAAAAACTGTAAACGCAGTTAAAAAAAAATTTAAATTTGTCTTACGGTGTAATAATTAGTTAAATCTACTAACAACAGTAGTGAAGTCAAATCTATTTATCAGGCATGTCACAGAAATGTTGCGAAATCGATTTGAATTCGTGTTTCCAAACCCTAACATTTTAATTTTGCTTCTTCAAAAATTCCTGGGTTTGATGAAATCAAGAAAAAATGGAAATCGAATATTTCTATTAAAAATATGGTAGCATTGAAATTAGAAACAGATACGTCTCCACACTTTGACTGTGATTTTAATTTAATTAAATTAATTTTAATTAATTAAAAAGTAAACAAACAAACAAATCAAAAAATATGCCTGGTGTTTCGGTTGTTGCTGTGATGGAAGAATAGATAAAGGCACATTCTCAAATTAAATTAGATCGCCGAC
Organism: Hydrotaea cyrtoneurina; assembly: GCA_958296145.1. Taxonomy (NCBI): domain Eukaryota; kingdom Metazoa; phylum Arthropoda; class Insecta; order Diptera; family Muscidae; genus Hydrotaea; species Hydrotaea cyrtoneurina. The sequence continues at coordinate 58,797,314 of OY282512.1, read as the reverse complement.
GTCTAAGGGATGCATCGGATCCTTTGTCCGACCACCTTGTCTCCTTTCATGTAACCTCTCGCAATATCTTGGTGGCATTCCATAAAATTTATAAACAAATTTTGCCTGAGCGATGATCTTGTGCTTGCCCCTGTAAATATGTAAAAATTAGCTATTAATTTTAATATTAAAACAAATACTTACATTTCTTTGCGGAGTTTCCTTCAGATATTTTTTTTTTTTTTTTTTTTTTTGGTTTAAGTGTTGTTTTTGGTTAAGGCTGCCAATTTTATATGTGACAAGATCTCACAATTGAGGCGAATGACATGCCTGATACTTTATACGTTAAAAAAGATATTAAAATTATCATACTCAACGTATTTAGTATATTTTTTAATAAAAGCAATATTCATAATTAATTTTGAACAGAATTTCATTTCAATTTGGAGTTTAAGTGGAAATTTATATCAATTTCACTTCAGATTTTGTCATGGGTTTCAAATCAATAATTGTTTTCGATTTCCTTTTTTTGGAGAAGCTAAAAACGTTTTGGTTTCAAAATTTGTCGATTTGGGTTTCTGTGACATGCCTGTATATGTGAAATGATAAAAAATAAACAACTTATCAGGCATGTCACAGAAACCCAAATCGACAAATTTTGTTCTTAGTTGACTTAATTAATATTTGCTAGTGGTTGTCTTATATCCAAGAAGAAACAACTTTAAGTTTGTTCATATTTGTAAACTGAATTCAAAAACAGAATATTATTCACAGATTTTCCAAAATTTCACTCTGCATATTTTCTAATACTCCAACAGGACAACGAATACTAAACGAATGGTGTGATTGATTTTATGTTTCAAGGTGTCATCACAACATTTAGTTGCTTGACATGTAACTGCATTATAGAAAAAGAGTGTAAACAAGCAATCATCAAAAATAATGAATGCATTATACAGCAACAGCAGTAGTTTTTGTTGTTGAATGAATGCATGGTAAAAGCAATGAATGAGTGAATGTATAATAAAAACGAATGCATTCATTCTGTTCTCTGGTCTGTAACCACGCAAATGGCATAGACTTTTACCAAATTTTGGTAGTGGAGATAATACGGCCGTCCGCCAAAAATGGGGGAAGGTGCCTGAAGTCATGATAGTGGTATACAATTGGCATAGACGTTTTTTTTTATCTGCCAAGGAGCGTGTTCCGCTTATGTTATACATCGAAGGAGTTGATCCTTTAAGCGATTTTATAGTGATTTAATTCTAAAACTTCTACTGCGGTAAAGAGGGAATATCCACTTTACGTTTGGAATCTATGACTTTAGACTCAAATGCACTGTCCGAGCTCATTGAGCTCCAGGATGAGGCAGGCGCTACATCTTAGAAAAATTAGTTTAGAGATAGTACTGTTAAACCACATTGGTTTGTTCTTTCCTGATGGTTTTCGACTAATAGGGATGGACTCATTTGCCCCCATACGGAAAAGGCGTCCAATCTGACTCTTGAATAGATCTATTAAAAATCTTTAATTTTGTTTGAAATAATTTCCAATCCGCATTTTTAAGAATACATTTTTGAATAAATTTCCGGTTGTGGGTCGCATTGTTACTTGAAATGAGAATATGAAAGTGATTTCCCGCTTCTGGAATATCCAGGCAGGAACAGTTTAGGTGAAGAGCTAGGTCGGAGGTAGACATTGATATATCGATAGACGTAAGTCTATGTCGTGTGTTAAGTATGTTTGGAGAGCCGTCATTTAGAATGACGGCGAAGTCTACCCATAGGTTACCAGAACGAGAATTAAAAGAGAAACCCCATGGTGTCCCATTTTCCGGAGCTGAATTTGATTTAAAAGTGGCTTTTGGTACATATGGTTCGATGAGATGGATTGATGGATTGGAATTAAAAATTGTCCATGCTTCGTGCACTGTACAGCAATTATTATTATTTTAGTTTTGTTGATTAATTTGTGTTTCATGAAGCTTGAACATTTTGGATCGTTTGAGTCGTGAGAGTCAATGTTGCAATTTTCTTTCGCACATAGAGTTATCATTTTTTTTTTTGTGACCGAGTTTCTGGCAGTTACGACATTTAAGGAGGTTAGGGATGTGCTCGTGGACGGTGCACATGGTATAACCTACCTTTATGCGTAATGACTGATGTATTTTGTTGAAGTTTATGACGGCTGCACCAGTATGGACTTGATTTAAATTCTCATGCTTATTTACTTTCCACAGATCTATTATTAATCCAGGGTATTTGAAATTTATCTGGTTTATCAGGTCTTCCTCTGAATAGTTTTTAATCTTTTCGTAAATATTTTTCCATATCAACTATTTAGTTTGTTATGCATGGCAATTTTGACTTGAACAATATCTATCAATTTTGCATTTAAAAATATTTTTGCAGCTTTCAGGTTATTTGCTTTTATTAGCCTTCTAGCCTTCATTCCTTAATTAGGTGACTTCGCTGTAGTACTTAGAAACTTGACCTCTGTCAATCTGGAAAATATTATAGAATCCTAAATGTTCTGCCTCCACTTTGTTTATCATTGGAGTGGGCCGTAGCTACCAAGTATCTTGGAAGGTGGTCGTAATTTTGAAGATCTGAAGAAAACATGGTTTCCTCAAAGACAGGTTGGGGTAGGTTGGTAGTTTTTTTTCTTGTTTCTTTCATTGGGCGGGCCCAGTGAAAGAACACTGAACTGGTTATAGTTGGGGGATGAACATTTACATATTAAAGTTTATTCAGTTGTTGTTTTTATTACTTCACTTGCACGAGGAAAAAGGAAATGAAAGCAAAATTCACTCACAGAGAAACAATAAAAAGTACCGTACGCTAGTCTTTGATTAAATGAACCGTGAGTGTAAATGATGTTTATGCGGCGCCAAATCTACCTTTGTAATAGCAATAGCCTGCAAGAGCACATTCTATAAAACAATAACAAACATTTTCCAATGCAACTGTCATAATAAAAAAACCGTTGCGATATTCAGAATTCAATGAAACGTAAATTACGTTGCGTTCAGAACAGAAATGAAATTTAGGTTTTAGAAAATGAGGGCATAAAACTCCATATATAAATTTGTATTATGAGATTACGGTCCCTACTATTATGTAATAATAGAACAAAGGGTGTGGCAACCCATAATATATATTATATCACTGGAACCGCTTCCTACCTATATCTATATTATCTTGTCAAGTCAATTTTGGGGGAAAAAAAACTTTTTTTTGAGTGATGCGAGACCAATTTTTCTTTTCCCAAAAACCTAACCTGGAATCATGAGAAATGACTTCAATATTGCTGTAACCTAACAGTGACAGTGATGCCAGATCTGAATACAACAATTCTCCCTCGCTTATTTCGAACATTGTATATAGGGTTATTGATTTAAAAATAATGATTCAGATTTTAATTCAATTTTGATTTACTTTTGCATATATGGATTTTTTCCTGAATAATATTCTGATCCACAGCACATAGGCTTTCAGTTCAATTTAAGTCTCCAAATCATAAACCATTCATTCGATAGGTGCCACGATGAGTAGAAATGGTTTGAATTATACAGGATTGCTCATAGGCAAATATGCTTTGTATATATCGGGTCTACAATAATGCTCGTAATCCCGAAGGCTGTTGAAAATGTCATCTGTTTTTCTAATTGGGTAGTGAGCATCAATGATCCGCTGGTTAAAGCCTACATTGTAGTCTACACAAAGTCTGACGCCCCCGCGGGGCCCCGTCTGCTTTTGCAATTACTACTACTACTACACAACTAGTGGTTTTTGGTATTATGACTGGTAGAGTGTCCCAAGTTACAAGGGAGAGTTTTTTTTTCGTGAAATTAAACACGCATGCTCTATAGTTTTGTTATATTATATCTAAAAATAACAAAACAAAAGGTTGTATTACATTTGGACAATGATATGCCGTGCTGACTTGACGTCAATGATTGGAAAAAATCACAATTTCTAAAAGTCAATATTATTTTGCATACTTTCGTTTCAATGTATCCTCTTTACAGGCTTCTGTGTTCTTTCACGCATCGCAATAAAAGCTGTTTCTGTTCATCCTCAACTGTAATTAAGCCTGCATTAGTTTGACAGATCTTTCCGATGTATCATTTACTGCTCTTAGCAGTGAAGAAGGATGATTCCTGAGAAAGCTTCGTCCATGTTAAATACCGAGATGAATGTCTTGCCTATGGCTGATATTGTTGGTTGAGCGTTCAAATTTTATACTTTGTACATTTCTAATTTTTTTAATGAAATTTGAATAATTGTAGTTTTGGGTTTTTCATGTTAAAAGACCTAATGTATGTATTTATTGAATAATAAAAATAATTTATTTTAATTGTAATAAAATTGAATTACTGCGCAAAATACATTGGCTATAATTTTCTAAATAGGTTATGTGCCATTAAGGAGCTTTAAGAATTAAAGTAAACTAAGGGCCCACTAAGGAACTTCAAGAATTCATGATTAAACGAAAGTAAGGACTACTTAGGAACTTGAAGAATTCAAGATTAAGGGAAACTTCAAAATTCAAATAAATTGAATTTATGAAATCAACAACATCAATATCAGCAAACAACAGCAGCAATTAAACTCAGCCGTCAGCAAGAAACTACAAGAACAAATAAACCATAGGAGTGCATAAATAAACCAAACAATAACTCCAGCAAACATCAGCAGTTTCATTAAATCAACTCATTAATTTCAAATAAGTATAATAATACAATAATAAAAAATATGTAAACATACATTCTAAAAATTATAATTATAAACTTAATCTGAGGGTTTTAAAAAAAATTGTTTTCCTAAATATACTTTTATTAATTATATAGCCTTTCGTTAACATGTTGATTATGGGGAAAACCGAGTCGAAGCTAGAAAAAATCAAACGCGAATGTGATAACGAACGTTGAGGTAATATATCACATTGCGAAACTGGACTCATTGTGGTTCCTTATTTGTTCCAGACACTTATAAGCGGAGCTAATCTACTGCTCAAGATTTACTTAATGCACAAACGGCGATAAGCTTGATAGAATTTGAAGAAATTGTGAGAGAGCTTCTTTGCAGACTTAAACTCGTTTTATATAAAGCGGAAGGTCAAGGTGTTGAAGGTTTGGATTTGCCCAAGGCGAAGACTGAAACTTCCCTTGAAGGTTCTACGATAACCCAATCAGTGACACAATTTCTCGACTTGGCCTCAAAGCTACTTCCTGACTTTGACGGCAGACTGTAGAATCTAAAAAGTTTCGTGGACGCGATCGGTATAGTGGATTCCATTAAGGAAACCCATGAAAGGTACTGCTAGAAACTTAATAAACTCCGAGGAGATAGTTTCTAAATTTAAAGGTTCGGTGAAAGGAGAGTCGGTCAATGTACTGTCAGCAAAGCTGATGAACATAACGTAATCTGGCAAAAATGCTAATGCTTATGTGAAGGAAGTTGAATACCTGACTAAGGCACTGGAGAGTGCCTATATTTCGGATGGATTACCGGCGGAAGTTGCGGGCAAGTATTCAACACAGCAGGCGGTTAGAGCGGCTGCTAAATGTTCAGAATGCGAGAGTAAAACTGATCATCGAATCGGGTCAGTTTGCCAACATGAACGAATTGGTTTCCAAATTCATGAGCAGTTGCACCGAAGCATCCAGTCAACCCAACTTTGTCACGACATTTTTGATTGATACGGGAGCGGATATTTCAGTTTTTAAACTCGGCAAAGTTCTGAACGAATAAATGGAATAAGTGTCACAAAGAAACTTAGTGGCGTAGGTCAAAGAATGCTGACTTGATGATTGAGGACATTCTCATAGGGCATGAAGTCCACATCGTCGAGGATGGATTCCCTCCGATGGAATTATTGGTATAGATTTTCTGAGAAAATACAATTGTATTTTGAATAATCAGGGAGACCAAGATTTAATTATCCTGAAACAGGATGATTTTCCTCAGGATATTGGTATCCCACTAATGAACGATTCATTATCTCTACCCGCTCGATCGATAGTTATAAGACTCGTCAAAATCCAATCCAAGGAACATGAAGTATTGATACCGAATCAAATGTTGAAGAATGGTGTTTATATTGCGAATACGATAATACCTTCGATAAACCTTCTGTTAGAATTATTAACGCAACGGACAATAATTTAATTATTCATAATGTTAAAATACACACGGAGAGTCTTAACGACTACAATATTGTCCAACACAGCAATGACAACCGTGCCGACAGGGAGAAATTGAAGAGACTACCCAAAAACTTCCCTACGTTTGTCAATGGAAGGTTGAGGAAGTTGTGCTCTCAGTTCATTGACATTTTCGCATTGGAATCTGACAAGATAAGCGTCAATAATTTCTGTATTTTCGATGTGTCGGAAGTATAATCTGAAGTTACACCCGGATAAATGTTAATTATAACTAGCAGCCATTCATTGGGCTATCCAATATTTTAAATAATATATTTATGGTAGGAAATTTTTGATCAGGAGTGATCACCGACCACTAACTTATTTGTTTTCGATGAAAAACCCTTCATCCAAATTAACGCGTATGACACTCGATTTGGAGGAGTATGACTTTGCGATTGAGTTCATCAGGGTACTCACGATATCAACACTATTTTTAGGGTTACTATCAGGCTTCAGTCACGGAAATGGCGTGAGAAATTGGACGATAAGGTTACAGTGACCGAATCAATCACATCAGATAATGTCAGGGTATATGAGGCCATTTATGCCTCAGAGTACAGTAAAATGTCACGGTTAAATATTGCAAAGGATAAATTCTTTATCCGAAGGGGGAAAAGTATTATTTATAGTGGCAAGTTGAGTGACCATATAATGGAATTATCGATTTAGATCGATTTCTTCCACAGCTTCAAAAAGTAGCTGATAAAATCAGTCTCTGAACCCTACAATTATCATTGAAGGATAATTTGTTTGAACATGTGCACATTGCGAAATATGACGATACCGGTAACAAAAGCCTTAAGGGTGAGAATAGTACTCGTACCCGCACTATTGAAGATTGATTCTACTTCCGATGATTCTACTTCCGATCACGATGATCCAATTTGGGGTGGACTCCCTGGAACGACCCGTTTATTAAGGAAAATCAGGCAGAGGTACTATTGGAAGAATATGACAAGGGATATTTCCCGTGGTGTGGTAGGTAGTGTGTGCGAATATCACACAGAAGAAGCCGAGTTCGAAACCGGGTAAGACCATCAAACATTTTTCAGCGGCTGTTTCCACCTCGTAAATGTTGGCGACTTTACGAGTAAGAGAGCAATATCTAAGCCATGTAAAACTTCTCTAGAAAAGCATTAGCCGTTTGGAGCCGGCTTTAAACAATAGGTCCCGGTCAGTGACTATACAAATTATATCGTACACAGCTCACTGATTCGAGAGAAGTTCCCCGTCTGTTCCTTCATGGAATGTTAAGAGAAATAAGTAAGTATATTTTCCCTTATGTGAGAAACTACGATCAGTGTCAGAGAAGTAAATCCAGTGTCAAGGGCAAGGAACCCTTTGTTATCGTGATAATTGACACAATCAGACCGTTAACCAGGTCCGAAGCCGGAAACGAATACGCGGTCACCGTAAAGTGTGATTTGATTACAATACCCATCAGCGACAAATCTATATCGGTAGCAAGAGCTATGCACCGATGACCAAAGTGGTTACGGATATGGGTACCGAATACATAAAGCAGGTGTTAGTAGAACTTTGTACTTTATTGAAGATAGAAATTAAACTCTACACCATACTACCACGAGACTGTTGGTACTGTTGAACGTTCTCATAGAACGTGTAATGAATATTTAAGAACTTACATATCATCGGACAGGTCTGACTGGGACGTGTGGATGGCATTTTTTGTATATTGATACAATACTACACCTTCGGCCACATGTGGCTATTGCCCATTTGAACTTGTCTTTGGGAAAATCCCACCAACATTAGACTTTGTAGACGATTATGTTATAGAACCTCTTTATAATGTAGAATCATGCAGAAGCGAGGTTAAATTTAGAATACAGGTAGGTCAGCGATGAGCAGCGAGCATGCTGGAGTACGCTAAATTTAAAAATGGAGAATTCTGAAAGATTGTCCGACCAAGTAGAGGTAACTATAGGTGATTAAGTTTTAGTCCGCGATGAAGCTGGACATAAATTATATAAACTTTATAAGGTTCCATTTAGAGTAGAGAAAATATATAATAGGGATATGAGTATGGATTTATATGCGGATACATAAAAATAGGTTAAAAATATATAAGGACGATCGCATAGGAAAAGGAAAACAAAGCACTTTAATTAAACCTTATATTATAAATACAAACTAAAATTTTAAGTAAAAGGGGAAGGGAAGAACTTTCCTTAAATACAAATATTTTAGTTTTCATTTGTGACTGTGCCCTTTCTTCAACAGTATGCATTACACTCCTTATATTTGATGCAATGTTTCTTTTTATCTACAGGCTTTTTACAATAATAGCCACCGAGTTTGTGTTAGCAATCACTTTTAATAGAGCATCATTTGATACACCACAATCACGTGAACGCCTCTCATACTCTGCTATTACTCTTTGTAGAACTAACGCAAAAGTAATTCCCTCTTCCTTGCGAGACTCAAGCGACGTTATTACCGGAAGACTGCTGAACATCATTGCTGCACTCCATTCATCCGTTAAGGATTCCTCACCAATATCGGAATGATTTGTGAACTTGTGTGTTATTGACATGGCTTATCCGCACCTTCCTTAATTTTTAATGAACATATAAAGGGGTTTCCAACAAGAGGGGTTATTTTGAAGCACCCGGTATTTAGGTACTTCTTACTTTGGAAGCTTTTATTCTATGACATTTGACAAGTAGGAACTACGTCATTAGGAAAAATGGAACGATAAACGCTTGAACAACGCATTGAAGTTATTAAAATTCATTACAAAAATGGTGAACATCTTGCAGTCACAGTTCGCAAAACTAAGCATTTTTGGGTCGTCGTGAAGCACCTTGTCGGACCGCAATACAGAAATTGGTGAAAAAATTCGAGCTATTGGGACATGCTGAGATGAACACGTTTCTTGTGGTGTCGATGGATTGTGCTGTTGTAGTATCTACATTTCGGAGTGTGTACACTCTTACCAATAAGAAATGTACGAACATGGTCGCGAGCAAACATCGATAAGGATCAAATAGGTGCACATCGATAAGGAGGAAAGGGCATGGGATAACAGCAGGAGGCCCTGAACGCAGCCACATGAAGAAAACGGTCTGCGATAAGACACACGGCGCGCAACCGCACACACGCACTAGAATATCAATAGAATTTATGTATAAATAGTTCATACCAATTCCATTGTTCTTTAGTATTATTCAAAGGTTCATACAGATAGTATGTTCCAAGTATTCACTGGGTGCATTACAAAACATCCAGGAAACCTGAATACAGTAATAAATACTCACGCGTATGAAGCGAAACAATTGTGGTTTCATTCATAGTTGGTCATTTCGAACCGAGAAAATAAATAAACTAAAGAGATTTCCGCCACCAGTGGTAAGAGACTCTAGTTAAATTATTTAATTGAGTGTTCCCCCACCAGTGGTAAGAGACTCGTTGCTTGCTTTATAAAAAAGAAAGCAACTTGGAATAATAAAATATTCCACACTTGGTATAAAACCAGTGTTAAAAATAAAAGTGTAAACCAAGGCTTTGACCATGGTTTAAAAAATAAATAATTTATTTTACCGCCAGTGGTAAAATTAAGAAAAATAATAGGTTTAGAACCAGTTTAAAAAAAAAAAAAAAGATGCTACCAATTCCGCTAAGCTCTATGATGAAGGAGTTAGTGGAGAGGCAAGAAGATGCTTATAAAAGAATTAAGCACCTTGTCCTCGAGGATTCAAACTCGCATGAGTTGGACAAGTTGTGGGAGGAGTTCCAACAATCCCACGCAAGGATGATAGCGGTAGAAGCTTTGGCGGACCACCAATATTTAAAAAAAATATATATAAAGAGGTGTTCGCAATAATAGCAGACGTTATGAGGAAGGGGGAAGCCAAGATGCAACAACAAGAATTGGAGCGGCAGCGACGGGAACTCGAAAAAGAACAAAAACGCATAGAGCTGGCTTTTCAACAGCAAGGAAGTCAGCTGCAGGAAACGGATATGGAGGAGACCTTTGCCAAAGAGGAAGGTGTCAAGAAGAGATCGCCAACATTTAGTTCATCGGTTCCATGGACAGAAAGACAGTTCTTAAAAACCCTCGGTACCTACATTTAGTGGGTCGATTAAGGATTGGCAGCATTTCATTGGGGTGTTTACAGAGATGGTTCACGACCAAGAGCTGTCAGACACCATAAAAAATAATTATTTGCGGTCATGTTTGGAAGGTGAAGCCAATGTTGTGACAGTAACAACCATAGAATATTTAAATGTGTCAAATTCAAAGAGATGGAAATTTCGTGTCGTTGGTCTCTTGTTAAAAAGAAGCAGTTATGTTCAAGGTGTCTCATGCACCCTCAGACTACGAAGTGCTTGAAAGATTGAACTTGCCGGCATTGTGGAAGGAATCATAATTCAATTCCGCATCATGGAGATAAAGTAGCTACATATGTCATTCAGCCAGACACCACACTTACGAATTCAAATATACGGTATACGGCCGATAGAAGTTCGCCGATATCTTTGAATGAAGAAGATGCTCGTTTATATGAGTCAATTATCGGAGAATTGAAGGTACTATGCCGTGCTGCCAAGGCCAACCGAAAGAAGGCCGTGGATGACCTTAACAATGTACAAAGGAAAAATCATCAGTTACGGCAACAGTTGGATGAAGCACAAAAGTATTTGCAAGACGAGAGATTGAATCGCTTTCAATTGAATAAGAAGATACAAAGTATTCGCGAAGAACTTCAATCCAAGGATGAAATCTACTTGAAAGAAATCACTGAGACCCGTTCACAACATCAAGCTGAGATCACCGAGATAGAGGGTCATTTAGCCAATACAGAGAGATGCATGCAAGAGTTGCGCGAACAATACGAAGCTGCCTCCAATAGTATTACGGTAGCTGCTTCAAGTGCCATCGACGAATCTATATATATAAAAGAAAGTGTCCGAAGCGATGTAATCCCATAACTCGAGATTGGCCAAACCGATTTTGATGATTTGTACTTTGTTGGAAAGGTATTTTCTCAGTACGGGGTTTAAAAAAAAATAAAAAAAAAAAACCAAAAAAAAAAAACACAGAGTAGGCTGCGTCAGAGACGCGGCCGTAAATGTAAACGTAGAATACGTTATAACATAAGGTGAAGAAATAAATAGAAGTCATTTGTTTTAGTGAAATGTAGCACAATACATAACTGAATAGTACTCTAAGTGAACTCCGATTTTGCTCAACATTTTGTTCACCCCCAAAGTATGCAATTAAAAAGGTTTGTGTCTACACTAAACTGGAATTTGAAAATGGTATTTTTCCCAATTTTGCTCATATGTGATATGCCAGCACAATACATTAGCTGTCAATATTTGAAGATTTGTGCATCTAAAAACTTTCTTCTGAAATGAATTGCGCATCACTGATTTCTCGGAAAGATTCCACTTTTACATTGATTTGTTTTGCAGAACATGGACGTTTGTATGAAATTTTGTATGGAATTGTTCCGGAATGGCTTTTCAAATGGAAAAATAAAAAAAAATTAGTGGAAAACTCGAAAAACGCAAAAAATTTAAAAAAACACAAAATTTCGACGAAATTGTGCATTTTATCGCATGATTCCATGCTTTTGAACGATGTTAAGGTGGAAAAAATAAATACAGGTTCTGAAATCAACAAAAAAAGTAACAGCTTTGACTCAAACAGTTGTTTGGATGTAGTTGCTGTAAGTGTGAGCAGCACTGGTTTGTAGATAACAAACTGTCATAGAAAGATAGATAAGTGGTTACAAGATTTTAGATAAACTAAAGAATCACGTGTTCCGACATTGTAATAATACTAAAAAGTAAAAATTTATTTTTTTTATCAAAAACGTCTCTTTGCTGTGCATCTATAATATTACTAAATCTAAAAGCCACAAGTTTCTATAAAATTAAAAAAGTGTTGTGTGTTTCTGACTTACTAAATATGCCTCCTATAAGGCGGCGGACAAATTTAGGCAGAAGAACCCGAAATGCAACGAATCAAATTAATTATCAAACTAACCGTACTGCCCAGGAACGTGAAGATCGCAATGAACGTGGAAGAATTAGGTTAAGACAGACCCGTGAAGCGCGGCATTCGACTAATAATGGTGCAAGTTTGAATCGAGATGCTTTCTGTTACGATATGTCAATTGATTACAGTGCCTACAACTGTGTTGCAATTGGACCTATGAACTCAGTTTGCCAATATTGTAAGGCATTGAAATATAAAAATGAAGCCAATGGATTGTGTTGCGCAAATGGAAAGGTGAAATTGATACCATTGCTTCCACCTCCAGAGCCATTGTACTCATAGGTTTCAGGAATAGGAACACATTCCATACACTTTTTAAAGAATATCTATAATATAAAAATAAGTCGCTGAATGTGTTGCTAAGCGCAAAACTCGAGAACGGTTGGACCGATTTGGACGTTTTGATACCCCGCAGCATCCCAATGATTCCGACTGACGTACCATTCCAGTTTAAACGACTGCAGTTTCCAGTACGGCTTGCTTTCGCTATGACTATAAACAAATCCCAGGGGCAGTCATTAAGTGTTTGTGGTATTAATTTAGAAAACCCATGTTTCTCCCATGGTCAATTGTATGTTGCCTGTTCCCGTGTTGGAAAACCATCTGCTCTGTTTGTTTACGCGCCAGGCAATCAAACAAAAAATATCGTGTACCATAAAGTACTACAATAAAAATTAAACTTAATTTAGAATAAGCAAAAATACAATCTATATATATAAAAGAAAGTGTCCGAAGCGATGTAATCCCATAACTCGAGATTGGCCAAACCGATTTTGATGATTTGTACTTTGTTGGAAAGGTATTTTCTCAGCACGGGTTTTAAAATAAAAAATAAAAAAAGAACTTCAAAATATCAAAATTTTAAAATGTCTGATTTTTACCACACAGCGTGTTACGACAAGTTTTTTTCGATTGTTTTCAATTTTCCTTTTTCATCAACTCGAGATTGGCCAAACCGATTTTGATGGTTTGTACTTTGTTAGAAAGGTATTTTCTCAGTACGGGGTTTAAAAAAAAATAAAAAAAAAACCAAAAAAAAAAACACCGAGTAGGCTGCGTCAGAGACGCGGCCGTAAATGTAAACGTAGAATACGTTATAACATAAGGTGAAGAAATAAATAGAAGTCATTTGTTTTAGTGAAATGTAGCACAATACATAACTGAATAGTACTCTAAGTGAACTCCGATTTTGCTCAACATTTTGTTCACCCCCAAAGTATGCAATTAAAAAGGTTTGTGTCTACACTAAACTGGAATTTGAAAATGGTATTTTTCCCAATTTTGCTCATATGTGATATGCCAGCACAATACATTAGCTGTCAATATTTGAAGATTTGTGCATCTAAAAACTTTCTTCTGAAATGAATTGCGCATCACTGATTTCTCGGAAAGATTCCACTTTTACATTGATTTGTTTTGCAGAACATGGACGTTTGTATGAAATTTTGTATGGAATTGTTCCGGAATGGCTTTTCAAATGGAAAAATAAAAAAAAATTAGTGGAAAACTCGAAAAACGCAAAAAATTTAAAAAAAACAAAATTTCGACGAAATTGTGCATTTTATCGCATGATTCCATGCTTTTGAACGATGTTAAGGTGGAAAAATAAATACAGGTTCTGAAATCAACAAAAAAAGTAACAGCTTTGACTCAAACAGTTGTTTGGATGTAGTTGCTGTAAGTGTGAGCAGCACTGGTTTGTAGATAACAAACTGTCATAGAAAGATAGATAAGTGGTTACAAGATTTTAGATAAACTAAAGAATCACGTGTTCCGACATTGTAATAATACTAAAAAGTAAAAATTTATTTTTTTTATCAAAAACGTCTCTTTGCTGTGCATCTATAATATTACTAAATCTAAAAGCCACAAGTTTCTATAAAATTAAAAAAGTGTTGTGTGTTTCTGACTTACTAAATATGCCTCCTATAAGGCGGCGGACAAATTTAGGCAGAAGAACCCGAAATGCAACGAATCAAATTAATTATCAAACTAACCGTACTGCCCAGGAACGTGAAGATCGCAATGAACGTGGAAGAATTAGGTTAAGACAGACCCGTGAAGCGCGGCATTCGACTAATAATGGTGCAAGTTTGAATCGAGCTGCTTTCTGTTACGATATGTCAATTGATTACAGTGCCTACAACTGTGTTGCAATTGGACCTATGAACTCAGTTTGCCAATATTGTAAGGCATAGAAATATAAAAATGAAGCCAATGGATTGTGTTGCGCAAATGGAAAGGTGAAATTGATACCATTGCTTCCACCTCCAGAGCCATTGTACTCATAGGTTTCAGGAATAGGAACACATTCCATACACTTTTTAAAGAATATCTATAATATAAAAATAAGTCGCTGAATGTGTTGCTAAGCGCAAAACTCGAGAACGGTTGGACCGATTTGGACGTTTTGATACCCCGCATCCCAATGATTCCGACTGACGTACCATTCCAGTTTAAACGACTGCAGTTTCCAGTACGGCTTGCTTTCGCTATGACTATAAACAAATCCCAGGGGCAGTCATTAAGTGTTTGTGGTATTAATTTAGAAAACCCATGTTTCTCCCATGGTCAATTGTATGTTGCCTGTTCCCGTGTTGGAAAACCATCTGCTCTGTTTGTTTACGCGCCAGGCAATCAAACAAAAAATATCGTGTACCATAAAGTACTACAATAAAAATTAAACTTAATTTAGAAATAATGTTTTTCATTGTGATTTTTTATGGACTATTGAAATTATTTATAATTTTTGACATAATGTCATTGTTGACATATTACCTTAAAAAAAAACAAAATTGAAGAATCGACTGTTAGGCGGTACGAAGTTCGCCGGGTCAGCTATTACTTATAAGTGTCGATAAGTTGAATAGCCGCAACAGTGAATTGGAATCGACGAATGCTGCCTTGAATGTCCGTGTTCACGATCTGGAGCAGTTGTTGGTGAATGAACGTGCTCGCCAAAATGCCAATCTGAAAGCGGAATTGCAACGAATGCGTGATGATATGGTGCAACAACGGCAGGAATATCAGCAAGATCTGGGCCGTGTTATTCCGCCGGCAGCTCCTCACATTGGAGGAATCTGGAAGGATGGCGGTAAAGCAGAGAAATGTCACATCAAAGGCGTGATTGGCGATAGTGATATTCCGGAAGAGGAATTGTCACCGTTATTGCACCAGATGAAAGCGGAGGTAAATTCTAGACCGTTATATACCATAACGGATGAAGATGAAGGTCTAAATCGAGGATACTTCTCGATATACAGACCAACAATACTACCGATGCTAGAGATGCCAGGAACACTAGCAGAATATAATGCTGGTTATCGAAATACGAGGAATCAATTGCAAAAGCTTCCACTTGACAATTACAAATGGCAAAAACATATACCAGATGTCAAAGAAAGCCAGGACGTCTTTTCCCAAGATGACCAGAGCCACACACCAAAGTATGTCCGCTATTGGCTGAGGAAGAAGAAGTCATGCAGAACAAGACATCAGAACTTCAAACAAAAGAGGAACAGGATATAGCGGCTACTGGTAGCTAGTTTTAACCAGCAGTTTTTTTTTATTTGTTATTAATGTTATATAATGTAACACTAATATATATTATCGAATTATGATAATATATATTATCAGTATGGAATCCATACTGTGGAGCATTATTAAACCAAACAAACATAAATATGTACTATGGTAATTATTGTTGCCATTAGTTTGCTTTTAACGAGTAAATTGTGAATTTGTAATTGTGTCCTCTATTAAAAAAGGACAATGATAAGCAGTGCCGACTTGACGCCAAATTTGGAAAAATCACAATTTTTAAAAGTTTTTTTGCTTTGGAGTTTTTTTGCTTTTAAGACGTACTTTAAAGAACGTCTTTTTTGATAATTTCCTGCGGGTACTCCAAAGCAAAAAACTTTTAAAAATTGTGATTTTTCCAAATTTGGCGTCAAGTCGGCACGGCTTATCATTGTCCAATCGAAACAAAACTTTTGTTATGTCAGTTTTATATATAATATAACAAAACTAGAGGATATGCTTTACAAAATAACAACGTTAGTTTTTTTGGGTCATCCTACTGCCGCTGCTTCCCACATCATCAACTCTTTTTCGACGCGATCTGTCATGAATTTGTCTCTCCTTGTTGTAAATTTTAACGTAATTTTAGAGACAAAAATCCCCAAAGTCCCCATACGAAAACAAAATCTCCAAATAAAATACCCAAACGCAAAATCCCCAAATTTTTTGGAGATAACAATGTGAAACAACTATGGAAACCTATATTTTCTCTAATATGTGAACATCGTCAAGATATTCTATAACGCTCAATGACTAATAACAGGCTGTAGAGGTCCCTGCCTCCACTTCATGAAGTTATAAACCAAATGTGGCTTAAAATTTTCTAAAATGTGAACATTGTCAAGATCTTCTATAGCGCTCAATGACTAATAACAGGCCGTGGAGGTCCACGATGCGAACAAAACTGTATCAACAAAGTTAACATTCCCGCCAACACGATGCAGAGAACCGCTCAACAAAATCTCCATACCCGGATTCGCTACTGAATTAAATTTAAGATTTATACACTTATTGTTAGCCTCGTAAGGATCCAATAATATCAATAAAGTAAAAAAATTGAAGGCGATGGCTGGGAGATTTTTATGCTCTCTTTGTCATATTGAAATCAGCTCATATTTACAAAATTCGAAATGGAAATTCAAAAACTCATGCGGATTAAAAAAATTGGGGATGTCAGTACATCGACGAATATGTCGTCTTTATAATTATTCTTGAAAAATGAAATATATTACAATAATTTAGTGTTATCTTCCAGGGATTGAAAAAACTTGTGCTCAAAACATTTGCAACTACAAATTTCTATGCTATTTTTCTCTTATTTTTATAACTTCAAAAAGGCATAAAATAAAAACATCAAACCAATTTTATTGCATAATTTCGCCGTTAACTGGTCGGTACAAGCACATTAGCATGTAATCACCACTTTAAAAAGGACATTATCGACGATTATAAAACTGGTGTATTCCAAAAATTAAATATCAGAAAAGTATAATGTCCGTAAGTCGGCAGTGTCTCGTCTACATCAAACCAGTACATAGAGGTGGAAGACAACGTAAGACTACCCCAAAAGAGCATCGGAAATTAAAAGAATTATACAAAATGAACTCAGATATAATTCAAAGAAATAAAAGATAAAACGATCTCTCGCGAGAGTAACCATCTTGACGCGATGCGAGGGCTTAAGTGCTTCTTGTGGTTTTTAGGCTTGCGCAAGGACTTTAAATCACTTAACTGGTCTGGTCCATGTAGAAGCCTAATGCTATAAAAAGATACACAACCAAGAGTTACTCACGCTTGTCATGAGTCCTATGGGAGGTCAGTAACTTATGCCCTCGCATCCGGCCAATTGACATATATGATACGAAACTACGTCCATGGTTCGCCCCTTTTTCCCTTGGGGCTTTACCTCTTAGTAGTCCCGTTATAGATGCACTTTTAAGGTCAAGATGGTTGGTAGCAGTGTCGAGGACCTGCATGGTTAGTAAGTGCCAAAATAAAACTAATCGCTAACAGCTCCCCTCCGGTGCCAGGGCACGGACCGGTTGTAATCTTATTGCCTAGTCCGCGTAAGCTGTCACTGCGCGCGATGGTCCTTTCCCTTTACTAGCATACTCGTGGGATCTACATGGAACAATTAACATACAAAACAAACTCAAAAACAAACACAAACTCAAACACAAACAAACGCACTAAAACGAATACTAAAACACGGAAAAAAAACGGCACAACAAACACTTAACACAGACACTAACAAAAGAGGCAGCTCCGGCGTTAGTGAGGATGCTGCGAGGACTGGACTACCAGACAGAGTGGGACACACCGCTCAGGGAGGTATCTATGGTCTGGACAGTGAACTGGACGAACTAAACGAACGACTTTTCGAACAGGACAGACAGATAAGAATTGACTTCGACGAGTTGGAAGAGCTTCAGGGGCTGTCTAGGGACTCATTCGCGGATACCGATGACGCCGTCAATAGACTGGAGGAGCTCGCCCTGCTCTCTGATGAGGGTGAACATGATGTCACCATGATTCATGGCCCTGGTCAGAGAGTAGGGGGATCCTCTCCAGACTCTGACGACTCGGAGAAACGGATGGGTCCCGCAACGCCTAGCGAAGGTCTCCCAACTGGCTCTGAAAGGAGCAAAGTAGTTCGGCAACAGGCCGTGGATTCACCGGGTATGGATCCGGAAGGTACCGCGCCTACAGACAGATCAGGGGAGATGTCTGGTTTAGACATCTCCAGATCGTCACAAGGCGCAATCACTGGAAAGTCCATACCCATGGAAGAAGTGACCGAAGGCCGAACTAAGGAGGAGAAGACGAGGAACGGTACGAGGAAGTCGCTGATCTTTCTCAAAAAGATAGGTCAGCGGGATCCCTCGTCAATTACCGTTAGGGAGAGGCAGCTTATCAGGAAGCACCGGAGGGATGTCCGGAAATTTGAAAAAATTTACGGCACCACCAAGGACCTCCTGAAGGCTGACTCTCCCGAAACAGTCGGTACTGGACCAGCAGACGCATCCAGGAAAACTCCTGGAGTTAAGGATGCGACTGCTGGCCCTGTAAAGGCTGTTAAAAATGATGTTGTTGGCGCTTCTGGTGCTGTCCCCACTCATGATAGGACAACGGACCCAGCTCCAGAAGAGTCAACAACTTCAAGGAATGTGAGTGGTGCGAAAGTACCACCCACAAGCATGAAGGAAGGGGAGAAACCATGCAGCTCTAGGGGCGGTCTCTCGGCTAGAGGGGTCACAGCCAAGAGGGCAAGGTCTGGCGACGAACCTTCCTCAAAAAGCAAGAAGGCAAAGCAGTCGAGCAGCAGTGGTCGGATAGACCACCGTCAACTTGCTGTCATCGATCGATCTGATCAGGATGGTAAGATCAGTGTCGATCGCTGGCAGCTTATTAAGGGAATGCTGATCGACCGCATTGCAGTCTTCAAGGGCGAGAGAAACGAAATTTCCTTTAAGGGTGCAGACTGGTCAAAGGGAGTTAAGATCGTCAACTGTGGAAATGAGAAGTCGGCTAGATTTCTCACCGAAACAGTTGAAGGTCTTAGCGAACTCTGGCCAGGAGCAAAACTTGAGGTAATTCCGTCCTCTTGCCTCCCGCTTCGATCAATGGTGACAGTATGGATTCCACCACCGATAAGGCCGGTGGAAACCATACTGTCGGTATTGGAGAAGCAAAACGAGGATCTCCTTACGAGTCAATGGAAGCTAGTAGCTTCAATGGCTTGTAAGGGGAACCAGGGAAGGGATTTTAGATTCGCTGTGGATCTGAAATCTCTTGCGCGATTGAGACTCGGTGAGGGTGTTATGAACTTCGGTTTAGGTACCATCAGGTTCAGGCTGCCGAAACCTGAAAGGACCTACGAGGCTGCGAGTGGTGCAAATAAACCTGCATCATTGTGAAGCAGCCTCGGCCGACCTCATAACATTCCTCACTGAATCCAACACCGACGTGGCGCTGGTCCAGGAGCCTTGGATAAATAAAAACAAGGTATGCGGACTTAGTGCCAATGGTTTTACCCTTTTCACTCCTTCCGGGGACGAAAAGGTTAGGACCTGTATTGTAGCTAAAAATGAGCTTAATCTAATTATGTCTCACAATTTTAGCTCTGGTGACATCACGGTAGTAAGCAGGGAGGTTCACGGTAAATCTTAGTTACTGTTGGCCTCAGCTTATCTACCGTATGAAGCTGCCGACCCACCTGGCCCGGATGTAAGAAGAGTCATGGAGTACGCCAAAAGGATGAATTTGGACCTGGTACTGGGTTGTGACGCCAATGCACATCATAGTCAATGGGGAAGCAGGGACATCAATAAAAGAGGTGAGTCAGTTTTTGATTTTATAATAAACTACGACCTTACGATCTGTAACAGGGGCAACACGCCGACGTTTCAGTCTAGGGACAGAGAGACGATTATAGATCTAACACTGACCAACAGCAAGAGTCACATAGTGGAAAAGTGGAGGGTGCCCCCGGTCTGTTCCTTTTCAGACCATAAAAGGATCATCTTCAATCTAAACTTCACTAGTAGTGCGAGGGATCCATACAAGAATCCGAGACGAACTAATTGGGTTGAATTTAGTGCGAACTTAGAGTCCAGGTTGCCGAACACATCTCGGGGAGGAGATATGTTCCTGGAAGTGGACAAACAACTAGAAACACAAGTTGAAGAGCTTACTTCAAGCATGAGGGAATGTTATGATAGGGCGTGTCCGACAATATTCCCTGGCAAAAGAAAACAACCAAATTGGTGGAATACTGATCTTAGAGATCTGAGAAAAACCACTAGGAGATTATACAACAGGGCACATCAGACCAAAAACTCAGAAGACTGGGAGAAATACAAAGTAAGCTTCAATAACTATAAGGGAGAGCTCAAAAGGGCTAAACGGACCTCATGGACCACGTTTGTAGAGGCCATCGATTCTGTCAATGAAACATCCAGATTTAGGCGAATTTTATCCAAAGACCCTAAGGTACCTGGATATATTCAGAAATCTGATGGTACATGGACAGAGTCCAGCTCTGAGACACTCTCTTTACTTATGGAAACTCACTTTCCAGGGTGTAGTGATACAGGGGATGAGGTCACGGACCGGACCAGTATCTTGGTATCCACCACGCAGCTAGAGAAGCATATAATTAGAGATATAGTTTCATTGGACAGATTAGCATGGGCGATTAGTACCTTCAAACCGTACAAATCAGCAGGGACAGATGGCATCTTCCCTGCATTGCTGCAGCACTGTCCAAAAATAGTGCTATCAATTTTAATTGATATCTATAGTGAGTGCCTACTGATCGGGTATGTACCAAAAAGATGGAGGGAAGTCAGGGTGGTTTTCATACCGAAGGCCGGCAAGGCTAGCCACGTTACTCCCAATGATTTCAGGCCTATCAGTCTATCGTCTTTTCTATTGAAAACACTGGAACGACTGATAGATCTGTATATTAGGAACACAATTGATACGCGCTTCATAAGTGGGGCTCAACATGCCTACCTCAAGGGTAAATCTGTTGAGAGTGCACTTCATGAAGTTGTGGGTTGTATAGAAAGAAACCTGGCTAGCAAGGAATACACGCTCGCAGCTTTCTTAGATATAGAGGGAGCTTTCAACAATATCGAAAGAAGAGCTATCAAGGAATCTTTAGAGGAACTCTTTGTACCAGACTTCCTGGTAAGCTGGATAGATAATATGCTGGGCAGCAGAATTATCAATTCCAGCCTAGGCTCAGGGAATTCAAGGAAGCTAGCCACCAGGGGAACACCACAAGGGGGAGTCCTATCTACACTAGCTACGGATTTTTTTTGGACAGTAAACTTTCCTGGAAAAGAAAGACTCAGAAAGGGCTTAATGCTTACTACGCATGCAGGAACTCCGAAGGTAAGAACTAGGGACTTCGGCCGAGGGTAGTGAAATGGATATACACGGCGGTAGTTAGATGGGTTTTTACGTATGGCTTTACAGTGTGGTGGGAGGCAACAAGGGTAGATAGTTACTACAAAGAAATAGAAAAGGTACATAGGTGTGCGGCTTTAGGAATAACGGGGGCCATCAGAAGTACACCACAGGCTGCATTAGACATTATTCTACACCTTCTCCCCCTTAAGGACTTTATAGTGGGTGAGGCAGCCAGAAGCATCTTTCGACTTAAAGAGTCATCGCTGCTCAGACATACAAGAACAGGTCATTCGAGACTACTGTCAGAGTTCTGTCTTCAGGGTCAGTCCAGGGTTCCAGATGAGCAATCGGACTACATAATTAAGAAAACAGAATTTCTGACCCTGCCCGGGCTAGAAATCCCTGAAAGGGATTCGTGGGTAGGAGTCCGCAACTTGCACGAGGGTTGGGCAGTCTTCACTGACGGGTCTAAAATGGAAATAGGCACGGGAGCTGGTGTCTACATAGAAAAGGCGGACATTAGGAAATCATTCAGACTACCGAATGAATGTAGTGTCTTCCAAGCTGAAATTTTAGCGGTATTACGAGCTGCGGAGGAAATTTCCGTTAGCATAATACCGAAAGGAGACAACATTACTTTCTACGTTGACAGTCAGGCAGCACTGAGAGCATAACAAGCCATCAGGTTTCGTCTAGGGTAGTTAATGACTGTATGCAGGTGCTAAGCCTACTTCTAAGGGACTACAACGTAGGCTTATGCTGGGTGCCAGGGTACTGTGACATTGAAGGAAATGAAATCGCGGATGAGCTGGCTCGAACGGGCTCAGCTTTACATATTGAGGTAGCGGACAGATCGGTTACACCGCCAATCAGCTACTTTTTCAAAAAACAGAAGGATCATATCCTAACCAGAACTCTTTCCACTATATCGAAGGTCTTGTGGCCTAGGTTAGATATTGCGAGAACAAATGCACTGATGGGGCTGGATAGAAGAAGTCTCAGAATTGCAATAGGAGTCATTACGGGACACTGCTCAGTTAGGGCTATGACCAGCAGATGGAACAGTAGATCTCCAGACTTTTGCAGGATGTGTCCAAGTTTGCAACGCCATAGACAAAAATGTCTAGGGCATAGATTTTTTGCTGAACTAGGGGACATTTCGAAGACAGGTGTTAGTTATATAAGGGGTATTAGATGGTTGAACGACGGGGGATGCGGGTACTCGATGGACTAACAGACTTACATTAACATTACACCATGGACTCTCACACGTTTTTCTATCTTTTCTATATATTTTCTACGCCGTAAATAGAAGGGATTCACAATGGACCCAATGGGTCTCCGAGTGGAGGTGCATCTTACGATGTACCACCCTTCCTAACCTAACCTAACTCTAACAATTGGTTGACGCGTTCTCTGACCGAACCGTCGGAGGGAAATCTGATGGTTTTGCCGACACGTCGTACAGACTTCGGACCGAACTCTGAATTAATATCATGGGAAATTCTGAAGGGAAATTCGAAATGTCGTTCAGAATTCTGACGGAGTTCTGAAGTGGTTTCTTACGGAATTCTGATGGGTTTGCCGACTCGTAGTACAGAATTCTGAAGTGGATTCTTATGAAATTCTGTTTATGCCGATTCGTAGTTCAGAACTCTGATGGAATACTGAAGTGGTTTCTTGTGGAATGGATAATTTTTATATTTTTTATTATTGAAAAAAAAAATTAAATTTCTTTAACCAATGAAATAAAAAGTGAAATTTTTCCATTTGACTTATTAACTATCTATTTCTCGTTTTCTTTTGAAAGATTTATTAAGTCTATCTTTTGCTAAATTGAAAAATTTGCGAATATTCACCTCAACTGTCGAATGCGTTGAATGTGGAATACATTCTACAGCTAGATCTGTTGAATTAAAACATATTAGACAAAGTTATTGCACAAAAGTCAGTATGCGTACCTTTTAGAGTTAGAATTAACCACCACGAATGCTGTTCGATAACTAACAAACAGAAAACAATCGGCAGTATACGAAATAAAAAACAAGACCGCAAAAGAATGTAACAACAAAAAATCATCCGACACACAGAGAATTCTCTTTCGTACTCACATGCTGGAACAAATTCCTAACGGTTACAACAAATAGTACACAAAACATAAAAGAAAAACAAAACCGTAAATAATTCAGACGTACTGTTCAGAATTCGTTCAGACATGTCTGAACAAAATATCCCTCAGACACAGAGATCAGAAATCGTTCAGAATTCGGTGTCTGAACAAAATCAAAAATTATTCCTCAGACAAGTAGCACAGAAATCATTCAGAATTCGTGCAGACCCGTCGGTAGAAAATATCCCTCAGAAAAGTCGAACAGAATTCGGAACGAAATCGGTAAGAATATTCGGAAGAGATCAGACATTGTTCAGACGTGTCTGATATCCGACATTTGTTTTGCTGGGAATGTTTTCACCACAAACCGAGCACATGAGGACCGGCATATCGATTGATTAGTACAACAATCCACCAACGGACACAACCCTGTAGGAAATGTCTGTAGAGAAACAGTACTGATTCACTATTGACTTTGTCACCAGTACAACTGAGCGTTCATATTCCAGACAATGCTGTATACTGTTGACATTCGCCAAGTGCTTGTCATTGAGAATGTCTAGTGACATTAGAACTATTGACTAGGTGGTTCTACTGGTACCACATGGAGACATTAGAACCAGTTATTCAGTAGTACATTGTAGTAATTGTTGTCTACATTGGATCCAGTGATTCAGTAGTACATTTTCATAATTATTGTCTACACTTTCGGAAATACTATTGGGAGGAGTATAATTAACCCTTAATAGCCTGACTTTTTTTTTCAATGAAAAAATTTTATATGTTGTATTTTAGCACCCTTAACAACGTTTGTTCTACGACTTTTCACAATTTTGAGTTTTGGACATTTTAGGGGAGGTTTTGTGTGTTGGTTCTTTGAAGACTTTTACACGAAAAACACAAACAAACAAAATTTATATTGCTAAAAAGATACTTACGTGGTTTGAATCTAGTGCACAAATAATATAAATGAATTTTATTTGGTTCTTTTGGAGCAAAAGTTTTGATTTCAATCAATTTGAAAAAGCACGACTTGTTCACTTTGAAGCTTTTGTGTGTTTTTCTGATAAACGTCAAAAATCAGGTGTTCAGCACCGAAAACCATATGATTTTCTTTTCCGCTAGATGGCATACATTATAAAGAGAATATTTGCTTAATAAACATTGCGCAAAAAATGTAACAGTTTTGAAAAACAAGTCTCTAAAGTTGAGGTTCCTGAAGGGACCACCAGGCTATTAAGGGTTAAAATCAGATGAGTTTGTTTTATTAAAATTATAGTAAAAAATTTACAGGTTTTACTTTCCAGTCTTTTTGTGTCTTATATTTAAAGATTATTTGTGTGTACACATTTTTTCTATTATTTTCACAACCTTGAATAACTTTAAAGTTTTAAATGTTTTACATATTTCTTGGAATGAAATTAAAGCTAATTTTTTTCAAGTCTGGCTATACCTTTTCGTAGAGTAAATAATAAACTATTGTTCTTGTTCAGAATTGTCTCCTTCATGCTGTTCCTTATTTTCTTCCTTGCAGCGACTGGTTTGCTTAAAATATTTTTTCTTCTGTCGTTGAAATGCAGCTCTTAACGTTTTATCAGACGATTCACCGAATGTTCATATAGCATCTGTGTATAGAAGACAATTTTTGAAGTATTGAATAGCTTCAAAACTTCGGTGACAGAATTTTTACCTATCATAGCCGCAAACACATTGACGAAATACCGCAATCGCTTTTTTTCCAAATGTTCCATCAATATTGCAATTCATTATTATGTCATGTCCAAATATCTGATGTAGGTTGCGTTCAGCATTACCTGCAAGAAGTAACTTCATCTGTCGTATCTATGAAATATAAATCAGAAATTTATAATAGTTCATTGATTTAGTTTTATAGTAAAGAATAATACTTACATGCTTTGGAGTAGCCAAGTCTTCACGAGACTGGCCGCCATCTTCAACAGGCTCCGCAAAATATTGAATAGGCTCCCAAAAACACTTTCACTTTCACTGTTTACTTAATTTTCGTTATATTATTTTTATACAAAATTGACTAAGTTTTTACTAGTCATTTATAATTTCTTTTACTCATTTTATACACTTTTTAATATAACACTTTTAATTTTGCGTGCATACACGTGTTATTTCTGCAAAACAAAACTAAAGAATAAAACAATCAAGAAGAAGATCAACGTTGCAGCTGTCAATAATCTCTACTCATCAAAGACAAAAAACAAATGTAGACGCTTCATTGACAATGTCACCAAAATATTCGACAAAAGTGGTGACATGGAGACACATGACGCCTGATTTCCTTCAGGGTATAGATATCAATTATAATTGATAGAGTTGTCTGTGTTGATGTTGGAGGTAGTTGTGCTGTGGTTGGTGTTGACTACTATTACAGTGTTGATGATGGCGATTGCAGTAATGGTGTTAGCGGTGACAGTCATAATGTTGCTATTGTTGGTGTGGCTTTGAGAAAACAGTTCAATGATCAAATGAGTAAATTTATGTTAGGCTTTCAGTCTAAAACTGATGTATTCAGATCAGAATTTATGGGTCAGTTACGTGAGATGAAAGCTGAGGTTGTTATGTGTCAAAAATAAATAGCTGAAGTTATGACAGTAGTCAGTGTGTGCCAGAAATCAATATCTGCATAATAAATTTATGGACAAATTGCAATATATGGAAATGCAAAATGGTATTCTTCAAAGAAGATTAAACCGTGCTGATGTCATTGTAAATGGTCTCCCAAAAATATATGGGAGATTATCATGAAGGTAGCTAATAAATGCTCTCTTTGCACCTGGCTGACATTCAACATTGTTGCTATATATCAGTTGGGAAGACCATTCTAATCAAATTTAATTCGGTCCATACCCGACTGGGTATGTACTATAAAGATATAAAATTAAAAGTTTTCATGGTTAAGTGTGATATTGAGTCGCGTATTGATCTTAATGACCATCTTACACGTCTGGCAGCTAAGTTAGTATACACTACAGCAAATAAAGAAGTCTGTCTTAATTAATCGAGATTTTCCAAAAGTTAAAGTTGTCTTTCCTGGTGGTGGTAAGAAGGTGCTTAATCTTCAACAACGTATGGAAGCATCAGGGGTAGTTGTTGCTGTGGAGCCCCCACATTCTGGTGTAGCTATTGCGTCTGGATTATAATGTACTTATTTGTATTTGTCTCGTGGCACTGTATTTTGAGCTCATATTTCTTTTTATAATGCACTTTATATGATGCACTTAGAATCAATGAGTTTAATCGTGTTTTTTTTTCAATAATTTTTTTTATTTTTCATAACTTTAAATTTTTGTGTTGTCTTTCGATACATTCCTTTAAAACATTTTTTTAAGAATGTTTCAAATATGTTTTTAGTTTATTTTAGCACTTTTTTGATTTTAATTATGCTCCACAGCTATCGTTTGCCCATTTTCTCAATATCTCAATATCGGCCCTACTATGATGCGCAATTCTTCAGGAATCGGCTTAGTAGTTTTAAAGATAAATTTTCGTATATACACATGAACTTTCGGAGTATCCGACCATCGAGGTATAATAATAAGCTTGATGAGCTTAGGAACATGTTGGTGGATGGTCTTTGCTGTTTCTGAATCCTGGTTGAAGGATGGTATTTCGTCCAGATCTCTGGCTATCCCTGGATATGTCCTTGTACGCAATGATCGACCAAGTAGGGTGGACTATTATTATACGTTTCTGATAGATTAAAGTTCAAGGTGGTTTTTCGATCTGACAGTTATGGAGTATGTGGATCTAAGTTGATTAAACTGCGTATTGGAACCACTGCTTTACTTTTTGGAGTTGCTTATCTTCCTGATGGAGATATAGGTGGGTTTGAGAGGGTTTATGAGGATATATTTGACATACCAACTTACTAATCTGAGGCCTATTAGTATTCTACCTGCTCTTTCTAAGATGGTAGAGCACATTATCAATAATGAGATTGTTAATTTTATTGATGACTGTGGGATGATGGGGGATTTTCAGTATGGCTTTAGGCATGGGTTCAGCACTACGACACATTTGTAACATTTGACTGATGCAATTCCTTTGATGTTGATGTTCTTGTTGGACTTGATTTATCTATGGCTTTTGATAGTGTGGCAAAGGGTGGCGTATTCTCTGTTAATGTCACATATTCATTATTGCCTGGAGGTTATATCTGGAACCTGCCTTTTATATTTTAGTAGAAGTGAGAGGATTTTTAACTTCATTGTACGGTATGACTATGGTCTTAGAAAATATGATCACGTCTCCTTTCAAACGTATGTTGATTTTCGTATCTTGCTATGTTTCTATAGAATAATGGTTTCTAATGGTTCGCCATTACTTTGCTTTAATTTTCGTTTTGTAGGTCCACAAGAAACCTCCAACTCCTATTTCCACGTTTTGTGTCGATGATTTATGACCGTTTATTTGTTGTAAGAGTTTCTAGGTTATGGAATCGCCATCCTCTACATCTGCGGAACTTTTCGTTTCCTGTTGATGTCTTCAGGGATAAATGCCTTGAAAATTTTCTTAGTAGTTCCTAGTTCTCTTGAGATCTTTTTTGATGCTCATCATTTTGGGGTCAATGAATAAAGAAATAAGACTAATAAAGAGTGATTTGTTTAGAGCTTGATAACTTTTTTTTTAAAAAAAACGCATAAAATTTGCAAAATCTCATCGGTTCTTTATTTGAAACGTTAGATTGGTCCATGACATTTACTTTTTGAAGATAATTTCATTTAAATGTTGACCGCGGCTGCGGCTTAGGTGGTCCATTCGGAAAGTCCAATTTTGGGCAACTTTTTCGAGCATTTCGGCCGGAATAGCCCGAATTTCTTCGGAAATGTTGTCTTCCAAAGCTGGAATAGTTGCTGGCTTATTTCTGTAGACTTTAGACTTGACGTAGCCCCACAAAAAATAGTCTAAAGGCGTCAAATCGCATGATCTTGGTGGCCAACTTACCGGTCCATTTCTTGAGATGAATTGTTCTCCGAATTTTTCCCTCAAAATGGCCATAGACCACATGTCAACCAAGTTCAGTTCTTCCATTTTTGGCAACAAAAAGTTTGTTAGCATCGAACGATAGCGATCGCCATTCACCGTAACGTTGCGTCCAACAGCATCTTTGAAAAAATACGGTCCAATGATTCCACCAGCGTACAAACCACACCAAACAGTGCATTTTTCGGGATGCATGGGCAGTTCTTGAACGGCTTCTGGTTGCTCTTCACTCCAAATGCGGCAATTTTGCTTATTTACGTAGCCATTCAACCAGAAATGAGCCTCATCGCTGAACAAAATTTGTCGATAAAAAAGCGGATTTTCTGCCAACTTTTCTAGGGCCCATTCACTGAAAATTCGACGTTGTGGCAGATCGTTCGGCTTCAGTTCTTGAAATGTCAAAGCATACTGAGCATCTTTCTCTTTGACACCATGTCTGAAATCCCACGTGATCTGTCAAATACTAATGCATGAAAATCCTAACCTCAAAAAAATCACCCTTTAATTCTTTATTGTTCTGGCTGGGGGCCAACATTATCATATGGCACCACTCTAACTGGACAGCCCTCCTGCTGAGTTGTTAAAACTAGGAAGGTTAGGGTTTAATGCCATCCGAAATGCCCTAGAAGCCAAGTTTAACACAGGAAACATTCTTAAAAAAATCTACCTTTAAATCCACAACTTCCAATTGAATACAGCTGAAACCCGCGCTATCCAACTGTCGGATAGTAAATCAGTTCAGCAAGCACTCATTCTTACATTCTGAAATTAAGAATGCATAATATGAGCTTGAACAGCTTGGCTTTACAATACACTTCGGGTATTGTTCATAATGTGTACTAGGGTGTATCACGAAATTTTTTTTCTTTGTTTTAATTTTTCAAGTTGATAAAACGTTGTCACTACAAACATATATTAACGAAAAAAAATATTATTGAATTTAAATAATATTTAGATCTCCCGGAATGCACTCAAAGTTTAGGAATTCAAAAAAAATTTACTTTTCCAACGCCCGCGGGCGTTTTTATTATTATTTATTATTTAATAGACCAAATTGGGCTAAAATAACAATATTAATGAATAATATATATTAATAATATAGTACTAAGATTATTATTAAAGAACAAAATGAAAAACATACGACCGTAAATCACATGTCCCGACAAATCACATACGATCTGACACAACTGCTGTCGTCCGATTCCAGTAATTGAGCTGATAGCATGTAGGTTAGAGTTTCTATTTGAATTTGCTATAGTTGAGTTTAATTTAGTTGTGTTGTTGTTTTACAATTATGAGTAAAAAAAAATATTTCTGTAACAACAAGAAAATGTACTGAAGTGACTATAGTCGGTCAGCCTCTTGATATTAGTGCATACAATGTTTTACCCACTAAAAGGGAAGTATTAAAGTATTTTGAATTTGTACGGAACGAATTGAAATTTGAAGGATGGCACCAACCAGAGAAAAAAGTAATTGCAGGGCGCATTGCACATAAACTTGAAGAAATTTGGAAAAAAAAGCATCCATTCCCGTATCATCCACGAACAATATTGTATTCATGATTTTAAAATTGTATGAAAGATGTGAAAAAATTAAAAAATCATCAGGTCATAGCAAAAAAAATATCAAGAGCTTCAAAGTTGCAGTAGACAAGTTTACATCCGACATTGAAAATAGTCTTTTTGACATATGTTCTTGTAAATGTCGTGATCTAGACAAATGTTTGTGCCCAACTCCAAAAAAAGTACCAAAACTAGAACATCCCTTCTTGATAGACCAAAGGAACTCGAGGGCTATGATCATTGGAGGGATAGACCAAAAAGAGACAAATAAGATGGACAAAAGAAACAAAAGGAAGGAAAAGTCTATGCAGTCTAAAAGTCTCGCATTACTTCCAGACTTAGAGCATGCATGCATTTCTAGCAATGACTGTTTGGATGATTCCATTGTTGATGATTCAAGTGATGAAAGTTTTGCAGGCTCTACAATAACAACGAGTGAATGTCAAACAGCACCTTCCAGTGAATCTACCATCATTTTCTAGAGCATGTGACCGCAGAGCCATTTCCAACAGAGCAGGAGCTCAACTAGCAAGTGCTCTACTACAAGATTTAAATATTATTTCACCAGATAACCAGGCAGCAGTTATTGACAAATCTAAGATTTTTCGTGAAAGGTTAAAGAATCGACAAAACATCAGTTCAACTCGCACAACTGAGCTAATTGCTTTTATTTTGATGGGAGAAAAGATGAAACCATAACCAAAGAAAACATAAGTGGGAAATCTGTCCGTAAAACTATACAAGAAGAACACATATCCTTGGTTGAGGAACCAGGCTCTGCATATTTTGGACACGTGACTCCAAATAGTGGTTCTGGTAAAGATATTGTATCATCAATATTAAAATATATGAGGGACAACAGCATTGATAGTACAACTATCAATGCGCTTGGTTGTGATGGTACAGCCACGAATACTGGAGTCTTAAATGGAGCAGTTCTATTGTTTGAACGTGAATTGAAACATCCTGTTCAAATAGTAATATGTATGTTGCACTTAAACAAACTGCCTCTGAGGAAGGTTTTTGTCGCTTTGTTTTAACATTCAACAAAATCAAAAAAAAAAAAAAAAAAAAAACAATTTAAAAAATGTTTTTTTTTTGCCCAAAAGTTTTAAAGTTCAAAGGAATGCATTGGGAGACCTAAATATTTTTTTATTTAAAAAAAAAATTATTTTTCTTGAATATTAATGTTAACGACAAATTTTTATCAACTTGAAAATTTAAATTTCCAAAAAAAATTTTTTTTGCCTTATATGATACACACTAATGTGTACGTCCGTCGATGACATTGCTGTGAATCACACGGATACGAAGGGATATCCTCAAATATACTTGAGAGCAATGGATAAAAATAATGTAGTAGTGGCATGGCAAAATAGATGGAGTACTATTGTAAATGGACGACATTTGTACAATTTAACGTCAAGGGTAGATTGCAGACCGTGGTTTTAGGACCAACATCTACCTCCCCATATAATAACAATGGAATGCAGACTTCGATTTGACCACACCCGGACAAGTTCTCTTTAAAGTACATTTTACCGATCCAATCGATTTACAACATCATGTTTGACTGCTTGAATGTAGTCATAATTCAC
The DNA here is from genome assembly GCA_958296145.1 of Hydrotaea cyrtoneurina. NCBI lineage: Eukaryota > Metazoa > Arthropoda > Insecta > Diptera > Muscidae > Hydrotaea > Hydrotaea cyrtoneurina. The sequence goes on along the minus strand of OY282512.1, from coordinate 58,765,306 downwards.
CGAAAAAAAACTTATACGAGAATTACAAAACATCAACATTACTCAATATAACACCTTCGAGATTTTAAAAACGACAAATTTCCATATACAGTGAGTCCTCGATTATCCGTCATGGTCGGAACCGGAAGCATTCTGGATAATCGATTTTCCCGGTTAATTTAGAAATAATTGTGAGTAGTTTTTATACCCTCACCCTAGGGGTAGGAGGGTATATATCATTTGATACGACCCAAAAGTGTAACACATAGAAATATTCACACCGTAGGCGTCTTTGAACACAATTCGATTCATGATTTTCTAAGTCGTTTGATCCATGTCCGCCTGTCCTGCAAATGTACCATGCCGATCCCTTGGAAATCGTGTAATAATATCAATATGCCCAACGCGATACTGCCCAAATTCTATGTGTGTGAAGTTAAATTCTTTTTTATATTCTTTTTTCGGCGAAAACCTCCGGTCCTCAAAGGGTTAATAAAGTTATATTCTTTTTTTGTGAAGTTAAATTCTTTTTTTGTGAAGTTAAATTCTTTTTTTGTGAAGTTAAATTCTTTTTTTGTGAAGTTATATTCTTTTTTTTCGGTTCATAGGAAACAAGTTATGTTCGGAATATAACTTTCTGGTTTATGAGAAACAATTTATATTCGGAATATGACTTTTTGACTCATGGAAAACAACGTTAATTCGGAATTTAAATGTTTTTCACTAATATACAATCGGAAGCAAAATGGCCAAAATTACTCTAGAGTGGGACTTAGTGCGTCCGTGGAGAAAAAATGGAAATACTTTCCACTATGACACTACCCTTAAATTAAAGCAAATAGTGACCGCTAAAAACGCTAGACGGACATTTGTCTGAAATAATTTTAGAAATGTCGAATTCTTCGCCTGGAAAAGTGAAAATGGCCAAAATTGGTCACAATTTGGACTTAGTGCGTCCGTGGAGAAAAAATGGAAATACTTTCCACTATGACACTACCCTTAAATTAAAGCTAATAGTGACCGCTAAAAACGCTAGACGGACATTTGTCTGAAATAATTTTAGAAATGTCGAATTCTTCACCTGGAAAAGTGAAAATGGCCAAAATTACTCTAGAGTGGGACTTAGTGCGTCCATGGAGAAAAAATGGAAATACTTTCCACTATGACACTACCCTTAAATTAAAGCTAATAGTGACCGCTTAAAACGCTAGACGGACATTTGTCTGAAATAATTTTAGAAATGTCGAATTCTTCGCCTGGAAAAGTGAAAATGGCCAAAATTGGTCACAATTTGGACTTAGTGCGTCCGTGGAGAAAAAATGGAAATACTTTCCACTATGACACTACCCTTAAATTAAAGCTAATAGTGACCGCTAATAACGCTAGACGGACATTTGTCTGAAATAATTTTAGAAATGTCGAATTCTTCACCTGGAAAAGTGAAAATGGCCAAAATTACTCTAGAGTGGGACTTAGTGCGTCCATGGAGAAAAAATGGAAATACTTTCCACTATGACACTACCCTTAAATTAAAGCTAATAGTGACCGCTAAAAACGCTAGACGGACATTTGTCTGAAATAATTTTAGAAATGTCGAATTCTTCACCTGGAAAAGTGAAAATGGCCAAAATTACTCTAGAGTGGGACTTAGTGCGTCCATGGAGAAAAAATGGAAATACTTTCCACTATGACACTACCCTTAAATTAAAGCTAATAGTGACCGCTAAAAACGCTAGACGGACATTTGTCTGAAATAATTTTAGAAATGTCGAATTCTTCACCTGGAAAAGTGAAAATGGCCAAAATTACTCTAGAGTGGGACTTAGTGCGTCCATGGAGAAAAAATGGAAATACTTTCCACTATGACACTACCCTGAAATTAAAGCTAATAGTGACCGCTAAAAACGCTAGACGGACATTTGTCTGAAATAATTTTAGAAATGTCGAATTCTTCGCCTGGAAAAGTGAAAATGGCCAAAATTGGTCACAATTTGGACTTAGTGCGTCCATGGAGAAAAAATGGAAATACTTTCCACTATGACACTACCCTTAAATTAAAGCTAATAGTGACAGCTAAAAACGCTAGACGGACATTTGTCTGAAATAATTTTAGAAATGTCGAATTCTTCGCCTGGAAAAGTGAAAATGGCCAAAATTGGTCACAATTTGGACTTAGTGCGTCCGTGGAGAAAAAATGGAAATATTTTCCACTATGACACTACCCTTAAATTAAAGCTAATAGTGACCGCTAAAAACGCTAGACGGACATTTGTCTGAAATAATTTTAGAAATGTCGAATTCTTCGCCTGGAAAAGTGAAAATGGCCAAAATTGGTCACAATTTGGACTTAGTGCGTCCGTGGAGAAAAAATGGAAATACTTTCCACTATGACACTACCCTTAAATTAAAGCTAATAGTGACCGCTAAAAACGCTAGACGGACATTTGTCTGAAATAATTTTAGAAATGTCGAATTCTTCGCCTGGAAAAGTGAAAATGGCCAAAATTGGTCACAATTTGGACTTAGTGCGTCCGTGGAGAAAAAATGGAAATACTTTCCACTATGACACTACCCTTAAATTAAAGCTAATAGTGACCGCTAAGAACGCTAGACGGACATTTGTCTGAAATAATTTTAGAAATGTCGAATTCTTCGCCTGGAAAAGTGAAAATGGCCAAAATTGGTCACAATTTGGACTTAGTGCGTCCGTGGAGAAAAAATGGAAATACTTTCCACTATGACACTACCCTTAAATTAAAGCTAATAGTGACCGCTAAAAACGCTAGACGGACATTTGTCTGAAATAATTTTAGAAATGTCGAATTCTTCACCTGGAAAAGTGAAAATGGCCAAAATTACTCTAGAGTGGGACTTAGTGCGTCCATGGAGAAAAAATGGAAATACTTTCCACTATGACACTACCCTTAAATTAAAGCTAATAGTGACCGCTAAAAACGCTAGACGGACATTTGTCTGAAATAATTTTAGAAATGTCGAATTCTTCGCCTGGAAAAATGAAAATGGCCAAAATTGGTCACAATTTGGACTTAGTGCGTCCGTGGAGAAAAAATGGAAATACTTTCCACTATGACACTACCCTTAAATTAAAGCTAATAGTGACCGCTAAAAACGCTAGACGGACATTTGTCTGAAATAATTTTAGAAATGTCGAATTCTTCACCTGGAAAAGTGAAAATGGCCAAAATTGGTCACAATTTGGACTTAGTGCGTCCGTGGAGAAAAAATGGAAATACTTTCCACTATGACACTACCCTTAAATTAAAGCTAATAGTAACCGCTAAAAACGCTAGACGGACATTTGTCTGAAATAATTTTAGAAATGTCGAATTCTTCACCTGGAAAAGTGAAAATGGCCAAAATTGGTCACAATTTGGACTTAGTGCGTCCGTGGAGAAAAAATGGAAATACTTTCCACTATGACACTACCCTTAAATTAAAGCTAATAGTAACCGCTAAAAACGCTAGACGGACATTTGTCTGAAATAATTTTAGAAATGTCGAATTCTTCACCTGGAAAAGTGAAAATGGCCAAAATTACTCTAGAGTGGGACTTAGTGCGTCCATGGAGAAAAAATGGAAATACTTTCCACTATGACACTACCCTTAAATTAAAGCTAATAGTGACCGCTAAAAACGCTAGACGGACATTTGTCTGAAATAATTTTAGAAATTTCCATTTTTTCTCCATGGACGCACTAAGTCCAAATTGTGACCAATTTTGGACATTTTCACTTTTCCAGGTGAAGAATTCGACATTTCTAAAATTATTTCAGACAAATGTCCGTCTAGCGTTTTTAGCGGTCACTATTAGCTTTAATTTAAGGGTAGTGTCATAGTGGAAAGTATTTCCATTTTTTCTCCATGGACGCACTAAGTCCCACTCTAGAGTAATTTTGGCCATTTTCACTTTTCCAGGTGAAGAATTCGACATTTCTAAAATTATTTCAGACAAATGTCCGTCTAGCGTTTTTAGCGGTCACTATTAGCTTTAATTTAAGGGTAGTGTCATAGTGGAAAGTATTTCCATTTTTTCTCCACGGACGCACTAAGTCCAAATTGTGACCAATTTTGGCCATTTTCACTTTTCCAGGCGAAGAATTCGACATTTCTAAAATTATTTCAGACAAATGTCCGTCTAGCGTTCTTAGCGGTCACTATTAGCTTTAATTTAAGGGTAGTGTCATAGTGGAAAGTATTTCCATTTTTTCTCCACGGACGCACTAAGTCCAAATTGTGACCAATTTTGGCCATTTTCACTTTTCCAGGCGAAGAATTCGACATTTCTAAAATTATTTCAGACAAATGTCCGTCTAGCGTTTTTAGCGGTCACTATTAGCTTTAATTTAAGGGTAGTGTCATAGTGGAAAGTATTTCCATTTTTTCTCCATGGACGCACTAAGTCCCACTCTAGAGTAATTTTGGCCATTTTCACTTTTCCAGGTGAAGAATTCGACATTTCTAAAATTATTTCAGACAAATGTCCGTCTAGCGTTTTTAGCGGTCACTATTAGCTTTAATTTAAGGGTAGTGTCATAGTGGAAAGTATTTCCATTTTTTCTCCACGGACGCACTAAGTCCAAATTGTGACCAATTTTGGCCATTTTCACTTTTCCAGGCGAAGAATTCGACATTTCTAAAATTATTTCAGACAAATGTCCGTCTAGCGTTTTTAGCGGTCACTATTAGCTTTAATTTAAGGGTAGTGTCATAGTGGAAAGTATTTCCATTTTTTCTCCACGGACGCACTAAGTCCAAATTGTGACCAATTTTGGCCATTTTCACTTTTCCAGGCGAAGAATTCGACATTTCTAAAATTATTTCAGACAAATGTCCGTCTAGCGTTTTTAGCGGTCACTATTAGCTTTAATTTAAGGGTAGTGTCATAGTGGAAAGTATTTCCATTTTTTCTCCACGGACGCACTAAGTCCCACTCTAGAGTAATTTTGGCCATTTTGCTTCAGATTGTATATTAGTGAAACAAATTTAAATTCCGAATTAACGTTGTTTTCCATGAGTCAAAAAGTCATATTCCGAATATAAATTGTTTCTCATAAACCAGAAAGTTATAGTCCGAACATAACTTGTTTCCTATGAACCGAAAAAAAAGAATATAACTTCACAAAAAAAGAATATAACTTCACAAAAAAAGAATTTAACTTCACAAAAAAAGAATTTAACTTCACAAAAAAAGAATTTAACTTCACAAAAAAAGAATTTAACTTCACAAAAAAAGAATTTAACTTCACAAAAAAAGAATATAACTTTATTAACCCTTTGAGTACCGGAGGTTTTCGCCGAAAAAAGAATATAAAAAAGAATTTAACTTCACACACATCCAAATTCTGCACTTAGTAAAGCTATAACTGGACAAAGTTTCGGATAAAAACTTGGACACGCCCTTCTGATACCTCCTATACAAATGTATCATTGCACCCACTTTAAATAATAGTACTACGCTCTATGCGATCTTACCCAAATTCCGTATTTTATAAACATATTAAGTTCTCCAGAAAAAAATGTTACCCCTAGTCGGTCCCCTTCTGGTACCTCCCATACCCACATTAGAAATCGTGTAATAATATTAATACGCTAAACGCAATCTTGCCGAAAATCTGTAATTTGTAAAGCTTTAATTAGATACAGTTTTCGAACAAACAATTTTGAACTATACTCTATATTCCTACCACTTTGTAAAACGGGTAATACAATATTTGTCTGTAAATTCGGTCCAATGGTGGTAGTCACTCTATGTTTTGACTTTCCGATACTTTGGAATGTAAGACTTGTATGTTTTTACTGAGGGTAAGGGTATACATATGTCGGATTACCCGACTGAAACTTTCGCACTGGTTTTTATACATTTATTTAATTAATCAGTGAATATTGTTGTATATATTTATACAGGAACAAATTCAAGTTTAAATAATAAGAAAAAATATTTTGCCAGAAAAAAGTAATTAATTCATAAGGATAATTCAATTTCATATTTTCGTTTACAAACTTTTCTTGGATGCGGAAACTTGGATTTTATATTGCTCTGAAATGCCGGAAAACTGCAGAAGTAACAGCATCCCAGGCATTTGCAAAGTGCTTTCTTGATATTAAATGCCTTTTTTTAATTCTTCTCCATTGTTTGTCGTGACTAGTTTTTACACTATAGTTTTTCGATAATGGCATTTATAGCTGCATATTGCAAGCTGATCTATTGGTTGGATTAAAGAAAAAAATTCACAATAGCGTTTTCAGCCTTGAAATCCTGCACGTCTGGATGTGCCTGGCAGTTGTCTAATAGCAGAAGAATTTTACAATCGTATTTTAGACCGATTTCTTAAATTACTATCTTACTTCTGACAAACAAATTTTTAAACCATTCTAAAAATAGTTGCTGTGGTACCCATGCGTTTGAATGGCCTTATAAATTACGGAAAGCTCAATGACATTTTTCAAGGCTCTTGGACGAGCAATTTTTCTAATAACTAACGCTTTGCACTTGTGTGTACCAGCAGTATTAGCGCAAAACGAATGTGTTTAATCTCTCCTTTGACTCCTTATGTTATTCATAGCATGTCAAACAGCTCTCAGTTTTTCTACTGAAGTTCATTTCATTTTTCAACAAACTTCCTGCATTTTCCTTTATCATTAATCCAGAAATTGGAGTTGCTTTAAACCAAACTTATGGTTATAGGAAAATCTGAGAAACCTTGCATTTTTAACATTTTATCTGCACATTACATTACAAAAACTCTACTTCAGCTTGAATGACTTCTCCAATTTTTAAGGATGGGTTTCACTATTCCATTGTGTCCTAGATTAATATAGCAAATGTGTCAAATTAGATGTGTTAATATTTGATTTTTTTTTTTCAATAAGTTTAAAAAATTTTTGATTAAAAAGGGATTACCACTTAACCCTTTCGACCCGGCTTTCGAATAGCAATGCTGAATTAAATTTTTTGATAGAATTAGATTATTTAAGTAATATATAAATTATCGTTGAAGGAAAATCTTAAAAGCACTAATAGGTTGGCTAGGGGTGGTGGTAAACCATTGTACCGGTCGGTATGTTTGGTGGTACATATACAGTGAGAGTCAAAACAAAGTGTACACGAATGTTTATTATGTTCCCTGTTTTATATAAACCCTATCAAGTAATATTTAATACAACAAATTATGTTTTTTGAAAACGGTATTTACTCCTCTCTTATTTTCTAAAAGAAAAATTAACAAAATCTCACAAATAGAAAAATTGCATAGCAAAAACAAAAAATAGTCCATATGTGACGCGTCAAAAGAAAGTGTACAATGCAAAATTAATATATAAATAGACATAATAATATAGATATTAATATTTTGTTTGCTTCCCATTCGCTTGAATTACAGCCTGTAATCTTCTCGGCATCGAATTGACTAAATTTTCGGTTAGGTTAGGTTAGGTTAGGAAGGGTGGTACATCCAAAGATGCACCTCCACTCGGAGACCCATAGGGTCCATTGTGAATCGCTTCTATTGACAGCGTAGAAAGTATATAGGAAAGAGAGAAAAACATGTGAGAGTCCATGGTGTAATGTTAATGTAAGTCTGTTAGTCCATCGAGTACCCGCATCCCCCATCGTTCAACCATCCAATACCCCTTATATAACTAATAATGTTTTCAACACCTGTCTTCGAAATGTCCCCTAGTTCAGCAAAAAATCTATGCCCTAGATATTTTTGTCTATGGCGTTGCAAACTTGGACAATGACAAAGGATGTGTTCTATTGTCTCCAATTCGTCCTCATCCTCGCACATCCTGCAAAAGTCTGGAGATCTACTGTCCCATCTGCTGGTCATAGCCCTAACTGAGCAGTGTCCTGTAATGACTCCTATTGCAATTCTGAGACTTCTTCTATCCAGCCCCATCAGTGCATTTGTTCTCGCTATATCTAACCTAGGCCACAAGACCTTCGATATAGTGCAACCCACTCTTGTTTCCCAATTGGAAAGAGTTCTTGTCAGGATATGATCCTTCTGTTTTTTGAAAAAGTAGCTGATTGGCGGTTTAACCGATCTGTCCGCTTCCTCAATATGTAAAGCTGAGCCCGTTCGAGCCAGCTCATCCGCGATTTCATTTCCTTCAATGTCACAGTGTCCTGGCACCCAGCATAAGCCTACGTTGTAGTCCCTTAGAAGTAGGCTTAGCACCTGCCTACAGTCATTAACTACTCTAGACGAAACCTGATGGCTTGTTATGGCCCTCAGTGCTGCCTGACTGTCAACGTAGATAGTAATGTTGTCTCCTTTCGGTATTCGAAATGTCCCCTAGTTCAGCAAAAAATCTATGCCCTAGATATTTTTGTCTATGGCGTTGCAAACTTGGACAATGACAAAGGATGTGTTCTATTGTCTCCAATTCGTCCTCATCCTCGCACATCCTGCAAAAGTCTGGAGATCTACTGTCCCATCTGCTGGTCATAGCCCTAACTGAGCAGTGTCCTGTAATGACTCCTATTGCAATTCTGAGACTTCTTCTATCCAGCCCCATCAGTGCATTTGTTCTCGCTATATCTAACCTAGGCCACAAGACCTTCGATATAGTGCAACCCACTCTTGTTTCCCAATTGGAAAGAGTTCTTGTCAGGATATGATCCTTCTGTTTTTTGAAAAAGTAGCTGATTGGCGGTTTAACCGATCTGTCCGCTTCCTCAATATGTAAAGCTGAGCCCGTTCGAGCCAGCTCATCCGCGATTTCATTTCCTTCAATGTCACAGTGTCCTGGCACCCAGCATAAGCCTACGTTGTAGTCCCTTAGAAGTAGGCTTAGCACCTGCCTACAGTCATTAACTACTCTAGACGAAACCTGATGGCTTGTTATGGCCCTCAGTGCTGCCTGACTGTCAACGTAGATAGTAATGTTGTCTCCTTTCGGTATTATGCTACCGGAAATTTCCTCCGCAGCTCGTAATACCGCTAAAATTTCAGCTTGGAAGACACTACATTCATTCGGTAGTCTGAATGATTTCCTAATGTCCGCCTTTTCTATGTAGACACCAGCTCCCGTGCCTATTTCCATTTTAGACCCGTCAGTGAAGACTGCCCAACCCTCGTGCAAGTTGCGGACTCCTACCCACGAATCCCTTTCAGGGATTTCTAGCCCGGGCAGGGTCAGAAATTCTGTTTTCTTAATTATGTAGTCCGATTGCTCATCTGGAACCCTGGACTGACCCTGAAGACAGAACTCTGACAGTAGTCTCGAATGACCTGTTCTTGTATGTCTGAGCAGCGATGACTCTTTAAGTCGAAAGATGCTTCTGGCTGCCTCACCCACTATAAAGTCCTTAAGGGGGAGAAGGTGTAGAATAATGTCTAATGCAGCCTGTGGTGTACTTCTGATGGCCCCCGTTATTCCTAAAGCCGCACACCTCTGTACCTTTTCTAGTTCTTTGTAGTAGCTGTCTACCCTTGTAGCCTCCCACCACACTGTACAGCCATACGTAAGAACCGGTCTTACTACCGCCGTGTAGATCCATTTCACTACCCTCCATTTCACCCCCAATCTCCGGACCTCAACCCAATCGAACATTTGTGGGAACATCTTGATCGCGAAATAAGAAAGAAAGAAATTCGTAGCAAGGACTCGCTCCAATCGGTTATAATGGAGGATGGCAAAAAATTTCATGCGAAGTAACCAAAAAATTTAGTCAATTCGATGCCGAGAAGATTACAGGCTGTAATTCAAGCGAATGGGAAGCAAACAAAATATTAATATCTATATTATTATATCTATTTATATATTAATTTTGCATTGTACACTTTCTTTTGACGCGTCACATATGGACTATTTTTTGTTTTTGCTATGCAATTTTTCTATTTGTGAGATTTTGTTAATTTTTCTTTTAGAAAATAAGAGAGGGGTAAATACCATTTTCAAAAAACATAATTTGTTATATTAAATATTACTTGATAGGGTTTATATAAAACAGGGAACATAATAAACATTCGTGTACACTTTCTTTTGACTCTCACTGTACGTACCAACCATCCAGTAAAACAAGCTATTCCGTTCATTCAACCAAGCAATATAGCAAATAGTAAATCATATTTCATTTATTTTTTATTCAAATGAATATTATAATGAAAACCATGAAATATAATAAACGTACACATCTCAACCCAGAAACCTCGATTTAAAACTTTTACAGTTGTATAAACTTTAAGCGGTACCCATATGTACCATCCGGGTCGAAAGGGTAAAATCTCTTTCAATAAATAATGACCAATTTACACAATTTTTTACTAAAAAGGGATTACCACTTAAATCTCTTTCAATAAATAATGACCAGCCAGCTGAGTCTGATCTTAAATCCGAGGACCGTCATGCCACTAAACGTAACACATCTGATCCAACCTTCCATGACTGATAATGCTATTAAATTTACGAATCTGCATAACCGGGACAATCTTCTGTCAACAATTATCGCAAGTAAGCGCGATTGGCTTTAATTAATGAAATAATTCAAACGGGGGCTTTGCCGTTTAAAAATAACAGAATTTCTACTATCAAAAATGTGATTTACTGTTGTCGCCCATAAACTGAAGTTTAGCCCCGATTTTTTTAATATAACTCAAAATTAATCAATACCATTGAGGAAAATTTTAAAACTCATAATATAACCGTTAATAGTACTTTTTATAGTAAAACTCATAATGATTACGGTCCCTGATTTTAGCATGCCGATTATTGTTCACATAAAAACCAACACCACCAGTAAAGGTGCGATCAGACGGCATGTATTTTCCATATGCACTGTAAAATGTTCCATCTGTAAAACTTGTACACGTCGTCTAATACATAGAAACATTGCATGTGGAAATACATATATAATTTTTTCTATTAGAGCATGGTCTATTTTAATTTGACAAACATAACAAAACATCTGTTTTTGACAAATACACATTAAAAAGTCGGCTTTTGTTTATGTTTAGGGGTTATGTCATACGAAAATACATATGCAAGTGTGATAGCAAAAATTATGAATCGTGACATACAGTAATAAATATGGATACAAAAAGTGACATATCGACTGATAGCACCTTAAGTGAGTTTCAGATTAGCATATACAATCGAGATCTTCTGGTGGTGTTGGTTTTTATGTGAACAATAATCGGCATGCTCAAATCAGGGGCCATAATCATTATGAGTTTTACTATAAAAAGTACTATTAACGGTTATATTATGAGTTTTAAAATTTTTCTCAATGGTATTGATTAATTTTGAGTTATATTAAAAAAATCGGGGCTAAACTTCAGTTTATGGGCGACAACACAAAAAATATATATACAGTTCCCTTCGAAATGAACCAAAAAAATGAAATTTGGGGCTGGGGACCGTGTGGAGCGTGGTATCAAAAAAGCGACCCCACTTATTTCTACAATATTGTACTCAAATGAAAGGAACTGTTCTCTCGAGTTCAAAAATTTAATTTTTGGCGATCCATGATGAACATGGCGACGACAGCGTCATGCTTCCAAAGTGCTTAATGAATTGAGTTTTATTATTGGCGTAAAATATAAAAAGCATAACTAATCATTATTTTTGAGATTTCTTTTTTTCCCAAAAATTTTTTAATATCACTCAAAATTAATCACTACCATTGAAGAAAACTTTAAAAATCCAAAATTTAGATATAATGTCGGAAATGCAAAGATTGTCCAAAAATATTCATTATGATGAAATTATTTTTCTTTTATGTATGTTCTAAGTGACTGATTTTTTGATTTGAAAAAAATAAAAATATATAAAAAGTAAATAACAAAAACAACGTTTATAAACCAATCTCCAACAAACGAATTTCACCTCAAAAAATTACTTTTTTGAAAACACAATGGGGAACAGGTTGACGGAAACGGAGAATATAATATTACTTCCGAGTTTCTCTGAAATGCAGTCCCACCCCACCTTAAGTCTCTTAATTAAATTTCAAAAAATGTAGTAGGAAAAATATTGAAAACTACTTGTTTTGAGTCTGGTTTAGGCAGCATTGTCTACAAATGAAACTAAAAACATTTTGGAGTACATATTTCCCAGTCGTAATTTGCAGTGGCTGGCAAGACCGACCGAATTGACGAGTTTTCTTCCTGCTTTTTATTCACTGTCCGCAGCTTTATGGATTAAACTTAAGGTAATTTTCCACAAATCGTACTAAAAATAAATGTTTTGACTGCTAAAATATTTTTTATGAACTTCAAATAACAAGTTTTTTTGGACTAACACTTTCAGTATAGGGCTAGAATCACCCCGTATGTTCATCCCCAGAACATAGAGTATCTGATACGATAACCACGCCACCCATAGAAATTGTCGACGATCCTGGATCTGTGGAACGTTTCTGTGACAACAAACAGCACTGGGTCTTTTGCGCAGTAAAATCGACTCTGTTCATTTGGCCCCACTCACAAATCGCCGTTGAGTGAGTCATTCATCGTTCGCCTTTTGCCCACGACTTCTAAAGGACCTGGTCTATGATCAAATGAGTATGAATGACAGAGGTTGCAGTCACCCGCAAAAGAGTAGATAGGGTTCACAGTCTGCCCAACAGGTCGTAAATGAAAATAAGAAATAGAGAAGGAGGAAGGACAGCGCCTTTTGGCACACCTGCGGTCAACCCAGGGACCCCATCAATAACAACTCGTATAGAGTTTAGAGTCGACTATCCTTTATATACAAAATGGTTCTTTATAGATACAAAATATTGTGTAACAAATTGCATAATTTTGTTGGTTGTCTCTCCTACATACGATCAGCATTGGTGAAAACATTGGCGTAAATCACGTTTTAGTGAGGTATAAAGTATTTCAGAAACACGCAAAAAAAATGTTTGCCTACATTCCATGAAGAAACAGATGAAAAAATGTTATCAAACCAGTTAGTTTACGAAGGCGACTATTGAGAAATGTATTTTTACTAACCTATAAATCTTAGTTTATTATCTGATGTTTTAACACCACGGCCGCCCACAAAGATGTTTTGAGATGTTTAAAGAAAATGTGAGTCCCTAGCGTCGCCGACTGAGGGCATGGTAATGAAACCGACAGATGTATATAAAGTAACATTTTCAACTCTTCGGCATCTCCCCCAATAACGTTTATCCACCAACAATTTTTCAAGTCGTCGAATCTCGCGATCTCATTTGAGGAACAAATCATTTTTTTTAATCTTTGGAACGTAAAAATTTATCAATAAAGATTAGAATCGTATTTAAAAATACATTACCTACAGTCCTTGATGTGTTTTGATCTACCAACAATACGTTTTATGTTCTCATTTAAAACTATTAAGGTATCTTTAGCAGTTTGTAATTCACGCTGCAGCTCATTATGACTTGGCCCAAAATCTAACTCCGTATCCATGGCGTCTCAAAATGTATATAATGTTACAAGTAGTTAATAAATACATGTGTCAAAAGTACAACCATGTTCACACCTATGGATTTGTTTAACACTGCGCTAACAAATTCGAAAGCGTGCGGTGTGACGTACATGACTGTTAATGACTAAACTCATAAGCAAATTTATCTGTTTTTCGCAGTTCTTTTACCCATCCATTACACTTAACATTTATTGTTCAAAAAACTCAACGCATTCACACTTTTTTTTACCAATACACCCAAATTGACAACAAAAATTCAATGCCAGTGAAATGTTGGCACATGCAGCTGTGTTGGCACACGTGTAATTGCGTTTTGACTGTTTGTTCGTATTAAAAAAAATTTGCTTTATTGTCAATAACAAATTCTTCGTACGTGTTTCATGTACAAAAAAACAAAATGTTGACGTATTTATGAAAAAAAATGTGCTTGTCCATACATTTCCCCAAATGCTTTGAGAATTTGTGGTGTAAGGCAACATTTTGTTTTTATTGACTGCTGTGGATGGCAACAAAACTTGAGAGACGCGCACATGTAGACCCTAATTTTTTTTTAAAAAGATTTAGTTTTGAAGGGAATATGTGTAACTGGTAACAAATGAATTCTGTGTGTAATGGCTGGGTTAAAGAATGAAGATAGTTGATTTTAAAAATATGTCAAATTGGCTATTGTTGTTAATTAGTTTCAACTTATGCTTTACTTAGTATCAACTACATTTTGTCAGTGTATATTTTGTATGTATTCTAACTACATACTTACAATTAAATTGTCAGTAATTAAAGGTTTTTGCAACTGGTTTGCCTACTACCATCAAAAATTCGTTGGTAGTTAAATTTGAAATATACAGACATTAATGAATGTTAAAGTACCCCAACACATGTTTGTTGTCACTTTATGGGATAATTTTATTCTGTAATTGCGTTTGAGAAGTTCCTCTTGCGACAACATTTTTTTAATAAACATGCTCGTACACATTGAAACCCTTAGTTTTTTCAAATGAGTTTCCATATTTTTCTTTTGTTTCGAATGTGTAATAAAATTATTTGGCTACAAACCAAAATTCGACAAGTGTAGGCATAGTCTAAACACTTAGCGTCAAATATTTGCCACTCTATATGACAAATATTTATGTGCTCTTTCAACACTTTTGTAGGAGCAAACAAGTGAAAATAGCAACTGAAACAAGCACTGACAACAACTTTTTTGTATAACTATAATCGAAAAACATTAAAATAATTTTGTATATCTTTTCAAAATATAGGCAATCAGTTGAAGTATAATATTTCCGGAATATCTGGAACATGGCCGTTTACTTCTGGCAATGGTAATCGACTCCGCATTCTGTTGTTTCTTCCCTTCCCTATATTTTATGGCATATTGATATGATCCCAGCATTAATGGCCATCGTAACATTCTGGATGACATATGGACATCTGTTTTTCAGGGTTAAACAATCCCAGAAGTGGTTTGTGATCCGTAATGATGGTGATTTGTCTGCCACTTAAGAACTGGTTAAACTTCTTTAATTCGAAAATGATGGAAATGGCCGCTTTATCTAACTGCGAATAATTCTTTTCGGCTGGTTGTAGAGTTCTGGATCCGTAAGCTATAATACACTTGGTCTTCTTCAACCTTAGACCTGCGTCCTGTATACGCTGAAGTATCTCCCTCGTTCTTGCCCACATCTCCTCGACAGTCGCCCAACCTATCAGAATGTCATCAAGGTATACCACTACTCCTTTTATGTCCGTGCTGTCGTTATAATCACTGCAAATGCGAATACTTCCATCTGGTTTTATAACGGCACAATTGGTGTAGACCACTCACTAAACGGGACGGAGTACACCCTCTTCTTCCATGGTTTTCAATGCAACCTCGAACATGGTCTTTAGTGCAAACGGCACTTGACGACGACGAAAAAATCTCGGTTTACCCGAATTCAATACAAGACTTATAGGTTCACCTTTATAATCGCCAAGCCGTTTAGCAAAAACGGAATTAAATTCTGAAATTTCCTAAGGCATCTTCGATTCAATTTTATGAACCGAACTCGTTATACGAATGCCTAAATCTGCAAACCAATTTCTTCCGATTAAGGCTGGACCATTTCCACTTACAATCAAAAGTGTCAATTTCTTTCTAAGGGAACCAAAATTAACTGACACACGAATTTTGGATTTCTAAACTCTTGTGTTGAATCAATTTGGTTTACATTTTTTGAATTTTTCAGTTTTCCACCTCGCACTATTCTGTTATCCGATTTTGATTTTGTAATGCATACCCTCTCTATGTGTCCACGTTTTTTTGCAGAAGCGGCATACAAAATCTTTATATTTACACTGGTCAGCCTGATGGTTTCCCCCACTTCGGAAACAATCACGACCCTGGTTTTTCGATGAACGATTTTTTTCCTTGTTGCTCACCAACTTATGAATTTCGGAATGTTCGGCTTGTTTTTTAGTGCTGCAATCCGAAGAGTTAATTTGTCATTTGACAACAATCGTTTTTGAATACTTTCGTCACGCATGTCACACACTAATCTGTCACATAACATAGCATCCAAATCCTTAAACTATCAATATTGGCTGAGGTTCCTTAGTGTTGCCAAAAAATCTGGTATTGATTCGCCTTCCTTCTGGTATCTGCGATAGAACTGGAAACATTGTATAATCTCGTTCGGTGGGGGGATAACTATTTGACCGCTTTCTGAAATGTGAAAACTTCCTCGAAATGACGTCTGACGTGGCTATGGATTTGAGGAGCATGTATGTTTCTGACTCACACGATGGCAAAAGTATCGCTTTCTTCGCCATCTCATCCGTTATTCCATTTGCCAAGAAAAAGAACTGCATCTGCTCCAAGTAAACTTGCGAATTTCCTGGAGTCACACTAAACTGAATTAAATCTCCAATTTTCTGCTTTACACTAACTATTTCCAGAAGCCAAATGATCCTCGTCGCCACATAACATATCTTTATTCCAAGTAATCTATTGTTCATGGTAAATAAAGGACAATTAATATATACTTAATTAATACGAAAAAGCGTCATCACTCGAAGGCGGATGAATAGGCGAGAGGTTTCTATGTTTACATTTATATATGTCAAAATCGATTTATATAGGGTAGCCATATCACTATACAACAGTGTCACTTAGTTAATCAATATTCAAGAGCACGATCCCCACCATATGGCTGATGAAAGTAGAGTTATATTGTTGAAAGATTATGAGAGAGTCACTGGACTACTGTTCGTCCATCTAATGACCCTTATAAATCTTATTATGTTTTCAACACTTATCCCTGAGATGTCTCCTAGTTCAGCCAAAAATCTATGTCCTAGACATTTTAGTCTCTAGCATTGAACACTTGGACAATGACAAAGAATGGGTTATACTGTCTCCAATTCCTCGCACATCCTGCAGAAGTCTGGACATCTATTATTCAATCTGCTGTTCCTCTACCTGTGATGACTGCTATTGCAATTCGAAGAGAGCTATACCTAACCGAAGCCACAAGGACTCAGAAATTGTATTTTTTTTATTTTGTATTGCGATTGTCCCTCTGGGACTCTGGACTGTCCCTGTAAACAGAACTTTGATAGTAGCCTCGAATGGCCAGTTCTTGTACGGCTGAGCAGTAATGACTCGCTGATCCAAAATATGCTTCTGGATGCCTTACCCACTATATAAACTTTGTGGGGGAGAAGGTGCAGAATGATGTCTAGCGCTGCCTGTAGTGTACTTCTGATTGACCCCGTTTCATTTTCACAATGAACGGATGAGATACCCTGGATAGACGTTAAAATACCTATAGAACAGCGCTATACAACCCACATTCCGACGATGCTGAAGGGAGACAATAGAGTTGGATACACTACTATCCCCAATCATCACCACCGCTCTCCTCTGTACACGGTCCACAAGCTGCAAAGATGTCTTTCGAGCTCCTGCCCATATATGGGAGTTATATTCCATTTTAGGCCAGATGTAGGTGGTGTAAATATTTACGAGATCAGATAGAGTGAAGTATTTTTTTCACCGCTTTAAAAAGCCTAAACACTTGAGTGCTTCTTTCGACACTTCAAATATATGGCTAGCTCAGCGAGCATCACCCTGTATCTTCATGCCCAGAACATCAAGAGTGTCTGATTCGTCGATATCCACACCACCCATAGAAATTGACGACGATGCTGGATCTGGTGAACGTTTGTGTGACAACAAACAGCACTGGGTCTTTTGCGGATTAAAATCTACCCTATTCATTTGGCTCCACTCACAAATCGTGGCCAAATCCCTGTTAAGTGAGTAATTCATCGTTCGCCTTTTGTGCCCGACCTCCAGAGGACCTGGCCGATGATCAAATGAGTATGAATGACAGAGGTTGCTGTCATCCGCAAAGGTGTAGATCGGGTTCACAATCTGACCCAACAGGTCGTCAATGAAAATAAGAAATAGAGAAGGAGAGAGGACAAAACCCTGTGGCACTCCTGCGGTCAATCTATGCTCGTTGGATGAAACCCCATCTATAACAACTCGAATGGATCGATCTCTGAGAAAACTCGATATGAATCGAGAGAAGATATTACCGACACCAAATGCAATAAGTTTTGATATGAGTGCTTCATGCCAGACCCTATGGAACGCCTTGGAAATATCCAGAGCAACGACCTTACTCTCACCAAGGTAAGGAACGCCATCAGGTCTCCAGTAGATCAATTTCTAGGGAAGCCATACTGTCGAGCATTTAGAAGGCTATTAGACTCTAAATATTTAACAAGGTGGTGGTTAACCATGCTCTCCATAACCTTCGAGAGCGCAGAACATATTGCAATTGGACGGTAATTCGCAGGATTTGTGGCGTCACCTTTCTTGGGGATCGGCTGAACATTGGCAACTTTCCAACGTAAAGGGTAAATACCAGCACGATACGACATGTTGAAAAGATTGCGCAATGGACGAGCTAGCATCGAAGAGCACTTACATAGGACAAGTGCTGAAATGCCATCCGGGCCCGGAGTTTTATTTACACATAGATCTGCAAGAAATCTTTTGACCCCAAGTGATCGAAAAAATATCTGAGGCATCGAACTAGATACGTTTTCGATTACCGGGAGTGGTTGACTGCTGTCTGGCAAAGATGAATTCTTTGCAATTATTTCAGCCAGAAGGTTAGCTTTGTCAACCGGGTCAATGAATATCTGGTCATCGTTAACGAGAGTTGGAATAGAAGACAAAGAATTGTCCCGTACTCTTTTAACAAATGCCCTAAAGCTCTTACTTCCTCTGGGAGAAGAAAGAACTTTAGCATGAAGGCGCTGTTCGTGAAGAAGTTTTTCGCGCCTAAGTACTCTGGCACGATGATCTTGCCTGCATGCGTAGCAGCTCAGTAGTGACATGTTTATTTAAACGCCAATTTCTGAACGCTTCTTCTCTTGCTACTTTGCATGCCTAATTAAACCAACAATTCTTTGAAGGTTTAATCGAAGTAGTCTTCGAGGGAATAAACGTGTTTATTCCAGGAAGAATGATTTTCTTGACCATTTCAGCAGCAGCATCGACTTATTGTCTACAAAAAATAATTTCCAATTAAATTGTTGAGCTCTGCCCAATGTGCCTTTTCGTATATATACATTGTCCTCTTCGTGACTGGTTTAGGATCGAAGATCGGAGAACGAAAAGGATGCTGAAATGGTGCAATGATCCGAGTTACCACGAGGTGCAAGAATGTTAACCTCATACTTTTCAGGGTGAGAGGTTAAGAAAATGTCAAGAATATTATGGTATTGCCCTTCAACTTGCGGAATGTGTGTTGGTTCATTCACTAGTTGCTTCAAGTTATTATGCGCGGCGAAAAGCTCTGCGTACTGTCCCTCCGGAGAAGTGTGGCTCGAATGGGAAAGCCAAGATTTATTATGGACATTGAAATCCCCAGCAACTACAATTTCAGTGTCAGTTTTTTGATATAGAGTCAGAAAGCGCGTTGTACAATGCACTAATTAAAAATACACTTGCACGGCTGAATGTTTGTAAGACACTCACTCCTTGAGTACTTGTTAGATACTGATTTTATTTTGTTAATATTTCCTAAACTAGCATACATTTTCTTAAACTAAACTAATCCTAAAGAAGGAACGAGAACGCGATAGACGCATGCGTGGGGTTGTTTTGTCAACCCACGCACGCATAACATCTTGTGGAAAATTCCACCCGTTATCATGCTCGTCCCTTTTCCTAAAAATAGCCCGCCGCTCTATACCACACACGCATGTTGTACTGCCTGCTTATCTTAAAAAACCCAAGCTACAACATACGCACATGCATTGAATATATCCAAATTACAATTGTATACATTATTTGAATACATACAAACTCCAGTACAGTTTTACACATTGTTTTGAATACATTCAATTACCGAATCCAACACAATTTTATACCTTCAGCAGAAAAGGAAAAAACACCATGTGAGGATTTACAGAAATCTGAACATTCTGCGGCCGGCGAACTACAATTATTTGTTTTACATATATCAATATTTTATGACAAATTAAAATCTATTATTCTAATGATAAGACAATATTGGTTAATGCTAAGTGAAAGCAATGAATAATTTTGCGGAAGCCTTATGCCGTTTGTTGACATCCTTCAGCCATTTAGGACCATTCCACTTATGCAGCTCCCTTGATGTGGAAGCATAAAGATTAGCCCACACGTGCCTCCACTGCAATGCATCAGCTTCTTTACATCTCTCAGGTAACAACAACGGCTTTGCAGTTACGAAATTGCCAGGGGTTTCTGCAGTCACTGTCTCTTCTCTCACCAGCCCATCCTTCAAAATCGCGTGGTATAAATCAGCTCCATCTCCAACCGTTGACTTAACCGCAGCCACCTGCAATCCACCGAAGTGTGGAGCTCCCGGGGAACCCACAGCCTTCACCATTGTGGTGATCGGCTCCAACCATTTAAGTGGGCTAGATATCTGCCCTTGAGTAGAAGCCGCCTTCGCTTTCTTCACTTGAAAATTTTCATCAATAACTGAATCACCGGCAGCATTATGGATTTTCAAGCCACTCGCTTGAAAATCGTGCTCGATGACATCAATCTGAACAAGCGCGAGATCTTCCTTTGGATCAACACCAGTCTCTTCACCAGCTTTCTTCTTAAGCGGTAGCCTCGATAACCACCGTTGATCGTCGTTACATTGTGTGGCTCTTCGGGTAACCCACAGCTCTCTGTTGTTTTCTTCATCAACGGTTTCAGATTTCTTCTTCAATGGTAGCCTCGATACCCACCGTTGATCGTCATTACTGTGTGTGGATCTTCGGGTAACCCACAGCTCTTTGATGTCTTCCTCATCGGTTTCAGCTCGTCTGGGCCACAGCTCACCCTTTTGTATTTTATCATCAAACCGGTTATATGCCAGGCGTGCACTTATGGTTGCTTTAGAAAACTCCTTATCCCTCTTGAAGTTTTCTGTTTGACCCGCGATTTCATATCGCACTTCACGGTACTGCCTTAATATTTTCGTGTACGCGTCATAAATATCGTCGTCGTCGAGATTTTCGAGATTTTCAGCGAAAATCCTCCTGTATGCCTGGACAACTTCTTGAAATTGGTCCTCTACCAATTGTTGTTGTACCTGCAGCCGTTCGGAACTGAGACTCAGTATGGTATCTCTTGTCGTACTCATAATTGTCGCCAATTCCCGAACTTCTCTTCCAAACCTTTCAACCATTATACTTTGTGGTTGAGAAGGTTGTATGTCGCTATTGTGGACTGTATTTTCCTTTCCGTCTTCGCCAATTCTGTTTGGCTCTGCTTCCAACGACAGCTTCTCTTCGATAGCGTCAATCCTGTATTCTGCTATCATTCCTTTAGCCCCTTCATACAAGGCCTCGGTGGATTTGTGTATATCCATCAGTTCCGGTACCTCCTTGGATGTGGGCTGTATTTTATTTGTTCGACCTTTCATTATCCTCTTTGACACGTGCAAAGTTTCGTAGGATTAATGTTCAAAAGTTCGAATTATCAAATATATCCGGTTCGAAGGACCAAAATGTACAATGCACTAATTAAAAATACACTTGCACGGCTGAATGTTTGTAAGACACTCACTCCTTGAGTACTTGTTAGATACTGATTTTATTTTGTTAATATTTCCTAAACTAGCATACATTTTCTTAAACTAAACTAATCCTAAAGAAGGAACGAGAACGCGATAGACGCATGCGTGGGATTGTTTTGTCAACCCACGCACGCATAACATCTTGTGGAAAATTCCACCCGTTATCATGCTCGTCCCTTTTCCTAAAAATAGCCCGCCGCTCTATACCACACACGCATGTTGTACTGCCTGCTTATCTTAAAAAACCCAAGCTACAACATACGCACATGCATTGAATATATCCAAATTACAATTGTATACATTATTTGAATACATACAAACTCCAGTACAGTTTTACACATTGTTTTGAATACATTCAATTACCGAATCCAACACAATTTTATACCTTCAGCAGAAAAGGAAAAAACACCATGTGAGGATTTACAGAAATCTGAACACGCGTTATGCGCCGTTATGCTCAATGCCGCACATCTCTGTACCTTTTCTAGTTTTTTTGTAGACACTATCTAAACTTGTTACCTCCCACCATACTGGCCAAAATTCTGTAACTTTTGAACCGATCTAAATATTTAAGTTTTTTTAAGGAATTCTAGGAATTCATTTTTTTGTTAAGTTTTAGAGTGAAATATGGGTTTATTATTTTTTTTATTTATTAAAAAATTTAATATTTGGATTATAATAATAATTATAAATATTTTTTGTAATAATGTAACTTTTTTTAATGCTACACCGAAAAACAATTTTAGACTCAAAAAATACAGAAAAATAAAATAACTCAAAGAATATGTATACTTAAAAAAAAACGTTGATAATATTATCTAAAAATCTTGCTATTGTTACAGAAAAATTTATTATTTTTTGCTATCAAATGTGATAATTTTAAAAAACATTTTAAAAATAAAAACTGCAACAGATTTTAATAGCATTTGTAACAATGGTAGGCTCTGTTTATTATTGTTTTATACTAATACTATGTTTTTCGTACATAAATAACAATGAAAGGCAATTATAATTATTATTCATTTGACTCAAATATTGATTGCAAATATTCCATATTTTGTTCTGTGCTATTTCCGTTCTTTAGTAGTTTTTTGGCTTCTTCATCTAAATCCCGATGTTCCACTTTCCATTCCAGATAAACGGATCTGACGTTGCCAATAATATAGTAAATATATCTTCATTTGTGGAACAAAACGGCACTTGTTACCAAGAACTTAATATCAGGTAAAACGAATTAGCATCTCGCCAATATGGGGTTGTTTTTTTATCTTTAGTGGTTTACTGTTGTGATTATTGATACACGTATAAAATTGTTTATGAAATTGGTATTATATTTAATTATTTCATTATAAGCTGTAAAATATCTAAAGCACATATTTAATACACCATTGTAACGAGTACTTTTTTAGAGTAATTTCATTAAAATGAAAAAAGTGTTCTACCCGCGAGTCGTAGCGAGTACAAAAGTACTTAAAGAAGACACTTTCACCTTTTCCTGGTGGTAATCGTTTCTTGTTCCCTAGAAGTTCTATTCTACTAAAGTTAAAATTTGAGAAAATTATAGTAGTTTCATAAATATTGCATAACGCCCCTAATATTAAACGCTACTGCTGTGACCACTTACAACTACTAAAGACTATAATCCTACCAACATTATAAAAAAAACCGCAGGCCATTATCGATGATAGCTTACCATTTATTTTTGATAAAAAAAACAAAAAAACACCTTTTTCTGAAATTAAAAAAATTGTTGAGTTTGACAGCATGCCACGCCCACAATTAGCAATAGTTTAATTTTTTGGCTACCTTAATCTGAATATATAAGCTACAAAAAGGCGTAAACATTTTAAAAATCGGTGACCAAAAAAATTACACTTTTGGCCAACGAAATCAAAATTTCAGCCACAGTGCGCCGGCTTCCAGATTTGTCATGACTCTGAATGTCTGTTTAAGCCATTC
Source organism: Hydrotaea cyrtoneurina (assembly GCA_958296145.1). NCBI lineage: Eukaryota > Metazoa > Arthropoda > Insecta > Diptera > Muscidae > Hydrotaea > Hydrotaea cyrtoneurina. The sequence goes on along the minus strand of OY282512.1, from coordinate 58,741,823 downwards.
CATGCGAGAAAGGCTTAACTAGTTGGGACCTTTCCACAAACGGTTGTGTGATTATAAATGTCGTGCTAAAATATAAGCCGGGTTGTCGTGGAAGACAACATGATGCCAGTTTTCATTACCAACTTTATTCTGAATTTTAGAGACCCTGTTAGCTACAAAAGTGAGCCAAGTACACAGGGAATTTTAATGCCAAGATGAGACAATTGTCGAATCTGTCCAATAAAACACTTCCAGCGAGTTGATTCGAGACAGTACCCCGTATGTTACTTCATGGACTGTTTAGGAAGATAAGTAAGTAAGGAAGCAAGCTGAGCCTAGGCTATTAAATCACAAATGTACGTCGACGTTGCCTGACTTCCAAAATGTTAGTTGCTTTGTATTTGAACCATGTTTAGTGTTTCATAATGCCGCTGTACAAAACTTTTACTATGCATACCATTTTAAAACGTCGCCAATGAGTATTTCTAACGCAATTAAAAAGCCATCATGCATAGGATTTACAGTTGATGCATTGAACTTTGTACATATATATTTTAAATACCGCAGCAGACTTGCATACAAACTTTGTATTGATATATTTTGGAAGTCAGCCGTCGTCGACATGCATTTGTTATGTAATAGTCTGGGCTAAAAGCTAAATACGGGGCACAATTCTCTCCAAAAGTGAATGTGTTCAATTCGAAATCGCAATTTTAATATTTCGGGTAAGTGAGAATCTAAAAATTGGGCGAACGAATATGTTGGTAGACGACCGGTGAGCTTTTCGACAGCATTAACTTCGGTGGTCACTTCAAACTGGAGGTCAATGAGAGAACCAATAGAAATTCGTCATATCTTCGCAGCTATAGCACCATTAAGGCAAATATATTCGGCTTTAGCGTTTGAGATACTGGGTCAATTAGGGCTCTTGCAGAACATCTAAGTTTATGTACGCACGTATAGACAACGGTTGTACTTAAAAGGACCGTGGAGTACATACTAGATTGCAATTGGGTTGCAAAAGTCGATGGAGCAGGGCCATCTTCATTTAAATTCGATTGTGATTAACGGAGGCATTATCCGAAACTTGACTGTACGAGTTCCGTTGCATGGAAATATATTTTCGATGCAGCATCGAATGGTGTTTCTGTTTGTCGAAATTGGAACTCGTACAATTACTATATGTGTGCCCGGTCGCCAAACAATTCGAGCAGCACTTAAATCTTTTTACCGCTTTCAGACGCTCTGCTATAGACAGTTTTTGAAATTCTGCGCATAATCTCATCGGGTGTGTATCAGAAAATAATAGACCTTTGTTTAATTCGGTTGAGCGGGGAAAGTGGTGGCGAAGTTTTTGAACTTCAAACTATCTTTTGAATTTACTTTTTAACCGATGAGATTTTTATAGGGTGTCGCATGTATTAGCAGAAAATGTCGTTCAATTTCTCTCTTATGTTTTATTGAGGGAATAAACTGCATTCATCGTCATTCATAGAAGTCGCTATGAACTCAGACATATTTAATTAGTTGTAACAGGCGTTGCAGTATTGGAAAAAATCAAAAAATAGAAAAATTTCTGGAAAAAATATTTTTTACTTTTGAGATGGGCAGAAAAATTAACGAACTTTAGACGGCTTAAGAGCAAACGCGATGTGAAAGTTGCAGAAACTTATAAAACTGGCAAACAAAATCGAAAACGGTACCAAAACATTATGTTTGTATTTGTCGAAATCAATAATAACTTCAAAATCCGAATTTCCGATAAAATTTTAAATAAATTACATCGATCAATTTTGCACAAAACAAATGTAAATAAGCAACAACAAATTACAAAGCGCGCTTAAACAAACAGAGAGTACCTGTTGTTGTTGATATTTAGGATTTGATGACGCGACAAACAGCTATTAAGGAATCTTTAGAGGAACTCTTTGTACCAAACTTCCTGATAAGCTGGATAGATAACATGCTGGTCAGCAGAATTATCAATTCCAGCCTAGGCTCAGGGAATTCAAGGAACGAGTGGAATTTTACACAAGATGTTATGCGTGTGTGGGTTGACGAAAACAACCCCACGCATGCGTCTATCGCGTTCTCGTTGCTTCTTTAGGATTAGTTTAGTTTAAGAAAATGTATGGTAGATTAAGAGAATATTGGAAAATAAAAAATTAGTGTTTTACAAGCATTCAACCGTGCGAGTGAATTTTATATCTGTCGTACACAATTCATAGGGAATTCGAGCTAAGAGGAAGGAAGATTGTAGCTTATGCCGATGACGTGGTAATACTGGTATCCGGGAAATTTCTCCCGACCATCAGTGAGGTAATGAATTCGGATTTGGAGGAGCTATCGCCAAGGGCAAAAAGTAAGGTACTTTATACCAAAGATACAAGATAGAGAAATTTAGATTACCATGGCTGGATGGAGTGGAGCTCAAACTAGCTACGGATTATTTTTGGACAGTAAACTTTCCTGGAAAAGAAAGACTCAGAAAGGGCTTAATGCTTACTACGCATGCAGGAACTCCGAAGGTAAGAACTAGGGACTTCGGCCGAGGGTAGTGAAATGGATCTACACGGCGGTAGTTAGACGGGTTTTTACGTATGGCTTTACAGTGTGGTGGGAGGCAACAAGGGTAGATAGTTACTACAAAGAAATAGAAAAGGTACATAGGTGTGCGGCTTTAGGAATAACGGGGGCCATCAGAAGTACACAACAGGCTGCATTAGACATCATTCTACACCTTTTTCCCCTTTAGGATTTTATAGTGGGTGAGGCAGCCAGAAGCATCTTTCTGAATGAATGAATCATCGCTGCTCAGACATAGAAGAACAGGTCATTCGAGACTAGTAATCGGACTACATAATTAAGAAAACGCACTTTTGATCCTGCCCGGGATAGAAATTCCTGAAACGGTTCATGGGTAGTAGTCTGCAACTTGCACGCGGGTTGGGCGGTGTTCACCGAGTTGGTGTCTACATAGAAAAGGCGGAGATTAGGAAATCATTCAGACTACCGGATGAAAGGTGGTGTCTTTCGAGCAGAAAGATGGAGGAAATTTCCGGTAGCATAATACCGAAAGGAGACAACATTACTTTCTACGTTGACAGTCAGGCAGCAATGAGGGCTATAACAAGCCATCAGGTTTCGTTTAGGGTAGTTAACGAATGTAGGCAGGCTCTAAGCCTACTTCTAAGGCACTACAACGTAGGCTTATGCTGGGTGCCAGGGCACTGAGACAATGAAGGGAATGAAATCGCGGATGAGCTGGCTCGACTTTTTAAAAAACAGAAGAATCGTATTCTAACCAGACTACTTTCCAATTGGGAAACGAGAGTGGGTTGTAATATATCGTAGGTCTTCTGGCCCAGGTTAGATATAGCGAGAACAAATGTACTGATTTGACTGGATAGAAGAAGTCTCAGAATTGCAATAGGAGTCATCACAAGTCACTGCTCAGTTAGGGCTATGATCAGCAGATGGGACAGTAGATCTCCAGACTTTTGCAGGGTGTGCGAGGATGAGGACGAATTGGAGACAATAGAACACATCGTTTGTCATTGTCCAAGTTTGCAACGCCATAGACAAAAATATCTAGGTTATAGATTTTTGGCTGAACTAGGGGACATTTCGAAGATAGGTGTTGAAAACATGATTAGTTATATAAGGGGTATTAGATGGTTGAACGACGGGGAATGCGAGTATTCGATGAACTGAGCAGACTGCCTACTTTACATAAAACATTACACCAGGGACTCACACATTTCTCTACTCTATATACTTTCAGCTAAAATTTTCCCACCTACACAGAAGGGATTCACAATGGACCCTATGGGTGTCCGAGTGGAGGTTCATCTTAGGATGTACCACCCTTCCTAATCTAACCTAACTTCGTACGCATTTAGTAGGGATCAAAACGAGGAACAGAGACTTGGAGTTTTGTTTCTTGTTGTTGTAAAATTTAACTTTGTGCGTAATTACAAGGAACCCAGAAACAACATGCATTGCACTGATATTTATACCCTCACCCTACGGGTAGGATTTGATACGGCTCAAAAGTGTAACACCTAGAAATATTCCCATTAGACCCCAGTTGTCTTTGAACCAAATTCGATTCATGACTTTCTGAATCGTTTGAGCCATGTCCGTCTGTCCTGCTGGTACGCACGATAACTTTCGAAAGAGTTAAACAATCACTCTGAAATTGAGCATGGCTTAATATTTTCCCAAAACTACTTCTTGAATTGCATATGGGCTATATGGCCACGCCCCTTCGGGTACCTCCCATACAAATCCTCTATTTGGCCCACTTTAGAAATCCTATAATAATATAAATATACCCAAGATATAGTATCAATAACGAAATCTTGCCCAAATTCTGTATTTAGTAAATCTATTACAGAACAAGGTTTCGGACGAAAACTTGCCAATCCCATTCTGGTACCTCCATACATGTCCGCCCACAGTAGAAATCGTGTAGCAATATTACTATGCCCAATCCGATCTTGCCCAAATTCTGCATTTAGTAAATACTAGCTGAACCCGGCGAACGTTGTAACGCCTTAGCCTACACTTGTAAAAAATAATGAACACAAATAATATCATTTTTATGAACTAAAAATTTATTTACGGTTTCATTTTTACAGCAATGTTTATTTGAATAAATTATTGAAGTGCTCTGCTATAAACAATATTTTTTGATTTTCCATTTGGATCAAAAATACATAAATTACTTGGTTTTCCAACCTTGGCCTTTATTTATTGTCATTGCGAATGCTAGGCGGACAGGAAATTGCAGCCCTTTAAATTCAAACGGTAAGTCAGTCGTTATCATAGGTAAACGGGGCGTAAAACATCGGTTCCCTTATATTTCCCAGTTATTATTGTAGCTTCTATTAGATTCGTGAACATTCTGTTGACTGTTAGCCGAGTTCCTTTGCAAAGCGTAATAAAATAATAGGCACCCCAATTTTGATTTCAAGTACGTGCGGCGGAATGCCTGGAAGATTAAGTGAATTTAAAAATTCAACAGAATAATTCACAGCATCTTCATCAACTGATTTGTATATTTTTGAAGTTCCAACGATTATATTTAAAATTATACTGTTAATAGACGTCATTTTTTTTGCTGCTAGTAAGCCCCGCTCACATAACCATTGTTTATTTTTAATATTATGTTCGATGTTAGGAAATATGCAATTTATCAATTCGTCAGTAGATTCCATATTCTCCATAAGGGAAAATAATTGGATATTGGAGAGCATCGTTTGAGCGATGTGTTTCAGATATCCTGTTTGTTCACTCATCACGACGGCGAATCGCCAACCATCAGTATTGTAGGTGCGCTAAAACGCCTTCGATGAAGAATGAAGTGGTCATCTGAACAAAATCGCGGATCATCTTTAGCTTGCAAATCGGCTACAACTCGTTGTTTGGTATCCGGATTGTTACGCTGGCGTTGTTAAACTTGGTCTTCATTATCCGCTTTACCCATAAAATAAATATGTAAGAACTTAGGATCTGCATCTGAGTTTGGCATGATCGACAGTTGGCATAAAGTTGTTGCGAACAATTGTCGTCGCGCCGAATGACGTCATTTGGAAACATGAAGTATATGTTTGTATTTTACTTAAAAAATGTTTCGAATCTAAATGTTTTTCAATACATAGTTACATATTTTTGCTAAATAATATTTTTTTAGTGGTAGAGATGTTGTAGACTTACCCGAAATCAATGATAGGAGAGGTTCTGGTGGTGAAAATAGTTGGGGCAAAACAACTTTGCCATTTGAGCAGCACATTCCATTACAGCATTACAGTATTGACAAATGTAATTCATTGGCCCAATAGCAAATAATGATTCTCCGGTGTATCCAACTTCTGTTGAGTAATTAAATCCAATGCGGTAATAGGATGACGGAGCGTTTTGAATATTTGTAGATTGTGCCATTCGAGTGCGGTTTAGACCACGACGAACATTCCGTTGTTCGAAAGTTACAGAAGCTCTATTTATTGTGGTTCGAGATCTCTGATTTTGTAGCCGGACATCACGTTGATCAGGTGTCTCGACAGCTGTTGATGTAATTGTTCGAGATAGTTGACTTTCAAGACGTGGTTTGCGTTGATCTAACGACTCTTCAGCTCTTGATGTTATTGTCCGAAATCGGTTACTTGAAAGATATCTATCGCGTTGCTCGGATGTTTCAGACACTCTTGAGATAATTGATCGAGATCTTTGTGTGTTCCATTCATCAGCAGTCTCAGTGGCTCTGGATACTAATGATCGCGATCTTAGGCTTTTGAGACGAGCATTATGTTCAGACGTTTCAGCGGCTCTAGAGGTTGAGCTTGAGTTCGGCTGGTCCTTGAGCATGCTTCGCGTTCTTCAGGAATTTCACTTGCTCTTTTGTTTTGTATAGCTCTTGTTTTTTTGAACATTAAGCCAATTAAATTAAGCCAAAGTTCGTTTTTTTTAATTATTAGAATTGTTTTTTCTAGTAAAAAAAAAATATTTAACACAGAGCTATGATATTAACTTTTTAAATCTGCAAAATTACTTACTTTTAGTTTTTTTTTTGTATGGAAAGTTTGTTTGACTTTAAAATGTACATTTATCACTTTAATGTCTGGTATCCGAGTCAAATTAATTATTCACAATTTTCTCTTCAGCGCCCAATATGAACTTCAAAATGTAGGACTCCTTTTATTTATATTCTTTTTTATATTGAAGTAGTTTTTTCACCTTTAGGATAACACTAATCACTATGAAGTAGAGGATCGGACCGAAATTAAGTATTAAAAATTTTATTTTAATCGCCTTCTAGTTAGAGTACCTCTTTTGATCTATACACGCTGAAAAATCCGTAATTTTTACATGTTTATACAGAAGTAAAACGCGTGTTTAGAACATGTAGCAAGTAAAGCTTTTTTCCTTGTACACAAAGCTTATTTCAATGTAAATATAACTCATTTTCTATTAATATTACGTATTCGGATATACGTAATAGCGTGTTTGACAAAAACCTCGCAATGAACGTGTTAAAGTATTGTATCTCTGTGTTTGTATCTCTGTTCTCTGAGTAAAAATAACCAAGAGAATAAGATAAATTCACAGAGAGAGACAACACAAAAAAGGAGTAACACCTCATTTTATACACACAATGTGTATTACACATGCATACACATGAGAATGTGTGAAGTTTTGTATATGCGTGTACATCAGGGATGCAAAAGATGATACAATTGTACTTTTTTGGTACATTTTCGTGATCGAAAGTACCGTGATACAGCACTTTTGGACTTAATTTAATACTATTTACAAAAGTTCGTTTTTTTTTTAAGTAATTTTTTGTATGCAAAGTGAAAATTTATATATTTTGAAATGGAGTGTAACAAAGATGTTCCAATAATATGTCGTTAATGTCACATTAAGTGTCGTGCTATGTGAGAATCTCAGGTGAAAAAAATAACTTTTCATCCAATGTCGTGAGATATTTCGTTGCTAATAAATAGTATGAAAACTGAAAGCAATTTTCCAACTTTTGCCAAAGAAATTATTGTAGACGAAAGCATTTATTTCAGAGTACCAAAACTTTAAATGTAATTTTTATATACATACGTCTTTTTATTTTAATAAAATTGATTCTAAAAACATAATATCTTTTTTGATTTTGGTGCTTTTGATTTATTCCGTTTTGTTCTCTAATGTTCAGTCGTCTATCAGGAGTTGTGCTGTATAGTGAATGTGCGGAAAGTGTTAGAATTATTGTTTTTACAAAAAAAAACAAGAGAAAGAAAAACGGTCAGTAAGAATGAATGAGTATGGCGAATAAAATAATGTGTTCCTTTCAGTAAAAAAAAAATTAAAACGTAGAAGAAACAACGACGAAGCTTAATGAAATAGTAACGGTTTGCGCAGATAAAATATGTTGGCAGTGAGTTTTAATGCAGTTCCATGGACGTTCGTAAGTAATTCGTGCAATGATTAATATGAATATGTTGAAATTTTTTTATGTACAGGGTTGAAGCCAAACGTCTGCATCGAGATTTTCATATTTATACTCTCATCACATTTTCTCTCCGTTTGTAGGACACAGTGACCATTGAGCACATAACGCATTTATGTTCATCAGTATGGAATGTACGAGACTTCGTGCCACAGACAAAAAAAAAATTTAAGTGCATTTTGTGTGTATAACACCACATCGTTTTATTTCCAGAATGTTCTCTAATACCGACGGCGTCGCGCAGTCGCCATAGACAACACACATTTCCACGAAATTCCAAGCCCAATGCATTAGCGCACATCGATACACAACAAGCGACAGTAATAAAAGTAGGGAAATTGCAACGCAACCGTAATAAAATATTGAACCATTTTTGTTTGTTATCAAAATCGTTTTATTGCCCTTCATAACTTATTTTGCCGATAGATGTGCGCATTGAGTGTAAAGAAGAAAACACACTCGGATTCATACGGGAGTACAGTATATACAAGTTAACGAAATAAATATTTCGTCTTTCGATGGGTTAATTTGTTTTGATTACCTTCCATTTCTTACATTGCACGAGTTACGACACCCGTCTCACCAATGTCAACAACGCAACCACCACCAAAACCACAGAGGGCATATTGCTGAGCAATGATAAAATCTCTAAGTATACAATTTACTCATAAGTAATAACCATAGCAATAACAAATTCTTTAAACATAACTACTAACCCATATTAATAACACATGCTTCAAACATACATATGTACACTTTAACTCATAAGAACTAACCCATATCAATCAATACATTGTACGAACTAGCCAATTCCAAGAAATACCAAATTCACTTTCTTTTATCTTTAAACATTTCATATCCGCATTCATATTTTCATAGGAAACCTTTAACTGCACTTGCATGCATATGTAAGTCATAAAACCATTGCGACATTTATCTAGTAATTAATTTTAGGTCAACCAATTTTTGTTGATATTGATTCTTGAGAATTCTAAATTGCATTTTTCATATTTCTTTTTAAGTATTCTTTCTTAAAAAATTAAGTTAGCTTAAGATCATGATTAAAAAACAAAGATCCAGATTGTTACAAGCAGTGAAAAGAACAAGATGTGTTTTAATTTTTTTTAATCCCGGGTGTCCACATATTATATCTGGCGCAGTCGAAAGTCTAAGTGAACGGTTTCGGTGTTCTATTGAATAGTGTCCTTTTGATCCTCTCGCAAATAAAATGAAATAAAATTCTATTGGAAATAAAACTATCAAATTTTGAGAATAAATAACAAAAAAAATAATAAAAGAAAAAAAAAGAAGAAACTTTAGTGTCCTTAATAAAAACAAGTGGACAAATAGTAAGTTCGGCCGGACCGAATCTTATATACCCTCCATCATGGATCCTTAAAAAGTCAATAAATAAGAAAACTAACTGAGTTTTTGGGCCGCTCGTGACCCGATAGTCCCAGGAACCCGATCACAAATTTTATCCAAATCATGAAAATAAATGCATATTTGGGTTCGCGAGAAAATTTCGTTGCTTTTCGATACCCATATGTCCATGTTTGTCAAGGGACGGTTTTTGGGCCGATGGTGACCCGATAGTCCCAGAAACCGGATCAAAAAATTTAGGAAAATCGTGAAAATAAAGGCATATGGGTAAAAACATATGAAATCAACCGAAAATTTAACATTTCTGACCACATCATCTGCGAATTTGATAATATTGTTTATACATGATCTATGGAACAAAACAATAATACTTGCCAACTTTCAGACATATAGCCCTCGTACTTTCAGATTTCTGACCATTTCAATTTGAAAAAAATCAACAAAAATGCACTGAGGTAATTTAACATATTTGTAAATATCTCGAAAAGTATTTAATGTTTGTAAATAATCAAAGGCTCATTTTACAGATAAAAATATGAGCCATTAAAAACATTTTTTTAAAAAAAAAATCGATCAAGGAATAATGTAAATAAAAAGGGACTAAAATTTCAAAAGGATATATCTCGAAAAGCGATATTTTTAAAAATTAAAAAAAAATGTATATTAATCCTTTTTCTGTTTTCTACACGTCTGCAAACTCTTGGTCGTGGATCGTCATCATGGAATGAGTTATAATTAAATTCCCAAGAAAAAGTTATGATATTTCATAAAATCTTTAATTTTGAATGTATTTTTTAATATATGCAATATAAAATATATTAAGAAAGTAGTCTATGAGAATATTGTCAGTTTGGTAATGCTGCATTTTTCATTTAATTGTGAATTCTTCGGGTGCGGTATTTTAAAAACTGTTTCAACAAACTCTGTGACCGTGAAAACATGCCATTCAATTCAAGATTTTGCTGTAATCCTTTTAATAAATCCGGACACACTACGCGCGATAAAAGTTTAATACGAGTTCAAGAATGGATGCTACGGTATATTACGGATAAAAACATCACGACCTCAAATAAAATTTGTGCGGCATGTAGAAAAAAGCTTTCCAATTTAAACAAATCTAGTTTAGACGAAGGTTCGGACATAAGCGGAAATTTAGATACTTTCGATGAAATTGCATCAGGCACGGAAGATGTTGCTATTTCCAAATTAAACGAATCTTTACCATATCTGGAACAAACTCCAATCAAAAAGAAAAAATTACATCATAAACTGTACAGAGATACAAAATTCAAAAAAATAAGTGAGTCGATTAAAAATACAATTTTCCCTGGTTCAACACAATCACCTTATCATATATGCCCAGAATCCGAAATAATACAACAATTAAAAGAAAAGTTTAAAACAATACCAACAAATAGTGAGAAAATCCAACTGCTAACCATTTTACCAAAAAGCTGGTCAGTACATAAAATTGAGGAAGAATTCCAGGTAACAAACTATATGGCGCGAAAAGTTAAGCATTTGGTTGAAACGAAGGGTGTGATGAGTACGCCCAATCCAAAACTGGGATCGCCAATTTCACCAGAGACGAGTTTTTTAGTAAAATCCTTTTACGAATCCGATGATGTTAGCAGATGTATGCCCGGATACAAAGATTTCGTGTCTGTTGTTGAAAACGGTACAAAAGTCAGAAAAAATAAAAGACTGTTGCTGGGGAACTTAAGAGAAATGTATGCTTTATTCAAGGAACGACATGATACAACAAAAATAGGTATTTCCAAGTTTTGCCAGCTTCGTCCGCGGAATATAATTCTAGCAAATGCGAGTGGATCTCATAACGTATGTGTATGTACAAAGCATCAAAATGTAAAACTTATGATTGATGGTATAAATTTAAAAAAATTAACTGCTGATGCTCCAAATTATAAGCTAGAATGTTACAAAGATTGTTTGAAACAAATGACATGCAATCCAGCTTCTTCAAAGTGTCACCTACTTAAATGTATCAAGTGTCCAGGAATGGAAAATTTAAAAGCGAGACTGCATCAATTACTAGAAGAAAATGATATTGATGAAATAACATATAAACAATGGATAAGTGTAGATAGAGATAATTTGGAGACTATGATTAGCCAAGCCGACGTTTTTGTGGATTCCCTGTGTGAAAAGCTTCAAATTCTATTACCTCATTCATTTATCGCAAAACAACAGGCAGCATATCTGAGCGAAAGAAAATCCAATTTGGAAGAAAATGAGTACATAGCAGTTTGTGATTTTTCAGAAAATGCTTCTTTTACAGTTCAGGATGCAGTCCAGGGATTTCACTGGAACAACTCTCAAGCCACGTTATACCCAATTGCTATTTATTTTAAATCGGACGGAAAAACACAACATACAAACTTTATAATAATATCTGATTGTCTTATACACGACTCTGTAGCTGTTCACCTGTTTCATCGCCACTTGAATGTATTTTTGAGGAACAAGTTTAAAACAATCCCGAAGAAAATTACGTATTTTTCAGACGGCAGTGCAGCCCAGTTTAAAAATAAAAAGAACTTTATCAATTTATGTTATCATATGGAAGATTTTGGATGTAATGCTGAATGGCATTTTTTTGAAACAAGTCATGGAAAAGGCCCCAGCGACGGTCTTTGAGGTACTGTAAAGAGAGAAGCACGACGAGCCAGTTTACAGCGTCCATTACAAGGTCAAATAACTACTCCAAGACATTTATATGACTGGTGCCTGGGTAATCTTTTGAACTGTAACTTCGAGTATTTAACAGTAAAAGATTACGATGAAGAAGTACGATTCCTCCAAATACGCTTTAAACAATTGCGTACTATTCCTGGGACGCAAAAACTGCATTCTTTTGTACCTGTGGGAAAAACTAACATTAAAGTAAAGCGTTACTCGGCAGATACCGATTTTGTAATTGAAAGTCTTTACAAATAAGTAAATATAATCTTGGTTTTTGATATTTTTTATTATTTACTAGTAGCTGAATGAATATAACTGTAATTCACTGGTATGATATGAAATATTATTTTAAAATACTAATTGAAATTGTTTAAAAAATACAAAAATTTATGAATACGTAAACCTTTGCGAACTATTTTCTTAATAACTCATTCCATTATAAAGATCCACGGCTACAAGTTGAAAGACGTGTGCAAAACAGAATAGGGAATAACATATATTTTTTTGAAATTTTTAAAAATATCGCTTTTTGAGATATATCCTTCGGCAATTTTAGTCCTTTTTTATCCACGATATCCTTGTCCGAAAATTATCTATTTAATATTTCTATTTAACGGTGCATAATTTTAGCTTCAAAATAAGCCTTTGATCATTTATGTACGTATAATACTTTCAGAGATATTAAAAATTGTGTTAAAGCATCTCAGTACATTTCTAATCATTTTTTTCAAATTAAAATTGTCATAAAATTGAAAGTAGAAAAGCTAGGAGACTGAAAGTTGACAGATGCTATTGTTATATTGAACACTCCCTTCGTACCAACTTTCAGCCAATTCGGAATTGGTGAGGGAAACTCATTGGTTGACTTCATATATTTTTACCCATATTTGGGTTCGTGAGTAAATTTCGTTGCACTTCGATACCCATATGCGCATGTTTATCATGGGCCCTTTTTTGGGCCCCAAGGGTCCACGGAACCCATGAGCACGCCCATTTTTGGGATTTTTTTCCCCATCTATAAATTATATAAACTTAGAACTTAGATGTAGTGAAAAAAAATATTTGAAAAATTTGATTATGGCGGGAATATATTTAGTCCCGTAAAGGGGAACTTTTTCCCCTTTGGTCCGATATGGCCCATTCTCGAACTTAACCTGCTTATGGGCAAAAAACATCTTCCTACAAAATTTCAGCTTTTTAGCGTTGGTCGTTCGCACTCTATCGTGATTTCAACAGACAACAGACGGACGGACGGACAGACGGACATCGCTAGAATGTCTTAGAATGTTACACTGACCGATAATATATATACTTTATAGGGTCGCAGATCACTCTTTCGAGGTGTTGCAAACGGAATGACAAACTTAGTATATACTCCATCCTATGATGGAGTGTATAAAAAAAAAAAAGTAGTGGAAAATAAGAAGAAATTAGAAAAAATAACGAAATATCGGAAATAAATTTACAAACAAAAAATAAATGATCTTTAGCTTGAATAAAGAAGAAAAATAATTTAAAAAAAGAAGATCGAAGAAAACTCAATCATTTAAAATGAACATTACTACAAACAAAAGCTATCTATAAAGTCTACACCCTCCTTCTGGAACGAAGAACAGTCAACCCCCAAAGGACAACATCAGGACATCGAGACCGTGGGTTTTGACCCTTAATTCACAGGAACCCCACCTCCAACAAGAATAACAACAACTACATTATCAGCATACTATCAGCATATCATGTGGATCATCATACCCTTCTTGATCGGGAGCATGTAAGTGATTTTGTGATGTTGTATAAATAATAATTAGAAAACCTTGTTTAAAGAAAAAAATAAATAAATAAATACATCAAAAAAAAAGAGAAAAAAGATATAATAAGTTCAACGTTTCGTTTCATTATAATGCATGAAATTTTAAAATAGTATCGAGAGCATATCGATAAAAGGAAAAAGATTAAAAAGAAGGAAAAGTTGTATTACTGTAAGAAAGATAAAAGTTATATCCTCAGAACAAATAATACACGAAACTTTTTAAATTTAATTAGTATCGAGGGCATATCGATAAAATGTTAAATTAGTTCGTTAAAAAGAAAAGAGATAAGCAAAGGAAATATAGATGAAATAAGATAATTTACAAAAGGTAAAAACGAATATACGTGATTTAATTTAAAGAGAAAAGTATCGAATGAATATCGGTACAAAACTATAATTAAAGTCGTATAGCAAAATTGAAAGGTAGAAGTCCATCCTTGTCAAGGACTTTGACTGCATATCATTGGTCTAGTTGACAGGAGTACAGAGGGAATATCTGTACAGCGGCATACCCTGCTCAATCGCTAACAACATTAATTTCCAAATTAGACTAAGTTGAAATTTTTTATATGCCTAACAAAAAACCTAAGCAAAAAATCCGTTTTTTCCATATAACTTAAGAAAGTTTGCCAGCTTGACATCTATACCTGAAAACGATAATTCTAACTTCGCTGACGAACCAAATATTAGTTTAACCCAAAGTAATCCTAGCATTCCTGATCTTGGTTCTTGCTCCATTTCCGACACAATGACAACAGATCAGTCTACGATCAGTCAAGCGGTTAATCAAATCGATATTTTCAACTCTCTGAGAATACCCGATGCGATTAAGGATTTGCCAAAATTTGACGGCAATCCTAGACTACTTTATGAATTCCTCAATAATGTTTAGGAAATCCTCCTCTAAATACGGGGAACGGACAATACGCCTTATGGCCAAATTTTGTTAAGAGCCATACGGAACAAAATCGAAGGACAGGCCAACGAAGTCCTTAACATGTATGGCACTCCGCTTATTTGGGACGACATAAAGAACAATCTCATATTGCATTACTCTGATAAAAGAACCGAAACGTCTCTAATAATGGACCTACACAACGATAAACAATTTAACAAAACCACCGAATCTTTCTACGGGGAGATTATCGAACTGCAATCTGCCCTTTGCAACAATATCCTTATTCATGAAAAAGATCCCAGCGTCATAAACGCCAAGAAGAGCCTTTATTCCGAAATGTGCTTAAACTCTTTCCTTAGTGGCCTAAATGAACCACTAGGATCAAGAGTAAGAGCGATGCAACCGACTTCGCTTTCCACAGCACTATCCTGTTGCATAAAGGAACAGAACATTTCTTATCAGAGGGCACCTCAACCGAATAGATCGAGTTACTACTCCCAAAACAAACAATATGAGAACCGTTTTCACCAAAACAGGAACAGCTACCCTAATCAGAATCATTATTGGCGGCAAAATTCCGATCGCGGAAACCTAAGATACCAACCTGTAAGAGACGGTCGACAACAACCTAATCAAAATTTTAGGAGCCTATATCCTCCAAAAAAATTTAGACACCAAACTTCTGAACCCATCCGCCCGAATCAAAATATACCACAGATAAAGGCAAGCCCAAGTCAACAGACCAGATTTGCCAGAAACACAAATTTCAATCTCAATGAAGCAAACAATTACCAACAGCTAGACAAATATATAGATAATGACCCAAATAATTTTAATAACACCCAAAGTCCTTACCAGCGGAGAGAATTCGACAATGACCCACACTTGAACAGAGCAAACAGTTCTGATGATAATTACCAACGACCAGACGAACACTACAATACGGAATCTACCAACATTGAAGACGGACAACATTTTTTTTCCATAACCTCGAACAACCAACCGGGTACATAAACCCGACGAAACATCCATCAACCTTACCATACGTAACCATATTTCTACCTTCTGACAAGCCTCTTAAATTTCTTTTAAATACTGGAGCATCTACGTCTTTCATAAACCCTGAATACGTTTTACCAAAAGATCAGATTCAGTGCGAACCGGTCACTATTACAACCGTTTTCAAAAGTTACCAAATAGACAAGAAAATACTCTTGCCAATCTTTTCCGAATTTAACCAAGTAGGATCCCTCAAATTCCTCCTCTTCAAATTCCATACCTTTTTCGATGGCCTTTTAGGTGTAGATGCACTACTTTTACTTACAGTTCCATCGAGATAACTAACTTCTCGCATGAAGACCAAACATTTTTAATAGAAACCCCATTAACCGCGGAACGATACGACACGATGAACTACATCGAGCTAAACAATTTTAACGTGGAGGGTACTAACACCGAAGTCGCAGATGATCAACCATTTTCGTCAGATCTAAATGATCTATTAAGAACGGATCATCTCAATATCGAGGAACGGAAGAAAATTATAAAATTGTGTAGGAATTTCAGCGATCTTATCTACAGAGAAGGCGAACCACTTTCGTTTACTAACAAGATAAAACATAAGATAACTACCAGCGATGACATTCTCATCTATACGAAATAGTATAGATATCCATACGTACACAAACAGGAAATACAGGCACAGATAAGTAAAATGTTGGAGCAAAAAATCATCCAACATAGTTATTCACCTTGTAGCTCCCCGGTATGGATAGTTCCGAAGAAAACTGACATACACGGTAATAAAAAATGTAGAATGGTAATCGAATATAGAAAGGTCAACGAGATGTATGTACTTTACTACTCTGGATCTAGCCAGCGGGTTTCACCAAATTGAAATGTACCCTAAACACATCCAGAAAACAGCGTTTACAGTGGAAAATGGCCCCTACGAATTTACTAGGATGCCTTTTGGGTTGAAAAACGCCCCAAGCACTTTCCAGAGAGTAATGGATAATATCTTAAAATACCTTGTAGGGAAGGTCTCGTTTACCTCGACGATATCATTATATATTCTACTTCCCTACAAGAACATTTAAAGAGCATAACTCAAGTATTTGAAAAACTTAGAGATGCTAATTTTAAAATCCAAACGGATAAGTGCGAATTTCTCAGAAAGGAAATATCCTTCATGGGGCATATCATAAACTCAGAGGGAATAAAACCGAACCCCGCGAAAATTGAGGTAGTTAAGAACTTCCCTTTGCCCAAAACTCGAACTGAAATCAAAGCCTTCCTGGGACTTGTTGGTTATTACCGTAAGTTTATAAAAGATTTAGCCAAACCTACAAAGCCCCTTACCCAACGTCTAAAAAAGCGTGCAACCATTACAAGGGACAAAGATTACATCGAAGCATTTGAATCCAGTAAAAACTTACTGATGAATGACCCTATTCTCCAACACCCCGACTTCACTAAACCCTTCGTTCTTACAACTGACGCAAGTAACATCGCATTGGGAGCAGTACTGTCCCAAGGCCATATAGGAAGCGACAAACCACAAAGAGAAGGAGTTACTTGCTATAGTTTGGGCTGTAAAATATTTCCGCCCATACCTCTTTGGAAGGAAATTCAAAATTTTTACAGACCACAGGCCCCTTACTTGGGTGATGAACTTGAAGGAGCCCAACTCAAAGTTGATAAGATGGAGACTCAAATTGGAGGAATACGATTACGAAATCACCTATAGAATTTAACCTACAAATTGTCCTTGAAGCTAGAGAAACGGGATCCCCAATGACTGTAGAAACTATCTTCAAGAATAGACAAAGAAGAGTTCTACGTAGGGAACAATTCAACGAGAAAACCATGTTGGATATATTTAAAAATTTCTTTTCTCCTAATAGACAAACAGCCATTTACACAAATGGCGACATCTTTTCAGTAGTACAAACAACATTTTCCAGATACTTCTCCCATGCCAAAACATTCCGTCTTGTTAGGTGTACGTGGACGTAGTAACGGACGATAATTATTAAATACAGAATTTGCGTAAGATCGCATGGAGCAGAGTACTATTATTAAACTATATCTGAAGTGGGTGGAATGGTACATTTACGTTACCAGAATAGGAGTAACCAGACTTCCAAGTTTATGTCCGTAACTTTCTCCAGTTATAGCTTGACTAATTACAGATTTTAAGCAAGGTCGCTTTCTGCGTATTGGCGTTATTACACGGTTTATAAAGTTGGCGGGATGCTACATTTGAATGGGAGGTACCAAATGGGGACCGACAGCGTAAAATTGTTTCTGGTGAATAATATATATTTATATCAGAGTGATCAGACTTCCAAGTTTTTTCGATGGCCTTTCAAAATAATAAGAACTTGTTGGTTTGTCTGTTTTCATTTGTTTCGGATTGGTTTATTCTCTAGAATGAGACATACACACACACACAAATACAAATAACATAAGGAAACATTAAATTAAATAAATAAAGAAATTACATTAAATAAAATAAAAAAATAAATTACATGAAATAAAAAATGATTTTATACAAATTAAAAACATTTAAACAAGTAAAAAATTATTCACAATAAAACAATTATTCACAATATAACAAACTGAACTCATTTATTTTTTGGTTGGTAGCGAAAAGAGCTTAGTAGAAATGGTACGTTCTAAAAATAACAATAATACTAACATACTCATGACAGTTAAAAATTTTAAAGATATTAAATGTACTGACATTTGCTTAATCCTGAGTGATATTAGGGTGTCCATTATCAACATACCCGTCTTCACCATCATCACATGTTACATCTAGGATGGGTAGCTTGGATACAAGTCTTTTGTATACGCCTACGTTGGTTCGCACTTCCGCTGACCGCGCTACACCGTCCTTGCCGTAGTGCAACTCAATAACACGCCCTCGCTTCCATTGGGGTCTTGGAATGTCAACATCAGAAATGACGACCAGGACACCTACAGCCAGTGGTTGTGACGGAAAACACCATTTCGTACGACGAGTCAACTCGGGCAAATATTCTCCATTGCCGCCAGATGCCATTCTTCAGATTTTGCACCACACGCCATTGCTTTCTCAGACACATTAATTTAGGGTCATATGGTGCTGGCGTCTGAGTGGAGTTGGTGCAGCCAAGCAGAAAATGGTTTGGAGTGAGTGGTTCAGGGTCGGCTAGAGTGACTTGCAAATGAGAGAGAGTCTTGGATTTCACCATATTTTCTGCTTCTATCAAGAATGCCTGTAGCGTCCCTAATTTGGGGCCTGCTCTTTCCGTATGATGTACAGCGTCTTTTTGACAGATTGGATTGGTAATGAAGGCTACCCATATTTTATCAACTCTCACAACTGCCTTGCCTCGTATTTTGTGCAGCAAATTTTGTATATAACACCACATCCACGCCGTGGCCCGTATGAGTCCACAATAATTTGAAAATCGATTAAATTCCGGTCACATACCTGTCGAGTCAATAAGACTCTATGTTTTGATCGGAGTACCGACTCACTACGATCAACCTTCTTTCGGCCATTGTGATTCGCCCAGCAACAAGAAATTGGGTCCATTTTTCCAACGCCCATTTGGAATCGGAATTTGTCCAAAAATATGTATTAATAATTGTTTTCAAATGATTCCTTATGTCCTTCATACGAACGCCCATTACAGCAGCTTACAACTGAAGCTTTGGGATCGTATCATACCTCGTAGGTGCACAGCTGGTTTTGCCCATAACGAATGATACGTTCACATTATTAAAACTTACGGCACGCCCATACATTAGAAACAGGGTTGCCGTATAATGTCGTATAACGCCATTTTTCTCTCAACACTGTATAACCTATTTAGAGCCATTTGGTAAGAATCTGGAAAGGACGGCACATTTTCTCTCCACAAAAGTGAACATTGTATTTTTCTGGTATTGTTCTTCAAAATGTTGAGAGCCCTTTCATCGTCTTTGGACATTAGCTGCTTGGTGTTCAATTGTATACTCAATGTTTCCACATCAAAAAAACCTCGCATCATTCCGAATATGTAAGGCGAGTTTGATGCCTAGAGATGATCCACCGGGAATTGGTCCATAAATAATAGCTCACAATCTCGTGACTGAGAATATTGGTCCAGCATCGGTCAACATTCGAGGAAATTCCAACGACACTGTCAAAATAGGTTGATTTAAACTTAAAACAATTTTTGGTTGCACATTTGAATACTCCCGCACGGGGATTTTGGCGATTTTTTGATTTTCACTGGGTGACCAAAATTGTGTTAGGTGGCAACCCTGAACGGGCAATGCGAGATCAGCTGATATGTAAACATTGGAAATGCTGAATTTTTTATCATTCTCACAATTTCCGCTCAGGGTTAATTTAATTTTTTCAGTTTTTGTTTTTATTACGTGGTCGTGCAACCACTAAAACTCCAAGTTTTCGGGTTCTCCGCGTATACCGAGATCACGTGCTATCATGGACACATTGGCTTCGTCGTCGACAAACGCGTACATCGAAATCGTTTTATTTTTCCATACAGTGTTACGGGTAATATTTGGAACAAAACACTGTCGGTGGTGACGGCGGCATGACAATTTCGGTGTTCGTTTTGTGGTGGCTGAGAGTGGGGCGTATTACGTGGAGTATTCCCGGCTTCCGTAAGTGTCGTCATTTGTCGCGTTGGTTCTGATGTAGTGTTTAGTGGCAGTGTTGTGAAGAAATTTGTGCTGCCATTTCGGGCAATCGTCTATTCCACATTTTTTCTTGTTGCAAAATTTTAGTTGGTGTCCGCGTTTGGCTGCAACGTTGGCAACAGCTTTCATGTGCACGACCTTTTAGAGATTCTCGAAGACGCGTGATGTTGTGTAGGCCTGAGTGACTAGAACAGCGCGCAGATTTGACGGAATGCCAGAAGGTTTACTTGGCTGGTAACCTTTATTTTGTGTGTCTTTGGATGGTGAATGTTTCGTTGGCATATCGGTGATGTAGGGCTCATAATGGGCTGGCGGGGTTCCTTGATTACATCTGCTTGCTCTTTTCGGCCGATCTCGGTTTTTTGACATAAAACCGACGGGATCCCAAAAGGAACTTGTAAGTAAACGGAACAATATCCACAGTATCTAATGCAAATTTGGCAAATTCTTGGCAGAAAAAAATTGCATTACATTGTTTTCAACAAAATGTCCGTCCGGCGGCAAACAGAAACTTTCACATATAATAAACGACAAAAAAAGTTGCAACATTAAACAAATTTCACCCATATAAAGAATAAAATTGTCCTTTTCTCTTTTTCCAGAATAAACTTCAGATGACTGAGTGCCTTCCCACAAGTTCGATGGCCTTTCAAAATAATAAGAACTTGTTTGTTTGTCTTTTTTCGTTTGTTTCGGTTTGGTTTATTCTCTAGAACACAAATACATAAAGAAATTACATTAAATGAAATAAATAAATAAATTACATGAAGAAACAACTATCGCGGAATAAGTCTCTGATCAATCGAATATAAGATATTATCAATCGTATGGTGTGAAAGATTGAATCCAAAACTCAACGAACTGATCCAACCATTTCAGTGTGGCTTTAGGCCGAATAAAGGTGAACGGTTATCATGGAACTTCAATCATCAATATGATAAAATGTTGGAAGAAGTTAGTAAAACTGACACAGTGACCTCATCTTCCTTTCATATGGGGATGACATTGCCATCGTCAAAAAGATAGGGCGAGATGTAACTGACACTTTTTCCAGAATCGAGAAGGAATCAGCAAAGATGAGTTAAATGGTGAATGTTATCGTCACTTTCCTCACTAATTATTATTCATCGATATTTAGTTTCTCCAGCAGCAAAAGAACAGTCTAGTTTGGCTTCGGTTATGTTTCTAACTGCTGGACGAACGTCGCGATGAAACCGACTTTGTGAAGGCCAGCAGTTGCAACGTCGATGTGGTGGAAAGGTATCTCGGCATGTCAGGTATGTCAGCATCGAAATAAAGCGAAGGATTGTGCTGGCAAATAGATTTTTCTCAAAATCTATAACCCGAGGCATTTAACCAACGGTGAGCTGTATGAGCTATATTCGGACATGAACGTATATAGTTAAGTGCGGACGAATGAATAAAAATGCTCCAGCCAAAACGGCGTTGGATGACATCTACCACGGAAAGCGCGGACAGGGAAGGCCGAGACGCCGGTGTTATTTTGAATCACCCGGTATTTCGGTAGCTGCCACTTTTGAAGCTTTTATTCTTTGACTTTTGACAAATAGGAACTATGCCATTATGGAACGATACGCTCTTCAACAACGCATTGAAATTATTAAAATTCACTACAAAAATGGTGAAAATGTAAGCGTGGTCGTGGTGGCCATTTGGCTGATTTTGTTTTTCATTATTAACGGCATACCTTCCTCTTTATTATGATATACAAATTCTCAATTTTTCTTTGAATACCAAAATAACACCTCTTGTTGGAGAACCCTGTATATTTGTTCCTTTTACTTCTGCAAGGACCACATTGGAGAAAGCACACAGAAAACCGACAACAACCGACAAAACCGTGGACCGTTTGTGTGACCACAAACAGCACTGAGTCTTTTGTGCGTTCAGTCAACTCTATTCATTTGGCCCCACTCACAAATCGTCGCCGTTAAGTGAGTCGTGCATTGTTTCCCTTTTGCCTGCGACCTACAAAGGACTTAGCCGATGATCAAATGAGTAGGAATGGAAGAGATTGATGTAATCCGTAGATTGGGTTCACAGTTTGACCCAACAGGTCGTCAATCAAAATGAGAAATAGAAAAGCAGAAATGACAGAACTTTGTACCGCTCCTGCAGTCCACATATGATCGTTATATGAGACCCCATCTATGACATATCGTATAGAGCGATCTCTGAGAAAACTCGATATGAATCCACATCATTCTGTGAGAAGGCTGTTAGACTCTAGATACTGATCCAGATGGTGGTTAACTCTCCTGAATGGTAAATACAAGCACGGTACGAGATGTTGAAAACATTCCTCAATGGATGAGCTAGCGGGCCCAGAGTTTTTTTTACCATTTTATCTCCAAGTGTTCGAAAATACGCGATCACGGAGAGTTTTTGACTACATTCAAATATAGGACAAACAATTTCTCATACTCTTTTAACAAATGGCCAAAAGCTCTTACTTCCTATGGGAGAAGAAAGAACTTTAGCATAAAGGCGCTGTTCATAAAGAAGTTTTTCTTTACGAATAACTGTCATAATCAAAAAGAGACGTAAATTATGTTGCAGTTCAAACAGAAACGAAATTTACGTTTACGTTTTACAAAATGAGGGCATTAGACTTGTTATAGTGTTATCGCTTTTATATAAAGTCTCGATCATGTTCTGGAAAATCAAATCCTAACCAGTTTATAGTATGACGATCAATGAACATTAAATACCCATTAATTTCAAAGGTTGTCAAAACATACATATCCGAATCTTTATCTGCCAGCGAAGACATCCAATCAGTCAGGTGGGTGATTTCTTTGCAAAATGGGGAATTTAACAATTTGTATTTTGTACCGTTGTCGAATCCGCACAACTACTGTTTTTTACAGAAGTTTTTACAAGGCTCTTATTCGTAAAGTCGCCAGTTGGAAATACAAAAATGGCCCCAAAAAACAGAAATAAAAAATTACCAAAAACCAAAACAACTTTTACCCAAAAACAAAAATCGCCCAAAAACACGTTTTATTCGTAAATAAAGTTAGACTGACAAATTTATGTAAACGGAGCCGGCTAATTACTTCTAATGTATTGTAAAATTTTGCGAAGAAGTGAGCAAGAACAAAGTAGTAAATGTTAAACTATTTGGTGTTCCTGTCAAGCTTATTTTGATTCTGTCGCCAAGACAAGTATTGGTAGTTCGCATCTGAAGCGTATTATAGATACAATCGACTGTCAAACTTATCTCGCAGACGGAACTACGAGTATCCTGAAATGTTTGACCACAACCTGTAATGTAAGATCGTCATTGGTGGCCGGTGTCTTAATATAAAATTTTTATTTTCCCTGAAGAAAAGTACGATACTCCTTGGCGCTGATTTTATGGAACAGTCGCGAATCGTATTAAATATGTATTATCAAATTTTTGATTTTATTGAGGAATAGCCTCCATTAATAATACAGGCTAAACTGTTAAATGCCCAGCGTGCCCTAAATTCTGTGGTAAGTTCACAAAATGGCGCAGTAGGTCATTCCGTGCCATCGTATACAACGCCGAGTGTAACGGGAAATGTCGTCGGCAGCGAAAATTCAGCTTATCAGTACACCAATTTTGAAAATTGCTTTCGGCTGGTGAACTGTTTGAAGGGGGAAGCAAGGAAATGTGTGCAGTCGTTGCTCATACATCCTGACATCCGCCCTGATATGCTGATACGATGTTTGTTGCAATAAGGGGAGTGAAATTCCACGAATAAATGAGAATCCTGTTGAGAAGTTGATACCATTTGCAGTTAAAGTGCAACGCTTTTTGGAAACTGCAAGTGGTCAGAATCACTTGTAGAATCCCACCTTGATGGATGAATTGGTGCAGAAGCTGATCATGAGCAAACGTTTGGATTGAGCTCAATATTCATCGAGATTGCAACAGTCGCCTACAGTTTTGTATTGAAGCAATTGGATTAAAGGTGGATTAGTCGTGTAAGTCCATTACCACCGATTATGTGATAGATTGACTCCATATGTAAGTCCATTTTTCTACACTGGCAGACAAATTTGGCACCGTGAACTTTACTATTGGTCGTCGTCATGAAAAACGCTGTTTGGCTCTCTTCACGTCTCTGAAAATTAGAGAGGTCCATCTCGAAGTGGCCTTTGATTTGTCGACAGATGTTTGTATTTTGGCTATGAGGACTTCCATAAATCGACTTGGTATTCCATTGAAGATACAATGTGATAATGGGAAGGATTTTGTTATCCGCCGAGTAAATGTCCGTACAGCAACTGGTATCCTGAAGCACTCGTATCCAAACTTGCCATCTTTGATTTTGAATAAAATATTTCTTTCTGTTACATTGAAGGATGTTAACACGTGCCACTGGTGTCTCAAAGTTATGAAAATCCCTATTTTTTGGCAGTTCGGCGACCCATACTTCTGGAAGGGCTAAAGCAAATTGCCAGTGTCATAAATCTAATTAATGGCCACACTGTTTTTAACATTTTATTTTCTACACAATAAATACGCAAGAAGTACTGAAACCGAAAAATTTGAGCCAATGTCGCTAAAAACGTACTGGGTTAGAGCGAAGATAGAACCTATTGAAAAAAAAACCATTTTCCTCCCTATATTATCAATTTTTGGAATGAAAACAATTATGTATTTAAAAAATCAATTATAATAAATGACTTTCTCAGTTTATTCTAATTTAAATTTATTCAAGTGACTGACATAATGCGGCTTGAAGCTATCTGGACACAGTTGACGGCATCTGCTGATTATTTGGAGAACGTATTGTTTTTGTTGCTCGTTCTTTGTAAGTAATTGGTTGTAATCTGTGAAGAGTTTGACTCCTCGCTCTACCATGTCGTTTCGGCGCATACCATCCTTTGCATCTCCTGGTAGATGAAGTTCTGCGGCCACGCCGCAGGATCTTTTTCCAAAATTAGGTGTTAATATTTAATCCGTTGAACAAGAGGTAAGTCTCACTATTAATTATGGCTGGGAGACCTATGAATTTCGGCAGTTGTTCTCTTTTAGTTCGGGTCGCATATGTCTGGAGCACTTCTCTTTTTATTCTGCTTGATTTGTTAAGATTTTTGTCGCCATTTGGCTCTTTACGGTGTTTTGAGCTGTCTAGTTAAACAATGGCAGGGCAAAAAGTTCAGGACTAAGATACCACAGGTTAATTCCTTTTTCTTATACTTTTTTTTGCAATGCTTTCGTATTTCAATAGATTTTCAATGAGGTCTAGGGTTTGCTTTGGTGCTAAATACGCTCTGGGGCCGTTAAACCAGGCTAAGGCCTCTTATTCTAGTTGTATTTTAGACAGTAAATATTCAAGTCTCTTGAATATGTTGGGTTGAGGTTCCGATGTACTTCCAAACTTGCAGTCAAAAACCCCTCTCAACAAGACTTCTAAAACGTGTTATCGGCACGCTAGGTACAAGAGCTCACGACCTATCATCTGCTCCAGGAGATTGCACGTTCCATTAAGTCTCCCAGTATTTGATGCTGTTGTATCGAAGCACATAGCCACGGTCGAGCTGGCGAGACCCCATTCCTGTAAACATTCGTACTCTGCTTGAACTTCTACTTACCCGCTTGGGATCTCCAGTGATACAATATGAGGACAAAATAGATACGTTGTTGTAGGTCTAAAATTAACGGTATATCATAGCAAACATATATAAAGGAAATGGAAGTATATGTCCATAAGAAGCAATAGTAATACATATAACGCATCTTCGCTCTCGGGGGACCTAGTCACGTTTTTAGAGACACTGGCTCTATTTTTTCGGATTCAGTACTTGTTGCGTATTTATTGTGTAGAAAATAAAATGTTAAAAACCAGAGATATGGGTCGCCGAAGTCGCCAAACTGCTAACAAATTTTGATTTGCAAAACTTTGAGGCCCCAGTGGCTCGGGTTAACATCTTTAAAATGTGTTTGACCACTAGGCAATTTTAAAATTTAACAAAAAGAACAATTTTGGAAGCACCGATTTTTTAAAACCACCCTAGTACTCACGTAAATACATACATATCGATGGCTTAATTCAGAAAGGGCGTAACTCGATTTTTTTCAAAATCTCGTTTTTTAAATTTTTTGTTAGACCTATGTCAAATACCGGATTTATTGCCTTTTTGCAAAAGGGTGTAACCAAAATCCAAAAAAAATAGTTTCAGAATGAAATTTTTTATTTAAAATTGCCTTTATGTTTGAAGTTTTTCAAATGTTATAAAGTTTTTACCTTCACCTCTAAAGTTACGAAAATGCGAGTTACGCCCTTTCTAATTTTTTTTATTTGGCTAACACTTACGGTATGCCCCCTATAAGCGCATTGCACTGTGCTAGCTATAGGAGATAAGGGTGTTGGAAGGAGGAAAGAGGGAGTAGTGTTTGTTGACGTTAGTCTTGAATTTGAGTATGTCGCAGCTGGCTCGAAATACACTTGCTGGAAGATTATTCCACACTAGTTGAAAAGTTGAAAAGCCCGTCTTCAGTGGTATTGAACGTGTCTTTTTGCTTTTTATGTGTGTTTGTTGTTCTTTTTGTGAACATGACTGTCTTTGTTTGGCCATAGCAACAACAACGAAACAGACATACACACATGTGTAAACAACACACAGCCACACACACTGCGACTGTGAAAAGAGAATGATGACGTCTTAAAAAATGAGCGATCGAGAAAGAGAGTAATGAAAGAGAGTAAAGAAAAGCTTCACCGCAGGCAGGCAGTGAGGTGCACAAATTATTATATTTAGGATACGAACAGTTCGGCTGAAGAACGAATTTTCTATATAGTGCGTCGTCCGATCAACCAGCCAGTTTACAATGAACGGATGAGAGTCCCTCGAAAGCCGTATATTCCGGCTAAATGTTCTAACATCAGGTATAAGACGACGGATATCTGATGAACAGATACCGTTGAAATATCTATAGAATAGCGATATACAACCCACATTTCGGCGATGTTGAAGGGAGACATTAGAGTTGGATACCCTACTATCTCCAATCATCACCACCGTTCTCCTCTTTACACGGCCCAAAGTTCCAAAAATGTCTTTGGAGCTCCTTCCCATATATGGGAGTTGTATTACATTTTATGCCGAATTTAGGTGGTGTAAATATTTACGAGATCAGATGGAGTGAATTATTTCTTGCACCGCTTCAAAAAGCTTGAAACACTTGAATGCATCTTTCGACACTTGGAATATATGGCTAGCATCACACTGTATCTTCTGACACGTCTATATCCACACCACCCATAGAGATTGACGAAGGTGCTGGATCAGTGGAACGTTTGTGTGACAACAACCCACACTGGGTCTTTTGTGCATTAAAATCTACTCTGTTAATTTGGCCCCACTCAGTAATCGTCGCCAAATCGAGGTTAAGTGAGTCATTCATCGTTCGCCTCTTGTCCTCGACCTCCTGAGGACCTGGCCGATGATCAAATGAATATGAATGACAGAGGTTGCTGTCATCCGCAAATGAGTAGATTGGGTTCACAGTCTGACCCAACAGGTCGTCAATGAAAATAAGAAATAGAGAAGGAGACCTATGCTCGTTGGATGAGACCCCATCTATAACAACTCGTATAGAGCGATCCCTGAGAAAACTCGATATGAATCGAGAGAAGGTGTTACCGACACCAAATGCAATAGGTTTTGATATGAGTGCTCCGTGCCAGACCCTACCGAACGCCTTGGAAATATCCAGAGCCACGACCTTGCTCTCACCAAGGCGGTGAATGGATCGACTCCATCGCTCCGTAAGGAACGCCACAAGGTCTCCAGTAGATCGATTTCTACGGAGCCATACTGTCGATCATTCAGAAGGCCGTTAGACTCTAGATACATCACAAGATGGTGATTAACCATGCTCTCCATAACCTTCTAGAGCGTAGAACATATTGCAATTGGACGGTAATTGGCAGGATTAGTAGCCTCACATTTCTTGGGGATTGGCTAAACATTGGCAACTTTCAAACATGAAGGGTAAGTACGAGCACGGTGCGACATGTTGAAAAGATTGCGCAATGGACGAGCACCCGTCGAAGAGCTCTCATAAAGCAAAAATGCTGAAATACCATCCGGGCCCGGGGTTTTGTTTACATTGAGATCTGCAAGAACCCATTGCAAATAAATCAGCCAATGCCCAAATGTTCTTACTTCCCCTGGGAGAAGAAAGAAATTTTGCACGAAGACGCTGTTCGTGAAGAAGTTTTTCCCGCCTAAGTACTCTGGCACACATTGATCTTGCCAGCTCAGTATTGACATTTTTATTTAAACGCCAATTTCTGGACGCTTCCTCTTTAGATCTGACAGCTTCTTTGCATGTCTGATTAAACCAACAATTATTTGGAGGTTCCATGAAAAATTATTTTTATTATTTAATCCATTTCAGCCGCAGCATCGACATTATTGCCTAGGAAACATGGTGGACCGAAGACCGGAGAACAAAAACCAAAAGTATGGTGAAATGGTACAATGATCCGAATTTCCCAGAGGTGCTAAAATAATTACCTTGTACTTTTCAGGGTATGAGGTTAAGAAAAGGTCATGAATATTTTTGGGTGTTGCCCTTCAACATGCGGAATGTGTGTTGGTTGGACGTTGTTTGTAAGTGTAGTGTGCGCCTTAAGGGGTTAAGGGCTGTGTTTAGTTGAGGGAAGACAAAAAAAATTAGAGCAAACAGCTGGTTTGTGGTAGGAATTCTCAATTCTGTCCTTCACACAGAAGAAGTTCAGGACTAAGATACCACAGGTTAATTCCTTTTTCTTATACTTTTTTTGCAATGCTTTCGTATTTCAATAGATTTTCAATGAGGTCTAGGGTTTGCTTTGGTGCTAAATACGCTCTGGGCCGTTAAACCAGGCTAAGGCCTCTTATTCTAGTTGTATTTTAGACAGTAAGTATTCAAGTCTCTTGAATATGTTGGGTTGAGGTTCCGATGTACTTCCAAACTTGCAGTCAAAAACCCCTCTCAACAAGACTTCTAAAACGTGTTATCGGCACGCTAGGTACAAGAGCTCACGACCTATCATCTGCTCCAGGAGATTGCACGTTCCATTAAGTCTCCCAGTATTTAATGCTGTTGTATCGAAGCACATAGCCACGGTCGAGCTGGCGAGACCCCATTCCTGTAGACATTCGTACTCTGCTTGAACTTCTACTTACCCGCTTGGGATCTCCAGTGATACAATATGAGGACAAAATAGATACGTTGTTGTAGGTCTAAAATTAACGGTATATCAGAGCAAACATATATAAATGAAATGGAATGCAAAGTACAAGTATATGTCCATAAGAAGCAATAGTAATACATATAACGCATCTTCGCTCTCGGGGGACCTAGTCACGTTTTTAGAGACACTGGCTCTATTTTTTCGGATTCAGTACTTGTTGCGTATTTATTGTGTAGAAAATAAAATGTTAAAAACAGTATGGCCTTTAATTAGATGTATGACACGGGCAAATAGCTTTAGCCGTTCCAGAGATATGGGTCGCCGAAGTCGCCAAACTGCTAACAAATTTTGATTTGCAAAACTTTGAGGCCCCAGTGGCACGGGTTAACATCTTCAAAATGTGGTCAAACCTTGGCAATTTTAAAATCTAACAAAAAGAACAATTTTGGAAGCACCGATTTTTTAAAACCACCCTAGTACTCACGTAAATACATACATATCGATGGCTTAATTTAGAAAGGGCGTAACTCGATTTTTTTCAAAATCTCGTCTTTTACATTTTTTGGTAGACCTATGTCAAATACCGGATTTATTGCCCTTTTGCAAAAGGGTGTAACCAAAATCCAAAAAAATAGTTTCAGAATGAAATTTTTTATTTAAAATTGTCTTTATGTTTGAAGTTTTTCAAATGTTATAAAGTTTTTACCTTCACCTCTAATGTTACGAAAATGCGAGTTACGCCCGTTCTAATTTTTTTTTATTTGGCTAACACTTACGGTATGCCCCCTATAAGCGCATTGCACTGTGCTAGCTATAGGAAATAAGTGTGTTGGAAGGAGGAAAGAGGGAGTGGTGTTTGTAGACGTTAGTCTTGAATTTGAGTATGTCGCAGCTGGCACGAAATACACTTGCTGGAAGATTATTCCACACTAGTTGAAAAGTTGAAAAGCCCGTCGTCAGTGGTATTGAACGTTTCTTTCAGCTTTGTATGTGTGTTTGTTGTTCTTTTTGTGAACATGACTCTCTTTGTTTGGCCATAGCAACAACAACGAAACAGACAAACACACATGTGTAAACAACACACAGCCACACACACTGCGACTGTGAAAAGAGAATGATGACGTCTTAAAAAATGAGCGAGCAAGAAAGAGGGTAATGAAATCACCGCAGGCAGGCAGTGAGGTGCACAAATTATTATATTTAGGATACGAACAGTTCGGCTGAAGAACGAATTTTCTATATAGTGCGTCGTCCGATCAACCAGCCAGTTTACAATGAACGGATGAGAGTCCCTCGAAAGCCGCATATTCCGGCTAAATGTTCTAACATCAGGTACAAGACGACTTATATCTGATGAACAGATACCGTTGAAATATCTTTAGAATAGCGATATACAACCCACATTTCGGCGATGCTGAAGTGAGACAATAGAGTTGGATACCCTACTATCTCCAATCATCACCACCGTTCTCCTCTTTACACGGTCCAAAGATCCAAAAATGTCTTTGGAGCTCCTTCCCATATATGGGAGTTGTATTACATTTTATGCCGAATTTAGGTGGTGTAAATATTTACGAGATCAGATGGAGTGAATTATTTCTTGCACCGCTTCGAAAAGCTTGAAACACTTGAATGCATCTTTCGACACTTGGAATATATGGCTAGCATCACACTGTATCTTCATGCCCAGAACATCAAGATTATCTGACACGTCTATATCCACACCACCCATAGAGATTGACGAAGGTGCTGGATCAGTGGAACGTTTGTGTGACAACAACCCGCACTGGGTCTTTTGTGCATTAAAATCTACTCTGTTAATTTGGCCCCACTCACTAATCGTCGCCAAATCGCGGTTAAGTGAGTCATTCATCGTTCGCCTCTTGTCCTCGACCTCCTGAGGACCTGGCCGATGATCAAATGAATATGAATGACAGAGGTTGCTGTCATCCACTTCAAAACCAGTCACGAAGCGGACAATGTATATATACGAAAAGGCACGTAGGGCTGAGCTCAACAATTTTTACCAGCAATTTAACTGGAAACTATGTTTCCTAGACAGTAATGTCGATGCTGCTGCTGAAATGGTTGAGAAAATAATTCTTCTTGGTATAAACACATTTATTCCATCGAAGTCTACTTCGATTAAAACTTCAAAGAATTGTTGGTTTAATCAGGCATGCAAAGTAGCTGTCAGATCTAAAGAGGAAGCGTTCAGAAATTGGCGTTTAAATAAAAATGTCAATACTGAGTTGCTACGCAAGCAGGCAAGATCAAGATGTGCCAGAGTACTTAGGCGTGAAAAGCTTCTTCACGAACAGCGTCTTCGTGCTAAAATTCTTTCTACTCCCAGGGGAAGTAAGAGCTTTTGGGCATTTGTTAAAAGAGTAAGGGACAATTCTTCGTCTTCTATTCCAACTCTCGTTAACGATGACCACATATTCACGCACCCGATTGACAAAGCTAATCTTCTGGCTGAAATATTTGCAAAGAATTCATCTATGCCTGACAACAGTCAACCACTCCCCGTGATCGAAAACGTATCTAGTTCGATGCCTCAGGTATTTTTTCGAACACGTGGAGTCAAAAGGGTTCTTGCAGATCTCAATGTAAACAAAACTCCGGGCCCGGATGGTATTTCAGCACTTGTCCTATGTAAGTGCTCTTCGACGCTAGCTCGTCCATTGCGCAATCTTTTCAACATGTCGTACCGTGCTGGTATTTTGCCAATTTTTACTTTGCCAATGTTCAGCCGATCCCCAAGAAAGGTGAGGATACTAATCCTGCGAATTACCGTCCAATTGCAATATGTTCTGCGCTCTCGAAGGTCACGGAGAGCATGGTTAACCACAATCTTGTTAAGTATTTAGAGTCTAACGGCCTTTTCAATGATCGACAGTATGGCTTCCGTAGAAATCAATCTACTGGAGACCTGATGGCGTTCCTTTCGGAACGATGGAGTCGATCCATTCAACGCCTTGGTGAAAGCAAGGTCGTGGCTCTGGATATTTCCAAGGCGTTCGATAGGGTCTGGCACGGAGCACTCATATCAAAACTTATTGCATTTGGTGTCGGTAGTACCTTCTCTCGATTCATATCGAGTTTTCTCAGGGATCGCTCTATACGAGTTGTTATAGATGGGGTCTCATCCAACGAGCATAGGTTGACCGCAGGAGTGCCACAAGGCTCTGTACTCTCTCCTTCTCTATTTCTTATTTTCATTGACGACCTGTTAGGTCAGACTGTGAACCCAATCTACTCCTATGCGGATGATAGCAACCTCTGTCATTGGTACTAATTTGATCATCGGCCAAGTCCCTCGGAGATAGAGGACAAAAGGCGAACGATGAATAACTCTCTTAACCGCGATTTGGCGACGATTTGTGAGTGGGGCCAAATGAACAGAGTAGATTTTAATGCACAAAAGACCCAGTGCTGTTTGTTGTCACACAAACGTTCCACTGATCCAGCACCGTCGTCAATATCTATGGGTGGCATGGATATAGACGTGTCAGATACTCTTGATGTTCTTGGCATGAAGATACAGGGTGACGCTCGCTGGGCTAACCATATATTCGAAGTGTCGAAAGAAGCATTCAAGTGCTTAGGCTTTTTAAAGCGGTGCAAGAAATACTTCACCCCATCTGACCTCGTAAATATTTACACCACATACATCCGGCCTAAAATGGAATACAACTCGCATATATGGGCAGGGGCGCCATTAATATCATTGAAGCTTCTGGACCGTGTACAGAGGAGAGCGGTGGTGATGATTCGAGAGAAGTTCCCCGTCTGTTCCTTCATGGAAAGTTAAGGGAAATAAGTAAGTAGGAAACAGCTGGTTTGCCATAAAAATAGAAAATTTATAGCCGGCAGAATGAGTGGAAAAGGAGGAGAAAGAAAAGTGAGGGGTTAATGGCCGATTCCTGCGCTAGATCTTCCTCTTTTGGCTAAACCTTTAAACGGAACGGTTTGGTGGCGATCCCATAAAAATCAAAGAAAAATTTGATATTTGAAAAAGAAAACAATGACAAAAACATGTGAGCAGTTTATTTAACTAATAACAAAATTTAAAAATACATGATGACGTAACAAAAGACTTTGGAACAATATACAAGTAAAGTGTAAATATAATTAATACAAAAAAACGTACACGAAGAAATACACGCATTTCGTGGACAACATTCGACACCACAAGACATAACCAGCCCTAATTTGGATCGAAATCGGCAGCATTTCCAAGCCTGGTTGCTGCCCGGTAACTGTCCGCTTTACCACTTTTACTTTCGCTACTTCACAGGAACTGAAATGAAAAAAAAGGTTAATAAAGAGAAGTAGTTGTGTCGGAACACATAAATATATTTTTTTTTTAATAGGAGAAACTTTGACAGTTTTTTTATACCTTTTAAAATGGAAACAGGCCGGAGGGTTGGCTCGAAACCTAGGGTTAACTTCGTCAGTGTAGGGTTTATTGTCCTTGGCCACCGGTTCCTCTTCCGCACTGGAAAACAAGAATTACATAAAGATAAGATTAAGGCATATATATATACGTGAAGGGAATATGTAAACACACATACACGCTGAAAAATACGTCTTTTTTTTGTTTACACACAAGTAAAACGCGTGTTTGGTGTTTGTAGCAAGTAAAGCTTATTTCCTTCTACACAAAGCTTATTTGGATATAAATATAACTCGTTTGCTATTAATATTACGTATTTGTGTATAAGCAATAACGTGTTTGGGAAAAACAGACAACGAACTTATTAAATTCAACAAAGCACAACATTTGGGTGCGAATAAGTGTGTATTTGCAACTGTTTTCGTACTTTTTTTTTTTTTGCATTTACGCTCATTACAATAATATCAATACCGAGAGAATGAGGATTGTTATATTTGTGGTATGGAAAAATATATATATGTTTGATGCGAACTTGTTTGCTGAAATTTGTTAAAATGACCATTTTTTTCAGCGTGTAGACATAAAACGGACAAGATCATAACTCAATTACTTAACACATAAACGTTAGGAGGAAAATGTCAAAGGAAAAAGAATTGAGTGTTGCTGAAGAAAAAATAATCCTCTACCTACACAATGAAGGTACATTAACGAAATATATTTGCGATATGTTCGACACAAGCCCTACAACAATTCGAATTCATAAATCGGATGAAAGAACGAGATACGCTCGAAAGTGTGGCGCGTAGGTCAAAATGATTGTCAGCCAGAGAAGAAAGAAGAAATCGTAACAACCCACATCTTTCTGCTCCAAAAATAAACAACGTACTGCAAACAGCCCTAGACACAAAGGAGTCGGATGAAACAGTTCGTAGAGTGCTCAGGGCAATTTACACGGTCGCGTTGCACGAAAACAACCTTATTTTCACCTGTAAATGTTTCGAAAAGGTTAGAATATAAAACACATAATATAAAACACATAATTTTGACTTCTGGGAGCGTGATATATTTTCTGATGAGAGTAAGTTTAATATTTTTGGTTCACACGACCGGCAAATGGTGTGGCCTGAAAATCTTTGCAAATTAATACTATAAAAGCAACGGGAAGCATGGTGCTTCATCAGTTATGGTTTGGGTTGTATGACGGCACGAGGAGTAGAAACATGGTTTTTATTGATGAGATTATGGATGGCAAAATGTATTAAAATATTTTAAAAGAAAATGTTTATTCCAGCTCTGCTAAAATGGGATTCCCAGGTAAAGAGTTTATGTTTCAACAAGACAACGACCCCAAACACACAGCCTGGAATGAGAAAATGTGGTTCCTTTATAACACCAACCACCTCAAAACACAACCGCAAAGTCCAGATACAGACCCCATGAAAACAGAACAGTGACATGAACGGAAACATACCTCACTTAACACAGTGCGATTTTTACCGTGATGAGAGTTGGA
This sequence comes from Hydrotaea cyrtoneurina, assembly GCA_958296145.1. Taxonomy (NCBI): domain Eukaryota; kingdom Metazoa; phylum Arthropoda; class Insecta; order Diptera; family Muscidae; genus Hydrotaea; species Hydrotaea cyrtoneurina. The sequence goes on along the minus strand of OY282512.1, from coordinate 58,706,248 downwards.
TGCATTACGGAGAGCAGCTTCAATCATCGGTGTATTTTTGAAGAAATTATTGCGTTTTACTGTGATTTTGTCATCTCAAAAACTACTATTCCTTGTTTAATTTGCAAGTGTTTAAATAAATTATTAAAAAGAAGTGTGTTAAACAGTCTAAATGAGTGAGCTTTATGCTCAAAACTCAAATAAAAAAAATGAACAAGAACTTCATATAGTTAATAGTGCAAATATCAAAGGAAGCGACAGAAAAAGAAAAGGCAACAAAATGAACTATCATAATACAACACCCAAAGTACTAAAAAGTAATTACTACGCTCTGCTTGACATTGAAAACGATTCGCAATGTGACAAAACATTGTTAAAAAAGTTTGAGAGTCATGTGAAAGAGTACAAAACGAGAGACCTGAACAAGAGAACAACTTCGGAAGTGGATCAAAACAAAACAAATAAATCAATCACCAATAATATTACAACAACAAACGCCAACAACACAGTGCCTAATGTGTATGCAAGCAAAACCAAAAAAATACCACCAATAAATATTATAGACATAGAGACAAAGCAACTCATTGATTTTATTAAAAATGGATTGCAAATAAAAGAATTTCAAATCAAAGAATTCAGAGATAAGAAATCATTGTTTATGAACACTTTGGATGACTTTATAAGAGTAAAGGCATATTTAGAAAAAGCGAAAGCTAAATTTTTTACGTTCACCCCAAAAGGTATGAAAACCAAAACCTTTCTTTTAAAAGGTCTAAACGCCGAAACAGACACAGAGGAAATATTTGAAGCTCTACAAAATCTTGAGATAGACGATCTAAAATTTATAAAAGTGAACCAATTTTCTACAAAATTATCTGTACAAAATGGATATTCGTTACCGATATTTCTGGTACAAATAAGTGCTGACAGTAATGTTAACAAATTAAAGCAAATCAAGACATTACTACATCTCTGCATAAAATGGGAGCAATTGGTTCGTCCTGAAATAACACAGTGCAGAAACTGTCAAGGTTTTTTTCATAGTGCTGCAAATTGTTTCCTACCAACAAAGTGTGTGAAATGTAACACAGCCCACGAGAGAGGAAAATGTGCTATACCCAAAAGCTCATCTGAGGAGAAAGAAAAACTCTACTGTGTTCTTTGCAAAAAGTATGGTCATCCCGCATCATATAAAGGATGCGAAATATACAAGGAATTACAACAAAAACTTAGAACTAAGAGACAAAATACTTTAGAAAATAAGAGAAATATGTATAACAACACAATTAACCCAAATAGTAGCTATGCGAACATTGTAAAAGGAAAGGAAACAATCATAGAGGGAACAAACTGCGTTAATGATACATTACCTAACTCATTCATGCAGGAATTAAAAAATATGATGCTAAATCTAACTAGTCAAATTACAAACATACAAAAACAATTACAGATACAAACATCTCGAATTGATACAATTTTTTCCATGATAGGTGTGTAATGATTACACTCAATCACGACAATTTTAGTTCTAAAAATCTGAAAATATTTCAGATAAATGTAAATTCCCTAATTCTCACAGCAAGAAGATATGATTTGCAAGTGTTTTTGAACACACATAACCCCGATATTGTTTTGCTAAGTGAAACAAAATTAAACTCCAGACATAAACTACAATTTAGTAATTATAAAATTGTAAGAAAAGACCGGATTGGGGCAACACAAGGAGGCGGTACTGCAATATTAGTAAAAAATAATTTAAAATTCAACGATTACAGCAACAATTCTATAAATGGCTTAGAATACCTCGAAACATGCATCATCAAAATACAAATATCGTCTAACAATATTTTGTACATCATCTCTGCATATTACCCAGCAGGGAACAATAACTCTAGCTTAAAAACAGATCTTCTGAAGGTTTTCGAGGCAATGAATTTACAAAATACAAATAATTACTATATTCTTGCAGGAGATCTTAATTCCAAACACAGGGATTGGGGAAATATCACAAATAATTCTAAAGGTAATAGTCTAAAAGAAATGTTGCTAGACAATGAAATAAACTTCAGGTGTAGATTATATGCGTCCACTACCCCATCGTACCCACGAACCGGTTCATATCTCGACATTTGTATTGCAGATTATAGGTTAAATATACATACTGAAAATAATACAATGAATTGCCTCAAGATATACGACTATGACAGTGACCATAATGCTTTAGAAATAATAGCCAGACTGGAAAAGGAAAATCAAAATATTACTTCTTTAAACGAAACAGAGTTCCTAAAACTGGATTATCGCCGAACAAATTGGAGAAAGTTTCAAATACGTATCAGTAGAAAAATGGGTACAGAAAATAAAATACCAAATAATCGAAACTTAACCAATTCCGAAATAGACTATAATCTTAATAGGTTACATAATATACTTACGGAAATCGTAAATAATACGGTGCCAAAATTTAAAGATGTTGATACTTTCGCTAAATTGTCCACCAATATAATTAAAAAACTGCATACAGAAAAAAGCAAACTGGTCACAATTATTAAACGACATAATAGACTTGAGCAAACACTGTCACAAACCACGATTAACATCATAAAAGCAAAGTTAAAATTGATTAAAAAACTAATAACGGAAAACCTCTCATTATCAATAAATAAACACATTCAAGAAAAACTAACTAAAATAGACCATCGCGACCCCACAAACATGTTCAGGGAAATTAAAAGTAAATTTAAAAGATTCAAACCTTTAAAACTAGATAAGCTAATTATATCCAACGATTCTGAAAATATACTTAGAAGGGCTAGAATAGATCTACTCCACTTGGAGAGAGATAATTCAAATAATTATATAGTAAGAGATCAAGAGGAAATGCTGGATGTAATAGGAGCTCACCTGGAGACACTACATTCTCATAAAGAAATTGATAGTGGCAATAGCTCTCAAAGACAGGTTAATGATTCTTTCAATAGATTTCTGGAAACAAAAACCGTATTAGAAAGAAATCAGACCACAAGAACAAATTTCAGTGACCAATTTAGAGCAGATAATCTCACAGAGGCTCAAGCGGAAAACTTTTTTATTACCTTCGATAAATTGACCTATATATTTTCCAAATTGAGAAGTAAATTGTCAGCGGGTTTGGATAAAATTCCTAATATTATTCTCAAGAAAATGCCATCGCCGATAATACTTGACTACTGCATTTTGTTCAACAACATGCTAAATAATTCATACTTTCCAAATATTTGGAAAACGGCAAAAGTAGTAATTCTGCCAAAGAAAGATAGAGATTCTAGTAATCCCAATAATATACGTCCAATTAGTTTGCTCCCAAATATTGGCAAAGTATTTGAAATATGTATTAATAATAATATTAATTCATTAAGTTCCCAGATAAATTTGATGAACGAGAAACAGTTTGGGTTTAAATATAAGCATTCGACAATAAATGCAGTTAATGTACTGACATCCAATATAAACTGGAATTGGAATAGGGGCTTATGCACCGGAGCATGTCTTATCGATTTGGAAAGAGCGTTTGATAGCATTTGGATACCAGGGCTGATAGTTAAACTAATCAGATATGAGTTCCCAATACACCTCATTGTATTAATTTTCAATATGATAAACGACAGGCAATTTTTGATATCGCACCAGCAAAAAACCAGCAAACACATCTATCAAATCCAAAATGGCTTACAACAGGGTACGGTTAACTCACCAACACTGTTTAACATTTTCCTAATGGAACTAGTTAACAAGATTGACAATATCATAGCTTTCGCAGACGATATAGTTATATATCATGCAGATAGAAAAATTGTAGATATAAACGAAAACCTACAAAGATCCTTCAATATAGTAGAACGATTTACCATAGATTGGAAACTAAAAATAAACACGAAAAAATGTGAATCAATCCTATTCAGACCACCAGTAGGGAAATGTAACAACGATGTGAGAAACAAATGGAAGTCATTTGGTATAAAATCAAATCTAGCAAATAACAGTATACCCAACAAACAAATAGTAAAATATTTAGGAATATACTTGGACAAATTTCTCTATTTTAATGATCATGTTAAAGAAATAATCTCCAAAGCAAGAAAGGCTTTCTTCATATATAGATCCCTATTTCATTCGAGGTATATAAAGCCTCGAGTTAAAATAATAATGTATCAATCGCTAATTCGTCCTGTAATTACATACGGTTGCCCCATTTGGTTTAACGTCTCGCCTTCCTACATGGAAAAATTACGTACATTTGAAAGAAAATGTTTAAGATCGTGCACATCACTTTACAGATCCCCAGAAAGCCAGTATACAAAATATGTCTCTAACAGACAATTATACATCAAGGCAAATATTATTCGAATTGATAACTTTATAATAAATCTGATAAGAAACCACATTTTGAGGAGCACGACGAATATGGAAAACAACCTAATAATGGCTCCGTATTACACAAATACGGAATACTTGAAGGCCACATTACAAACCGGGTTTGTGCCGCCAGAGACTTTCATATTCCTCGATACTCAAAACTATATTCAGAATCGAAATGGGATTCCTACCTTCTACCATATCTATAGAAGGGCAAATATTAAATCGGTGGATTGCTTAACATACACCATAAACGATTTTAGATTCAGCACGAGTGTTTCAAACAAAGATTTAAAACTTGCTTCAAAATACTCACAATTTTGGTGGCTATCTTAACATAACTTATACACAAACGTATGCGCCGCGAATATTTTCTTTCCTTTTTTATGTTCACAGACCTTTTTTTATTTATAACTATAAAATAATACAAATGTCGTGGTTTTTGAATAATTTTCCATTACAATATTAACTTTAAACACAAATGTACTATTGATGTAACAAACAATAAATTAAAAAATTGTACAAATGCAAATAAAATTTCTTGTTGTAATATTATACTCGAGAGCCCGATCTAGGGACAGTGTGTATTATAATCTTGTTATATTTTTCTATTGTTTATTATAGTATGTAAGATGTTATCATTATTTGAATTCAATAAACAACTACAAAAAAAAAAAAAAAAATACCTCACTTAAAAAAAAGGCACTTCCCATACAAACAAAAATTACCTAATATCTGTCCCTTTTAGAGTTATATTGGCCTAATTTGGTGTACATACGACTTCCGAGAACGGAACCGGACTTCACTACAAAAAGTAAGCGTAAAGGGGTTATGCCCCTTTTGTAACTTCTATATCTCGAGATCTCATAACGCATCCTTTTAGAAAAAGTTGTTATATCTCCGGAACCTTTCAACAGATTTACTCCAAATTTTTTACAATAATTAGATAGGTCAAAAGTATAGTTTGTGTTAGTATTTTTAAACTATCGGCGTGATGGGGTCACGCCCCCTTTTAGAAAAACTTGTTATATCTCAGGAACATTCAACAGATTTACTCCAAATTTTTACAATAATTAGATAGGTCAAAAGTATAGTTTGTGTTAATATTTTTAAACTATCGGCTAAGGGGCGTGGCACCTCCCATACAAAACAAAAATTACCTTATCTCGGTCCCTATATAGTTATATTGGCCTAATTTGGTGTAAAAATTTAATATTATAGCTCAGTGTTAAATACTTTTTTTTTACCAGAAAAAACAATTCTAATAATTAATAAAAAGAACTTTGACTTAAATTTCAAATAATAAAATGCCTCCGAAAGTCATCATTTTCGCAATGTACAAAAAACAAGAGCTATAGAAAACAAAAGTGCAAGTGAAACTCCTGAAGAACGCGAAGCATGCTTAAGGACCAGCCGAACTCAAACATCAACTTCTAGAGCCGCTGAAACGTCTGAATAACATAATGCACGTCTTAAAAGCCTAACATCGAGATCATTATTACCCCGAGTCACTGAGACTGCTGATCAATGGAACATACAAAGATCTCGATCAATTATCTCAAGTGTCTGAAAAAACCGACCAACGCGTAAGATGTCTTTCAAGTAACAGATTTCGGACAATTACATCAAGAGCTGAAGAGTCGTCAGATCAACGCAAAGCACGTCTTGAAAGTCAACTATCTCGAACAATTACATCCAGAGCTGTCGAGACACCTGATCAGCTTTATATCCGGCTACGAAATCAGAGATCTCGAACCACAATAAATAGAGCTTCTGTAACTTTCGAACAACGGCATGTTCGTCGTGGCCTAAATCACACTCGAATGGCACAATCTACAAATATTCGAAACGCTCCGTCATTGGATTTAATTACTCAACAGAAGTTGGTTACAGCGGAGAATCATTATTTGCTATTGGGCCAATACTGTCAGTACTGTAATGCTCTAAAGTACAAGGGGGAATCACATGGAATGTGCTGCGCAAATGGCAAAGTTGTTTTGGCCCAACTATTTTCACCACCAGAACATCTCCTATCATTGATTTCGGGTAAGTCTACAACATCTCTACCACTAAAAAATATTATTTAGCAACAATATGTAACTATGTATATTTTTCAGTAAAATACGAACATATAATTCATGTTTCCAAATGACGTCATTCGGCGCGACGACAATTGTTCGCAGCAACTTAATGCAAACATTTCGATCATGGCAAACTCTGATGCAGATCCTAAGTTCTTACAAATTTATTTTATGGGTCAAGCGGATAATGAAGACCAAGTTCAACAACGCCAGCGTAACAATCCGGATACCAAACAACGAGTTGTAGCCGATTTGCAAATTCATGAAAATACTGAATTGGTAAGAACATTCAAACAAGTTAAAGATGATCCCCGATTTTGTTTAGATGACTAATTTTTTCTGATTCATGCTGATAAAACACCAGCTGGACAACACCGAAGGCGTTTTAACGCACCTACAATTGTAATTAATTGCAATTAATGACGTTGCAATGGTTGGCGATTCGTCGTCGTGATGAGGGAACAAAAAGGATATCTGAAACACTTCGCTCATACGATGCTCTCCAGTATCCCATTATTTTCCCTTATGGAGAAGATATAATCTACTAACGAATTCATAAATTGCGTATTTCCTAACATCGAACATGATATTAAAAATAAACAATGGTTATGTGAGCGGGCCTTACTCTGACGTTAATTCTATTAACAGTGTAATTTTAAATTGAATCGTTGGAACTTCAAAAATATACAAATCAGTTGATAACGTAACAAAAGATGAAGATGCTGTGTATTATCCTGTTGAATTATTAAATTCTCTTGATCTTCCAGGCATTCCGCCGCACGTACTTGAAATCCAAATTGTATTACGAAATATACACCCACCTAAGCTTTGCAATGGAATTCGGCTAATAAAAGCCACTATAAAAACTGGGAAATATATCGGAACCCATGTTTTACTCCCCCGTATACTTATGATACCGACTGACTTACCGTTTGAATTTAAACGGCTGCAATTTCCTGTTCGCCTAGCATTCGCAATGCCAATAAATAAAGCCCAAGATTGGAAAAGCAAGTAATTTATATATTTTTGGTCCAAATGGAAAATCAGTAATTTATTCAAATAAATATTTCTGTAAAAATGAAACCTTAAATATATTTTTGTTCATAAAAATGATATTATTTGAGTCCTTTATTTGTTACAAGTGTAGGCTAAGGCGTTACAACGTTCGCCGGGTTCAGCTAGTTGTTATATATCGCTATGAGGTGAATCAAACGATCTAAAAAAACCTGGAAAATCAAAAGAGACATTTTTGTTTATAACGTTGTACGAAAAAAAATATCTTCTAAATAAATAGATTTACCTGTGGTAGAAAAGGGGAGAGATGAAAGTAAGCAGAGGGACTGTATGGAATATCTTAAAGGCGAACAGCCTAGCAATTCCAAGAGTGTTTGTCTAGCTTTCGTTTAATGAGCACGCAAATTTTGTCCGTCCGTCGCGTGTTTGTGCTTTCTGTTTACTTTTTTTTTTAAATAATAATAAAAATACATACATAACTGAATAAACAATAAAATAAAACCACAAAAACTTAATTTACAAAAAGAAACAAATAATAACAAAAACAATAGTGCAATTACAGAATTTACGAAACAAAATAGAAAAAAAAGAAATAATAATAATATATCAACAACCACACAATTCATACTCCACAATAACAGTCACCACACAACAGAAAATAATAAACCGGCTATGTAACCATCGCGATCACGCACCATCAACAACAATAACAACAACCATTAAGATCACACACCGTCAACAATAACAACAACTATCGTCACACGCCCCCATCGTTGCCTAGCACTTGTGTTCCCCCATCCTTTAACCCTACCGCATATCACAAATAAAACTGAGCTAACAGAAATGACATCAGCGCAAGGGGTACAGCGTTATTTGTGATTTTGCTTTGACGTTGTCTTGTTTTTTGGTAGTGTTATGGTAGGTACATTTCAAATTCACTTTGCGAACATTCGTGGGCTTAGGACGAACTTTTTTTCGGTATACTCGCACATCAATTTCCCTAGGTCAGATGTCCACACTATGTGGGACCCAGGTGTGTGAGGATTCTGATCCACAGGATTTTCACATTCCTGGTAACACACTCTATCCACTTTCTCTTCACACAGAGGCATTGTGGTATTTATACATAATGGTGTGGTGTTTCAGAGTCTGCAATATTTAAACTCACAAGATCCAGAATTTAACTCCCTATGGGTTAAGTTCAGGATTGGATCTATCGTATTACACTATGGGTTTCTTTATTGAAGTCCAAATTTGGAAAGGGAGGCTACCCTGGACGGCTTCGACTTCCTTTCCGACTCTATTTCAAAAGTCTTAGAAGATTATCCGGACAGTGAAATTTTAGTTGCCGGGGATTTCAATGTCCACAATAATTCTTGGCTCTCCCATTCGAGCCATCTCCGGAGGGTCAATACGCTGAACTTTTTGCAGCGCATAACGACTTCGCGCAATTAGTGACTGAACCAACTCACATTCCATGTGTTGAAGGGAAACAACAAAATACTCTTGACCTTTTTTAACCTTACACCCTGAAAAGTACGAAGTTAACATTCTCGCACCCTTGGTAACTCGGATCATTGCACCATTTCAGCATCCTTTTCGTTCTCCGATCTTCGAGCCTACTTCTAAGCCAGTCATGAAGCGGACAATGTATATATACGAAAAGGCACGTTGGGCCGAGCTCAAAAATGTTTACCACCAATTTAATTGGAAATTAAGTTTCCTAGACAATAATGTCGATGCTGTTGTTGAAATCGCAGAAAAGAATGAAGCCAGTGAAAAAGTTGCAGTCGGGTAAACCGACTTATATCTACCCTCACCCTCAGTAAAAACTTACAAGTCTCATATTCCATAATAGCAACCTCATAATACCGAGTGTTATAGAATCCACAAGGGGAGTTGCCAAGTTTTTGTCCGAAACTTTGTCTGTCTATATCTTTACTAAATACAGAATTTGAGCAATATCGCGTTGGTCATATTGATAATATAACACGATTTCAAATGTAGGCGGGATGGTACATTTGTATGGGAGGTACCAGAAGGGGAGTAGCCAGACTTCCAAGATTTTGTCCGAAAGTTTTTCTAGCTATATATTTACTAAGTACCAAATTTGGGCAGAATCGCGTTGGTCATATTGATAATATTACACGATTTATAATGTAGGCGGGATGGTACATTTGTATGGGAGGTACCAGAAGGGGAGTTGCCAGACTTCCAAGTTTTTGTCCGAAACTTTGTCCAGTTATACCTTTACTAACTACGGAATTTGGCCAAGATCGAACTTGTGCGTGTTGATATTATTCCACGATTTATAAAGTGGGCGAAATAGCAGATCTGTATGGGAGGTACCGAAGGGGTGTTGCCAGACTTCCAAGTTTTTGTCCGAAACATTGTCCAGTTATACCTTTACTAACTACGGAATTTGGCCAAGATCGAACTTGTTCGTGTTGATATTATTTCACGATTTATAAAGTGGGCGAAATAGCAGATTTGTATGGGAGGTACCCGAAAGGGTGTGGCCATATAGCCCATATGCAATCCCATAAGCAGTTTTAGGAAAATATTAAGCCATGCCAAATTTCAGAGTGATTGCTTAACTCTTCCGAAATTTATCGTGCGTACCAGCAGGACAGACGGACGGACAGACGGACATGGCTCAAACTATTTAGAAAGTCATGAATCGAATTTGGTTCAAAGACACTTGGGTTTTAATGTGAATATTTCTAGGTGTTACACTTTTCAGCCGTATCAAATGATATATACCCTCCTACCCGTAGGGTGAGGGTATAAAAATCTACATAATAAAAAAAATCTTTTCTAGAATAACAGGAAAAAAGAATAATGGAAAAAAAATTAAAACCCCCTAATAAATGTGATAACGTTAAGACAATGTAATTACAAAAATACTGATGTAAACGCAGGCGATACCGGTGATGACGAGCGATACAGTTAGATTTTATAGTTTTAATTCTTTTTTATAAAACATAAACATTAAAAAAGAAAAATAAACACGCAAACTACATTAAAACCAGTGGAAAAGTTGCAGTCGGGTAAACCGACTTATATATACCCTCACCCTCAGTAAAAACATACAAGTCTCATATTCCAATAGCAACCTCAAAATATCGCATGTTATAGAAAAATATTGTAGAGTTTTTTCTCGAAAATTGTATGTAAGTACCAGAAGGGGAGTTGCCAGACTTCCAAGTTTTTGTCCAAAACTTTGTCTAGCTTTATATTCACTAAATACAAAATTTGGGAAAGATCTCGTTGGTCATATTGATAACATTACACAGCTTATAAGTGGCGGAATGGTACATTTGTATGGGAGGTACCAAAATGGGAGTTGCCAGACTTCCAAGTTTTTGTTCGAAACTTTGTCCAGTTACACGTTTACTAAATACGGAAGTTGGGCAAGATCGCGTTGAGAATATTGGTGTTATTACACAATTTTTAAGGTAGGCAGGATGGTACATTTGTATGGGAGGTACCAGAAGCGGAGTTGCCAGACTTCCAAGTTTTTGTCGGAAACTTTATCCAGTTATACCCTTACTAAATACGAAATTTGGCCAAGATCGACGTGGGCGTATTGATATTATTACACGATTTCTAAAGTGGGCGAAATAGCAGATTTGTATGGGAGGTACCCACCGGTAACGCTGCCATTTTTGCGCGATTGTTTTAGTTATTAACAAATAGGCCATTAATTTCTCTGATAACATCTTAGATCTTAGCGAGGAGGAATAACAAAAACGACAGCCCGATTTCGATTTTAGTTGAGAACTAACTTTATTTACAATAGAATCTTAACTTGAAACCTGCATAAATAAAGATCTTGGGGAGGGGGAATAACAAAAACGACAGCCCGATTTCGATTTTAGTTGAGAACTGACTTTATTTACAATAGAATCTTAACTTGAAACCTGCATAAATAAAGAAACTAAAAAAAATGGATACAAATGGATGCATGTACATACCAAACTTACAACGAACAATACATAAAAACTATATGAATGCACCAATGCACATTCATTCTTATATGATATGCCGCTTCCCAAAACACGGATTAAATAAATACGCAAATAGTGGAATATATTTAGATTCTACCAAATAAACATTACATGCCACATTATCGCCCCACCATCTCTGTCCATTAACACACAGTATCATTGACATTCCATTGTTTGGTCTTCTAATCAGAATTTATAATTAGATTACTCCACAACTTGGAGCCCGAGAAAGTACACATACAACTGCATTAAACAAGATTGATACCGCATCTATATATATAAAAATGGAAGTTTGTATGTCTGTATGGCTGTATGTCCTTTATAGAATCGTAAACTATGCATTTGATCATGTAATAATCTTCAGCAAAGTTGTTGTGTTAGGCACGGTGAAAAATATAGGCTTAAATGGGAGGGATTGGACAAAGGGGCGTGGTACCTTCCATACAAATCACAAATTAAAAAGTCTATTATTTCTGCTCCGGTTAACACTATTTAAAAAAATTTGGTGTATAGGTTTGGTATACATAATGTAAGTTCTGCTGCAAATATGGGCGTGATTGGACAAAGGGGCGTAATACCTCCCATACAAACCACAAATTAAATCTATTATTTCTGTTCCTGCTAACGGTATTTGAACAAAATTTTGTACATAGGTTCGGTGTACATATTGTAAGTGCTGCTGCAAATATGGGCGTGACTGGACACAGGGGCGTGGCACCTTCCATATAAATCGCATACTAAAAATACGTTATCTTCCCCCCCTGTTAACGGTATTGCAACAAAATTTGGTAAACAATAGTGTCAATCTTTGCTGCAAATATGGGCGGGATTGGACAAAGAGGCGTGGCACCTCCCATACAGTCCATAAATTACAAGTTCATTATTTCTGCTTTGCTTACATTTTTGTAGTCAAATAAAGAAACTGAAACTCAGTTACTTAAACGACTTGATGTTATCAACGCCTATAGGCAAGAGATTCCTCCGGAACAAAGAGAAGAAGACGTGCGTATACGTATATGAAAATGAGTGAGCAAAAAAAACAGCGCTGCTCAAAAGCAAGCCAAGCAAGAGAGCATAAAACCAAACATGCACAGCCTTCAATGTAGTGGTGCACACAGCCGGTTATCAACGACGCAAAAGCACGCAGCAAATGAGAGGGAGAAACATTTATTTGCATTTGTGAGCAAGTACAATTATTGATTTATTTTGCCCGGCAAGTTGAAGTGACACAAATAATAAGAATGTTTTATTAGTTAATTTTTTGCGACCAGGAATATACGTTTCAAAGGGGTGGTTTCTAAAGAATGGTCAATAAGACCCACATGTGTCATTTGCATTTAAATTTTATTACGGTCTATTGGTTTTTTGGAATATGATCACTAGGGTGGAGTGAAATTCAAAAAAAAAAAGTTAACCTCGGAAAGAGATGTAGTCTGGGGTCCTAATGAGGGGAAAAATAAAGAAAAAAATTTTAAAAAATTTTTAGGGATCGCGCCACTCCCTCGAAATTTGGAAATTATCGCTATTTTGGCGTTGATTTTAGAAAAATCCTAAAAACTTTTATGTCAATAAATGTTTGCAATAGCGTAAACAATGAAATAAGGGCATGAAAAAATTTAAAAAAAATTTTCTCATTGTTCAAAAATTTCAAAAAGTAAAATAAGGCAAATCGTCCCTTCTTCAGAAAATTGACTGAACAATGAAATCGCCACCAAAGCTACAAATATTAGTCGATTATCCTCATATTTGCCTCAAATACTTTTGTTTGGGCACTGAACAAGCTCAAACTTTTAAATTTCGAATAAGTTAAGTCGTTAATTTTTAGGATTTTTCTAAAATCAACGCCAAAATAGCGATAATTTCCAAATTTCGAGGGAGTGGCGCGACCCCTAAAAATTTTTTAAAATTTGTTTCTTTATTTTTCCCCTCATTAGGACCCCAGACTACATCTCTTTCCGAGGTTAACTTTTTCAAATTAAAAAAAAAGCATGTTTTCACTCCACCCTAATGATCACATTATACACATGTGTCAATGTAATAATAAGCGATCTTATTCCAAATAATCCTATAGACCGTAATAAAATTTAAGTGCTTACGGAAATTCCCTTCTTACCACTATGATAATATCTGGCTCTTATTGGCCTTTCTTTGCAAATCACCCCTTTCTAATGTTTTTACCTGTTCTCAAAAACTGGCAAGTGTCTCTGCCTGCGACAAAATGCAAGCAAATAACTCTTTTATTTAGTCATAATTTTGCACATTATTATGATCTTGCTACCTACGACACGCTCATTGTTTTCCTTTTGATAGCCAAAAGGAAATTTCTCCATTCGCGTTTTAGAACCCTTTGAGTAAAGAAGTGCCAAAATTAAAAAAATAAGTAAAACAACGAGAGGCAAATAGTGATAGCAAACTACCAAACAATATATAGTCCAAGACAGCCAAGTTTTGCAAGTGGCTTACAAATTATAACCTTTTTGTACAATAAAATAAATTTGCAACTGAGCTATAGCCCAGGTGAGTTGCGCCTTCATGAGTTTTTTCAATAGTTTTGTGCATTTCATTGTGAATTAAATTAATTAAGATAAATAATTCAATCGAATTGGATTTGAGTACTTTCCGTGAGCATATTTCATTCATTCTCTACAATATGTCGTTCCAGTACAATTATGCCTCCAAAGCGAAAAAAAATTGGACAATCTACATCTCAAGCACGGAATAAAAGTGCACTTCGAGCCTCAGAAACAGACGACCAACGAGCATTAAGGCTGGAAAATCTTCGAGTACATGCCGCTGAGACCCGTTCGTCTGAATCATCTGAACAACGAGAAGTGAGGTCAGAAACTGATCGAATTCGTACTACTCAGGCCCGTACATCTGAGACAACTGAGCAACGAGCATTAAGGCTGGAAAATTTACGAGTACATGCCGCTGAGACCCGTTCGTCTGAATCATCTGAACAACGAGAAGTGAGGTCAGAAACTGATCGAATTCGAACTACTCAGGCCCGTACATCTGAGACAACTGAGCAACGAGCAGTAAGGCTGGGAAATTTACGAGTACATGCCGCTGAGACCCGTTCGTCTGAGACAACTGAACAACGGGAAAGAAGGCTGCAAAATGTTCGAACAGCACAAAGATCCCGGGACAATCGTTGCAATCGTTTGGAGAATCCATGCTTCTCACATGGGCAGCTCTATGTGGCTTGCTCACGCGTAGGAAAACCTTCTGATTTATTCGTTTAGCACCTGACGGAAAAACAAGAAATATTGTATATCCCAAAGCACTTCAATAAATATAAAATTGTAACGAAACGCTAAAATGTCACATTTTTTTCGAAATGAATTAAATCAATATAATATATAAAAATGAATTGAATATTTGTATAATGTCTTTCCTTCAAATTTATTTATTTAAACTACTCATCCGATTTCAAATATTCTTTGACCAGCTGAATGATATACCTGCCTTACAATTCCGTGTAGTTTGAAGTTCGTCCGACAGATCGCGCAATATTTTTTTTTTTGTGTTTAGCCCGATAAGCCTATGCAGTGTTTACCAGACTTGCATTGAAAATAAAATTTGAAGGCAAAACAACGTTTGCCGGGTCAGCTAGTTCGTAATAAAATGACCATATTTACGACCTTTAACATTCATAACAAAAAAGACGAACATATTGTTGGAACTACAAATAGTATCAATCTTACAATGTAACTGTACATACTGCCGGCCTTAAAAGATCCTAATCTTTTAACAAAAACAAATACATAAGAAACGAACAAATACTGATTACATAAACCCTAAATAACACGAAGCAGTGCGAGCGTTGCAGGTGAATATTGGGATGACATCTCCACAACTCCAAATAAGTATGATGATGGAAATGATGCATGTTGAAATGCTCAGACTGGGTAATTTATAGTTGGCAGTTATTTCCGCAGCTTTTTTTTTGCACATCTTTTTTAAAATCCAACTACAGATCAGTATGATTGACAAGCCGCAAAGGAAACACCGTTTGTTGGAATTACAGGCATTTTATATATCTATATACCAGCAATTAGTTTGAGCATGACATATGGTAAAGATGACATAAGTGTTGACAGGTTGAGACTTTCCTTCATTCTCAATATACCGAACTCTTCAACAATATCACTCCGACTCTTTTTGTTGGACTTAATCTCCGCAGCCAGTTTATCGCATACCGAACATATCCACGTTTTTAAGGAATTAGGTTGTTTCCAGAAGTTGTGGAGTCCCAAATTTGATTTCGACCTCGCTGATACCATCTTAAACTTCTTCAAAGTCTTTAAGAATTGCCAGCATATTCGTTACTGACCCTAGTATCGTTTCCGTGTCAATTATCTGATGACAGCTTTCTCCACCGCACGAATAGCACCGCTCAGTGTTTGCATATTGTTAAAGACCGACTTGCTTTTATTCTTAATTATTTCAGGCGTCACGTCCTGGAGCGATGATTTATTACTCTGAAAGGTATATGAATGATACAACTGGTACCGGTTTATCCTTGTTATCGATATCATCGCTTCATCCAGTCCCGCTTTGGCCGTTGTGTTCTCGGACATGCTTGTATGCACCACCACGATCCACGTTGTTTTGGCAAGTCCCACAGTAGCCACCTCTTCGAAGCAAATACCTGTCTTATTAGTACTACTTATACTAAGCTTATAACCGACAGGACTATTAATTTTCTGAAATAACAGTAATATCGTATTTTTAATGACATTTATTTTACAATTTTTTCTTTTTTCATAATTGTTTTGTAATAAAAATAGATTGTCCATTCTTTTGCATTTCCTATTTTTCGTAGCTTCTTTACAGGAACTGGATGGTTTGTCAATTTCTTTATTTTCAGTTCGGTATCCCCAATGCTGGTGCTTACGCCCACCATTCTACATAAACCATCCGAACTCATTCGAGCTCGGATGACCCTCCCCCGCTTCCAGCTCAGCGGTGGATGATTGTCGTCTTTCAGAAGAACTCTTGTCCGTGCTTGAATATTGTCGACCGACAATTTTTTTATCTGAATGTTTCCAAAACCCATCTGAATATTTCGAAACATATTCATCAATCCAATCATTTGCACAAATTTGATATTCATCATCGTTCCTTATTTTCGTTAGCTGTCAGATTATTAATCTTCTCAGCTTTGATTTCACCATTTTTTATTTGTACTACAGCCGTCACCAACAAAACGTGATCATCATCAATTCCTGTGCTATTATTCACCACCGCACTTTTGGGAGTTTGATTCTCCATGTGAAGCAACGAATGATGATTGCCATTGCAACTTCTGCAACAAACAGTACTGGTACATGTCCTTTTGACATGACCACTGTTTAGACATTTGGAACACACACTGTGCTCCATAACCATATGCCATTTCTCTTTGACAGGTAGGCTACGATACTTTAAGCACCTATTAAGTGGATGCCCTACTAAACATTTCAGCGAACACTTTGGCATTATTGTATATTTAGAAGGATTTGCCCTTAGGCTTGCCCCCTGAGCATACTGAACTCCATATCTGAGAGAATTTGCCTCCCATGATTCTTTATTCATTCCTGAAGGATTTACAAATTAGCGTCTTTTTCGCTAGTAAATTGTTGGCTTGCCTCTACGGAATACTGATCTTTTTCGATTCCTGGAATCTCCAAATAACGACCCCTTAAATCATAGAACCAATCAGTAAGATCATCGTCCGAATATTCTCCCAAGTACTCGACAAACACTGATTCTGTGATTCTGAACCTCTCTCTTAAACTGTTCATTGAAATATTTTTCTTTTCAATTTTAACATTTAAGTCATTATACTGATTTTGATATGTTCATCTACCTTCCTCTTTATGTGGCATTATAATCTTTCAAACAGTTCCATTGCCTCCTGGACATCATTAACGAATGTCCCTTTATGATCTGCAATCAACGACGGCAGACGGACTTCCTCAACACAGTCCTGAAATTCTCTTTTACACTCCATAAAAGACATTTTCAAATTATTGAGATGTTTTATTCGGCTTTCCCCAGCTACATCACCCTGTGCCAATTTGCTCAGTTCATTGTAGAGCCTAGCTACTTCTATGCCTAAAAACTCTAGCCTCTGAACTATTCCCATTTTTGGCATTATTAAACAAAAATTATTTATTTATTTATTTATTAATTACAATACAAAGTAAATTTATATTATAATTTTGGGTCCAGGGATAAACCTGGTGACAAAGACCATTTGGCTTGATTTTTGCAGCGACAGACCAAAGCCTCTGGTGGGAATCGAACCCACAACCCCCACGCTGATAGGCAAGCACGCTACCAACTCGCCTACCGGGGCGCTTTTAAACAAAAATAGTTTTAAGTATTGTTTTACGCTACGCGGAATATTATTTTTTACCGGATTATTATTTATTCAATACATCCTTTTATAATGAGATTTTTCCATTGTGTGGGTTTCTAATTAGATTACCCCACAACTTGGAGCTTGAGAAAGTAAACATACAACTGCATTTCACAAGATAGATACCTCATGCATACATAATAAAATAGCAATGTTTACGACCTGTAGCATTCATAACAAAAAAGATGTACATAGTTTTGGAACTACAAATAGAACCAATCGTATAATGTGTACAGAATTGTACATAATGTCGGCCTTAAAAGATCCTAATCTTTTAACAAAAACACACGAACAAATAATCATTATATATACCCTAGATAACTCGATGTAGCGCGAGGGTCCGTCTTCGTAAGTCCAACCGTCGCGACCCCATCGAAGAATATACCAGCCTTATCTTTAAATTTATTAATATTAAACATTGCACTGGCCTATGTTCTTTTTCGGATGACCCTTTCGCGCCTCCAGCACAGAGGAGGAAGATTATATTCTTTTAAAATAACTAATGTACCTGGCAGCATTTCCGAATCGACAAATGTTGACAGACTTTCCCCAGAAAGTGTCAGAACATTATAATCGTTAGGATTTTCTAACAACCACTAATAGGTCTTGAATTCAAAACCATCTCTATTTTCCCCATCACAGTCCATAAGTTCTCATATGTCATATTACCTGTTGTATTTTTTCAGACTTGACACTCGCTTCCCATAATCCACCTACATGCGGAATTATGCACCATTTTATTTCATTCTGAGTACAAACATTTTCTACATGTTCACTTCTCCATAAGCTTTCATAGATGCATCGCAGAATCCACGTAATTCAACCTGCGTTAGATCCACACAAAATATATGCCTGAGTATTCTGACATCATTTAAAAAACTGAAGCATTCCTTGATCATATTCCATTTACTCCCAAGCTCTACTGAAATCTCTTCGTCCCAAGCGATCTTACATTTCCATAAATCTTGCAACAGAATTTTTGTTGTCACATCTACAGGACCAACCAAACCCAAGGCGTCAAACAACCTGGAGACTGCGCTCAATATTTTCCTCTTTGAAACATTTCCGTAAGCTTCGAGGTTGTATTTCAATTTAAATATACCCAATTTTGGATTTCAACTAACTCCCAAATGCCTTTATGAATTCTAACTGCCCTGCATCTATGTCGAAATTATCTGCAATATACTCCATATCAATACTCTCTAGTATCGATTTCTCATTTGCAAACCATTTCCTTAACGGCATTCCATATTGTGACATAATGTCAAGTAACTTGACTGATTCTAGACAGTCACCGCCTGTTATTAAATCATCCCTAAAAAAGTCATTTCTGTTTCTTTTGGAAACTGGTTTGTTTTCCAATCGGAATATCTTTTCAGACATTTAACGGCCAAATATGTAGCCGACGCTGTACCGTATATCACTGTTTTCCGTGCGTAGGTTTTAATATTCTCATTGACATTCCACCGACAGAATATCAATTGAAACTTCCTGAAAAAAGACGAACATATAGTTGGAACTACAAATAGTATCCATCTTACAATATGTGCAGAACTGTACATACTGCCGGCCTTATAAGATCCTAATCTTTTAACAAAAACAAATACATAAGAAACGAACAAATAATGATTACATAAACGCTAAATAACACGAAGCAGGTGAATATTGGGATGACATCGGGCACAACTCCAAATAAGTATGATGATGATGGTAATGATGCATGTTGAAATGCTCAGACTGGGTAAATTGTAGTTGGCAACAGTTTTATATGAGTCGAATGCCTATTAGATTATTTTCGAAACTGTTTTTTGCACATCTTTTTCAAATTCCAACTCCAGATCAGTATGATTGACAAGCCGCAAAGGAAACCCCGTTTTTAGGAAATACAGGCATTTTATATACCTATATACCAGCAATTAGTTTGAGCATGACATATGGTAAAGATGACATAAGTGTTGACAGGTTGAGACTTGGATTCATTCTCAATATACCGAACTCTTCAAGAATATCACTCCGACTCTTTTTGTTGGACTTAATCTCCGCAGCCAGTTTATCGCATACCGAAAATATCCACGTTTGTAAGGAACTAGTTTGTTTTCAAAAAGATGTGGAGTCCCAAATTTGATTACGACCTCGCTGATACCATCTTGAACTTCTTCAAAGCCTTCAAGAATTACCAGCATATTCGTTACTGACCCTAGTATCGTTTCCGTGTCAATTATCTGATTGACAGCTTTCTCCACCGAACGAATAGCACTGCTCAGTATTTGCATATTGTTAAACACCGACCTGCTTTTATTCATAATTATTTCAGGCGTCACGTCCGGGAGCGATGATTTATTACTCTGAAAGGTATATGAATGATAGATCTGGTACCGGTTTATCTTCATCCTTGTTATCGATATCCTCGCTTCATCCAGTCCCGCTTTGGCCGTTGTGTTCTCGGACATGCTTGTATGCACCACCACGTGCCACGTTGTTTTGGCAAGTCCCACAGTAGCCACCTCTTCGAAGCAAATACCTGTCTTATTAGTACTACTTATACTAAGCTTATAACCGACAGGACTATTAATTTTCTGAAATAACAATAATATCGTATTTTTAATGACATTTATATTACAATTTTTTCTTTTTTATAATTGTTTTTTAATAAAAATAGATTGTCCATTCTTTTGCATTTCCTACTTGTCGTAGGTTCTTTACAGGAACTGGATGGTTTGTCCATTTCTTTATTTTCAGTTCCATAAGTGGGAAAAGGGCAAACATTTTGGATTGGTCTTTCGCTATCCCCAATGCTGGTCCTTACTTCCACCATTCTACATAAACCATGTGAACTCATTCCAGCTCGGATGACCCTCCCCCGCTTCCAGCTCAGCGGTGGAAGATTATCGTCTTTCAGAAGAACTCTTGTCCTTGCTTGAATATTTTCGACCGAACATTTTGTATCTGAATGTTTCCAAAACCCATCTGAATATGTCGAAACATATTCATCAATCAAATCATTTGCTCCGATCATTCGATGTCTCAGACTTATTTTTGTTAGCGGTCAGATTATTACTCTTCTTAGCTTTGTTTTCACCATTTTTTATTTGTACTACAGCCGTCGCCAACAAAACGTGATCATCATCAATTCCTGTATTATTATTCACCACCGCCTCCCATGATTCTTTATTCATTCCTGAAGGATTTACCAAGTTGGCATCTTTTTCACCAGTCTTTTTCTACGGAATACTGCTCTTTTTCGATTCCTGGAATCTCCAAATAACAACCTCTTAAATCAGAGAACCAATCAGTAAGATCATCGTCCGAATATTCTCCCAAGTACTCGACAAACACTGATTCTGTGATTCTGAACCTCTCTCTTAAACTGTTCATTGAAATATTTTTCTTTTCAATTTTAACATTTAAGTCATTATACTGATTTTGATATGTTCATCTACCTTCCTCTTTATGTGGCAGTATAAACTTTCAAACAGTTCCATTGCCTTCTGGACATCATTAACGTATGTCCCTTTACGATCTGCAGTCAATGACGGCAGACGGACTTCCTCAACACTGTCCTGAAATTCTTTTTACACTTCATAAAAGACATTTTCAAATTATTGAGATGTTTTATTCGGCTTTCCCCAGCTACATCACCCTGTGCCAATTTGCTCAGTTCATTGTGGAGCCTAGGTACTTGACTGCCTAAAAACTCTAGCCTCTGAACTATTCCCATTTTTGGCATTATTAAACAAAAATAGTTTTAACTATTGTTTTACGCTACGCGGAATATTATTTTTTACCGGATTATTATTTATTCAATACATCCTTTCATAATGAGATTTTTCCATTGTGTGGTCTTCTAATCAGAATTTATAATTAGATTACCCCACAACTTGGAGCCCGAGAAAGTACACATACAACTGCATTAAACAAGATTGATACCGCATGCATTCGTAATAAAATGACAATATTTACGATCTTTAGCATTCATAACAAAAAAAAGACGAACATATTGTTGGAACTACAAATACTATCAATCTTACAATGTTTACAGAACTGTACAACATCCAACCGGTGTTGCATGTTCATTAGCGTTATTCTACATGGACTCTCGAAAAAGTCTAATTTCGAACAAAGCTCAGCCATCTTTGTTATTAATTCCAGCGAGTGATCTTTCACATCGATGTACGGACTGACCCATAGCTTGCAGATAAATTGCTGTCGTATCGTTAGCTCTTGGACCGAGGACTCCACAATATTTGTTCTTCTGACCACAGCTGCGTTTGGATTGTTCCCACTCGAACATTGCCGTCAGATCCTGGCTATACATCATCAATCCATAATTTTTATACCAACTTACATCTGTCCAACGTACTTAGCTTCGTAATTGGAAATGGTTCTGGTGTACTCAGCAAAGATTTCCCAATCAAGAAGTGATCTGGTGTAAAAATGTCAGTTTCTTCTAATGATGTACCTATGTCGTACAAAGGCCTTGAATTTAGTACCGCCTCTATTTGATACAAAAGTGTCGAGATCTTTTCAAACATAAATAAAATGCCAATGAATTCCTTCGGACAATAATTTAGGGCATATTGTCGAGTTATCCTTTATGGCCTTCTTTAATTTGCTATCGAATTTTCCTTCGACATTCGTGGATGTCGCAGGTTGCTCCATTTCTCAGAACAAAGAGATATTGGCTCAGTGACTAATCTTGCGGTTAGCGTCTGTGTTCTATCAAATCTTTGCGTAATATGATTTTATGATATGATTTGTGTGACAAGACAATACGTGTAGATCCTATGGAGAGGATGAATTAAATCACGATTTCCGTTTTAGTCGAGAACTAAATTTAGTTGCAATCGAATATTAACTCGAAGCTTACATACTTAAAGAAACTAAAAATACATATGTTCATTACAGCGTACCTTTTTACCCGTAAAAAAAAGTTCGCCGTACACCTTCGAATATAAAGTAATATTGAAAGGTAGTTTTTGGGGGTCGCGCTTTTACATTCTTCTTTACATCTTCTGGATTTTCTGTCGTATCTGAAAGTGTGATACATCGATGTTTTTGTCTCAAAGAAACCAATTTTTCTTTTATTGAAATCATTGACCTCATACAACAATAATTAACAAACTTAAGGTAAAACCTAGTAATGACAATTTTAATCCACCCTATTTCGAAGTGATTCATGTTGGCTGTATTTGTGGCGGCTCTCAAGTTTAAAAAAAATGTGGCCCCTGCGTTGCTCATCGGTGACCGTCATGGCGAACTGAGGTGTCGCTGCGATCCCAAGTCGAACTAAAATTACGCAATGAAATGTCCTCCACCGTTTTTAACGTCTATGAGAAATCGCCAACATTTTCTTCAAATTATTTCTCTTAATCGCTACCCAACCGTGTCGGACTCGTTATACACCGCATTTGATAGTGCAACAATTGATGACATTGTAACCCGCCATTTTTCATCGACATCATATCATCTAAAGTCATCAATCGTGTACCCCACTGATCGATGAAAAAATCTTTGGCATCGTCAGGGATTTTATCAGAGGCTGTGCAATTGCATGGAATATTTCTGTCAATGCCACACTGCACCCCAGGTTTGGATTTGGATTAGTGTTATGCCGCAGTATAAGAAATAATTAATAATATGGCACTTCGTCGGTAACTTAGGTGTTTAGTGCACTGACCGTAAAAGCAATTTTTTAGTTTTTTTGACCGTTGTCGAAATACACATTCATTCTCATAAAACGCCGACAGAATGATAATCAAATAAATACGCTAATAATGGAGTACAATTAGATAACATGCCTTATTATCGCCCAACCAACTATGTCCATTAACACAGAGTATCATTGACATTACACTATTTCGTAGTGTAATCAGACTTTATAATTAGTTTACCCCACAACTTGGAGCTTGAGAAAGTAAACATACAACTGCATTTCACAAGATAGATACCTGATGCATACATAATAAAATGGCAATGTTTACGAGCTGTAGCATTCATAACAAAAAAGATGAACATATTTTTGGAACTACAAATAGAACCAATCTTATAATGTGTACAGAATTGTACATAATGTCGGCCTTAAAAGATCCTACTCTTTTAACAAAAACAAGTACATTTTACACGAACAAATAATCATTATATATACCCTAAATAACTCGATGTAGCGCGAGTGTTGCAGGTAAATATCCGGCACATCTTTTTTAAAATATAAATCAAGATAAGTATGATGATGACGGTAATGATGCATGTGGAAAGGCTGATCCCGTAGTGCGTAAGATGGTGTACATCGAGATGTGTTGGAAAGCCCAATAAATTCGTAGACTTGGGAATATCAGGCATCTTATAGACTTCGACTTCAGCATTTAACTTCAAATGCGTTAAGTCAGGAATGAATACTATTAAATTGAGACTGGGGAACTCGTAGTTGGCATCAGTTTTATATGCTTCGTACGCCCATAAGCTTATCTCCGCAGACTCAAGATGACATTCTGGTTGCATATTTAAAATGCCGGAATCCTCGAGTGCAACAAATCTTTTTTTCCGGTACAGGTGATCTCTGCATGTGTTTTTTCGTACGGAGAAAATATCCAAGTATTTAATGAATGAGTTTGCATCCAGAAACTGTGAAATCTTTTAATAGCTATTCCAGTCTTCAGGCATCCGTCTTGTTGTCTCTGTAACCAAACACTTCACCGATGATACCATCTTGAACTTCTTCAAAGTGTTCAAGAATTGTCAGCATATTCGTTGCTGATCCTAGAATCCTTTCCGTGTCAATTATCTGATTGACAGCTTTCTTCACCGCACGAATGGCACTGTGCAGTGCTTGCATATCTTTAATATTTTACTGTGTTTCCCAAAATGTCTTCATGTTCTTCGTCCATCAGTCCAAATAGAGAATGATAGAGCCCACCCACAAACGAGTTCATGTCAGCTTATCATGTGCTCATAAATCGACTCCAAATTCTGCACAGCATAAGCTTTATCCAGCTACTATTGCTTAACCCTCATTGTTGTCAGCGACTTCATAGCTACGCTTTAACAGTCAAAAACTCCGTGCTGTTTATGTGTACCACTACACTCCATGCCGTCTTCGTAAGTCCAACCGTCGCGACCCCATCGAAGAATATACCTGCCTTATCTTTTAACTTATTAATACAGTAAAATCCCGATAATTCGTAATGTCAAGGGACCGACCGTTTTCTACGAATTAGCGGGGTTTCGAATTAGCGAGGGGAAGAAAGAAAAAATACGAATTACCGAGGTTTTTATTCAATAATGAATATATGTACATACATACATATTTATATGTATGTATGTATAAAGTTTTATTTTTAAAAAACAAAGCAACTTAAAATCAATTCATTTTCAACAAAAAAAAACTTAATTCAAGTAATTAAAGCGACCGTTTTTGTGACATTTTAATGGCCTTCGGACAAACCGCACACATTTTTACGGAGTAAAATCACCACTTAATTCACTGAGCTGCAGAAAAATGTGAATATGCCCGATCAATGCCAGTTTACAGCAACGTAAGAACAATGAGAGTTAAAGAAAGACACACACATAAACAACAACGAATGCTTCGCCACTTGAGAGCATAGAATCACTTGTCGGTGGTTTACCGTTTTTCCACCAAAGAACGCGTCGCCTCCGCTACATAAAAAAGCACGAAAGAAGTGAAAGATAGAATGGCAAAACAGTTGAAGTTTGCGAATTACCGAGGTTTTCGACGAAAAATTACGAATTATAAGAGATTTTTAGGCATTTCGCTGGAAAAATTTTACGATTTATCGAGGGGACCGAAATGTATGGGATGTTTACGAATTATCGCGATTTTTTCAAGGGACCGCGATTTTGTTACGAATAAGCGGGGTTTACGAATTAGCGGGGTACGAATTATCGGGATTATACTGTATTAAACATTGCACTGGCCTATGTTCTTTTTCGGATGACCCTTTCGCGCCTCCAGCACAGAGGAGGAAGATTATCTTCTTTTAAAATAACTAATGTACCTGGCAGCATGTTCTTTTGAATTTTATTCCATCTGTTCCTCTTCTGACGCTCTTTATACCATCGCTTCCAGAATATTTCTGAATCGCGAATTCCACGATAGCATCTGTTTTCTTCCGAATCGACAAATGTTGACAGACTTTCCCCAGAAAGTGTCAGAACATTATAATCGTTAGGATTTTCTAACAACCACTAATAGGTCTTGAATTCAAAACCATCTCTATTTTCCCCATCACAGTCCATAAATTCTCATATGTCATATTACCTTCTGTTGTTTTTTTCAGACTTGACACTCGCTTCCCATAATCCACCTACATGCGGAATTATGCACCATTTTATTTCATTCTGAGTACAAACATTTTCTACATGTTCACTTCTCCATAAGCTTTCATAGATGCATCGCAGAATCCACATAATTCAACCTGCGTTAGATCCACACAAAATATATGCCTGAGTATTCTGACATCATTTAAAAAACTGAAGCATTCCTTGATCATATTCCATTTACTCCCAAGCTCTACTGAAATCTCTTCGTCCCAAGCGATCTTACATTTCCATAAATCTTGCAACAGAATTTTTGTTGTCACATCTACAGGACCAACCAAACCCAAGGCGTCAAACAACCTGGAGACTGCGCTCAATATTTTCCTCTTTGAAACATTTCCGTAAGCTTCGAGGTTGTATTTCAATTTAAATATACCCAATTTTGGATTTCAACTAACTCCCAAATGCCTTTATGAATTCTAACTGCCCTGCATCTATGTCGAAATTATCTGCAATATACTCCATATCAATACTCCCTAGTATCGATTTCTCATTTGCAAACCATTTCCTTAACGGCATTCCATATTGTGACATAATGTCAAGTAACTTGACTGATTCTAGACAGTCACCGCCTGTTATTAAATCATCCCTAAAAAAGTCATTTCTGTTTCTTTTGGAAACTGGTTTGTTTTCCAATCGGAATATATTTTCAGACATTTAACGGCCAAATATGTAGCCGACGCTGTACCGTATATCACTGTTTTCCGTGCGTAGGTTTTAATATTCTCATTGACATTCCACCGACAGAATATCAATTGAAACTTCCTGAAAAAAGACGAACATATAGTTGGAACTACAAATAGTATCCATCTTACAATATGTACAGAACTGTACATACTGCCGGCCTTATAAGATCCTAATCTTTTAACAAAAAACAAATACATAAGAAACGAACAAATAATGATTACATAAACGCTAAATAACACGAAGCAGGTGAATATTGGGATGACATCGGGCACAACTCCAAATAAGTATGATGATGATGGTAATGATGCATGTTGAAATGCTCAGACTGGGTAAATTGTAGTTGGCAACAGTTTTATATGAGTCGAATGCCTATTAGATTATTTTCGAAACTGTTTTTTGCACATCTTTTTCAAATTCCAACTCCAGATCAGTATGATTGACAAGCCGCAAAGGAAACCCCGTTTTTAGGAAATACAGGCATTTTATATACCTATATACCAGCAATTAGTTTGAGCATGACATATGGTAAAGATGACATAAGTGTTGACAGGTTGAGACTTGGATTCATTCTCAATATACCGAACTCTTCAAGAATATCACTCCGACTCTTTTTGTTGGACTTAATCTCCGCAGCCAGTTTATCGCATACCGAAAATATCCACGTTTGTAAGGAACTAGTTTGTTTTCAAAAAGTTGAGGAGTCCCAAATTTGATTACGACCTCGCTGATACCATCTTGAACTTCTTCAAAGCCTTCAAGAATTACCAGCATATTCGTTACTGACCCTAGTATCGTTTCCGTGTCAATTATCTGATTGACAGCTTTCTCCACCGAACGAATAGCACTGCTCAGTATTTGCATATTGTTAAACACCGACCTGCTTTTATTCATAATTATTTCAGGCGTCACGTCCTGGAGCGATGATTTATTACTCTGAAAGGTATATGAATGATAGATCTGGTACCGGTTTATCTTCATCCTTGTTATCGATATCCTCGCTTCATCCAGTCCCGCTTTGGCCGTTGTGTTCTCGGACATGTTTGTATGCACCACCACAATCCACGTTGTTTTGGCAAGTCCCACAGTAGCCACCTCTTCGAAGCAAATACCTGTCTTATTAGTACTACTTATACTAAGCTTATAACCGACAGGACTATTAATTTTCTGAAATAACAATAATATCGTATTTTTAATGACATTTATATTAAATTTTTTTCTTTTTTATAATTGTTTTTTAATAAAAATAGATTGTCCATTCTTTTGCATTTCCTACTTTTCGTAGGTTCTTTACAGGAACTGGATGGTTTGTCCATTTCTTTATTTTCAGTTCCATAAGTGGGAAAAGGGCAAACATTTTGGATTGATCTTTCGCTATCCCCAATGCTGGTCCTTACTTCCACCATTCTACATAAACCATCTGAACTCATTCCAGCTCGGATGACCCTCCCCCGCTTCCAGCTCAGCGGTGGAAGATTATCGTCTTTCAGAAGAACTCTTGTCCTTGCTTGAATATTTTCGACCGAACATTTTGTATCTGAATGTTTCCAAAACCCATCTGAATATGTCGAAACATATTCATCAATCAAATCATTTGCTCCGATCATTCGATGTCTCAGACTTATTTTTGTTAGCGGTCAGATTATTACTCTTCTCAGCTTTGTTTTCACCATTTTTTATTTATACTACAGCCGTCGCCAACAAAACGTGATCATCATCAATTCCTGTATTATTATTCACCACCGCCTCCCATGATTCTTTATTCATTCCTGAAGGATTTACCAAGTTGGCATCTTTTTCACCAGTCTTTTTCTACGGAATACTGCTCTTTTTCGATTCCTGGAATCTCCAAATAACAACCTCTTAAATCAGGGAACCAATCAGTAAGATCATCGTCCGAATATTCTCCCAAGTACTCGACAAACACTGATTCTGTGATTCTGAACCTCTCTCTTAAACTGTTCATTGAAATATTTTTCTTTTCAATTTTAACATTTAAGTCATTATCCTGATTTTGATATGTTCATCTACCTTCCTCTTTATGTGGGAGTATAAACTTTCAAACAGTTCCATTGCCTTCTGGACATCATTAACGTATGTCCCTTTACGATCTGCAGTCAATGACGGCTGACGGACTTCCTCAACACTGTCCTGAAATTCTTTTTACACTCCATAAAAGACATTTTCAAATTATTGAGATGTTTTATTCGGCTTTCCCCAGCTACATCACCCTGTGCCAATTTGCTCAGTTCATTGTAGAGCCTAGCTACTTGACTGCCTAAAAACTCTAGCCTCTGAACTATTCCCACTATTGTTTTACGCTACGCGGAATATTATTTTTTACCGGATTATACTTTATTCAATACATCCTTTTATAATGAGATTTTTCCATTGTGTGGTCTTCTAATCAGAATTTATAATTAGATTACCCCACAACTTGGAGCCCGAGAAAGTACACATACAACTGCATTAAACAAGATTGATACCGCATGCATTCGTAATAAAATGACAATATTTACGATCTTTAGCATTCATAACAAAAAAAAGACGAACATATTGTTGGAACTACAAATACTATCAATCTTACAATGTTTACAGAACTGTACAACATCCAACCGGTGTTGCATGTTCATTAGCGTTATTCTACATGGACTCTCGAAAAAGTCTAATTTCGAACAAAGCTCAGCCATCTTTGTTATTAATTCCAGCGAGTGATCTATCACATCGATGTACGGACTGACCCATAGCTTGCAGATAAATTGCTGTCGTATCGTTAGCTCTTGGACCGAGGACTCCACAATATTTGTTCTTCTGACCACAGCTGCGTTTGGATTGTTCCCACTCGAACATTGCCGTCAGATCCTGGCTATACATCATCAATCCATAATTGTTATACCAACTTCCATCTGTCCAACGTACTTAGCTTCGTAATTGGAAATGGTTCTGGTGTACTCAGCAAAGATTTCCCAATCAAGAAGTGGTCTGGTGTAAAAATGTCAGTTTCTTCTAAAGATGTACCTATGTCGTACAAACGCCTTGAATTTAGTACCGCCTCTATTTGATACAAAAGTGTCGACATCTTTTCAAACATAAATAAAATGCCAATGAATTCCTTCGGACAATAATTTAGGGGATATTGTCGAGTTATCCCTTATGGCCTTCTTTAATTTGCTATCGAATTTTCCTTCGACATTCGTGGATGTCGCAGGTTGCTCCATTTCTCAGAACAAAGAAATATTGGCTCAGTGACTAATCTTGCGGTTAGCGTCTGTGTTCTATCAAATCTTTGCGTAATATGATTTTATGATATGATTTGTGTGACAAGACAATACGTGTAGATCCAATGGAGACGATGAATTAAATCACGATTTCGCTTTTAGTCGAGAACTAAATTTAGTTACAATCGAATATTAACTCGAAGCTTACATACTTAAAGAAACTAAAAATACATATGTTCATTACAGCGTACCTTTTTACCTGTAAAAAAAAGTTCGGCGTACACCTTCGAATATAAAGTAATATTGAAAGGTAGTTTTTGGGGGTCGCGCTTTTACATTCTTCTTTACATCTCCTGGATTTTCTGTCGTATCTGAAAGTGTGTTACATCGATGTTTTTGTCTCAAAGAAACCAATTTTTCTTTTATTGAAATCATTGACCTCATACAACAATAATTAACAAACTTAAGGTAAAACCTAGTAATGACAATTTTAATCCACCCTATTTCGAAGAGATTCATGTTGGCTGTATTTGTGGCGGCTCTCAAGTTTAAAAAAAATGTGGCCCCTGCGTTGCTCATCGGTGACCGTCATGGCGAACTGAGGTGTCGCTGCGATCCCAAGTCGAACTAAAATTACGCAATGAAATGTCCGCCACCGTTTTTAACGTCTATGAGAAATCGCCAACATTTTCTTCAAATTCTTTCTCTTAATCGCTACCCAACCGTGTCGGACTCGTTATACACCGCAATTGATAGTGCAACAATTGATGACATTGTAACCCGCCATTTTTCATCGACATCATATCATCTAAAGTCATCAATCGTGTACCCCACTGATCGATGAAAAAAATCTTTGGCATCGTCAGGGATTTTATCAGAGGCTGTGCAATTGCATGGAATATTTCTGTCAATGCCACACTGCACCCCAGGTTTGGATTTGGATTAGTGTTATGCCGCAGTATAAGAAATAATTAATAATATGGAACTTCGTCGGTAACTTAGGTGTTTAGTGCACTGACCGTAAAAGCAATTTTTTAGTTTTTTTGACCGTTGTCGAAATACACATTCATTCTCATAAAACGCCGACAGAATGATAATCAAATAAATACGCTAATAATGGAGTACAATTAGATAACATGCCTTATTATCGCCCAACCAACTATGTCCATTAACACAGAGTATCATTGACATTACACTATTTCGTAGTGTAATCAGACTTTATAATTAGTTTACCCCACAACTTGGAGCTTGAGAAAGTAAACATACAACTGCATTTCACAAGATAGATACCTGATGCATACATAATAAAATGGCAATGTTTACGAGCTGTAGCATTCATAACAAAAAAGATGAACATATTTTTGGAACTACAAATAGAACCAATCTTATAATGTGTACAGAATTGTACATAATGTCGGCCTTAAAAGATCCTACTCTTTTAACAAAAACAAGTACATTATACACGAACAAATAATCATTATATATACCCTAAATAACTCGATGTAGCGCGAGTGTTGCAGGTAAATATCCGGCACATCTTTTTTAAAATATAAATCAAGATAAGTATGATGATGACGGTAATGATGCATGTGGAAAGGCTGATTCCGTAGTGCGTAAGATGGTGTACATCGAGATGTGTTGGAAAGCCCAATAAATTCGTAGACTTGGGAATATCAGGCATCTTATAGACTTCGACTTCAGCATTTAACTTCAAATGCGTTAAGTCAGGAATGAATACTATTAAATTGAGACTGGGGAACTCGTAGTTGGCATCAGTTTTATATGATTCGTACGCCCATAAGCTTATCTCCTCAGACTCAAGATGACATTCTGGTAGCATATTTAAAATGCCGGAATCCTCGAGTGCAACAAATCTTTTTTTCCGGTACAGGTGATCTCTGCATGTGTTTTTTCGTACGGAGAAAATATCCAAGTATTTAATGAATGAGTTTGCATCCAGAAACTGTGAAATCTTTAAATAGCTATTCCAGTCTTCAGGCATCCGTCTTGTTGTCTCTGTAACCAAACACTTCACCGATGATACCATCTTGAACTTCTTCAAAGTCTTCAAGAATTGTCAGCATATTCGTTGCTGATCCTAGAATCCTTTCCGTGTCAATTATCTGATTGACAGCTTTCTTCACCGCACGAATGGCACTGTGCAGTGTTTGCATATCTTTAATATTTTACTGTGTTTCCCAAAATGTCTTCATGTTCTTCGTCCATCAGTCCAAATAGAGAATGATAGAGCCCACCCACAAACGAGTTCATGTCAGCTTATCATGTGCTCATAAATCGACTCCAAATTCTGCACAGCATAAGCTTTATCCAGCTACTATTGCTTAACCCTCATTGTTGTCAGCGACTTCATAGCTACGCTTTAACAGTCAAAAACTCCGTGCTGTTTATGTGTACCACTACACTCCATGCCGTCTTCGTAAGTCCAACCGTCGCGACCCCATCGAAGAATATACCTGCCTTATCTTTAAATTTATTAATATTAAACATTGCACTGGCCTATGTTCTTTTTCGGATGACCCTTTCGCGCCTGCAGCACAGAGGAGGAAGATTATCTTCTTTTAAAATAACTAATGTACCTGGCAGCATGTTCTTTTGAATTTTATTCCATCTGTTCCTCTTCTGACGCTCTTTATACCATCGCTTCCAGAATATTTCTGAATCACGAATTCCACGATAGCATCTGTTTTCTTCCGAATCGACAAATGTTGACAGACTTTCCCCAGAAAGTGTCAGAACATTATAATCGTTAGGATTTTCTAACAACCACTAATAGGTCTTGAATTCAAAACCATCTCTATTTTCCCCATCACAGTCCATAAATTCTCATATGTCATATTACCTTCTGTTGTTTTTTTCA
Source organism: Hydrotaea cyrtoneurina (assembly GCA_958296145.1). Classification (NCBI taxonomy): domain Eukaryota; kingdom Metazoa; phylum Arthropoda; class Insecta; order Diptera; family Muscidae; genus Hydrotaea; species Hydrotaea cyrtoneurina. The sequence goes on along the minus strand of OY282512.1, from coordinate 58,673,243 downwards.
GACTTGACACTCGCTTCCCATAATCCACCTACATGCGGAATTATGCACCATTTTATTTCATTCTGAGTACAAACATTTTCTACATGTTCACTTCTCCATAAGCTTTCATAGATGCATCGCAGAATCCACATAATTCAACCTGCGTTAGATCCACACAAAATATATGCCTGAGTATTCTGACATCATTTAAAAAACTGAAGCATTCCTTGATCATATTCCATTTACTCCCAAGCTCTACTGAAATCTCTTCGTCCCAAGCGATCTTACATTTCCATAAATCTTGCAACAGAATTTTTGTTGTCACATCTACAGGACCAACCAAACCCAAGGCGTCAAACAACCTGGAGACTGCGCTCAATATTTTCCTCTTTGAAACATTTCCGTAAGCTTCGAGGTTGTATTTCAATTTAAATATACCCAATTTTGGATTTCAACTAACTCCCAAATGCCTTTATGAATTCTAACTGCCCTGCATCTATGTCGAAATTATCTGCAATATACTCCATATCAATACTCCCTAGTATCGATTTCTCATTTGCAAACCATTTCCTTAACGGCATTCCATATTGTGACATAATGTCAAGTAACTTGACTGATTCTAGACAGTCACCGCCTGTTATTAAATCATCCCTAAAAAAGTCATTTCTGTTTCTTTTGGAAACTGGTTTGTTTTCCAATCGGAATATATTTTCAGACATTTAACGGCCAAATATGTAGCCGACGCTGTACCGTATATCACTGTTTTCCGTGCGTAGGTTTTAATATTCTCATTGACATTCCACCGACAGAATATCAATTGAAACTTCCTGAAAAAAGACGAACATATAGTTGGAACTACAAATAGTATCCATCTTACAATATGTACAGAACTGTACATACTGCCGGCCTTATAAGATCCTAATCTTTTAACAAAAAACAAATACATAAGAAACGAACAAATAATGATTACATAAACGCTAAATAACACGAAGCAGGTGAATATTGGGATGACATCGGGCACAACTCCAAATAAGTATGATGATGATGGTAATGATGCATGTTGAAATGCTCAGACTGGGTAAATTGTAGTTGGCAACAGTTTTATATGAGTCGAATGCCTATTAGATTATTTTCGAAACTGTTTTTTGCACATCTTTTTCAAATTCCAACTCCAGATCAGTATGATTGACAAGCCGCAAAGGAAACCCCGTTTTTAGGAAATACAGGCATTTTATATACCTATATACCAGCAATTAGTTTGAGCATGACATATGGTAAAGATGACATAAGTGTTGACAGGTTGAGACTTGGATTCATTCTCAATATACCGAACTCTTCAAGAATATCACTCCGACTCTTTTTGTTGGACTTAATCTCCGCAGCCAGTTTATCGCATACCGAAAATATCCACGTTTGTAAGGAACTAGTTTGTTTTCAAAAAGTTGAGGAGTCCCAAATTTGATTACGACCTCGCTGATACCATCTTGAACTTCTTCAAAGCCTTCAAGAATTACCAGCATATTCGTTACTGACCCTAGTATCGTTTCCGTGTCAATTATCTGATTGACAGCTTTCTCCACCGAACGAATAGCACTGCTCAGTATTTGCATATTGTTAAACACCGACCTGCTTTTATTCATAATTATTTCAGGCGTCACGTCCTGGAGCGATGATTTATTACTCTGAAAGGTATATGAATGATAGATCTGGTACCGGTTTATCTTCATCCTTGTTATCGATATCCTCGCTTCATCCAGTCCCGCTTTGGCCGTTGTGTTCTCGGACATGCTTGTATGCACCACCACGTGCCACGTTGTTTTGGCAAGTCCCACAGTAGCCACCTCTTCGAAGCAAATACCTGTCTTATTAGTACTACTTATACTAAGCTTATAACCGACAGGACTATTAATTTTCTGAAATAACAATAATATCGTATTTTTAATGACATTTATATTACAATTTTTTCTTTTTTATAATTGTTTTTTAATAAAAATAGATTGTCCATTCTTTTGCATTTCCTACTTGTCGTAGGTTCTTTACAGGAACTGGATGGTTTGTCCATTTCTTTATTTTCAGTTCCATAAGTGGGAAAAGGGCAAACATTTTGGATTGGTCTTTCGCTATCCCCAATGCTGGTCCTTACTTCCACCATTCTACATAAACCATGTGAACTCATTCCAGCTCGGATGACCCTCCCCCGCTTCCAGCTCAGCGGTGGAAGATTATCGTCTTTCAGAAGAACTCTTGTCCTTGCTTGAATATTTTCGACCGAACATTTTGTATCTGAATGTTTCCAAAACCCATCTGAATATGTCGAAACATATTCATCAATCAAATCATTTGCTCCGATCATTCGATGTCTCAGACTTATTTTTGTTAGCGGTCAGATTATTACTCTTCTTAGCTTTGTTTTCACCATTTTTTATTTGTACTACAGCCGTCGCCAACAAAACGTGATCATCATCAATTCCTGTATTATTATTCACCACCGCCTCCCATGATTCTTTATTCATTCCTGAAGGATTTACCAAGTTGGCATCTTTTTCACCAGTCTTTTTCTACGGAATACTGCTCTTTTTCGATTCCTGGAATCTCCAAATAACAACCTCTTAAATCAGAGAACCAATCAGTAAGATCATCGTCCGAATATTCTCCCAAGTACTCGACAAACACTGATTCTGTGATTCTGAACCTCTCTCTTAAACTGTTCATTGAAATATTTTTCTTTTCAATTTTAACATTTAAGTCATTATACTGATTTTGATATGTTCATCTACCTTCCTCTTTATGTGGCAGTATAAACTTTCAAACAGTTCCATTGCCTTCTGGACATCATTAACGTATGTCCCTTTACGATCTGCAGTCAATGACGGCAGACGGACTTCCTCAACACTGTCCTGAAATTCTTTTTACACTTCATAAAAGACATTTTCAAATTATTGAGATGTTTTATTCGGCTTTCCCCAGCTACATCACCCTGTGCCAATTTGCTCAGTTCATTGTGGAGCCTAGGTACTTGACTGCCTAAAAACTCTAGCCTCTGAACTATTCCCATTTTTGGCATTATTAAACAAAAATAGTTTTAACTATTGTTTTACGCTACGCGGAATATTATTTTTTACCGGATTATTATTTATTCAATACATCCTTTCATAATGAGATTTTTCCATTGTGTGGTCTTCTAATCAGAATTTATAATTAGATTACCCCACAACTTGGAGCCCGAGAAAGTACACATACAACTGCATTAAACAAGATTGATACCGCATGCATTCGTAATAAAATGACAATATTTACGATCTTTAGCATTCATAACAAAAAAAAGACGAACATATTGTTGGAACTACAAATACTATCAATCTTACAATGTTTACAGAACTGTACAACATCCAACCGGTGTTGCATGTTCATTAGCGTTATTCTACATGGACTCTCGAAAAAGTCTAATTTCGAACAAAGCTCAGCCATCTTTGTTATTAATTCCAGCGAGTGATCTTTCACATCGATGTACGGACTGACCCATAGCTTGCAGATAAATTGCTGTCGTATCGTTAGCTCTTGGACCGAGGACTCCACAATATTTGTTCTTCTGACCACAGCTGCGTTTGGATTGTTCCCACTCGAACATTGCCGTCAGATCCTGGCTATACATCATCAATCCATAATTTTTATACCAACTTACATCTGTCCAACGTACTTAGCTTCGTAATTGGAAATGGTTCTGGTGTACTCAGCAAAGATTTCCCAATCAAGAAGTGATCTGGTGTAAAAATGTCAGTTTCTTCTAATGATGTACCTATGTCGTACAAAGGCCTTGAATTTAGTACCGCCTCTATTTGATACAAAAGTGTCGAGATCTTTTCAAACATAAATAAAATGCCAATGAATTCCTTCGGACAATAATTTAGGGCATATTGTCGAGTTATCCTTTATGGCCTTCTTTAATTTGCTATCGAATTTTCCTTCGACATTCGTGGATGTCGCAGGTTGCTCCATTTCTCAGAACAAAGAGATATTGGCTCAGTGACTAATCTTGCGGTTAGCGTCTGTGTTCTATCAAATCTTTGCGTAATATGATTTTATGATATGATTTGTGTGACAAGACAATACGTGTAGATCCTATGGAGAGGATGAATTAAATCACGATTTCCGTTTTAGTCGAGAACTAAATTTAGTTGCAATCGAATATTAACTCGAAGCTTACATACTTAAAGAAACTAAAAATACATATGTTCATTACAGCGTACCTTTTTACCCGTAAAAAAAAGTTCGCCGTACACCTTCGAATATAAAGTAATATTGAAAGGTAGTTTTTGGGGGTCGCGCTTTTACATTCTTCTTTACATCTTCTGGATTTTCTGTCGTATCTGAAAGTGTGATACATCGATGTTTTTGTCTCAAAGAAACCAATTTTTCTTTTATTGAAATCATTGACCTCATACAACAATAATTAACAAACTTAAGGTAAAACCTAGTAATGACAATTTTAATCCACCCTATTTCGAAGTGATTCATGTTGGCTGTATTTGTGGCGGCTCTCAAGTTTAAAAAAAATGTGGCCCCTGCGTTGCTCATCGGTGACCGTCATGGCGAACTGAGGTGTCGCTGCGATCCCAAGTCGAACTAAAATTACGCAATGAAATGTCCTCCACCGTTTTTAACGTCTATGAGAAATCGCCAACATTTTCTTCAAATTATTTCTCTTAATCGCTACCCAACCGTGTCGGACTCGTTATACACCGCATTTGATAGTGCAACAATTGATGACATTGTAACCCGCCATTTTTCATCGACATCATATCATCTAAAGTCATCAATCGTGTACCCCACTGATCGATGAAAAAATCTTTGGCATCGTCAGGGATTTTATCAGAGGCTGTGCAATTGCATGGAATATTTCTGTCAATGCCACACTGCACCCCAGGTTTGGATTTGGATTAGTGTTATGCCGCAGTATAAGAAATAATTAATAATATGGCACTTCGTCGGTAACTTAGGTGTTTAGTGCACTGACCGTAAAAGCAATTTTTTAGTTTTTTTGACCGTTGTCGAAATACACATTCATTCTCATAAAACGCCGACAGAATGATAATCAAATAAATACGCTAATAATGGAGTACAATTAGATAACATGCCTTATTATCGCCCAACCAACTATGTCCATTAACACAGAGTATCATTGACATTACACTATTTCGTAGTGTAATCAGACTTTATAATTAGTTTACCCCACAACTTGGAGCTTGAGAAAGTAAACATACAACTGCATTTCACAAGATAGATACCTGATGCATACATAATAAAATGGCAATGTTTACGAGCTGTAGCATTCATAACAAAAAAGATGAACATATTTTTGGAACTACAAATAGAACCAATCTTATAATGTGTACAGAATTGTACATAATGTCGGCCTTAAAAGATCCTACTCTTTTAACAAAAACAAGTACATTATACACGAACAAATAATCATTATATATACCCTAAATAACTCGATGTAGCGCGAGTGTTGCAGGTAAATATCCGGCACATCTTTTTTAAAATATAAATCAAGATAAGTATGATGATGACGGTAATGATGCATGTGGAAAGGCTGATCCCGTAGTGCGTAAGGTGGTGTACATCGAGATGTGTTGGAAAGCCCAATAAATTCGTAGACTTGGGAATATCAGGAATCTTATAGACTTCGACTTCAGCATTTAACTTCAAATGCGTTAAGTCAGGAATGAATACTATTAAAGTGAGACTGGGGAACTCGTAGTTGGCATCAGTTTTATATGCTTCGTACGCCCATAAGCTTATCTCCTCAGACTCAAGATGACATTCTGGTAGCATATTTAAAATGCCGGAATCCTCGAGTGCAACAAATCTTTTTTTCCGGTACAGGTGATCTCTGCATGTGTTTTTTCGTACGGAGAAAATATCCAAGTATTTAATGAATGAGTTTGCATCCAGAAACTGTGAAATCTTTTAATAGCTATTCCAGTCTTCAGGCATCCGTCTTGTTGTCTCTGTAACCAAACACTTCACCGATGATACCATCTTGAACTTCTTCAAAGTCTTCAAGAATTGTCAGCATATTCGTTGCTGATCCTAGAATCCTTTCCGTGTCAATTATCTGATTGACAGCTTTCTTCACCGCACGAATGGCACTGTGCAGTGTTTGCATATCTTTAATATTTTACTGTGTTTCCCAAAATGTCTTCATGTTCTTCGTCCATCAGTCCAAATAGAGAATGATAGAGCCCACCCACAAACGAGTTCATGTCAGCTTATCATGTGCTCATAAATCGACTCCAAATTCTGCACAGCATAAGCTTTATCCAGCTACTATTGCTTAACCCTCATTGTTGTCAGCGACTTCATAGCTACGCTTTAACAGTCAAAAACTCCGTGCTGTTTATGTGTACCACTACACTCCATGCCGTCTTCGTAAGTCCAACCGTCGCGACCCCATCGAAGAATATACCTGCCTTATCTTTAAATTTATTAATATTAAACATTGCACTGGCCTATGTTCTTTTTCGGATGACCCTTTCGCGCCTGCAGCACAGAGGAGGAAGATTATCTTCTTTTAAAATAACTAATGTACCTGGCAGCATGTTCTTTTGAATTTTATTCCATCTGTTCCTCTTCTGACGCTCTTTATACCATCGCTTCCAGAATATTTCTGAATCACGAATTCCACGATAGCATCTGTTTTCTTCCGAATCGACAAATGTTGACAGACTTTCCCCAGAAAGTGTCAGAACATTATAATCGTTAGGATTTTCTAACAACCACTAATAGGTCTTGAATTCAAAACCATCTCTATTTTCCCCATCACAGTCCATAAATTCTCATATGTCATATTACCTTCTGTTGTTTTTTTCAGACTTGACACTCGCTTCCCATAATCCACCTACATGCGGAATTATGCACCATTTTATTTCATTCTGAGTACAAACATTTTCTACATGTTCACTTCTCCATAAGCTTTCATAGATGCATCGCAGAATCCACATAATTCAACCTGCGTTAGATCCACACAAAATATATGCCTGAGTATTCTGACATCATTTAAAAAACTGAAGCATTCCTTGATCATATTCCATTTACTCCCAAGCTCTACTGAAATCTCTTCGTCCCAAGCGATCTTACATTTCCATAAATCTTGCAACAGAATTTTTGTTGTCACATCTACAGGACCAACCAAACCCAAGGCGTCAAACAACCTGGAGACTGCGCTCAATATTTTCCTCTTTGAAACATTTCCGTAAGCTTCGAGGTTGTATTTCAATTTAAATATACCCAATTTTGGATTTCAACTAACTCCCAAATGCCTTTATGAATTCTAACTGCCCTGCATCTATGTCGAAATTATCTGCAATATACTCCATATCAATACTCCCTAGTATCGATTTCTCATTTGCAAACCATTTCCTTAACGGCATTCCATATTGTGACATAATGTCAAGTAACTTGACTGATTCTAGACAGTCACCGCCTGTTATTAAATCATCCCTAAAAAAGTCATTTCTGTTTCTTTTGGAAACTGGTTTGTTTTCCAATCGGAATATCTTTTCAGACATTTAACGGCCAAATATGTAGCCGACGCTGTACCGTATATCACTGTTTTCCGTGCGTAGGTTTTAATATTCTCATTGACATTCCACCGACAGAATATCAATTGAAACTTCCTGAAAAAAGACGAACATATAGTTGGAACTACAAATAGTATCCATCTTACAATATGTACAGAACTGTACATACTGCCGGCCTTATAAGATCCTAATCTTTTAACAAAAAACAAATACATAAGAAACGAACAAATAATGATTACATAAACGCTAAATAACACGAAGCAGGTGAATATTGGGATGACATCGGGCACAACTCCAAATAAGTATGATGATGATGGTAATGATGCATGTTGAAATGCTCAGACTGGGTAAATTGTAGTTGGCAACAGTTTTATATGAGTCGAATGCCTATTAGATTATTTTCGAAACTGTTTTTTGCACATCTTTTTCAAATTCCAACTCCAGATCAGTATGATTGACAAGCCGCAAAGGAAACCCCGTTTTTAGGAAATACAGGCATTTTATATACCTATATACCAGCAATTAGTTTAAGCATGACATATGGTAAAGATGACATAAGTGTTGACAGGTTGAGACTTGGATTCATTCTCAATATACCGAACTCTTCAAGAATATCACTCCGACTCTTTTTGTTGGACTTAATCTCCGCAGCCAGTTTATCGCATACCGAAAATATCCACGTTTGTAAGGAACTACTTTGTTTTCAAAAAGTTGAGGAGTCCCAAATTTCATTACGACCTCGCTGATACCATTTTGAACTTCTTCAAAGCCTTCAAGAATTACCAGCATATTCGTTACTGACCCTAGTATCGTTTCCGTGTCAATTATCTGATTGACAGCTTTCTCCACCGAACGAATAGCACTGCTCAGTATTTGCATATTGTTAAACACCGACCTGCTTTTAATCATAATTATTTCAGGCGTCACGTCCTGGAGCGATGATTTATTACTCTGAAAGGTATATGAATGATAGATCTGGTACCGGTTTATCTTCATCCTTGTTATCGATATCCTCGCTTCATCCAGTCCCGCTTTGGCCGTTGTGTTCTCGGACATGTTTGTATGCACCACCACAATCCACGTTGTTTTGGCAAGTCCCACAGTAGCCACCTCTTCGAAGCAAATACCTGTCTTATTAGTACTACTTATACTAAGCTTATAACCGACAGGACTATTAATTTTCTGAAATAACAATAATATCGTATTTTTAATGACATTTATATTAAATTTTTTTCTTTTTTATAATTGTTTTTTAATAAAAATAGATTGTCCATTCTTTTGCATTTCCTACTTTTCGTAGGTTCTTTACAGGAACTGGATGGTTTGTCCATTTCTTTATTTTCAGTTCCATAAGTGGGAAAAGGGCAAACATTTTGGATTGATCTTTCGCTATCCCCAATGCTGGTCCTTACTTCCACCATTCTACATAAACCATCTGAACTCATTCCAGCTCGGATGACCCTCCCCCGCTCCCAGCTCAGCGGTGGAAGATTATCGTCTTTCAGAAGAACTCTTGTCCTTGCTTGAATATTTTCGACCGAACATTTTGTATCTGAATGTTTCCAAAACCCATCTGAATATGTCGAAACATATTCATCAATCAAATCATTTGCTCCGATCATTCGATGTCTCAGACTTATTTTTGTTAGCGGTCAGATTATTACTCTTCTTAGCTTTGTTTTCACCATTTTTTATTTGTACTACAGCCGTCGCCAACAAAACGTGATTATCATCAATTCCTGTATTATTATTCACCACCGCCTCCCATGATTCTTTATTCATTCCTGAAGGATTTACCAAGTTGGCATCTTTTTCACCAGTCTTTTTCTACGGAATACTGCTCTTTTTCGATTGCTGGAATCTCCAAATAACAACCTCTTAAATCAGAGAACCAATCAGTAAGATCATCGTCCGAATATTCTCCCAAGTACTCGACAAACACCGATTCTGTGATTCTGAACCTCTCTCTTAAACTGTTCATTGAAATATTTTTCTTTTCAATTTTAACATTTAAGTCATTATACTGATTTTGATATGTTCATCTACCTTCCTCTTTATGTGGCAGTATAAACTTTCAAACAGTTCCATTGCCTTCTGGACATCATTAACGTATGTCCCTTTACGATCTGCAGTCAATGACGGCAGACGGACTTCCTCAACACTGTCCTGAAATTCTTTTTACACTTCATAAAAGACATTTTCAAATTATTGAGATGTTTTATTCGGCTTTCCCCAGCTACATCACCCTGTGCCAATTTGCTCAGTTCATTGTGGAGCCTAGGTACTTGACTGCCTAAAAACTCTAGCCTCTGAACTATTCCCATTTTTGGCATTATTAAACAAAAATAGTTTTAACTATTGTTTTACGCTACGCGGAATATTATTTTTTACCGGATTATTATTTATTCAATACATCCTTTCATAATGAGATTTTTCCATTGTGTGGTCTTCTAATCAGAATTTATAATTAGATTACCCCACAACTTGGAGCCCGAGAAAGTACACATACAACTGCATTAAACAAGATTGATACCGCATGCATTCGTAATAAAATGACAATATTTACGATCTTTAGCATTCATAACAAAAAAAAGACGAACATATTGTTGGAACTACAAATACTATCAATCTTACAATGTTTACAGAACTGTACAACATCCAACCGGTGTTGCATGTTCATTAGCGTTATTCTACATGGACTCTCGAAAAAGTCTAATTTCGAACAAAGCTCAGCCATCTTTGTTATTAATTCCAGCGAGTGATCTTTCACATCGATGTACGGACTGACCCATAGCTTGCAGATAAATTGCTGTCGTATCGTTAGCTCTTGGACCGAGGACTCCACAATATTTGTTCTTCTGACCACAGCTGCGTTTGGATTGTTCCCACTCGAACATTGCCGTCAGATCCTGGCTATACATCATCAATCCATAATTTTTATACCAACTTACATCTGTCCAACGTACTTAGCTTCGTAATTGGAAATGGTTCTGGTGTACTCAGCAAAGATTTCCCAATCAAGAAGTGATCTGGTGTAAAAATGTCAGTTTCTTCTAATGATGTACCTATGTCGTACAAAGGCCTTGAATTTAGTACCGCCTCTATTTGATACAAAAGTGTCGAGATCTTTTCAAACATAAATAAAATGCCAATGAATTCCTTCGGACAATAATTTAGGGCATATTGTCGAGTTATCCTTTATGGCCTTCTTTAATTTGCTATCGAATTTTCCTTCGACATTCGTTGATGTCGCAGGTTGCTCCATTTCTCAGAACAAAGAGATATTGGCTCAGTGACTAATCTTGCGGTTAGCGTCTGTGTTCTATCAAATCTTTGCGTAATATGATTTTATGATATGATTTGTGTGACAAGACAATACGTGTAGATCCTATGGAGAGGATGAATTAAATCACGATTTCGCTTTTAGTCGAGAACTAAATTTAGTTACAATCGAATATTAACTCGAAGCTTACATACTTAAAGAAAATTAAAAATACATATGTTCATTACAGCGTACCTTTTTACCCGTAAAAAAAAGTTCGGCGTACACCTTCGAATATAAAGTAATATTGAAAGGTAGTTTTTGGGGGTCGCGCTTTTACATTCTTCTTTACATCTCCTGGATTTTCTGTCGTATCTGAAAGTGTGATACATCGATGTTTTTGTCTCAAAGAAACCAATTTTTCTTTTATTGAAATCATTGACCTCATACAACAATAATTAACAAACTTAAGGTAAAACCTAGTAATGACAATTTTAATCCACCCTATTTCGAAGAGATTCATGTTGGCTGTATTTGTGGCGGGTCTCAAGTTTAAAAAAAACGTGGCCCCTGCGTTGCTCATCGGTGACCGTCATGGCGAACTGAGGTGTCGCTGCGATCCCAAGTCGAACTAAAATTACGCAATGAAATGTCCGCCACCGTTTTTAACGTCTATGAGAAATCGCCAACATTTTCTTCAAATTCTTTCTCTTAATCGCTACCCAACCGTGTCGGACTCGTTATACACCGCAATTGATAGTGCAACAATTGATGACATTGTAACCCGCCATTTTTCATCGACATCATATCATCTAAAGTCATCAATCGTGTACCCCACTGATCGATGAAAAAATCTTTAGCATCGTCAGGGATTTTATCAGAGGCTGTGCAATTGCATGGAATATTTCTGTCAATGCCACACTGCACCCCAGGTTTGGATTTGGATTAGTGTTATGCCGCAGTATAAGAAATAATTAATAATATGGCACTTCGTCGGTAACTTAGGTGTTTAGTGCACTGACCGTAAAAGCAATTTTTTAGTTTTTTTGACCGTTGTCGAAATACACATTCATTCTCATATTATAAGCCGCTTCATAAAACGCCGACAGAATGATAATCAAATAAATACGCTAATAATGGAGTACAATTAGATAACATGCCTTATTATCGCCCAACCAACTATGTCCATTAACACAGAGTATCATTGACATTACACTATTTCGTAGTGTAATCAGACTTTATAATTAGTTTACCCCACAACTTGGAGCTTGAGAAAGTAAACATACAACTGCATTTCACAAGATAGATACCTGATGCATACATAATAAAATGGCAATGTTTACGAGCTGTAGCATTCATAACAAAAAAGATGAACATATTTTTGGAACTACAAATAGAACCAATCTTATAATGTGTACAGAATTGTACATAATGTCGGCCTTAAAAGATCCTACTCTTTTAACAAAAACAAGTACATTATACACGAACAAATAATCATTATATATACCCTAAATAACTCGATGTAGCGCGAGTGTTGCAGGTAAATATCCGGCACATCTTTTTTAAAATATAAATCAAGATAAGTATGATGATGACGGTAATGATGCATGTGGAAAGGCTGATCCCGTAGTGCGTAAGATGGTGTACATAGAGATGTGTTGGAAAGCCCAATAAATTCGTAGACTTGGGAATATCAGGCATCTTATAGACTTCGACTTCAGCATTTAACTTCAAATGCGTTAAGTCAGGAATGAATACTATTAAATTGAGACTGGGGAACTCGTAGTTGGCATCAGTTTTATATGCTTCGTACGCCCATAAGCTTATCTCCGCAGACTCAAGATGACATTCTGGTTGCATATTTAAAATGCCGGAATCCTCGAGTGCAACAAATCTTTTTTTCCGGTACAGGTGATCTCTGCATGTGTTTTTTCGTACGGAGAAAATATCCAAGTATTTAATGAATGAGTTTGCATCCAGAAACTGTGAAATCTTTTAATAGCTATTCCAGTCTTCAGGCATCCGTCTTGTTGTCTCTGTAACCAAACACTTCACCGATGATACCATCTTGAACTTCTTCAAAGTCTTCAAGAATTGTCAGCATATTCGTTGCTGATCCTAGAATCCTTTCCGTGTCAATTATCTGATTGACAGCTTTCTTCACCGCACGAATCTGTGTTTCCCAAAATGTCTTCATGTTCTTCGTCCATCAGTCCAAATAGAGAATGATAGAGCCCACCCACAAACGAGTTCATGTCAGCTTATCATGTGCTCATAAATCGTCTCCAAATTCTGCACAGCATAAGCTTCATCCAGCTACTATTGCTTAACCCTCATTGTTGTCAGCGACTTCATAGCTACGCTTTAACAGTCAAAAACTCCGTGCTGTTTATGTGTACCACTACACTCCATGCCGTCTTCGTAAGTCCAACCGTCGCGACCCCATCGAAGAATATACCTGCCTTATCTTTAAATTTATAAATATTAAACATTGCACTGGCCTATGTTCTTTTTCGGATGACCCTTTCGCGCCTGCAGCACAGAGGAGGAAGATTATCTTCTTTTAAAATAACTAATGTACCTGGCAGCATGTTCTTTTGAATTTTATTCCATCTGTTCCTCTTCTGACGCTCTTTATACCATCGCTTCCAGAATATTTCTGAATCGCGAATTCCACGATAGCATCTGTTTTCTTCCGAATCGACAAATGTTGACAGACTTTCCCCAGAAAGTGTCAGAACATTATAATCGTTAGGATTTTCTAACAACCACTAATAGGTCTTGAATTCAAAACCATCTCTATTTTCCCCATCACAGTCCATAAGTTCTCATATGTCATATTACCTTCTGTTGTTTTTTTTCAGACTTGACACTCGCTTCCCATAATCCACCTACATGCGGAATTATGCACCATTTTATTTCATTCTGAGTACAAACATTTTCTACATGTTCACTTCTCCATAAGCTTTCATAGATGCATCGCAGAATCCACGTAATTCAACCTGCGTTAGATCCACACAAAATATATGCCTGAGTATTCTGACATCATTTAAAAAACTGAAACATTCCTTGATCATATTCCATTTACTCCCAAGCTCTACTGAAATCTCTTCGTCCCAAGCGATCTTACATTTCCATAAATCTTGCAACAGAATTTTTGTTGTCACATCTACAGGACCAACCAAACCCAAGGCGTCAAACAACCTGGAGACTGCGCTCAATATTTTCCTCTTTGAAACATTTCCGTAAGCTTCGAGGTTGTATTTCAATTTAAATATACCCAATTTTGGATTTCAACTAACTCCCAAATGCCTTTATGAATTCTAACTGCCCTGCATCTATGTCGAAATTATCTGCAATATACTCCATATCAATACTCTCTAGTATCTCTCATTTGCAAACCATTTCCTTAACGGCATTCCATATTGTGACATAATGTCAAGTAACTTGACTGATTCTAGACAGTCACCGCCTGTCATTAAATCATCCCTAAAAAAGTCATTTCTGTTTCTTTTGGAAACTGTTTTGTTTTCCAATCGGAATACCTTTTCAGACATTTAACGGCCAAATATGTAGCCGACGCTGTACCGTATATCACTGTTTTCCGTGCGTAGGTTTTAATATTCTCATTGACATTCCACCGACAGAATATCAATTGAAACTTCCTGAAAAAAGACGAACATATAGTTGGAACTACAAATAGTATCCATCTTACAATATGTACAGAACTGTACATACTGCCGGCCTTATAAGATCCTAATCTTTTAACAAAAACAAATACATAAGAAACGAACAAATAATGATTACATAAACGCTAAATAACACGAAGCAGGTGAATATTGGGATGACATCGGGCACAACTCCAAATAAGTATGATGATGATGGTAATGATGCATGTTGAAATGCTCAGACTGGGTAAATTGTAGTTGGCAACAGTTTTATATGAGTCGAATGCCTATTAAATTATTTTCGAAACTGTTTTTTGCACATCTTTTTCAAATTCCAACTCCAGATCAGTATGATTGACAAGCCGCAAAGGAAACCCCGTTTTTAGGAAATACAGGCATTTTATATACCTATATACCAGCAATTAGTTTGAGCATGACATATGGTAAAGATGACATAAGTGTTGACAGGTTGAGACTTGGATTCATTCTCAATATACCGAACTCTTCAAGAATATCACTCCGACTCTTTTTGTTGGACTTAATCTCCGCAGCCAGTTTATCGCATACCGAAAATATCCACGTTTGTAAGGAACTAGTTTGTTTTCAAAAAGATGTGGAGTCCCAAATTTGATTACGACCTCGCTGATACCATCTTGAACTTCTTCAAAGCCTTCAAGAATTACCAGCATATTCGTTACTGACCCTAGTATCGTTTCCGTGTCAATTATCTGATTGACAGCTTTCTCCACCGAACGAATAGCACTGCTCAGTATTTGCATATTGTTAAACACCGACCTGCTTTTATTCATAATTATTTCAGGCGTCACGTCCTGGAGCGATGATTTATTACTCTGAAAGGTATATGAATGATAGATCTGGTACCGGTTTATCTTCATCCTTGTTATCGATATCCTCGCTTCATCCAGTCCCGCTTTGGCCGTTGTGTTCTCGGACATGCTTGTATGCACCACCACGATCCACGTTGTTTTGGCAAGTCCCACAGTAGCCACCTCTTCGAAGCAAATACCTGTCTTATTAGTACTACTTATACTAAGCTTATAACCGACAGGACTATTAATTTTCTGAAATAACAGTAATATCGTATTTTTAATGACATTTTTTTTTTTTATATGGCTAACACTCAGGGGATGCCCCCTATAAGCGCATTGCACTGTGCTAGCGATAGGAAATAAGGGTGTTGGAAGGAGGAAAGAGGGAGTAGTGTTTGTTGACATTAGTCTTGAATTTGAGTATGTCGCAGCTGGCAGGAAAGACACTTGCTGGAAGATTATTCCACATACGAACGGTTCGGCTGAAGAACGAATTTTCTCTGTAGTGCGCCGTCCGGTCAACCGGCCACTTTACAAAGAACGGATGAGAGACCCTGGATAAATGTTCTAACGTCAGGGACCAGACGACGGATATCTTCAGAACAGATACCATTAAAATATCTATAGAATAGCGATACACAACCCACATTTCGGCGATGCTGTAGGGAGACAATAGTGCTAGATACCCTACCATCCCCTATCACCACCACCGCTCTCCTCTGTACACGGTCCAGAAGCTTCAAAGATATTAATGGAGCCCCTGCCCATATATGCGAGTTGTATTCCATTTTAGGCCGGATGTATGTGGTGTAAATATTTACGAGATCAGATGGAGTGAAGTATTTCTTGCACCGCTTCAAAAAGCCTAAACACTTGAATGCTTCTTTCGACACTTCGAATAAATGGCTAGCCCAGCGAGCATCACCCTGTATCTTCATGCCCAGAACATCAAGAGTGTCTGATTCGTCGATATCCACACCACCCATGGAAATTGACGACGATGCTGGATCTGGTGAACGTTTGTGTGACAACAAACAGCACTGGGTCTTTTGTGGATTAAAATCTACTCTATTCATTTGGCCACACTCACAAATCGTCGCCAAATCGCGGTTAAGTGAGTCATTCATCATTCGCCTTTTGTCCTCGACCTCCAGAGGACCTGGCCGATGATCAAATGAGTATGAATGACAGAGGTTGCTGTCATCCGCAAAGGAGTAGATCGGGTTCACAGTCTGACCCAGCAGGTCGTCAATGAAAATAAGAAATAGAGAAGGAGAGAGGACGGAGCCTTGTGGCACTCCTGCGGTCAGCCTATGCTCGTTGGATGAGACCCCATCTATAACAAGTCGTATAGAGCGATCTCTGAGAAAACTCGATATGAATCGAGAGAAGATATTACCGACACCAAAAGCAATAAGTTTTGATATGAGTGCACCGTGCCAGACCCTATCGAACGCCTTGGAAATATCCAGAGCCACTACCTAACTTTCACCAAGGGCGTGAATAGATCGACTCCATCGCTCCGAAAGGAACGCCAACAGGTCTCCAGTAGATCGATTTCTACGAAAGCCATACTGTCGATCATTTAGAAGGCCGTTAGACTCTAAATACTTAACAAGATGGTGGTTAACCATGCTCTCCATAACCTTCGAGAGCGCAAAACATATTGCAATTGGACGGTAATTCGCAGGATTAGTAGCTTCACCTTTCTTGGGGATCGGCTGAACATTGGCAACTTTCCAACGTGAAGGGTAAATACCAGCACGGTACGACATGTTGAAAAGATTGCGCAATGGACGAGCTAGCGTCGAAGACCACTTACATAGGACAAGTGCTGAAATACCATCCGGGCCCGGAGTTTTGTTTACATTGAGATCTGCAAGAACCCTTTTAACTCCACGTGTTCGAAAAAATATCTGAGGCATCGAACTAGATACGTTTTCGATCACGGGGAGTGGTTGACTGCTGTCTGGCAAAGATGAATTCTTTGCAAATATTTCAGCCAAAAGGTTAGCTTTGTCAACCGTGTCCGTGAATATGTGGTCATCGTTAACGAGAGTTGGAATTGAAGACGACGACTTGTCCCTTACTCTTTTCACAAATGCCCAAAAGCTCTTACTTCCCCTAGGAGAAGAAAGGACTTTAGTACGAAGACGCTGTTCGTGAAGAAGTTTTTCACGCCTAAGTACTCTGGCACACCTTGATCTTGCCTGCTTGCGTAGCAGCTCAGTAGTGGCATTTTTATTTATACGCCAATTTCTGAACGCATCCTCTTTAGATCTGACAGCTTCTTTGCATCATGTTCCATTTACTCCCAAGCTCTACTGAAATCTCTTCGTCCCAAGCGATCTTACATTTTCATAAATCTTGCAACAGAATTTTTGTTGTCACATCTACAGGACCAACCAAACCCAAGGCGTCAAACAACCTGGAGACTGCGCTCAATATTTTCCTCTTTGAAACATTTCCGTAAGCTTCGAGGTTGTATTTCAATTTAAATATACCCAATTTTGGATTTCAACTAACTCCCAAATGCCTTTATGAATTCTAACTGCCCTGCATCTATGTCGAAATTATCTGCAATATACTCCATATCAATACTCTCTAGTATCTCTCATTTGCAAACCATTTCCTTAACGGCATTCCATATTGTGACATAATGTCAAGTAACTTGACTGATTCTAGACAGTCACCGCCTGTCATTAAATCATCCCTAAAAAAGTCATTTCTGTTTCTTTTGGAAACTGGTTTGTTTTCCAATCGGAATATCTTTTCAGACATTTAACGGCCAAATATGTAGCCGACGCTGTACCGTATATCACTGTTTTCCGTGCGTAGGTTTTAATATTCTCATTGACATTCCACCGAAAGAATATCAATTGAAACTTCCTGAAAAAAGACGAACATATAGTTGGAACTACAAATAGTATCAATCTTACAATATGTACAGAACTGTACATACTGCCGGCCTTAAAATATCCTAATCTTTTAACAAAAACAAATTCATAAGAAACGAACAAATAATGATTACATAAACGCTAAATAACACGAAGCAGGTGAATATTGGGATGACATCGGGCACAACTCCAAATAAGTATGATGATGATGGTAATGATGCATGTTGAAATGCTCAGACTGGGTAATTTGTAGTTGGCAACAGTTTTATATGAGTCGTATGCCTATTAGATTATTTTCGAAACTGTTTTTTGCACATCTTTTTCAAATTCCAACTCCAGATCAGTATGATTGACAAGCCGCAAAGTTTCCTTTTTAGGAATTACAGGCATTTTATATACCTATATACCAGCAATTAGTTTGAGTATGACATATGGTAAAGATGATATAAGTGTTGACAGGTTAAGACTTGGCTTCATTCTCAATATACCGAACTCTTCAAGAATATCACTCCGAATCTTTTTGTTGAACTTAATATCCGCAGGCAGTTTATCGCATACCGAAAATGTTTTCAAAAAGTTGTGGAGTCCCAAATTTGATTACGACCTCGCTGATACCATCTTGAACCTCTTCAAAGCCTTCAAGAATTACCAGCATATTCGTTACTGACCTTAGTATCGTTTCCGTGTCACTTATCTGATTGACAGCTTTCTCCACCGCACGAATAGCACTGCTCAGTATTTGCATATTGTTAAACACCGACTTGCTTTTATTCTTAATTATTTCAGGCGTCAAGTCGTGGAGCGATGATTTATTAGTCTGAAAGGTATATGAATGATAGATCTGGTACTGGTTTATCTTCATCCTTGTTATCGATATCCTCGTTTCATCCAGTCCCGCTTTGGCCGTTGTGTTCTCGGACATGCTTGTATGCACCACCACGATCCATGTTGTTTTGGCAAGTCCCACAGTAGCCACCTCTTCGAAGCAAATACCTGTCTTATTAGTACTACTTATACTAAGCTTATAACCGACAGGACTATTAATTTTCTGAAATAACAGTAATGTCGTATTTTTAGTGACATTTATATTACAATTTTTTCTTTTTTATAATTGTTTTTTAATAAAAATAGATTGTCCATTCTTTTGCATTTCCTACTTTTCGTAGGTTCTTTACAGGAACTGGATGGTTTGTCCATTTCTTTATTTTCAGTTCCATAAGTGGGAAAAGGGCAAACATTTTGGATTGATCTTTCGCTATCCCCAATGCTGGTCCTTACGTCCACCATTCTACATAAACCATCTGAACTCATTCCAGCTCGGATGACCCTCCCCCGCTCCCAGCTCAGCGGTGGAAGATTATCGTCTTTCAGAAGAACTCTTGTCCTTGCTTGAATATTTTCGACCGAACATTTTTTATCTGAATGTTTCCAAAACCTGAATATGTCGAAACATATTCGTCAATCAAATCATTTGCACTAGTTTGATCTTCATCATCGTTCCGATCATTCGATGTCTCAGACTTATTTTTGATAGCTGTCAGATTATTACTCTTCTCAGCTTTGTTTTCACCATTTTTTATTTGTACTACAGCCGTCGCCAACAAAAGTGATCATCATCAATTCCTGTATTATTATTCACCACCGCCTCCCATTATTCTTTATTCATTCCTGAAGGATTTACCAAGTTGGCATCTTTTTCACCAGTAAATTGTTGGCTTGCCTCTACGGAATACTGCTCTTTTTCGATTCCTGGAATCTCCAAATAACGACCTCTTAAATCAGAGAACCAATCAGTAAGATCATCGTCCGAATATTCTCCCAAGTACCGACAAACACTGATTCTGTGATTCTGAACCTCTCTCTTAAACTGTTCATTGAAATATTTTTCTTTTCAATTTTAACATTTAAGTCATTATCAATTTTGATATGTTTATCTACCTTCCTCTTTATGTGGCAGTATAAACTTTCAAACAGTTCCATTGCCTTCTGGACATCATTAACGTATGTCCCTTTACAATCTGCAGTCAATGACGGCAGACGGACTTCCTCAACACTGTCCTGAAATTCTTTTTACACTCCATAAAAGACATTTTCAAATTATTGAGATGTTTTATTCGGCTTTCCCCAGCTACATCACCCTGTGCCAATTTGCTCAGTTCATTGTAGAGCCTAGCTACTTCTATGCCTAAAAACTCTAGCCTTTGAACTATTCCCATTTTTGGCATTATTAAACAAAAATAGTTTTAACTATTGTTTTACGCTACGCGGAATATTATTTTTTACCGGATTATTATTTATTCAATACATCCTTTTATAATGATATTTTTCCATTGTGTGGGTTTCTAATCAGAATTTATAATTAGATTACCCCACTTGGAGCTTGAGAAAGTAAACATACAACTGCATTTCACAAGATAGATACCTCATGCATACATTATAAAATGACAATGTTTACGACTTGTAGCATTCATAACAAAAAAGATGAACTATGAATAGAACCAATCGTATAATGTGTACAGAATTGTACATAATGTCGGCCTTAAAAGATCCTAATCTTTTAACAAAAACACACGAACAAATAATCATTATATATACCCTAGATAACTCGATGTAGCGCGAGGGTTGCAGGTAAATATCCGGCACATCTTTTTTAAAATCTAAATCAAGATAAGTATGATGATGACGGTAATGATGCATGTTGAAACGCTGATCCCGTAGTGCGTGGGATGGTGTACATCGAGATGTGTTGGAAAGCCCAATATATTCGCAGACTTGGGAATATTAGGCATCTTATAGACTTCGACTTCAGCATTTAACTTCAAATGCGTTAAGTCAGGAATGAATACTATTAAATTGAGATTGGGGAACTCGTAGTTGGCATCAGTTTTATATGCTTCGTACGCCCATAAGATTATCTCCGCAGACTCATGATGATATTCTGGTTGCATATTTAAAATGCCGGAATCCTCGAGCTCAACAAACCTTTTTTTTGGTACAGGTGATCTCTGCATGTGTTTTTTCGTACGGAGAAAATATCCAAGTATTTAATGAATGAGTTTGCATCCAGAAACTGTGAAATCTTTTAATAGCTATTCCAGTCTTCAGGCATCCGTCATGTTGTCGCTGTAACCAAACACTTCACCCATGATACCATCTTGAACTTCTTCAAAGTCTTCAAGAATTGTCAGCATATTCGTTACTGATCCTAGAATCCTTTCCGTGTCAATTATCTGATTGATAGCTTTCTTCACCCCACGAATGACACTGTTCAGTGCTTGCATATTTTTAATATTTTACTGTGTTTCCCAAAATTTCTTCATGTTCTTCGTCCATCAGTCCAAATAGAGAATGATAGAGCCCACCCACAAACGAGTTCATGTCAGCTTATCATGTGCTCATAAATCGACTCCAAATTCTGCACAGCATAAGCTTTATCCAGCTGCTATTGCTTAACCCTCATTGTTGTCAGCGACTTCATAGCTACGTCTAGGCTCCATTTAGAAGTCAAAAACTCCGTGCTGTTTATGTGTACCACTACACTGCAAGCCGTCTTCGTAAGTCCAACCGTCGCGACCCCTTCGAAGAATATACCTGCCTTATCTTTAAATTTATTAATATTAAACATTGCACTGGCCTATGTTCTTTTTCGGATGACTCTTTCGCGCCTCCAGCACAGAGGAGGAAGATTATCTTCTTTCAAAATTACTAATGTACCTGGCAGCATGTTCTTTTGAATTTTATTCCATCTGTTCCTCTTCTGAAGCTGTGTCCTGCATCTATGTCGAAAATATCTGCAACATGCTCCATATCAATACTCTCTAGTATCGATTTCTCATTTGCCCACCATTTCCTTAACGGCATTCCATATTGTGACATAATGTCAAGTAACTTGACTGATTCTAGACAGTCACCGCCTGTCATTAAATCATCCCTAAAAAAGTCATTTCCAATGGCCTCTGTTTCTTTTGGAAACTGGTTTGTTTTCCAATCGGAATATCTTTTCAGACATTTAACGGCCAAATATGTAGCCGACGCTGTACCGTATATCACTGTTTTCCGTGCGTAGGTTTTAAATTCTCATTGACATTCCACCGACAGAATATCAATTTAAACTTCCTCGTCTACCCAAATCTGCCTATACATTTTCTCAATATCAGCCGAAAACACTTATCTATGCTTCCTAAATCTAATCAAGATAATTAGAATAATTCCCTAAAAGTTCCATATGCCCCATTTCCAAATATTGCTGAGAAACTCTTGATATTGAACCCTCAATTTCTCGTTCTTCTGTAACTTATTCTATAGAGCACAAAAAACTTCTCTTCGCTACATAGCTAGAACTACATGTGTACAATTCTGTACACAATACTTTCGTCTTTTTTGTTATGAATGCTACAGATTGTAAACATTGCTAATTGCAGTTGTATTTTTTCTTTATCGGGCTCTATGTTGTGGGGTAATCTAATTATAAATTCTATAATGTCAATGATACTGAGTGTTAATGGGCAGAGTTGGTAGGGCGATATTGAAGCGTGTTATGTTTATTTGGTAGAATCTAAATATACTTCACTATTTGTGTGTTTATTTGATTGTCATTCTGTCCGCGTTTTATGAAGCGGCTTATCATATAAGAATGAATGTGCATTGGTGCACTCATCTAGTTTTTATGTATTGTTCGTTGTAATTTTGGTATGTACATGTATCCATGTACATATGTATTTTTATTTTCTGTATTTTTGTAGGTTTCGAGTTAAGATTCAATTGGAAATAAAGTTAGTTCTCGACTAAAAGCGAAAACGTGCTGTCGTGTTTTATTCATCCTTCCTAGGATCTACAACTTGGTAATTGATACTATTGTAATAAGTTTTCTTTTATTTATTGTTATGAGGGCCTGCCTATTGAGGTGCCGGCGCTTAATAACGCCACTGGCAAAAATAAAAGGGGTGGTTGCTTTTGCAGGCACTCAAAAGCGCCAATGCAAATTTATTTTCAGCACTTTAAAGCGCTAAAAAAATGAATAAATAATACAAATGGATCGGCTAGTTCAATTTTTACTGATTGTTTATTTCAAGTTTTCCATTGTTTATAAACAAAACTAACGGTATCCTTAATTCTAGTTTTTCTTACATCTATATCCTTAAAAGTAAACAATGATTCTTAGTACTAAACAGCTGTTTATCAGCTGTTACAAAAATTAGGGATGTTATCCTATCGATAACACTACACCCTCACCCTTTAAAAAAAAATAATTTTTATACAAAAGAGAAAGAAAAAAAAAAATTATTTTTAAGTACTTAATTTAAGTAACAATTAACAATTTTCATTATTCCATTTCTTTAACATGTTGTTATGATATTTTTTTAATTTCCCATCTACATTAATAATAGAATTTACTCCTTCTCTATCTACGATTCTATACGGTCCTCGATACGGTGCCTGATGCTTTTTTCTATCCATAACCCTCAAGAGTACTTGATCTCCTACCTACAAATTAAGTGGATTTAAGTTTTCGTTTTGGAGTGTTCTTTTTATCTTTGCTTTCTCCAAGAATTCCTTGGCTTTTTGCAGAGCAAATTTTAATCTTTGTTTGATTTCAGAGGCATAATTTTCTGTATTATAGAATTGCCTCTCTTTAATAATTTCGTCACCCGGTAAGTAGGGAAGTTTACCAAATACTAACTCATAAGGAGAATAGCCAGTATCAACATGTGGCGTCGTATTGTAAGCAAATGTAAAATATGGTATCCAAGACTCCCATTCATCATCTTTGGAAAAATTTAATAAAAATTCATTTAGTACTCTATGACTTCGTTCAATCGAGCCCAAGGTTTCATGATGATACGGCGCACTAAAAATCTGCCGGATATCTAATAACCTACATATTTCCGACATTAACTGGTTCGTAAATTCTGTGCCTTTATCTGACTTAAGCCTTTTAAAATTTCCATATATTAGTATAAATTGTTCAACCAAAGTTTTCGCGACCGTCTTTGCATCTTTCGTTTCCATAGGATAAGCTACAATATATTTTGTTAAATCACATTGTATCGTGAGTACATATCGATAATGATTAGATAACCTCAGCGGACCTACTGTATCAATCGATACCGTCTCGAAGCTTGTTCCCGGCGTGTCCGTTAAAGTAAATGGTTCTTTCGTATGTCTTGTCTGTTTGTTGATTTTGCACTGCGGGCAATCTAGTACATAATCCTTGATCATTCTGTACATGTTCTTCCAAATATATCTCTGTTTTAACCTCAATGTTGTTTTTCTGACACCCAAGTGTCCCCCGTGTGCTGAATCGTGGTAATCAGCTATTAACCCCAACTGTGTATCCCGACAAAGTATTCTCTTCGGTTCCTCATATAATAAAATTTTCAAATCTGTCTTTTTTTCATGTTGTATTCTATTAAAAACTGTTTTAAACTCTTCCATTGCCATTGTTTTAAATATATCATCATTTTTGTTCAATGCTAACTCGCGTATCCCTAAATCACGCATCTTTGATGTCAGTTTCTCCAAGGACAACTTAGTGTTCGATGGATTATCGCTGAATCCCGCCGTAATAAAACGATCTTCAATTATAATTTGTAGCTTTTTACCCTCCGTTTGAGGCGTAAACTTAAGTTTTCTCGTGTTCCGTATATCAGTTATTGATGTACAATCCCATATAAAAAGTTGATTGGGTTTTCCGTTGTTCATGTATTTAGCACTGTTATTCGTATCTGTGTCTTTAGTAACTGTTTTCTCTTTCTGCATACTCCTTGTGATCGCTAAAATCATTTCATCTCTTTCAGTCTTACTGGGAATCATTGCTTTAAGGGTTTCACTGTTCAAGGTTATTCTCGACAAAGCATCAGCATTTGTATTCATTTTTCCTTTTTTGAAAACAATCTCAAAGTCATAATCGCATAAATCCATTCTTATACGAGTCATTTTTGAAGATGGATTTCTGTGTGCAAATAACGATACTAGTGGTCTATGATCCGTGACCACCAAAAACCTCCTACCATATAGGTATGGTCTAAAAAAATTAATTCCCCAATGAATGACCAATAATTCGTTCTCTATTATGGGTTTATTTACGTCATGTTTCGATAGGGTTGTACTCGCATATGATATTGGTAAATCGGATCCTATCTCACCTTGAGATAAAACCGCACCTAGAGCGTAGTTAGACGCATCCGTGGTTAATATGAATGTTTTCGTAAAATCCGGGTATTTTAAAATGGGAGGCCTTAACAGCATGCTTTTCAGCGTTTCAAATGTTTTCTGACACGTAGAAGTCCACACAAAAGGTTTGTCTTTCTTTAGGAGGTCGTTCAAACTCTTCGCTATGTCGGCAAAATTGGGAATAAAACGTCTGTAATAATTACAAAAGGCCACAAATCTCCTGACCTCGTCTGCATTTGTAGGCACAGGATACGTTCTTATAACGCTATCTTTAGCTGGATCAGTCTTCACTCCTTTATCAGTTATAAGGTGTCCAAGATAGACAACCTCCGGTTTCAAAAAGCTGCATTTATTTGGATTAAGCTTTAAGTTAAACTTCCTTAATCTTCGAAATACATTCGACAAATTTTCGTTGTGGTGTTTCAAACTACACCCAAAGACTATTATGTCATCCACGTAAAGGAAAGCTGCTGCGTCTAAACCGCTTAATGCAATCGTTAACATTCTCTGAAAACTATTTGAGGATATCTTTAAGCCGAAAGGTAAGCGTTTGAATTGGAAATGCCCATTTGCCGTTGAAAATGCGGTAAGATGCCGCGAATCCTCGTGTAAATTTAGTAGTAGTTTGTTTAGTAGTAGTTTAGTAGTAGTTTGTTTCAGTAGTAGTTTGTCTCCCGTCCGGTGCACACGCACTTTTTTGTCTGTCCGGTCGTTGTCGCGTTTGTTTATGTTCTGTCCGTTCAGTGTCATTAAAAACAACAACACAGAAAAATAAAAAAAAATAAACATATTCACAAAACAGAAAAAAAAAGAAAAAAACAAACATATTCACAAAACAGAAAAAAAAAAAACATTCACAAAACAGAAAAACAAAAATCCTAAAAACAATACATAAAGTGCACACCAACAATAACCAAGACCAACAATAAACAACAACAAAATCTACAGCAGCCACAGCCATCTCACACATCTCGCTGCTCATCAACGCCAACACGAAGGGCTTTTTTATGCTCCCCTTCTCCTGTGTTCCCCCCTTCCTCTCCGCATCCCTTTTCGCATAAAACAAACGACTGTGCTCTCTTCATGTCGCTGCCCGACTTGTGTTGAAGATCTAACACTGAACACTTGTTGGGTCTAGCAGCGGCAAGAGGGGTGCACAGTTATTTGTATTTATGCTTTGATATTGTTTTGTGTTTCTGTATGTTACAATGGTAGGTTCATTTAAAACACATTTTGCGAACATACGAGGGCTGAAGGCAAATTTCTTTGCGGTATACACTCACGTTCAGTTCCATAGGCCAGATGTACTCGCTCTATGTGAGACCCAGGTGTGTGAGGGTTCTAATCCACAGAATTTTCACATTCCTGGATATCACACTCTTTCCTCTTTCTCTTCCCACAGAGGCCTTGTGGTATACATACGTAATGGTGTGGTGTTCCAGAGCCAGCAACATTTGGACTCACAAGATCCAGAATTTAACTTTCTTTGGGTTAAGTTCAGGATTGGATCACACCCATTACACTTCGGGTTTCTTTACAGAAGCCCAAATTTGGAAAGGGAGGCTACCCTAAACGGCTTCGACGCCCTTTCCGATTCTATATCTAAAGTTTTAGAAGATTGTCCGGACAGTGAAATTGTAGTTGCTGGGGATTTCAATGTCCATAATCAATCTTGGCTTTCCCATTCGAGCCACACTTCTCCGGAGGGACAGTACGCTGAGCTTTTCGCCGCGCATAATTACTTGACGCAACTAGTGAATGAACCAACACACATTCCGCGTGTTGAAGGGCAATATCATAATATTCTTGACCTTTTCTTAACCTCACATCCTGAAAAGTACGAGGTTAATATTCTTGCACCTCTTGGTAACTCGGATCATTGCACCATTTCAGCATCCTTTTCGTTCTCCGATCTTCGATCAACTTCTAAACCAGTCACGAAGCGGACTTTGTACATATACGAAAAGGCACGTTGGGCCGAGCTCAACAATTTCTATCAGCATTTTAATTGGAAATTATGTTTCCTAGACAATAATGTCGATGCTGCTGCTGAAATGGTCGAGAAAATAATTCTTCATGGAATAAACACGTTTATTCCATCGAAGACTACTTCGAATAAACCTTCAAAGAATTGTTGGTTTAATCAGACATGCAAAGAAGCTGTCAGATCCAAAGAGGAAGCGTTCAGAAATTGGCGTTTAAATAAAAACGTCACTACTGAGCTGCTACGTAAGCAGGCAAGATCCAATTGTGCCAGAGTGCTTAGGCGTGAAAAACTTCTCCACGAACAACGCCTTCGTGCTAAAGTTCTTTCTTCTCCCAGGGGTAGTAAGAGCTTTTGGGCATTTGTTAAAAGAGTAAGGGACAATTCTTCATCTTCTATCCCAACTCTCGTTAACGATGACCAGATATTCACTGACCCGGTTGACAAAGCTAACCTTCTGGCTGAAATATTTGCAAAGAATTCATCTTTGCCAGACAGCAGTCAACCACTCCCCGTAATCGAAAACGTATCTACTTCGATGCCTCAGATATTTTTTCGAACACGTGGCGTTAAAAGGGTTCTTGCAGATCTCAATGTAAACAAAACTCCGGGCCCGGATGGCATTTCAGCACTTGTCCTATGTAAGTGCTCTTCGACGCTTGCTCGTCCATTGCGCAATCTTTTCAACATGTCGTACCGTGCTGGTGTTTACCCTTCACGTTGGAAAGTTGCCAATGTTCAGCCGATCCCCAAGAAAGGTGAGGCTACTAATCCTGCGAATTACCGTCCAATTGCAATATGTTCTGCGCTCTCGAAGGTTATGGAGAGCATGGTTAACCACCATCTTGTTAAGTATTTAGAGTCTAACGGCCTTCTAAATGATCGACAGTATGGCTTCCGTAGAAATCGATCTACTGGAGACCTGATGGCGTTCCTTTCGGAGCGATGGAGTCGATCTATTCACGCCCTTGGTGAAAGTAAGGTCGTGGCTCTGGATATTTCCAAGGCGTTCGATAGGGTCTGGCACGGAGCACTCATATCAAAACTTATTGCTTTTGGTGTCGGTAATATCTTCTCTCGATTCATATCGAGTTTCCTCAGGGATCGCACTATACGAGTTGTTATAGATGGGGTCTCATCCAACGAGCATAGGTTGACCGCAGGAGTTCCACAAGGCTCTGTCCTCTCTCCCTCTCTATTTCTTATTTTCATTGACGACTTGTTGGGTCAGACTGTGAACCCGATCTACTCCTTTGCGGATGACAGCAATCTCTGTCATTCATACTCATTTGATCATCGGCCAGGTCCTCTGGAGGTCGAGGACAAAAGGCGAATGATGAATGATTCACTTAACCGCGATTTGGCGACGATTTGTGAGTGGGGCCAAATGAATAGAGTAGATTTTAATGCACAAAAGACCCAGTGCTGTTTGTTGTCACACAAACGTTCACCAGATCCAGCATCGTCGTCAATTTCTATGGGTGGTGTGGATATCGACGAATCAGACACTCTTGATGTTCTGGGCATGAAGATACAGGGTGATGCTCGCTGGGCTAGCCATATATTCGAAGTGTCGAAAGAAGCATTCAAGTGTTTAGGCTTTTTAAAGCGGTGCAAGAAATACTTCACTCCATCTGATCTCGTAAATATTTACACCACTTACATCCGGCCTAAAATGGAATACAACTCGCATATATGGGCAGGGGCTCCATTAACATCTTTGAAGCTTCTGGACCGTGTACAGAGGAGAGCGGTGGTGATGATAGGGGATGGTAGGGTATCCAGCTCTATTGTCTCCCTACAGCATCGCCGTAATGTGGGTTGTGTATCGCTATTCTATAGATATTTTAATGGTATCTGTTCAGAAGATATCCGTCGTCTGGTCCCTGACGTTAGAACATTTAGTCGGAATACACGGCTATCCAGGGTATCTCATCCGTTCATTGTGAAATGGCCGGTTGACCGGACGACGCACTATAGAGAAAATTCGTTCTTTAGCCGAACCGTTCGTATGTGGAATAATCTTCCAGCAAATGTGTTTCCTGCCAGTTGTGACATTCAGAAATTCAAAACAAATGTCAACAAACACTACTCCCTCTTTCCTCCTTCCGATACCCTAATTTCCTTCCGCTAACACAATGCATTGCATTTATAGGGGGCATCCCCTGAGTGTTGGCCAGCAAAAAAAAAAAAAAAAAAAAATTATCTGGTGGAAAGAGCTGGTCATGTCTAATGTTCCGAGCTTGTCTAAAACGTCTTCAATCCTGGTTAGTGGAAACTTGTCATTAACGATCTTATCATTAAGTTTTCTGTAATCTACAACCAAACGCCATTTCTTTTCGCCATCCGCAGACTTTTTAGGTACCACTAACAGCGGTGAGTTGTAGGGACTAATTGAATTTTCAATTATATCATCCTCTTGTAGCTTTTCTACCTGTTGATTCACTTCGTCCATCTGTGCTTGCGGTAATCTGTAATTCTTTATATAAACCGGTGTCGTATCCGTAGTTTGTATTTGTTGGGTATAAAAATTATTCACGCTTAGTTTATCTCCTGGAAGATGGAAAACATCTTGGAATTCCTTAAATATATCCATAATTGATTCTCTCGAGTAAGAGTCACTCGCTCCAATATCTGTTACTCAAGACAGCTTCCAGCCTTCCGTCACTTGCTGCTTCTGATTTGTACGCATGACATATACTATATCCTCTAATGGATGTATTTCACAGTCTATCTTATTAATGGTTACTACGTTATCTGTAGTATTCAATAGCTTAACATGTACCATCCCATGCGCTGGAATCAAACAATTCGCCAGAAATACTCCTTCTGTAAGCTCTTTGTTTAACACTATACTGTCTTTATTGACGCGTATATCCAGAGGCAGAATAATTTTCGACCTGGCAGGATCGCCATGTAAGAAGTTTTCTTTTATTTATTGTTATGAGGGCCTGCCTATTGAGGTGCCGGCGCCTAATAACGCCACTGGCAAAAATAAAAGGGGTGGTTGCTTTTGCAGGCACTCAAAAGCGCCAATGCAAATTTATTTTCAGCACTTTAAAGCGCTAAAAAAAATTAATAAATAATGCCAATGGATCGGCTGTTCAATTTTTACTGATTGTTTATTTCATGTTTTCCATTGTTTATAAACAAAACTAACGGTATCCTTAATTCTAGTTTTTCTTACATCTATATCCTTAAAAGTAAACAATGATTCTTAGTACTAAACAGCTGTTACAAAAATTAGGGATGTTATCCTATCGATAACACTACACTATGTTTAAATGATAACGCTACCTGAAATTTACCGTCTAACACAATTTGTACTGTTCTGTCAAAATATTGTTCACATGCTTTCTGAACAGGTGTGAACTTATTTATTTTGGGAACTTGTTCTATTTCCCAAAAATTCTACAACAGTTCATCTGTTTTTTGAACCGTTGCGACTACTCCTATCCTTGTCTCTGCATTAGTCATCAGAGCAGAGCCATTTACTATCCATCCTAATTTTGTGTCGTGAAGACCGAACTTCTTTTCGACGTTTTTAATCTGTCATTTAGATAAAATATCATAGAATATTTTTGCTCCTATGAGCATATCTATACCCCATGGAATATTATGTTCGGGGTCTGCTAACCTTACATTACGTGTTTTATTCCTCATTTACCATTGTATCTGGTACATGAGATAATATGGTTGGTATTACTAATATATAATCTGAAGTCTTGGACCTAAAACTAACTCCAACCTTTTCCTATATATAGGACTTGTGTCTACATAAGCCTATAACTTCTTTATTTGTCTTCTTACCAATTATGTGCAACTTCTTTTTGAAAGTTTTGGTCATCAAACATACCTGTGACCCACAGTCCAATATCATCCGGCAGTCAATCGAATGGCCTTCTTCATTTTTTACTTGCACCACTGCGGTAGCTAGCATTATGCAGTAATACACTGCAACGTTGTTTTTATTTATCACAGCACTCTTAGGGGTTTGTTTTTCCCTGTGAAGAAAAAGAGTACAATTAAAATTACTTGAACATGTCCTTTCGACGTAGCCACTGTTCAAACATCTTGAACAAATATTACTGTCCATTACCTTATCCCATTTTACATTGATACCAATGCTATGGAATTTAAAACATTTATAAAGTGCATGTGGACCTGCACAACCAAGCGGACATTTGTTCCTTGATATACCTTGTGCAGTTTTTGAAGCTTCTCCATGCTGTACATATCTGGAAGGATTTACCCATTTTGGGCCTGCATCCCAAGATCTCCTACTTCCCGAAGGATATACCTACCACATGTCACTTCCAGTGAATTGTCGGCTTACCTCCAAGGAATAATGCATCTGGAGCATAAAATCCATAGGATCGTCCACTTTTGGAAAATCCTTTGATTTTCCCAAATGCTGCCCAAATTGAATTCGTAACTTCTCATCGCATTTCCTTTGCAGTAAAATAAATAAGAACGCTTTATACATATCTTTGGCATCAATTTGCATTGCGTCGAGTGCCTGTAAACCTTCGTTCACATCTTCTATTTAAAATATATCGTTGTTGATACCCTTTTATTGGAATAGTGTTCAACTAACATTTTCCAAGCAATGTCAAAGTTTCCCTCTCTGGCCGGGCATCTTAGAATTTTTTTTCGAGCTGAGCCTCCCTGTGGTTTTAAAATACAAATTTTTTTACGTTATACTTTCCTTCATACTCTCCCTATCTACTCTATCTTGAGCTAATTTGCTCATTTCATTATACAGCATGGTAATGCTGGAGGCTAAAACTTTCAGTCGCTTAATTTTAGCACTCAATTTAACTTAAAAGGCAAAACAAAAAAAAAAAAAGATGTAAAAGTTCCGATGTAAAAGTCCTTTTTTTAAAACACTTATCTTGTTGTTACGAGCCGAGAGTATATTTTTTAAATTTGTTTTTTTTTCTTTTTTATTTTAATTTTAGTTTCTCTTCTCTTTTTTTTGTTTTACTTATTTGTCTTACAGGCGTGATCTTTCTTTTTTTTCTTCACCAAAGTGTATTTGAAATTTCTTACCACTTGTGGGGGGAAACTAGGCATTTCAATGGTTATCACGCGGTCATTAAAATGTAGAACCTAGGGAGAGGACGAATAAAAACGTCAACTCCATTTAGCTTTTAGTCGAAAACTAACTTTATTAACAATCGAATCTTAACTAGAAGCCTACACACATAAAGAAACTAAAAAACATATGTACATGGATATATGTATATACCGAACATACAACGAACAATACATAAAAGCTACATGAATGCGCCAACGCACGTTCATTTTTATATGATAAAAAGAATAATAATCAAATAAATATGCTGTTCGCGTATGTACGTCAGGGTCCATTTCGTCCCTACTATGGTATTGCCCATCACTGACACACTTGTGCATTGCAACCCTGGCCTATATCCGCGAACGTACCAAAAATAACAACACTGACAGTTTTGTGATCTGTCTCTTTGCTCAACCCTTTGTTAATTAAAAGACAGTCGCTTTTTTCACACCCACCGATCAACAACCGTGCTTATTTTTCTGTGTGATAAAACAATCGAGTTTCGGTTTGTAAAGATGCAACATCAGTGCATAGTGGTTAAGCCCAAAGAAGTGAATAGTGGCTCTTACCAGTGGCTCTTCATCACAACAGCTACAACAGTGCCAGCAAACCATTGCGCTGGGTCTCTTCCCTACTAATATTTTTACTCAAGGAATTGGTGTTTGTCGGAGTCATCGTCACGTAAGGCACTGTGGTCATCGTAACATTTGGTCCTATCGATCCGCGGAAGTTAATCTAGACGCCAGCCGCTGGAACATAGAATTTGGTGAACAGGCAGAAAATTAAGGTATGTCAATCCATGTTTAAACAAGTGGACAAATAGTAAGTTCGGCCGGGCCGATTCTTATATACTCTCCATCATGGATTCGTTGCATTTCGATACCCATATGTCCATGTTTGTCAGGGGCCGGTTTTTGGGCCGCTTGTGACCCGATAGTCCCAGGAACCCGATCACAAATTTTATCCAAATCAAGAAAATAAATGCATATTTGGGTTCGCGAGAAAATTTCGTTGCATTTCGATACCCATATGTCCATGTTTGTCAAGGGAGGTTTTTGGGCCGCTTGTGACCCGATAGTCCCAGAAACCGGATCAAAAAATTTAGGCAAATCATGAAAATAAAGGCATATTTGGGTTCGTGAGTAAATTTCGTTGCACTTCGATACCCATGTGCGCATGTTTATCATGGGCCCTTTTTTGGGCACCAAGGGTCCACGGAACCCATGAGCACGCCCATTTTTGGGATTTTTTTCCCCATCTATAAATTATATAAACTTAGTGTAGATGTAGTGAAAAAAAATATTTGAAAAATTTGATTATGGCCGGAATATATTTAGTCCCGTAAAGGGGAACTTTTTCCCCTTTAACCTGCTTATGGGCAAAAAACATCTTCCTACAAAATGTCAGCTTCTTAGCGTTGGTCGTTCGCACTCTATCGTGATTTCAACAGACAACAGACGACAGACGGACGGACAGACGGACATCGCTAGAATGTCTTACAATGTTACACTGACCGATAATATATATACTTTATAGGGTCGCAGATCACTCTTTCGAGGTGTTGCAAACGGAATGACAAACTTAGTATATACTCCATCCTATGATGGAGTGTATAAAAAGTGTACAAGTCTACAGATGCCCGTTAAATAAACGGTGCTTTCGTTTCGCGTTTGTTACATTTACATTTTTCTCCTGCACGTTCATTTTGTTTTTGTATTCCACCCGCACTTTTTTGACTCATATTGTTTATCTCTTGTGGGTGGACCTTTGCATGGTAGTTGTAGACAATTTCTTATTACAATTTCTTATTAGAAGCCGGTTGCCTTTCGATTCGTTTCTGGTACCCACAAGAGGAATAGAAAACGAAAATAGCAAATCTTGTTGATGTGCTAACGACGTTTATGTATGCTGGATAAATACGTACATACATGACTCATTGTTCGCAATAATCTGCTAGTATTCTTAAAAAGTTGCAACGGGAAATTACAAATTGTACATCTGTTCTTGAATTGTACATGATAGATATTGGATCTTGGGATCCAATTTTCGTTTATCAGTGTTCCTCTAAATTGCCTAAACTTACTTTGTATCTATGGGAATTTCAACAGGGTTCTTACCGAAAGGTTCCAATCGTTGGAAAGTGTTTCGGTTATAATGGGCTCTAGTGGGACAAATTTGTCTCAAACCACTCGCCCCAGGTATAACAATTTCGATAAATCGAAACAGTTAAAAGTTCATCATACTAAAGTGAACAACGATAAATATCATTTATGTAAAGAGACTCATGTCTTGAACACTTGTCCGGAATTTTTGAGCATGGATTTCAATAACAGATTGTCTGTAGTTAAACGGGCCAAACGATGCATAAAGTGCCAACCGGACAAATGTCGGCAGATTGTAAGAGTAGAAACTGCAAAAAATTCCAAACATCATACCCTCCTACACAAAAATAAAGCGATTAATTTTAATAATAGCTACCAAACGAAAGATGGTATGGCTCAGAATTCCAAAAATTCAATCATACAGTCCACTGAAAAACCGTCAACTTCGGGAAATGTTCAGACACACCACACGGTTGTCTCAAATAAAACCATGTTAGCAAAAGCCTGGATGAATATCATTAAAGATAGATTTGCCTATAATATTAGAGCCCTTATTGATCCCTGCTCAGATGACACATTCATCTCCACTAAAATACAAAAATTATTAAAGCTACCTACCGAACCTGTCTTAGCCGACATTACTGGACTAAGAGGGGAACATGTCGCAAAATGGAAAAATGCATCTGGTGCATCAAATCCATACGATCATCCACTTTTGGAAGATCCTTTGATTTTCCCAAATGCTGCGCAAACTGAATTCGTAACTTCTCATAGCGTTTCCTTTACTGTAAAATAAATATGAACGCTTTATACATATCTTTGGCATCAATTTGCATTGCGTCGAGTGGTTGTAAACCTTCGTTCACAACTTCTACAAAACATTTCACACTTTGTGAACATACGTTAGGTGCATCAATCACCGATTTAAAATATATCGATGTTGATGCCCTTTTATTGGAATAGTGTTCAACTAACATTTTCCAAGCAATGTCAAAGTTTCCCAGTCTAACATTTCGTAATCACTTTGTGTGAACGGAAAAAAAATAAAACCAAATTAATTTTTTCTTAATCACTCTTTCAAGTGTTTACTTTATTCGCGAGTTCTTTCTCAATTCGAATCTATCTTAAGACTACTCGATCGGTTCGATCGTACAATATTTATATTTTGTAAATGTCAATCGTTTGGTAAGCAGTTCGTTGGAACTGTTTACCACTTTTTCGTGTGGCCCAAAATTAAGTGGAATTTTGTCTGGTCTGAATTTTGCTTTGGTTTTGAAATTCTTGCCAAAGCGTGAACGGAAATGAAGAAACGGGAAAACTTGGTAGACTAAATTATTTGGCAAACAATTCTTTGGAATTGTTTGTTCTCCTGTTTGTGGTAACGGAAGTGTAAAACGTGTAAATGAATTGTTGATCGAATTTTGAATGTATGATTTTCCGATTAATTTTGAGTCGGTTTATTTGAGGGGAAATTTGGGAGACATTGTTACGTTAAATTATATTAGCAGGTGTAAGTAGAATATTGGGTGACACTATAACACCCCCACTGTTAGCTTGAGGATCCGACGAAATTTGTAAGATTGACATTTTTCGTTTTGTTACACAAATTATTATTAGTATGATAATCAATATTATTATTAAATCTATGCTTATGCCTATTACATTTTAATTCTTGTTTTGATATATAATTTTGCTTATGGCTTCTTCGTGTTTAATTTGCTAGATATAGAGATTCTAATTTAATATTTGCCATAGAATTAGATTTTTCTTTTATTTTGGTTATTACGTTTGGTAAAATGAACTTATCATAGATTTTGATTTTAATATTTGAAAAGGTTTTATTAAGTGTTTTAATTTCACAATTTTCAAATTTCAGCAGAAAGTTTCCTTTCATTTTTATATCCATTCTATTGCAGTTATGTGACATTTCATTAAAAAAGTTTTTTAATATGAGTATACCGGGGATAATTTCTGTTACAATTGTTTGATTTAAATTTTCCATATTACAATGTGCCTCCTTAAAATTAAGTATGTTTGTTAAACATCTATCGTTTATTCTAACTAAGTTTTTTCTTAGATTATCTTTGATGGCGATATCATAAATAGTGTTGTTCAAGTCCACTAATATCTCATAAGTATTGAGAATTATTGATTTATTATCAATATTTGGATTTGGTTCAAATACTATTTTTGATAGAACGTTCTCCGAATATTGTGGAATTAGAAGAATAATCACGATATTATTATTGTCAAGGCCTACGGCCACTTTTATGTTCGTATAACTGTCAAAGTCGTTAATTAGGTCTAGTTCGGTTCTTGTCAGTATGTCTGTGGCGATTATTCCGAGTTTGATAGAAAATACAATTTGTCCTATGTCATCTATATGGTCCCGTAAAAGTGATATATCGTTGTTTATCTGATATATTTGTCCCAAGAATGTAACTTCGTCTTCTAAGGTCGATATTTTATTCTGTAAATAGTCTTTGAACCTGTTCAGATAGTTTCCAATCAAGACCTGTTTCTGATTAATGTGTTCGGTAATGTTACGTATCTGATCAGACATAAAATTATTAACGTATGTCAAATTGTCTATTCTGCCTGTCAAGGTTCTTTCATTCCTGTTGTCAATCCGTGTTTCGTCATCACTGTCCATTGATCCTGCTATAAGTTTCAGTCCTTTCCCTAATGCGTTCACCAGTCCGCGTTTCGATCTAAAGTGTGGGTTGAGGTTCTCTATCTTGCCTTTCAACAGGGCAAAATTCTTATTTGTCGTATCCAATAAGGTCTTAGTTTCGACTGTGGTCGTATTCAGTTTGCGTATGTTGTCAAGGATTAAGTCGAGTGATTCCGTATAGTGAGTTGTGTTGACAATGTGGAGAATTTTGTTGTACTGTTCGATCACCATTATTTCATCTATTTTAATCGGTATATATCCGTTGTTGTTGGTTAGGTCCTGTATATCGAGAGTCTGGGCGTTTATCATCGTCAAGAAGAATATTATCAAGATATATATAAAATATAACATCATTTATTAGCCTCAATGGTTGGGTTATCTCTGTCTTGATATTTTTTCTTAGGTCTAACGTGTGTCTTATAGTACTTATGTCCTGTTGTTTTGCTTGCAATATGTTCCTCGTCCACTTTCAAAGCATCTATTTTCCTATATTTGCGGTGGTTTTTTCCGCCTCTAATTTCTTTTATGAAGTTAGCTCCTTCTTCTAATTCAACGTCGTTTCTGTCCTTATTCAGTCTTTTAATATAACCTTCCTTCCTTGAAGCTATTTTGTCGTGGATTTCATTATACTTGTCCTCGTGAACCTTTCCATTAACGAAATCTATAGGCTTGATGCCAGTAGTACTGTGTATTGTATTGTTGTAGAATCCAATGATTCTAATTACTTTCTGTTCTATAGTTTCGTCTTTGTACTGTTCGTTATGTCTAAGGAGTCTTATGTGTTCATTAATCGTGTTGTGCAACCTTTCCACATCGGCATTGGACGTGTGGTTACTATTTGATGTGAAATGAATGTCAATGTTTTCCTCACTTAAGAATTGCCTCATCGGAATGGCCTTAAAACCCAGTTCGTTGTCAACTATTATCTTTCCCATCTTTCCATATGTATTTATAAACTGGAGAAGTTGGTCTTAAATTCTGTCCATGATCTTCCGATTATTTTGTAGGCCACAGCAAATTTCGAAAACTTGTCTATCATTGTCATAAAAAGAGTTTTTCCTAATGAATAAAAAACATCTACATGCACTATTTCACGTGGGTTATTCGGTGTTTCTGTGATTTTAAAAGGGATTTTAGGAGGGTTCCTGTCGATTTCTCGAGATTACATATCTCACAGTTATTAATGAATTGGGTTATCCTTAGTTTTAATTTTGGATTATATATCTTGATCTTCAATTCTTCGAATACAGCCTGTATTCCTCTGTGATTCTTATCTAAGTGTTCCTTCTCTATAACTTCCGTTAATTTGAGTTCGTCTTCTATATCCTCCAATTTTCTAGAGCATCTTATTATTCTAAAATTCTTATTCTCCGAAAATAGTACACAGTAAGTATTGCGAAATGTATCATAGAGCTCTTCGTCTATCATAATTGCGTTTATGTGGTCTGGGTCAAAGTGGGTCTTCAACAAGGTGATTGCATATTCTCTGTCGAGAATTTGTATTCCTATGGTTTTCCTAGTATTCTGGAAAACTTTCTCGTTCTTCATTCTCGCCGAGCCCGATGTTATCTTTTTTAAAATAATTTGCGTTCTAAACATATTGATAGGTGAATTGCTTTCCTTTATGGCTGACTCATGGGATACTAGTAAGTTAACGTCTAGGAGTTCTCGTTCGATTCTAGATAATGCGTCGGCGTTGCTATTTTTCGTACGTTTCTTATACTTGATCTCATAATCGTAATCACTTTGTGTGAACGGAAAAAAAATAAAACCAAATTAATTTTTTCTTAATCACTCTTTCAAGTGTTTAATTTATTCGCGAGTTCTTCTCAACTCGAATCTATCTTAAGACTACTCGATCGGCTCGATCGTACAATATTTATATTTTGTAAATGTCAATCGTTTGGTAAGCAGTTCGTTGGAACTGTTTACCACTTTTTCGTGTGGCCCAAAATTAAGTGGAATTTTGTCTGGTCTGAATTTTGCTTTGGTTTTGAAATTCTTGCCAAAGCGTGAACGGAAATGAAGAAACGGGAAAACTTGGTAGACTAAATTATTTGGCAAACAATTCTTTGGAATTGTTTGTTCTCCCGTTTATGGTAACGGAAGTGCAAAACGTGTAAATGAATTGTTGACCGAATTTTGAATGTATGATTTTCCGATTAATTTTGAGTCGGTTTATTTGAGGGGAAATTTGGGAGACATTGTTACGTTAAATTATATTAGCAGGTGTAAGTAGAATATTGGGTGACACTATAACATCTAACCGGGCATCTTAGAATTTTTTCGAGCTGAGCCTCACACTCTAACTATGATTTTAAAATACACATTTTTTTACATTATACATTATACTACGTCAAACCTTGCTTCAGGAACAAGAGCATAGATATAAACACGAACGTCAAATATCTGGGAGTAATTCTGGACAGGAAACTAAACTGGAAAGATCACATCAACAGCAGAGCCGAAAAAGCCCTCAGATGCTGGTCAATATGCCGTAGAGCAATTGGCTCCACATGGGGCATCCGCCCAAGCATGTCGTACTGGCTATACAAAAGCGTAATAAGGCCGATTATAACCTATTCGTCAATAGTATGGTGGACGGCAATGACAAAGAAATGCAACGTAAAGAAACTACAAGGGATTCAAAGAATTTGCTGCGTAGGAATATGCGGAGCAATGAGGACCGCGCCGACGAGCGCCCTCGAAATTCTGCTATACATCCACCCAATAGATATCCAAATCAAATCTGAGGCAGCGATCTCAGAAAGGAGACTAAGGGCATTGAATGAGTGAATTGAGGATGCACCTCAAACACAACATCAGAGAATATTGGAACACCTAGGAGGGTTCCTGACAGCAAACTGTCAGACAGATCGCATCTCTCTGTTACACAGACGCATCCAAATCCGAGTTAGGAGTAGGCATAGGGATCTACATCCACAATCCGAGGACTGAATTAGTATACCAATTACCTAAGTACTCAACGATTCTACAAGCAGAGATCAAGGCCATCACAGAAACCTAGAATGGCTGCGGAACAGAATTACAGGAAAAACTATCTGTA
Source organism: Hydrotaea cyrtoneurina (assembly GCA_958296145.1). Taxonomy (NCBI): domain Eukaryota; kingdom Metazoa; phylum Arthropoda; class Insecta; order Diptera; family Muscidae; genus Hydrotaea; species Hydrotaea cyrtoneurina. Next base: position 58,632,944 of record OY282512.1, on the reverse strand, counting down.
TTTTCACAGATAGTCAAAACGCAATTAGATCCCTCAGAGATGATAATGTCAAATCAAGGACACTCATGTACTGTAAGGAAACAGTAAATGACGTATCGAGAAATAACGACATAGTTATAAACTGGATACCAGGCCACCAAGGGCAATGTCAAGGCTGACGAACTGGCTAAAATAGGAAGGGAATCCGACCAAAATACTCTGCAACTGTCTAAACCCTTTCTTGAGACAAAAAAGGAGTTGAGGGAATGGATGAAGACGACCCATGCCTTAAGGTGGCTAGAGGAACAGGTGGGAAGAACCACAAAAGAAACCTGGGGAAACCTCGATTACAATAAAACAAAGAGAATACTCGGGTTTAACAAAAATGAACTAAGTAAGCTAGTTGGGGTCATCACAGGGCACACTAGTCTAAGGGCACACCTATTTAGAATAGGATGTCCCCAGAGCGACGAATGCAGAACATGCGGAGAGGACGCCGAGACGGCGGAACACTTCCTGTACCATTGCCCTGCTTTCTCGCAGGTCAGGAAAGTCCAATTAGTAGAGGACACTTTAGATGACCTATCGGCCGTCAAAGCAATAGACATAAGGAATTTAAGTAACTTTATAGAGGGGACCGAATTCCTAACGTAGGATAAGGGGGAAGGGAATTCGTAGACGAAATCAGGAGCGCACAACAGGCCGAATTGCTGGCCTAGGTGTATGTCAATGACATGAGACGGTCATGGTGCATGACCGATCCTCCATTCAACCATACTCTCATACTCTCCATATCTACTCTACCTTGAGCTAATTTGCTCATTTAATTATATAGTATGGTAATACTGGAGACTAAAACTTCCTGCCGCTTAATTTGAGCACTCATTTTAACTTAAAAAGCAAAAAAAAAACAGATGTAAAAGTTCTGATGTAAAAGTCCTTTTTTTTAAAACACTTATATTGTTGTTACGAGCCGCAAGTATATTTTTTAAATCTTTTTTTTTTATTTTAATTTTAGTTTCTCTTCTCCTTTTTTTGTTTTATTTACTTATCTTACACGCGCGATCTTTCTTTTATGCCCTCACCCTACGGGTAGGAGTGTAAAAGTGTAACACATAGAAATATCCAGATCAGACTCCAGGTGTCTTTGAACCAAATTCGATTTATGACTTTCTGAATCGTTTGAGCCATGTCCGTCCGTCCGTATGTCCTGCTCGAAAGCGTTTGCAATCACTCTGAAATTGGGCATGGCTTAATATTTTCCCAAAACTGCTTATGGGAGTGCATATGGGCTATATGGCCACACCCCTTCGGGTACCTCCCATACAAATAATACTGGAGACTAAAACTTCCTGCCGCTTAATTTGAGCACTCATTTTAACTTAAAAAGCAAAAAAAAAACAGATGTAAAAGTTCTGATGTAAAAGTCCATTTTTTTTAAAACACTTATATTGTTGTTACGAGCCGCAAGTATATTTTTTAAATCTGTTTTTTTTTTATTTTAATTTTAGTTTCTCTTCTCCTTTTTTTGTTTTATTTACTTATCTTACACGCGCGATCTTTCTTTTATACCCTCACCCTACGGGTAGGAGTCTAAAAGTGTAACACATAGACATATCCAGATCAGACTCCAGGTGTCTTTGAACCAAATTCGATTTATGACTTTCTGAATCGTTTGAGCCATGTCCGTCCGTCCGTATGTCCTGCTCGAAAGCGTTTGCAATCACTCTGAAATTGGGCATGGCTTAATATTTTCCCAAAACTGCTTATGGGAGTGCATATGGGCTATATGGCCCCACCCCTTCGGGTACCTCCCATACAAATCTGCTATTTTGCCCACTTTATAAATCGTTTAATAATATCAACACGCGCAATTCCGATTTTGGGAAAATTCCGTATTTAGTAAAGATATAACTGGACAAAGTTTCGGACAAAAACATGGAAGTCTGGCAACTCCCCTTCTGGTACCTCCCATACAAATGTACCATCCCGCCCCTTATAAACCGTGTAATACTATCAATATGACCAACGCGATCTTGCCCAAATTCCGTATTTAGTAAAGGTATAACTGGAAAAAGTTTTGTACAAAAACTTGGCAGTCTGGCAACTCCACTTCTGGTACCTCCCATACAAATGTACCGTCCCGCCTACCTTAGAAATCGTGTAATAACACCAAAACGCCAACGACATCTTGCCCAAATTTTGTATTTAGTAAACGTATAGTTAGACTGTCTTGGACAAAAACTTGGAAGTCTGGAAGTCTCCCCTTTGGTACTTCCCATACAAATGTACCACTGCATCCACTTTAGAAATCGTGTAATTATATAAACTCGCTCAACGAATCTTTCCGAAATTTTATATTTAGTTGAGCTTTAACTACATAAAATTTTCAAGTAAAAACTCTGCTTTATATTCCGTCCTTTTTGTAAAAACATGTAATACAATACTTTTCTAAAGGGTGTTTTTTATTGAGGTATAGAACTTCGAATTGAAATAAAACACAAGAAAATCGTTTTAATGTCCATCAATTTGGCTTTATTGGAAGGCCGCCGCGGCTGGCTCGAATAAAGCCAATTCTACAGGATTCATCTCGAATATATTTGCACGATTTGCAAGCGTTGTTCTTTTGTCAACCTGTTCATGATGAAATGGCAAACCCAACTAAATATTAATCACTTGACAGCTGACAAAATGGCCGCCAGTTAAAAAAGTGATGCCAACTTAAAGTTCTATACCCCAATAAAAAACACCCTTTATAACATTCGGTATTTTGAGATTGCTATTATGACATTTCATCAGAGGTTACATCCAATGATGGTAGCCACGCTAACTAGACATTTCAATGGTTATCGCGCGGTCATTAAAATGTAGATCCTAGGGAGAGGACGAATAAAAACGTCAACTCGATTTCGCTTTTAGTCGAAAACTAACTTTATTAACAATCGAATCTTAACTGGAAGCCTACATACATAAAGAAACTAAAAAACATATGTACATGGATATATGTATATACCGAACATACAACGAACAATACATAAAAGCTACATGAATGCGCCAAAGCACGTTCATTTTTATATGATAAGCAGCTTCATAAAACGTCGACAAAATAATAATCAAATAAATACGCTGTTCGCATATGTACTTCAGGGTCCATTTCGTCCCTACTATGGTATTGCCCATCACTGACACTCTTGTGCATTGCAACCCTGGCCTATATTCGCGAACGTACCAAAAATAACAACACTGACAGTTTTGAGATCTGTCTCTTTGCTCAACCCTTTGTTAAATAATAGACAGCCGCTTTTTTCACACCCACCGATCAACAACCGTGCTTATTTTTCTGTGTGATAAAACAATCGAGTTTCGTTTTGTAAAGATGCAACATCAGTGCATAGTGGTAAAGCCCAAAGAAGTGAGTAGTGGCTCTTACCAGTGGCTCTTCATCACAACAGCTAATGCAGTGCCAGCAAACCATTGCGCTGGGTCTCTTCCCTACTAATATGTTTGGCTCAAGGAATTGGTGTTTGTCGGAGACATAGTCACGTAAGGCACTGTGGTCACCGTAATATTTGGTCCTATCGATCCGCGGAAGTTAATCTAGACGCCAGCCGCTGGAACATAGAATTTGGTAAACAGGCAGAAAATTAAGGTATGTCAATCCATGTTTAAAAAAGTGTACAAGTCTACAGAGGAATAGAAAACGAAAATAGCAAATCTTGTTGATGTGCTAACGTCGTTTATGTATGCTGGATAAATACATACAAGTTATCACACACCTGTCGCACTAGCCGCGACATTCCCACTGCTGCCCATTACACGTGCCGCAGTCTCAGCATATTTTATTTCCACAACAAACACATCATTCCCATGACTGATCGCAACACAATGTCCCCATTGCAGCCCACTACACGTGTCACAGTGTCAGCATAATTTCACAACGAACGCAACGTTCTCATGGCTGCCTATTGCACGCGCCGAAGTATCGGCATATCATTTCGCAATAGTATGTAATGCGAGATATTTCCACTTACATTGAGTTAATGCACATGTGGGAAATCAAGGCCATGGTTAGCCTCATACACCGAGCTACAAACAAGACTGAGAACGATCGTCGATGCCGAGAAGTCAAGATGTAAAGTGGACAACCATCCTACGCTGGAGTCAGTCGAGTTCGGGACTACCTAGAGGATAGTACTATTCAAAATTAATAGAAGAAAATAAAACATTTTTATAAAATTAACTTAGATCTTTTTTCATTACAATTCTGGGCAGTGAGCCCAATATATTTTTTTAATTAAAGGATCAAGAAATCCTTAACTGGCGCCCGAGCAGGGACCCAGAAGTGATCAAAGGAAAATCTTGTGGAAGTAAATACCAAAAATACTAAACACTAAAAATTTAATCAGAGCAAAGAAAAAAATATTGATCAAAAAATAAGTAAAAGAAAAATTTAAAAAATTCAAGTGTAAATTAAAAAATAAAATAAAGATTTACATTTTACTATTGGAAAAAGTAAAATGACTAATAGATTGAGAAATTCAATCATTATAAGAAAAAATTTCGAAAAAGAATCAAGTTTAAGTTGAATATTAACTCCGTGAGAGAAGGATACGATCAAGAAGCCTGTCCCAAACACTGATGAAATTTGTTTGTTTTGTATGTAAGTAAAACAGAAAATTTTTCTTTCAAAATGGACGATCTGCGGGTTACCGTTACAAACCTAACAGGAGCAGTAAATGCCCTGCTGGAAAAAAGTAATACTCTTGAAAGACGAGTGACACACCTAGATTCAGTTAGCTCCAGGTTAACCGTGTCCGCTGCTAATAGTCACACGGAAACGCCGGAAGAAGTGGAGGCACGAGCCCCCACTACCGAAGCCGACATAAAGAACATTAGCCGACTCCCTGACTGTGTCAAAGAGTTGCAAATTTTCGACGGCAACCCAGTACAGTATGTGTCCTGGGTGCACTCAGTAGAAGTCATTCTCTCTGATTTTGAAGTAATGAGGGGTAGACCCATATATCGGGCAGTTTTGCAGCACGTTAGGCAAAAGGTGCGGGGTGCTGCTGATTCGGCATTAATTTCCTACAACATTTTCGACAGCAATTGGTTAAAAATCAAAGAATGTCTTTCTTTACACTACGCGGATAAAAGAGGTATTCGTACATTAGAACATCAACTGCATCAACTTCATCAAAGGGGATCGAGAATTGATGAGTTTTACGCTAAGGTGAATCAACACTTCTCTCTTATTATAAATAAAATTAAAACCGAGTCCTACACGGACGAAACAGTGAAAGTACTTGTTGAAACATATCGTAACCGAGCTTTAGACGTTTTCATACGTGGTCTCAATGGAGACATGTCGAGGATGCTGCTCATTCAGCGTCCAAGAACCTTGCCTGAAGCTTACTCGGCATGCTTGGAAATTCAAAATGTCGATTTTAGGAATAACTCGGTTCACCTTCCGACAACCAATAATCGCAGAACAGGATGTTGATCAAGAGCCAGTAAATAACGAGAAATCTGAGGATTTTCTAGACTCCGGCCATCTAGCTTACCATACCTACAATATATGTTGCCAGATGGTCATTTAGATTTAGATTTCTTAATAGACACGGGTACAAATAAAAACTTTATTAGACAGGACATCGCGATAAGATCAACTCCAGTAACAAAAATATTTAATGTAGCGTCCGTTGGGGGTACTGTTCCAATATCGCCAAAACCTTTCAACCTGACTACGAATACGCCATCGGGGCAGTGTTATCACAGGCCTCCATCGGCAAGGACAAACCCATTGCGTATATATCACGATCTCTCAACAGGGCTGAAGAAAACTATGCTACGAATAAAACTGCCATCGTTTGGGCATTAGATAATTGCGATCCTACTTATACGGTGCTAGGAAAATAAGAATTTATACACTCACCAACCGCTGACATTTTCCGTGAACAATCGCAACTACAACGCCAAGCTCAAACGATGGAAAGCACGAATAGAGGAGTACAACTGTGAGTTAATCTACAAGCCTGGTAAGACGAATGTGGTCGCCGATGCACTCTCCCGTCTTAAGACGGAAGTGAACGCACTCACAGACTCAATCATCGCTCATTCGCCGTATACTGTAACTGACGTGGAATCTGTAACAGATACTGCATCGGAATGCACTATGGATTCTGCTGATCAAGATTCTTCACCACACGTGTTTAAGAACCAGATAATTTTTAAAAGAGGGGGCGAGTTTCGAGTGCAATGAAGATCCTCATAAGGGCTACAAATGAATCTTTATAACAATGCCAATTTTGAGTTAATCCTCGCTCCATAATTTGCAAAATGCTTATGTCAATAAATTTAAGAATTACAAAATTAGGATCACCCAACGGTTGGTAGAGGATGTAACGATAGGGTATTCAGGGCTCGTGAATACAGATGTCTAGACAGATCAGGGAATACAATAAGCAATGCGAAACATGTCAACTAAATAAATATGATAGATAGGGTTGAGAGATTTCATTCTACCTTAATTGAAATATATCGCTGCCTTTGCGTTGAATTTCCCAGATTAACACCCCAGGAGCGAATTGCGATAACAGTGGATAGGTATAATAACACTATACATTCAGTGACAAAATTCCTAATAAACATTTAGCTACACTTAAATACATCGGCACCCATTTTCAATTCCGTAATTAAACGATAACTATTGTTTACTAGCGCATATTTCGAAAAACGGCATTTCGGCGATGCTGTAGGGAGACAATAGAGCTGGATACCCTACCATCCCCTATCATCACCACCGCTCTCCTCTGTACACGGTCCAGAAGCTTCAAAGAGGTTAATGGAGCCCCTGCCCATATATGCGAGTTGTATTCCATTTTAGGCCGGATGTAGGTGGTGTAAATATTGACGAGGTCAGATGGGGTGAAGTATTTCTTGCACCGCTTTAAAAAGCCTAAACACTTGAATGCTTCTTTCGACACTTCGAATATATGGCTAGCCCAGCGGACATCACCCTGTATCTTCATGCCCAGAACATCAAGAGTGTCTGATTCGTCGATATCCACACCACCCATAGATATTGACGGCGATGCTGGATCAGTGGAACGTTTGTGTGACAACAAACAGCACTGGGTCTTTTGTGCATTAAAATCTACTCTGTTCATTTGGCCCCACTCACAAATCGTCGCCAAATCGCGGTTAAGTGAGTCGTTCATCGTTCGCCTTTTTTCCTCGACTTCCAGAGGACCTGGCCGATGATCGAATGAGTACGAATGACAGAGGTTGCTGTCATCCGCAAAGGAGTAGATTGGGTTCACAGTCTGCCCCAACAGGTCGTCAATGAAAATAAGAAATAGAGAGGGAGAGAGGACAGAGCCTTGTGGCACTCCTGCGGTCAACCTATGCTCGTTGGATGAGACCCCATCTATAACAACTCGTATAGAGCGATCCCTGAGAAAACTCGATATGAATCGAGAGAAGGTACTACCGACACCAAATGCAATAAGTTTTGATATGAGTGCTCCGTGCCAGACCCTATCGAACGCCTTGGAAATATCCAGAGCCACGACCTTACTTTCACCAAGGCGGTGAATGGATCGACTCCATCGCTCCGTAAGGAACGCCATCAGGTCTCCAGTAGATCGATTTCTACGGAAGCCATACTGTCGATCATTCAGGAGGCCGTTAGACTCTAGATACCTTACAAGATGGTGATTAACCATGCTCTCCATAACCTTCGAGAGCGCAGAACATATTGCAATTGGACGGTAGTTCGCAGGATTGGTAGCCTCACCTTTCTTGGGGATCGGCTGAACATTGGCAACTTTCCAACGTGAAGGGTAAATACCAGCACGGTACGACATGTTGAAAAGATTGCGCAATGGACGAGCTAGCGTCGAAGAGCACTTACATAGGACAAGTGCTGAAATACCATCCGGGCCCGGAGTTTTGTTTACGTTGAGATCTGCAAGAACCCTTTTAACGCCACGTGTTCGAAAAAATATCTGAGGCATCGAACTAGATACGTTCTCGATCACGGGGAGTGGTTGACTGCTGTCTGGCAAAGATGAATTCTTTGCAAAAATTTCAGCCATAAGGTTAGCTTTGTCAACCGGGTCAGTGAATATCTGGTCACCGTTAACGAGGGTTGATGTTGCCCTTCAACACGTGGAATATGTGTTGGTTCATTCACTAATTGCGACAAATCGTTGTGCGCGGCAAATAACTCAGCGTATTGACCCTCCGGAGATGTATGGCTCGAATGGGAAAGCCAAGAATTATTATGGACATTGAAATCCCCAGCAACTACAATTTCACTGTCCGGATAATATTCTAATATTTTCGAAATTGAGTCAGAAAGGGCGTCGAAGCCATTCAGGGTAGCCTCCCTTTCCAGGTTTGGGCTTCTGTAAAGAAACCCGAAATGTAAGGTGTGCGATCCAATCCTGAACTTAACCCAAAGGGAGTTAAATTCTGGATCTTGTGAGTTCAAATGTTGCTGACTCTGGAATACAACACCATTACGTATATATATCACAAGGCCTCTGTGTGAAGAGAAAGAGGAGAGAGTGTGATAACCAGGAATGTGAAAATCCTGTGGATCAGAATCCTCACACACCTGGGTCTCACATAGAGCGAGCACATCCGGCCTATGGAAATTAGTGTGTGCGTATACCGCAAAAAAATTCGTTCTCAACCCGCGAATGTTCGCAAAGTGAATTCGAAATCTACCTACCATAACACTACCAAAAACAAGGCAACATCAAAGCAGAATCACAAATAATGCTGCACCCCTCCCGCCACTGTTATTTCTGTTAGTTGTTCAGTGTTATGCCTACAACAACTAACAGAACAGCGACAAGAAGAATGCAGAACTATTTGTGATTTGCGAATGGGTAGAGGAAGGGGGGAACACAAGTGCAAGACAACGAGGGGGGCATAAAAAAGCCCTTAGTGTTGTCTTTTTTGTGTTGATGCGTGGAGCTGGTTATTGTTGTTGTTGTTAATGTGTGAGCGCGGTTTGGTTATTGTTTGGTTGTTTTCGTCATTTGGGTATTGCTGTTGTTGTTATGTTGTGATTGTTGTAATGTTCTCTTTTTTTTCTATTTTGTTATGTTTAATTTGTGTTGCACTTTTATTTTATCAATGTTTTGTTTATTTTATTTATTATAATTGTTGAATTTGGTTATTGTTTAATTTATCACAGATTGTTTGGATTTTATTTATTTATTTTTTTGTTTTGTTTTAAAAATGAAAAACACTGAAAACACGAAAACGCGACGGACGGACAAAATGTGCGTGTGCACGGAACAAAAGACAAACACTCACCATACTAGCGCATATTTCGAAAAACGGCAATCAATTAAGCAAACAAATCTTTTGAAATAAATCAAGTATTTTATTCTTATAAGAATTTTCGTACTTGACTTTAACCCTTTCAGTGGCTTTGTCAAATATATTTGACACTTCATATTATGTTTAGCACGTAAAACAAAATTAATTGCCACGGAAAGGGTTAAAACTATACCATTTATACTTTCTTTAAGGATAACTAAGAATAACGATTTTAATTTAATTTAAGAATATTCGGCTTGAAACCCGCTGACGTTTTCCTTAACAGGCATGGTAGGATAGACTATCAGGAGTTGATAAACTTTAGTGAACACACAAATGAGAACATTAAGGCTCTTCTAATGTACGAACAGGAAACTAGAAACGCCAGGAATAATAAACTCGCTCGCCCCCACGCAACTACAATAGTGGTGATGAATTATTCATCGCCAACAAGCAAATCAAAAGCAAACAGAAACCGCTATATAAAAAAGAAGCCGTTTCTGAAAACAGAAATGTGACTATTGTGACTGAAAGTGGTAAAAAATTCCACAAATCAGACATCAAAAATGTCTAGATTAATAAAAAAAAGTTAAGAAAATATACAGAGATATCAAAAAAAAAAATGCAAAAGAAAAAAGCTTAGATCCCGAAACCCCAGAGGTCTGGGTACAAATTTTTTGTATTCGGTTAATCGTACTGGTTCAATTCCAGTTCACTCGGTGGTCCGAGCGATGATAACCGAAGTGGTTCAACTCCACTGAGGGACTATGGCTTTGACAGAAATACAATATTGCCACACAAAGTGGAAAAAAATAATAATACACAAATCAGACCTAAAAAAATGTCTACAGAAATCCAAAATGAAAATAAAAGATATCGAGAAAATGACACGAACATTGGTCAAGAGGTAAAAAACTCATGCATAGATCTCTAAGCCCCAGCGGTCTGGGTATAACATATTTTTTATATTCGATCAAGTCGTATTGGTTCAATTCCAGTTTACTCGGTGGTACGAGCGACGACAACCGAAGAGGTTCAACTCCTCCCGGGGACGATAGCTTTAATTGACGGTGAAGTTACTCATGCCATGAGTAGGCCATTTGCAATCATTAACGCTTATGGCTAAAAGGGACTAACATGAGCCTTCCTATGTCATCTGAGTTGACGCCTGCATTCCGAACTTTCACAACAAACAATAAGCCCACGAGGTTTCCAAAAGAATCAATAAAACACTAACACTTGTATAATTACTAACCTAATTACTAACCTAACGAATTGGTTCCAGCCTGTCAGATGGCTAAAGCGGGAGTAGTAAATAGCAACCTGCTGGACAAGGAAGAAATAAATCAGCTAATAAGTGAAATAGAAGTACTTCCTTACAGTAACGTCATCGAAGCCGTTGAATACAGCGAACCGCCAATTTATACAAATGGTACTCGTCTACTCTACGTGCTCTCCATGCCAAAAGTAGCAGAAACAAGATTCAACCATCTAATCACCCGAGCCATATTGGAAAATGAACAACGGGTGGACTTGGAATACAAGACAATTTTGATGAACAAGCAAGAAACATATGGAATCAAGGATAGTTGCCTTCACCTCTCCACCGCCATGGTTTGTAAAAAGCAGGCACTTGATCAACTACCTGAAGAAGACTGCCTACCACGCCTACTCAAAGGTGGTCAAACCAGTTGTCGTTATATAACCTGTGCGGAATCAACGGTTGAAATACTCAAAGAAGACACGATTTTCCTGGATAACTTCAACAGCAGCGTTTGGTCAGGTAACACAGTTAATTATATTAATGGTTCCAATAACCGAACCTATTGGAGTTCACGCAGTTCAGGTGTACAGGTACTCCCATCCGTGCTCACTACCATAGCAAACAAAAGCCTGGCCGTGAATCTCAATCTCGTCCATCAGATGACTTCTGGAAACATACAACTATTGGGTTACCTGAAAGATAAAACTACCTGGTTCGCAACGTGCGAAGCCCTGGGCCTACTTTTGCTGATGACCCTAATTTTTCTAATTTGGAGGAAGTTAACCACCGGGAAAAAGCTTCCTGTGATAGAGATGTCCACACTGCAACATAGTTCCCGTAATTTACATAAAGAGGATGTCTCCACAAATCCTGATCTGCGGGACGCAGATCTTTAAAGAGGGAGGAGTTAACACACACCTGTCGCACTAGCCGCGACATTCCCACTGCTGCCCATTACACGTGCCGCAGTCTCAGCATATTTTATTTCCACAACAAAGACATCGTTCCCATGACTGATCGCAACACAATGTCCCCATTGCAGCCCACTACACGTGTCACAGTGTCAGCATAATTTCACAACGAACGCAACGTTCTCATGGCTGCCTATTGCACGCGCCGAAGTATCGGCATATAATTTCACAACGAACGCAAAGTTCCCATGGCTGCCTATTGCACGCGCCGAAGTATCGGCATATCATTTCGCAATAGGATGTAATGCGAGATATTTCCACTTGCATTGAGTTAATGCACATGTGGGAAATCAAGGCCATGGTTAGCCTCATACACCGAGCTATAAACAAGACTGAGAACGATCGCGTCGATGCCGAGAAGTCAAGGTGTAAAGTGGACAACCATCCTACGCTGGAGTCAGTCGAGTTCGGGGCTACCTAGAGGATAGTACTATTCAAAATTAATAGAAGAAAATAAAACATTTTTATAAAATTAACTTAGATCTTTTTTCATTACAATTCTGGGCAGTGAGCCCAACATATTTTTTTAATTAAAGGATCAAGAAATCCTTAACTTACATAATTATGTCTCGGTAATTCCCTTTGCTCAACGGCGCTGTGCACTTTGGAATATTTGACAAAAGACAAAAGTGTCGAATATATTTGACAAAGCCACTGAAAGGGTTAAAGTCAAGTACGAAAATTCTTATAAGAATAAAATACTTGATTTATTTCAAAAGATTTGTTTGCTTAATTGATTGCCGTTTTTCGAAATATGCGCTAGTAAACAATAGTTATACTAGCGCATATTTCGAAAAACGGCAATCAATTAAGCAAACAAATCTTTTGAAATAAATCAAGTATTTTATTCTTATAAGAATTTTCGTACTTGACTTTAACCCTTTCAGTGGCTTTGTCAAATATATTCGACACTTCATATTATGTTTAGCACGTAAAAAAAAATTAATTGCCACGGAAAGGGTTAAAACTATCCCATTTATACTTTCTTTAAGGATAACTAAGAATAACGATTTTAATTTAATTTAAGAATATTCGGCTTGAAACCCGCTGACGTTTTCCTTAACAGGCATGGTAGGATAGACTATCAGGAGTTGATAAACTTTAGTGAACACACAAATGAGAACATTAAGGCTCTTCTAATGCACGAACAGGAAACTAGAAACGCCAGGAATAATAAACTCGCTCGCCCCCACGCAACTACAATAGTGGTGATGAATTATTCATCGCCAACAAGCAAATCAAAAGCAAACAGAAACCGCTATATAAAAAAGAAGCCGTTTCTGAAAACAGAAATGTGACTATTGTGACTGAAAGTGGTAAAAAATTCCACAAATCAGACATCAAAAATGTCTAGATTAATAAAAAAAAGTTAAGAAAATATACAGAGATATCAAAAAAAAAAATGCAAAAGAAAAAAGCTTAGATCCCGAAACCCCAGAGGTCTGGGTACAAATTTTTTGTATTCGGTTAATCGTACTGGTTCAATTCCAGTTCACTCGGTGGTCCGAGCGATGATAACCGAAGTGGTTCAACTCCACTGATGGACTATGGCTTTGACAGAAATACAATATTGCCACACAAAGTGGAAAAAAATAATAATACACAAATCAGACCTAAAAAAATGTCTACAGAAATCCAAAATGAAAATAAAAGATATCGAGAAAATGACACGAACATTGGTCAAGAGGTAAAAAACTCATGCATAGATCTCTAAGCCCCAGCGGTCTGGGTATAAAATATTTTTTATATTCGATCAAGTCGTATTGGTTCAATTCCAGTTTACTCGGTGGTACGAGCGACGACAACCGAAGAGGTTCAACTCCTCCCGGGGACGATAGCTTTAATTGACGGTGAAGTTACTCATGCCATGAGTAGGCCATTTGCAATCATTAACGCTTATGGCTAAAAGGGACTAACATGAGCCTTCCTATGTCATCTGAGTTGACGCCTGCATTCCGAACTTTCACAACAAACAATAAGTCCACGAGGTTTCCAAAAGAATCAATAAAACACTAACACTTGTATAATTACTAACCTACTAGCTTTAAATAACTTGCTCAATTAAATTTCAAAATTACATTGGTAATAACCAATGATATATAGTGAAACAAAAATCCACTCCTAATATCACTTACTGGGTCCAAATAAAACTTCCTCAGCTTTGTTCTCCCGAACTCTTCTCACTAGCTATAATATTAGAATATAATAATAGCTCTAATATTAATATTAGAGATTATTTCGAAATTAGATAAGAGATACATTGTTAAAATTTCGGCACAAATATATACAATTTTCTAAAACATGATTTACTCTGATAAATACTAACTTTAGAATAAATAAAAAAATATGAAAAAAATTAAATTTTGTAAAATATGATTTACTAACCCTAGAATAAATAACATAATAAGATGAAAGTAAAAATATTTTTGAAAAATTCGATTTACTCCATAAGTAATAATGTTAGAATAATTATAATAGTCAAAATTTAACTTGAAACAAAACAAAAAGATGATAAACCCATTTGGCAATAAAAATAGAATTAAGCTAATAATCTAATTTATAGAATCTGCCTCTGTGCAGCCACACAAGCATACGTCGCACTCAATTTGGACTCCCCTGTTCTAACTGTTCGTGACGGTTATGGGTGGATAGTCAACGGATACTTCAAACTAATCCACGTGGTCGACTTGTCACGCTACGAGGAAATTATGGATCGCTTAGAAAATGAAGCTATTAAGATGAATGAGACCAATGGTATCAAAGACCTCATCGCCTTCCAGTTGGAAAAAATTCGCAATCAACTCGATGAGCTGAAGGGCCCAAAGGCCAAAAGACCAAGGCGCCCAGCAACTGGATTGGATCGGCTTGGAAGTGGATAGCTGGCTCACCTGGGATGAAGTCTTGCGAAATCAGAATGCACTAGTGGCAAATAACAATCTTCAAAACAAGGTAAATTTCGAAACTTTTACTAAAACTCAAGAATTATTACAGGTTGTCAATGGTATCGTTACGGCCACAAATGATATCCTGGGACACCACCACTTGGCAAAGTTTTCACAGGAGATACAGCATAAGGTAATGATTCTAAAGGACAACATAAACGAATTGGTTCCAGCCTGTCAGATGGCTAAAGCGGGAGTAGTAAATAGCAACCTGCTGGACAAGGAAGAAATAAATCAGCTAATAAGTGAAATAGAAGTACTTCCTTACAGTAACGTCATCGAAGCCGTTGAATACAGCGAACCGCCAATTTATACAAATGGTACTCGTCTACTCTACGTGCTCTCCATGCCAAAAGTAGCAGAAACAAGATTCAACCATCTAATCACCCGAGCCATATTGAAAAATGAACAACGGGTGGACTTGGAATACAAGACAATTTTGATGAAACAGCAAGAAACATATGGAATCAAGGATAGTTGCCTTCACCTCTCCACCGCCATGGTTTGTAAAAAGCAGGCACTTGATCAACTACCTGAAGAAGACTGCCTACCACGCCTACTCAAAGGTGGTCAAACCAGTTGTCGTTATATAACCTGTGCGGAATCAACGGTTGAAATACTCAAAGAAGACACGATTTTCCTGGATAACTTCAACAGCAGCGTTTGGTCAGGTAACACAGTTAATTATATTAATGGTTCCAATAACCGAACCTATTGGAGTTCACGCAGTTCAGGTGTACAGGTACTCCCATCCGTGCTCACTACCATAGCAAACAAAAGCCTGGCCGTGAATCTCAATCTCGTCCATCAGATGACTTCTGGAAACATACAACTATTGGGTTACCTGAAAGATAAAACTACCTGGTTCGCAACGTGCGAAGCCCTAGGCCTACTTTTGCTGATGACCCTAATTTTTCTAATTTGGAGGAAGTTAACCACCGGGAAAAAGCTTCCTGTGATAGAGATGTCCACACTGCAACATAGTTCCCGTAATTTACATAAAGAGGATGTCTCCACAAATCCTGATCTGCGGGACGCAGATCTTTAAAGAGGGAGGAGTTAACACACACCTGTCGCACTAGCCGCGACATTCCCACTGCTGCCCATTACACGTGCCGCAGTCTCAGCATATTTTATTTCCACAACAAAGACATCGTTCCCATGACTGATCGCAACACAATGTCCCCATTGCAGCCCACTACACGTGTCACAGTGTCAGCATAATTTCACAACGAACGCAACGTTCTCATGGCTGCCTATTGCACGCGCCGAAGTATCGGCATATAATTTCACAACGAACGCAACGTTCCCATGGCTGCCTATTGCACGCGCCGAAGTATCGGCATATCATTTCGCAATAGGATGTAATGCGAGATATTTCCACTTGCATTGAGTTAATGCACATGTGGGAAATCAAGGCCATGGTTAGCCTCATACACCGAGCTATAAACAAGACTGAGAACGATCGCGTCGATGCCGAGAAGTCAAGGTGTAAAGTGGACAACCATCCTACGCTGGAGTCAGTCGAGTTCAGGGCTACCTAGAGGATAGTACTATTCAAAATTAATAGAAGAAAATAAAACATTTTTATAAAATTAACTTAGATCTTTTTTCATTACAATTCTGGGCAGTGAGCCCAACATATTTTTTTAATTAAAGGATCAAGAAATCCTTAACTTACATAATTATGTCTCGGTAATTCCCTTTGCTCAACGGCGCTGTGCACTTTGGAATATTTGACAAAAGAAAACTTAGTGGATGATCGGTTGGCGTTGGCATTTAACATTGAATTTCCCTTTCTATGTGTCTGTCAGAGCAAACAATAGATAAAACAAGAAAGGGGCTTGTTCATATTGGTGTGACTTCATCACATATCATAAATCTGAAATTAAGATTGTGCTACACAAGGACATTTTTGTGTTTTATTGCTGGAATATTTCAAAATTCATTGGCTCCGTGCTAACACTTGCTGGACTTGGAAATTTCGTGCACAGTGGGCCAAAATTATTTTTTTGCGGAGAATTTTTAAATTGATTGGAAAATTTCAAAATTCATTAGCTACATGCTAACAAGAGTTTTTTTTTTTTGACTAACACTCAGTTGATGCCCCCTATAAATGCAAGCACTGTGTAAGCGATGGGAAAGAAATGTATTGTAGGGAGGAAAGAGGGAGTAGTGTTTGTTGATGTTTGCCTTGAATTTAATAATGTCATAGCAGGCAGGAAAAACACTTGTTGGAAGATTATGCGAACAGTTCGGGTGAAGAACGAATTTGCTCTATAGTGCGTCGTCCGGTCAACCGGCCATTTGATATCGAACGGATGAGATTCCCTGGATAGCCGCGTATTCCGGCTAAATGTGCTAACGTCAGGGACCAGACGACGGATATCTGACGAACAGATACCGTTAAAATATCTATAGAATAGCGATACACATCCCACATTCCGGCGATGCTGAAGGGAGACAATACAGTTGGACACCCTACTATCTCCTATCACCACCACCGCTCTCCTCTGTACACGGTCCAAAAGTATTTCACAAAGTGAAGTATTTCTTGCACGGCTTTAAAATGCCCAAACACTTGAATGCTTCTTTCGACACTTCGAATATATGGCTAGCCCAGCGAGCATCACCCTGTATCTTCATGCCCAGAACATCAAGAGTGTCTGATTCGTCGATATCCACACCCCCATAGATATTGACGACGGTGCTGGATCAGAGGAACGTTTGTGAGACAACAACCAGCACTGGGTCTTTTGTGCATTAAAATCTACTCTTTTCATTTGGCCCCACTCACTAATCGTCGCCAAATCGCGGTTAAGTGAGTCGTTGATCGTTGGCCTTTTGTCCTCGACCTCCAGAGGACCTGGCCGATGATCAAATGAGTACGAATGACAGAGGTTGCTGTCATCCGCAAAGGAGTAGATTGGGTTCACAGTCTGACCCAACAGGTCGTCAATGAAAATAAGAAATAGAGAAGGAGAGAGGCCAGAACCTTGTGGCACTCCTGCGGTCAACCTATGCTCGTTGGATGAGACCCCATCTATAACAACTCGTATAGAGCGATCCCTGAGAAAACGCGATATGAATCGAGAGAAGGTATTACCGACGCTATCTCATCCATTGCGCAATCTTTTCAACATATCGTACAGTAATGGTATTTACCCTTCACGTTGGAAAGTTGCCAATGTTCTGCCGATCCCCAAGAAAAGTGAGGCTACTAATCCTGCGAATTACCGTCCAATTGCAATATGTTCTGCACTCTCGAAGGTTATGGAGATTATGGTTAATCATCATCTTGTGAGGTATCTAGAGTCGAACTATATACGTTTTCGATCACGGGGAAGGGTTGACTGCTGTCTGGCAAAGATGAATTCTTTGCAAATATTTCAGCCAGTAGGTTAGCTTTGTCAACCGGGTCAGTGAATATCTGGTCATCGTTAACGAGAGTTGGGATAGAAGATGAAGAATTGTCCCTTAACCTTTTAACGAATGACCAAAAGCTCTTACTTCCCCTAGGAGAAGAAAGAATGATCCGAGTTACCAAGAGGTGCAAGAATGTTAACCTCTTACTTTTCAGGGTGTGAGGTTAAACAAATATCAAGAGTATTTTGTTGTTGCCCTTCAACACACGGAATGTGTGTTTGTTCATTCACTAATTGCACCAAGTCGTATGCTCGGAAAAAACTTCAGCGTATTGACCCTCCGGAGATGTGTGGCTCGAATGGGAAAGCCAAGAATTATTGTGGACATTGAAATCCCCAGCAACTACAATTTCATTGTCCGGATAATCTTCTAAGTATTTTGAAATAGAGTCGGAAAGGGCGTCGAAGCCGTTTAGGGTAGACTCCTTTCCCAAGTTTGGACTTCTATCAAGAAACCCATAGTGTAATACGATAGATCTAATCCTGAACTTAACCCATAGGGAGTTAAATTCTGGATTTTGTGAGTATAAATATTGCTGACTCTGAAACACCACACCATTATGTATAAATACCACAATGGTTCTGTGTGAAGAGAAAGTGGATAGAGTGTGATAACCAGGAATGTGAAAATCCTGTGGATAAAAATCTTCACACACCTGGGTTGCACATAGAGCGAGGACATCCGGCCTATGGAAATTTATGTGCGAGTATACCGCAAAAAAATTCGTCCTAAGTCCGCGAATATTCGCAAAGTGAATTTGAAATCTATATATTTACATACCATAACAACACCACAAACAAGACAACATCAAAGCAAAATCACAAATAACTCTGCACCCCTCCCGCCACTGTAGTTTCTGTTAGTTTTTCAGTGTTTTACCTACAACAACTAACAGAACAGCGACAAGACGAGCGCAGAATTATTTGTGATATGCGAAAAAGAGAAGAAGGAGGGGGGAACACAAGTGCAAGACATCGAGGGGGCATAAAAAAGCCCTTAGTATTATCTTTCTGTGTTATTGCGTGTGCCTAAGCGGTCGTTGTTATTGTCGTTGTTTTGTTGAGAAGCCGGTTTATTAATATTTGTTGTGTGGTGACTGTTATTGTTGTTGTGGAGTATGAATATGTGTGGTTGTTTTTTTTGCTCACTACCATAGCAAACAAAAGCCTGGCCGTGAATCTCAATCTCGTCCATCAGATGACTTCTGGAAACATACAACTATTGGGTTACCTGAAAGATAAAACTACCTGGTTCGCAACGTGCGAAGCCCTAGGCCTACTTTTGCTGATGACCCTAATTTTTCTAATTTGGAGGAAGTTAACCACCGGGAAAAAGCTTCCTGTGATAGAGATGTCCACACTGCAACATAGTTCCCGTAATTTACATAAAGAGGATGTCTCCACAAATCCTGATCTGCGGGACGCAGATCTTTAAAGAGGGAGGAGTTAACACACACCTGTCGCACTAGCCGCGACATTCCCACTGCTGCCCATTACACGTGCCGCAGTCTCAGCATATTTTATTTCCACAACAAAGACATCGTTCCCATGACTGATCGCAACACAATGTCCCCATTGCAGCCCTCTACACGTGTCACAGTGTCAGCATAATTTCACAACGAACGCAACGTTCTCATGGCTGCCTATTGCACGCGCCGAAGTATCGGCATATAATTTCACAACGAACGCAACGTTCCCATGGCTGCCTATTGCACGCGCCGAAGTATCGGCATATCATTTCGCAATAGGATGTAATGCGAGATATTTCCACTTGCATTGAGTTAATGCACATGTGGGAAATCAAGGCCATGGTTAGCCTCATACACCGAGCTATAAACAAGACTGAGAACGATCGCGTCGATGCCGAGAAGTCAAGGTGTAAAGTGGACAACCATCCTACGCTGGAGTCAGTCGAGTTCGGGGCTACCTAGAGGATAGTACTATTCAAAATTAATAGAAGAAAATAAAACATTTTTATAAAATTAACTTAGATCTTTTTTCATTACAATTCTGGGCAGTGAGCCCAACATATTTTTTTAATTAAAGGATCAAGAAATCCTTAACTTACATAATTATGTCTCGGTAATTCCCTTTGCTCAACGGCGCTGTGCACTTTGGAATATTTGACAAAAGACAAAAGTGTCAAATATATTCGACACTTCATATTATGTTTAGCACGTAAAAAAAAATTAATTGCCACGGAAAGGGTTAAAACTATCCCATTTATACTTTCTTTAAGGATAACTAAGAATAACGATTTTAATTTAATTTAAGAATATTCGGCTTGAAACCCGCTGACGTTTTCCTTAACAGGCATGGTAGGATAGACTATCAGGAGTTGATAAACTTTAGTGAACACACAAATGAGAACATTAAGGCTCTTCTAATGCACGAACAGGAAACTAGAAACGCCAGGAATAATAAACTCGCTCGCCCCCAGGCAACTACAATAGTGGTGATGAATTATTCATCGCCAACAAGCAAATCAAAAGCAAACAGAAACCGCTATATAAAAAAGAAGCCGTTTCTGAAAACAGAAATGTGACTGAAAGTGGTAAAAAATTCCACAAATCAGACATCAAAAATGTCTAGATTAATAAAAAAAAGTTAAGAAAATATACAGAGATATCAAAAAAAAAAATGCAAAAGAAAAAAGCTTAGATCCCGAAACCCCAGAGGTCTGGGTACAAATTTTTTGTATTCGGTTAATCGTACTGGTTCAATTCCAGTTCACTCGGTGGTACGAGCGACGACAACCGAAGAGGTTCAACTCCTCCCGGGGACGATAGCTTTAATTGACGGTGAAGTTACTCATGCCATGAGTAGGCCATTTGCAATCATTAACGCTTATAGCTAAAAGGGACTAACATGAGCCTTCCTATGTCATCTGAGTTGACGCCTGCATTCCGAACTTTCACAACAAACAATAAGCCCACGAGGTTTCCAAAAGAATCAATAAAACACTAACACTTGTATAATTACTAACCTACTAGCTTTAAATAACTTGCTCAATTAAATTTCAAAATTACATTGGTAATAACCAATGATATATAGTGAAACAAAAATCCACTCCTAATATCACTTACTGGGTCCAAATAAAACTTCCTCAGCTTTGTTCTCCCGAACTCTTCTCACTAGCTATAATATTAGAATATAATAATAGCTCTAATATTAATATTAGAGATTATTTCGAAATTAGATAAGAGATACATTGTTAAAATTTCGGCACAAATATATACAATTTTCTAAAACATGATTTACTCTGATAAATACTAACTTTAGAATAAATAAAAAAATATGAAAAAAATTAAATTTTGTAAAATATGATTTACTAACCCTAGAATAAATAACATAATAAGATGAAAGTAAAAATATTTTTGAAAAATTCGATTTACTCCATAAGTAATAATGTTAGAATAATTATAATAGTCAAAATTTAACTTGAAACAAAACAAAAAGATGATAAACCCATTTGGCAATAAAAATAGAATTAAGCTAATAATCTAATTTATAGAATCTGCCTCCGTGCAGCCACACAAGCATACGTCGCACTCAATTTGGACTCCCCTGTTCTAACTGTTCGTGACGGTTATGGGTGGATAGTCAACGGATACTTCAAACTAATCCACGTGGTCGACTTGTCACGCTACGAGGAAATTATGGATCGCTTAGAAAATGAAGACCTCATCGCCTTCCAGTTGGAAAAAATTCGCAATCAACTCGATGAGCTGAATTGCCCAAAGGCCAAAAGACCAAGGCGCCCAGCAACTGGATTGGATCGGCTTGGAAGTGGATAGCTGGCTCACCTGGGATGAAGTCTTGCGAAATCAGAATGCACTAGTGGCAAATAACAATCTTCAAAACAAGGTAAATTTCGAAACTTTTACTAAAACTCAAGAATTATTACAGGTTGTCAATGGTATCGTTACGGCCACAAATGATATCCTGGGACACCACCACTTGGCAAAGTTTTCACAGGAGATACAGCATAAGGTAATGATTCTAAAGGACAACATAAACGAATTGGTTCCAGCCTGTCAGATGGCTAAAGCGGGAGTAGTAAATAGCAACCTGCTGGACAAGGAAGAAATAAATCAGCTAATAAGTGAAATAGAAGTACTTCCTTACAGTAACGTCATCGAAGCCGTTGAATACAGCGAACCGCCAATTTATACAAATGGTACTCGTCTACTCTACGTGCTCTCCATGCCAAAAGTAGCAGAAACAAGATTCAACCATCTAATCACCCGAGCCATATTGGAAAATGAACAACGGGTGGACTTGGAATACAAGACAATTTTGATGAACAAGCAAGAAACATATGGAATCAAGGATAGTTGCCTTCACCTCTCCACCGCCATGGTTTGTAAAAAGCAGGCACTTGATCAACTACCTGAAGAAGACTGCCTACCACGCCTACTCAAAGGTGGTCAAACCAGTTGTCGTTATATAACCTGTGCGGAATCAACGGTTGAAATACTCAAAGAAGACACGATTTTCCTGGATAACTTCAACAGCAGCGTTTGGTCAGGTAACACAGTTAATTATATTAATGGTTCCAATAACCGAACCTATTGGAGTTCACGCAGTTCAGGTGTACAGGTACTCCCATCCGTGCTCACTACCATAGCAAACAAAAGCCTGGCCGTGAATCTCAATCTCGTCCATCAGATGACTTCTGGAAACATACAACTATTGGGTTACCTGAAAGATAAAACTACCTGGTTCGCAACGTGCGAAGCCCTAGGCCTACTTTTGCTGATGACCCTAATTTTTCTAATTTGGAGGAAGTTAACCACCGGGAAAAGCTTCCTGTGATAGAGATGTCCACACTGCAACATAGTTCCCGTAATTTACATAAAGAGGATGTCTCCACAAATCCTGATCTGCGGGACGCAGATCTTTAAAGAGGGAGGAGTTAACACACACCTGTCGCACTAGCCGCGACATTCCCACTGCTGCCCATTACACGTGCCGCAGTCTCAGCATATTTTATTTCCACAACAAAGACATCGTTCCCATGACTGATCGCAACACAATGTCCCCATTGCAGCCCACTACACGTGTCACAGTGTCAGCATAATTTCACAACGAACGCAACGTTCTCATGGCTGCCTATTGCACGCGCCGAAGTATCGGCATATAATTTCACAACGAACGCAACGTTCCCATGGCTGCCTATTGCACGCGCCGAAGTATCGGCATATCATTTCGCAATAGGATGTAATGCGAGATATTTCCACTTGCATTGAGTTAATGCACATGTGGGAAATCAAGGCCATGGTTAGCCTCATACACCGAGCTATAAACAAGACTGAGAACGATCGCGTCGATGCCGAGAAGTCAAGGTGTAAAGTGGACAACCATCCTACGCTGGAGTCAGTCGAGTTCGGGGCTACCTAGAGGATAGTACTATTCAAAATTAATAGAAGAAAATAAAACATTTTTATAAAATTAACTTAGATCTTTTTTCATTACAATTCTGGGCAGTGAGCCCAACATATTTTTTTAATTAAAGGATCAAGAAATCCTTAACTTACATAATTATGTCTCGGTAATTCCCTTTGCTCAACGGCGCTGTGCACTTTGGAATATTTGACAAAAGAAAACTTCTTGGATGATCGGTTGGCGTTGGCATTTAACATTGAATTTCCCTTTCTATGTGTCTGTCAGAGCAAACAATAGATAAAACAAGAAAGGGGCTTGTTCATATTGGTGTGACTTCATCACATATCATAAATCTGAAATTAAGATTGTGCTACACAAGGACATTTTTGTGTTTTATTGCTGGAATATTTCAAAATTCATTGGCTCCGTGCTAACACTTGCTGGACTTGGAAATTTCGTGCACAGTGGGCCAAAATTATTTTTTTGCGGAGAATTTTTAAATTGATTGGAAAATTTCAAAATTCATTAGCTACATGCTAACAAGAGTTTTTTTTTTGACTAACACTCAGTTGATGCCCCCTATAAATGCAAGCACTGTGTAAGCGATGGGAAAGAAATGTATTGTAGGGAGGAAAGAGGGAGTAGTGTTTGTTGATGTTTGCCTTGAATTTAATAATGTCATAGCAGTCAGGTAAAACACTTGTTGGAAGATTATTCCACATGCGAACAGTTCGGGTGAAGAACGAATTTGCTCTATAGTGCGTCGTCCGGTCAACCGGCCATTTGATATCGAACGGATGAGATTCCCTGGATAGCCGCGTATTCCGGCTAAATGTGCTAACGTCAGGGACCAGACGACGGATATCTGACGAACAGATACCGTTAAAATATCTATAGAATAGCGATACACATCCCACATTCCGGCGATGCTGAAGGGAGACAATACAGTTGGACACCCTACTATCTCCTATCACCACCACCGCTCTCCTCTGTACACGGTCCAAAAGTATTTCACAAAGTGAAGTATTTCTTGCACGGCTTTAAAATGCCCAAACACTTGAATGCTTCTTTCGACACTTCGAATATATGGCTAGCCCAGCGAGCATCACCCTGTATCTTCATGCCCAGAACATCAAGAGTGTCTGATTCGTCGATATCCACACCCCCATAGATATTGACGACGGTGCTGGATCAGAGGAACGTTTGTGAGACAACAACCAGCACTGGGTCTTTTGTGCATTAAAATCTACTCTTTTCATTGGGCCCCACTCACTAATCGTCGCCAAATCGCGGTTAAGTGAGTCGTTGATCGTTCGCCTTTTGTCCTCGACCTCCAGAGGACCTGGCCGATGATCAAATGAGTACGAATGACAGAGGTTGCTGTCATCCGCAAAGGAGTAGATTGGGTTCACAGTCTGACCCAACAGGTCGTCAATGAAAATAAGAAATAGAGAAGGAGAGAGGCCAGAACCTTGTGGCACTCCTGCGGTCAACCTATGCTCGTTGGATGAGACCCCATCTATAACAACTCGTATAGAGCGATCCCTGAGAAAACGCGATATGAATCGAGAGAAGGTATTACCGACGCTATCTCATCCATTGCGCAATCTTTTCAACATATCGTACAGTAATGGTATTTACCCTTCACGTTGGAAAGTTGCCAATGTTCTGCCGATCCCCAAGAAAAGTGAGGCTACTAATCCTGCGAATTACCGTCCAATTGCAATATGTTCTGCACTCTCGAAGGTTATGGAGATTATGGTTAATCATCATCTTGTGAGGTATCTAGAGTCGAACTATATACGTTTTCGATCACGGGGAAGGGTTGACTGCTGTCTGGCAAAGATGAATTCTTTGCAAATATTTCAGCCAGTAGGTTAGCTTTGTCAACCGGGTCAGTGAATATCTGGTCATCGTTAACGAGAGTTGGGATAGAAGATGAAGAATTGTCCCTTAACCTTTTAACGAATGACCAAAAGCTCTTACTTCCCCTAGGAGAAGAAAGAATGATCCGAGTTACCAAGAGGTGCAAGAATGTTAACCTCTTACTTTTCAGGGTGTGAGGTTAAACAAATATCAAGAGTATTTTGTTGTTGCCCTTCAACACACGGAATGTGTGTTTGTTCATTCACTAATTGCACCAAGTCGTATGCTCGGAAAAAACTTCAGCGTATTGACCCTCCGGAGATGTGTGGCTCGAATGGGAAAGCCAAGAATTATTGTGGACATTGAAATCCCCAGCAACTACAATTTCATTGTCCGGATAATCTTCTAAGTATTTTGAAATAGAGTCGGAAAGGGCGTCGAAGCCGTATAGGGTAGACTCCTTTCCCAAGTTTGGACTTCTATCAAGAAACCCATAGTGTAATACGATAGATCTAATCCTGAACTTAACCCATAGGGAGTTAAATTCTGGATTTTGTGAGTATAAATATTGCTGACTCTGAAACACCACACCATTATGTATAAATACCACAATGGTTCTGTGTGAAGAGAAAGTGGATAGAGTGTGATAACCAGGAATGTGAAAATCCTGTGGATAAAAATCTTCACACACCTGGGTTGCACATAGAGCGAGGACATCCGGCCTATGGAAATTTATGTGCGAGTATAACGCAAAAAAATTCGTCCTAAGTCCGCGAATATTCGCAAAGTGAATTTGAAATCTATATATTTACATACCATAACAACACCACAAACAAGACAACATCAAAGCAAAATCACAAATAACTCTGCACCCCTCCCGCCACTGTAGTTTCTGTTAGTTTTTCAGTGTTTTACCTACAACAACTAACAGAACAGCGACAAGACGAGCGCAGAATTATTTGTGATATGCGAAAAAGAGAAGAAGGAGGGGGGAACACAAGTGCAAGACAACGAGGGGGCATAAAAAAGCCCTTAGTATTATATTTCTGTGTTATTGCGTGTGCCTAAGCGGTCGTTGTTATTGTCGTTGTTTTGTTGAGAAGCCGGTTTATTAATATTTGTTGTGTGGTGACTGTTATTGTTGTTGTGGAGTATGAATATGTGTGGTTGTTTTTTTTGTATATTTTGTTTCGTGTATTGGCTATTGCACTATTTTATATTATTTTAATTATTAATTGTTTTGGAGAGATTGCACAGATGTTTTTATTTTTTTTTATTATTATTATTATTTGTGTCATGGAATGACTATTTGTTATTTAGTGAAAATAAAAAAAAAAACACAAAGCACAAAAACGCGACGGACGGACAAAATGTGAGTGCACATTTAACGAGAGACAGAAAAAATAAATAATTCAGCGAAAAAAAAATTGTGCCCACAGTGCTCGGAGTTCTGACGTCCAATATTTTGGCAAATATTTTATTTTTAAATATTCAATAATCTAGAAATATTCCGCAAAGGTATACTTTTGGCCTACTGTGCTCGAAATTTACAAGTCCAGCAATTTTTAAATTTTCCAATCAATTTAAAAAATTTCCTAAAAAAATAATTTTGGCCCACTGAGCACGAAATTTCCCAGTCCAACAATTGTTAGCAAGGATCCACATCAACCTCCATCGGAGCGAAACGGAAACTACCGCGCTGATGGATAACATAAACAAAGGTAAGGTTCGTCTAGCTTTAATCCAAGAACCATGGACACACAAGAACAAGGTTATTGGTTTAAACAACCCGCTTTACCAACTATTCTACGCAAGATCAGAGGGAAGACCCAGAACTTGCATACTCACACACAAAAACTTAAGCTTCTTTTTCTTGCGACGGTGCTAAGACTTGGGCCTGTACCTTGCGTCGATGTACCTTCCATTCGACTCGCCGAAACTTCCACCAACGGCTGAGCTACACCACCTGCTGAGAGAAGCCAAGACAAAAGGTATGAAATTACTAGTAAGCTGCAACGCGAACGCACACCACATCACCTGGGGTATTTCGAATTGCAACAAAAGAGGAATAGCCTTATTAGAATTCCTTAATAAGCATCTTAATATATATTTACCCTCGACACTGATTCACTGATTCACTGATACACTGATTCCCTGATTCACTGATTCACTGACTCTGTCACGCAGTACGTAGGAATTTAAATAGGCATTCTATAATAATTCTATAAATAATAATAATAAAAAAAAGAATATTTTTTTTTGTACAGAAATTGTGTTTCCCCAATTTTTTTTTTACAAAAATTTTTTTTTTCCAAATTTTTTTTTTTCACAAAAATTTTTTTTTCAACAAAATTTTTTTTTTTCAACAAACATTTTTTTTTTCCACAAAATTTTTTTTTTTCAACAAAAATTTTTTTTTACACAAAATTTTTTTTTTCAACAAACATTTTTTTTTCCACAAAATTTTTTTTTTCAACAAAATTTTTTTTTTCAACAAAAATTTTTTTTTTCAACAAAAATTTTTTTTTCAGCAAAAATTTTTTTCCCACAAATTTTTTTTTTCCCAATTTTATTTTTTTTCGAAATTTTTTTTTACAAAATAGTTTTCTCAAAATATTTTTTACAAAATTTTTAAAATTAAGTAACAAATACTTTCTCAAGCAAATTAACGGGCGCCATAGGCGCATTACAACTTACTAGTGATCTTATAACAATAAATATGGGTAACAACGCATTTATAAATCGAATCAGAGAGGAGGTATTAGATATCACTTTCGGTTCTGAAGATATTTGTGATGCCCTTCGAAGAGTATTGCCCACTGAGAGAAAGGAGGTCGGCTCAGGAGAAACCCTGGATAACGGGGCAGATTAGAAACCTAAGCAAAGTAGTCCGCAGAACTTACAACAGAGCTAGAGGTAATAAACTTCAAGTATACTGGAACGAATACAAGGCCAAACTTAGATTGTACAACAAAACACTAAGAAGGGCGCAACGAGGGTCATGGACACTGTTCTGCGAACAGGTCGACACCGTTAACGACATGTCTAAAATAAAGAAATTTCTATCTAAGACACATACAAAGGTGGACAAAGACGGAAATAAAACAGAAACGTTAGAACAATCAATCAAATTATTAATAAACACACCTTCACCCATGGGTACAGAAGACCCAATAGAGAAACTCAGTCCGACCAGGGAAGTACAACATAGACCCGAGACCATCACACCAGAAATGGATAGGGAAGCAGTTAAAAGCTTTTCTCCGTTTAAGGCGGCAGGACCGGATGGCATATACCCGTCGCTTCTACAAAGGAGCATAGAAAACACCTGACAAGCATCTGTGCATCCTTCCTCAAACTAGCCTATATCCCCAGAAACTGGCAAGAAGCACGAGTTGTTTTCATACCAAAACCGAGGAAGGAAAGCTACGCGATTTGTAAGGCTTATAGACCCATAAGCTTTACATCCTTCTTATTAAAAACTAATGAGCGATTAATAGACTCTAGGGTTAAAAGACAGATCCCGAGCAATCAGCTATAATTTCAACAACACGCCTATGCCAAGGAGAGATCAGTAGAGACAGCCCTGCATGAGGTAGTGCATCTCATAGATAGCTCTTTCGACGATAAAATATACACACTTGGTGTTTTTATCGACATAAAGGGGGCCATCAATAACGTGAGCACGCAGACGTTAAACCACTACATAGACCAGTTTGGGGTGAACAGGCCGACAATCGACTGGGTCAGCTATATGCTAAGGCATATATGGATTAATTGCGGATCCCACGGCATAAATATTAGAGGGACACCACAGGGAGGTATATTATCACTACTCCTGTGGGTGACTACAATAAACAATCTCCTAAGGATGCTGACTCATGATTTTAAGTTTCGGGGTTTTATTAAAAACGTACCTTCGGGTTGTTATTCGGGTTTATGATTGTTTATTCTTTTTTGTGCCTGAAGTTGGCTTTTTTCGTGTCCTTTTTTTTCTTTCTTCTTCGTTATAAATTCAGGGTTGTAATTCATTTACATTCACAATAGTCTTAAAACTAAGCTTACATCTAGGATGC
Organism: Hydrotaea cyrtoneurina; assembly: GCA_958296145.1. Lineage (NCBI taxonomy): Eukaryota > Metazoa > Arthropoda > Insecta > Diptera > Muscidae > Hydrotaea > Hydrotaea cyrtoneurina. The sequence goes on along the minus strand of OY282512.1, from coordinate 58,603,697 downwards.
CCAGCGTAGACATCCCGCCCCCCTTGCAGTAATGCAAATCAAGGAGAGGCAGGAGCTAGTCTGGGCAGGAAACAATTCATTTAATAGATAAAGAGGGGGTTAGGGGGCTTAACAATTAACAGTAATGTTAATGTTTGACGGCAAGCCGCCATTGTTGCGGCGATTGTAGGTGCCGCGTCGGTTGTTGCTGCTGTTGTTGCGGTGGTTGTCGCCAAGATTGATATTGCGACCACGCCAGCTGCGATTTGGGCGAGAGTGTTGTGGTTGCTGTTGTTGGGTCTATTGGCGTTGCTTCTGGTGTTGCCGGAGTCGCGGTTGCGACGATGAGGGTTCTTGTTTCGACGATTGGGAGTGCTGTCGGTTCCTCGCTGCCTCATATGGTGAGGCTGGTGAAGCATTGTGTGATGCTCCGACTGACACTCCCAGCATCTGTCCCGACTTCGGCAGTCCCTAACAAAATGCGACTGGGCCAAGCAGTTTATGCAGTATTTGTGGTGCTGCACTGCTGCCAGTCGCTTTTTTTGGTCCATAGCGCGGAATCGGGGATGCGACAACGGGCGGCTGACTCCGACAACACCTTAGTAGGGGATCCAGCAGGGGCCTCCTCAGACACCGAACGTTCGGAGGTCAGTCGTCGGGGTTGGGCTGACATCGTTCTAGGGAAAAGAAACAACAACGAAAAGGAAAAAAAAATAACAAAAAAAAAACGTGTTAGTGGTGTTCGGGGTTGGGTAGCAGTACGAGTTTTAGTTGATAACTTAACTTTTCTGAGTTCACATCAGGTTCTGGGGGAGAAAGCATAGCATTTCCTATAAAAAAGTGTCCAGGAGTCAACGGGTTTAAATCACTCGGATCATCATTCATCGGAATAAGGGGCCTGGAATTCAAACATGCTTCGATTCTTGCTAACATAGTAGTAAATTCTTCAAAAGTGAACCTTTTGGCATTGGAAACCGTTTTCAGATGAGTTTTGAAGCTTTTGACTCCAGCTTCCCAGATACCACCCATATGTGGAGCTCCGGGTGGAAAAAAATGCCATTCCATCAATTGAAAAGCATTGAGATTTAAGATTTGGCGTTTTACGTCGAGGAGAAATTGGGTCTGATCTTTTTTGAAAATATTGGACGCTCCAATAAAGGTAGTTCCATTTTTCAGAAAACAGTTTCGAGGGGCAGCCTCGACGAGAGAAAAAACGGGTAACCGCAGCAATGAAGCAATTTGTCGACAAATCATTTGTGGCTTCAAGATGTATAGCCTTTGTTGCGAAACAGACAAAGACCAAAACGTATCCCTTTGTGATTCGACAACCTCTGCCGATATAGGATTTTATTTCAAAGGGTCCTGCAAAGTCAACGCCGGTGCAAGTAAAAGGACGAGATAGTGAAGTTCTCTCAGGGGGAAGAGCGGCCATAATCTGCTCGGCAGATTTCTTTTTCTGCAGGACACACTCACGACAATTGTGTATCACAGTTCGCACTAGATTTTTGAGTTTTGGGACCCAAAATTCGAGTCGCTTCAGTCGTAACATTAACGAGTTTTCTCCATGTATAGAGTACTGATCAACATATTCTAAGTAGAGTTTTGTGAATCGACCGTTATATGGGAGAATTTTCGGGAAACGCTCATCGTACGTAATCGTCTGAGATCGGCTTAATCTGCCATTCATTCGTAGAAAGCCATTCGAATTAAAACACAAAAGGGGGCTTTTACGGGAGACTTCAACTCCTTGCTCGAGGAAGGAGTAAAGCAGGGCACTGACACAGGAAGTGTTCCGCCGTCTCGGCGACCTCTCCGTATGCCCTCCATTCGTCGCTCTCAGAACATCCTATTTTAAAGAGTGTATCCTAAGATGACCCCAACTAGCTTACTCAGTTCATTTTTGTTAAACCCGAGAATTCTCTTTGTTTTCTTGTAATCGAGGGTTCCTTTGTGGTTCTTCCCACCTTAAGGCATGGGTCGTCTTCATCCATTCCCTCAACTCCTTCTTGTCTCTAGAAATGGTTTAGACAGTTGCAGAGTATTTTGGTCGGTGTCTACGCTGGTCATCCTAGATGTAAGCTTAGTTTTAAGACTATTGTGAATGTAAATGAATTACAACCCTGAATTTATAACGAAGAAGAAAGAAAAAAAAGGACACGAAAAAATCCAACTTCAGGCACAAAAAAGAATAAACAATCATAAACCCGACTAACAACCCGAGGGTACGTTTTTAATAAAACCCTGAAACTTAAAATTTAGAAAAAATAATTTGTTGTTTTCTTTACATTTGTTTGGGTAAAATTATTTTATTCACCCCCCGCATATTTATTGGTCCTTCGAACCGGATTGGTCCTTCGAGCCGTTCTATTTAAAAAATAAAATAAATTTTACCCGAACGCTTCATTACAGATCCCGACTAATTTGCAATTTTGGATACCCGTAATAAAAATGTTGTAACCATCCCTTAAACCCCAAACAAAAATACCCAACAAAAAACAAGGTAGGTTTTTTGTATATAGAGTGTGTGTGTGCAAAATAAACAAAAATAATAAATATCAGTGCAGTGCGCGTTTAAGTTTGTTGAAATCGTCTCTTTGTTTTTTCGCGATTCGTACAATGTACAAACATACATTTTACAACAACAAAACTCCAAGTCTCTATTCCTCGGTTTGATCCTCACTTAGTGTGTACGTAGTTTGTGTGTGCAGCGTCATCCACCACCAAATCGTCAACAACAACAACAGGTACACTCTGTTCGTTCTATTATTCTCGTTATTTCTTCCATTTGTTTTGTGCACAGTGGGCCCATAGTGACCAAAAACTGGTCGATGTAATTTATTAACAATTTAATCCGAAATTGGTAATAACGCAATTAATAAGCACTCGAAACATTAATACTGATATTTATTTTTGTTTTCACACAATTTCATAGCCAATAAATTGTTTTCGAACTATATTCGATAGTTACGATCCGGTACAAAAAGTGATTTTTCTAGCACACTGTAACGTGTTTTATATAGCACAGTGGTGTTGGTTGGTCACAATTGTGAAATTATTTTCTTTCACATTTGTCGATTTTTATTCACATAAATAAAAAATATAATATTTATTTCGATCTGATTGCTTTTTTTTGATTTTGAATTCGAATTTTAAATTTATTATTGATTTCGACCCTACTTAGTTATTCAATTTGTTGATTTTTTATTTTTTTTTTTGAAGGCCGACACTCAGGTGATGCCCCCTATAAATGCAATGCATTGTGGTAGCGGAAGGATATTAGGGTATCGGAAGGATGAAAGAGGGAGTGGTGTTTGTTGACATTTGTTTTGAATTTCTGAATGTCACAACTGGCAGGAAACACATTTGCTGGAAGATTATTCCACATACGAACGGTTCGGCTAAAGAACGAATTTTCTCTATAGTGCGTCGTCCGGTCAACCGGCCATTTGACAATGAACGGATGAGATTCCCTGGATAGCCGAGTATTCCGGCTAAATGTTCTAACGTCAGGGACCAGACGACGGATATCTTCTGAACAGATACCATTAAAATATCTATAGAATAGCGATACACAACCCACATTTCGGCGATGCTGTAGGGAGACAATAGAGCTGGATACCCTACCATCCCCTATCATCACCACCGCTCTCCTCTGTACACGGTCCAGAAGCTTCAAAGAGGTTAATGGAGCCCCTGCCCATATATGCGAGTTGTATTCCATTTTAGGCCGGATGTAGGTGGTGTAAATATTGACGAGGTCAGATGGGGTGAAGTATTTCTTGTACCGCTTTAAAAATCCTAAACACTTGAATGCTTCTTTTGACACTTCGAATATATGGCTAGCCCAGCGAGCATCACCCTGTATCTTCATGCCCAGAACATCAAGAGTATCTGACACGTCTATATCTACACCACCCATAGATATTGACGACGGTGCTGGATCAGTGGAATGTTTTTGTGACAACAAACAGCACTGGGTCTTTTGCGCATTAAAATCTACTCTGTTCATTTGGCCCCACTCACAAATCGTCGCCAAATCGCGGTTAAGTGAGTTGTTCATCGTTCGCCTTTTTTCCTCGACTTCCAGAGGACCTGGCCGATGATCAAATGAGTACGAATGACAGAGGTTGCTGTCATCCGCAAAGGAGTAGATTGGGTTCACAGTCTGCCCCAACAGGTCGTCAATGAAAATAAGAAATAGATTGGGAAAGAGGACAGAGCCTTGTGGCACTCCTGCGGTCAACCTATGCTCGTTGGATGAGACCCCATCTATAACAACTCGTATAGAGCGATCACTGAGAAAACTCGAAATGAATCGAGAGAAGGTATTACCCACACCAAATGCAATAAGTTTTGATATGAGTGCTCCGTGCCAGACCCTATCGAACGCCTTGGAAATATCCAGAGCCGCGACCCTGCTCTCACCAAGGCGGTGAATGGATCGACTCCATCGCTCCGTAAGGAACGCCATCAGGTCTCCGGTAGATCGATTTCTACGGAAGCCATACTGTCGATCATTCAGAAGGCCGTTAGACTCTAGATACCTCACAAGATGGTGATTAACCATGCTCTCCATAACCTTCGAGAGCGCAGAACATATTGCAATTGGACGGTAATTCGCAGGATTAGCAGCCTCACCTTTCTTGGGGATCGGCTGAACATTGGCCACTTTCCAAGGGTAAATACCAGCACGGTACGACATGTTGAAAAGATTGCGCAATGGACGATCTAGCGTCGAAGAGCACTTACATAGGACAAGTGCTGAAATGCCATCCGGGCCCGGAGTTTTATTTACGTTAAGATCTGCAAGAACCCTTTTTACACCACGTGTTCGAAAAAATATCTGGCGCATCAAACTAGATACGTTTCCGATCACGGGGAGTGGTTGACTGCTGTCTGGCAAAGATGAATTCTTCGCAAATATGTCAGCCAGAAGATTAGCTTTGTCAACCGGGTCAGTGAATATCTGGTCATCGTTAACGAGAGTTGGGATAGAAGATGAAGAATTGTCCCTTACCCTTTTTACGAATGACCAAAAGCTCTTACTTCCCCTGGGAGAAGAAAGAACTTTTGCACGAAGACGCTGTTCGTAAAGAAGTTTTTCGCGCCTAAGTACTCTGGCACACCTTGATCTTGCCTGCTTGCGTAGCAGTTCAGTAGTGGCATTTTTATTTAAACGCCATTTTCTGAATGCTTCCTCTTTGGATCTGACAGCTTCCCTGCATGTCTGATTAAACCAACAGTTCTTTGAAGGTTTAATCGAAGTACTCTTCGAGGGAATAAATGTGTTTATGCCAAGAAGAATTATTTTCTCAACCATTTCAGCAGCAGCATCGACATTTTTGTCTAGGAAACATAATTTCCAGTTAAATTGCTGATAAAAATTGTTGAGCTCGGCCCAACGTGCCTTTTCGTATATATACATTGTCCGTTTCGTGACTGGTTTTGAAGTGGCTCGAAGATCGGAGAACGAAAAGGATGCTGAAATGGTGCAATGATCCGAGTTACCAAGAGGTGCAAGAATGTTAACCTCATACTTTTCAGGGTGAGAGGTTAAGAAAAGGTCAAGAATATTTTGATGTTGCCCTTCAACACGCGGAATGTGTGTTGGTTCATTCACTAATTGCGCCAAGTCATTGTGCGCTGCAAATAACTCAGCGTGCTGACCCTCCGGAGATGTATGGCTCGAATGCGAAAGCCAAGAATTATTGTGGACATTGAAATCCCCAGCAACTATAATTTCACTGTCCGGATAATCTTCTAAGACTTTTGTAATAGAGTCAGAAAGGAAGCCGTTTAGGGTAGCCTCCCTTTCCAAATTTGGACTTCTATAAAGAAACCCGAAGTGTAATAGGTGTAATCCAATCCTGAACTTAACCCAGAGGGAGTTAAATTCGGGATCTTGTGAGTTCAAATGTTGCTGACTCTGGAACACAACACCATTACGTATAAATACCACAAGGCCTCTGTGTGAAGAGAAAGAGGATAGAGTGTGATAACCAGGAATGTGAAAATCCTGTGGATCAGAATCCTCACATACCTGGGTCTCACATAGAGCGAGGACATTCGGCCTATGGAAATTAATGTGTGCGTATACCGCAAAAAAATTCGTTCTTAACCCGAGAATGTTCGCAAAGTGAATTTGAAATCTACCTACCATAAAACTACCAAAAAACAAGGCAACATCAAAGCAAAATCACAAATAACACTGCACCCCTCCCGCCGCTGTTATTTCTGTTAGTTGTTCAGTGTTATACCTACAACAACTAACAGAACAGCGACAAGAAGAACACAGAATTATTTGTGATTTGCGAAAGGGTGGATGGAGGGGGGAACACAAGTGCAAGACAACGAGGGGGGCATAAAAAAGCCCTTAGTGTTGTCTTTTTTGTGCAGTGCGTGTGTGGAGCTGGTTGTTGTTGTGTGTGAGCGATGGTTGTTGGTTTTGGTTGTTATTTTAGTTTGAAACCGGTTTATTATGTTTGTTATTGTTGTGTTTATTTCTTCGTTTTTCTATTTTGTGTCTAATTTGTAGTGTTGATTCTATTTTATTTATTTTCATTTAATTATTTTAGTGGCACTGATTTTTGTTTTTAGTTTATTTTTAATAATACACAAGACACATGAAAACACACAAGACGCGACGGACGGACAAAATGTGCGTGTGCAACGAACGATAGACAGACAAACACTGATGCCAGTTTTCAGTACCAACTTTATTCTGAATTTTTGAGACTCTGTTAGCTACAAAAGTGGGCCAAGTACACGGGGGCTTTTGAAGCCAAGATAAGCCAATTGTCGAATCTGTCCAATAACACACTTCCAGAGAGTTGAGACACATCTCTTCGCGAAGCGTATGCACCATTTCGGCAAGTAGAGTTGCACCACATAGCTCTAATCTGGGTAAGGATTCAACCTTAATTGGCACCACTTTCGTTTTTGCAGCAATTAAACGGGTGGTGATATCACCAATCGGGTTCTGGATTCGAATATACAGAGTGGCCGCGTATGCACTTTCAGAAGCATCACAAAACGCATGAAGTTCGACTTCATGGTCAGGATTAAAACCAACCCATCGGGGGATCTCAATCTTTCTATCTCAGAATAATCATCCAAGAAGGCGAGCCATCTGTGTGACGACGGATTTATCGGGCGTGGAAGCAAGCTTGAAAAAGAAAACATCTTTTCCAGCGTTCCAACGCAAACCCAAAGTTTTGGCAGTACTAGCATCCGAAATTTTTACAATTACAATTGGGATAAATGAGAATCTAACCAGTGAAAAAGTTGCAGTCGGGTAAACCGACTTATATATACCCTCACCCTCAGTAAAAACATTCAAGTCTCATACTCATAAGTATCGGAAAGTCAAAAGTGACCGTGGCTGCCATCATTTGATGTAACATCTGATGAAAAGTCATAATAGCAACCTAAAATACCGAATGCTATAGAAAAATATTGGATGGTACATTTGTATGGGAGGTAGCAGAAGGGGAGTTGCCAGACTTCCAAGTTTTTGTCCGAAACTTTGTCTAGCTATAGCTTTATCAAATACGTAATTTGGCCAAGATCGGTGTGGGCGTATTGATATTATTACACGATTACTAAAGTGGGCGAAATATACGATTTGTGTGGGAGGTACCCGAAGGGGTGTGGCCATATAGCCCATATGCAATCCCATAAGCAGTTTTTGGAAAATATTAACCCATGCCAAATTTCAGAGCGATTGTTTAACTCTTTCGAAAGTTATCGTGCATACCAGCAGGACAGACAGACGGACGGACGGACATGGCTCAAACGATTTAGAAAGTCATGAATCGAATTTCGTTCAAAGACACTTGGGTTCTAATGTGAATATTTCTAGGTGTTACATTTTTGAGTTGTATCAAATGATATATACCCTCCTACCCGTAGGGTGAGGGTATAAAAATTGGGCAACGAATATGTTGGTAGACGACCGGTGAGCTTTTCGACAACATAAGCTTCGGTGGTCACTTCAAATTGGGGGTCAATGGGAGAACCAATAGAATTTCGGCATATCTTAGTCGATATTGCTGCAATAGCACAATTAAGGCCAATAATTTCGGCTGTAGGAGCACTTTCGCGAAATGAAAGTCGCTTGAGATGCTGGGTCAATTAGAGCTCTTGCAGAACATCTAAGTTTATGTACGCACATATCCACTACGGTTGTCCCTAAAAGGACCGTGGAGTACATACCAGATTGCATTTGGGTTGCAAAAGTCTGAAAAGAGCGGGTACCAGTCGATGTAGAAGGGCCATCATCATTTAAATTCGATTGTTGGTGAGAGGATCGAGGGTCTGAATTTGACGAGGGGTTAACGGGTGTGTTATTAGAAACTTGGGTGTACGAGTTGCGTTGCGTCGAAATATCTTTTCGATGCAACATCGAATGATGTTTCTGTTTGCATAACACACATTACAACTCGTACAATTACTATATGTGTGACCGGTCGCTAAACAATTCGAGCAGCATTAAAATCTTTTTACCGCTTCCAGATGTTCTGGTATAGATAGTTTTTGAAATTCTGCGCATAATCTCAACGGATGAGAATCAGAATATAATGGACATTTAGTTTTATTTGGTTGAGCGGGGATAGTGGTGCCGAAGCTTTTGAACTTCCTACTATCATTCGAATTTACTTTTTGACCGATGGGCTTTTTATAGGGTGTCGTGTTAGAAGAAAATGCCGGGTTATGAGCACCTCGAATGTCGAATACCGATTCAAGAGTTTGATATCTCGAAGTCAGAAATTTGTCCATGTTTGCCCATTTTGGAAGATCAGAACTTGTGCCTTGGCTCTGTTCCCAAAGTCCGAGAGTGACTTTAGGAAGTCGTGTCGAACAGATGAATACAAAAAATGCATCCCAGTTCGTTTCAATGCCGAGTAAAGCAAGATTGGTGATGCAATCGTTCAATGTACGTTGCAATTTCTTTTGAGTGGGACCAGATTCTTTCACGGTTGGGGCTAAATTAAATAACGTCTTAACTTGAGCGTTAACCAGAATTCGCTTATTCTCATATCTGTCAACTAAGTTTTGCCAGGACATGGCGAAGCCATCATTTGTCATCGGACAAGTTTTTATAATATCTCGGGCTTCACCCTCAGTTTTCTGCATCAGATAATACATTTTTTGAATGTCACTGATGTGGGTGTTTCTTTGTAAATAGCTGAAAACATGTCTCAAAACGTTGGCCATTTTTTATAATCACCGGTAAAAACTACGGTGTCACAAGGGGGAATATTAATGGGAATGTGTGAACTATTCGACCTTTTCTTAGCGTTGATCTTTTCAATATGATCTTCTATATACGCTAATGCCCGGGAATATGTTTAATATATCGAAATACATAACAGGCAGTAAAAACACTTGCAGGAAGATTATTCCACAAACGAACAGTCCGGCTGAAGAACGAATTTTCTCTATAGTGCGTCGTCCGGTCAACCGGCCATTTGACAATGAACGGATGAGAGACCCTGGATAGCCGAGTATTCCGGCTAAATGTTCTAACGTCAGGGACCAGACGACGGATATCTTCTGAACAGATACCATTAAAATATCTATAGAATAGCGATACACAACCCACTTCGGCGATGCTGTAGGGAGACAATAGAGCTGGATACCCTACCATCCCCTATCATCACCACCGCTCTCCTCTGTACACGGGTCAGAAGCTGTAACGATGTCATTGGAGACCCTGCCCATATATGGGAGTTTTATTCCACTTAAGGACGGATGTATGTGGTGTAAATATTTACGAGGTCAGATGGGGTGAAGTATTTCTTGCACCGCTTTAAAAAGCCTAAACACTTGAATGCTTCTTTCGACACTTCGAATATATGGCTAGCCCAGAGAGCATCACCCTGTATCTTCATGCCCAGAACATCAAGAGTGTCTGATTCGTCGATATCCACAACACCCATAGATATTGACGGCGATGCTGGATCAGTGGAACGTTTGTGTGACAACAAACAGCACTGGGTCTTTTGTGCATTAAAATCTACTCTGTTCAGTTGGCCCCACTCACAAATCGTCGCCAAATCGCGGTTAAGTGAGTCGTTCAACGTTCGCCTTTTTTCCTCGACTTCCAGAGGACCTGGCCGATGATCAAATGAGTACGAATGACAGAGGTTGCTGTCATCCGCAAAGGAGTAGATTGGGTTCACAGTCTGCCCCAACAGGTCGTCAATGAAAATAAGAAATAGAGAAGGAGAGAGGACAGAGCCTTGTGGCACTCCTGCGGTCAACCTATGCTCGTTGGATGAGACGCCATCTATAACAACTCGTATAGAGCGATCCCTGAGAAAACTCGATATGAATCGAGAGAAGGTATTACCGACACCAAATGCAATAAGTTTTGATATGAGTGCTCCGTGCCAGACCCTATCGAACGCCTTGGAAATATCCAGAGCCACGACCTTACTTTCACCAAGGCGGTGAATGGATCGACTCCATCGCTCCGTAAGGAACGCCATCAGGTCTCCAGTAGATCGATTTCTACGGAAGCCATACTGTCGATCATTGAGAAGGCCGTTAGACTCTAAATATTTGACAAGATGGTGGTTAACCATGCTCTCCATAACCTTCGAGAGCGCAGAACATATTGCAATTGGACGGTAATTCGCAGGATTAGTAGCCTCACCTTTCTTGGGGATCGGCTGAACATTGGCAACTTTCCAACGTGAAGGGTAAATACCAGCACGGTACGACATGTTGAAAAGATTGCGCAGTGGACGAGCTAGCGTCGAAGAGCACTTACATAGGACAAGTGCGGAAATACCATCCGGGCCCGGAGTTTTATTTACGTTGAGATCTGTAAGAACCCTTTTAACGCCACGTGTTCGAAAAAATATCTGAGGCATCGAACTAGATACGTTCTCGATCACGGGGAGTGGTTGACTGCTGTCTGGAAAAGATGGATCTGACAGCTTCTTTGCATGTCTGATTAAACCAACAATTTTTTGGAGGTTTAATCGAAGTAGTCTTCGAGGGAATAAATGTATTTATACCAAGAATAATTATTTTCTCAACCATTTCAGCAGCAGCATCGACATTACTGTCTAGGAAACATAGTTTCCAGTTAAATTGCTGGTAAAAATTGTTGAGCTCGGCCCAACGTGCCTTTTCGTATATATACATTGTCCGCTTCGTGACTGGTTTTGAAGTGGCTCGAAGATCGGAGAACGAAAAGGATGCTGAAATGGTGCAATGATCCGAGTTACCAATAGGTGCAAGAATGTTAACCTCGTACTTTTCAGGGTGTGAGGTTAAAAAAAGATCAAGATTATTTTGTTGTTGCCCTTCAACACGCGGAATGTGTGTTGGTTCATTCACTAATTGCGCCAAGTCATTGTGCGCGGCAAAAAGCTCAGCGTACTGGCCCTCCGGAGATGTATGGCTCGAATGGGAAAGCCAAGAATTATTATGGACATTGAAATCCCCAGCAACTACAATTTCACTGTCCGGATAATCTTCTAAGACTTTAGAAATAGAGTCAGAAAGGGCGTCGAAGCCATTTAGGGTAGCCTCCCTTTCCAAGTTTGGACTTCTATAAAGAAACCCGAAGTGTAATAGATGTGTTCCAATCCTGAATTTAACCCAGAGTGAGTTAAATTCTGGATCTTGTGAGTTCAAATGTTGCTGACTCTGGAATACAACACCATTACGTATATATATCACAAGGCCTCTGTGTGAAGAGAAAGAGGAGAGAGTGTGATAACCAGGAATGTGAAAATCCTGTGGATCAGAATCCTCACACACCTGGGTCTCACATAGAGCGAGCACATCCGGCCTATGGAAATTAGTGTGTGCGTATTACACACGTGCACAGTTATATCTGAACACACCAGTTTTTATGCGACTTCTGTTGTGAGTGCGTATAGATGAGTGTTGAAGGGTTTGTGTTACAAGTATGTATTGTTATTCTCTCTATGAGAGTGGGTGTGAGTGAATAAAAAGAGAGCGAGAGTAATATATTTGTTTTCCTATATTGGGATCAAACAAATATAATAGATAATGAAGGTAGCACCATAAGTAATTATTGTACGATGTACATAAATATCTGTCAATATGACAGTAGTTTACATTTAAAAGGGCATTCGAGAGATTTAAATTTTTATCACCAACACCACAGGGCGGGGGACTTTTTAATTAAACTGTAACATAAAAATACAAAATTAAATGTAATGTAGTCTATTTTGAAATGTAGGGAAGAACTGAATAAAAATGAGAATTCAAATACAAAAAAATCGTTCTTTAGAATTTATATTTACGAACAAAATTTCCCATATTTCCCATATCTTGCTTCGACCTCTTTTGTCACTAATCTTAATATATATTTACCCTCGACACTGATTCACTGATTCACTGATTCCCTGATTCACTGATTCACTGACTCTGTCACGCAGTACGTAGGAATTTAAATAGGCATTCTATAATAATTCTATAAATAATAATAATAAAAAAAATAATATTTTTTTTGTACAGAAATTGTGTTTTCCCCAAATTTTTTTTTTACCAACAATTTTTTTTTCTTAAAAATTTTTTTTTTTACAAAAAATTTTTTTTTTACAAAAATTTTTTTTTTCCAAATTTTTTTTTTCAAGAAATTTTTTTTTTCATAAAAATTTTTTTTTTCAAGAAAATTTTTTTTTTCCACAAAATTTTTTTTTTTCAACAAAATTTTTTTTTTTCAACAAAAATTTTTTTTCAACAAAAATTTTTTTTTCAACAAATTTTTTTTTTTTTCCACAAAAATTTTTTTTTTCAACAAAATTTTTTTTTTTCAACCAAATTTTTTTTTTCAACCAAATTTTTTTTTTTCAACAAAAATTTTTTTTTAAACTAAAACTTTTTTTTTTCAACAAATTTTTTTTTTCCACAGAATTTTTTTTTTCCACAGAATTTTTTTTTTCCACAAAATTTGTTGTCCATATTTCAACGGGCGCCATAGGCGCATTACAACTTACTAGTTTTATATATATTTGATAAAAAATTTTCTTTTATTTCTGAATTATTCATTTTTTATATTTTTTTTTTGCTCTAAATGTATTATTTAGATGATCGCCAAAAAACACTTTATTACTTGTTGTATTAACAATAGTCAGACAATAGTATACGCACTGCGTATACCGCAAAAAAATTCGTTCTTAACCCGCGAATGTTCGCAAAGTGAATTTTAAATCTACCTACCATAACACTTCCAAAAACAAAACAACATCAAAGCAAAACACAAATAACTCTGCACCCCTCCCGCCGCTGTTATTTCTGTTAGTTGTTCAGTGTTATACCTACAACAACTAACAGAACAGCGACAAGAAGAATGCAGAACTATTTGTGATATGCGAAGGGATTAGGGAAGGGGGAACACTTGTGCAAGACAATGAGGGGGCATAAAAAAGCCCTTAGTGTAGTCTGTTATGTGTTGATGCGTGGAGCTGGTTATTATTGTTGTTGTTGTTGACGTGTGCGCGCGGTTTGGTTATTGTTTGGTTGTTTGTTTGTTTTTCGTCGTTTGGATATTGCTGTTGTTGTTATGTTGTGGTTATTGTAATGTTATATTCTCTCTTTTTTCTTTTTTTCTATTTTGTTTTGTTTAATTTGTGTTGCACAGTTTATTTAATCATTGTACTGTTAATTTTATTTGTTGGTAATTGTTGTTTAGTTGTTTATAATTTTAGCATTTGTTTTTTCTTTTTTAGGGGAAAAAAACACTGAAAACATGAAAACGCGACGGACGGACAAAATGTGCGTGTGCACGGAACAAAAGACAAACACTCACTTTGAGTATTCTCTTTGTTTTCTTGTATTCGAGGTTTCCTTTGTGGTTCTTCCCACCTCAAGGCATCGGTCGTCTTCATCCATTCCCTCAACTCCTTTTTTGTCTCCAGAAATGGTTTAGGTAGTTGCAGAGTATTTTGGTCGGATTCCCTTCCCATTTTAGCCAGTTCGTCAGCCCTGACATTGCCGGGAAACCCTTGGTGGCCTGGTATCCAGTTTATAACTATGTCGTTATTTCTCGTTACGTCATTTATCGTCTCCTTACTGTACATGAGTGTCCTTGATTTGACATTATCATCTCAGAGGGATCTTATTGCGTTTTTACTGTGTTTGAAAATACAGATAGTTTTTCCTGTGACCCTATTCCGCAGCCATTCTGTGATGGCCTTGATCTCTGGTTGTAGAATCGTTGAGTACTTTGGTAACTGGTATACTAATTCAGTCCTCGGATTGTGGATGTAGATTCCTATGCCTACTCCTAACTCGGATTTGGATGCGACTGTGTAGCACTCCACTATTCCCCCATCTTGGGTGTATGTATCGTGTTCTTGTCCGCGTCTATCTTATATTTCTTGTCGTGCAGTTCGCAACCACGTGTGTTTCTGGGATACGATCTGTCTGACAGTTTGTTGTCAGGAACCCACCTAGTGTTATGACATCTACCGGGAAAGGGGACAGAAGATTACCGTTCCAATGATTGCTATTGGACACTACACAACCCAATACATGACTCACTCATTAGTTGTAATACAACACACAAATTGTAAACAATTTGCACACTGCACTACATAACATACGACTCATGCATTTATTGAAATATGAAGAATTGTATGTTTACAATTTGCATTTGCACACGACGCATACATAATTATTAGTAAGTTAAAGTATGGGATCAAACAATAAAATCAGAACCAGTTTTACCAACCGAAAACCAACACGCGTTTTTATTTAACCGGATTCTCAACAAAGAACTCGAGGATGTTGAATAGAATATTTTATTCAACGGGAGTTCCAAACAAAATTGGCGCAGTCGGTAGGATAACATCATTAAGTTGTTATCCGTGAAAAAAAAGAACATACGAAGTGTTTAAAAAAAAAAATATTTCAAATTTAAATTTAAATTAAAAAAACTGTTAGTGAAAATAACATTTAACCAAAATAAGTGCATTTAACTGAGTGTAAATCAGTAGTGTAACCACTGTCATAATTTGACAGGAAAAAAAAATTGTAAAAAGGATTTGCTGAACACAAAATCCATCACAATTATATAACATGGCAGGCCAACGCAACATTGGCAGCAGCAGCTGTTAGAAGTGGACGAACCCTTGAAATCTATCCTATAAAGTATTTAGGGAAACTACAGGGATTTGATGGACGAAAGGAGGATTTGTCAACATTTTGCACAAACGTTGATGACATTATACCGACTTTATTGTCATATAATGAACAAGCGCAAAGGATGTGCATCAATGTGGTCAAAAGCAAATTGACCGGGAAAGCCAGAAGAGCTATCGAAATTCACCCGCATTTAAGCAATTTGACGGAAATAAAATCCATGTTGGAAACTAATTTTGCAGGTTTCCAAACATCGGATCAACTCTATGAAGATCTAAGAGGAGCCCAATATGGGGGTAATACCTTAGATTTTTACAACTTTATACTTCACAAATTGGCTATTCTGAACCAAAAAGCAGACGAGAAGGAAGTTTACAGGATATCTCAAGGAATATCCAAACAGCTCTGACAATATTCATCACACGGTTACCAGTGAATATGAGAACCGTTCTGTGTGCATTAAAACCACAAACTATGGAGGAAGCTATCCATGAGTTATCATCCTCTGGATTCTTAAAGGAACAAAAGAAGGCAACTGTCACAACTCCAGCGACTCAACATAAAACAAATGAAGGACGTGGTAATTGGCAGCCTAAGTCCAATAACCAGCAACATAGAACTTGGCAACCAAAGATGTATATTCCCCAACAACAACAACAGTGGCGGAATAACAATCACCAACAAAATTGGCAACAACAACAGTGGCGGAATAACAATCACCAACAAAATTGTCAACAACAACAGTGGCGGAATAACAATCACCAACAAAATTGGCAACAACATCAACAACAAAATTGGCAGCAAAGAAGACAACAACAGCATCGACAAACTCAAGACCAACAAGATCCTGAACCGATGGACACAACAACAGCTCAATCTAGAAGACAGCAGAATCATCTTCAACAGACGAACTGTAAGAATCATAATAGTAATAATAATCATGAAATATGTAATAGTAGACAAAGTAATGAGCCAGGAAATTTCAGCCTCTCAAACATCCGAACCGAACAATCAGGACTACCCTATATTCTCCTCAAAGGGAAGTCAAGAAATTTGGGATTACTAATAGACACTGGGTCTACGAAAAATTTGTTAAATATTGAACAATGTCCACCACAATTTATCAAAACATTAAATAAACCTACTACAATTAAAACTACATCAGGACTTAAATATAACCCACGAAGATACCATTCCTATGGAAAACTTAAAAATTCCTTTGAAAATTGACACTACATTTGGACTTTACAAGTTCCATACATTTTTTAACGGCCTTTTAGGACATATAACTTTGAAACGAAATAACGCATCAACTGACTATAGTAAAAATCGTTTAACATTAAACAACAAAACCTTCAAATTATACTACGAAGGACAGGTGGAAGAAGATTCTTTAATAGATGTTGAAAATATTATTAAATTACCGGAACTCTAAAATATATAGAGCGGCTTGGTAATTCGGATCCACTAAGATTAGATCATTTAAATTCGGAAGAATCAGAAGCCATTCGAATTTTAATTCAAAATCATGATGATGTTTTTTTTATCATAAAGGCGACGATTTGACCTTTATTAATGATGTTAAGCATATAATTGATACAGAACTTTCAGGACCTGTATATACTAAAACATATAGGTACCCCACGATACATACTGAGGAAGTAGAGAAACAAATGAATGAAATGTTAGAACAGGGAATTATCAGACATTCCAACTCCCCTTATAATGCTCCTATATGGATCGTCCCAAAAAAGGAGGACAAAGAAGGTAACAAGGAATGGCGAATCGTCCTTGATTACCGGAAATTGAACATGGTCACAAGGGAGGACAAATATCCGATTCCCAGAATTGATGATATTCTGGACAAGCTTGGAAGAGCTAACTATTTCTCAACGTTAGATCTTACGAAAGGATTTTATCAGATTGAGGTAGAACCGGAAGACCGGGAAAAACAGCTTTTACTACTCATAACGGACATTATGAGTTTGTGCGAATGCCATTCGGACTGAAGAATGCTCCGGCAACGTTTCACCGAATGATGAACAGCGTTCTTAGGGATTATATAAAAAAAATCTCCCAACCCAAATAAGATTGATAGTATAAAACGTTATCCAATTCCAAAAACCATTAAGGAAATCCAAAGTTTCCTTGGACTTACTGGTTATTATCGGAAATTTATTCCCGATTATGCAAAAATAGCGAAACCTTTAACGATCCGCCTCAAGCAGGATTCAATTATCAACGTAAATTATAATTATTATGTCGAAAGTTTCGAGAAACTAAGGACGATTTTAATGTCAGATATGGTACTTAAATACCCTGACCTAGAACAAAAATTCATTTTAACAACAGACGCAAGTAATTAATGTTTAGGTGCTGTCTTATCGCAAAAAGACGGACCGATATCCTTCGCATCGCGTACCTTGAATAAGCACGAATGTAATTATTCAACAATTGAAAAGGAATTGTTAGTCATTGTATGGGCTGTTAAGCAATTCAGACACTATTTATATGGCAGGAGTTTCGATCTCCATACAGATCACAAACCTCTAATTTGGTTAGCAAATCTAAAGGAGCCTAATTCCAAATTAATAAGATGGAAAATCAAACTTAACGAGTATGAATTTGGCATTTCACATGTACAGGGAAAGGAATACAAGGTAGCCGATGCTCTATCCCGAATCAAGGAAGTAAACCACTTCTCGAAATGTAGAATCTGCGGAAAAAACAATAAGGACAGAACCATGGAACTTCATCATAAGCAAATGCATAAACGCTTTACCACTTGTCACTTATGTGGAAAGACCCTTGCAACTAGGATGGGTTTAAATAAGCATTTAAAAGTCACGCAAAAAAGACCAGACTTGGTCCAAAGGGTTAACAAAAAACCCAAAACTCAGAAACGGAAAGATCTAGAACTTCAAACTGTACATTCAGCTGAAGAAGATCCTAATGATTTATTTAAAGTCACCGAAGAACCTTTTCAAAACTTCAAGAATCAAATAATTCTTCGAAAAGGAAGCCATTCTGAAAAGAAACAAGAAATTGTATTTGGAAACAATAGAACCACATAATTATATAGAATTTGATGACAATTTAATAGCGCAAATTTTAGATGAAATCATGACAAATAAAACTGTTGTACTACATTTTACCCACACACCTGATTTTGTAAAATTGCAAGAAGAATTTGCAGAACAAAGGAAAAATCCCAATAATATTTTAAAAGTGGAAGTTTATGTGAAAATGAATATATTAGAAGAAATAAGTTATGACGAAATGTTGGAAATTGCAGCTCAACACCATAGATTGGAAAATAATCGCCCAGGAATCACTAAAACTTACCAGGAGTTGAAGAAAAAATATTATTATCCTCATTTTAAGAAGGAAATAATACAATTTATAAATAATTGTCATATATGTAACTTCAAACATGAAAGACATCCAATGAAATTACCATTTGAAAAAACTGAAACTCCTACA
This sequence comes from Hydrotaea cyrtoneurina, assembly GCA_958296145.1. Taxonomy (NCBI): domain Eukaryota; kingdom Metazoa; phylum Arthropoda; class Insecta; order Diptera; family Muscidae; genus Hydrotaea; species Hydrotaea cyrtoneurina. Next base: position 58,585,103 of record OY282512.1, on the reverse strand, counting down.
GAACCTTTTCAAATATATCATTCTGATGTATGGTTCTTAAACAACAATCAAATGCATGTCACAATGATCGATAATTTAGCAAATATGCTCTTTTAGAAGAAATTGCCGATAGAACATCCCTGACTTTAATAAAAGCTTATATAAAATTGTTCAATTTGATGAAAAAACCTAAATAAAGCAGGTTTAAAAACTCAACTTTTCACAGATTTTCTAGAGAAATAAGGAATATCTTATCACTTCACTACATCAAATAGACACAGCGGAAATTCTGATATAGAAAGATTCCACGGAACCCTTAACGAACACATAAGGATATCCAAGCACTCAGCGTTTATAATAATACTATGCATACGACTACTGGTGAAAAACCAATAGATTTACATTTTTCAAATAATATAAATTTTAAAGAAATTCACGAAAAAATGGATAAAATAAAATAAAAAACTATTGATTATCATAATAAAAACCGAGCATACGCGGAAATTAACCCAAATTATATGAATACACCGGACGAACATAATAAGAAGTTAGAACCAAAAGTTAGGAAAATACGAGCTAAAAGAATTGACAAAAATAAATACGAACGAAACCATAAGAAAAAAATTATCTACCATAAAGATCAATTCATTAAAAGAAAAAATCTTTCCAGATTTTTGGAAGTTCTTACTGATTCTATTGACATTCAACCAAGTTGCAGCACAAAAACTAATAATCACTGATTTGAATCAAGGCAACGGATATACCATAGCACAAATAGGCGAGAAACAACTCATCCAAAACTATACTAAAATTCTCCACATATTCAAACCGGACCAGTACTTAGAATATTTATACCAATTGGAAAGAGAAATACTAATAATAGATGACCCTTACTTAAGACACCAATTTAAACATACTACAAATCAACTAACCAGTTTAATACCAAAATACCGACAAAAAAGAGGACTAATTAATATATTTGGGATAGGATTAAAATATCTTTACGGTACAATGGACAATGACGATAGAGAAGAAATAGAGGAGAAACTTAAAGTAATTGCAACGAATGACCATAACTTAATAGAACAATCTAGTAAACAAGTTCGAATCAACCAACATTTTGACGAGCAGTTAAACAACCTTACAATCCTTAGGAATGAACAAACAAAATTAATGTCACATCAAAATTCTTTATTGAATCAATCAATGATCGACTTCCAAGCAATCAGCTTAAAATACGAATTAGATCATTTGGAGAAAATAATTGAACAAGTTAGAGAACTGTTATTAGCAGCAAAATTAGATACACTAACATGAGACATATTGACAGATGAGGAGATTAACGACTTTAATATCACAATTACGAAACTGGAAAATATAGAATTGAAAGTAGCAACTAAAGATACTGACATAATATTCATTATAACGATACCAAATTTTGGTCAAGATATATACAGAGTGTAGAAGAAAGAAGTTGATGTTTTCGTTGTGATGTACTTAAACGCACTTAACTTTATTGACTGAGTATCGACAATATAAGCAAATAATCGCCAATCTATTTTGTTATGTTTATACTTATTTATAAGAAGTCGTACGATTATACCGTTAATTTAGAACATACATTTATGATCAGTGGCGTTAACATTACAAATTAAAAGAGGGGATAATAGTTAAGAGAGCGAATAAAGGAAGAAAGAGATTTGAAATTAAGAGAACATATAAAGAGAATTTTAAAAACAATTGAAATAAATATAAGAGTTCATCAACATTCCGCCAGCCTTGAACGACATAAGCAAGTTCAAATGTCCTTCGGTAACAGACACAGTTTTGTAATCGGTCGACGGAAAGTTGAATTTTCTGTTGCCACACGAACCAGGCCATCTGCACCAGCATGGGTTTCAGTAACTCGTCCTAATTTCCAACAGGCCGGTGGCAAATTCTCTTCTCGTAGTAAAACGACATCATCCACGCATAAATTGGATTTTTCTTTAAACCACTTTGCTTTTGGTTGAAGCGACAACAGATATGCAGTTGACCACCGGGACCAGAAATGCTGAGTTAATTGTTGTATAAGCCTCCAATTTGATAGTGCAGAAGTCTTTAGCCCTGTAATGTCGACTTCGGGCACAGCGTTAAGAGGTCTACCAATAAGAAAGTGACCAGGACTGATATAGGGAAGGTCATCAGAATCCGCTTGAACTAACGGTCTTGAATTTAGTAGACCAATTGTTCTCCGAAGATGATACTTCATACTTTTTACCGCGGACTCCCACGCTCCTCCAAAATGTGGGGCACTGGCGGTATAAAGTCCCATTGAATACCTTTGGAAGATAAAAAATTTTAAATTTTATTATTTGACTCAAAGGATGTTACCGATTTGTATATGTCTTTCAATTTCTTGGCAGCACCCTGGAAATTTGTGCCATTGTCGCTGTGAATATGGGCACACAGCCCTCGTCTCGCCACAAATCGGTCTAGAGCCGCAAGGAAAGCATCGGTACTTAGATCGGTCACTAGTTCCAAGTGAACAGCTTTCGTTACTAGACAAATAAATACTGCAACATATGTTTTAACTGTGGGAGATTTGCGGCCAGAATGTTGCTTGTACATTATAGGGCTAGCGTAGTCACAGCCAACTTCGTAGAATGGATAACAGGCATTCACTCTAAATTTCGGGAGATCACCCATAAGCTGGTTATTTGATTTAATACTGTAGCGATGACAGAATTTACAAAGATGATAAACTCGTTTTGCCAGTTCTCGTGCACCGATGATCCAATACCGCTGCCTTAGTGTTGCTATCTGTAAAGTCACTCCGGCATGTAAATTTATAAGATGACATTCGCGAAATTTTTTTATAGAAATAGGACTATCTTTGTGGAGTATTACTTGGTGCTGGCTATCATATGGCAAATCTGCTTTTCTGAGTCTACCTCCGACACGTAAAACTCCATATTCATCTAGGAATGGTGATAATCGTCTAAGTTTTTTACTAGAGATAGCAGCCCTACCACTATTAATACTATCTATTACATCTGCAAATTCTATAGTTTGATAGTAACGGAAAATGCGATTCTCCGCATTTCGCAGTTCCTCTATTTTTAACGGCTGAAACACTTAGATTTTGATCGAAATAGTCGACATGCTTTTAAGCAATATGCCAATACTCGTACCAAACTCGTGCAGTGATGGTAGAAATAGTATCATATGTTGCTGAATCAGTAGTCTGTAGGGTTACTTGGTTTCTGCTTACCATTTCTTCGTTAGTAGTCGGATGATTACAATCAGGTTTTGGCCAATCGTTACAGTCATTTTCCAGGAAAGACGGACCTAGGAACCACAGCACATTATCGACAAGAAAGCTGGGTCTAATACCTCTCGTGGCAAAATCAGCAGGATTTTGTTTTGTCGGGATATACCTCCACCTCACTTCAGGAAGAGTTTCCAATTTATACGCAGTTCTATTGCTAACAAACGTTTTCCACTTCGATGGATGAGATGAAATCCACGCCAATACCGTTTTACTATCTGACCAGCACACAATATGCTTTCTGTCTATATTCAGTATAGGAATTAAGTATTCAAAAAGCTCGGTAAGAAGATACGCTCCACATAATTCCAGCTTAGGAATTGAAATCTTAGATAGTGGCGAGTTTTCGCTAAGACTATATTTGTAGATACCGTGCCATCTGCTGATGTTTTGCGACAATATATAACAGATGCATATGCTGAGCTTGAGGCATCACTAAATCCATGGTAGGTAATATCAGATTCTGTTGAATAGATAATTCTTGGGATATTAATATTACTTAAAAGATGAAATTCGGAAAATAGTTGTTCTGCCAGAGATTTTATTTCGTCGGGTAATATATCGTCCCATTCCAAATCGAGTAACCAAAGTTGTTGCATTATGATTTTAAGGGATATTATAACAGGGGAGATAAATCCCAGCGGATCAAACATCTTCGATATTTCGGATAGAAGTCTCCTTTTTGTATTAATGTGGTATTCCTTTTCCTTCACTTTATACAGAAATGTATCAGTAGTCGGATTCCAACAAACACCGAGAAGGCATACCGACATATCATTAGAAATGCTCACTACACTCTCAATTTTCTAACTCTCAGGTATTTGCTTTAAAACTCTTGCATCATTAGTTGCCCATTTTCTTAGGTTAAAGCCGCCAGCCATAAGCAAACTATTTAGCTCTTTCGCTTGTTCAATTGTATTAGAGCCTGACATACAGTCATCAACATAAAAGCAGCTTTTCAAGGCTTCACTACCTAATGGGAAACGTTCCCTTTCATCTTCACTTAGCTGCTGAAGTGTTCGTAAGGAGAGGTAAGGAGCAGGGGTTGTACCGTAAGTCACCGTAGTTAGCCTATAATGTTGAACAGCATCGCTCGAAGTCTCGCGCCACAAAATTCTCTGGAAGTCTCGATCACAGTGCTGAATCTCAATCATCCTGAACATTTGTTTAATGTCAGCTGCAAAGCAGAACTTATTGCACCTGTATCTAAATAAGACACTCAACAAATCTTGCTGCAATATGGTCCCTTTTAGTAGGTTATAATTTAGAGAGAATCCATTAGAAGATTTGCTGGACCCATCAAAAACTACTCGCAGCTTTGTAGTAAGGCTAGACTCCTTCATCACAGCATGGTGAGGCAAATAATACATCTCTGAAACAGGTCGGAGTATTTCGCTTTCAGGTACAAGCTCCATGTGACCTACGGAAATATACTCTCGCATAAAGTTTATATATGATTCTTTTAACGCAGGATTTGATTTGAATTTACGCTCCATAGCATTAAGTCATCTATAGGCATTTGTAAACGACTCACCCCATTCAGTAGCATCTTTAAAAGGCAATCTGACACGATATTTCTCAGCTCTTATAGTTGTTGTTGTGAACAAGTCTTCAGCTCGTTGGTCTTCTAGAGTTAAGGGGGCCATTTTCGGCGTTAGTGCTTCTAGTTCCCAAAATCGGCGTAAAGTTTGGTTAAGATCTTCATGAACAGCTTGGCTCATAACTAAACACACATTTATAGAATCGGTCTGCATACATCCACAGCAGATCACCCTTTGAGAGTTGGCCATCTCTTATAAGGGAGAAAAAATAGTCATATCCAATCAGTATATTTATATCTTTCGGGGTATTGAAACAGTCGTCAGCTAAAGAAAGATGTTTAACTTCATCCCAATATTTTATTGGCAAAGGAGAACTAGGGAGTTTTGAAGTTAGACTCTTAAAAACATGAGCTAGTATATTTATATTCTCATCACTATGCAAAGATTTTTTTTTTTTTTTTTTTTTTTGACTAACACTCAGGGGATGCCCCCTATAAATGCAATGCACTGTGTTAGCGATGGGAAATAAGGGTATTGGAGGGAGGAAAGAGGGAGTAGTGTTTGTTGACGTTGGCCTTGAATTTGATAATGTCATAGCAGGCAGGAAAAACACCTGCTGGAAGATTATTCCACATGCGAACAGTACGGCTGAAGAACGAATTTTCTCTATAGTGTGTCGTCCGGTCAACCGGCCATTTGACAATGAACGGATGAGAGACCCTGGATAGCCGAGTATTCCGGCTAAATGTTCTAACGTCAGGGACCAGACGACGGATATCTTCTGAACAGATACCATTAAAATATCTATAGAATAGCGATACACAACCCACATTTCGGCGATGCTGTAGGGAGACAATAGAGCTGGATACCCTACCATCCCCTATCATCACCACCGCTCTCCTCTGTACACGGTCCAGAAGCTTCAAAGAGGTTAATGGAGCCCCTGCCCATATATGCGAGTTGTATTCCATTTTAGGCCGGATGTAGGTGGTGTAAATATTGACGAGGTCAGATGGGGTGAAGTATTTCTTGCACCGCTTTAAAAAGCTTCTTTCGACACTTCGAATATATGGCTAGCCCAGCGAGCATCACCCTGTATCTTCATGCCCAGAACATCAAGAGTGTCTGATTCGTCGATATCCACACCACCCATAGATATTGACGGCGATGCTGGATCAGTGGAACGTTTGTGTGACAACAAACAGCACTGGGTCTTTTGTGCATTAAAATCTACTCTGTTCATTTGGCCCCACTCACAAATCGTCGCCAAATCGCGGTTAAGTGAGTTGTTCATCGTTCGCCTTTTTTCCTCGACTTCCAGAGGACCTGGCCGATGATCAAATGAGTACGAATGACAGAGGTTGCTGTCATCCGCAAAGGAGTAGATTGGGTTCACAGTCTGCCCCAACAGGTCGTCAATGAAAATAAGAAATAGATTGGGAAAGAGGACAGAGCCTTGTGGCACTCCTGCGGTCAACCTATGCTCGTTGGATGAGACCCCATCTATAACAACTCGTATAGAGCGATCCCTGAGAAAACTCGATATGAATCGAGAGAAGGTACTACCGACACCAAATGCAATAAGTTTTGATATGAGTGCTCCGTGCCAGACCCTATCGAACGCCTTGGAAATATCCAGAGCCACGACCTTACTTTCACCAAGGCGGTGAATGGATCGACTCCATCGCTCCGTAAGGAACGCCATCAGGTCTCCAGTAGATCGATTTCTACGGAAGCCATACTGTCGATCATTCAGGAGGCCGTTTGACTCTAGATACCTTACAAGATGGTGATTAACCATGCTCTCCATAACCTTCGAGAGCGCAGAACATATTGCAATTGGACGGTAGTTCGCAGGATTGGTAGCCTCACCTTTCTTGGGGATCGGCTGAACATTGGCAACTTTCCAACGTGAAGGGTAAATACCAGCACGGTACGACATGTTGAAAAGATTGCGCAATGGACGAGCTAGCGTCGAAGAGCACTTACATAGGACAAGTGCTGAAATACCATCCGGGCCCGGAGTTTTGTTTACATTGAGATCTGCAAGAACCCTTTTAACGCCACGTGTTCGAAAAAATATCTGAGGCATCGAACTAGATACGTTCTCGATCACGGGGAGTGGTTGACTGCTGTCTGGCAAAGATGAATTCTTTGCAAAAATTTCAGCCATAAGGTTAGCTTTGTCAACCGGGTCAGTGAATATCTGGTCACCGTTAACGAGGGTTGACATAGAAGATGAAGAATTGTTCCTTACCCTTTTAACGAATGACCAAAAGCTCTTACTTCCCCTGGGAGAAGAAAGAACTTTTGCACGAAGACGCTGTTCGTACAGAAGTTTTTCACGCCTAAGTACTCTGGCACAATTTGATCTTGCCTGCTTGCGTAGCAGTTCAGTAGTGGTATTTTTATTTAAACGCCATTTTCTGAATGCTTCCTCTTTGGATCTGACAGCTTCCCTGCATGTCTGATTAAACCAACAGTTCTTTGAAGGTTTAATCGAAGTAGTCTTCGAGGGAATAAATGTGTTTATGCCAAGAAGAATGATTTTCTCGACCATTTCAGCAGCAGCATCGACATTGTTGTCTAGGAAACATAATTTCCGATTAAATTGCTGATAGAAATTGTTGAGCTCGGCCCAACGTGCCTTTTCGTATATGTACATTGTCCGCTTCGTGACTGGTTTAGAAATGGATCGAAGATCGGAGAACGAAAAGGATGCTGAAATGGTGCAATGATCCGAGTTACCAAGAGGTGCAAGAGTGTTAACTTCGTACTTTTCAGGGTGCGAGGTTAAGAAAAGGTCAAGAATATTTTGATGTTGCCCTTCAACACGTGGAATATGTGTTGGTTCATTCACTAATTGCGACAAATCGTTGTGCGCGGCAAATAACTCAGCGTATTGACCCTCCGGAGATGTATGGCTCGAATGGGAAAGCCAAGAATTATTATGGACATTGAAATCCCCAGCAACTACAATTTCACTGTCCGGATAATATTCTAATATTTTCGAAATTGAGTCAGAAAGGGCGTCGAAGCCATTCAGGGTAGCCTCCCTTTCCAGGTTTGGGCTTCTGTAAAGAAACCCGAAATGTAAGGTGTGCGATCCAATCCTGAACTTAACCCAAAGGGAGTTAAATTCTGGATCTTGTGAGTTCAAATGTTGCTGACTCTGGAATACAACACCATTACGTATATATATCACAAGGCATTCACTCTAAATTTCGGGAGATCACCCATAAGCTGGTTATTTGATTTAATACTGTAGCGATGACAGAATTTACAAAGATGATAAACTCGTTTTGCCAGTTCTCGTGCACCGATGATCCAATACCGCTGCCTTAGTGTTGCTATCTGTAAAGTCACTCCGGCATGTAAATTTATAAGATGACATTCGCGAAATTTTTTTATAGAAATAGGACTATCTTTGTGGAGTATTACTTGGTGCTGGCTATCATATGGCAAATCTGCTTTTCTGAGTCTACCTCCGACACGTAAAACTCCATATTCATCTAGGAATGGTGATAATCGTCTAAGTTTTTTACTAGAGATAGCAGCCCTACCACTATTAATACTATCTATTACATCTGCAAAATCTATAGTTTGATAGTAGCGGAAAATGCGATTCTCCGCATTTCGTAGTTCCTCTATTTTTAACGGCTGAAACACTTAGATTTTGATCGAAATAGTCGACATGCTTTTAAGCAATATGCCAATACTCGTACCAAACTCGTGCAGTGATGGTAGAAATAGTATCATATGTTGCTGAATCAGTAGTCAGTAGGGTCTCTTGGTTTCTGCTTACCATTTCTTCGTTAGTAGTCGGATGATTACAATCAGGTTTTGGCCAATCGTTACAGTCATTTTCCAGGAAAGACGGACCTAGGAACCACAGCACATTATCGACAAGAAAGCTGGGTCTAATACCTCTCGTGGCAAAATCAGCAGGATTTTGTTTTGTCGGGATATACCTCCACCTCACTTCAGGAAGAGTTTCCAATTTATACGCAGTTCTATTGCTAACAAACGTTTTCCACTTCGATGGATGAGATGAAATCCACGCCAATACCGTTTTACTATCTGACCAGCACACAATATGCTTTCTGTCTATATTCAGTATAGGAATTAAGTATTCAAAAAGCTCGGTAAGAAGATACGCTCCACATAATTCCAGCTTAGGAATTGAAATCTTAGATAGTGGCGAGTTTTCGCTAAGACTATATTTGTAGATACCGTGCCATCTGCTGATGTTTTGCGACAATATATAACAGATGCATATGCTGAGCTTGAGGCATCACTAAATCCATGGTAGGTAATATCAGATTCTGTTGAATAGATAATTCTTGGGATATTAATATTACTTAAAAGATGAAATTCGGAAAATAGTTGTTCTGCCAGAGATTTTATTTCGTCGGGTAATATATCGTCCCATTCCAAATCGAGTAACCAAAGTTGTTGCATTATGATTTTAAGGGATATTATAACAGGGGAGATAAATCCCAGCGGATCAAACATCTTCGATATTTCGGATAGAAGTCTCCTTTTTGTATTAATGTGGTATTCCTTTTCCTTCACTTTATACAGAAATGTATCAGTAGTCGGATTCCAACAAACACCGAGAAGGCATACCGACATATCATTAGAAATGCTCACTACACTCTCAATTTTCTAACTCTCAGGTATTTGCTTTAAAACTCTTGCATCATTAGTTGCCCATTTTCTTAGGTTAAAGCCGCCAGCCATAAGCAAACTATTTAGCTCTTTCGCTTGTTCAATTGTATTAGAGCCTGACATACAGTCATCAACATAAAAGCAGCTTTTCAAGGCTTCACTACCTAATGGGAAACGTTCCCTTTCATCTTCACTTAGCTGCTGAAGTGTTCGTAAGGAGAGGTAAGGAGCAGGGGTTGTACCGTAAGTCACCGTAGTTAGCCTATAATGTTGAACAGCATCGCTCGAAGTCTCGCGCCACAAAATTCTCTGGAAGTCTCGATCACAGTGCTGAATCTCAATCATCCTGAACATTTGTTTAATGTCAGCTGCAAAGCAGAACTTATTGCACCTGTATCTAAATAAGACACTCAACAAATCTTGCTGCAATATGGTCCCTTTTAGTAGGTTATAATTTAGAGAGAATCCATTAGAAGATTTGCTGGACCCATCAAAAACTACTCGCAGCTTTGTAGTAAGGCTAGACTCCTTCATCACAGCATGGTGAGGCAAATAATACATCTCTGAAACAGGTCGGAGTATTTCGCTTTCAGGTACAAGCTCCATGTGACCTACGGAAATATACTCTCGCATAAAGTTTATATATGATTCTTTTAACGCAGGATTTGATTTGAATTTACGCTCCATAGCATTAAGTCATCTATAGGCATTTGTAAACGACTCACCCCATTCAGTAGCATCTTTAAAAGGCAATCTGACACGATATTTCTCAGCTCTTATAGTTGTTGTTGTGAACAAGTCTTCAGCTCGTTGGTCTTCTAGAGTTAAGGGGGCCATTTTCGGCGTTAGTGCTTCTAGTTCCCAAAATCGGCGTAAAGTTTGGTTAAGATCTTCATGAACAGCTTGGCTCATAACTAAACACACATTTATAGAATCGGTCTGCATACATCCACAGCAGATCACCCTTTGAGAGTTGGCCATCTCTTATAAGGGAGAAAAAATAGTCATATCCAATCAGTATATTTATATCTTTCGGGGTATTGAAACAGTCGTCAGCTAAAGAAAGATGTTTAACTTCATCCCAATATTTTATTGGCAAAGGAGAACTAGGGAGTTTTGAAGTTAGACTCTTAAAAACATGAGCTAGTATATTTATATTCTCATCACTATGCAAAGATTTTTTTTTTTTTTTTTTTTTTGACTAACACTCAGGGGATGCCCCCTATAAATGCAATGCACTGTGTTAGCGATGGGAAATAAGGGTATTGGAGGGAGGAAAGAGGGAGTAGTGTTTGTTGACGTTGGCCTTGAATTTGATAATGTCATAGCAGGCAGGAAAAACACCTGCTGGAAGATTATTCCACATGCGAACAGTACGGCTGAAGAACGAATTTTCTCTATAGTGTGTCGTCCGGTCAACCGGCCATTTGACAATGAACGGATGAGAGACCCTGGATAGCCGAGTATTCCGGCTAAATGTTCTAACGTCAGGGACCAGACGACGGATATCTTCTGAACAGATACCATTAAAATATCTATAGAATAGCGATACACAACCCACATTTCGGCGATGCTGTAGGGAGACAATAGAGCTGGATACCCTACCATCCCCTATCATCACCACCGCTCTCCTCTGTACACGGTCCAGAAGCTTCAAAGAGGTTAATGGAGCCCCTGCCCATATATGCGAGTTGTATTCCATTTTAGGCCGGATGTAGGTGGTGTAAATATTGACGAGGTCAGATGGGGTGAAGTATTTCTTGCACCGCTTTAAAAAGCCTAAACACTTGAATGCTTCTTTCGACACTTCGAATATATGGCTAGCCCAGCGAGCATCACCCTGTATCTTCATGCCCAGAACATCAAGAGTGTCTGATTCGTCGATATCCACACCACCCATAGATATTGACGGCGATGCTGGATCAGTGGAACGTTTGTGTGACAACAAACAGCACTGGGTCTTTTGTGCATTAAAATCTACTCTGTTCATTTGGCCCCACTCACAAATCGTCGCCAAATCGCGGTTAAGTGAGTTGTTCATCGTTCGCCTTTTTTCCTCGACTTCCAGAGGACCTGGCCGATGATCAAATGAGTACGAATGACAGAGGTTGCTGTCATCCGCAAAGGAGTAGATTGGGTTCACAGTCTGCCCCAACAGGTCGTCAATGAAAATAAGAAATAGATTGGGAAAGAGGACAGAGCCTTGTGGCACTCCTGCGGTCAACCTATGCTCGTTGGATGAGACCCCATCTATAACAACTCGTATAGAGCGATCCCTGAGAAAACTCGATATGAATCGAGAGAAGGTACTACCGACACCAAATGCAATAAGTTTTGATATGAGTGCTCCGTGCCAGACCCTATCGAACGCCTTGGAAATATCCAGAGCCACGACCTTACTTTCACCAAGGCGGTGAATGGATCGACTCCATCGCTCCGTAAGGAACGCCATCAGGTCTCCAGTAGATCGATTTCTACGGAAGCCATACTGTCGATCATTCAGGAGGCCGTTTGACTCTAGATACCTTACAAGATGGTGATTAACCATGCTCTCCATAACCTTCGAGAGCGCAGAACATATTGCAATTGGACGGTAGTTCGCAGGATTGGTAGCCTCACCTTTCTTGGGGATCGGCTGAACATTGGCAACTTTCCAACGTGAAGGGTAAATACCAGCACGGTACGACATGTTGAAAAGATTGCGCAATGGACGAGCTAGCGTCGAAGAGCACTTACATAGGACAAGTGCTGAAATACCATCCGGGCCCGGAGTTTTGTTTACATTGAGATCTGCAAGAACCCTTTTAACGCCACGTGTTCGAAAAAATATCTGAGGCATCGAACTAGATACGTTCTCGATCACGGGGAGTGGTTGACTGCTGTCTGGCAAAGATGAATTCTTTGCAAAAATTTCAGCCATAAGGTTAGCTTTGTCAACCGGGTCAGTGAATATCTGGTCACCGTTAACGAGGGTTGACATAGAAGATGAAGAATTGTTCCTTACCCTTTTAACGAATGACCAAAAGCTCTTACTTCCCCTGGGAGAAGAAAGAACTTTTGCACGAAGACGCTGTTCGTACAGAAGTTTTTCACGCCTAAGTACTCTGGCACAATTTGATCTTGCCTGCTTGCGTAGCAGTTCAGTAGTGGTATTTTTATTTAAACGCCATTTTCTGAATGCTTCCTCTTTGGATCTGACAGCTTCCCTGCATGTCTGATTAAACCAACAGTTCTTTGAAGGTTTAATCGAAGTAGTCTTCGAGGGAATAAATGTGTTTATGCCAAGAAGAATGATTTTCTCGACCATTTCAGCAGCAGCATCGACATTGTTGTCTAGGAAACATAATTTCCGATTAAATTGCTGATAGAAATTGTTGAGCTCGGCCCAACGTGCCTTTTCGTATATGTACATTGTCCGCTTCGTGACTGGTTTAGAAATGGATCGAAGATCGGAGAACGAAAAGGATGCTGAAATGGTGCAATGATCCGAGTTACCAAGAGGTGCAAGAGTGTTAACTTCGTACTTTTCAGGGTGCGAGGTTAAGAAAAGGTCAAGAATATTTTGATGTTGCCCTTCAACACGTGGAATATGTGTTGGTTCATTCACTAATTGCGACAAATCGTTGTGCGCGGCAAATAACTCAGCGTATTGACCCTCCGGAGATGTATGGCTCGAATGGGAAAGCCAAGAATTATTATGGACATTGAAATCCCCAGCAACTACAATTTCACTGTCCGGATAATATTCTAATATTTTCGAAATTGAGTCAGAAAGGGCGTCGAAGCCATTCAGGGTAGCCTCCCTTTCCAGGTTTGGGCTTCTGTAAAGAAACCCGAAATGTAAGGTGTGCGATCCAATCCTGAACTTAACCCAAAGGGAGTTAAATTCTGGATCTTGTGAGTTCAAATGTTGCTGACTCTGGAATACAACACCATTACGTATATATATCACAAGGCATTCACTCTAAATTTCGGGAGATCACCCATAAGCTGGTTATTTGATTTAATACTGTAGCGATGACAGAATTTACAAAGATGATAAACTCGTTTTGCCAGTTCTCGTGCACCGATGATCCAATACCGCTGCCTTAGTGTTGCTATCTGTAAAGTCACTCCGGCATGTAAATTTATAAGATGACATTCGCGAAATTTTTTTATAGAAATAGGACTATCTTTGTGGAGTATTACTTGGTGCTGGCTATCATATGGCAAATCTGCTTTTCTGAGTCTACCTCCGACACGTAAAACTCCATATTCATCTAGGAATGGTGATAATCGTCTAAGTTTTTTACTAGAGATAGCAGCCCTACCACTATTAATACTATCTATTACATCTGCAAAATCTATAGTTTGATAGTAACGGAAAATGCGATTCTCCGCATTTCGTAGTTCCTCTATTTTTAACGGCTGAAACACTTAGATTTTGATCGAAATAGTCGACATGCTTTTAAGCAATATGCCAATACTCGTACCAAACTCGTGCAGTGATGGTAGAAATAGTATCATATGTTGCTGAATCAGTAGTCAGTAGGGTCTCTTGGTTTCTGCTTACCATTTCTTCGTTAGTAGTCGGATGATTACAATCAGGTTTTGGCCAATCGTTACAGTCATTTTCCAGGAAAGACGGACCTAGGAACCACAGCACATTATCGACAAGAAAGCTGGGTCTAATACCTCTCGTGGCAAAATCAGCAGGATTTTGTTTTGTCGGGATATACCTCCACCTCACTTCAGGAAGAGTTTCCAATTTATACGCAGTTCTATTGCTAACAAACGTTTTCCACTTCGATGGATGAGATAAAATCTTGGCGTGGACCGTTTTACTATCTGACCAGCACACAATATGCTTTCTGTCTATATTCAGTATAGGAATTAAGTATTCAAAAAGCTCGGTAAGAAGATACGCTCCACATAATTCCAGCTTAGGAATTGAAATCTTAGATAGTGGCGAGTTTTCGCTAAGACTATATTTGTAGATACCGTGCCATCTGCTGATGTTTTGCGACAATATATAACAGCTGCATATGCTGAGCTTGAGGCATCACTAAATCCATGGTAGGTAATATCAGATTCTGTTGAATAGATAATTCTTGGGATATTAATATTACTTAAAAGATGAAATTCGGAAAATAGTTGTTCTGCCAGAGATTTTATTTCGTCGGGTAATATATCGTCCCATTCCAAATCGAGTAACCAAAGTTGTTGCATTATGATTTTAAGGGATATTATAACAGGGGAGATAAATCCCAGCGGATCAAACATCTTCGATATTTCGGATAGAAGACTCCTTTTTGTATTAATGTGGTATTCCTTTTCCTTCACTTTATACAGAAATGTATCAGTAGTCGGATTCCAACAAACACCGAGAAGGCATACCGACATATCATTAGAAATGCTCACTACACTCTCAATTTTCTAACTCTCAGGTATTTGCTTTAAAACTCTTGCCCATTTTCTTAGGTTAAAGCCGCCAGCCATAAGCAAACTATTTAGCTCTTTCGCTTGTTCAATTGTATTAGAGCCTGACATACAGTCATCAACATAAAAGCAGCTTTTCAAGGCTTCACTACCTAATGGGAAACGTTCCCTTTCATCTTCACTTAGCTGCTGAAGTGTTCGTAAGGAGAGGTAAGGAGCAGGGGTTGTGCCGTAAGTCACCGTAGTTAGCCTATAATGTTGAACAGCATCGCTCGAAGTCTCGCGCCACAAAATTTTCTGGAAGTCTCGATCACAGTGCTGAATCTCAATCATCCTGAACATTTGTTTAATGTCAGCTGCAAAGCAGAACTTATTGCACCTGTATCTAAATAAGACACTCACAAATCTTGCTGCAATATGGGCCCTTTTAGTAGGTTATAATTAAGAGAGAATCCATTAGAAGATTTGCTGGACCCATCAAAAACTACTCGCAGCTTTGTAGTAAGGCTAGACTCCTTCATCACAGCATGGTGAGGCAAATAATACATCTCTGAAACAGGTCGGAGTATTTCGCTTTCAGGTACAAGCTCCATCTGACCTGCGGAAATATACTCTCGCATAAAGTTTATATAAGATTCTTTTAAAGCAGGATTTGATTTGAATTTACGCTCCATAGCATTAAGTCATCTATAGGCATTTGTAAACGACTCACCCCATTCAGTAGCATCTTTAAAAGGCAATCTGACACGATATTTCTCAGCTCTTATAGTTGTTGTTGTGAACAAGTCTTCAGCTCGTTGGTCTTCTAGAGTTAAGGGGGCCATTTTCGGCGTTAGTGCTTCTAGTTCCCAAAATCGGCGTAAAGTTTGGTTAAGATCTTCATGAACAGCTTGGCTCATAACTAAACACACATTTATAGAATCGGTCTGCATACATCCACAGCAGATCACCCTTTGAGAGTTGGCCATCTCTTATAAGGGAGAAAAAATAGTCATATCCAATCAGTATATCTATATCTTTCGGGGTATTGAAACAGTCGTCAGCTAAAGAAAGATGTTTAACTTCATCCCAATATTTTATTGGCAAAGGAGAACTAGGGAGTTTTGAAGTTAGACTCTTAAAAACATGAGCTAGTATATTTATATTCTCATCACTATGCAAAGATTTTACCTGTACTTCAACTGAGCCTTGTGTTGCACCAGCTTTATTATTGCCTACACCGCAAACGAATATTTTGGTAGGCCTTCGGGGTATACCAAGTCTTTGGGCACATTTTTCGGAAATCAAAGTATTTTGACAGCCAGATTCTAGAAGTACGTTGCATTTTTGGTAGGAACCAAGATTATCTCGTACCATTACTCGTGCAGTTGGAAGCAGCATATTTAGGCATGGGGGTCCTACAGATTTCGATAAATTCGCTGACATAAAATTGGCGGACGTAGATGGCTGCAGGGGAGTTCCAAACGTGCCCTTAGAAATATCTAACACTTCGTTACTAACGGCGACATTTGGTGCAACAGTTGTCACCAATGTTGATTTGTTGATGGGCCTTTGACGTAAATGAATTAAAGAATGGTGGTGGCCTTTGCAAGACTCACATACATGTCTCGATGGACAATTTTGAACTCGGTGATTTTGTTTAAGACAGTTAAAGCACAATTTGTTGGCTTTAACAAATTCAACACGGCTGGGCACTTCAAGCTTATTAAACGATGGGCAGTATGCCAAATGATGGCATATACTAGTATAAGCACGAACTGGTTTGATTTTTGGAGTCTTAGGCATGTGAACATTATCTTCCGAAGGCAGGCGCTCCAATGCATCACATCTTTTATTAATAAAATCTAGAAAATTATCCAGTGAAGGAAAGGAAATCTTACCACAATACTCAGCCCAGGCTTGTAGTGTATCTCTATCTACTCGTTTTAATAAGAGATGAATGAGCCAAGGATCTCTTCTTTCAGCTTCGGTTCCTTGTGCACGTAACCCACGAATCACTTCATCTGCTATATTAGATACATTTCGTAGTCCGTGTGAATTATCGGCTCTTGGGATGCACAAAAAGGTTCAATTAATGAGTCCACCACAAGTGACGGTTTGTCATATCTTTCCTGCAACTTTTTTAAAGCTTCAGCATAGTTTCCGTCTGTTACAGCCAGATGAGTTATTAGCATCGCCGGATCACCCTTTAACAAGCCCTTCAAATACTGAAACTTTTGAGCAGCAGATATCGTATTGTTGTTGTGGATAGAGCTGTTGAAAAGATCAAAGAATGATTTAAATTCGCAATATTTACCGTCAAATGTTGGAACATTTAGTTTTGGTAATCGCACATCAGCAGATTGACAGGAACTATTCAATGTCTGAGACGTATTGGCGGCTGCCGCCACATTAGCTGGAAGTTGTAAAGCTGATAATTTCTCTAGAAACACAGTTTGTGTTTGCAGCAGCATTTGCATGGCATCGTGATGCATCGTTGTAGAATTAAGAGGATCTCCAATAACATTAGTTGAATGCAGCCTGGCTTCAATAATCTCGGTGTATTTTGTTTTTAAACGAAAATATCTGGTCTCAAACTCCTCCAATTCAGTATCACGTTCTGGGAATGCTTCAACTTGATCGGACATTTCGATGTCAATTGCCTGGAAACTATCATAAATTTTTTCCAATTGCTCCACTCTGGCACGTAGTTCAAAAAGAGAGGTTTCATTAGTAACTTGGTTCAGAAAGTTATCCAATCTTGTAGCTGTCCCTTTTAGATGGGTTCTTTTCTTCTTCAAACTTTCAAGGTTACTCATTGCAACCGGTTTTCAATTTAATTTTAGAAAGATCGCAGTTAGCACAACGAAAACAAATCAACTTTGTTAAGCAGCAATAGGCACTGGACACACAGTATGGACTGCAAGAACAAAAAACTCCCTTGTCTCTTGTCCCAACAATCACGTCGGGGTCACCAAACAATGTAGAAGAAAGAAGTTGATGTTTTCGTTGTGATGTACTTAAACGCACTAAACTTTATTGACTGAGTATCGACAATATAAGCAAATAATCGCCAATCTGTTTTGTTATGTTTCTACTTATTTATAAGAAGTCGTACGATTATACCTTTAATTTAGAACATTTATGATCAGTGGCGTTAACATTACAAATTAAAAGAGGGGATAATAGTTAAGAGAGCGAATAAAGGAAGAAAGAGATTTGAAATTAAGAGAACATATAAAGAGAATTTTAAAAACAATTGAAATAAATATAAGAGTTTAACAATACAGAAAATTAATAATACAACCTATACCTAATAAAAATAATAAGCAAATCAGACTAAATAATCACAAGTATTTAACTAAAAATGAAGAAATATATGATGTAACAAATAGAGTCAAAGATATCAAACATATAGATAACCAATGTATAAAAAACATACTGAATAAGGAAACGATGTACTGTTTATTTGAAGACAATCCAAAAACAGAAATAATAGAAATAGGAATAAACATTATAATAACTATAAATATCAACCAAAATGTAACACACACATGTAATCAGTTCCCAACATAACTTAAAGGAAACCACTTGATATATATTGAACATTTTAAAATTAAATTAGATGGTATGATAAAACTCTGTACCAAGAAACCATAATTATACCAAATCCAATACGGAAAATAGAGATGCTAAATAATACTGATGTATCATTAAAACAACTACAATATAACCATGTACAAAATACCAATATGTTAAAAGAATTAACATATAAGCAAAAAACACAGAATTATGTTACCTATGTAATGATAATTATGATATTGATAATAATTATTGTATTAATCATATACTCACATTTCAAGTGTCGCAAGAGCAATCATACTCAAATTTCTGTGAATGTCCCTCAAGTTTCTTTAGGAAATGAGGTCCAATCTAAGTCTGGGGGTGTTACGACATCTACCGGGAAAGGGGACAGAAGATTACCCTTCCAATGATTGCTATTGGACACTACACAACCCAATACATGACTCACTCATTAGTTGTAATACAACACACAAATTGTAAACAATTTGCACACTGCACTACATAACATACGACTCATGCATTTATTGAAATATGAAGACTTGTATGTTTACAATTTGCATTTGCACACGACGCATACATAATTATTAGTAAGTTAAAGTATGGGATCAAACAATAAAATCAGAACCAGTTTTACCAACCGAAAACCAACACGCGTTTTTATTTAACCGGATTCTCAACAAAGAACTCGAGGATGTTGAATAGAATATTTTATTCAACGGGATTTCCAAACAAAATTGTAGGTGTTCCAATATTCTATGATGTTGTGTTTGAGGTTCATCCTCAATCCACTCATTCAATGCCCTTAGTCTCCTTTCTGAGATCGATGCCTCAGATTTGATTTGGATATCTATTGGGCGCTCGTCGGCGCCGTTCTCATTGCTCCGCATATTCCTACGCAGCAAATTCT
The DNA here is from genome assembly GCA_958296145.1 of Hydrotaea cyrtoneurina. Classification (NCBI taxonomy): domain Eukaryota; kingdom Metazoa; phylum Arthropoda; class Insecta; order Diptera; family Muscidae; genus Hydrotaea; species Hydrotaea cyrtoneurina. Next base: position 58,565,713 of record OY282512.1, on the reverse strand, counting down.
TTGAATCCCTTGTAGTTTCTTCACGTTACATTTCTTTGTCATTGAAGTCCACCATACTATTGACAAATAAGTTATAATCGGCCTAATCACGATTTTGTATAGCCAGAGCGACATGCTGGGGCGGATGCCCCATGTGGAGCCAATTTCTCTACGGTACATTGACCTGCATCTGTGGGCTTTTCGGCTCTGCTGTTGATGTGATCTTTCCAATTAAGTTTCCTGTCCAGAATTACTCCCAGATATTGAACGTTCGTGTTTATTTCTAAGCTCTTGTTCCTGAAGGAAGGTTTGACGTATTGTTCAATTGTTGTCTTCCTTGTGAACAGACATAGTTCTGTTTTGTCCGGGTTGACGTTCAGTCACCTAGGCTTCGCCCAGTTGTATGCCAGAGTTAGCACTTTTTCGGCTTGTCTAATAATTTGTTCGGATCTTTCCCATTCAGAAGTATCGTAACGTCGTCTGCATAGCAGACTGGCTTGAATCCTTCATGAGTCAGCATCCTTAGGAGATTGTTTATTGTAGTCACCCACAGGAGTGGTGATAATATACCTCCCTGTGGTGTCCCTCTATGTACTCTCTCCCTAATATTTATGCCGTGGGATCCGCAATTAATCCATCTATGCCTTAGCATATAGCTGACCCAGTCGATTTTCGGCCTGTTCACTCCAAACTGGTCAAAGGAGTGGATTAACGTCTGCGTGCTCACGTTGTTGAAGGCCCCCTCTATGTCGATACGACTCCAAGTGTGTATATTTTATAGTCGAAAGAGCTATCTATGAGATGTACTACCTCATGCAGGGCTGTCTCTACTGATCTTTCCTTGACATAGGCGTGTTGTTGAAATTTTAGCTGATTGGTCGGGATCTGTCTTTTAACTATAGAGTCTATTAATCTCTCATTAGAAAACAACTCGTGCTTCTTGCCAGTTTCTGGGGCTATAGGCTAGTTTGAGGCAGAATTCAAAGATTCCTGCCAGGTGTTTTCCCACTATATCTATGCTCCTTTGTAGAAGCGCCGGGTATATGCCATCCGGTTCAGCCGCCTTAAACGGAGAAAAGCTTTTAACTGCTTCCCTATCCATTTCTGGCGTGATAGTCTCGTGTCTATGTTGTACTTCCCTGGTCGGACTGAGTTCCTCTATTGGATCTTCTGTATCCGTCGGTAAATGTGTGTTTATTAACAATTTGATTGATTGTTCTAACGTTTCTGTTTTATTTCCGTCTTTGTCCACTAAGGCTTCCACCTGTTTATGTGTCTTAGATAGAAATTTGTTTATTTTAGACATGTCGTTAACGGTGTAGACCTGTTCGCATAACAGTATCCATGACCCTCGTTGCGCCCTTCTTAGTGTTTTGTTGTACAATCTATGTTTGGCCTTGTATTCGTCCCAGTATACTTGAAGTTTATTACCTCTAGCTCTGTTGTAAGTTCTGCGGACAAGTTTGCTTAGGTTTCTAATCTGCCCCGTTATCCAGGGTTTCTCCTGAGCCGACCTCCTTTCTCTCAGTGGGCAACACTCTTCTAAGAATGCAAGTTCTGGGTCGTCCCTCTGATCTTGCGTAGAATAGTTGGTAAAGCGGGTTGTTTAAACCAATAACCTTGTTCTTGTTGGTCCATGGTTCTTGGATTAAAGCTATATGAACCTTACCTTTGTTTATGTTATCCATCAGCGCGGTAGTTTCGCTCCGATGGAGGTTGATGTGGATCCTTGCTAACAATTGTTGGACTTGGAAATTTCGTGCACAGAGGGCCAAAATTATTTTTTTGAGGACATTTTTTAAATTGATTGGAAAATTTAAAAATTCATTGGCCGTGCTGACAAGTGCTGGACTTGTAAATTTCGAACACAGTAGGCCAAAATTATACCTTTGCGGAATATTTGTAGATTATTGAATAATTAAAAATTAACTCTTTGATAAAATATTGGACGTCAGAACTTCGAGCACAGTGGGCACAATTTTTTTTTTTTGCTGAATTATTTATTTTTTCTGTCTCTCGTTAAATGTGCACTCACATTTTGTACGCCCTCGCGTTTTTGTGCTTTGTGTTCTTTTTTTTATTTTCACTAAATAACACAAAACAACATTTTACAACAACAACTACATCATCATCAGCAGTCACCACAATACAAAACAAAAGAACGCGCTATCACGTCACAACAACAATAATAACCAGCACCACTCATCAACACACCAACACATAAAAGACTACACTAAGGGCTTTTTTATGCCCTCCATACCATCTTGCATTTGTGTCCCCTCCTTTTTCCCTTTCGCATATCACAAATAGTTCTGCGTTCTTTTCGTCGCTGTTTTGTTGGTTGTTGTAGGCATAACACTGAACAACCAACAGAAACAACAGTGGCGGGAGGGGTGTAGCACTATTTGTGATTTTGCTTTGATGTTGTCTTTTTGTTTGGTAGTGTCATGGTAGGTAAATACAAAATTCACTTTGCAAACATTCGCGGGCTGAGGTCGAATTTTTTTGCGGTATACTCTCATAATAATTTCCATAGGCCGGATGTCCTCGCTCTATGTGAGACCCAGGTGTGTGAGTATTCTGATCCACAGGATTTTCACATTCCTGGTTATCACACTCTGTCCTTTTTTTTTCTCACAGAGGTCTTGTGTTATATATACGTAACGGTGTTGTGTTCCAGAGTCAGCAACATTTGAACTCACAAGATCCAGAATTTAACTCCCTCTGGGTTAAGTTCAGGATAGGATCGCACCTATTACACTTCGGGTTTCTTTATAGAAGTCCAAATTTGGAAAGGGAGGCTACCCTAAACGGCTTCGACGCTCTTTCTGACTCTATTTCAAAAGTCTTAGAAGACTATCCGGACATTGAAATTGTGGTTGTTGGGCATTTCAATGTCCACAATAATTCTTGGCTTTCCCATTCGAGCCATACATCTCCGGAGGGCCAGTACGCTGAGTTTTTGCCTCGCACAATGACTTGGCGCAATTAGTGAATGAACCAACACACATTCCGCGTGTTGAAGTGTTTAATCAGGCATGCAATTGTTGGTTTAATCAGGCATGCAAAGCAGCTGTCAGATCTAAAGAGGAAGCGTTCAGAAATTGGCAAGATCAAGATGTGCCAGAGTACTTAGGCGTGAAACGCTTCTTCACGAACAGCGTCTTCGTGCTAAAATTCTTTCTACTTCCAGGGGAAGTAAGAGCTTTTGGGCATTTGTTAAAAGATTAAGGGACAATTCTTCGTCTTCTATTCCAACTCTCGTTAACGATGACCACATATTCACGGACCCGGTTGACAAAGCTAATCTTCTGGCTGAAATATTTGCAAAGAATTCATCTTTGCCAGATAGGAGTCAACCACTCCCGGTGATCGAAAACGTATCTAGTTCGATGCCTTAGATATTTTTTCGAACACGTGGTGTAAAAAGGGTTCTTGCAGATCTTAACGTAAACAAAACTCCGGGCCCGGATGGTATTTCAGCACTTGTCCTATGTAAGAGATCTTCGACGCTAGCCCGTCCATTGCGCAATCTTTTCAACATGTCGTACCGTGCTGGTATTTACTCTTCACGTTGGAAAGTTGCCAATGTTCAGCCTATCCCCAAGAAAGGTGTGGCTACTAATCCTGCGAATTACCGTCCAAGTGCAATATGTTCTGCGCTCTCGAAGGTTATGGAGAGCATGGTTAACCACCATCTTGTTAAGTATTTAGAGTCTAACGGCCTTCTCAATGATCGACAGTATGGCTTCCGTAGAAATCGATCTACTGGAGACCTGATGGCGTTCCTTTCGGAACGATGGAGTCGATTCATTCACCGCCTTTGTGAAGGCAAGGTCGTGGCTCTGAATATTTCCAAGGCGTTCGATAGGGTCTGGCACGGAGCACTCATATCAAAACTTATTGCATTTGGTGTCGGCAATACCTTCTCTCGATTCATATCCAGTTTTCTCAGGGATCTCTCTATACGAGTTGTTATAGATGGGGTCTAATCTAACGAGCATAGGTTGACCGCAGGAGTGCCACATGGATCTGTCCTCTCTCCTTCTCTATTTCTTATTTTCATTGACGACCTGTTGGTGCAGACTGTGAACCCAATCTACTCGTATGCGGATGATAGCAACCTTTGTCATTCGTACTCATTTGATCATTGGCCAAGTCCCTCGGAGATAGAGGACAAAAGGCGAACGATGAATAACTCTCTTAACCGCGATTTGGCGACGATTTGTGAGTGGGGCCAAATGAACAGAGTAGATTTTAATGCACAAAAGACCCAGTGCTGTTTGTTGTTACACAAACGTTCCACTGATCCAGCACCGTCGTCAATATCTATGGGTGGTGTGGATATAGACGTGTCAGATACTCTTGATGTTCTGGGCATGAAGATACAGGGTGACGCTCGCTGGGCTAACCATATATTCGAAGTGTCGAAAGAAGCATTCAAGTGCTTAGGCTTTTTAAATCGGTGCAAGAAATACTTCACCCCATATGACCTCGTAAATATTTACACCACATACATCCGGCCTAAACTGGAATACAACTCCCATATATGGGAAGGGGCTCCAATGACATCTTTGCAGCTTCTGGTCCGTGTATAGAGGAGAGCGGTGGTGATGATTGGGGATGGTAGGGTATCCAGCTCTATTGTCTCCCTTCAGCATCGGCGTAATGTGGGCTGTGTATCGCTATTCTATAGATATTTTAATGGTATCTGTAGGAGTTTTATTTTTTTTATTCAAATAGGTTTTTTTTTATTTAGATAGAAAACACTTTATTTTATTTTAATTTAATTTAGATTTAAATTTTATTTAGTTCATTTTTTTATAAAATATGTTACACTTTTTAATACAATTTTTCTCGAAGAAAATAAGCTGCCTCTTGCAGCTGCTGTCAGAGAACTCATCTTTTTGTTTCGCTGAACCAACCATCAAAGCAGCGATGACCGCTGCCTTCTCGTTGTACGTATGTATGTTGGTGTGTGTATCCACACACAGGCCGATAGGTACGTATGTACGTACATAAGAAGACAGTTAGGTCTATTTCGATGGTTTGATTTTTGTCGTAAACAAACGAAAGTAAAAAGAGGAATATGAAAAGAGTTCCTTCAACTCCTTGGAGACTTAACATTTAGGTAGGGGTTGCAGTGCGGAGTTTATAAAATATAAGTTTGGGGAAAAAATCCCAAACATTCTCCCCCGGGAAGAACGACAGTTCTTAAATAGTAGCCAATTCTTCTTCTTCGTGGACATCATTCGAGGGGAGGAAGCATAATTTGGAAATAGGTCGTTTTATGTACTTGCCATTACAGTAGAGGGTGACAACACGTACTAAGCCATCAGGACCCGGATGTAATTGTTCAACTTTGGCAATTGGCCATTGACCACGAACACTTCGTTCGTGTAGAAGTAAAACCAAGTCACCAATTTTAAAATTTCGCTCGATTTTATTCCATTTTGGGCGTGATTGGAGTCGACAGAAGTATTCTTTAGTCCAGCGGTCCCAGAAATTTTGCTTGAAGCGTTGAACTAATTTCCAACGGCTGAGGCGGTCGATGTTAGTGTCGAGTAGGTCATCATCGGGGATGCAATTTGAGGCCTCACCAATTAGGAAATGTGCGGGGGTGAGTGCATTGGAGTCTGCGGGATCAGCCGATAGAGGGCATAATGGCCTGGAGTTTAGACAGCTTTCAATTTGTGCCAGCAACGTGCTGAGTTCTTCGTAGGTGAGAATTCGGTTTTTCATTATGCGGCGTAAATGATGTTTTGTGGATTTGACACCTGCCTCCCAGAGTCCACCAAAATGGGGTGAAGCTGGAGGTATGAAGTGCCAAGTAGTGCCTTGATTGGCCAAAGTTTCTTCGAGATACTCGGGAAGAGAAGCCTTATTTCGTTGATATATAACTTGAAGTTCTTTATTTGCACCTACGAAATTTGTACCACAGTCTGAGTACAGATCAGTGCATAGACCCCGTCGTGAGGTAAAGCGTCGAAATGCGGCCAAGAAGGCGTCAACGTTTAGGCTGGTAACTGCTTCGAGGTGTATCGCCTTGGTACACATGCAGATGAAAAGACAAATGTAAGCCTTGGATGTAGATGCGGTCCTAAGTGAAAACGTTTTAATGTTGATGGGACCAGCATAGTCAAGTCCACTATGCTTGAATGCTCGTGTTGGTTGAAGTCTAACAGCTGGCAGGTTTACCATGAGTTGTTGGCAGGTTTGTGCTTTGTACTTAAAACACACAGTACATTCGCGTTGAACTCGTTTCGCCAGATTTCGTGCAGATACGATCCAGTAATGACGTGAAACGTAGGACTGCATAAGTTGTAGACTACCATTAAATGTCTTTATATGAGCGTCTGAAAAGATAAGAAAAGAGAGGGGATTTTGCTTTGACAACAAAATCGGATGTTTAGTAGAGTATGGAATTGCTGCATTCGTTAATCTGCCACCAACTCGCAGAATTCCACTTTCATCCAAAAATGGGGATAATTTGGCAATGTTGCTCGAATTGGAAACCCTGTTTCCAATTTTCAATGTAGAAATTTCTTCAGCATATGACACCACTTGTGTTAGTTTGATGAGTAGATGAAGTTATTCTTTGAGATCGTATGTTTTCAGGAATCCAACTTCTTTGTTGTTTTGTTTTGATTGTTGCTTGATGTTGTTGTAGAATCGTAGTACGTATGACGTCACACGCACTAGAGTTGACAGTTTAGAAATTTTTTTAGTAATTTCGGGATCTGTTGCGATGGACGTTGTTTTTGTTATGTGAGCAGCAACATTGTTGGTATTTATTTCTTCATAAAATATTTCCGTGGGGGAAGTAGGCCAATTATCAGATGTGGTTTGGAGCCAAGGTGGGCCTTTCCACCAGAGATGATTATGAATTAATTGTTCAGGCATTAATCCTAGTGACGCGCAGTCTGCAGGATTTTCCTTCGTAGGGACGTATCTCCAATCATGAACATTAGTTAATCGTTGGATTTTTGAACTCGATTTGCTACGTAGACTTCCAACCGTTTAGAATTATTTTTCAACCACGCAAGAACGATGGTACTGTCCGTCCAGTATACTATGTTACCAATTTCGAATTCTAAGTTAGCCTTGATTTTAGCCACTAATTTTGCCAAGAGGGCTGCTGCTGTTAATTCCAGTCGAGGAATTGTTTCACTTTTCAGGGGAACGACTTTTGTTTTTGCTTGTAGTAAATTTATTAATATCTCATCAGAGTCTGTTGTGATGCGGGCGTAGACGACAGCTGCGTAAGCCAATTTTGAAGCATCACTGAAAGCGTGTAGGTCAATTGTACATTTGTTTGGCCTGTAGCCAATCCATCTTGGAATTCTAATCTCCTCAAGAGCTTTTAATCTGGTTCTGAAGTGGACCCATTCACGCTGGATTTCGTCAGGTAGAGTATCTTTCCAGGTAAGTTTCAGCTTCCAGAGTTGTTGGAAGATAATTTTCGCAATTATAGTTGTAGCTGAGAGCCATCCTAGTGGGTCAAATAATTTGCATGCATCTGAAAGCAAACTACTTTTAGTTATATTGTTTGAAAATATGAAATTTATAGAAAAGCAAAAGTAATCATCATCAGTATTCCAATTTATACCAAGCGCCTTGGACATATTAGGTTGATGAATTGGAAATAGATTTCTAGTTTCACGATCTGTTTCAGGTATATTTTCCATGAGGGATGACGAATTTGAGTTCCATTTTCTTAAATGAAATCCTCCTGATTTCAGAAGATGTGAAAGTTGTTTCTGTATCTGTAGAGCCTCTTGTAGGGTATCGGTCCCAGATATGACGTCATCGACATATGTATCAGTCCGAAGTATAATGCTAGCTTCGGGAAAGTTGTGCTCTTCGTCTGCTGCTAGCTGTTGAAGTACTCTAATCGCTAAGTAGGGCGCAGAAGTTGTGCCATAAGTCACTGTCTTAAGGGCATATACACAAATTTTGCTCGTGGCATCTCTCCAAAGTATGCATTGGAAACACTGATGTTCTGGCGTGACATTTATTTGTCTGAACATTTTTTCCAGATCTGCAGTAAATCCGATGTAGTGTCTTCGCCATCGGGTAATGATTGTTGGTAAATCATTTTGCAAAGCTGGTCCAGCTGATAGCTCTTCATTTATTGAAGTCTGTGGGGCTTTGCGATTGCCACCATCAAAAACAACAAGCAGTTTTGTTGTGGTACTACTCTCTCTGAGTACACCATGGTGAGGGAAAAAAATAAGCGTTTTTTGGTATTGCATGAGGGTACTCACCAAGATTGACCATATGCTGAAGCGATTCGTACTCTGTCATGAATTTTCCATATTCTTCAGCAAATGTTGGCTTCAATTTGAACGAAGACTCTAATTGTTTCAGCCTTTTTATGGAATTGTAGTCCGTGTGGGAAAAGATTGGTAGCTCTTGACCTTGGAGTAACCTTTTGAAGGGCAAATGGACAGTATATCGACCAGTGTCATCACGAGTGTGTGTTTCAGTGAATAATTTTTCACAGAGCTCCTCTTCATTCGATAACGGCTTCGAATCCAATAATTCCTCCTGTTCCCAAAACATACGGAGCTGCTCATCCAGCGAACATAGATTTGCAGCAATTGTTGTTGTCGGTGGATTGGTCCTTGGGGAGCCCGAAATCATCCAACCCAATTGAGTTTCTTGTAGTAAGAAACTATTTTCGAATTTTTTCATTCCGGACAAAAGCAGGTCGCCATATACATCATTTCCTAGAAGGAGATCAATGTTTTGTGGAGATAGAAAATCTGGATCTGCAAGAACGAATTCTGAAAGATCTGGAATATGTGTTGGAATAATTTTAGAAGGCGTATATGATGTGACATTTGGAACGACAAGAGCAGTGATAGGTAATTCAAATTGTTGCTTGTAATTAGATCGGATGGTGAATCGCGCAGATTTTTTCACCGTGACAGCTCGGTTTCCGCCAATACCAGAAACGTTAACCCGAGTTTTGTGTTTCTGGACAGGCAGCAGCTGAGAAAGCTCTTCAGAAATGAATGAGAGCTGTGATCCTTGATCTACAAGAGCTTTTACTAAGAAAGTTTGACTCGAAGTCCTTTTAATGACTTTCACGGTGGGCAACAAAGCAGGATTGCGATTTTTCGTACATAAGTTTGAAACATTTGTACTTACAGTAGCAGAATCAGGTGTAGATGTAGTTGTAGGTGGCTGGAAAGTTTGATTTCCGCTAGTATTATTCAGCACAGGTGGTGAAGAGTTATTCCCGGAGAATTCATTATGTAGTATTGTATGATGAGTTCCACGGCAAATATGGCATTTGGTACTTAGTCTACACGAAGACTGCATATGGCCAGAGTTAAGACAGTTTCGACAAAGACGATGCTGATTTACGAAATTCTTCTTCTCGGCTGAAGACAGAGTTGTAAATCGGAAGCATTTGTAAAGGGGATGACGTTTGTGGCAGCAAGGGCAGTTGTCATCATTTCCAGTTGAAGCTGTGTGAGCTCGTACCATTTTCGTAGGTTTTTTTTTCGATTTTCCTTACCGTAGGATATAGGCGTTGGAACAGCATCTACTTCTAGCGATTCTAAAGTTCGGAAAGTGGTTTCGAGAAAATTGAGCATTTCAGACATGGGTGGAATCGAAGTGCTGGCCTTCAGTGATTGTTCCCACTCCTTACGAGTCTGCAAGTCTAATTTTTGCGTGATCAGGTAGATCAGAATTGAGTCCCAAGTAGAGATATCAATCTTCATCGATTTTAATTGGGATAGGCAAGTTCTAGTAGTGTCTAGAAGTACTTTAATATTTTTAAAAGTTCCGTCGGAGGAAGGTATTGAAAACAAACGCTTCAATATTTGCTCAACCAGCTTCCTTTCGTTGTGGAATCTCCTCTCGAGAGCATCCCATGCTAAATCGTAACTGGTTTCTGCAGCTGGATACTCATTTACTATGCTCAGAGGCGTGCCAGTACACGAACTTTTTAAATAAAAATATTTTTGTACCTTTGTAAGGGAATTATTTTGATGGACAAGCGAGTTGAACATATCACGATATGAAATCCAGTCGAGATAATCCCCTGAAAAGGTTGGCAAATCAATTTTCGGAAGTCTGGCTCCAGCACAGAAAGATTCATTGCGGCTTGTGGCTGAGAAGGTGCTAGCGTGGACGGTTGGAGTCTGTGGAGAATCAAATTCAAAAAGAAAATCAAGTAAATGAGTTTTTAAAGAGACGTAATTATCGAAACACTTGTAATAAGTGTCGGTACTTATGTAAGGCACATCATTTTCTTGAATGGAATTTCAGCATCTCCACGATTTGTTCATGCCCGTCCTTGAAGGTTTTAAAGTTGCATTCCAAATCCTCCAGAATAGTTTGGACATAACCCTTTGAAACTGCATTTCTACGTTTAGCGTTGAAGGTCGCAGCCACACGCTCAATATGATTGAAGATTTTCTTCTGATCTTCAATTGCTGGATCAGTTGAACAAATTTTTCCCAGAGTTTAGCTCGAAATTCGTGAGGAAATAATTGTACAGTATGTACACAGCACGCAGCTTATACCGTAGGCGAGACGGCAGTAAATTACTCGGGGAGTAAAGGGTATTACGTCAGCTTACGTATTCCCTGGTTTCGGCACCATTTAAATGTAGGAGTTTTATTTTTTTTATTCAAATAGGTTTTTTTTTATTTAGATAGAAAACACTTTATTTTATTTTAATTTAATTTAGATTTAAATTTTATTTAGTTCATTTTTTTATAAAATATGTTACACTTTTTAATAAAATTTTTCTCGAAGAAAATAAGCTGCCTCTTGCAGCTGCTGTCAGAGAACTCATCTTTTTGTATCGCTGAATCAACCATCAAAGCAGCGATGACCGCTGCCTTCTCGTTGTACGTATGTATGTTGGTGTGTGTATCCACACACAGGCCGATAGGTACGTATGTACGTACATAAGAAGACAGTTAGGTCTATTTCGATGGTTTGATTTTTGTCGTAAACAAACGAAAGTAAAAAGAGGAATATGAAAAGAGTTCCTTCAACTCCTTGGAGACTTAACATTTAGGTAGGGGTTGCAGTGCGGAGTTTATAAAATATAAGTTTGGGGAAAAAATCCAAAACAGTATCTGTTCGTCAGATATCCGTCGTCTGGTCCCTGAAGTTAGAACATTTTGTCGGAATACTCGGCTATCCAGGGAATCTCATCCGTTCATAGTCAAATGGCCGGTTGACCGGACGACGCACTATAGAGAAAATTCGTTCTTCAGCCGTACTGTTCGCATGTGGAATAATCTTCCAGTCAGTGTTTTTCCTGCCTGCTATGACATTATCAAATTCAAGGCAAACATCAACAAACACTACTCCCTCTTTCCTCCCTCCAATACCCTTATTTCCTATCGCTAACACTGTGCATTGCATTCATAGGGGGCATCCCCTGAGTGTTAGTCAAAAAAAAGAAATAGTCATCCCGTGACACAAATAATAATAATAATAAAAAAAATAAAAACATCAGTGCAATCCCCCCAAAACAATTAATAACTAAAATAAAATAAAATAGTGCAATGGCCAATACACGAAACAAAATAGACAAAAAAATAACAACCACACATATTCATACTCCACAACAACAATAACAGTCACCATACAACGAATATTTATAAACCGGCTTCTCAACAAAACAACGACAATAACAACAACCGCCTACGCACACGCAATAACTCAGAAAGATAACACTAATGACTTTTTTATGCCCCACTCGTTGTCTTGCACTTGTGTCCCCCCCTCCTTCTTCCCTTTCGTATATCACAAATAATTCTGCGCTCGTCTTGTCGCTGTTCTGTTAGTTGTTGTTGGTGGCGGGAGGGGTGCAGAGTTATTTGTGATTTTGCTTGGATGTTGTCTTGTTTGTGGTGTTGTTATGGTATGTAGATATGTAGATTTCAAATTCACTTTGCGAACATTCGCGGGCTTAGGACGAATTTTTTTGCGGTATACTCGCACATAAATTTCAATAGACCGGAAGTCCTCGCTCTATGTGCGACCCAGGTGTGTGAAGATTTTGATCCACACGATTTTCACATTCCTGGTTATCACATTCTATCCACTTTCTCTTCACACAGAGACATGGTATTTATACATAATGGTGTGGTGTTTCAGAGTCAGCCATATTTAAACTCACAAAATCCAGAATTTAACGCCAGACTTCCACGTTTTTGTCCAAAACTTTCACAAGCTATACATTTACTAAATACAAAATTTGAGATGGCGTTGGTAATATTGGTAGTTTTACACGGTTTATATGGGGAGGGATGATACATTTGTATGGCAGGTACCATAAGGGGAGGTGCCAGACTTCCAAGTTTTTGTCCAAAACGTTCACTAGCTATACATTTACTAAATACAAAATTTGAGATGGCGTTGGTAATATTGGTAGTATTACATGGTTTATAAGGGGAGGGATGATTCATTTGTATGGCAGGTACCATAAGGGGAGTTGCCAGACTTCCAAGTTTTTGTCCAAAACTTTCACCAGCTATAGATTTACTAAATACAAAATTTGGAAAAGATGGTAATATTGGTAGTATTACACGGTTTATAAGTGCGGGATGGTAATTTTGATAGTATTACACGGTTTATAAGTGCGGAATGGTGCATTTGTATGGCAGGTACCAGAAGGGGAGTTGCCAGACTTCCACGTTTTTGTCCAAAACTTTCACTAGCTATACATTTACTAAATACAAAATTTGAGATGACGTTGGTAATATTGGTAGTATTACACGGTTTATAAGGGGCGGGATGATACATTTGTATGGCAGGTACCGTGGGGAGTTGCCAGACTTCCAAGTTTTTATCCAAAAATTTGTCTAGCTATACATTTACTAAATACATAATTTGGACAAGATGGCGTTGGTAACATTGATAGTATTACACGGTTTAAAAGTGCGGAATGGTGCATTTGTATGGCACGTACCAGAAGGGGAGTTGCCACACTTCCAAGTTTTTCTCCAAAACTTTACATTTCCTAGCTATACATTTCCTAAATACAAAATTTGAGATGGCGTTGGTAATATTGGTAGTATGACACGGTTTATAAGGGAAGGGATGATGCATTTGTATAGCAGGTACCATAAGGGGAGTTGCCAGACTTCCAAATTTTTGTCCAAAACTTTGTCTAGCTATACATTTACTAAATACAAAATTTGAGATGGCGTTGGTAATATTGGTAGTATTACACGGTTTATAAGGGGCGGAATGGTACATTTGTATGGCAGGTACCAGAAGGGAAGTTGCCAGACTTCCACGTTTTTGTCCAAAACTTTCACTAGCTATACATTTACTAAATACAAAATTTGGGCAAGATGACGTTGGTCATATTGATAGTATTACACGGGTTATAGGGGGCGGTATGGTACATTTGTATGGCACGTACCAGAAGGGGAGTTGCCAGACTTCCACGTTTTTGTCCAAAACTTTGTCTAGCTATTCATTTACTAAATACACAATTTGAGATGGCGTTGGTAATATTGGTAATATTACACGGTTTATAAGGGGCGGGATGATACATTTGTATGGCAGGTACAAGAAGGGGAGTTGCCAGACTTCCACGTTTTTGTCCAAAACTTTCACTAGCTATAGATTTACTAAATACAAAATTTGGAAAAGATGGTAATCGTATTACACTATGGGTTTCTTTATATAAGTCCAAACTTGGAAAGTGAGGCTACCATAAACGGCTTCGACGCCTTTTCCGACTCTATTTCAAAATACTTAGAAGATTATCCGGACAATGAAATTGTAGTTGCTGGGGATTTCAATGTCCACAATAATTCTTGGCTTTCCCATTCGAGCCACACATCTCCGGAGGGTCGATACGTTGAACTTTTTGCCAAGCATAACGACTTGGCGCAATTAGTGAATGAACCAACACACATTCCGTGCGTTGAAGGGCAACAACAAAATAATCATGATCTTTTTTAAACTCACACCCTGAAAAGTACGAGTTTAACATTCTTTCACCTCTTGGTAACTCGGATCATTGTACCATTTCAGCATCTTTTTCGTTCTCAGATGTTCGATCCACTTCTAAACCAGTTCCGAAGCGGACAATGTATATATACGAAAAGGCACGTTGGGCCGAGCTCAACAATTTCTATCAGCAATTTAATTGGAAATTGTGTTTCCTAGACAATAATGTCGATGCTGATGCTGAAATGGTTGAGAAAATAATTCTTCTTGGCATAAACACATTTATTCCCTCGAAGACTACATCGATCAAAACCCCAAAGAATTGTTGGTTTAATCAGACATGCATAGAAGCTGTCAGATCCAAAGAGGAAGCGTTTGAATAAAAATGCTAATACTGAGCTGATACGTAACCGGGCAAGATCATCGTGGGTACTTAGGCGCGAAAAAAATATATACGAACAGCGTCTTCGTGCTAAAGTTCTTTCTTCTCCTAGGGGAAGTAAGAGCTTTCGGTCATTCTTTAAAAGTGTAAGGACAATTCTTCATCTTCTATCCCAACTCTCGTTAACGATAACCAGATATTCACTGACCCGGTTGACAAAGCTAATCTTCTGGCTGACATATTTGCGAAGAATTCATCTTTGCCAGACAGCAGTCAACCCTTCCCCGTGATCGAAAACGTATCTAGTTCGATGCGCCAGATAATTTTTCGAACGCGTGCTGTTAAAAGAGTTCTCGCAGATCTTAACGTAAACAAAACTCCGCGCCAGGATGGAATATCACCACTTGTCCTATGCAAGTGCTCTTCGACGCTATCTCGTCCATTGCGCAATCTTTTCAACATATCGTACCGTACTGGTATTTACACTTCACGTTGGAAAGTTGCCAATGTTCTGCCGATCCCCAAGAAAGGTGAAGCTACTAATCCTGCGAATTTCTGTCCAATTGCCATATGTTCTGAGCTCTCGAAGGTTATGGAGAGCATGGTTAATCACCATCTTGTGAGGTATTTAGAGTCTAACGGCCTTCTGAATGATCGACAGTATGGCTCCGTAGAAATCGATTTACTGGAGACCTGATGGCGTTCCTTACGGAGCGATGGAGTCGATCCATTCACCGCCTTGGTGAGATCAAGGTCGTGGCTCTGGATATTTCCAAGGCGTTCGATAGGGTCTGGCACGGAGCACTCATATCAAAATTTATTGCATTTGGTGTCGGTAAGACCTTCTCTCGATTCATATCGAGTTTTCTCAGGGATCGCTCTATACGAGTTGTTATAGATGGGGGTCTCATCCAACGAGCATAGGTTGACCGCAGGAGTGCCACAAGGTTCTGTCCTCCCTATTTCTTATTTTCATTGACGACCTGGGTCAGACTCTGAACCCAATCTACTCATTTGCGTATGACAGCAACCTCTCTCATTCATACTCATTTGATCATCGGCCAGGTCCTCAGGAGGTCGAGGACAAGAGGCGAACGATGAATGACTCACTTAACCGCGATTTGGCGACGATTAGTGAGTGGGGCCAAATTAACAGAGTAGATTTTAATGCACAAAAGACCCAGTGCTAGTTGTTGTCACACAAACGTTCCACTGATCCAGCACCGTCTCCAATATCTATGGGTGGTGTGGATATAGACGTGTCAGATACTCTTGATGTTCTGGGCATACAGGGTGGGTTGCTCCAAGCTCTCTTTGCCCATCGAAAATTAAGGATTTTTTGAAATGATGGATCAGTAACTTCATCCAAGTTCAATGAATCATCTTCCGCATCTAAATTTTTGTCAAATGAATCGATATTTCCATCTGGATTAGTTAGCACCTCAATTAAAAAGGAATTGTTTTTATTATCATATATAGTTTCTAATAGCGTTTCCAAAACACCATTTTCTTCTTCTTCATCATCGTCAAAGTCAGATAAATCTGAGTCATCAAAATTAACCAAAATATTTTCTATTTGATCGTTTTTTAGGTTACACATCTTATTACGCACTTGTTCCTTCGTCGCTGTTTCGTTGGCATAGTACGATATATAAAAAATCGTACAGCCTTATTGAACTACTTTAGGGATCTAACTTTTTTTTACACTTACCGAAGGAATGATTATCTACTAAAAAACTTAAATAAAGTTATTAAATAAAATAATTTTTGTAATAAAATATATAAAATATATAAAAAGCTTAAAATGGCCACTGAAAAGCGACTATGCCATGGCATAGAATAGAATAACCGAAAGGGTTAAAGTTCATCATACTAAAGTGAACAACGATAAATATCATTTATGTAAAGGGACTCATGTCTTGAACACTTGTTCGAAATTTTTGAGCATGGATTTCAATAACAGATTGTCTGTAGTTAAACGGGCCAAACGATGTATAAATTGCCAAGCGCTGGGTCAAATGTCGGATTGTAAGAGTAGAAACTGCAAAAAATGATATTCCAAACATCATACCCTCCTACACAGAAATAAAGCGATTAATTTAAATGGCTCAGAATTCCAAAAATGCAATCATACAGTCCACTGAAAAACCGGCAACTTCGGGAAATGTTCAGACACACCACACGGTTGTCTCAAATAAAACCATGTTATCAATAGCCGGGATGAATATCATTAAAGATAGATTTGCCTATAATATTAGAGCCCTTATTGATCCCTGCTCAGATGACACATTCATCTCCACTAAAATACAAAAATTATTAAAGCTACCTACCAAACCCGTCTCAGCCGACATTACTGGACTAAGAGGGGAACATGCTGCAAAATGGAAAAATGCATCTGGTGCATAAAATCCATAGGATCATCCACTTTGCAACGAACGTACCAAAAATAACAACACTGACAGTTTGAGATCTGTCTCTTGGCTCACCCCTTTGTTAAATAAATAAAAAGTATTATGCTTAGCCAGCAATTTCCCATAGTATAAGATGTAGTAAGATACTTTTAGGTAGTTTTAAGTAACTCAAGTTTGTGTCAGATAATAAATAAACGTGGAATAGAAAAGTCGTTAAAGCGGCGATTGACAAAACACAAAAGTGATCGTTTTATTAATTACATGGTGATCCTGCCAGGAGATTCAGTAGATTCCAGGAGTTGTAAAAATCGGTCGTGCATTCTTCGCTTAGTACTCATATAAAAATGAGAAGAAGAAATAAAAAAACTTCCATTGAAAATAATGAAATACAATAAAATAATATGATCCTTTTATTTGTCATAACCATTTATTTTATTTGTCATAACCATTTAATAAAACTACGAAAAAATTAGCAAATACAGTGCCTCGATATTATACTCGGACACCATCAAAAATAGAGAATGCTCATTATATTTCATGAAAATAACAAACTCAAAATAAAAAGTTAAATTGAAATTATTATTCCTGTAAAAAAAAACCACACAAACAAAACCAAAACCACGATGAAGAAGAAAAATTATCACCAAAATTGTTTTTGTTTTTTTTTTTAAATGAAAAAACAAATAGTAGTTCAATTTCCTTCGTTTGGCGTCATTGTCAAAATATGATTTTAAAATTCAAATACAATTGAATTAAGAAATCAATAAGAACATCAATATCAGCAAACAGTAGCAGCAATTAAACTCAGCCGTCAGCAACAAACTACAAGAACAAATACACCATAGAAGTGCATAAATAAACCAGCAACAATAACTCCAGCAAACATCAGCAGAAATCAAACTCAGTCGCTCATCAACTAAATCCAAGCAACAGTTGTTTCATTTAATCAAATCAATAATTTCAAATAAGTGTAATAATCATTATATATTATTATCATTATATTATTATATTTAATAGAAAAAAAAAGAAAATATGTTAACATACATTCTACAAATTATAATTATAAACTTTTAAAACCCTCACAGTTTTAAAATGACTTTGTTTTCCTAAATATATTCCTATTAATTTAAGTAATTCGTTAACTGAAAATTTTCTTTATGGGGGCAACCGAGTCCAAGTTGGAAAAACCAAACGCAAATGTGATAACGAACGTTGAATTAATAGATCACACTGCGAAACTTGACTCATTATGGTTCCTTATTTTGTGCCTGACACTTATAAGCGGAGCTAATCTGCTGCTCAAGATTTACTTAATGTACAAACGGTCATTGCGTAAAAGGTACGCGAGTAGGAACGATAATCTTGATAAAATTTAAACAAATTATGTGAATTTAGGTTTGTTTAATTATTTTGTTTTTGTTTTTCTTTTTTTTTAAGAAAGTTTTGTGGTAATTAAATTGTTTAATTTGATTGGATAGGAGAATTTTGTATGGACTGGCAGCAGATTGTAGTGAAATTGAGATTGTTGAAGGAATACTTTGATAGGTCCTACAAGTGTTTGAACACTGATAGGCCCACTAAGGACGAAACGGTAGATAAACACGTGAGTGTATTATTTGACAGTTTCGAACAAACTTGAGTATTAATTAACGTAAATTACCCTCAACTCACACCTTCTCATAAGGCAGCTGCCGAAGGCTTCTTTGCAGTCTTTCGGGGTAAACTCGCCAACGTTTTGTCACGAAGGGGCTTGGACGTAAAACTCCCGGATACCCTACACGAGAAGTTTGTATATAAAACGGAAGGTCAGGGTATTGAAGGTTTGGATTTGCCTCAGGCGGAGACTGAAAATGCCCTTGAAGCTTCCACGATGACCCAATCAGTGACACAATTTCTCGGCTTGGCCTCAAAGCTACTTCCTGACTTTGATGGAAGACCGGAGAATCTACAAAGTTTCGTTGACGCGATCGGTATAGTGGATTCCATTAAGGAAACCCATGAGGTATTGGCAGTTAACTTAGCGAAAACTAAATTGAAAGGTACTGCTAGAAACTTAATAAACCCCGAGACGATACTGGCGGAGATAGTTTCTAAATTGAAAGGTTCGGTGAAAGGAGAGTCGGTCAGTGTACTTTCAGCAAAGCTGATGAACATAAGGCAATCTGGCAAAAATGCTAATGCTTATGTGAAGGAAGTTGAAGACCTGACTAAGGCACTGGAGAGTGCCTATATTTCGGATGGATTACCGGCGGAAGTTGCGGGCAAGTATTCAACGCAGCAGGCGTTGAGAGCGGTTGCTAAAAACGCCCATAATGAGAGAGTAAAACTGATCATCGAATCGGGTCAGTTTGCTAACATGAACGAATTGGTTTCCAAATTTATAAGCAGTTGCACCGAAGTATCCAGTCAACCTAACTCTGTCATGTTTTATGACTCCAACAGACTTTTAGAGTTACCACCAGACTTCAGTCACGGAACGGTCGTGAGAAATTGGACGATAAGGTTACAGTGACGGAATCAGTGACATCAGATGATGTCAGGGTATATGAGGCCATTAATGCCTCGGAGTACAATAAAATGCCACGGTTATACATTTCCAAGGATACATTTTTTATCCGAACAGGAAAAAATACTATTTATAGTGGCAAGTTGATTAATGGAATTATCGATTTAGATCGATTTCTTCCACAGCTTGAAAAAGTAGCTAATAAAATGAGTCTCTCAACCATACAATTATCATTAAAGGATAATTTCTTTGATAATGTGCACATTGCAAAATTTAAAGAAACCGGAAACAAGACCCTTAATGGGCTGAGAATTGTACTCGTACCCGCATTATTGAATATTGATTCCACTTCCGATAGGGACAAGATCATACGGAAGTATCACGACGATCCAATTTGGGGTGGACACCCTGGAACGACCCGGTTATTAAGAAAAATCTGCCAAAGACTATAGGAATAATATATTAATAAGGGATATGAATAATAAATCCATGCGGATACATAAAAATAGGTTAAAAATATATAAGGATGATTGCATAGGAAAAGGAAAAGAGAAAAACAAAGCAATTTAATTAAACCTTATTTTTTAAATACAAATGTAGTTAATTACTTTTTTATATATCCCATTAGTTTGTAATTAAAATTTTAAGTAAATGGGGAAGGGAAGAACTCCCCTTAAATACAAATATTTGAATTTTAATTAAATTTAGAGAATACATTTAAAGAATGATCAACTTAGGGTTGATCACTCTTTTCTTGAAAAGGGAGGTGTAGTGTGTTTGACTTGTCGTAGTTACCATGCCGCGGCATGCCGTCTGCATGTAAGTAAATACTTACACCTTGTTGAGTATTTGTCCACACACGCTATAGCTGGCAGGCATGTATTAACGTGGAATAGAAAAGTCGTGACAAAACACAACAGTGATCGTTTTATTAATTACAGTTTGTCTCTTGTGGGTGGACCTTCGCATGGTAGTTGTAGAAAACAATTTCTTATTAGTAGCCGGTTGCCATTCGTCTCGTTTCTGGTACGCACAAGAGGAATAGAAAACAAAAATAGCAAATCTTTTTGATGTGCTAACGTCGTTTATGTATGCTGGATAAATACATACATAATTCCGTCTCGGTAATTCCCTTTGGTCAGCGGCGCTGTGCACTTTGGGATATTTGACTTGCCAAACAAAAAAAAAACGTCGCGGTGTCAACTTTTTTCGCGGTTGTGGATGATCGGTTGGCGTTGGCAGTTTCCCTTTCTATGTGTCTGTCCGATCATATTGGTGTGACGTCATCAAATATCATAAATCTGGAATTAAGATTGTGCTACACAAGGACATTTTTGTGTTTTATTGCTGGAATATTTCAAAATTCATTGGCTCCGTGCTAACACTTGCTGGACTTGGAAATTTCGTGCACAGTGGGCCAAAATTATTTTTTTTCGGAAATTCTTTAAATTGTTTGGAAAATTTCAAAATTCATTGGCTCCATGCTAACACTTCTGGACTTGGAAATTTCGTGCACAGTGGGCCAAAATTATTTTTTTTCGGAAATTCTTTAAATTCTTAGGTTAGGTTGAATGGAGGATGGGTCATGTACCATGACCGACTCATGGCGCTGATATAAACATAGGACAGCAATTCGGCCTGTTGTGAGCTCCTGGTTTCTTCTACAAATTCCGTTCCCCTTTTTTCTACGTTAGGAATTCTTTCCCCTCTATAAAGTTCCTTCAATTCCTTATGTCTATTGCTTTGACAACCGACAGGTCATCGAAGGTGTCCTCTCCTAACTGGACCTGCGAGAAAGCAGGGCACTGGTACAGGAAGTGTTCCGCCGTCTCGTCGCTCTCGGAACATCCTATTTTAAATAGGATGCATCCTATTTTAAACTAGCTTACTCAGCTCATTTTTGTTAAACCCGAGTATTCTCTTTGTTTTCTTGTAATCGAGGTTTCCTTTGTGGTTCTTCCCACCTTAAGGCATGGGTCGTCTTCGTCCATTCCCTCAACTCCTTTTTTGTCTCTAGAAATGGTTTAGATAGTTGCAGAGTATTTTGGTCGGATTGCCTTCCCATTTTAGCCAGTTCGTCAGCCCTGACATTGCCTGGAAACCCTTGGTGGCCTGGTATCCAGTTTATAACTATGTCGTTATTTATCGTTACGTCATTTATCGTATCCTTACTGTACATGAGTATCCTTGATTTGACATTATCATCTCAGAGGGATCTAATTGCGTTTTGACTGTCTTTGAAAATACAGATAGTTTTTCCTGTGACCCTATTCCGCAGCCATTCTGTGATGGTCTTGATCTCTGGTTGTAGAATCGTTGACTACTTTGGTAACTGGTATACTAATTCAGTCCTCGGATTGTGGATGTAGATTCCTATGCCTACTCCTAACTCGGACTTAGATGCGTCTGTGTAGCACTCCACTATTCCCCATCTTGGGTGAATGTGCCGTGTTCTTGTCCGCGTCTATCTTCTATTCTTGTCGTGCAGTTCGCAATTCCAATTTGCACCAACGGTTTAATGAGGATATGATAAGTACTTTCATTGAAAAAATAACGCAAAGATTTGAATGCCGAAATAGATTATCAACTTACAGACTATTAAGAAATTTACATGATTAGTTTCATTTAAAACTTAAATTGTTCTTTTCCGACATTTATAAGGTTTTATCCTATCTTTTCCCTTAATTTGCTAACTCCAGTTCTTGAATTTGATTATTATTTGAAAAACCAAAAATATCTTTATTTGCTGCAATACTTTTAGTTATAACTCAAGACCTGTACACTATAAAATTGTTAATTATTTTTAAGCGTTATGATGAAAAAAAAAAAAAAAACACGTGTATTTCTGGGATGCGATCTGTCTGACAGTTTGTTGTCAGGAACCCTCCTAGGTGTTCCAATATTCTATGATGTTGTGTTTGAGGTTCATCCTCAATCCACTCATTCAATGCCCTTAGTCTCCTTTCTGAGATCGCTGCCGCAGATTTGATTTGGATATCTATTGGGCGCTCGTCGGCGCCGTCCTCATTGCTCCGCATATTCATACGCAGCAAATTCTTTGAATCCCTTGTAGTTTCTTCATTTCTACAAGTTTCTTCTTCATTAAATTTCTTTGTCATTGCCACCACCATACTATTGACAAATAAGTTATAATCGGCCTTATCACGCGTTTGTATACCCAGTGCGCCATGCTGGGGCGGATGCCCCATGTGGAGCCAATTTCTCTACGGCACATTGACCAGCATCTGTGGGCTTTTCGGCTCTGCTGTTGATGTGATCTTTCCAATTAAGTTTTCTGTCCAGAATTACTCCCAGATATTTAACGTTCGTGTTTATTTCTAAGCTCTTGTTCCTGAAGCAAGGTTTGACGTATTGTTCAATTTTTGTCTTCCTTGTGAACAAACATAGTTCTGTTTTGTCCAGGTTGACGTTCAGTCATCTAGGCTTCGCCCAGTTGTATGCCAGAGTTAGCACTTTTTCGGCTTGTCTGCATAATTTGTTCGGATCTTTCCCATTCAGAAGTATCGCAACGTCGCGACGCGTCGTCTGCATAGCAGACTGGCTTGAATCCTTCATGAGTCAGCATCCTTAGGAGATTGTTTATTGTAGTCACCCACAGGAGTGGTGATAATATACCTGTGGTGTCCCTCTATGTACTCTCTCCCTAATATTTATGCCGTGGGATCCGCAATTAATCCATCTATGCCTTAGCATATAGCTGACCCAGTCGATTGTCGGCCTGGTCACTCCAAACTGGTCAAAGGAGTGGATTAACGTATGCGTGCTCACGTTGTTGAAGGCCCCCTCTATGTCGATACAACTCCAAGTGTGTATATTTTATAGTCGAAAGAGCTATCTATGAGATGTACTACCTAATGCAGGGCTGTCTCTACTGATCTTTCCTTGACATAGGCGTGTTGTTGAAATTTTAGCTGATTGGTCGGGATCTGTCTTTTAACCATAGAGTCTATTAATCTCTCATTAGTTTTTAATAAGAAGGATGTAAAGCTTATGGGGCTATAAGCCTTACACATCGCGTAACTTTCCTTCCCCTGTTTTGGTTATGAAAACAACTCGTGCTTCTTGCCAGTTTCTGGGGCTATAGGCTAGTTTGAGTCAGAATTCAAAGATTCCTGCCAGGTGTTTTCCCACTATATCTATGCTCCTTTGTAGAAGCGCCGGGTATATGCCATCCGGTCCAGCCGCCTTGAACGGAGAAAAGCTTTTAACTGCATCCCTATCCATTTCTGGCGTGATAGTCTATGTTGTACTTCCCAGGTCGGACTGAGTTTCTCTATTGGATCTTCTGTATCCGTCGGTAAATGTGTGTTTATTAACAATTTGATTGATTTTTCTATCGTTTCTGTTTTATTTCCGTCTTTGTCCACTGAGGCTTCCACCTGTGTATGTGTCTTAGATAAAAATTTCTTTATTTTAGACATGTCGTTAACGGTGTAGACCTGTTCGCAGAACAGTGTCCATGACCCTCGTTGCGCCCTTCTTAGTGTTTTGTTGTACAATCTATGTTTGGCTTTGTATTCGTCCCAGTATACTTGAAGTTTATTACCTCTAGCTCTGTTGTAAGTTCTGCGGACTACTTTGCTTAGGTTTCTAATCTGTCCCGTTATACAGGGTTTCTCCTGAGCCGACCTCCTTTCTCTCAGTGGGCAACACTCTTCGAAGGGCATCACTAATACTGAAACGGTGCCAATTGGTTTTGGTCTTGTTCCTGAAACTTAGCGGTTCTGGGGGTGATTTCATTAAACTAAAAATTATATATCGGTGATATGAAAAAGAGTGCTTGTCGGAGACATGCCATCCTTGGATCTCTTCTGCTATATCTTCAGAACCGAAAGTGATATCTAATACCTCCTCTCTGATTCGATTTATAAATGCGTTGTTACCCATATCTAATAAGGCTATTCCTCTTTTGTTGCAATTCGAAATACCCCATGTGATGTGGTGTGCGTTCGCGTCGCAGCCTACTAGTAATTTCATACCTTTTGTCTTGGCTTCTCTCATGAGGTGTTGTAGCTCAGCCGTTGGTGGAAGTGTCGGCGAGTCGAATGGAAGGTACATCGACGCAAGGTATAGGCCCAAGTCTTAGCACCGTCGCATCCGCAGTTGACAAGAAAAATAAGCTTAAGTTTTTGTGTGCATACTCAGTTCTGGGTCGTCCCTCTGATCTTGCGTAGAATAGTTGGTAAAGCGGGTTGTTTAAACCAATAACCTTGTTCTTGTGTGTCCATGGTTCTTGGATTAAAGCTATATGAACCTTACCTTTGTTTATGTTATCGATCAGCGCGGTAGTTGCCGTTTCGCTCCGATGGAGGTTGATGTGGATCCTTGCTAACAATTGTTGGACTTGGAAATTTCGTGCACAGTAGGCCAAAATTATACCTTTGCGGAATATTTGTAAATTATTGAATACTTAAAAATTAACTCTTTGCCAAAATAGTGGACGTCAGAACTTCGAACACAGTGGGCACAATTTATTTTTTTGCTGAATTATTTATTTTTTCTGTCTCTCGTTAAATGTGCACGCACATTTTGTCCGTCCGTCGCGTTTTTGTGCATTGTGTTCTTTTTTTTATTTTCACTAAATAACAAATAGTCATTCCATGACACAAATAATAATAATAATAAAAAATAAATAAAAACATCAGTGAAAACAATTAATAATTAAAATAAAATAAAATAGTGCAATAGCCAATACACGAAACAAAATAGACAAAAAAAACAACAACCACACATATTCATACTCCACAACAACAATAACAGTCGCCACACAACAAATATTAATAAACCGGCTTCTAAACAAAACAACGACAGACAACACAGAAAAATAACACTAAGGGCTTTTTTATGCCCCACTCGATGTCTTGCACTTGTGTTCCCCCCTCCTTCTTCCCTTTCGCATATCACAAATAATTCTGCGCTCGTCTTGTCGCTGTTCTGTTAGTTGTAGGTATAAAACTGAAAAACTAACAGAAACTACAGTGGCGGGAGGGGTGCAGAGTTATTTGTGATTTTGCTTGGATGTTGTCTTGTTTGTGGTGTTGTTATGGTATGTAGATATGTAGATTTCAAATTCACTTTGCGAACATTCGCGGGCTTAGGACGAATTTTTTTGCGGTATACTCGCACATAAATTTCAATAGGCCGGAAGTCCTCGCTCTATGTGCGACCCAGGTGTGTGAAGATTTTGATCCACACGATTTTCACATTCCTGGTTATCACACTCTATCCACTTTCTCTTCACACAGAGACATGGTATTTATACATAATGGTGTGGTGTTTCAGAGTCAGCAATATTTAAACTCACAAAATCCAGAATTTAACTCCCTATGGGTTAAGTTCAGGATTGGATCTATCGTATTACTATGGGTTTCTTTATATAAGTCCAAACTTGGAAAGTGAGGCTACCATAAACGGCTTCGACGCCCTTTCCGACTCTATTTCAAAATACTTAGAAGATTATCCGGACAATAAAATTGTAGTTGCTGGGGATTTCAATGTCCACAATAATTCTTGGCTTTCCCATTCGAGCCACACATCTCCGGAGGGTCGATACGTTGAACTTTTTGCCAAGCATAACGACTTGGCGCAATTAGTGAATGAACCAACACACATTCCGTGCGTTGAAGGGCAACAACAAAATAATCTTGATCTTTTTTAACCTCACACCCTGAAAAGTACGAGGTTAACATTCTTTCACCTCTTGGTAACTCGGATCATTGTACCATTTCAGCATCTTTTTCGTTCTCAGATCTTCGATCCACTTCTAAACCAGTTCCGAAGCGGACAATGTATATATACGAAAAGGCAATTGTGTTTCCTACACAATAATGTCGATGCTGATGCTGAAATGGTCGAGAAAATAATTCTTCTTGGCATAAACACATTTATTCCCTCGAAGACTACATCGATCAAAACCCCAAAGAATTGTTGGTTTAATCAGACATGCATAGAAGCTGTCAGATCCAAAGAGGAAGCGTTTGAATAAAAATGCTAATACTGAGCTGCTACGTATCCAGGCAAGATCTTCGTGTGCCAGGGTACTTAGGCGCGAAAAAATTCTTTACGAACAGCGTCTTCATGCTAAAGTTCTTTCTTCTCCTAGGGGAAGTAAGAGCTTTTGGTCATTCGTTAAAAGGGTAAGGACAATTCTTCATCTTCTATCCCAACTCTCGTTAACGATGACCAGATATTCACTGACCCGGTTGACAAAGCTAACCTACTGGCTGAAATATTTGCAAATTCATCTTTGCCAGACAGCAGTCAACCCTTCCCCGTGATCGAAAACGTATCTAGTTCGATGCGCCAGATATTTTTTCGGACGCGTGCTGTTAAAAGAGTTCTCGCAGATCTTAACGTAAACAAAACTCCGCGCCAGGATGGTATATCAGCACTTGTCCTATGTAAGTGCTCTTCGACGCTATCTCGTCCATTGCGCAATCTTTTCAACATATCGTACTGTACTGGTATTTACACTTCACGTTGGAAAGTTGTCAATGTTCTGCCGATCCCCAAGAAAGGTGAAGCTACTAATCCTGCGAATTTCTGCCCAATTGCCATATGTTCTGCGCTCTCGAAGGTTATGGCGAGCATGGTTAATCACCATCTTGTGAGGTATCTAGAGTCTAACGGCCTTCTGAATGATCGACAGTATGGCTTCCGTAGAAATCGATCTACTAGAGACCTGATGGCGTTGCTTACGGAGCGATGGAGTCGATCCATTCACCGCCTTGGTGAGATCAAGGTCGTTGCTCTAGATATTTCCAAGGCGTTCGATAGGGTCTGGTACGGAGCACCTATTGCATTTGGTGTCGGTAACACCTTCTCTCGATTCATATCGAGTTTTCTCAGGTATCGCTCTATACGGGTTGTTATAGATGGGGTCTCATCCAACGAGCATAGGTTGACCGCAGGAGTGCCACAAGGTTCTGTCCTCTCTCCTTCTCTATTTCTTATTTTCATTGACGACCTGTTGGGTCAGACTCTGAACCCAATCTACTCATTTGCGTATGACAGCAACCTCTCTTATTCATACTCATTTGATCATTGGCCAGGTCCTCAGGAGGTCGAGGACAAGAGGCGAACGATGAATGACTCACTTAACCGCGATTTGGCGACGATTAGTGAGTGGGGCCAAATTAACAGAGTAGATTTTAATGCACAAAAGACCCAGTGCTAGTTGTTGTCACACAAACGTTCCACTTATCCAGCACCGTCGTCAATATCTATGGGTGGTGTGGATGTATACGTGTCAGATACTCTTGATGTTCTGGGCATACAGGGTGGGTTGCTCCAAGCTCTCTTTGCCCATCGAAAATTAAGGATTTTTTTAAATGATGGATCAGTAACTTCATCCAAGTTCAATGAATCATCTTCCGCATCTAAATTGTTGTGAAATGAATCGATATTTCCATCTGGATTAGTTCGCTCCTCAATTAAAAAGGAATTGTTTTTATTATCATATAAAGTTTCTAATAGCGTTTCCAAAACACCATTTTCTTCTTCTTCATCATCGTCAAAGTCAGATAAATCTGAGTCATCAAAATTAACCAAAATATTTTCTATTTGATCGTTTTTTAGGTTACACATCTTATTACGCACTTGTTCATTCGTCGCTGTTTCGTTGACGACTGAATGAGAGAGCATGAGAGATCTATGCCATATGGCATAGTACGAAATATAAAAAATCGTACAGCCTTATTGAACTACTTTAGGGATCTAACTTTTTTTTTACACTTACCGAAGGGATGATTATCTACTAAAAAACTTAAATAAAGTTATCAAATAAAATAATTTTTGTAATAAAATATATAAAAGAACGAGATGATATTTTTTTGCTAAAATACGCAACTCGTTAGGCATGTTCGCTTTCTGAAACTTCGCAATATACTTGGTCCTCTAACTAAATTTTGTTTTGCAATAATTTCAAGGAAGAACATCAAAGAAAAATATAAAAACAATAGTAACCATAACTCTCCCAGCTTAAAATGGCCACTGAAAAGCGACTATGCCATGGCATAGAATAACCGAAAGGGTTAAAGTTTATCATACTAAAGTGAACAACGATAAATATCATTTATGTAAAGGGACTCATGTCTTGAAAACTTGTCCGAAATTTTTGAGCATGGATTTCAACAACAGATTGTCTGTAGTTAAACGGGCCAAACGATGTATAAATTGCCAAGCGCTGGGTCAAATGTCGGCAGATTGTAAGAGTAGAAACTGCAAAAAATGATATTCCAAACATCATACCCTCCTACACAAAAATAAAGCGATTAATTGAAATAATAGCTACCCAACGAAAGATGGTATGGCTCAGAATTCCAAAAATTCAATCATACAGTCCACTGAAAAACCGGCAACTTGGGGAAATGTTCAGACACACCACACGGTTGTCTCAAATAAAACCATGTTAGCAATAGCCGGGATGAATATCATTAAAGATAGATTTGCCTATAATATTAGAGCCATTATTGATCCCTGCTCAGATTACACATTCATCTCCACTAAAATACAAAAATTATTAAAGCTACCTACCAAACCTGTCTCAGCCTACATTACTGGACTAAGAGGGGAACATGTTGCAAAATGGAAAAATGCATCTGGTGCATAAAATCCATAAGGCACTGCGGTCACCGTAACATTTGGTCCTATCGATCGGCGGAAATTAATCTAGACGTCAGCCGCTGGAACATAGAATTTTGTGAACAGGCAGAAAATTAAGGTATGTTAATCCATGTTTAAGAAAGTGTACAAGTCTACAGATGCCCGTTAAGCAAACGGTGCTTTCGTTTCGCGTTTGTTACATTTACATTTTTCTCCTGCATCTGGTTCACGTTCATTTTGTTTTTGTATTCCACCCGCACTTTTTTGTCTCATATTGTTTGTCTCTTGTGGGTGGACCTTCGCATGGTAGTTGTAGAAAACAATTTCTTATTAGTAGCCGGTTGCCATTCGTCTCGTTTCTGGTACGCACAAGAGGAATAGAAAACAAAAATAGCAAATCTTGTTGATGTGCTAACGTCCTTTAAGTATGCTGGATAAATACATACATAATTCTGTCTCGGTAATTCCCTTTGCTCAGTGGCGCTGTGCGCTTTGGAATATTTGACTCGCCAAACAAAAAAAAAACGTCGCGATGTCAACTTGTTTCGCGGTCGCGGATGATCGGTTGGCATTAGCAGTTTCCCTTTAACATTGAATTTCCCTTTCTATGTGTCTGTCCGAGCGAACAATAGAATAAAAGAAGAAAGAGGCTCGATCATATTGGTGTGACGTCATCACATATCATAAATCTGGAATTAAGATTGTGCTACACAAGGACATTTTTGTGTTCTATTGCTGGAATATTTCAAAATTCATTGGCTCCGTGCTAACACTTCTGGACTTGGGAATTTCGTGCACAGTGGGCCAAAATTTTGTTGCAATTCGAACTACCCCAGGTAATGTGGTGTGCGTTCGCGTCGCGGCGGTGGACCACAATTAGTATTAATTCTCGGCAACCAATATGACGCTACTATAATGAAATGGCTCTGTAGGCAGAAAAAGAAGAAGTTCAAAATGTATGGGCTGAATGGAAAGAGACAAATAAAAAGTGTAATG
The DNA here is from genome assembly GCA_958296145.1 of Hydrotaea cyrtoneurina. Lineage (NCBI taxonomy): Eukaryota > Metazoa > Arthropoda > Insecta > Diptera > Muscidae > Hydrotaea > Hydrotaea cyrtoneurina. The sequence continues at coordinate 58,535,868 of OY282512.1, read as the reverse complement.
CCGACTCAGAATGCAGCAAGTCAAACAAAGAGATTATTAGAACTAATAAGAAGATTGCTCATGACAGTTACATAAGTGGTGTGGCTATTATAGGTCGCTGTAAAGAAAAAATTAATGTTGATCCTGCCTCGACGGCTCAGAAAACCGTATCTTCTGTTACGGTGCCACCTTGCGATACGAAAATTTTTCATGGGGACTATGTATCTTGGCCCAGTTTTAGAGATTTGTTCACGGCAATTTACGTGAACAAAAAAAGCTTAGCTCAGTGGAGAAATTGTATCACCTCTTTAAGAAGACAAGTGGCGAGGGAAATTAATAGAAATGTTCCATTAACTGCAGAAGGCTTTACAATAGCGTGACAAAACCTCAATAGCCAATATGAGAATAAACGAATCCTAATCAATTGAGAACATTGTTTAATTTGCCCGCGTTTGTCAGTCTCCAAACGGGCGCGTACCCAGGTGGTGGATAGGGGAAGGGGGATGGACACAGTGTTCCATTTCATCTAAGGCTGACTGAGGGTGGATGGTTTTTTCTGCCCTAACTAAGGCTACCCTAGGGGGGTGGAGCAGTGTGTCCACCGCCTTAGGGAATCTCGTATTCCCCGCGGACCAAAACGGGCTATGGGGTGTTCCCCTAAACAAAAAACAACAATGAAGGAAATGCAAGAAATAAATAAAATAAATTTACGGTGCAGTCGCAGTAAATGCAACAAGCGCACTTTCAGCCACTGACAAAAAAAGGAGGACCAAAGGGGGAGTACTAACTGGACCCAGCCTTCACGTACAGGTAGTGAATCCGATTCTGACTCCGAATCAAACGAAAATATTAATATTACTGTCTTAGCTAACTCCAAAGATGACGATGTCAGCAATACGGTAGATGAAGTAAACGACTGTATGGCACTGTATGGCACTCGACAAATAAGAAGAAGCTATCAGGGGCACAACGACGTAAGTTGAAGAAGATGAACCGAGATAGCAAAAAGGCTAAAGTGCAGGATGCTCAAAAGGAGTCATCTGAAACTCCTTCCACCTCCTCGGAAGCTGGAAAGAGGGTCAGATCTCCCGAAGAGCAGAACACTGCGAAACCGCCGAAAAAGAAAAAGAGCTCCCCGCTCTCAAGTAAATTGGTGAGACCAAGTCAAACCCCCCACAAAAGAGACACTAGTTTGTATCCTTGTGGAAAGGGCGACACCAAAGTAAATCCAACTACAAAGAGAGCGAGCGTAGCAACGGAGTAATCCGATAAGACTGAGGCACCCGAACGGGTATCCCGGTCGACACGGAAGAGGAATTTGACTGCTGAAAAAGGTAAGAAGCCACTGTCATATGCATCTTGCGTAGAGACCCTCACTGAACTCGTGGATACGATCCCCATTCCCTGGGAAGCCGCCAAGCTGAAACTGGTGAGGATGAGGGACTCACTAAAGCTCACTAAAGCGACCGTGTACGTCAAAGGATGGGGCAGCGACTTCATAACAGAACGCATGCTCAAACTCTTTGGCCAGCAGAACAAAGGACTGGACGTAAAGATATGGGAAGTCTTCCACAGGGAGAGCGACAGTAATGGCACTCTCCTTGTGGTGGGCTTGAATCAACTCTCCATGTCCAGCCTGGCCAAGACGAAGGGCATGGTTTTCTACGTGTCGAAAGCTGTGTTCTTCAAAATCGGTAAGGCCAGGGTCGGCGCTGAAGACCCTGAAAACGAGCCAACAGTCCCACAATGAAGAGAGAGCCGAATCCACCATCTCCGACTCCCAAAAGCCCGGAGGACCTATGATTGAGGTCATCCAGATAAACCTCCATCGGAGCGAAATGGCAACAAACGCTTTGATGGAAAAAAGAAATAAGCGTAAGACTCATATCGCTTTGATCCAGGAACCATGGACGATTCGAAAAAAGGTTACTGGATTGAACCATGTCAACTACCAACTATTCTATGCAAATACGGGAACTAGACCAAGGACCTGTATCATATGCCACAAAAACTTATGTTATCGGTTCTCTCCAGAGTTGTCACCATCGGATGCAACATCGTATACCTTGCATCAGTATATCTGCCATTCGACTCACCGACATTGCCACCTACGTCGGAACTGCAATGCCTTGTGGGGAGAGCCAAGCAAACAGGTAACGAAGTACTAGAAGGTTGCGACGCGAACTCTCACTACATTGTGTGGGTTAGTACTAACATAAATAAACGGGGATAAGCCCTAGTAGAATTTTTGAATATTAACGACCTAATACCTCTTAACATAGGAAACACTGCTACCTTTGTTAATAAAATTAGGGAAGAAGTATTAGATATAACAATAGGTTCAGAAAATCTTATATACGAAATACAGGAGTGGAGGGTCTCTAGAGAACATTCCTTTTCTGACCATCGTTACATAGGATTTAAGATAGCAAGGCCACCACCAAACCCAATAAACTTTCGAAATAAGGCCAAAACGAAATGGGCAAAATTCGCGAAGTTAATTAGAGAAAGACTAGGGCATGAAGAGTACGAGTGCCTAAGTGTTGAAGACATTGACAACAATGTTGATAACATTACGGAGATTCTAGTGAAGTCATTCGAAGATAGCTGTCCACTTCGAGAAAGGAAATCAGGCCAAGAAAAACCCTGGATAACCGGGGAGATTCGCAACATTGGGAACTTTTCAATAGGGCACGCCGTAAAAAATGTCCTGTATACTGGGACGACTACCATAGAAGACTCAGAGAATACATCAAAATTACAAGAACAGCAAAACGAAACTCCTGGAGGCTATTCTGCGAACAGGTGGATAGCGTTAACGATGTTTCAAAAATCTTCCTGGCACTACTACAGATGGAGGCGCACTACATATCGACTCATCTAGCTGCTATTTTCAAAGCATGCCTGAAATTCTCATACACGCCGAGGGCCTGGCAGGAGGCAAGAGTTGTTTTCATACCCAAACCAGGCAATGCAAGTTATGCAACACCTAAGGCCTATCGACCAATAATCATAACATCTTTCTTACTCAAAACCATGGAGCGCATAATGGATACCATGATCAAAAGTAAGATTACAAGCGAAATGCTTAAATTTAAACAACATGCATACGTTAAAGGACTGTCAGTGGACACCGCCCTCCACGAGGTAGGCCAAAATTTAGAAGAATCCCTCAATGGTAAAATGTACACACTTGCGGTATGCATTGACATTCAAGAAGCTTTCAATAATGTACAGACCTTAGACCAGTTCCAGGTGGACCGGGCTCTCCGAGACTGGATAAGCCATATGCTAAGGAATAGATGGATTAGCTGTGGGTCTCACGAAATACAAATAAGAGACAAAGTATCACAGGGAATACCACAAGGAGGTATTTTATCACCACTCCTATGGGTTACCACTATTAACAGTCTCCTGAGGATCCTAACTGACGAAGGACTTAAACCAGTCTGCTATGCATACGACGTTATAATACTTCTGAGGGGCCTGAATGCAAACTAACTTTGCAGAAGGCCCGAAACTTCCCTAAAACTTGCATGTGACAGGGCTCGACCGAGAGGTCTAAATGTAAACCCAGACAAAACTGAAATATGTCTGTTTACAACGAAAACAAAGATTGGTCCATAAATAGACCCATCTTACCTTAACAAAACAATTCCAATATAAGACAAGGTTAAATACTTAGGAGTAATCTTGGACAGAAAACTAAATTGGAAGTACCACATAGAAGAACGAGCAAACAAAGCTCACAGATGCTGGTCTTTATGTAGAAGAGGCATAGGCTCAAAATGGGGCCTCAATCCAACAATGACACACTGTCTCTACAAAAGCGTAATTAGACCTGTTCTAACTTATGCATTAGTAGCATGGTGGACATCAATGGAAAAGAAGTGCAACATAAAAATATTACAAAAGGTCCAACGTATGTGTTTCCTCGGCATAAGCGGAGCAATTAAAACCACATCTAATAGGGCTTTAGAGACTATCTTAAATGTTCCACAAATAGAAATACAGATTTAATATGAAGCCGCCCTCACAGCAATGAGACTAAAAGCAATGGATGAATGGATCGAAACTGATCACAGGTCATATCATCAAAACATAGTGGTAGTGGAAGGGAATTTAACTGACATAGCATCAGCACCCGATAGAATACCCGAAACGTCAATAGTTGTTGAGTGTGAGACACTAATACCAGACAGACAATCTTGGATTAATGGAACCCTAGCGCAGACACCAACTGGAAACTGCGGTTATAGGACGGGGCTGGGACTTTACATCGAAGAACCGGAAACCGAACTTTTATTCCGCCTACCAGACCATAACACGGTCCTACAGGCGGAAATCGGAGCAGTTACAGAGTGTGTGAGCTGGTTTAGCGCTAACACAAGACCAACAAACGTAAATATCTTTACAGATAACCTATCAAGGCAATAACGTCTTAAACGGTTAAATCAAGGACAGTTTTGATTGTAAAATGGCTATTAACTCTTACTCCAGACATGGCACAATACGCCTCATATGGGTGCCTCGTCATCACGGGGTAAGAGGAAATGTGAAAGCCAATACCTTGACACAACGAGCCAGGGACTTGCAAACAATAAACTTAGAGAACGCGAAACCATTCGGAGCTACGCGTTCTGAGCTAAAAAGATGGGTGACAGTCGCCCATATCACACTATGTAATGGTGAAACTATTGGGAAAACGACAGGAATCTTGTGGGGTGAACCAAACGAGGATAAAACCAAAACATTGCTGAAACTGAGCAAAACAGAAACTAGTAAGATCATGGGCATTCTAACAGGCCACATAGGCTTACAATCGCATCTACACAAAATAGGAGTAGTAGACAATAGCGTATGTAGGGCATGCGGAGAGGATGACGAAACTTTGGAGCATTTCCTCTGTCACTGCCCAGCGTTCGCAAACAATAGATCCCGTTTCTTGGGAAATGACTCTTTAACAGACTTGACCCATCTCAGGGGCGCAGACTGGCAAACAATTAAAGAGTATGTCAACAGTACAGAGTTCTTAAAATAACTTCTCAAGAAAATTCCATGTACAGTTAACAGTGCCTAACTAGCCGAATACTGGCTTATGTGTATGTCTAAAGACATGAGGCGGAGAAAAACCGCCTCCTCTTCTCAACCTAACCTAACCGAACCTTGTTTATTTTGACTCATTGTTCCCAAGAATCTGCTAGTATTCTTTAAAAGTTGCAACGGGAAATTACAAATTGTATATATGTTCTTGAATTGTACATGATAGATATTGGATCTTGGGATCCAATTTTCGTTTATCAGTGTTCCTCTAAATTGCCTAAACTTACTTTGTCTCTATGGGAGCAATCATTTTCGAAGAAAACTGAAATACCGGGTTCTTACCGAAAGGTTGCAAGCGTTGGAAAGTATTTCGGATATGATGGGCTCTAGTGGAGCAAATTTGTCTCAAACCACTCGCCCCAGGTATAACAATTTCGATAAATCGAAACAGTTTAAAGTTCATCATTCTAAAGTGAACAACGATAAATATCATTTATGTACAGGGACTCATGTCTTGAACTCTTGTCCGAAATTTTTGAGCATGGATTTCAATAACAGATTGTCCGTAGTTAAACGGGACAAACGATGTATAAATTGCCAAGCGCTGGGTCAAATTTCGGTAGATTGTAAGTGTAATAATTATAAGACAAAACAAACATTGTACCTAGTTCAAAACAAAAAACCCACCCTTATTGTTAACTATGAAATATGTACACGAAAAGTTACATATAACTACACAAACATATATTGTACAAAAAAACCCCTTGAATATACGAAACAATAAACAGTGAAATTAAACAAACTAAAATAATCAAAGCCTTCTTAATTCAAAGGCAATAATTAAAATAGAAGTTTGTAACAAAACATTTGGTCCTTCGAACCGGATATGAACCAGTGACCTATGGATGATAGAGGCTAGCTGTTGCTAAGCTGTGGTTGAACTCAAATTCTTCGTATGACCCTGGTAATCATTTTCTTGTCGGTATGTGCTTTTTATAATAAATTGCCGGTATATGTAGCCCCTGTTTTATGATTCAACTGTTCGCCATTGCTGAGATTAATTTGTCACTGACCCCGCTCAATGGTCTTGGGTAGACAGTTTGTAATATGCCCATTTTGAAGATGAATTTGACAGGCCTGAGAAATATTAGCAACGGTCAACTTTCGCAGGACTTAGAACAGTTCCGAGGAAATTTTGTGAGCGACTCTTGAAAGATATCATTGGAAAAGCGACGATCACGCCAATTTGTGAAAAATATTTTTCTACGACGAAAGTTGCGTCAATTTGTGAAAAATATTTTTGTACGGCAAAGGTTGCGTTGATTTGTGAAAAATATTTTTCTACGACGAAAGTTGCGTCAACTTGTGAAAAATATTTTTATGCGGCAAAGGTTGCGTTGATTTGTGAAAAATACTTTTCTACGACGAAAGTTGCGTCAACTGGTTGCGTTGATTTGTGAAAAATAATTTTCTACGACGAAAGTTGCGTCAACTGGTGAAAAATATTTTTATATGGCGAATGTTACGCTAACTAATGAAAAATAATTTTCTACGACGACAGTTGCGCTAACTAAGAAAAATATTTTTGTACAACGAAAATTGCGTCAATTTGGAAATAAATATACAATTTTGGAAGACGAATTTTTTTTGGAAAATTAATTTTGAAGTTCAACATTGAGAAAGTTATTTTTTTTGAAAATAGTTTTTGTTCTTGCGTATTTTTTGCAGAATTGCGAAAAACATTTTTGGGCATTCCTTTTTTGAGGGAAAAGTTTCAGTAAACAGCCAAACCTATCGTCAATTTGTAAATAATTTGTTGAGACCCTATAATTATTATTGGATTATTTTGTGACTCCATCGTCGGTTGTTTACCAGCTATCTTTACACAATGTCTAAAGCACTTAGAGCTAAATTTGCAAACTGCGTGAACGATTTAGTGGACTTCGAATCAGTGTATTCAGTCAAGGAATCCTCCGAGAGTATACATGCCTTAGAGGTCCTAAGGGTAGAGATAAATTCTTTATGGGATCAAGTGAAGAAGTCCTATTTGAATTGTAGGGATCAAGAGGAGGTCGAGGGAGAGAACCCCATTGATAAGACTAAGCTTCGTACACACTATAAGGAAGCCATAACGAGTTATCAACGAGTGTTAAGTTCACTGAACGACGAGATTCTGACCCTATCCGATCGGAATTCTGAGGAAAAGCGAGAAAGGATGTCCGCACTGCCTCCGAAAGACACTGAGAAGGAGTTTGCCCCTGTTTTCCGGTTACCCCCTTGCGATACTGACACTTTTCATGGGGGATACGGCAAGTGGCCGACGTTTCGCGATCTTTTTTCCGCCATCTACATTCAAAATACTAGACTCAGTAAGGTTGAAAAATTTTTCCATTTGACACAAAAGACGGCTGGTGAGGCGCGTGAAATTATAACCCACGTTCCCTTGACGAATGAAGGGTTTGATATCGCGTGGAGAAATTTAGTTGCCCGCTACGAGAACAAACAAATGCAGGTGAATGACCAGCTAAAATCTCTTTTTAATCTACCATCGGTTTCTGGTGATTCGGGAGCGTCAATTCAAAAGTTACAACGGACAGTCAACAGCTGCGTACAGACCCTGGAGACTCTCGACATTACTACGAATGGATGGGACCCAATTTTGATTTATCTTAGTTCTACGAAGCTGCCAAGGAATTTCCTTGAAGATTTTGAATGTTCTTTAACTGACTGTTCGATTCTTCCGACTTGGGCCGATTTTGATAACTTTTTGACTCATAAGTTTAAAACTATAGAATCGGTAGGAAACATTCGACCCTCTAACCCGAAGTTTAGTCAACCCAAATCAGAGCAGGGAAACAAGGGAAGGCATGTTAATATCTTCCAGACTAACACTGTCCATAGAGCGCAAAATTCTACGCAGAAAGGAAAACACTCAACAGCTCCTCAAGGTGCCCAGCGCCCAAAGAGGAGCCAGTCTGTCAACTGTGCAAGGGCACTCACAGCCTACGCGTTTGCCAAACATTTCTGGATAAGACCACGAATGACCGCATTCACGTGGTAAAAATTTCACATTTGTGCTATAACTGTCTCTCATCGGACCACGGAGTCAGGGACTGTAAGAGCCGCTTTAGTTGCAGAACATGTAGTCAACGGCACCACTCCTTCCTACATAAGGGTAATGATACCCAGTCTGCAAATGTCAGGGAAGATGCGCGACCTAGTACCAGTGCATCAGCTCTAACGACCCTTATACAGTCCACTCCGAACTTAGAAACACCCAGGCTTACGACCCTGACTCTCCAAGAGAACAGTTTCCAAAATCCTCAACCCCACACGACATTGCTATTTACAGCCATTGTTCAGCTCGAGGGCAGAGGTACGATGCCAGAGCTATTGTCGACTCGGGATCACAATCCACCTTTATATCAGAGAAGCTCAAAAACCGTCTGAGACTCCCCACCAAGACAAATCTAGTTCATGTGTCCGGATTGAGTCAAGTCGCATCCGAGACTTCTACCAAATCTTGTTTGTTTAGTCTTCGTTCTCGCATTGATCCTGATTTTGAACTGGAAGTATGGGCCCCGGAACTGAAGACCCTTCCGTCAAATTTACCCTCAAGGACTCTTGACAGGACTCAACTTAGCTGTGCTGCCGGCCTAGAACTGGCAGATCCTAGATTCTACACAAGTCGGTCAGTCGATCTTTTGATTGGAATGGACATTGGACCCCTTATATATTCTTTGGAAACGCCTATGCAGTCAGTTGGATCTCTGCTGGCGCAAAAAACAGTTTTTGGATGGATTGTGGGAGGACCTCTACCTCAACGGTCCAGCGACGCTGATCGGATTGCGCTATGCAACACAGTTTCCATTGAAAAGATTCTCACACGTTTTTGGGAGGTGGAGGAGACCCCAAAAAAGATTTTGCGGTCAGAAGAAGATAACTTTTGCGAAGAAAATTATAAAGCTTCAACTCGCCGAGAATCCACTGGAAGGTAAAGGGTGACACTGCCGTTCAGGACGTGTGAGGAACTAGGAGCTTCGAGGAATATAGCTATGGCTCAGTTTCATCGGATGGAGAAAAATCTGCAGAGGACCCCGGAAGTTAAGGAGCAGTACGACAAATCCATCTTGGAATATATGGAATTAGGACAAATGAGGAAGGTTCCAAGTCATGAGATTGGAAAAATGCCACATTTTTATTTACCACATCATGCCGTCATAAAACCCGATAGGTTAACGACGAAACTTAGAGTCGTATTCAACGCGTCTAGCCCCTCAGCGAACAAAAAAAGCTTGAATGACATTTTGTACCCGGGACCGATACTACAGCAGGATCTGGTCCTGCAGATTTTGAAATGGAGGGTTTTTAAGTACGTCTTCAACGCAGACGTGACCAAGATGTACCGGCAGATCCTGGTAAATCAGTCACAGACATGTTATCAGCGAATTCTTTTCCGCAAAAATCCGTCCGACCCAGTTGAAGATTTTGAATTACTGACTGTCACATTCGGAGTTAATTGCGCGCCCTTCTTGGCCATCCGAACACTCCTACAACTTGCCGAGGATGTCCATGACCAATACCCTTTAGCATCTAACATTATTCGACAGAACATGTACGTCGATGATGTGCTAGCAGGCGCCCATACATTAGAACAAGCAATTGCAGCCCGCAAGGAGTTACACATGGCATTGGATTCAGCAGGATTTGAGCTGAGAAAGTGGACCTCTAACGACCCCGCAGTCATTCAAGATCTGCCATCTGATGCAATCTTGCCCGTTAATTGGTTGGACATATCGGAGGTAACATCAACGAAGACCCTAGGCATCCGTTGGAACATCTCATCTGACTCATTCACCTTCACGGCCCCAATTATTGACCAAAAGGGTTTTCATACTAAAAGAGAGGTTCTTTCCGCGATTGCAAAATTGTTCGACCCCTGTGGCTGGCTTGCGCCGGTCATAATAGTGGCCAAGCTGATCATGCAACAAGTTTGGCTGGATAAAATCGGATGGGATGACGCCTTAAAGCCTATTACCTTGATGAACTGGCAAACTTTTGTAAAAAATTGCCCATCCGTCGACACAGTGTCAATTCCCAGGTGGATACAATTCAAGCCCACCAGTGTTGTCGAGATACACGGGTTCTGCGATGCTTCAGAAAGCGCCTACGGGGCGGCACTCTACATTCGCGTGGAACACGCTAATCGACAAACAGACACTTTTCTGCTAGCAGCTAAGACTCGCGTTGCCCCTATTAAGAAAATTTCCCTACCTAGACTGGAACTCTACGGTGCTGTGCTGCTGTCAACACTGGCTGCTGCAGTTATACCGAATCTTAACCTAACTAACATTTCGACCCACTATTGGACAGACTCAACCATAGTGCTGGCCTGGCTTAGGAAACCTCCATGCTCCTGGAATACCTTTGTTGGAAATAGAATCTCAGATATTTTGGATAACGTAGGGGTTGAAAACTGGCGCCATGTCGACTCGGAATGTAATCCGGCCGACGTTGCAAGCCGCGGATGTACACCAACCGATTTGAAGTCACACCATTTATGGTGGTACGGACCACCCTGGTTAATGCTACCTAAAACCAGCTGGCCAAGTTATAATCCTCCAGGAGACACAACTCTCGAGGCGAAGCCGGTAAAGGTTTTTGCTACGACGACATGTGAAGACCCCCTGCTTAGATTTTCATCATTGACCCGAGCCTATCGAGTTTTGGCCTATGTTATGCGGTTCTGGAGAAACACCGGTACCAACAGGACCCACTTAAGAGTTACCGGCCTTGAAGTAACTGCAGCTGAAATTCAAGATATCAAGACTAAACTTATAGTGATTTCACAGAAACACTATTTTAATGTCGAATGGCAATCATTGCAGAAGAAAACTCGAATTCCTCCTCATAGCCCACTTTTAACACTCAATCCATTTTTAGATACGAAGGGAGTGATCCGGGCCAATGGTCGGCTGGTTCGGTCGACGGTGCGGGTAATTAGATCAGAATTCTGGGTGTGCAGGTTGAAACCTCTTGTCCGGAAAGTGATACACAAGTGCCGAACTTGCCTACTATACAAGCAACATACTCAGACTCAGATCATGGCCGCTCTTCCCCCCGAACGTACGGTGCTCACCCGACCCTTTGTGAATACGGGTATCGATTTTGCAGGCCCTTTTTGCATCAAGAGTTTCACTGGCCGAGCTTGTCTTGTCACCAAGGGCTACGTATGCATATTCGTGTGCTTCTCGACGAAGGCTATTCACTTAGACGCCTCGAGCGACTTGTCGGCCCAATCGTTTCTTACTGCACTCTCACGGTTCATCGGCAGGAGAGGGTGCCCCAAGTGCATATATTCGGACAACGGCACAAACTTTGTCGGCGCCGCTGAACTAATTCGCAAGGATAGACTGGCTTTTATGAAGACTCTTCAAAATCGCACCATGGAGACGAACGCGCACCAATCACTTGAGTGGAAATTCATACCCCCGGGCGCACCTCACATGGGTGGCCTATGGGAAGCCGGGGTGAAGTCCTTTAAGACGCACTTGCGCAAATTGATACCAAAAATGAATTTCACCTTTGAAGAACTCTCTACCATCTTAGCCAGAATTGAGGCCTGTCTAAACTCACGACCCCTTAGCCCGGCCAGTGATGACCCTGATGACCTCTCTCCATTGACCCCGGGTCATTTTCTGATTGGGACATGCATGCTGGCTCCAGCGGAACCAGATTTATCAGGGGAAGAAGTGACGCTGGCCAACCGATGGAAACGCTTAAAAATCGTCTCTCAACATTTCTGCCAACGATGGAAAACCGAATATCTGAAGGAGCTACACCGTCGTTACAAATGGAAATACCCCCAATAAAATGTCCAGGTCAACGACCTCGTCGTCATCAAAGACGAACGGGTAACACAAAACGATTGGAAAATGGGTCGAATTGTCAGAACTCATTTTGGACTCATCAGCCGACCAATTACCAAAATTGTTCGGTTACCCACCAAATGACTCAGAAATCTCTCGGTCACGATACTCAGCAATTACACACGTTTTGTCTTTTTTCTCTTTATCTCTCCTTACCAATTAATACAATAATTTCTACTTACAGACATGGCCGCTTACTTACCTCGCCCCAGCCGCTCAGCCAATCGCCACCGAGAACCGACCGGAAACCGACTCAGGGACCCGAGCCGTGGCAATGATCACATATCACGACGTAACAGCCGTCCCACCAATTGGCAGTACTCCTGTGGCCTTTGTCAGGAAGACCACGCCATAAGATCCTGCAGGACGTTCCAGGAGATGTCTCCCCGGCAACGTTACGAGGCGATCGAAAGGCGAGGGTACTGCCGGAACTGCCTAGCTCGAAGCCACCTAGCCCCCGACTGTCCTTCTCTGACTGGCTGTCGTCAATGTGACCAACGCCACCACACCATGCTTCATGGCGCTCCGCAACTAAATATAGCCATGTTTGGCGTCGGCCCCCTGGAACCAGCATTCAACAGAGCCACAGTCTTCATACCTACGGTTATGGTTCAAGTGTCAGAAGATTGCCTCGAAAGGTGGACATCTGTGCGTGGGCTTCTATGCCAATCTGCGGTAGTCTCGCGCATAGCCTCTTCCCTCGCCGAACGGCTGGGGTTGCCGACTTTTCATCACCAGGGGCGAAAGTTCGCCTCCTTTAAACTAATGTCAAGGCATGAGCGAAATCCCGTTACTCTGAAGGTGGACGCTCTCATTACCAACGAGCTTCCTCGACGACCCTACTCAGACCCCATACTAGAAGACCCAGTGCCAGATGTTGGCCATCACCGCCTGGCTGATGTTGATCCGAGATGCAACACCCCCATGTATATCGAGCTTGGCGGTGATGTTTATGCGGCAGTACGTCAAGAAGGCACGATACCTACCACAGTTGGGGCTGTTCAAGCCTCAAAAACATCGCTGGGATATGTTCTAACTGGACCCACAAGATCCCTAGCAGTTCAAAGGAAACACGCCTAGACGACCCATAACAGTTATGAGTCAGTTGGTAAGATTGTCACCAAGTCACGGGGGGGCGAAATGTTCAAAACAGCGTTAAACTTCTGTCTCACACTGTTTTGTTTTCTAAGTGTTCTCAACCTGTGCTATGTACAAATCTATTTACAGGTTTCTGTCGCGTTCCTGGCGCTTTTTCCTTCGTTTGTTATGTGCTAACGGTCTGTCGCGCTTCAAAAAATAACTTTTTTGAGGATGCAAGCGACAGACAGACAGCACACAAGATCAGTTTTTAATAGAAGTTCTAAGCAGTACGTTGCCCCCGTGAATTAGTGACAAACAAAGTGAAGTACAGTTTAAAAAAAACACAATAAATCAATACTTTCTTTACAATTTCAGATTTTGTAAGTATGTTACACACAAACGAACAAGTCAACTTAATAATTTACAAAACCAAGTGAACGAAACACTAAAAACTAAACGTAACGAAGTTCTAAATATAAAAAAAAATAATTAAATAATTATTACAACCCCACAAAGAACATGTAATAATTATAAGACCAAACAAACATTGTACCTAGTTTAAAACAAAAAACCCACCCTTATTGTTAACTATCAAATATGTACACGAAAAGTTACATATAACTACACAAACATATATTGTACAAAAAAAAACCTTGAATATACGAAACAATAAACAGTGAAATTAAACAAACTAAAATAATCAAAGCCTTCTTAATTCAAAGGCAATAATTAAAATAGATGTTTGTAACAAAACAGTAAGAGTAGAAACGGCACAAAATGTCATTCCAAACATCTTACCCTCCTACACAAAAATAAAGCGATTAATTTTAATAATAGCTACCCAACGAAAAATGATATGGCTCAGAATTCCAAAAATTCAATCTTACAGTCCACTGAAAAGCCGTCAACTTCGGGAAATGTTCAGACACACCACACGGATGTTTCAAGAAAACCCATGTTAGCAATAGCCTGGGTGAATACCATTAAAGATAGATTAGCCTATAAAATGAGAGCCCTTATTGATCCCTGCTCAGATGACACATTCATCTCCACTAAAATACAAAAATTATTCAAGCTACCTACCAAACCTGTCTCAGCCGGCATTACTGGACTAGGAAGGGAACATGTTGCCAAATGGAATAATGCATCTGGTGCATAAAATCCATAGGATTTTACACTTTTGGAAGATCCTTTGATTTTCCCAAATGCTGCGCAAACTGAATTCGTAACATCTCATAGCGTTTCCTTTACAGTAAAATAAATAAGAATGCTTTATACATATCTTTGGCATCAATTTGCATTGCGTCAAGTGCTTGTAAACCTTTTGTTCACAACTTCTACAAAACGTTTCACACTGTGTGAACATACTTTAGGTGGATCAATCACCGATTTAAAATATATCGATGTTGATGCCGTTTTATTCCCCCCTCTTACCGGGCATCTTACTAACTATGATTTTAAAATACACATTTTTTTACGTTATACTTTCCTTCATACTCTCCATATCTACTCTACCTTGAGCTAATTTGCTCATTTAATTATATTTAATATAAGTATGGTAATGCTGGAGACTAAAACGTCCTGCCGCTTAATTTGAGCACTAATTTTAACTTAAAAAGCAAAAAAAAACAGATGTAAAATTTCTGATGTAAAAGTCCTTTTTTTAAAAACACTTATATTGTTGTTACGAGCCGCGAGTATATTTTTTAAATTTGTTTTTTTTTTCTTTTTTATTTTAATTTTAGTTTCACTTCTCCTTTTTTTGTTTTATTTAATTATCTTACACGCGAGTTACGTACTTGCCCCACAGGCAACCCGAACCAATTACCATTGCGGACAACAACGATATTAATATCATAGTCCAAAAATATATGAAACACTGAACTAAATTTGCAAACCCAAAAATCCACTTAAACTAAAATTCCATGTTAATTAAATGTCAACTAAACAAAACCCAAAAACCTACTTCCATTTACTTCACTAGTTATTGCCGCTTTTCTCAATTAAATAAAAACCGAAACAGATATCATATTACATAAACTCAAACGTAACCCAAATCCATATGTAGACCGTCCATAAACCAATATGTAAACAAAATCTACAAAAACACCAACAATGCCACTCACATTGTCGCTGGTTTTGTAGAACACCCAAAGCAACAAACGATGTCTCTGCATCGTCGCTGCTTATGGAAAACCAAAATGTAAGATCTACTATAAGTATCTAGAATAAGATCATTGTAATTCAGTCTTAAGACCAATGCTAATTAATAAAGATAGGAAAATCTAAATTCTCTCGTCTTTGTTTTTTATTTTTTTTTTTATTTTTATTTAATTACAATACAAAGTAAATTTATATTCTAATTTTGGGTCCAAGGATAAACCGAGTGACAAAGACTATTTGGCCTCTGGTGGGAATCGAACCCACAACCCCCACGCTGATAGGCAAGCACGCTACCAACTCGCCTACCGGGGCGCTTCTCTCGTCTTTGTTATTTTTCATACTCGTTGTTACCCTGAAGCGGAACAACGTAATTCGCGCGATCTTTCTTTTATACCCTCACCCTACGGGTAGGAGGGTATATATCATTTGATACGGCTGAAAAGTGTAACACATACAAATATCCAGATTAGACTCCAGGAGTCTTTGAACCAAATTCGATTTATGACTTTCTGAATCGTTTGAGCCATGTCCGTCCGTCCTGCTCGAAAGCGTTAAGCAATCACTCTGAAATTTGTCATGGCTTAATATTTTCCCAAAACTGCTTATGGGATTGCATATGGGCTATATGGCCACACCCCTTCGGGTACCTCCCATACAAATCTGGTATTTCGCTCACTTTATAAATCGTGTAATAATATCAACACGCTCAGTTTCGATCTTGGGCAAATTCCGTATTTAGTAAATATATAACTGGACAAAGTTTCGGACAAAAACTGGGAAGTGTGACAACTCCCCTTATGGTACCTCCCATACAAATGTACCATTGCATCCACTTTAGAAATCGTGTAATTATAAACTCGGTCAACGAATCTTTCCGAAATTTTATATTTAGTTAAGCTTTAACTATATAAAATTTTCTAGTAAAAACTCTGCTTTATATTCCGTCCTTTTTGTAAAAACATGTAATACAATACATTTCTATAACATTCGGTATTTTGAGATTGCTATTATGACATTTCATCAGAGGTTACATCCAATGATGGTAGCCACGCTCACTTTTGACTTTCCGATACTTTGGAATAGAGACTTGTATGTTTTTACTGAGGGTGAGGGTATATATACGTCGGTTTACCCGACTGCAACTTTTTTACAGGTTTCTACACCAAAGAGTATTTGAAATTCCACTGGTGGGGGGAAACTAGACATTTCAATGGTTATCACGCGGTCATTAAAATGTAGATCCTAGGGAGAGGATGAATAAAAACGTCAACTCGATTTCGCTTTTAGTCGAAAACTGTCTTTATTAACAATCGAATGTTAACTAGAAGCCAACATACATAAAGAAACTAAAAAACGTATGTACATGGATATATGTATATACCAAACTTACAACGAAACAACATAAAAGCTAGATGAATGCACCAATCCACGTTCATTTTTATATGATAAGCAGCTTCATAAAACGTAGACAGAATAATAATCAAATAAATACGCTGTTGGCGTATGTATCATTTCGTCCCATATTGCCCATCACTGGCAGTCTTGTGCACTGCAACCCTGGCCTACTTTCGCGAACGTACAAAAAATAACAACACTGGCAGTTTTGTGATCTGTCTCTTGGCTCATCCCTTTGTTAAATAAAAGACAGTCGCTTTTTTCACACCCACCGATCAACAACCGTGTTTATTTTTCTGTGTGATAAAACAATCGAGTTTCGTTTTGTAAAGATGCAACATTAGTGCATAGTGGTAAAGCCCAGAGAAGTGAGTAGTGCAACCGTTGGTAGTACAACAGTTGTAAGGCAGTGTGGTCACCGTAACATTTGGTCCTATCGATCCGCGGAAATTTATCTAGACGCCAGCCGCTGGAACATAGAATTTGGTGAACAGGCAGAAAATTAAGGTATGTTAATCCATGTTTAAAAAAGTGTACACGAAAATTTCAAAATTCATTGGCTCCAGGCTAACAAGTGTTGGACTTGGAAAGTTTTGCACAGTGGGCCAAAATTATTTGTTTGTGGACAAATTTTAATTTGATTGGAAAATTTAAAAATTCATTGGCTCCATGCTAACAAGTGTTAGGTTAGGTTGAATGGAGGATCGGTCATGTACCATGACCATCTCAGGTCGCTGACATACACCTATGACAGCAATTCGGCCTGTTGTGCGCTCCTGGTTTCTTCTACAAATTCCCTTCCCCTTTTTTCTACGTTAGGAATTCGGCCCATCTATAAAGTTCCTTAAATTCATTATGTCTATTGCTTTGACGACCGACAGGTCATCTAAGGTGTCCTCTCCTAACTGGACTTTCCTGACCTGTGAGAAAGCAGGGCACTGGCGCAGGAAGTGTTCCGCCGTCTCGGCGTCCTCTCCGCATGTCCTACATTCGTCGCTCTCGGAACATCCTATTTTAAATAGGTGTGCCCTTAGGCTAGTGTGTCCTGTGATGACCCCAACTAGCTTACTAAGTTCTGTTACACCCGAGTATTCTCTTTGTTTTTATGTAATCGAGGTTTCCTTTGTGGTTCTTCCCACCTTAAGCCATAGGTCGTCTTCATCCATTCCCTCAACTCCTTTTTTGTCTCTAGAAAAGGCTTTGACAGGTGCAGAGTATTTTGGTCGTATTCCCTTCCCATTTTAGCCAGTTCGTCAGCCCTGACATTGCCTGGAAACCGTAATTGCGTTTTGACTGTCTTTGAAAACACAGATAGTTTTTCCTGTGACACTATTCCGCAGCCATTCTAGGCATTCTGTGATGGCCTTGATTTCTGCTTGTAGAATCGTTCAGTACTTTGGTAACAGGTATACTAATTCAGTCCTCGGATGGTGGATGTAGATCCCAATGCCTAGTTCTAACTCGGATTTGGATGCGTCTGTGTAGCACTCCACTATTCCCCATCTTGGACCTCACTAATACTGACCTAACTCTTTCGACCTCCTCTTCGATGTCATCTTCGTTTTGGAGAATTTCTTTGGGGGTTCCTATATCTTTGCTCACTAGAATTCCTGAAACTTAGCGGTTCTGGGGGTGATTTCATTAAACTAAAAATGATATATCGGAAATCTGAAAAGGAGTGCTTGTCGGAGACATGCCATCCTTGGATCTCTTCTACTATCTCTTCAGAACCGAAAGTGATATCTAATACCTCCTCTCTGATTCGATTTATAAAGGTGGCTTTGTTGCCCATATTTATTGTAATAAGATCATGCTTATTAAGGAATTCTAATAAGGCTGTTCCTCTTTTGTTGCAATTCGAACTACCCAAGTTGATGTGGTGTGCGTTCGCGTCTCAACCTACTAGTAATTTCATACCTTTTGTCTTGGCTTCTCTCACGAGGTGTTGTAGCTCAGCCGTTGGTGGAAGTGTTGGTGGAAGCGAGTCGAATGGAAGGTACATCGACGCAAGGTACAGTTGACACTCACAAGGAGGTTTTTGGTGGTCACGGATCATAGACCACTATCGTTATTTGCACACAGAAATCCATCTTCAAAAATGACTCGTATAAGAATGGATTTATGCGATTATGACTTTGAGATTGTTTTCAAAAAAGGAAAAATGAATACAAATGCTGATGCTTTGTCGAGAATAACCTTGAACAGTGAAACCCTTAAAGCAATGATTCCCAGTAAGACTGAAAGAGATGAAATGATTTTAGCTATCACAAGGAGTATGCAGAAAGTGAAAACAGTTACTAAAGACACGGATACGAATAACAGTGCTAATCAACTTTTTATATGGGATTGTACATCAATAACAGATATACGGAACACGAGAAAAGTTAAGTTTACGCCTCAACGGAGGGCAAAAAGCTACAAATTATAATTGAAGATCGTTTTATTACGGCGGGATTCAGCGATAATCCATCGAACACTAAGTTGTCCTTGGAGAAACTGACATCAAAGATGCGTAATTTAGGGATACGCGAGTTAGCATTGAACAAAAATAATGATATATTTAAAACAATGGCAATGGAAGAGTTTAAAACAGTTTTTAATAGAATACAACATAAAAAAAAGACAGATTTGAAAATTTTATTATATGAGGAACCGAAGAGAATACTTTGTCGGGATACACAGTTGGGGTTAATAGCTGATTACCACGATTCAGCACACGGGGGACACTTGGGTGTCAGAAAAACAACATTGAGGTTAAAACAGAGATATATTTGGAAAAACATGTACAGAATGATCAAGGATTATGTACTAGATTGCCCGCGGTGCAAAATCAACAAACAGACAAGACATACGAAAGAACCATTTACTTTAACGGACACGCCGGGAACAAGCTTCGAGACGGTATCGATTGATACAGTAGGTCCGCTGAGGTTATCTAATCACTATCGATATGTACTCACGATACAATGTGATTTAACAAAATATATTGTAGCTTATCCTATGGAAACGAAAGATGCAAAGACGGTCGCGAAAACTTTGGTTGAACAATTTATACTAATATATGGAAATTTTAAAAGGCTTAAGTCAGATAAAGGCACGGAATTTACGAACCAGTTAATGTCGGAAATATGTAGGTTATTAGATATCCGGCAGATTTTTAGTGCGCCGTATCATCATGAAACCTTGGGCTCGATTGAACGAAGTCATAGAGTACTAAATGAATTTTTATTAAATTTTTCCAAAGATGATGAATGGGAGTCTTGGATACCATATTTTACATTTGCTTACAATACGACGCCACATGTTGATACCGCCTATTCTCCTTATGAGTTAGTATTTGGTAAACTTCCCTACTTACCGGGTGACGAAATTATTAAAGAGAGGCAATTCTATAATACAGAAAATTATGCCTCTGAAATCAAACAAAGATTAAAATTTTCTCTGCAAAAAGCCAAGGAATTCTTGGAGAAAGCAAAGATAAAAAGAACACTCCAAAACGAAAACTTAAATCCACTTAATTTGAAGGTAGGAGATCAAGTACTCTTGAGGGTTATGGATAGAAAAAAGCATCAGGCACCGTATCGAGGACCGTATAGAATCGTAGATAGAGAAGGAGTAAATTCTATTATTAATGTAGATGGGAAATTAAAAAATATCATAACAACATGTTAAAGAAATGGAATAATGAAAATTGTTAATTGTTACTTAAATTAAGTACTTAAAAATAATTTTTTTTTCTTTCTCTTTTGTATAAAATTTTTTTTTTTTTTTTTAAAAGTGTCAGGGTGTAGTGTTATCGATAGGATAACATCCCTAATTTTTGTAACAGCTGATAAACAGCTGTTTAGTACTAAGAATCATTGTTTACTTTTAAGGATATAGATGTAAGAAAAACTAGAATTAAGGATACCGTTAGTTTTGTTTATAAACAATGGAAAACATGAAATAAACAATCAGTAAAAATTGAACTAGCCGATCCATTGGCATTATTTATTCATTTTTTTTGTAGCGCTTTAAAGTGCTGGAAATAAATTTGCATTGGCGCTTTTGAGTGCCTGCAAAAGCAACCACCCCTTTTGTTTTTGCCAGTGGCGTTATTAAGCGCCGGCACCTCAATATTACATGGCAGATGACGAATAGGATCGGTTTCCAATTGGATCAACGGTTTTGAAGGTACGATATGTACGTGGACGATGCATTGGTAGGCGCACATTCTAGACGCGTTAGAAGGTAGGGAACAGTTGACAGGAATTGTAAGAACAGGATGCTTCGAACTGTGAAAATTGACATCAAAGACCAAATCTATCTTAAGAGGTATACCACGAGAGCATCAGCTTAGGTAAGAATTTGTAGAATTTGATGACAAAAGCTCCGCAAAACGCTAAGGATACGATGGAACGCTTCGAGTGACTCGTTTTATTTCGTGACTGAGAAACTTCAAGAACAAAGTTGATTTAGCAAAAGAGAGGTACTGTCGATAATAGCAAAACTGTTGGACCATTTAGGTTGGTTGTCTCCTGTAATAATTACGGCACAAATCATTATGCAACAACATTGGCTCGATGAGATTGGAGGGTATGACATGTTGAAACCATTAAGTGCATGGATTTTCTGACTCATCCGAGCTACCGTATGCCGCCGCCCTATATCTAGGAGAAAGTTACAAGATGTTGTTTATACGAGCCTGCTAAAGTTAGAGTATGGCGCACATTTGCTAGACAATTTAACCGACTCTGTTCTTCCTCAGCTGAAAATTCAAAGACCCAAATTATATCCATGGTCGGACTCGACAATCGTGTTGGCATGGCTGAATAAACCTTCGTACAACTGGGCGACATTCGTAGCCAATAGAGTGTCTATAATACAAGAGAAAATTGGTAATGATTGGCTACATGTTCCCACATATGATAACCCTGCGGATCTAGCAACCCGGGGGATGAATGTTATATAATACGCGCAAAGATCTTGATTAAAACTCACATCCGTAGTTGTAAAGCGTGTGTACTAGATCGTAAAAGGTGCCAGGGTCAACTTATGACCTCACTTTCCGAAGAGGTCAGGGGTAGATTTTGCTAGCCCATTTGATTTCAAAAACTTCAGCGGTCGTGGCTGCAAGTTGTCCAAGGGGTACATTTGTCTCTTTGTATGCTTTACCACCAATACAATTCACTTGGAACCCGTTAGTGACCTATCCACCGCCGCATTCCTGGCATCCCTTATACCGTCACCAGCAACTCGGCACCGCATATGGGTGGGTTATGGGAAGCAGGGTTCAAAAGCTGTAAACTCCATTTGAAGAGGATGTCAGGTCAAATTAAGCAACAATTGGAAGAATTTCCAACAATTCTAGCTGTATAGAAGCCTGTTTAAATTCCCGACCACTGACTTCATTGTCCTCCCTTGTGTGTGTTGTGTGTTCCTCCCTTCTGTCCCCAGCCGAACCGGAAGAAGTTCCGTCTAAAACCACATAGTTAAGTCGTTGGAGACGTATGAAAGTCGTCCAGCTACAATTCTGCCGCAGATGAAAAAGAGAATATCTCAAAGAGCTTCATAAAAGATTGGCGCATAGGGCGCTTCGTTCGACTTTATCCCGGTAAAGATGAAAGGGTCAGGCTGTTAAAACGCAAGCGGGAATCATCATGCGCCCCGTTCACAAATTAGTGCGGTTTCCAAAGAGTTATTAACCTAAAATCTTTGTGTCCCTGTCCTTTGCCATTGATGTTGTCTAATTTCGGTCTAAACTTGTATTTTCTTTTCATCTCAGCCATGCAATTCCAAGACGACTACAAATGTCCGATGTGACGCAGGTTCCTCGTGCTATCGCCGGACTAGCGAGAGCAATATCTGTGGCTTAACCGATATTGCGTCAATTCCTTTCGCATGAGGTAAGCGAATGTCCCTGTGACCACAAAGGACATCACACCTTGCTACACGGGATCAAGGTAGCGAGAGAATGGTGGATGCAGATGACAGCATAGGTAAGGATGCAGAGTCCTGCGCTGGTAAACGACCCTACCATGGTACGGGTTTTGATGGACCTGAACGAGCGGAGAAGCCACTTCATCCCGACGAAGGCTTTCCCTGTCCCATATGGTAACTTCCCTGACACGCTGGAAGTGCGGTTGACATAGACTCAAAACGATAGCAGAGTACTCACCATCACATTGGATAGACGCATCGGTACAGCACCATTCTCACCCAGACTACAAGTTATTCTAGCGTCCACAGTCAGCATATACCCAACGGATGCACCAGCTGACTATGCGTTCCACATCCCCTGTGTGGTTCTTGGAGTGGATGCAGCGTCAAGGATCTATATGGGCACAATATGTCCTATATCCAACGAACCATTTTCGGCCACTCGTTCTTCGAACCACTACCCATCAACTTCGATGATCCTTGGCCAGACATGGTAAACGACGAGCACGAAGACTACTCTGCATTACAGATCTCTACGTCAGGTCCCGTTTCCGGAAATGCTGGCTCGACCATGAACTCCTCCATTGAAGGATTCAAGTCCGTGAATTCAGATCTTTTTTTTGGCTCAAATGAATTTTTGTTTGCTTTTATATTTTTATATTGTTCAATAGTTGTAAGTCACTAATGAATTTATTTTAGTTAATAATGTGACCTTTTTTACGACTCTGTCGCAACGCCCGCATTGCGTATGTACGTCAGGGTCCATTTTGTCCCAGTATCATGGCTCATCCCTTTGTTAAATAAAAGAAATTCGCTGTTTTCACACCAACCGATCAACAACCGTGTTTATTTTTCTGTGTGATAAAACGATCGAGTTTCATTTTGTAAAGAGGCAACATCAGTTCGTAGTGGCAAAGCCCTGAGAAGTGAGTAGTGCAACCGTTGGAGTGCATAATTACCAATGGTTCTTCATCACAACAAATACAACAGTGCCAGCAAACCATTGCGCTGGGTCTCTTCCCTACTAATATTTTTGGCTCAAGGAATTGGTGTTTGTCGGAGACATTGTCACAAAAAGTGCCGCTAATAGAAAGTACAGTGCAAGTGTAAGGCACTGTGGTCACCGTAACATACGCAAATAGTGGAGTATATTTAGAGTCTACCAAATAAACATAACATGCTTCATTACCACTCAAACAACTCTGTTCATTAACACACAGTCTCATTGACATTACATTATTTCGTCTTCTAATCAGAATTTATAATTATATTAGCCCACAACTTGTAGCCCAAGAGAGTAATCATACATCTGTATTTACCAAGATAGATACCGCATATATACATATTAAAAAATAGAAAATAAGCTTTTTGTTTAATTCATTTAATAAACATAAGTGTAAAAATAATCTGCGCCAAAGTTGGTCTTCTGCACCAGCCCCATTGCATGCACAAAGATCGAGGCTTAACAACAACGGCAGTAACAGCAACACCAATAACTCAAATGATTTATTTTTTCCTGAGGAGATAACAAATTTCACTATAGAATTAATCAACAACCTAAGGAATTGCCGCAATAAGGCCGAGCAATTTCAGGTGATCACCAACCTAGCTTGTAAGTTTTTGTCATATTGTTAGATAATATTGCAATAACTACTGGGAACGCTAGAGGCGTTAAAAACAAGAGCATTGGACTTTTCCAATTTTAATTTAGTTCCAACACAGACATTTGCCTAGTTTCAGAGACGTTGTTGAAACCACACATTTGCTTAAATCATCAAGATTTCCGTATTTATAGGAACGATAGAGAAATGATGAGAGGAGGGAGTGTAGCAATTATTATTAGGAAAAATATCCCCCACCAACTCCTCCCTATAGTAAACACCGATCTAATCGAGAATATTGGCATTAGGGTTTTTACAAACTCAGATTGCACAGACTTTTGTTCATGTTATTTTCCTGGTGGTCGTATTGGGGACAACGGAAGTCGCTAACAATTATTTGCTTCTGACCTGAATAAACTGAGTAGAGGTGAGAGATTTATTCTTGGGGGTGATTTTAATAGTAGACATCAATCCTGGGGATGTTTACGAGGTAATTGCTGGGGAAATCTACTTTTTCAAAAACAAGGGTCTTACAATTTTGAAATTATTTATACTGATGAACATACTTTCTTTCCGTCACACGCGGTCCACCAAGGTTCAACTCTTGATTTTTGTATCACGTATGTGTCTGAGCTCCTGTAGTCACCTCAGTTCAGACCACTTGCCTATTAAAATTTCTTATTACCGGAATTCTCGGACACTCTCTTGAGTACCCCAACACTATGATTTCCGTAGCGCAGACCTCTCTAGAGTCCGAACGCTGTAACTGAAACTGGAGACATAGAGTTAATGCTGACGGATTCCAGACGAGTCCTCAATAATGCTATTGAATACAGTGTGTCCATAAAACCCCAATACACTACTAGAAATCTTTCCGAGGCATATAAAACGAAACGAACGAAACGAATTTTAATGTATAGATATTTTAATGGTATCTGTTCAGAAGATATCCGTCGTCTGGTCCCTGACGTTAGAACATTTAGCCGGAATACTCGGCTATCCAGGGTCTCTCATCCGTTCATTGTCAAATTGCCGGTTGACCGGACGACACACTATAGAGAAAATTCGTTCTTCAGCCGCACTGTTCGCATGTGGAATAATCTTCCAGCAAGTGTTTTTCCTGCCTGCTATGACATTATCAAGTTCAAGGCCAACGTCAACAAACACTACTCCCTCTTTCCTCCCTCCAATACCCTTATTTCCCATCGCTAACACAGTGCATTGCATTTATAGGGGGCATCCCCTGAGTGTTAGTAAAAAAAAAAAAAAAAAAAAAAAAAAAAAACTCCCTATGGGTTAAGTTCAGGATTGGATCTATCGTATTACACTATACGATAGATCCGGAATACTCGGCTATCCAGGGTCTCTCATCCGTTCATTGTCAAATGGCCGGTTGACCGGACGACACACTATAGAGAAAATTCGTTCTTCAGCCGCACTGTTCGCATGTGGAATAATCTTCCAGCAAGTGTTTTTCCTGCCTGCTATGACATTATCAAATTCAAGGCCAACGTCAACAAACACTACTCCCTCTTTCCTCCCTCCAATACCCTTATTTCCCATCGCTAACACAGTGCATTGCATTTATAGGGGGCATCCCCTGAGTGTTAGTAAAAAAAAAAAAACTCCCTATGGGTTAAGTTCAGGATTGGATCTATCGTATTACACTATGGGTTTCTTTATATAAGTCCAAACTTGGAAAGTGAGGCTACCATAAACGGCTTCGACGCCTTTTCCGACTCTATTTCAAAATACTTAGAAGATTATCCGGACAATGAAATTGTAGTTGCTGGGGATTTCAATGTCCACAATAATTCTTGGCTTTCCCATTCGAGCCACACATCTCCGGAGGGTCGATACGTTGAACTTTTTGCCAAGCATAACGACTTGGCGCAATTAGTGAATGAACCAACACACATTCCGTGCGTTGAAGGGCAACAACAAAATAATCATGATCTTTTTTAAACTCACACCCTGAAAAGTACGAGTTTAACATTCTTTCACCTCTTGGTAACTCGGATCATTGTACCATTTCAGCATCTTTTTCGTTCTCAGATGTTCGATCCACTTCTAAACCAGTTCCGAAGCGGACAATGTATATATACGAAAAGGCACGTTGGGCCGAGCTCAACAATTTCTATCAGCAATTTAATTGGAAATTGTGTTTCCTAGACAATAATGTCGATGCTGATGCTGAAATGGTTGAGAAAATAATTCTTCTTGGCATAAACACATTTATTCCCTCGAAGACTACATCGATCAAAACCCCAAAGAATTGTTGGTTTAATCAGACATGCATAGAAGCTGTCAGATCCAAAGAGGAAGCGTTTGAATAAAAATGCTAATACTGAGCTGATACGTAACCGGGCAAGATCATCGTGGGTACTTAGGCGCGAAAAAAATATATACGAACAGCGTCTTCGTGCTAAAGTTCTTTCTTCTCCTAGGGGAAGTAAGAGCTTTCGGTCATTCTTTAAAAGTGTAAGGACAATTCTTCATCTTCTATCCCAACTCTCGTTAACGATAACCAGATATTCACTGACCCGGTTGACAAAGCTAATCTTCTGGCTGACATATTTGCGAAGAATTCATCTTTGCCAGACAGCAGTCAACCCTTCCCCGTGATCGAAAACGTATCTAGTTCGATGCGCCAGATAATTTTTCGAACGCGTGCTGTTAAAAGAGTTCTCGCAGATCTTAACGTAAACAAAACTCCGCGCCAGGATGGAATATCACCACTTGTCCTATGCAAGTGCTCTTCGACGCTATCTCGTCCATTGCGCAATCTTTTCAACATATCGTACCGTACTGGTATTTACACTTCACGTTGGAAAGTTGCCAATGTTCTGCCGATCCCCAAGAAAGGTGAAGCTACTAATCCTGCGAATTTCTGTCCAATTGCCATATGTTCTGAGCTCTCGAAGGTTATGGAGAGCATGGTTAATCACCATCTTGTGAGGTATTTAGAGTCTAACGGCCTTCTGAATGATCGACAGTATGGCTCCGTAGAAATCGATTTACTGGAGACCTGATGGCGTTCCTTACGGAGCGATGGAGTCGATCCATTCACCGCCTTGGTGAGATCAAGGTCGTGGCTCTGGATATTTCCAAGGCGTTCGATAGGGTCTGGCACGGAGCACTCATATCAAAATTTATTGCATTTGGTGTCGGTAAGACCTTCTCTCGATTCATATCGAGTTTTCTCAGGGATCGCTCTATACGAGTTGTTATAGATGGGGGTCTCATCCAACGAGCATAGGTTGACCGCAGGAGTGCCACAAGGTTCTGTCCTCCCTATTTCTTATTTTCATTGACGACCTGGGTCAGACTCTGAACCCAATCTACTCATTTGCGTATGACAGCAACCTCTCTCATTCATACTCATTTGATCATCGGCCAGGTCCTCAGGAGGTCGAGGACAAGAGGCGAACGATGAATGACTCACTTAACCGCGATTTGGCGACGATTAGTGAGTGGGGCCAAATTAACAGACAATCCAAGCTCTCTTTGCCCATCGAAAATTAAGGATTTTTTGAAATGATGGATCAGTAACTTCATCCAAGTTCAATGAATCATCTTCCGCATCTAAATTTTTGTCAAATGAATCGATATTTCCATCTGGATTAGTTAGCACCTCAATTAAAAAGGAATTGTTTTTATTATCATATATAGTTTCTAATAGCGTTTCCAAAACACCATTTTCTTCTTCTTCATCATCGTCAAAGTCAGATAAATCTGAGTCATCAAAATTAACCAAAATATTTTCTATTTGATCGTTTTTTAGGTTACACATCTTATTACGCACTTGTTCCTTCGTCGCTGTTTCGTTGGCATAGTACGATATATAAAAAATCGTACAGCCTTATTGAACTACTTTAGGGATCTAACTTTTTTTTACACTTACCGAAGGAATGATTATCTACTAAAAAACTTAAATAAAGTTATTAAATAAAATAATTTTTGTAATAAAATATATAAAATATATAAAAAGCTTAAAATGGCCACTGAAAAGCGACTATGCCATGGCATAGAATAGAATAACCGAAAGGGTTAAAGTTCATCATACTAAAGTGAACAACGATAAATATCATTTATGTAAAGGGACTCATGTCTTGAACACTTGTTCGAAATTTTTGAGCATGGATTTCAATAACAGATTGTCTGTAGTTAAACGGGCCAAACGATGTATAAATTGCCAAGCGCTGGGTCAAATGTCGGATTGTAAGAGTAGAAACTGCAAAAAATGATATTCCAAACATCATACCCTCCTACACAAAAATAAAGCGATTAATTTAAATGGCTCAGAATTCCAAAAATGCAATCATACAGTCCACTGAAAAACCGGCAACTTCGGGAAATGTTCAGACACACCACACGGTTGTCTCAAATAAAACCATGTTATCAATAGCCGGGATGAATATCATTAAAGATAGATTTGCCTATAATATTAGAGCCCTTATTGATCCCTGCTCAGATGACACATTCATCTCCACTAAAATACAAAAATTATTAAAGCTACCTACCAAACCCGTCTCAGCCGACATTACTGGACTAAGAGGGGAACATGCTGCAAAATGGAAAAATGCATCTGGTGCATAAAATCCATAGGATCATCCACTTTGCAACGAACGTACCAAAAATAACAACACTGACAGTTTGAGATCTGTCTCTTGGCTCACCCCTTTGTTAAATAAATAAAAAGTATTATGCTTAGCCAGCAATTTCCCATAGTATAAGACGTAGTAAGATACTTTTAGGTAGTTTTAAGTAACTCAAGTTTGTGTCAGATAATAAATAAACGTGGAATAGAAAAGTCGTTAAAGCGGCGATTGACAAAACACAAAAGTGATCGTTTTATTAATTACATGGTGATCCTGCCAGGAGATTCAGTAGATTCCAGGAGTTGTAAAAATCGGTCGTGCATTCTTCGCTTAGTACTCATATAAAAATGAGAAGAAGAAATAAAAAAACTTCCATTGAAAATAATGAAATACAATAAAATAATATGATCCTTTTATTTGTCATAACCATTTATTTTATTTGTCATAACCATTTAATAAAACTACGAAAAAATTAGCAAATACAGTGCCTCGATATTATACTCGGACACCATCAAAAATAGAGAATGCTCATTATATTTCATGAAAATAACAAACTCAAAATAAAAAGTTAAATTGAAATTATTATTCCTGTAAAAAAAAACCACACAAACAAAACCAAAACCACGATGAAGAAGAAAAATTATCACCAAAATTGTTTTTGTTTTTTTTTTTAAATGAAAAAACAAATAGTAGTTCAATTTCCTTCGTTTGGCGTCATTGTCAAAATATGATTTTAAAATTCAAATACAATTGAATTAAGAAATCAATAAGAACATCAATATCAGCAAACAGTAGCAGCAATTAAACTCAGCCGTCAGCAACAAACTACAAGAACAAATACACCATAGAAGTGCATAAATAAACCAGCAACAATAACTCCAGCAAACATCAGCAGAAATCAAACTCAGTCGCTCATCAACTAAATCCAAGCAACAGTTGTTTCATTTAATCAAATCAATAATTTCAAATAAGTGTAATAATTATTATATATTATTATCATTATATTATTATATTTAATAGAAAAAAAAAGAAAATATGTTAACATACATTCTACAAATTATAATTATAAACTTTTAAAACCCTCACAGTTTTAAAATGACTTTGTTTTCCTAAATATATTCCTATTAATTTAAGTAATTCGTTAACTGAAAATTTTCTTTATGGGGGCAACCGAGTCCAAGTTGGAAAAACCAAACGCAAATGTGATAACGAACGTTGAATTAATAGATCACACTGCGAAACTTGACTCATTATGGTTCCTTATTTTGTGCCTGACACTTATAAGCGGAGCTAATCTGCTGCTCAAGATTTACTTAATGTACAAACGGTCATTGCGTAAAAGGTACGCGAGTAGGAACGATAATCTTGATAAAATTTAAACAAATTATGTGAATTTAGGTTTGTTTAATTATTTTGTTTTTGTTTTTCTTTTTTTTTAAGAAAGTTTTGTGGTAATTAAATTGTTTAATTTGATTGGATAGGAGAATTTTGTATGGACTGGCAGCAGATTGTAGTGAAATTGAGATTGTTGAAGGAATACTTTGATAGGTCCTACAAGTGTTTGAACACTGATAGGCCCACTAAGGACGAAACGGTAGATAAACACGTGAGTGTATTATTTGACAGTTTCGAACAAACTTGAGTATTAATTAACGTAAATTACCCTCAACTCACACCTTCTCATAAGGCAGCTGCCGAAGGCTTCTTTGCAGTCTTTCGGGGTAAACTCGCCAACGTTTTGTCACGAAGGGGCTTGGACGTAAAACTCCCGGATACCCTACACGAGAAGTTTGTATATAAAACGGAAGGTCAGGGTATTGAAGGTTTGGATTTGCCTCAGGCGGAGACTGAAAATGCCCTTGAAGCTTCCACGATGACCCAATCAGTGACACAATTTCTCGGCTTGGCCTCAAAGCTACTTCCTGACTTTGATGGAAGACCGGAGAATCTACAAAGTTTCGTTGACGCGATCGGTATAGTGGATTCCATTAAGGAAACCCATGAGGTATTGGCAGTTAACTTAGCGAAAACTAAATTGAAAGGTACTGCTAGAAACTTAATAAACCCCGAGACGATACTGGCGGAGATAGTTTCTAAATTGAAAGGTTCGGTGAAAGGAGAGTCGGTCAGTGTACTTTCAGCAAAGCTGATGAACATAAGGCAATCTGGCAAAAATGCTAATGCTTATGTGAAGGAAGTTGAAGACCTGACTAAGGCACTGGAGAGTGCCTATATTTCGGATGGATTACCGGCGGAAGTTGCGGGCAAGTATTCAACGCAGCAGGCGTTGAGAGCGGTTGCTAAAAACGCCCATAATGAGAGAGTAAAACTGATCATCGAATCGGGTCAGTTTGCTAACATGAACGAATTGGTTTCCAAATTTATAAGCAGTTGCACCGAAGTATCCAGTCAACCTAACTCTGTCATGTTTTATGACTCCAACAGACTTTTAGAGTTACCACCAGACTTCAGTCACGGAACGGTCGTGAGAAATTGGACGATAAGGTTACAGTGACGGAATCAGTGACATCAGATGATGTCAGGGTATATGAGGCCATTAATGCCTCGGAGTACAATAAAATGCCACGGTTATACATTTCCAAGGATACATTTTTTATCCGAACAGGAAAAAATACTATTTATAGTGGCAAGTTGATTAATGGAATTATCGATTTAGATCGATTTCTTCCACAGCTTGAAAAAGTAGCTAATAAAATGAGTCTCTCAACCATACAATTATCATTAAAGGATAATTTCTTTGATAATGTGCACATTGCAAAATTTAAAGAAACCGGAAACAAGACCCTTAATGGGCTGAGAATTGTACTCGTACCCGCATTATTGAATATTGATTCCACTTCCGATAGGGACAAGATCATACGGAAGTATCACGACGATCCAATTTGGGGTGGACACCCTGGAACGACCCGGTTATTAAGAAAAATCTGCCAAAGACTATAGGAATAATATATTAATAAGGGATATGAATAATAAATCCATGCGGATACATAAAAATAGGTTAAAAATATATAAGGATGATTGCATAGGAAAAGGAAAAGAGAAAAACAAAGCAATTTAATTAAACCTTATTTTTTAAATACAAATGTAGTTAATTACTTTTTTATATATCCCATTAGTTTGTAATTAAAATTTTAAGTAAATGGGGAAGGGAAGAACTCCCCTTAAATACAAATATTTGAATTTTAATTAAATTTAGAGAATACATTTAAAGAATGATCAACTTAGGGTTGATCACTCTTTTCTTGAAAAGGGAGGTGTAGTGTGTTTGACTTGTCGTAGTTACCATGCCGCGGCATGCCGTCTGCATGTAAGTAAATACTTACACCTTGTTGAGTATTTGTCCACACACGCTATAGCTGGCAGGCATGTATTAACGTGGAATAGAAAAGTCGTGACAAAACACAACAGTGATCGTTTTATTAATTACAGTTTGTCTCTTGTGGGTGGACCTTCGCATGGTAGTTGTAGAAAACAATTTCTTATTAGTAGCCGGTTGCCATTCGTCTCGTTTCTGGTACGCACAAGAGGAATAGAAAACAAAAATAGCAAATCTTTTTGATGTGCTAACGTCGTTTATGTATGCTGGATAAATACATACATAATTCCGTCTCGGTAATTCCCTTTGGTCAGCGGCGCTGTGCACTTTGGGATATTTGACTTGCCAAACAAAAAAAAAACGTCGCGGTGTCAACTTTTTTCGCGGTTGTGGATGATCGGTTGGCGTTGGCAGTTTCCCTTTCTATGTGTCTGTCCGATCATATTGGTGTGACGTCATCACATATCATAAATCTGGAATTAAGATTGTGCTACACAAGGACATTTTTGTGTTTTATTGCTGGAATATTTCAAAATTCATTGGCTCCGTGCTAACACTTGCTGGACTTGGAAATTTCGTGCACAGTGGGCCAAAATTATTTTTTTTCGGAAATTCTTTAAATTGTTTGGAAAATTTCAAAATTCATTGGCTCCATGCTAACACTTCTGGACTTGGAAATTTCGTGCACAGTGGGCCAAAATTATTTTTTTTCGGAAATTCTTTAAATTCTTAGGTTAGGTTGAATGGAGGATGGGTCATGTACCATGACCGACTCATGGCGCTGATATAAACATAGGACAGCAATTCGGCCTGTTGTGAGCTCCTGGTTTCTTCTACAAATTCCGTTCCCCTTTTTTCTACGTTAGGAATTCTTTCCCCTCTATAAAGTTCCTTCAATTCCTTATGTCTATTGCTTTGACAACCGACAGGTCATCGAAGGTGTCCTCTCCTAACTGGACCTGCGAGAAAGCAGGGCACTGGTACAGGAAGTGTTCCGCCGTCTCGTCGCTCTCGGAACATCCTATTTTAAATAGGATGCATCCTATTTTAAACTAGCTTACTCAGCTCATTTTTGTTAAACCCGAGTATTCTCTTTGTTTTCTTGTAATCGAGGTTTCCTTTGTGGTTCTTCCCACCTTAAGGCATGGGTCGTCTTCGTCCATTCCCTCAACTCCTTTTTTGTCTCTAGAAATGGTTTAGATAGTTGCAGAGTATTTTGGTCGGATTGCCTTCCCATTTTAGCCAGTTCGTCAGCCCTGACATTGCCTGGAAACCCTTGGTGGCCTGGTATCCAGTTTATAACTATGTCGTTATTTATCGTTACGTCATTTATCGTATCCTTACTGTACATGAGTATCCTTGATTTGACATTATCATCTCAGAGGGATCTAATTGCGTTTTGACTGTCTTTGAAAATACAGATAGTTTTACCTGTGACCCTATTCCGCAGCCATTCTGTGATGGTCTTGATCTCTGGTTGTAGAATCGTTGACTACTTTGGTAACTGGTATACTAATTCAGTCCTCGGATTGTGGATGTAGATTCCTATGCCTACTCCTAACTCGGACTTAGATGCGTCTGTGTAGCACTCCACTATTCCCCATCTTGGGTGAATGTGCCGTGTTCTTGTCCGCGTCTATCTTCTATTCTTGTCGTGCAGTTCGCAATTCCAATTTGCACCAACGGTTTAATGAGGATATGATAAGTACTTTCATTGAAAAAATAACGCAAAGATTTGAATGCCGAAATAGATTATCAACTTACAGACTATTAAGAAATTTACATGATTAGTTTCATTTAAAACTTAAATTGTTCTTTTCCGACATTTATAAGGTTTTATCCTATCTTTTCCCTTAATTTGCTAACTCCAGTTCTTGAATTTGATTATTATTTGAAAAACCAAAAATATCTTTATTTGCTGCAATACTTTTAGTTATAACTCAAGACCTGTACACTATAAAATTGTTAATTATTTTTAAGCGTTATGATGAAAAAAAAAAAAAAAACACGTGTGTTTCTGGGATGCGATCTGTCTGACAGTTTGTTGTCAGGAACCCTCCTAGGTGTTCCAATATTCTATGATGTTGTGTTTGAGGTTCATCCTCAATCCACTCATTCAATGCCCTTAGTCTCCTTTCTGAGATCGCTGCCGCAGATTTGATTTGGATATCTATTGGGCGCTCGTCGGCGCCGTCCTCATTGCTCCGCATATTCATACGCAGCAAATTCTTTGAATCCCTTGTAGTTTCTTCATTTCTACAAGTTTCTTCTTCATTAAATTTCTTTGTCATTGCCACCACCATACTATTGACAAATAAGTTATAATCGGCCTTATCACGCGTTTGTATACCCAGTGCGCCATGCTGGGGCGGATGCCCCATGTGGAGCCAATTTCTCTACGGCACATTGACCAGCATCTGTGGGCTTTTCGGCTCTGCTGTTGATGTGATCTTTCCAATTAAGTTTTCTGTCCAGAATTACTCCCAGATATTTAACGTTCGTGTTTATTTCTAAGCTCTTGTTCCTGAAGCAAGGTTTGACGTATTGTTCAATTTTTGTCTTCCTTGTGAACAAACATAGTTCTGTTTTGTCCAGGTTGACGTTCAGTCATCTAGGCTTCGCCCAGTTGTATGCCAGAGTTAGCACTTTTTCGGCTTGTCTGCATAATTTGTTCGGATCTTTCCCATTCAGAAGTATCGCAACGTCGCGACGCGTCGTCTGCATAGCAGACTGGCTTGAATCCTTCATGAGTCAGCATCCTTAGGAGATTGTTTATTGTAGTCACCCACAGGAGTGGTGATAATATACCTGTGGTGTCCCTCTATGTACTCTCTCCCTAATATTTATGCCGTGGGATCCGCAATTAATCCATCTATGCCTTAGCATATAGCTGACCCAGTCGATTGTCGGCCTGGTCACTCCAAACTGGTCAAAGGAGTGGATTAACGTATGCGTGCTCACGTTGTTGAAGGCCCCCTCTATGTCGATACAACTCCAAGTGTGTATATTTTATAGTCGAAAGAGCTATCTATGAGATGTACTACCTAATGCAGGGCTGTCTCTACTGATCTTTCCTTGACATAGGCGTGTTGTTGAAATTTTAGCTGATTGGTCGGGATCTGTCTTTTAACCATAGAGTCTATTAATCTCTCATTAGTTTTTAATAAGAAGGATGTAAAGCTGATGGGGCTATAAGCCTTACACATCGCGTAACTTTCCTTCCCCTGTTTTGGTTATGAAAACAACTCGTGCTTCTTGCCAGTTTCTGGGGCTATAGGCTAGTTTGAGTCAGAATTCAAAGATTCCTGCCAGGTGTTTTCCCACTATATCTATGCTCCTTTGTAGAAGCGCCGGGTATATGCCATCCGGTCCAGCCGCCTTGAACGGAGAAAAGCTTTTAACTGCATCCCTATCCATTTCTGGCGTGATAGTCTATGTTGTACTTCCCAGGTCGGACTGAGTTTCTCTATTGGATCTTCTGTATCCGTCGGTAAATGTGTGTTTATTAACAATTTGATTGATTTTTCTATCGTTTCTGTTTTATTTCCGTCTTTGTCCACTGAGGCTTCCACCTGTGTATGTGTCTTAGATAAAAATTTCTTTATTTTAGACATGTCGTTAACGGTGTAGACCTGTTCGCAGAACAGTGTCCATGACCCTCGTTGCGCCCTTCTTAGTGTTTTGTTGTACAATCTATGTTTGGCTTTGTATTCGTCCCAGTATACTTGAAGTTTATTACCTCTAGCTCTGTTGTAAGTTCTGCGGACTACTTTGCTTAGGTTTCTAATCTGTCCCGTTATACAGGGTTTCTCCTGAGCCGACCTCCTTTCTCTCAGTGGGCAACACTCTTCGAAGGGCATCACTAATACTGAAACGGTGCCAATTGGTTTTGGTCTTGTTCCTGAAACTTAGCGGTTCTGGGGGTGATTTCATTAAACTAAAAATTATATATCGGTGATATGAAAAAGAGTGCTTGTCGGAGACATGCCATCCTTGGATCTCTTCTGCTATATCTTCAGAACCGAAAGTGATATCTAATACCTCCTCTCTGATTCGATTTATAAATGCGTTGTTACCCATATCTAATAAGGCTATTCCTCTTTTGTTGCAATT
Organism: Hydrotaea cyrtoneurina; assembly: GCA_958296145.1. Lineage (NCBI taxonomy): Eukaryota > Metazoa > Arthropoda > Insecta > Diptera > Muscidae > Hydrotaea > Hydrotaea cyrtoneurina. Next base: position 58,499,708 of record OY282512.1, on the reverse strand, counting down.
CGAAATACCCCATGTGATGTGGTGTGCGTTCGCGTCGCAGCCTACTAGTAATTTCATACCTTTTGTCTTGGCTTCTCTCATGAGGTGTTGTAGCTCAGCCGTTGGTGGAAGTGTCGGCGAGTCGAATGGAAGGTACATCGACGCAAGGTATAGGCCCAAGTCTTAGCACCGTCGCATCCGCAGTTGACAAGAAAAATAAGCTTAAGTTTTTGTGTGCATACTCAGTTCTGGGTCGTCCCTCTGATCTTGCGTAGAATAGTTGGTAAAGCGGGTTGTTTAAACCAATAACCTTGTTCTTGTGTGTCCATGGTTCTTGGATTAAAGCTATATGAACCTTACCTTTGTTTATGTTATCGATCAGCGCGGTAGTTGCCGTTTCGCTCCGATGGAGGTTGATGTGGATCCTTGCTAACAATTGTTGGACTTGGAAATTTCGTGCACAGTAGGCCAAAATTATACCTTTGCGGAATATTTGTAAATTATTGAATACTTAAAAATTTACTCTTTGCCAAAATAGTGGACGTCAGAACTTCGAACACAGTGGGCACAATTTATTTTTTTGCTGAATTATTTATTTTTTCTGTCTCTCGTTAAATGTGCACGCACATTTTGTCCGTCCGTCGCGTTTTTGTGCATTGTGTTCTTTTTTTTATTTTCACTAAATAACAAATAGTCATTCCATGACACAAATAATAATAATAATAAAAAATAAATAAAAACATCAGTGAAAACAATTAATAATTAAAATAAAATAATATAGTGCAATAGCCAATACACGAAACAAAATAGACAAAAAAAACAACAACCACACATATTCATACTCCACAACAACAATAACAGTCGCCACACAACAAATATTAATAAACCGGCTTCTAAACAAAACAACGACAGACAACACAGAAAAATAACACTAAGGGCTTTTTTATGCCCCACTCGATGTCTTGCACTTGTGTTCCCCCCTCCTTCTTCCCTTTCGCATATCACAAATAATTCTGCGCTCGTCTTGTCGCTGTTCTGTTAGTTGTAGGTATAAAACTGAAAAACTAACAGAAACTACAGTGGCGGGAGGGGTGCAGAGTTATTTGTGATTTTGCTTGGATGTTGTCTTGTTTGTGGTGTTGTTATGGTATGTAGATATGTAGATTTCAAATTCACTTTGCGAACATTCGCGGGCTTAGGACGAATTTTTTTGCGGTATACTCGCACATAAATTTCAATAGGCCGGAAGTCCTCGCTCTATGTGCGACCCAGGTGTGTGAAGATTTTGATCCACACGATTTTCACATTCCTGGTTATCACACTCTATCCACTTTCTCTTCACACAGAGACATGGTATTTATACATAATGGTGTGGTGTTTCAGAGTCAGCAATATTTAAACTCACAAAATCCAGAATTTAACTCCCTATGGGTTAAGTTCAGGATTGGATCTATCGTATTACTATGGGTTTCTTTATATAAGTCCAAACTTGGAAAGTGAGGCTACCATAAACGGCTTCGACGCCCTTTCCGACTCTATTTCAAAATACTTAGAAGATTATCCGGACAATAAAATTGTAGTTGCTGGGGATTTCAATGTCCACAATAATTCTTGGCTTTCCCATTGGAGCCACACATCTCCGGAGGGTCGATACGTTGAACTTTTTGCCAAGCATAACGACTTGGCGCAATTAGTGAATGAACCAACACACATTCCGTGCGTTGAAGGGCAACAACAAAATAATCTTGATCTTTTTTAACCTCACACCCTGAAAAGTACGAGGTTAACATTCTTTCACCTCTTGGTAACTCGGATCATTGTACCATTTCAGCATCTTTTTCGTTCTCAGATCTTCGATCCACTTCTAAACCAGTTCCGAAGCGGACAATGTATATATACGAAAAGGCAATTGTGTTTCCTACACAATAATGTCGATGCTGATGCTGAAATGGTCGAGAAAATAATTCTTCTTGGCATAAACACATTTATTCCCTCGAAGACTACATCGATCAAAACCCCAAAGAATTGTTGGTTTAATCAGACATGCATAGAAGCTGTCAGATCCAAAGAGGAAGCGTTTGAATAAAAATGCTAATACTGAGCTGCTACGTATCCAGGCAAGATCTTCGTGTGCCAGGGTACTTAGGCGCGAAAAAATTCTTTACGAACAGCGTCTTCATGCTAAAGTTCTTTCTTCTCCTAGGGGAAGTAAGAGCTTTTGGTCATTCGTTAAAAGGGTAAGGACAATTCTTCATCTTCTATCCCAACTCTCGTTAACGATGACCAGATATTCACTGACCCGGTTGACAAAGCTAACCTACTGGCTGAAATATTTGCAAATTCATCTTTGCCAGACAGCAGTCAACCCTTCCCCGTGATCGAAAACGTATCTAGTTCGATGCGCCAGATATTTTTTCGGACGCGTGCTGTTAAAAGAGTTCTCGCAGATCTTAACGTAAACAAAACTCCGCGCCAGGATGGTATATCAGCACTTGTCCTATGTAAGTGCTCTTCGACGCTATCTCGTCCATTGCGCAATCTTTTCAACATATCGTACTGTACTGGTATTTACACTTCACGTTGGAAAGTTGTCAATGTTCTGCCGATCCCCAAGAAAGGTGAAGCTACTAATCCTGCGAATTTCTGCCCAATTGCCATATGTTCTGCGCTCTCGAAGGTTATGGCGAGCATGGTTAATCACCATCTTGTGAGGTATCTAGAGTCTAACGGCCTTCTGAATGATCGACAGTATGGCTTCCGTAGAAATCGATCTACTAGAGACCTGATGGCGTTGCTTACGGAGCGATGGAGTCGATCCATTCACCGCCTTGGTGAGATCAAGGTCGTTGCTCTAGATATTTCCAAGACGTTCGATAGGGTCTGGTACGGAGCACCTATTGCATTTGGTGTCGGTAACACCTTCTCTCGATTCATATCGAGTTTTCTCAGGTATCGCTCTATACGGGTTGTTATAGATGGGGTCTCATCCAACGAGCATAGGTTGACCGCAGGAGTGCCACAAGGTTCTGTCCTCTCTCCTTCTCTATTTCTTATTTTCATTGACGACCTGTTGGGTCAGACTCTGAACCCAATCTACTCATTTGCGTATGACAGCAACCTCTCTTATTCATACTCATTTGATCATTGGCCAGGTCCTCAGGAGGTCGAGGACAAGAGGCGAACGATGAATGACTCACTTAACCGCGATTTGGCGACGATTAGTGAGTGGGGCCAAATTAACAGAGTAGATTTTAATGCACAAAAGACCCAGTGCTAGTTGTTGTCACACAAACGTTCCACTTATCCAGCACCGTCGTCAATATCTATGGGTGGTGTGGATGTATACGTGTCAGATACTCTTGATGTTCTGGGCATACAGGGTGGGTTGCTCCAAGCTCTCTTTGCCCATCGAAAATTAAGGATTTTTTTAAATGATGGATCAGTAACTTCATCCAAGTTCAATGAATCATCTTCCGCATCTAAATTGTTGTGAAATGAATCGATATTTCCATCTGGATTAGTTCGCTCCTCAATTAAAAAGGAATTGTTTTTATTATCATATAAAGTTTCTAATAGCGTTTCCAAAACACCATTTTCTTCTTCTTCATCATCGTCAAAGTCAGATAAATCTGAGTCATCAAAATTAACCAAAATATTTTCTATTTGATCGTTTTTTAGGTTACACATCTTATTACGCACTTGTTCATTCGTCGCTGTTTCGTTGACGACTGAATGAGAGAGCATGAGAGATCTATGCCATATGGCATAGTACGAAATATAAAAAATCGTACAGCCTTATTGAACTACTTTAGGGATCTAACTTTTTTTTTACACTTACCGAAGGGATGATTATCTACTAAAAAACTTAAATAAAGTTATCAAATAAAATAATTTTTGTAATAAAATATATAAAAGAACGAGATGATATTTTTTTGCTAAAATACGCAACTCGTTAGGCATGTTCGCTTTCTGAAACTTCGCAATATACTTGGTCCTCTAACTAAATTTTGTTTTGCAATAATTTCAAGGAAGAACATCAAAGAAAAATATAAAAACAATAGTAACCATAACTCTCCCAGCTTAAAATGGCCACTGAAAAGCGACTATGCCATGGCATAGAATAACCGAAAGGGTTAAAGTTTATCATACTAAAGTGAACAACGATAAATATCATTTATGTAAAGGGACTCATGTCTTGAAAACTTGTCCGAAATTTTTGAGCATGGATTTCAACAACAGATTGTCTGTAGTTAAACGGGTCAAACGATGTATAAATTGCCAAGCGCTGGGTCAAATGTCGGCAGATTGTAAGAGTAGAAACTGCAAAAAATGATATTCCAAACATCATACCCTCCTACACAAAAATAAAGCGATTAATTGAAATAATAGCTACCCAACGAAAGATGGTATGGCTCAGAATTCCAAAAATTCAATCATACAGTCCACTGAAAAACCGGCAACTTGGGGAAATGTTCAGACACACCACACGGTTGTCTCAAATAAAACCATGTTAGCAATAGCCGGGATGAATATCATTAAAGATAGATTTGCCTATAATATTAGAGCCATTATTGATCCCTGCTCAGATTACACATTCATCTCCACTAAAATACAAAAATTATTAAAGCTACCTACCAAACCTGTCTCAGCCTACATTACTGGACTAAGAGGGGAACATGTTGCAAAATGGAAAAATGCATCTGGTGCATAAAATCCATAAGGCACTGCGGTCACCGTAACATTTGGTCCTATCGATCGGCGGAAATTAATCTAGACGTCAGCCGCTGGAACATAGAATTTTGTGAATAGGCAGAAAATTAAGGTATGTTAATCCATGTTTAAGAAAGTGTACAAGTCTACAGATGCCCGTTAAGCAAACGGTGCTTTCGTTTCGCGTTTGTTACATTTACATTTTTCTCCTGCATCTGGTTCACGTTCATTTTGTTTTTGTATTCCACCCGCACTTTTTTGTCTCATATTGTTTGTCTCTTGTGGGTGGACCTTCGCATGGTAGTTGTAGAAAACAATTTCTTATTAGTAGCCGGTTGCCATTCGTCTCGTTTCTGGTACGCACAAGAGGAATAGAAAACAAAAATAGCAAATCTTGTTGATGTGCTAACGTCCTTTAAGTATGCTGGATAAATACATACATAATTCTGTCTCGGTAATTCCCTTTGCTCAGTGGCGCTGTGCGCTTTGGAATATTTGACTCGCCAAACAAAAAAAAAACGTCGCGATGTCAACTTGTTTCGCGGTCGCGGATGATCGGTTGGCATTAGCAGTTTCCCTTTAACATTGAATTTCCCTTTCTATGTGTCTGTCCGAGCGAACAATAGAATAAAAGAAGAAAGAGGCTCGATCATATTGGTGTGACGTCATCACATATCATAAATCTGGAATTAAGATTGTGCTACACAAGGACATTTTTGTGTTCTATTGCTGGAATATTTCAAAATTCATTGGCTCCGTGCTAACACTTCTGGACTTGGGAATTTCGTGCACAGTGGGCCAAAATTTTGTTGCAATTCGAACTACCCCAGGTAATGTGGTGTGCGTTCGCGTCGCGGCGGTGGACCACAATTAGTATTAATTCTCGGCAACCAATATGACGCTACTATAATGAAATGGCTCTGTAGGCAGAAAAAGAAGAAGTTCAAAATGTATGGGCTGAATGGAAAGAGACAAATAAAAAGTGTAATGCCGACTCAGAATGCAGCAAGTCAAACAAAGAGATTATTAGAACTAATAAGAAGATTGCTCATGACAGTTACATAAGTGGTGTGGCTATTATAGGTCGCTGTAAAGAAAAAATTAATGTTGATCCTGCCTCGACGGCTCAGAAAACCGTATCTTCTGTTACGGTGCCACCTTGCGATACGAAAATTTTTCATGGGGACTATGTATCTTGGCCCAGTTTTAGAGATTTGTTCACGGCAATTTACGTGAACAAAAAAAGCTTAGCTCAGTGGAGAAATTGTATCACCTCTTTAAGAAGACAAGTGGCGAGGGAAATTAATAGAAATGTTCCATTAACTGCAGAAGGCTTTACAATAGCGTGACAAAACCTCAATAGCCAATATGAGAATAAACGAATCCTAATCAATTGAGAACATTGTTTAATTTGCCCGCGTTTGTCAGTCTCCAAACGGGCGCGTACCCAGGTGGTGGATAGGGGAAGGGGGATGGACACAGTGTTCCATTTCATCTAAGGCTGACTGAGGGTGGATGGTTTTTTCTGCCCTAACTAAGGCTACCCTAGGGGGGTGGAGCAGTGTGTCCACCGCCTTAGGGAATCTCGTATTCCCCGCGGACCAAAACGGGCTATGGGGTGTTCCCCTAAACAAAAAACAACAATGAAGGAAATGCAAGAAATAAATAAAATAAATTTACGGTGCAGTCGCAGTAAATGCAACAAGCGCACTTTCAGCCACTGACAAAAAAAGGAGGACCAAAGGGGGAGTACTAACTGGACCCAGCCTTCACGTACAGGTAGTGAATCCGATTCTGACTCCGAATCAAACGAAAATATTAATATTACTGTCTTAGCTAACTCCAAAGATGACGATGTCAGCAATACGGTAGATGAAGTAAACGACTGTATGGCACTGTATGGCACTCGACAAATAAGAAGAAGCTATCAGGGGCACAACGACGTAAGTTGAAGAAGATGAACCGAGATAGCAAAAAGGCTAAAGTGCAGGATGCTCAAAAGGAGTCATCTGAAACTCCTTCCACCTCCTCGGAAGCTGGAAAGAGGGTCAGATCTCCCGAAGAGCAGAACACTGCGAAACCGCTCTCAAGTAAATTGGTGAGACCAAGTCAAACCCCCCACAAAAGAGACACTAGTTTGTATCCTTGTGGAAAGGGCGACACCAAAGTAAATCCAACTACAAAGAGAGCGAGCGTAGCAACGGAGTAATCCGATAAGACTGAGGCACCCGAACGGGTATCCCGGTCGACACGGAAGAGGAATTTGACTGCTGAAAAAGGTAAGAAGCCACTGTCATATGCATCTTGCGTAGAGACCCTCACTGAACTCGTGGATACGATCCCCATTCCCTGGGAAGCCGCCAAGCTGAAACTGGTGAGGATGAGGGACTCACTAAAGCTCACTAAAGCGACCGTGTACGTCAAAGGATGGGGCAGCGACTTCATAACAGAACGCATGCTCAAACTCTTTGGCCAGCAGAACAAAGGACTGGACGTAAAGATATGGGAAGTCTTCCACAGGGAGAGCGACAGTAATGGCACTCTCCTTGTGGTGGGCTTGAATCAACTCTCCATGTCCAGCCTGGCCAAGACGAAGGGCATGGTTTTCTACGTGTCGAAAGCTGTGTTCTTCAAAATCGGTAAGGCCAGGGTCGGCGCTGAAGACCCTGAAAACGAGCCAACAGTCCCACAATGAAGAGAGAGCCGAATCCACCATCTCCGACTCCCAAAAGCCCGGAGGACCTATGATTGAGGTCATCCAGATAAACCTCCATCGGAGCGAAATGGCAACAAACGCTTTGATGGAAAAAAGAAATAAGCGTAAGACTCATATCGCTTTGATCCAGGAACCATGGACGATTCGAAAAAAGGTTACTGGATTGAACCATGTCAACTACCAACTATTCTATGCAAATACGGGAACTAGACCAAGGACCTGTATCATATGCCACAAAAACTTATGTTATCGGTTCTCTCCAGAGTTGTCACCATCGGATGCAACATCGTATACCTTGCATCAGTATATCTGCCATTCGACTCACCGACATTGCCACCTACGTCGGAACTGCAATGCCTTGTGGGGAGAGCCAAGCAAACAGGTAACGAAGTACTAGAAGGTTGCGACGCGAACTCTCACTACATTGTGTGGGTTAGTACTAACATAAATAAACGGGGATAAGCCCTAGTAGAATTTTTGAATATTAACGACCTAATACCTCTTAACATAGGAAACACTGCTACCTTTGTTAATAAAATTAGGGAAGAAGTATTAGATATAACAATAGGTTCAGAAAATCTTATATACGAAATACAGGAGTGGAGGGTCTCTAGAGAACATTCCTTTTCTGACCATCGTTACATAGGATTTAAGATAGCAAGGCCACCACCAAACCCAATAAACTTTCGAAATAAGGCCAAAACGAAATGGGCAAAATTCGCGAAGTTAATTAGAGAAAGACTAGGGCATGAAGAGTACGAGTGCCTAAGTGTTGAAGACATTGACAACAATGTTGATAACATTACGGAGATTCTAGTGAAGTCATTCGAAGATAGCTGTCCACTTCGAGAAAGGAAATCAGGCCAAGAAAAACCCTGGATAACCGGGGAGATTCGCAACATTGGGAACTTTTCAATAGGGCACGCCGTAAAAAATGTCCTGTATACTGGGACGACTACCATAGAAGACTCAGAGAATACATCAAAATTACAAGAACAGCAAAACGAAACTCCTGGAGGCTATTCTGCGAACAGGTGGATAGCGTTAACGATGTTTCAAAAATCTTCCTGGCACTACTACAGATGGAGGCGCACTACATATCGACTCATCTAGCTGCTATTTTCAAAGCATGCCTGAAATTCTCATACACGCCGAGGGCCTGGCAGGAGGCAAGAGTTGTTTTCATACCCAAACCAGGCAATGCAAGTTATGCAACACCTAAGGCCTATCGACCAATAATCATAACATCTTTCTTACTCAAAACCATGGAGCGCATAATGGATACCATGATCAATAGTAAGATTACAAGCGAAATGCTTAAATTTAAACAACATGCATACGTTAAAGGACTGTCAGTGGACACCGCCCTCCACGAGGTAGGCCAAAATTTAGAAGAATCCCTCAATGGTAAAATGTACACACTTGCGGTATGCATTGACATTCAAGAAGCTTTCAATAATGTACAGACCTTAGACCAGTTCCAGGTGGACCGGGCTCTCCGAGACTGGATAAGCCATATGCTAAGGAATAGATGGATTAGCTGTGGGTCTCACGAAATACAAATAAGAGACAAAGTATCACAGGGAATACCACAAGGAGGTATTTTATCACCACTCCTATGGGTTACCACTATTAACAGTCTCCTGAGGATCCTAACTGACGAAGGACTTAAACCAGTCTGCTATGCATACGACGTTATAATACTTCTGAGGGGCCTGAATGCAAACTAACTTTGCAGAAGGCCCGAAACTTCCCTAAAACTTGCATGTGACAGGGCTCGACCGAGAGGTCTAAATGTAAACCCAGACAAAACTGAAATATGTCTGTTTACAACGAAAACAAAGATTGGTCCATAAATAGACCCATCTTACCTTAACAAAACAATTCCAATATAAGACAAGGTTAAATACTTAGGAGTAATCTTGGACAGAAAACTAAATTGGAAGTACCACATAGAAGAACGAGCAAACAAAGCTCACAGATGCTGGTCTTTATGTAGAAGAGGCATAGGCTCAAAATGGGGCCTCAATCCAACAATGACACACTGTCTCTACAAAAGCGTAATTAGACCTGTTCTAACTTATGCATTAGTAGCATGGTGGACATCAATGGAAAAGAAGTGCAACATAAAAATATTACAAAAGGTCCAACGTATGTGTTTCCTCGGCATAAGCGGAGCAATTAAAACCACATCTAATAGGGCTTTAGAGACTATCTTAAATGTTCCACAAATAGAAATACAGATTTAATATGAAGCCGCCCTCACAGCAATGAGACTCAAAGCAATGGATGAATGGATCGAAACTGATCACAGGTCATATCATCAAAACATAGTGGTAGTGGAAGGGAATTTAACTGACATAGCATCAGCACCCGATAGAATACCCGAAACGTCAATAGTTGTTGAGTGTGAGACACTAATACCAGACAGACAATCTTGGATTAATGGAACCCTAGCGCAGACACCAACTGGAAACTGCGGTTATAGGACGGGGCTGGGACTTTACATCGAAGAACCGGAAACCGAACTTTTATTCCGCCTACCAGACCATAACACGGTCCTACAGGCGGAAATCGGAGCAGTTACAGAGTGTGTGAGCTGGTTTAGCGCTAACACAAGACCAACAAACGTAAATATCTTTACAGATAACCGATTGGCTATCAAGGCAATAACGTCTTAAACGGTTAAATCAAGGACAGTTTTGATTGTAAAATGGCTATTAACTCTTACTCCAGACATGGCACAATACGCCTCATATGGGTGCCTCGTCATCACGGGGTAAGAGGAAATGTGAAAGCCAATACCTTGACACAACGAGCCAGGGACTTGCAAACAATAAACTTAGAGAACGCGAAACCATTCGGAGCTACGCGTTCTGAGCTAAAAAGATGGGTGACAGTCGCCCATATCACACTATGTAATGGTGAAACTATTGGGAAAACGACAGGAATCTTGTGGGGTGAACCAAACGAGGATAAAACCAAAACATTGCTGAAACTGAGCAAAACAGAAACTAGTAAGATCATGGGCATTCTAACAGGCCACATAGGCTTACAATCGCATCTACACAAAATAGGAGTAGTAGACAATAGCGTATGTAGGGCATGCGGAGAGGATGACGAAACTTTGGAGCATTTCCTCTGTCACTGCCCAGCGTTCGCAAACAATAGATCCCGTTTCTTGGGAAATGACTCTTTAACAGACTTGACCCATCTCAGGGGCGCAGACTGGCAAACAATTAAAGAGTATGTCAACAGTACAGAGTTCTTAAAATAACTTCTCAAGAAAATTCCATGTACAGTTAACAGTGCCTAACTAGCCGAATACTGGCTTATGTGTATGTCTAAAGACATGAGGCGGAGAAAAACCGCCTCCTCTTCTCAACCTAACCTAACCGAACCTTGTTTATTTTGACTCATTGTTCCCAAGAATCTGCTAGTATTCTTTAAAAGTTGCAACGGGAAATTACAAATTGTATATATGTTCTTGAATTGTACATGATAGATATTGGATCTTGGGATCCAATTTTCGTTTATCAGTGTTCCTCTAAATTGCCTAAACTTACTTTGTCTCTATGGGAGCAATCATTTTCGAAGAAAACTGAAATACCGGGTTCTTACCGAAAGGTTGCAAGCGTTGGAAAGTATTTCGGATATGATGGGCTCTAGTGGAGCAAATTTGTCTCAAACCACTCGCCCCAGGTATAACAATTTCGATAAATCGAAACAGTTTAAAGTTCATCATTCTAAAGTGAACAACGATAAATATCATTTATGTACAGGGACTCATGTCTTGAACTCTTGTCCGAAATTTTTGAGCATGGATTTCAATAACAGATTGTCCGTAGTTAAACGGGACAAACGATGTATAAATTGCCAAGCGCTGGGTCAAATTTCGGTAGATTGTAAGTGTAATAATTATAAGACAAAACAAACATTGTACCTAGTTCAAAACAAAAAACCCACCCTTATTGTTAACTATGAAATATGTACACGAAAAGTTACATATAACTACACAAACATATATTGTACAAAAAAACCCCTTGAATATACGAAACAATAAACAGTGAAATTAAACAAACTAAAATAATCAAAGCCTTCTTAATTCAAAGGCAATAATTAAAATAGAAGTTTGTAACAAAACATTTGGTCCTTCGAACCGGATATGAACCAGTGACCTATGGATGATAGAGGCTAGCTGTTGCTAAGCTGTGGTTGAACTCAAATTCTTCGTATGACCCTGGTAATCATTTTCTTGTCGGTATGTGCTTTTTATAATAAATTGCCGGTATATGTAGCCCCTGTTTTATGATTCAACTGTTCGCCATTGCTGAGATTAATTTGTCACTGACCCCGCTCAATGGTCTTGGGTAGACAGTTTGTAATATGCCCATTTTGAAGATGAATTTGACAGGCCTGAGAAATATTAGCAACGGTCAACTTTCGCAGGACTTAGAACAGTTCCGAGGAAATTTTGTGAGCGACTCTTGAAAGATATCATTGGAAAAGCGACGATCACGCCAATTTGTGAAAAATATTTTTCTACGACGAAAGTTGCGTCAATTTGTGAAAAATATTTTTGTACGGCAAAGGTTGCGTTGATTTGTGAAAAATATTTTTCTACGACGAAAGTTGCGTCAACTTGTGAAAAATATTTTTATGCGGCAAAGGTTGCGTTGATTTGTGAAAAATACTTTTCTACGACGAAAGTTGCGTCAACTGGTTGCGTTGATTTGTGAAAAATAATTTTCTACGACGAAAGTTGCGTCAACTGGTGAAAAATATTTTTATATGGCGAATGTTACGCTAACTAATGAAAAATAATTTTCTACGACGACAGTTGCGCTAACTAAGAAAAATATTTTTGTACAACGAAAATTGCGTCAATTTGGAAAAAAATATACAATTTTGGAAGACGAATTTTTTTTGGAAAAATAATTTTGAAGTTCAACATTGAGAAAGTTATTTTTTTTGAAAATAGTTTTTGTTCTTGCGTATTTTTTGCAGAATTGCGAAAAACATTTTTGGGCATTCCTTTTTTGAGGGAAAAGTTTCAGTAAACAGCCAAACCTATCGTCAATTTGTAAATAATTTGTTGAGACCCTATAATTATTATTGGATTATTTTGTGACTCCATCGTCGGTTGTTTACCAGCTATCTTTACACAATGTCTAAAGCACTTAGAGCTAAATTTGCAAACTGCGTGAACGATTTAGTGGACTTCGAATCAGTGTATTCAGTCAAGGAATCCTCCGAGAGTATACATGCCTTAGAGGTCCTAAGGGTAGAGATAAATTCTTTATGGGATCAAGTGAAGAAGTCCTATTTGAATTGTAGGGATCAAGAGGAGGTCGAGGGAGAGAACCCCATTGATAAGACTAAGCTTCGTACACACTATAAGGAAGCCATAACGAGTTATCAACGAGTGTTAAGTTCACTGAACGACGAGATTCTGACCCTATCCGATCGGAATTCTGAGGAAAAGCGAGAAAGGATGTCCGCACTGCCTCCGAAAGACACTGAGAAGGAGTTTGCCCCTGTTTTCCGGTTACCCCCTTGCGATACTGACACTTTTCATGGGGGATACGGCAAGTGGCCGACGTTTCGCGATCTTTTTTCCGCCATCTACATTCAAAATACTAGACTCAGTAAGGTTGAAAAATTTTTCCATTTGACACAAAAGACGGCTGGTGAGGCGCGTGAAATTATAACCCACGTTCCCTTGACGAATGAAGGGTTTGATATCGCGTGGAGAAATTTAGTTGCCCGCTACGAGAACAAACAAATGCAGGTGAATGACCAGCTAAAATCTCTTTTTAATCTACCATCGGTTTCTGGTGATTCGGGAGCGTCAATTCAAAAGTTACAACGGACAGTCAACAGCTGCGTACAGACCCTGGAGACTCTCGACATTACTACGAATGGATGGGACCCAATTTTGATTTATCTTAGTTCTACGAAGCTGCCAAGGAATTTCCTTGAAGATTTTGAATGTTCTTTAACTGACTGTTCGATTCTTCCGACTTGGGCCGATTTTGATAACTTTTTGACTCATAAGTTTAAAACTATAGAATCGGTAGGAAACATTCGACCCTCTAACCCGAAGTTTAGTCAACCCAAATCAGAGCAGGGAAACAAGGGAAGGCATGTTAATATCTTCCAGACTAACACTGTCCATAGAGCGCAAAATTCTACGCAGAAAGGAAAACACTCAACAGCTCCTCAAGGTGCCCAGCGCCCAAAGAGGAGCCAGTCTGTCAACTGTGCAAGGGCACTCACAGCCTACGCGTTTGCCAAACATTTCTGGATAAGACCACGAATGACCGCATTCACGTGGTAAAAATTTCACATGTGTGCTATAACTGTCTCTCATCGGACCACGGAGTCAGGGACTGTAAGAGCCGCTTTAGTTGCAGAACATGTAGTCAACGGCACCACTCCTTCCTACATAAGGGTAATGATACCCAGTCTGCAAATGTCAGGGAAGATGCGCGACCTAGTACCAGTGCATCAGCTCTAACGACCCTTATACAGTCCACTCCGAACTTAGAAACACCCAGGCTTACGACCCTGACTCTCCAAGAGAACAGTTTCCAAAATCCTCAACCCCACACGACATTGCTATTTACAGCCATTGTTCAGCTCGAGGGCAGAGGTACGATGCCAGAGCTATTGTCGACTCGGGATCACAATCCACCTTTATATCAGAGAAGCTCAAAAACCGTCTGAGACTCCCCACCAAGACAAATCTAGTTCATGTGTCCGGATTGAGTCAAGTCGCATCCGAGACTTCTACCAAATCTTGTTTGTTTAGTCTTCGTTCTCGCATTGATCCTGATTTTGAACTGGAAGTATGGGCCCCGGAACTGAAGACCCTTCCGTCAAATTTACCCTCAAGGACTCTTGACAGGACTCAACTTAGCTGTGCTGCCGGCCTAGAACTGGCAGATCCTAGATTCTACACAAGTCGGTCAGTCGATCTTTTGATTGGAATGGACATTGGACCCCTTATATATTCTTTGGAAACGCCTATGCAGTCAGTTGGATCTCTGCTGGCGCAAAAAACAGTTTTTGGATGGATTGTGGGAGGACCTCTACCTCAACGGTCCAGCGACGCTGATCGGATTGCGCTATGCAACACAGTTTCCATTGAAAAGATTCTCACACGTTTTTGGGAGGTGGAGGAGACCCCAAAAAAGATTTTGCGGTCAGAAGAAGATAACTTTTGCGAAGAAAATTATAAAGCTTCAACTCGCCGAGAATCCACTGGAAGGTAAAGGGTGACACTGCCGTTCAGGACGTGTGAGGAACTAGGAGCTTCGAGGAATATAGCTATGGCTCAGTTTCATCGGATGGAGAAAAATCTGCAGAGGACCCCGGAAGTTAAGGAGCAGTACGACAAATCCATCTTGGAATATATGGAATTAGGACAAATGAGGAAGGTTCCAAGTCATGAGATTGGAAAAATGCCACATTTTTATTTACCACATCATGCCGTCATAAAACCCGATAGGTTAACGACGAAACTTAGAGTCGTATTCAACGCGTCTAGCCCCTCAGCGAACAAAAAAAGCTTGAATGACATTTTGTACCCGGGACCGATACTACAGCAGGATCTGGTCCTGCAGATTTTGAAATGGAGGGTTTTTAAGTACGTCTTCAACGCAGACGTGACCAAGATGTACCGGCAGATCCTGGTAAATCAGTCACAGACATGTTATCAGCGAATTCTTTTCCGCAAAAATCCGTCCGACCCAGTTGAAGATTTTGAATTACTGACTGTCACATTCGGAGTTAATTGCGCGCCCTTCTTGGCCATCCGAACACTCCTACAACTTGCCGAGGATGTCCATGACCAATACCCTTTAGCATCTAACATTATTCGACAGAACATGTACGTCGATGATGTGCTAGCAGGCGCCCATACATTAGAACAAGCAATTGCAGCCCGCAAGGAGTTACACATGGCATTGGATTCAGCAGGATTTGAGCTGAGAAAGTGGACCTCTAACGACCCCGCAGTCATTCAAGATCTGCCATCTGATGCAATCTTGCCCGTTAATTGGTTGGACATATCGGAGGTAACATCAGCGAAGACCCTAGGCATCCGTTGGAACATCTCATCTGACTCATTCACCTTC
This sequence comes from Hydrotaea cyrtoneurina, assembly GCA_958296145.1. Classification (NCBI taxonomy): domain Eukaryota; kingdom Metazoa; phylum Arthropoda; class Insecta; order Diptera; family Muscidae; genus Hydrotaea; species Hydrotaea cyrtoneurina. Next base: position 58,484,162 of record OY282512.1, on the reverse strand, counting down.
ACGGCCCCAATTATTGACCAAAAGGGTTTTCATACTAAAAGAGAGGTTCTTTCCGCGATTGCAAAATTGTTCGACCCCTGTGGCTGGCTTGCGCCGGTCATAATAGTGGCCAAGCTGATCATGCAACAAGTTTGGCTGGATAAAATCGGATGGGATGACGCCTTAAAGCCTATTACCTTGATGAACTGGCAAACTTTTGTAAAAAATTGCCCATCCGTCGACACAGTGTCAATTCCCAGGTGGATACAATTCAAGCCCACCAGTGTTGTCGAGATACACGGGTTCTGCGATGCTTCAGAAAGCGCCTACGGGGCGGCACTCTACATTCGCGTGGAACACGCTAATCGACAAACAGACACTTTTCTGCTAGCAGCTAAGACTCGCGTTGCCCCTATTAAGAAAATTTCCCTACCTAGACTGGAACTCTACGGTGCTGTGCTGCTGTCAACACTGGCTGCTGCAGTTATACCGAATCTTAACCTAACTAACATTTCGACCCACTATTGGACAGACTCAACCATAGTGCTGGCCTGGCTTAGGAAACCTCCATGCTCCTGGAATACCTTTGTTGGAAATAGAATCTCAGATATTTTGGATAACGTAGGGGTTGAAAACTGGCGCCATGTCGACTCGGAATGTAATCCGGCCGACGTTGCAAGCCGCGGATGTACACCAACCGATTTGAAGTCACACCATTTATGGTGGTACGGACCACCCTGGTTAATGCTACCTAAAACCAGCTGGCCAAGTTATAATCCTCCAGGAGACACAACTCTCGAGGCGAAGCCGGTAAAGGTTTTTGCTACGACGACATGTGAAGACCCCCTGCTTAGATTTTCATCATTGACCCGAGCCTATCGAGTTTTGGCCTATGTTATGCGGTTCTGGAGAAACACCGGTACCAACAGGACCCACTTAAGAGTTACCGGCCTTGAAGTAACTGCAGCTGAAATTCAAGATATCAAGACTAAACTTATAGTGATTTCACAGAAACACTATTTTAATGTCGAATGGCAATCATTGCAGAAGAAAACTCGAATTCCTCCTCATAGCCCACTTTTAACACTCAATCCATTTTTAGATACGAAGGGAGTGATCCGGGCCAATGGTCGGCTGGTTCGGTCGACGGTGCGGGTAATGGTGCGGGTAATTAGATCAGAATTCTGGGTGTGCAGGTTGAAACCTCTTGTCCGGAAAGTGATACACAAGTGCCGAACTTGCCTACTATACAAGCAACATACTCAGACTCAGATCATGGCCGCTCTTCCCCCCGAACGTACGGTGCTCACCCGACCCTTTGTGAATACGGGTATCGATTTTGCAGGCCCTTTTTGCATCAAGAGTTTCACTGGCCGAGCTTGTCTTGTCACCAAGGGCTACGTATGCATATTCGTGTGCTTCTCGACGAAGGCTATTCACTTAGACGCCTCGAGCGACTTGTCGGCCCAATCGTTTCTTACTGCACTCTCACGGTTCATCGGCAGGAGAGGGTGCCCCAAGTGCATATATTCGGACAACGGCACAAACTTTGTCGGCGCCGCTGAACTAATTCGCAAGGATAGACTGGCTTTTATGAAGACTCTTCAAAATCGCACCATGGAGACGAACGCGCACCAATCACTTGAGTGGAAATTCATACCCCCGGGCGCACCTCACATGGGTGGCCTATGGGAAGCCGGGGTGAAGTCCTTTAAGACGCACTTGCGCAAATTGATACCAAAAATGAATTTCACCTTTGAAGAACTCTCTACCATCTTAGCCAGAATTGAGGCCTGTCTAAACTCACGACCCCTTAGCCCGGCCAGTGATGACCCTGATGACCTCTCTCCATTGACCCCGGGTCATTTTCTGATTGGGACATGCATGCTGGCTCCAGCGGAACCAGATTTATCAGGGGAAGAAGTGACGCTGGCCAACCGATGGAAACGCTTAAAAATCGTCTCTCAACATTTCTGCCAACGATGGAAAACCGAATATCTGAAGGAGCTACACCGTCGTTACAAATGGAAATACCCCCAATAAAATGTCCAGGTCAACGACCTCGTCGTCATCAAAGACGAACGGGTAACACAAAACGATTGGAAAATGGGTCGAATTGTCAGAACTCATTTTGGACTCATCAGCCGACCAATTACCAAAATTGTTCGGTTACCCACCAAATGACTCAGAAATCTCTCGGTCACGATACTCAGCAATTACACACGTTTTGTCTTTTTTCTCTTTATCTCTCCTTACCAATTAATACAATAATTTCTACTTACAGACATGGCCGCTTACTTACCTCGCCCCAGCCGCTCAGCCAATCGCCACCGAGAACCGACCGGAAACCGACTCAGGGACCCGAGCCGTGGCAATGATCACATATCACGACGTAACAGCCGTCCCACCAATTGGCAGTACTCCTGTGGCCTTTGTCAGGAAGACCACGCCATAAGATCCTGCAGGACGTTCCAGGAGATGTCTCCCCGGCAACGTTACGAGGCGATCGAAAGGCGAGGGTACTGCCGGAACTGCCTAGCTCGAAGCCACCTAGCCCCCGACTGTCCTTCTCTGACTGGCTGTCGTCAATGTGACCAACGCCACCACACCATGCTTCATGGCGCTCCGCAACTAAATATAGCCATGTTTGGCGTCGGCCCCCTGGAACCAGCATTCAACAGAGCCACAGTCTTCATACCTACGGTTATGGTTCAAGTGTCAGAAGATTGCCTCGAAAGGTGGACATCTGTGCGTGGGCTTCTATGCCAATCTGCGGTAGTCTCGCGCATAGCCTCTTCCCTCGCCGAACGGCTGGGGTTGCCGACTTTTCATCACCAGGGGCGAAAGTTCGCCTCCTTTAAACTAATGTCAAGGCATGAGCGAAATCCCGTTACTCTGAAGGTGGACGCTCTCATTACCAACGAGCTTCCTCGACGACCCTACTCAGACCCCATACTAGAAGACCCAGTGCCAGATGTTGGCCATCACCGCCTGGCTGATGTTGATCCGAGATGCAACACCCCCATGTATATCGAGCTTGGCGGTGATGTTTATGCGGCAGTACGTCAAGAAGGCACGATACCTACCACAGTTGGGGCTGTTCAAGCCTCAAAAACATCGCTGGGATATGTTCTAACTGGACCCACAAGATCCCTAGCAGTTCAAAGGAAACACGCCTAGACGACCCATAACAGTTATGAGTCAGTTGGTAAGATTGTCACCAAGTCACGGGGGGGCGAAATGTTCAAAACAGCGTTAAACTTCTGTCTCACACTGTTTTGTTTTCTAAGTGTTCTCAACCTGTGCTATGTACAAATCTATTTACAGGTTTCTGTCGCGTTCCTGGCGCTTTTTCCTTCGTTTGTTATGTGCTAACGGTCTGTCGCGCTTCAAAAAATAACTTTTTTGAGGATGCAAGCGACAGACAGACAGCACACAAGATCAGTTTTTAATAGAAGTTCTAAGCAGTACGTTGCCCCCGTGAATTAGTGACAAACAAAGTGAAGTACAGTTTAAAAAAAACACAATAAATCAATACTTTCTTTACAATTTCAGATTTTGTAAGTATGTTACACACAAACGAACAAGTCAACTTAATAATTTACAAAACCAAGTGAACGAAACACTAAAAACTAAACGTAACGAAGTTGTAAATATAAAAAAAAATAATTAAATAATTATTACAACCCCACAAAGAACATGTAATAATTATAAGACCAAACAAACATTGTACCTAGTTTAAAACAAAAAACCCACCCTTATTGTTAACTATCAAATATGTACACGAAAAGTTACATATAACTACACAAACATATATTGTACAAAAAAAAACCTTGAATATACGAAACAATAAACAGTGAAATTAAACAAACTAAAATAATCAAAGCCTTCTTAATTCAAAGGCAATAATTAAAATAGATGTTTGTAACAAAACAGTAAGAGTAGAAACGGCACAAAATGTCATTCCAAACATCTTACCCTCCTACACAAAAATAAAGCGATTAATTTTAATAATAGCTACCCAACGAAAAATGATATGGCTCAGAATTCCAAAAATTCAATCTTACAGTCCACTGAAAAGCCGTCAACTTCGGGAAATGTTCAGACACACCACACGGATGTTTCAAGAAAACCCATGTTAGCAATAGCCTGGGTGAATACCATTAAAGATAGATTAGCCTATAAAATGAGAGCCCTTATTGATCCCTGCTCAGATGACACATTCATCTCCACTAAAATACAAAAATTATTCAAGCTACCTACCAAACCTGTCTCAGCCGGCATTACTGGACTAGGAAGGGAACATGTTGCCAAATGGAATAATGCATCTGGTGCATAAAATCCATAGGATTTTACACTTTTGGAAGATCCTTTGATTTTCCCAAATGCTGCGCAAACTGAATTCGTAACATCTCATAGCGTTTCCTTTACAGTAAAATAAATAAGAATGCTTTATACATATCTTTGGCATCAATTTGCATTGCGTCAAGTGCTTGTAAACCTTTTGTTCACAACTTCTACAAAACGTTTCACACTGTGTGAACATACTTTAGGTGGATCAATCACCGATTTAAAATATATCGATGTTGATGCCGTTTTATTCCCCCCTCTTACCGGGCATCTTACTAACTATGATTTTAAAATACACATTTTTTTACGTTATACTTTCCTTCATACTCTCCATATCTACTCTACCTTGAGCTAATTTGCTCATTTAATTATATTTAATATAAGTATGGTAATGCTGGAGACTAAAACGTCCTGCCGCTTAATTTGAGCACTAATTTTAACTTAAAAAGCAAAAAAAAACAGATGTAAAATTTCTGATGTAAAAGTCCTTTTTTTAAAAACACTTATATTGTTGTTACGAGCCGCGAGTATATTTTTTAAATTTGTTTTTTTTTTCTTTTTTATTTTAATTTTAGTTTCACTTCTCCTTTTTTTGTTTTATTTAATTATCTTACACGCGAGTTACGTACTTGCCCCACAGGCAACCCGAACCAATTACCATTGCGGACAACAACGATATTAATATCATAGTCCAAAAATATATGAAACACTGAACTAAATTTGCAAACCCAAAAATCCACTTAAACTAAAATTCCATGTTAATTAAATGTCAACTAAACAAAACCCAAAAACCTACTTCCATTTACTTCACTAGTTATTGCCGCTTTTCTCAATTAAATAAAAACCGAAACAGATATCATATTACATAAACTCAAACGTAACCCAAATCCATATGTAGACCGTCCATAAACCAATATGTAAACAAAATCTACAAAAACACCAACAATGCCACTCACATTGTCGCTGGTTTTGTAGAACACCCAAAGCAACAAACGATGTCTCTGCATCGTCGCTGCTTATGGAAAACCAAAATGTAAGATCTACTATAAGTATCTAGAATAAGATCATTGTAATTCAGTCTTAAGACCAATGCTAATTAATAAAGATAGGAAAATCTAAATTCTCTCGTCTTTGTTTTTTATTTTTTTTTTTATTTTTATTTAATTACAATACAAAGTAAATTTATATTCTAATTTTGGGTCCAAGGATAAACCGAGTGACAAAGACTATTTGGCCTCTGGTGGGAATCGAACCCACAACCCCCACGCTGATAGGCAAGCACGCTACCAACTCGCCTACCGGGGCGCTTCTCTCGTCTTTGTTATTTTTCATACTCGTTGTTACCCTGAAGCGGAACAACGTAATTCGCGCGATCTTTCTTTTATACCCTCACCCTACGGGTAGGAGGGTATATATCATTTGATACGGCTGAAAAGTGTAACACATACAAATATCCAGATTAGACTCCAGGAGTCTTTGAACCAAATTCGATTTATGACTTTCTGAATCGTTTGAGCCATGTCCGTCCGTCCTGCTCGAAAGCGTTAAGCAATCACTCTGAAATTTGTCATGGCTTAATATTTTCCCAAAACTGCTTATGGGATTGCATATGGGCTATATGGCCACACCCCTTCGGGTACCTCCCATACAAATCTGGTATTTCGCTCACTTTATAAATCGTGTAATAATATCAACACGCTCAGTTTCGATCTTGGGCAAATTCCGTATTTAGTAAATATATAACTGGACAAAGTTTCGGACAAAAACTGGGAAGTGTGACAACTCCCCTTATGGTACCTCCCATACAAATGTACCATTGCATCCACTTTAGAAATCGTGTAATTATAAACTCGGTCAACGAATCTTTCCGAAATTTTATATTTAGTTAAGCTTTAACTATATAAAATTTTCTAGTAAAAACTCTGCTTTATATTCCGTCCTTTTTGTAAAAACATGTAATACAATACATTTCTATAACATTCGGTATTTTGAGATTGCTATTATGACATTTCATCAGAGGTTACATCCAATGATGGTAGCCACGCTCACTTTTGACTTTCCGATACTTTGGAATAGAGACTTGTATGTTTTTACTGAGGGTGAGGGTATATATACGTCGGTTTACCCGACTGCAACTTTTTTACAGGTTTCTACACCAAAGAGTATTTGAAATTCCACTGGTGGGGGGAAACTAGACATTTCAATGGTTATCACGCGGTCATTAAAATGTAGATCCTAGGGAGAGGATGAATAAAAACGTCAACTCGATTTCGCTTTTAGTCGAAAACTGTCTTTATTAACAATCGAATGTTAACTAGAAGCCAACATACATAAAGAAACTAAAAAACGTATGTACATGGATATATGTATATACCAAACTTACAACGAAACAACATAAAAGCTAGATGAATGCACCAATCCACGTTCATTTTTATATGATAAGCAGCTTCATAAAACGTAGACAGAATAATAATCAAATAAATACGCTGTTGGCGTATGTATCATTTCGTCCCATATTGCCCATCACTGGCAGTCTTGTGCACTGCAACCCTGGCCTACTTTCGCGAACGTACAAAAAATAACAACACTGGCAGTTTTGTGATCTGTCTCTTGGCTCATCCCTTTGTTAAATAAAAGACAGTCGCTTTTTTCACACCCACCGATCAACAACCGTGTTTATTTTTCTGTGTGATAAAACAATCGAGTTTCGTTTTGTAAAGATGCAACATTAGTGCATAGTGGTAAAGCCCAGAGAAGTGAGTAGTGCAACCGTTGGTAGTACAACAGTTGTAAGGCAGTGTGGTCACCGTAACATTTGGTCCTATCGATCCGCGGAAATTTATCTAGACGCCAGCCGCTGGAACATAGAATTTGGTGAACAGGCAGAAAATTAAGGTATGTTAATCCATGTTTAAAAAAGTGTACACGAAAATTTCAAAATTCATTGGCTCCAGGCTAACAAGTGTTGGACTTGGAAAGTTTTGCACAGTGGGCCAAAATTATTTGTTTGTGGACAAATTTTAATTTGATTGGAAAATTTAAAAATTCATTGGCTCCATGCTAACAAGTGTTAGGTTAGGTTGAATGGAGGATCGGTCATGTACCATGACCATCTCAGGTCGCTGACATACACCTATGACAGCAATTCGGCCTGTTGTGCGCTCCTGGTTTCTTCTACAAATTCCCTTCCCCTTTTTTCTACGTTAGGAATTCGGCCCATCTATAAAGTTCCTTAAATTCATTATGTCTATTGCTTTGACGACCGACAGGTCATCTAAGGTGTCCTCTCCTAACTGGACTTTCCTGACCTGTGAGAAAGCAGGGCACTGGCGCAGGAAGTGTTCCGCCGTCTCGGCGTCCTCTCCGCATGTCCTACATTCGTCGCTCTCGGAACATCCTATTTTAAATAGGTGTGCCCTTAGGCTAGTGTGTCCTGTGATGACCCCAACTAGCTTACTAAGTTCTGTTACACCCGAGTATTCTCTTTGTTTTTATGTAATCGAGGTTTCCTTTGTGGTTCTTCCCACCTTAAGCCATAGGTCGTCTTCATCCATTCCCTCAACTCCTTTTTTGTCTCTAGAAAAGGCTTTGACAGGTGCAGAGTATTTTGGTCGTATTCCCTTCCCATTTTAGCCAGTTCGTCAGCCCTGACATTGCCTGGAAACCGTAATTGCGTTTTGACTGTCTTTGAAAACACAGATAGTTTTTCCTGTGACACTATTCCGCAGCCATTCTAGGCATTCTGTGATGGCCTTGATTTCTGCTTGTAGAATCGTTCAGTACTTTGGTAACAGGTATACTAATTCAGTCCTCGGATGGTGGATGTAGATCCCAATGCCTAGTTCTAACTCGGATTTGGATGCGTCTGTGTAGCACTCCACTATTCCCCATCTTGGACCTCACTAATACTGACCTAACTCTTTCGACCTCCTCTTCGATGTCATCTTCGTTTTGGAGAATTTCTTTGGGGGTTCCTATATCTTTGCTCACTAGAATTCCTGAAACTTAGCGGTTCTGGGGGTGATTTCATTAAACTAAAAATGATATATCGGAAATCTGAAAAGGAGTGCTTGTCGGAGACATGCCATCCTTGGATCTCTTCTACTATCTCTTCAGAACCGAAAGTGATATCTAATACCTCCTCTCTGATTCGATTTATAAAGGTGGCTTTGTTGCCCATATTTATTGTAATAAGATCATGCTTATTAAGGAATTCTAATAAGGCTGTTCCTCTTTTGTTGCAATTCGAACTACCCAAGTTGATGTGGTGTGCGTTCGCGCCTCAACCTACTAGTAATTTCATACCTTTTGTCTTGGCTTCTCTCACGAGGTGTTGTAGCTCAGCCGTTGGTGGAAGTGTTGGTGGAAGCGAGTCGAATGGAAGGTACATCGACGCAAGGTACAGTTGACACTCACAAGGAGGTTTTTGGTGGTCACGGATCATAGACCACTATCGTTATTTGCACACAGAAATCCATCTTCAAAAATGACTCGTATAAGAATGGATTTATGCGATTATGACTTTGAGATTGTTTTCAAAAAAGGAAAAATGAATACAAATGCTGATGCTTTGTCGAGAATAACCTTGAACAGTGAAACCCTTAAAGCAATGATTCCCAGTAAGACTGAAAGAGATGAAATGATTTTAGCTATCACAAGGAGTATGCAGAAAGTGAAAACAGTTACTAAAGACACGGATACGAATAACAGTGCTAATCAACTTTTTATATGGGATTGTACATCAATAACAGATATACGGAACACGAGAAAAGTTAAGTTTACGCCTCAACGGAGGGCAAAAAGCTACAAATTATAATTGAAGATCGTTTTATTACGGCGGGATTCAGCGATAATCCATCGAACACTAAGTTGTCCTTGGAGAAACTGACATCAAAGATGCGTAATTTAGGGATACGCGAGTTAGCATTGAACAAAAATAATGATATATTTAAAACAATGGCAATGGAAGAGTTTAAAACAGTTTTTAATAGAATACAACATAAAAAAAAGACAGATTTGAAAATTTTATTATATGAGGAACCGAAGAGAATACTTTGTCGGGATACACAGTTGGGGTTAATAGCTGATTACCACGATTCAGCACACGGGGGACACTTGGGTGTCAGAAAAACAACATTGAGGTTAAAACAGAGATATATTTGGAAAAACATGTACAGAATGATCAAGGATTATGTACTAGATTGCCCGCGGTGCAAAATCAACAAACAGACAAGACATACGAAAGAACCATTTACTTTAACGGACACGCCGGGAACAAGCTTCGAGACGGTATCGATTGATACAGTAGGTCCGCTGAGGTTATCTAATCACTATCGATATGTACACACGATACAATGTGATTTAACAAAATATATTGTAGCTTATCCTATGGAAACGAAAGATGCAAAGACGGTCGCGAAAACTTTGGTTGAACAATTTATACTAATATATGGAAATTTTAAAAGGCTTAAGTCAGATAAAGGCACGGAATTTACGAACCAGTTAATGTCGGAAATATGTAGGTTATTAGATATCCGGCAGATTTTTAGTGCGCCGTATCATCATGAAACCTTGGGCTCGATTGAACGAAGTCATAGAGTACTAAATGAATTTTTATTAAATTTTTCCAAAGATGATGAATGGGAGTCTTGGATACCATATTTTACATTTGCTTACAATACGACGCCACATGTTGATACCGCCTATTCTCCTTATGAGTTAGTATTTGGTAAACTTCCCTACTTACCGGGTGACGAAATTATTAAAGAGAGGCAATTCTATAATACAGAAAATTATGCCTCTGAAATCAAACAAAGATTAAAATTTTCTCTGCAAAAAGCCAAGGAATTCTTGGAGAAAGCAAAGATAAAAAGAACACTCCAAAACGAAAACTTAAATCCACTTAATTTGAAGGTAGGAGATCAAGTACTCTTGAGGGTTATGGATAGAAAAAAGCATCAGGCACCGTATCGAGGACCGTATAGAATCGTAGATAGAGAAGGAGTAAATTCTATTATTAATGTAGATGGGAAATTAAAAAATATCATAACAACATGTTAAAGAAATGGAATAATGAAAATTGTTAATTGTTACTTAAATTAAGTACTTAAAAATATTTTTTTTTCTTTCTCTTTTGTATAAAATTTTTTTTTTTTTTTTTAAAAGTGTCAGGGTGTAGTGTTATCGATAGGATAACATCCCTAATTTTTGTAACAGCTGATAAACAGCTGTTTAGTACTAAGAATCATTGTTTACTTTTAAGGATATAGATGTAAGAAAAACTAGAATTAAGGATACCGTTAGTTTTGTTTATAAACAATGGAAAACATGAAATAAACAATCAGTAAAAATTGAACTAGCCGATCCATTGGCATTATTTATTCATTTTTTTTGTAGCGCTTTAAAGTGCTGGAAATAAATTTGCATTGGCGCTTTTGAGTGCCTGCAAAAGCAACCACCCCTTTTGTTTTTGCCAGTGGCGTTATTAAGCGCCGGCACCTCAATATTACATGGCAGATGACGAATAGGATCGGTTTCCAATTGGATCAACGGTTTTGAAGGTACGATATGTACGTGGACGATGCATTGGTAGGCGCACATTCTAGACGCGTTAGAAGGTAGGGAACAGTTGACAGGAATTGTAAGAACAGGATGCTTCGAACTGTGAAAATTGACATCAAAGACCAAATCTATCTTAAGAGGTATACCACGAGAGCATCAGCTTAGGTAAGAATTTGTAGAATTTGATGACAAAAGCTCCGCAAAACGCTAAGGATACGATGGAACGCTTCGAGTGACTCGTTTTATTTCGTGACTGAGAAACTTCAAGAACAAAGTTGATTTAGCAAAAGAGAGGTACTGTCGATAATAGCAAAACTGTTGGACCATTTAGGTTGGTTGTCTCCTGTAATAATTACGGCACAAATCATTATGCAACAACATTGGCTCGATGAGATTGGAGGGTATGACATGTTGAAACCATTAAGTGCATGGATTTTCTGACTCATCCGAGCTACCGTATGCCGCCGCCCTATATCTAGGAGAAAGTTACAAGATGTTGTTTATACGAGCCTGCTAAAGTTAGAGTATGGCGCACATTTGCTAGACAATTTAACCGACTCTGTTCTTCCTCAGCTGAAAATTCAAAGACCCAAATTATATCCATGGTCGGACTCGACAATCGTGTTGGCATGGCTGAATAAACCTTCGTACAACTGGGCGACATTCGTAGCCAATAGAGTGTCTATAATACAAGAGAAAATTGGTAATGATTGGCTACATGTTCCCACATATGATAACCCTGCGGATCTAGCAACCCGGGGGATGAATGTTATATAATACGCGCAAAGATCTTGATTAAAACTCACATCCGTAGTTGTAAAGCGTGTGTACTAGATCGTAAAAGGTGCCAGGGTCAACTTATGACCTCACTTTCCGAAGAGGTCAGGGGTAGATTTTGCTAGCCCATTTGATTTCAAAAACTTCAGCGGTCGTGGCTGCAAGTTGTCCAAGGGGTACATTTGTCTCTTTGTATGCTTTACCACCAATACAATTCACTTGGAACCCGTTAGTGACCTATCCACCGCCGCATTCCTGGCATCCCTTATACCGTCACCAGCAACTCGGCACCGCATATGGGTGGGTTATGGGAAGCAGGGGTCAAAAGCTGTAAACTCCATTTGAAGAGGATGTCAGGTCAAATTAAGCAACAATTGGAAGAATTTCCAACAATTCTAGCTGTATAGAAGCCTGTTTAAATTCCCGACCACTGACTTCATTGTCCTCCCTTGTGTGTGTTGTGTGTTCCTCCCTTCTGTCCCCAGCCGAACCGGAAGAAGTTCCGTCTAAAACCACATAGTTAAGTCGTTGGAGACGTATGAAAGTCGTCCAGCTACAATTCTGCCGCAGATGAAAAAGAGAATATCTCAAAGAGCTTCATAAAAGATTGGCGCATAGGGCGCTTCGTTCGACTTTATCCCGGTAAAGATGAAAGGGTCAGAGTTTTAAAACGCAACCGGGAGTCATCATGCGCCCCGTTCACAAATTAGTGCGGTTTCCAAAGAGTTATTAACCTAAAATCTTTGTGTCCCTGTCCTTTGCCATTGATGTTGTCTAATTTCGCTCTAAACTTGTATTTTCTTTTCATCTCAGCCATGCAATTCCAAGACGACTACAAATTTCCGATGTGACGCAGGTTCCTCGTGCTATCGCCGGACTAGCGAGAGCAATATCTGTGGCTTAACCGATATTGCGTCAATTCCTTTCGCATGAGGTAAGCGAATGTCCCTGTGACCACAAAGGACATCACACCTTGCTACACGGGATCAAGGTAGCGAGAGAATGGTGGATGCAGATGACAGCATAGGTAAGGATGCAGAGTCCTGCGCTGGTAAACGACCCTACCATGGTACGGGTTTTGATGGACCTGAACGAGCGGAGAAGCCACTTCATCCCGACGAAGGCTTTCCCTGTCCCATATGGTAACTTCCCTGACACGCTGGAAGTGCGGTTGACATAGACTCAAAACGATAGCAGAGTACTCACCATCACATTGGATAGACGCATCGGTACAGCACCATTCTCACCCAGACTACAAGTTATTCTAGCGTCCACAGTCAGCATATACCCAACGGATGCACCAGCTGACTATGCGTTCCACATCCCCTGTGTGGTTCTTGGAGTGGATGCAGCGTCAAGGATCTATATGGGCACAATATGTCCTATATCCAACGAACCATTTTCGGCCACTCGTTCTTCGAACCACTACCCATCAACTTCGATGATCCTTGGCCAGACATGGTAAACGACGAGCACGAAGACTACTCTGCATTACAGATCTCTACGTCAGGTCCCGTTTCCGGAAATGCTGGCTCGACCATGAACTCCTCCATTGAAGGATTCAAGTCCGTGAATTCAGATCTTTTTTTTGGCTCAAATGAATTTTTGTTTGCTTTTATATTTTTATATTGTTCAATAGTTGTAAGTCACTAATGAATTTATTTTAGTTAATAATGTGACCTTTTTTACGACTCTGTCGCAACGCCCGCATTGCGTATGTACGTCAGGGTCCATTTTGTCCCAGTATCATGGCTCATCCCTTTGTTAAATAAAAGAAATTCGCTGTTTTCACACCAACCGATCAACAACCGTGTTTATTTTTCTGTGTGATAAAACGATCGAGTTTCATTTTGTAAAGAGGCAACATCAGTTCGTAGTGGCAAAGCCCTGAGAAGTGAGTAGTGCAACCGTTGGAGTGCATAATTACCAATGGTTCTTCATCACAACAAATACAACAGTGCCAGCAAACCATTGCGCTGGGTCTCTTCCCTACTAATATTTTTGGCTCAAGGAATTGGTGTTTGTCGGAGACATTGTCACAAAAAGTGCCGCTAATAGAAAGTACAGTGCAAGTGTAAGGCACTGTGGTCACCGTAACATACGCAAATAGTGGAGTATATTTAGAGTCTACCAAATAAACATAACATGCTTCATTACCACTCAAACAACTCTGTTCATTAACACACAGTCTCATTGACATTACATTATTTCGTCTTCTAATCAGAATTTATAATTATATTAGCCCACAACTTGTAGCCCAAGAGAGTAATCATACATCTGTATTTACCAAGATAGATACCGCATATATACATATTAAAAAATAGAAAATAAGCTTTTTGTTTAATTCATTTAATAAACATAAGTGTAAAAATAATCTGCGCCAAAGTTGGTCTTCTGCACCAGCCCCATTGCATGCACAAAGAACGAGGCTTAACAACAACGGCAGTAACAGCAACACCAATAACTCAAATGATTTATTTTTTCCTGAGGAGATAACAAATTTCACTATAGAATTAATCAACAACCTAAGGAATTGCCGCAATAAGGCCGAGCAATTTCAGGTGATCACCAACCTAGCTTGTAAGTTTTTGTCATATTGTTAGATAATATTGCAATAACTACTGGGAACGCTAGAGGCGTTAAAAACAAGAGCATTGGACTTTTCCAATTTTAATTTAGTTCCAACACAGACATTTGCCTAGTTTCAGAGACGTTGTTGAAACCACACATTTGCTTAAATCATCAAGATTTCCGTATTTATAGGAACGATAGAGAAATGATGAGAGGAGGGAGTGTAGCAATTATTATTAGGAAAAATATCCCCCACCAACTCCTCCCTATAGTAAACACCGATCTAATCGAGAATATTGGCATTAGGGTTTTTACAAACTCAGATTGCACAGACTTTTGTTCATGTTATTTTCCTGGTGGTCGTATTGGGGACAACGGAAGTCGCTAACAATTATTTGCTTCTGACCTGAATAAACTGAGTAGAGGTGAGAGATTTATTCTTGGGGGTGATTTTAATAGTAGACATCAATCCTGGGGATGTTTACGAGGTAATTGCTGGGGAAATCTACTTTTTCAAAAACAAGGGTCTTACAATTTTGAAATTATTTATACTGATGAACATACTTTCTTTCCGTCACACGCGGTCCACCAAGGTTCAACTCTTGATTTTTGTATCACGTATGTGTCTGAGCTCCTGTAGTCACCTCAGTTCAGACCACTTGCCTATTAAAATTTCTTATTACCGGAATTCTCGGACACTCTCTTGAGTACCCCAACACTATGATTTCCGTAGCGCAGACCTCTCTAGAGTCCGAACGCTGTAACTGAAACTGGAGACATAGAGTTAATGCTGACGGATTCCAGACGAGTCCTCAATAATGCTATTGAATACAGTGTGTCCATAAAACCCCAATACACTACTAGAAATCTTTCCGAGGCATATAAAACGAAACGAACGAAACGAATTTTAATGTATAGATATTTTAATGGTATCTGTTCAGAAGATATCCGTCGTCTGGTCCCTGACGTTAGAACATTTAGCCGGAATACTCGGCTATCCAGGGTCTCTCATCCGTTCATTGTCAAATTGCCGGTTGACCGGACGACACACTATAGAGAAAATTCGTTCTTCAGCCGCACTGTTCGCATGTGGAATAATCTTCCAGCAAGTGTTTTTCCTGCCTGCTATGACATTATCAAGTTCAAGGCCAACGTCAACAAACACTACTCCCTCTTTCCTCCCTCCAATACCCTTATTTCCCATCGCTAACACAGTGCATTGCATTTATAGGGGGCATCCCCTGAGTGTTAGTAAAAAAAAAAAAAAAAAAAAAAAAAAAAAAACTCCCTATGGGTTAAGTTCAGGATTGGATCTATCGTATTACACTATACGATAGATCCGGAATACTCGGCTATCCAGGGTCTCTCATCCGTTCATTGTCAAATGGCCGGTTGACCGGACGACACACTATAGAGAAAATTCGTTCTTCAGCCGCACTGTTCGCATGTGGAATAATCTTCCAGCAAGTGTTTTTCCTGCCTGCTATGACATTATCAAATTCAAGGCCAACGTCAACAAACACTACTCCCTCTTTCCTCCCTCCAATACCCTTATTTCCCATCGCTAACACAGTGCATTGCATTTATAGGGGGCATCCCCTGAGTGTTAGTAAAAAAAAAAAAAACTCCCTATGGGTTAAGTTCAGGATTGGATCTATCGTATTACACTATGGGTTTCTTTATATAAGTCCAAACGAGGAATTACCATTGCAGACTATGCAAGATAAATAGGAATACTGTAAATTTCTATGAAATGAAGTGGTTTAAGAGAATAAGTATGGAGATTGAAATCTTTAGAAATAAATCTTGGAATAATGTCCTGTCCAGTTTAGATAAAGGCTCTTCCCCTTTTTGGGAACTAACAAAAATTTTAAGAAGAATAAAATTCCAATCTTAAGACACAAAAATGCGACATATTGTCTCTGTCTTTCAACTCCAACCATTCCACTAGTTCCACTCTTGGAGATCCACAGACAATGTCCGACGTCAGCAGTTGCCTTGAAGATTTCTCTTCTATATTGATTAGAGTTTCTCTCCGGCTTTTTTCCATTCCCGGTTTCCCGGGAAATTCATCCGGGATTCCCGGGAAATGATTTTGCATCTTTTTTGCATTTATGACCTCAGTTAAAGGTTTAGATATTTGAATCGTAGCGAATGACCAGGATATTCCCTTTGTACTTACACGTCACCTCCTATTCCATTTTCACTTACTGGCCTTAATACTTAAAGAGATTTTAGCGACATCTGTATTTGTAAATAATATCTAGAGGAATTACCAGAAGTGTATTCATACAAGAGTCGATGAAACTTCGAGGCTATAATCTGCCGAAAAATGGAGATACTTGAATATATGTTTGCACGGAGATAAAAATGTTTTTTTAAAATCTGGTCAAGGTTTATATACCCGGCAAAAGTGGTGCTACAGAAGTTAGATCATTGTTGGAGCATCGTTTAAACGATTACAACATATGTTTCGAAAATCATGTAATTATCACCACTACAGACGGACCGAACGTCATGAAAAAATTTGTCAGGGAAAGTCCCGTTGAAGGTATATTTTGTATAAGTCATGCCATCCATTTAGCAATCGTCGAAATTTTCAATAAAAAACCTACAAAAGTTTCAAATGATGATCAAATAGAACTCTCAGGTGGAGAGGACTACGAAGATGTGGTCGATGGTCTTAGAGATCAACGACAATTATAAAGTAGTGTTGGCCAACACCCGCCATATAATAAATTTTTTTAAAAGAAGTCCTACGAAAAATTGCATTCTTCAAAAATATAGAGAATATATAGCAGAACACAATAAAGAAATATCTCTTGAATTGGATATCGTTACCAGGTGGAATTCGATGGTGCCAATAATTGAAAAGTTTTTACGTTTAAAAAATTCTATAAAAAAATCTCTTATTGATTTGGAACAAATTGAGCTTTGGGTTGAAGATAATATAAACATACTAAAAGATCTATTAAATATTTTAAAACCAATTATGAATTAAAAATATGAATTTATCAGCTGCCGATGCAGTATTGACTACTCTATGCCAACAAATTTCCCTCATCCATTCCCCTTTGTCTGGACAAATTTTAGAATCTTTAAAGAAAAGAATTGAAGATAGGCGAGATAAACGACTATATACGCTATTAAAGTATCTTAAGGATCCAACAATATTTAATAAAATTGATAATAATTTATTTCAATACGCTTCGAAACAAAATATGGTGGCATACGCTGAGCAAATATACTATCGGCTATAGATGACGTTGCGGAATTGGCTGATATTCCTATTAATGAAATTACTACTGATAGATTTGAGGATATTTTAAGTGACATCATAACAAATGCAAATGAAAATGTTAAACCGAATAAAAAATGGCTACCAAATAATTCAATAAAAAAAAGATTTAAAGTTTTATGAAGCGACTGGAAAAGCAACAGAAAGCGTCACCAATTTATTTAATGCTCTTTTGACAATAAGGCCTACATCAGCAGAAAGCGAAAGAATCTTCTCTACAACTGAGCAGTTTATAAATAAAATTTGAAACAGACTGTCTGATGAAGCCATTAATGCTCTTTCAGTTCTAAAATCATATTATCAAAATGACTTTAATTAACTTTTATTGTGCTATCTTAGTTTTTATTTATACTTGTACTTTATGCTTTTTATTTATAATTTGAAATGTATAATTTTTTTTTATGTTTTTGTTTCAGCTGCAGTTTGTACTAATTTGATCTCATGAATTTAAATAAATAAATATATACATACTGCAAAATTAACTTGGTTAGTATTATTTTTCTGTTCAACGACACTTCCCGGGATTTCCGGGAAACGTTAATATTTTTCCCGGGAAATGAAAACGACCGGGAAAAGAGAAACTCTAATATTGATAAACTCCATGCCGCAGGTCACATTTTGAGGAACTTGAAGACTTAGAAATCGCCAGGGATCGATGCCATCAGAAATATCTGCTTAAAAGCTTTGCCTAGAAAGGGCATTAAATATTTAACCAATCTCGTCAATTCCTGCTTAAAGTTCGCATATTTTTTCCAAAGGAATTCAAGGAATCAAAAGTTATCCCCAAATTCATACGGGCCAATCAGTTTACTTTCCTCAGTTAGTAAAATCTTGGAGAATGTAATAAAGGAAAAACTTACAGAGTATATAGAAGAGGAGTCACATTGTACATAAGGATAAAATCCTGAATTTCCTCTTTATAATTCCTTTTAAGACGTTACCAATGATCTGTTCATGTTTTCAACTTCCTCGTTTGCTTGCGGCTAGTACAGTGGTGTTGTCATTAAGGTGATAATGTATCTTTGCAGAAACTTTAAATAATGCACCAGGATGCCCTCATTGGCGAAAGCTAACAATTTTCCTTTGGTATAACGAGTTGAGTTCCCGCAACAAAATGTGACCGACCACTAGAAGTTCGTAACAAAAATGATTTGATGTGTCTGGCGGCCAGGAGTCATTTTTGATGTATGTAATCTCATTTTCCTGTGATCTTTCTGTTGCATTTTTACAGATGCTCAAGGATGATGGGGTCGAATACGTAATGATGTGAATAATATGCTGAATCGTGCATTTTGGAAAGCCTTGAAATGGCAATGCTCTATTTCCCCGACCGATATATAACTATGATTTTAAATGATTGTTGTCTCAGGGGCCATGGCTCGGTTCGAGCAGGCGGCTTTGATGTTGGTTTGAATATCGTTTCCAACGGCTTGTGATCAGTGACCAGCTCAAATTCTATCTCACACAGATAATAGTAGAATCTCCCAACTGTCCATACAAGTGCTAAACTCTCCTTCTCAGTTTACAAGTTCCTTTGTTCCACCTCCAAAAGGCTTTTGCTCGCGAAACATATCACATGTGGGTCGTTACAACCATCAAATTGCATCTGCATTCACCAACCTTTTATTTTTGGGATTTAAATATGCCCGATTATAACGATGTTTGTTGTTCTTCACAAACAAACTTCGTAAAGGCTCTTTGACATCAGCCAAATCATGTTCCTACTCTTACTTCCCATAGACAATCACGTTTTCAATATAATTAAGGGAATTGTAACATGGAGACAACAATTCTTCCAATGGGTGTTGAAAATTGTCTGGCGCAGATCTTACTACAAAAATCAACCTTTTATACCGGAAAAGTTCATTGTGGGTTATAAACATCTCGACTTGACACATGAATCTTTATTTGGTGATATGCCAATTTAAGATCTAGTTTGGAGAATATCTTCGCACCTCTCAATTTAGCCATAAAACCTTTAAATGTTGGCAAAGGGTAGATTTCTCGTAGAACCGCTTCATTTGCTTTCCGCATGTCTATATATATATAAATTCCATCACTATTGGTGAAATCCATGAACTTGTTCAATAATATCCAGATTTAGCGTCTCATTTATTTTATCTTCCACTTTTTTCTCGATGACAATAGGTATACGACGCATAGGTTGTTGAACACGCATTACGTCGGTTGATTTTAATTTTCGCTTGGACTGTCAACGGCAATCTGGTTCCCATCTTATCCTAGTTTTAAGATCTGGAGCCGAATAGCGGTATCACACCCTAAAAGTGATTGACTCGCATTTTTAATGACGTAGAAAGTGACAATAATTTCTATTCCTAAATGTACTGACACCGGTGCCTCAAATACATACAACACCTACAACAACTGATCTGCTGCATATGCTTTAAATTGGTTGACAGATTGGTTGCGAATATTCTTCATGACGGCTCCACGATCTTAAAGAATTTCCCCTCTCTAAGCAAATTGAATCTCGATCCTGAGTCAATAATCATTTTGACTATGTACCCTCTTATTCTATATTTTGTTGTTTCGTCCATCATTATGTTGTCATTTATCTTTAGGCAATCGAATTTCCTGGACCCGCTATCAATATTGTCCCCCAACTCAATACACCGCACTCTGGACCTATTCGTTATTACCGTACTCATATTCATCTGGTTTACGCTTGAAATCTTTTATTTTACACTTCCGAGCAAAATGTCCCACCAAACCACATTTACTACATCTAGCCCTTCTAGCAGCTGCTATCATTGCTCATGTGTCACCTTTTCCCACATCTACCGCATTCGTCAGTTACGTTCGTGTACACATTTTAATAGTCTGTTACAGCTAATCCAATTAAATAGACTCTTGATTACAGATCAATGTATATATCTTTCTTTCAACGCATCAATTTAATGAGCTACAATTTGTCGTGCTTGCCAATGGAATGGTCTCTTATCGGAAATTGAAGCAAAAAATCTATGTTATATCGATTATACCGATTACAGTCATTGGTTTTATCATACCTAATAATTTGACATTGCTTTTTTTCAATCACTTTCGTTCCTGTAGTCCGCTTTCATAATTACTCCAAAAGTAGCGTATAGCTTTGTCTCACTCTAACAAAAAATTTTAGTGGAAAATCTCACAAACTCGTAAGAAATAATAATTAATCCTTTATTTTTTTAACCCTTTATAATTTAATACTTTTATAATATTTTTAGGGTAATTTTGGTATAATTATCTCAAATTTGATATCAGTTTGTAAATATTTTTCTTCGTTTGGCCGCCAGGTGTAAAAAGCTGAAGACCGTCTGTAGACGGTCTTGCCCGTTTAGGGAAAAAAACCACGTTAAAGTTAACAATTCAAAAATTGTATTCATATACATATGTTATGAAATCTCTTGTAACAATTTTTGATTTTTGAAAAACATGTACGTTGCATTTTGTACAAAATGTGCACGTGTATGATTCTTTACAGAGTTTGTATGCATTTTTTGATCCCCATTCTGGGAAATGGTCGGTCCTGTCTTTCCTTTTAATATCTACCGGATGAACTGCCCATTTTCCAATTGTACCACCGCCGGTAAATGAGGACGATGGACGACCAACGACTTGTTTGTCTGAATAAACGCAAAGTTCTTTGGCGATCCTCAACCGAAATTAATACATCGACATATCGAGTTCGCTTTGTTTGTCGATCTTCATCTATTGCTGACGGAAACTCCCTTTACGGAAACTCCCTCAGGTCCAACCATGTCAGAAGGGCGCTCGACACTAACTACGAGTTCCCCATCCCCGACTCTCAAGTCAATAAATCCATCCAGCGTCTGTTTCCTCCCATATTGGGCGGCTGGATGGTCTGCGTCTGTCTCCATAGGAGCAGCAGAATTAACCACACCTGGCCGTAGGTATAAAAGGCAACCCCCCCCCAAACCAAGATGAGCCAATTATTTAATAACTCTGCAGGTGGTACCCAGGTAGAACCTGGAAATCCACACGAAGAATCTCCCTCGGGGGATTCTTTGGCCGGGGCAGAATATATGCAGGCCCCAAACTCATCAGCCCCTACAACGACTACAACAAACACGGAAACTGATACGAATATGAACAAAAATACGAACACGACGAACAAAGCAGTGGCTGCCTTGTTCGAAGACGCAGCAAGAATACAAACACAACAAGATGAATTGGCAAGCGAAGGGAGTCATAGACTAACTTCAGGAGCCGAGGAATCTGACTCCTCCGGAAACGGAAACGTTACAATCCTTGCGGGCCCATTAGCGGCTAGCAAAGACCGGAAGGATGAAGCAGGCAATAGCCTAGCTAAAAAGAAAAAGTTGTCAGGAGCTCAGAGGAAAAAGCTCCGAAGAATGCGACTGGCAAATGAAAAAGCAACTCTGCAGCAGACTCCCAAAGATACAACGGAGCCTACACCTGCACCCGCAGGTAAAAGAATCCGTTCTCCACAGGAGGAATCTGCCGAAGCTGCAACAAAAAAGAGAAAGAGCTTCCTGACATCAGGTAGGACAACATCTTCCAATCTGAAACCAAAAGAAGTCTTTAAGCAGAATTCTGGCGTTAGGAAGAAGGAAGGTCGAAATCCTACCACGACGTCGGACAACTTGCCTTCCACCCCAAGGAAAGGCGACCTATCAAAGGAACGCCCGTCACTGAAGAGGAAGGCAAACGTTGAAACTGGTAAGAAGCCGCCATCTTACGCCAAAGTAGCGAAACGCCAAAAATGGGACGATCTATGCTTTGGCGTTATCGACACAAAAAGTGCCACGGGAAAAATCCCGGAAGAGCATAGGTCGGCCGTAGAAGAGCTGATAAATATAAAAATCTTGGAGCACGTCCTCGGGAAGGGAGAAGATTGCGACAAGATCGAGATCCTGAGCTGCTCCTACGCCAAGGGCATCTTGATGATGCAACTCGCATCAAACAAATGCGTAAACACCTTGGCACGCCTAGCGAAGGATGTTCCTACCCCTTGGGAGGGCGGCAAGCTCGACCTCATAAGGAAAAGGGACATTCCCGAACTTACGAAGGCGTCCTTCTTCCTGAAGGGTTGGGGCAGCAAACTCCCACCCGGGAAAGTCCTCGACGTCCTGGGCAAGCAAAACAAGGGTCTGGAGACGGGCAAATGGGAGATCTTCCACAGGGAAGAGAGCCAAGACGGTACCCTTTTCGTTGTGGGAATCGACCACGGGTCCCTCGCACGGCTCAAAGAGATGAAGGGGAGGGCCTTCTTCGTCTCAACAGCCGTGTACATCAAAATCGGCGAGGTACCCATTGGCAGAACGGCTGCCGACGAGGAACCAAAAAAAGAGAGCAATGATGCAGCAGCAGCACCGCATAACGCAGAAGAGGAGGCTGGGGACCACATCACCAGCTCCCAAGAAGACCGACTTCTGGCATGACCGGCATCAAGATCATCCAGATAAACCTCCATCGGAGCGAAACGGCAACTACCACGCTGATGGAAAACATAAACAAGGGTAAGGTTCATATAGCCTTAATCCAAGAACCATGGACACACAAGAACAAGGTTATTGGTTTAAACAACCCGCTTTACCAACTATTCTATGCAAGATCAGGGGGACGACCCAGAACTTGCATACTCACACATAAAAACTTAAGCTTCTTTTTCTTCCCAGAGTTGTCAACTGCGGATGCGACGGTGCTGAGACTTGGGCCACATTTATGAATCGAATCAGAGAGGAGGTATTAGATATCACTTTCGGTTCGGAAGAGATAGTAGAAGAGTTCCAAGGATGGCATGTCTCCGACAAGCACCAGAACCGCTAAGTTTCAGGAACAAGACCAAAACGAATTGGAACCGTTTCAGAGATCTAGTGAACATAGATATAGGGACCCCCAAAGAAATCCTCCAAAACGAAGAGGAAATCGAAGAAGAGGTCGAAAGAGTTACGTCAGTACTAGTGAGGTCTTTCGAAGTGTGTTGCCCACTCAGAGAAAGGAGGTCTGCTCAGGAGAAACCCTGGATAACGGGGCAGATTAGAAACCTAAGAAAAGAAGTCCGTAGATCTTACAATAGAGCTAGACGTAAAAAACTGCAAGTATACTGGGATGAATACAAGTCCAAACATAGATTGTACAACAAAGCACTAAGAACGGCGAAACGAAGGTCGTGGAGACTGTTCTGCGAACAGGTCGACACCGTTAACGACATGTCTAAAATAAACAAATTTCTATCTAAGACACATACACAGGTGGAAGCCTTAGTGGACAAAGACGGGAAAAAAAATTGTTAATCAACACACATTTCCCCACAGGTACAGAGGACCCTATAGAGGAACTCAGGCCGACCAGGGAAGTACAACATAGACACGAGACTATCACGCCTGAAATGTATAGGGAAGCAGTTAAAAGCTTTTCTCCGATTAAGGCGGCTGGACCGGATGGCATATACCCGGAGCTTCTACAAAGGAGCATAGATATAGTGCCAAAACACCTGGCAGGTATCTATGCATTCTGCCTCAAACTAGCCTATATCCCCAGAAACTGGCAAGAAGCACGAGTTGTTTTCATACCAAAACCGGGGAAGGAATGTTACGCGATGTGTAAGGCTTATAGACCCATAAGCCTTACATCATTCTTATTAAAAACCAATGAGAGATTAATAGACTCTATGGTTAAAAGACAGATACCGAGTGATCAACTAAAATTTCAACAACACGCCTATGTCAAGGGAAGATCAGTAGAGACAGCCCTGCATGAGGTAGTGCATCTCATAGAAAGCTCTTTCGACGATAAAAATATACACACTTGGTGTTTTTATCGACATAGAAGGGGCCTTCAATAACGTGAGCATGCAGACATTAATCCACTCCTTAGACCAGTTTGGAGTGAACAGGTCGATAATCGACTGGGTCAGCTATATGCTAAGGCATAGATGGATTAATTGCGGATCCCACGGCATAAATATAAGGGAGAGAGTACACAGAGGGACACCACAGGGAGGTATTTTATCACCACTCCTGTGGGTGACTACAATAAACGATCTCCTAAGGATGCTGACTGATGAAGGATTCAAGCCAGTCTGCTATGCAGACGACGTTGCGATACTTTTGAAGGGAAAAGATCCGAACAAATTATGCAGAGAAGCCGAAAAAGTGCTAACTCTGGCATACAACTGGGCGAAGCCGAGGGCACTGAACGTCAACCCGGACAAAACAGAACTATGCCTGTTCACAAGGAAGACAAAAATTGCACAATACGTCAAACCTTGCTTCAGGAACAAGAGCATAGATATAAACACGAACGTCAAATATCTGGGAGTAATTCTGGACAGGAAACTAAACTGGAAAGATCACATCAACAGCAGAGCCGAAAAAGCCTTCAGATGCTGGTCAATATGCCGTAGAGCAATTGGCTCCACATGGGGCATCCGCCCAAGCATGTCGCACTGGCTATACAAAAGCGTAATAAGGCCGATTATAACCTATTCGTCAATAGTATGGTGGACGGCAATGACAAAGAAATGCAACGTAAAGAAACTACAAGGGATTCAAAGAATTTGCTGCGTAGGAATATGCGGAGCAATGAGGACCGCGCCGACGAGCGCCCTCGAAATTCAGCTATACATCCACCCAATAGATATCCAAATCAAATCTGAGGCAGCGATCTCAGAAAGGAGAGTAAGGGCATTGAATGAGTGGATTGAGGATGCACCTCAAACACAACATTAGAGAATACCGGAACACCTAGGAGGGTTCCTGACAACAAACTGTCAGACAGAAACACACGTGGTTGCGAACTGCACGGCAAGAATAGAAGATAGACGCGGACAAGAGCACGTCACACACACCCAAGATGGGAGAATAGTGGAGTGTTACACAGACGCATCCAAATCCGAGTTAGGAGTAGGCATAGGGATCTACATCCACAATCCGAGGACTGAATTAGTATAGCAATTACCTAAGTACTCAACGATTCTACAAGCAGAGTTCAAGGCCATCACAGAATGCCTAGAATGGCTGCGGAACAGAATCACAGGAAAAACTATCTGTATTTTCACAGATAGTCAAAACGCAATTAGATCCTTCAGAGATGATAATGTCAAATCAAGGACACTCATGTACTGTAAGGAAACAATAAGTGACGTATCGAGAAATAACGACATAGTTATAAACTGGATACCAGGCCACCAAGGGTTTCCAGGCAATGTCAAGGCTGACGAACTGGCTAAAATAGGAAGGTAATCCGACCAAAATACTCTGCAACTGTCTAAACCTTTTCTTGAGACAAAAAAGGAGTTGAGGGAATGGATGACGACGACCCATGCCTTAAGATGGCTAGAGAAACAGGTGGGAAGAACCACAAAAGAAACCTGGGGAAACCTCGATTACAATAAAACAAAGAGAATACTCGGGTTTAACAAAAATGAACTAAGTAAGCTAGTTGGGGTCATCACAGGGCACACCTATTTAGAATAGGATGTTCCCAGAGCGACGAATGCGGGGCATGCGGAGAGGACGCCGAGACGGCGGAACACTTCCTGTGCCATTGCCCTGCTTTCTCGCAGGTCAGGAAAGTCCAATTAGGAGAGGACACTTTAGATGACCTATCGGCCGTCAAAGCAATAGACATAAGGAATTTAAGTAACTTTATAGAGGGGACCGAATTCCTAACGTAGGATAAAATGGAAGGGAATTCGTAGACAAAATCAGGAGCGCACAACAGGCCGAATTGCTGGCCTAGGTGTATGTCAATGACATGAGACGGTCATGGCGCATGACCGATCCTCCATTCAACCTAACCTAACCTAACCTATTATGTTCAACTTTTATTAAAATTATCAACAATTAGTTCTCCTATTACCACAAAAAATTGCGAAGAACTATTTGTAAGAAATAACTTAGACGGTCATGCCTATTAAAGGGTTAAGCATTTCTTCAAGTATACTACTATCATAACTACATGATAATGGCAGAAATTTCGTCGGAGCCGCCAAGTAATTACGAGCCAATTTTGCAGAAACTGTCTCAGAATTTAAGGACGAAGCTGTTATGCGATACGGCCACCAGCAACTCGGCACCGCATATGGGTGGGCTATGGGAAGCAGGGGTCAAAAGCTGTAAAACCCATTTGAAGAAGATGTCAGGACAAGCTGTATAGAAGCTTGTTTAAATTCCCGACCATTGACTCCATTTTCCGACGATATTGCCGATTTTGTCGCTCTGACTCCTGGTAATTTGTTGGTGTGTTCCTCCCTTCCCCAGCCGAACCGGAAGAAGTTCCGTCTAAAACCACATAGTTAAGTCGTTGGAGACGTATGAAAGTCGTCCAGCAAGAATTCTGCCTCAGATGGAAAACAGAATATCTCAAAGAGCTTCATAAAAGATTGGCGCATAGGGCGCTTCATGGGCCCGTTCTCAAATTAGTGCGGTTTCCAAAGTGTTATTAACCTAAAATCTTTGTGTACCTGTCGTTTGCCATTGAAATGAAAATATAATTCAATACGATATTGCGTCAATTTCCTTGGTATTTTGCATGAGGTAAGCGAAGGTCCCTGTGACCACGGCTGCCACATTTGCCACAAAGGACATCACATCTTGCTACACGGGATCAAGGTAGCGAGAGAATGGTGGATGCAGATGACAGCATCGGTAAGGATGCGGAGTCCTGGGCTGGTAAACGACCCTACCATGGTACGGGTTTTGATGGACCCGAACGAGGGGTTCATTTTTGTTAAACCCGAGTATTCTCTTTGTTTTCTTGTAATCGAGGTTTCCTTTGTGGTTCTTCCCTCCTTAAGCCATAGGTCGTCTTCATCCATTCCCTCAACTCCTTTTTTGTCTCTAGAAAAGGCTTTGACAGGTGCAGAGTATTTTGGTCGTATTCCCTTCCCATTTTAGCCAGTTCGTCAGCCCTGACATTGCCTGGAAACCCTTGGTGGCCTGGTATCCAGTTTATAACTATGTCGTTATTTCTCGATACGTGATTTATCGTTTCCGTACTGTACATGAGTGTCCTTGATTTGACATTATCATCTTTGGGGGATCTAATTGCGTTTTGACTGTCTTTGAATATACAGATGGTTTTTCCTGTGACACTATTCCGCAGCCATTCTAGGCATTCTGTGATGGCCTTGATATCTGCTTGTAGAATCGTTCAGTACTTTGGTAACAGATATACTAATTCAGTCCTCGGATTATGGATGTAGATCCCAATGCCTAGTCCTAACTCGAATTTTAATGCGTCTGTGTAGCACTCCACTATTCCCCATCTTGGACCTCACTAATACTGACGTAACTCTTTCGACCTCCTCTTCGATGTCCTCTTCGTTTTGGAGAATTTCTTTGGGGGTCCCTATATCTTTGCTCACTAGATCTCTGAATTCCTGAAACTTAGCGGTTCTGGGGGTGATTTCATTAAACTAAAAATGATATATCGGTGATCTGAAAAGGAGTGCTTGTCGGAGACATGCCATCCTTGGATCTCTTCTACTATCTCTTCAGAACCGAAAGTGGTATCTAATACCTCCTCTCTGATTCGATTTATAAAGGTGGCGTTGTTGCCCGCATTTATTGTAATAAGATCATGCTTATTAAGGAATTCTAAGAAGGCTGTTCCTCTTTTGTTGCAATTAGAATTACCCAAGTTGATGTGGTGTGCGTTCGCGTCGCAGCCTACTAGTAATTTTATACCTTTTGTATTGGCTTCTCCCACGAGGTGTTGTAGCTCAGCCGTTGGTGGAAGTGTTGGTGGAAGCGAGTCGAATGGAAGGTACATCGACGCAAGGTACAGGCTACCATCCCCAAGTCTTAGCTCCGTCGCATCCGCAGTTGACAAGTTGACACTCACTTCTACAGTTTACAGATGACGAATAGGATCGGTTTCAAATTGGATCAACGGTTTTGAAGGTACGATATGTACTTGGACGATGCATTGGTAGGTGCACATTCTAGACGCGTTAGAAGGGAGGGAACAGTTGCAGGAATTTTAAGAACAGGATGCTTCGAACTATGAAAATGGTTATCAAAGACCAAATCTATCTTAAGAGGTATACCACGAGAGCATCTGCTTAGGGAAGAATTTTTAGAATTTGATGACAAAAGCTCCGCAAAAACGCTAGGGATACGATGGAACGCTTCGAGTGACTCGTTTTATTTCGTGACTGAGAAACTTCAAGAACAAAGTTGATTTAGCAAAAGAGAGGTACTATCGATAATAGCAAAACTGTTGGACCATTTAGGTTGGTTGTCTTCTGTAATAATTACGGCACAAATCATTATGCAACAACATTGGCTCGATGAGATTGGAGGGTATGACATGTTGAAACCATTAAGTGCATGGATTTTCTGACTCATCCGAGCTACCGTATGCCGCCGCCCTATATCTAGGGGAAAGTTACAAGATGTTGTTTATACGAGCCTGCTAAAGTTAGAGTATGGCGCACATTTGCTAGACAATTTAGCCGACTCTGTTCTTCCTCAGCTGAAAATTCAAAGACCCAAATTATATCCATGGTCGGACTCGACAATCGTGTTGGCATGGCTGAATAAACCTTCGTACAACTGGGCGACATTCGTAAAAATTGGTAATGATTGGCTACATGTTCCCACATATGATAACCCTTCGGATCTAGCAACCCGGGGGATGAATGTTGGATAATACGCGCAAAGATCTTGATTAAAACTCACATCCGTAGTTGTAAAGCGAGTGTACTAGATCGTAAAAGGCGCCAGGGTCAACTTATGACCTCACTTTCCGAAGAGGTCAGGGGTAGATTTTGCTAGCCCATTTGATTTCAAAAACTTCAGCGGTCGTGGCTGCAAGTTCTCCAAGGGGTACATTTGTCTCTTTGTATGCTTTACCACCAATGCAATTCACTTGGAACCCGTTAGTGACCTATCCACCGCCGCATTCCTGGCATCCCTTATACCGTCACCAGCAACTCGGCACCGCATATGGGTGGGTTATGGGAAGCAGGGGTCAAAAGCTGTAAAACCCATTTGAAGAAGATGACAGGTCAAATTAAGCAACAATTGGAAGAATTTCCAACAATTCTAGCTGTATAGAAGCCTGTTTAAATTCCCGACCACTGACTTCACTGTCCTCCCTTGTGTGTGTTCCTCCCTTCTGTCCCCAGCCGAACCGGAAGAAGTTCCGTCTAAAACCACATAGTTAAGTCGTTGGAGACGTATGAAAAACGTCCAGTTAGAATTCTGCCGCAGATAAAAAAGAGAATATCTCAAAGAGCTTCATAAAAGATTGGCGCATAGAGCGCTTCGTTCGACTTTATCCCGGTAAATATGAAAGGGTCAGGCTGTTAAAACGCAAGCGGGAATCATCATGCGCCCCGTTCACAAATTAGTGCGGTTTCCAAAGAGTTATTAACCTAAAATCTTTGTGTCCCTGTCCTTTGCCATTGATGTTGTCTAATTTCGGTCTAAACTTGTATTTTCTTTTCATCTCAGCCATGCAATTCCAAGACGACTACAAATGTCCGATGTGACGCAGGTTCCTCGTGCTATCGCCGGACTAGCGAGAGCAATATCTGTGGCTGAACCGATATTGCGTCAATTTCCTCGGTATTTCGCATGAGGTAAGCGAATGTCCCTGTGACCACGGCTGCCACATTTGCCACAAAGGACATCACACTTTGCTACACGGGATCAAGGTAGCGAGAGAATGGTGGATGCAGATGACAGCATAGGTAAGGATGCAGAGCCCTGGGCTGGTAAACGACCCTACCATGGTACGGGTTTTGATGGACCCGAACGAGCTGAGAAGCCACTTCATCCCGACGAAGGCTTTCCCTGTCCCATATGGCAAGTTCCCTGACACGCTGGAGGTGCGGTTGACATCGACTCATAACGATACCAGAGTACTCACCATCACATTGGACAGACGCATCGGTCCAGCACCATTCTCACCCAGACTTCAAGTTATTCTAGCGTCCATAGTCAGCATATACCCATCGGATGCACCGGCTGACTATGCGTTCCACATCCCCTGTGTGGTTCTTGGAGTGGATGCAGCGTCAAGGATCTATATGGGCACAATATGTCCTATGTCCAACGAACCATTTTCGGCCACTCGTTCTTCGAACCACTACCCATTAACTTCGATGATCCTTGGCCAGACATGGTAAACGAGGAGCACGAAGACTACTCTGCCTTACACATCTCTACGACAGGTCCCGTTTCCGGAAATGCTGGCTCGACCATGAACTCCTCCATTGAAGGATTCAAGTTCGTGAATTCAGATCTTTTTTTGGCTCAAATGAATTTTTGTTTGCTTTTATATTTTTATATTGTTCAATAGTTGTAAGTCACTAATGAATTAATTTTAGTTAATAAGTATGACCTTTTTTACGACCCTGTCGCAACGCCCGCCTTGCGTATGTACGTCAGCGTCCATTTCGTCCCAGTATCTTGGCCCATCCCTTTGTTAAATAAAAGAAATTCGCTGTTTTCACACCAAACGATCAACAACCGTGTTTATTTTTCTGTGTGATAAAACGATCGAGTTTCATTTTGTAAAGAGGCAACATCAGTTCGTAGTGGCAAAGCTCAGAGAAGTGAGTAGTGCAACCGTTGGAGTGCATAATTACCAGTGGCTCTTCATCACAACAAATACTACAGTGCCAGCAAACCATTGCGCTGGGTCTCTTCCCTACTAATATTTTTGGCTCAAGGAATTGGTGTTTGTCGGAGACATCATAACAAAAAGTGCCGGTAAGAGAAAGTACAGTGCAAGTGTAAGGCACTGTGGTCACCGTAACATACGCAAATAGTGGAGTATATTTAGAGTCTACCAAATAAACATAACATGCTTCATTACCGCTCAAACAACTCTGTTCATTAACACACAGTGTCATTGACATTACATTATTTCGTCTTCTAATCAGAATTTATAATTATATTAGCCCACAACTTGTAGCCCAAGAGAGTAATCATACATCTGTATTTACCAAGATAGATACCGCATATATACATATTAAAAAATAGAAAATAAGCTTTTTGTTTAATTCATTTAATAAACATAAGTGCAAAAATAATCTGCGCCAAAGTTGGGCTTCTGCACCAGCCCCATTGCATGCACAAAGATCGAGGCTTAACAACAACGGCAGTAACAGCAACATCAATAACTCAAATGATTTACTTTTTCCTGAGGAGATAACAAATTTCACTATAGAATTCATCAACAACCTAAGGAATTGCCGCAATAAGGCAGAGCAATTTCAGGTGATCACCAACCTCGCTTGTAAATTTTTGTCATATTGTTAGATAATATTGCAATAACTACTTGGAACGCTAGAGGCGTTAAAAACAAGAGCATTGGACTTTTCCAATTTTTATTTAGTTCCAACACAGACATTTGCCTAGTTTCAGAGACGTTGTTGAAACCACACATTTGCTTAAATCATCAAGATTTCCGTATTTATAGGAACGATAGAGAAATGATGAGAGGAGGGAGTGTAGCAATTATTATTAGGAAAAATATCCACCACCAACTCCTCCCTATAGTCAACACCGATCTAATCGAGAATATTGGCATTATGGTTTTTACAAACTCAGATTGCACAGACTTTTTTTCATGTTATTTTCCTGGTGGTCGTATTGGGGACAACGGAAGTCGCTAACAATTATTTGCTTCTGACCTGAATAAACTGAGTAGAGGTGAGAGATTTATTCTTGGGGGTGATTTTAATAGTAGACATCAATCCTGGGGATGTTTACGAGGTAATTGCTGGGGAAATCTACTTTTCAAAAACAAGAGTCTTACAATTTTGAAATTATTTATACTGATGAACATACCTTCGTTCCGTCAAACGCGGTCCACCAAGGTTTAACTCTTGATTTTTTTATCACGTATGTGTCTGAGCTCCTGTAGTCACCTCAGTTCAGGATACTTGTCTATTAAAATTTCTTATTACCGTAATTCTCGGACACTCTCTTGAGTACCCCAACACTATGATTTCCGTAGCGCAGACTGGAACTCTTTTTCAAGATATACAATTAGACATCTTCCTCTCCAGAGTCCGAACGCTGTAACTGGAACTGGAGACGTAGAGTTAATGCTGACGGATTCCAGACGAGTCCTCAATAATGCTATTGAATACAGTGTGTCCATAAAACCCCAATACACTACTAGAAAATCTTTCCGAGGCATATAAAACGAAACGAACGAAACGAAAATCCAAACGAGGAATTACCATCACAGACTATGCAAGATAAATAGGAATACTGTAAATTTCTATGAAATGAAGTGGTTTAAGAGAATAAGTATGGAGATTGAAATCTTTAGAAATAAATCTTGGAATACTGACCTGTCCAGTTTAGATAAAGGCTCTTCCCCTTTTTGGAAACTAACCAAAATTTTAAGTAAGAAGTCGAATAAAATTCCAATCTTAAGACACAAAAATGCGACATATTGGCTCTGTCTTTCAACTCCAACCATTCCACTAGTTCCACTCTTGGAGATCCACAGACAATGTCCGACGTCAGCAGTTGCCTTGAAGATTTCTCTTCTATATTGATAAACTCCATGCCGCAGGTCACTGTTGATACCGCGAACATATCAAAAATTTTGAGGAACTTGAAGACTAAGAAATCGCCAGAGATTGATGGCATCAGAAATATCTGCTTAAAAGCTTTGCCTAGAAAGGGCATTAAATATTTAACCAATCTCGTCAATTCCTGCTTAAAGTTCGCATATTTTTTCCAAAGGAATTCAAGGAATCAAAAGTTATCCCCAAATTCATACGGGCCAATCAGTTTACTTTCCTCAGTTAGTAAAATCTTGGAGAATGTAATAAAGGAAAAACTTACAGAGTATATAGAAGAGGAGTCACATTGTACATAAGGATAAAATCCTGAATTTCCTCTTTATAATTCCTTTTAAGACGTTACCAATGATCTGTTCATGTTTTCAACTTCCACGTTTGCTTGGGGCTAGTACAGTGGTGTTGTCATTAAGGTGATAATGTATCTTTGCAGAAACTTTAAATAATGCACCAGGATGCCCTCATTGGCGAAAGCTAACAATTTTCCTTTGGTATAACGAGTTGAGTTCCCGCAACAAAATGTGACCGACCACTAGAAGTTCGTAACAAAAATGATTTGATGTGTCTGCCGGCCAGGAGTCATTTTTGATGTATGTAATCTCATTTTCCTGTGATCTTTCTGTTGCATTTTCACAGAAGCTCAAGGATGATGAGGTCGAATACGTAATGATGTGAATAATATGCTGAATCGTGCATTTTGGAAAGCCTTGAAATGGCAATGCTCTATTTCCCCGACCGATATATAACTATGATTTTAAATGATTGTTGTCTCAGGGGCCATGGCTCCGTTCGAGCAGGCGGCTTTGATGTTGGTTTGAATATCGTTTCCAACGGCTTGTGATCAGTGACCAGCTCAAATTCTATCTCACACAGATAATAGTAGAATCTCCCAACTGTCCATACAAGTGCTAAACTCTCCTTCTCAGTTTACAAGTTCCTTTGTTCCACCTCCAAAAGGCTTTTGCTCTCGAAACATATCACATGTGGGTCGTTACAACCATCAAATTGCATCTGCATTCACCCACCTTTTATTTTTGGGATTTAAATATGCCAGATTATAACGATGTTTGTTGTCCTTCACAAACAAACTTCGTAAAGGCTCTTTGACATCAGCCAAATCATGTTCCTACTCTTACTTCCCATAGACAATCACGTTTTCAATATAATTAAGGGAATTGTAACATGGAGACAACAATTCTTCCAATGGGTGTTGAAAATTGTCTGGCGCAGATCTTACTACAAAAATCAACCTTTTACACCGGAAAAGTTCATTGTGGGTTATAAACATCTCGACTTGACACATGAATCTTTATTTGGTGATATGCCAATTTAAGATCTAGTTTGGAGAATATCTTCGCACCTCTCAATTTAGCCATAAAACCTTTAAATGTTGGCAAAGGGTAGTTTTCTCGTAGAACCGCTTCATTTGCTTTCCGCATGTCTATATATATATAAATTCCATCACTATTGGTGAAATCCATGAACTTGTTCAATAATATCCAGATTTAGCGTCTCATTTATTTTATCTTCCACTTTTTTCTCGATGACAATAGGTATACGACGCATAGGTTGTTGAACACGCATTACGTCGGTTGATTTTAATGTTCGATTGGACTGTCAACGGCAATCTGGTTCCCATCTTATCCTAGTTTTAAGATCTGGAGCCGAATAGCGGTATCACACCCTAAAAGTGATTGACTCGCATTTTTAATGACGTAGAAAGTGACAATAATTTCTATTCCTAAATGTACTTACACCGGTGCCTCAAATACATACAACACCTACAACAACTGATCTGCTGCATATGCTTTAAATTGGTTGACAGATTGGTTGCGAATATTCTTCATGACGGCTCCACGATCTTAAAGAATTTCCCCTCTCCAAGCAAATTGAATCTCGATCCTGAGTCAATAATCATTTTGACTATGTACCCTCTTATTCTATATTTTATTGTTTCGTCCATCATTATGTTGTCATTTATCTTTAGGCAATCGAATTTCCTGGACCCGCTATCAATATTGTCCCCCAACTCAATACACCGCACTCTGGACATATTCGTTATTACCGTACTCATATTCATCTGGTTTACGCTTGAAATCTTTTGTTTTACACTTCCGAGCAAAATGTCCCACCAAACCACATTTACTACATCTAGCCCTTCTAGCAGCTGCTATCATTGCTCATGTGTCACCTTTTCCCACATCTACCGCATTCGTCAGTTACGTTCGTGTACACATTTTAATAGTCTGTTACAGCTAATCCAATTAAATAGACTCTTGATTACAGATCAATGTATATGTCTTTCTTTCAACGCATCAATTTAATGAGCTACAATTTGTCGTGCTTGCCAATTGAATGGTCTCTTATCGGAAATTGAAGCAAAAAATCTATGTTATATCGATTATACCGATTACAGTCATTGGTTTTATCATACCTAATAATTTGACATTGCTTTTTTTCAATCACTTTCGTTCCTGTAGTCCGCTTTCATAATTACTCCAAAAGTAGCGTATAGCTTTGTCTCACTCTAACAAAAAATTTTAGTGGAAAATCTCACAAACTCGTAAGAAATAATAATTAATCCTTTATTTTTTTAACCCTTTATAATTTAATACTTTTATAATATTTTTAGGGTAATTTTGGTATAATTATCTCAAATTTGATATCAGTTTGTAAATATTTTTCTTCGTTTGGCCGCCAGGTGTAAAAAGCTGAAGACCGTCTGTAGACGGTCTTGCCCGTTTAGGGAAAAAAACCACGTTAAAGTTAACAATTCAAAAATTGTATTCATATACATATGTTATGAAATCTCTTGTAACAATTTTTGATTTTTGAAAAACATGTACGTTGCATTTTGTACAAAATGTGCACGTGTATGATTCTTTACAGAGTTTGTATGCATTTTTTGATCCCCATTCTGGGAAATGGTCGGTCCTGTCTTTCCTTTTAATATCTACCGGATGAACTGCCCATTTTCCAATTGTACCACCGCCGGTAAATGAGGACGATGGACGACCAACGACTTGTTTGTCTGAATAAACGCAAAGTTCTTTGGCGATCCTCAACCGAAATTAATACATCGACATATCGAGTTCGCTTTGTTTGTCGATCTTCATCTATTGCTGACGGAATCACCCCCCCCCCCCCCCCAAAAAAAGTGGTACAATATTAGTCAACAACAACATTTTTTTCTCCATTGTCGGGCAAGAAGGTCTTCACCAAAACCAATTTTATTCACTATTTGGATTTCTTAATATGAAACCAATATCAAATTATGAAAATATACACTGCAAACACTTACCAAAAAAATTCCTAAGCCAATAGAATTATTATAAATATGATTGTTATTATGTTCACCCTCGCGAAGGGGTAACCATCTGGACGCGATGCGAGGGCCTACGTGTCAGACGAGCTGGCCATGCTGACGGGAGTTCTCTTCCAGAAATGGATAATCCTTTACGGAAACTCCCTCAGGTCCAACCATGTCAGAAGGGCGCTCGACACTAACTAAGAGTTCCCCATCCCCGACTCTCAAGTCAATAAATCCATCCAGGGTCTGTTTCCTCCCATATTGGTCGGCTGGATGGTCTGCGTCTGTCTCCATAGGAGCGGCAGAATTAACCACACCTGGCCGTATGTATAAAAGGCAGGTAAAAGAATCCGTTCTCCACAGGAGGAATCTGCCGAAGCTGCAACAAAAAAGAGAAAGAGCTTCCTGACATCAGGTAGGACAACATCTTCCAATCTGAAACCAAAAGAAGTCTCTAAGCAGAATTCTGGCGTTAGGAAGAAGGAAGGTCGAAATCCTACCACGACGTCGGACAACTTGCCTTCCACCTCAAGGAAAGGCGACCTATCAAAGGAACGCCCGTCACTGAAGAGGAAGGCAAACGTTGAAACTGGTAAGAAGCCGCCATCTTACGCCAAAGTAGCGAAACGCCAAAAATGGGACGAGCTATGCTTTGGCGTTATCGACACAAAAAGTGCCACGGGAAAAATCCCGGAAGAGCATAGGTAGAAGAGCTGATAAATATAAAAATCTTGGAGCACGTCCTCGGGAAGGGAGACGATTGCGACAAGATTGAGATCCTGAGCTGCTCCTACGCCAAGGGCATCTTGATGATGCAACTCGCATCAAACAAATGCGTAAACACCTTGGCACGCCTAGCGAAGGATGTTCCTACCCCTTGGGAGGGCGGCAAGCTCGACCTCATAAGGAAAAGGGACATTCCCGAACTTACGAAGGCGTCCTTCTTCCTGAAGGGTTGGGGCAGCAAACTCCCACCCGGGAAAGTCCTCGACGTCCTGGGCAAGCAAAACAAGGGTCTGGAGACGGGCAAATGGGAGATCTTCCACAGGGAAGAGAGCCAAGACGGTACCCTTTTCGTTGTGGGAATCGACCACGGGTCCCTCGCACGGCTCAAAGAGATGAAGGGGAGGGCCTTCTTCGTCTCAACAGCCGTGTACATCAAAATCGGCGAGGTACCCATTGGCAGAACGGCTGCCGACGAGGAACCAAAAAAAGAGAGCAATGATGCAGCAGCAGCACCGCATAACGCAGAAGAGGAGGCTGGGGACCACATCACCAGCTCCCAAGAAGACCGACTTCTGGCATGACCGGCATCAAGATCATCCAGATAAACCTCCATCGGAGCGAAACGGCAACTACCGCGCTGATGGAAAACATTAACAAGGGTAAGGTTCATATAGCCTTAATCCAAGAACCATGGACACACAAGAACAAGGTTATTGGTTTAAACAACCCGCTTTACCAACTATTCTATGCAAGATCAGGGGGACGACCCAGAACTTGCATACTCACACATAAAAACTTAAGCTTCTTTTTCTTCCCAGAGTTGTCAACTGCGGATGCGACGGTGCTGAGACTTGGGCCACATTTACAAATCGAATCAGAGAGGAGGTATTAGATATCACTTTCGGTTCGGAAGAGATAGTAGAAGAGATCCAAGGATGGCATGTCTCCGACAAGCACCAGAACCGCTAAGTTTCAGGAACAAGACCAAAACGAATTGGAACCGTTTCAGAGATCTAGTGAACATAGATATAGGGACCCCCAAAGAAATCCTCCAAAACGAAGAGGAAATCGAAGAGGAGGTCGAAAGAGTTACGTCAGTACTAGTGAGGTCTTTCGAAGAGTGTTGCCCACTCAGAGAAAGGAGGTCTGCTCAGGAGAAACCCTGGATAACGGGGCAGATTAGAAACCTAAGCAAAGAAGTCCGTAGATCTTACAATAGAGCTAGACGTAAAAAACTGCAAGTATACTGGGATGAATACAAGTCCAAACATAGATTGTACAACAAAGCACTAAGAACGGCGAAACGAAGGTCGTGGAGACTGTTCTGCGAACAGGTCGACACCGTTAACGACATGTCTAAAATAAACAAATTTCTATCTAAGACACATACACAGGTGGAAGCCTTAGTGGACAAAGACGGGAAAAAAAATTGTTAATCAACACACATTTCTCCACAGGTACAGAGGACCCTATAGAGGAACTCAGGCCGACCAGGGAAGTACAACATAGACACGAGACTATCACGCCTGAAATGTATAGGGAAGCAGTTAAAAGCTTTTCTCCGATTAAGGCGGCTGGACCGGATGGCATATACCCGGCGCTTCTACAAAGGAGCATAGATATAGTGCCAAAACACCTGGCAGGTATCTATGCATTCTGCCTCAAACCAGCCTATATCCCCAGAAACTGGCAAGAAGCACGAGTTGTTTTCATACCAAAACCGGGGAAGGAATGCTACGCGATGTGTAAGGCTTATAGACCCATAAGCCTTACATCATTCTTATTAAAAACCAATGAGAGATTAATAGACTCTATGGTTAAAAGACAGATACCGAGTGATCAACTAAAATTTCAACAACACGCCTATGTCAAGGGAAGATCAGCAGAGACAGCCCTGCATGAGGTAGTGCATCTCATAGAAAGCTCTTTCGACGATAAAAATATACACACTTGGTGTTTTTATCGACATAGAAGGGGCCTTCAATAACGTGAGCATGCAGACATTAATCCACTCCTTAGACCAGTTTGGAGTGAACAGGTCGATAATCGACTGGGTCAGCTATATGCTAAGGCATAGATGGATTAATTGCGGATCCCACGGCATAAATATAAGGGAGAGAGTACACAGAGGGACACCACAGGGAGGTATTTTATCACCACTCCTGTGGGTGACTACAATAAACGATCTCCTAAGGATGCTGACTGATGAAGGATTCAAGCCAGTCTGCTATGCAGACGACGTTGCGATACTTTTGAAGGGAAAAGATCCGAACAAATTATGCAGAGAAGCCGAAAAAGTGTTAACTCTGGCATACAACTGGGCGAAGCCGAGGGGACTGAACGTCAACCCGGACAAAACAGAACTATGCCTGTTCACAAGGAAGACAAAAATTGCACAATACGTCAAACCTTGCTTCAGGAACAAGAGCATAGATATAAACACGAACGTCAAATATCTGGGAGTAATTCTGGACAGGAAACTAAACTGGAAAGATCACATCAACAGCAGAGCCGAAAAAGCCTTCAGATGCTGGTCAATATGCCGTAGAGCAATTGGCTCCACATGGGGCATCCGCCCAAGCATGTCGCACTGGCTATACAAAAGCGTAATAAGGCCGATTATAACCTATTCGTCAATAGTATGGTGGACGGCAATGACAAAGAAATGCAACGTAAAGAAACTACAAGGGATTCAAAGAATTTGCTGCGTAGGAATATGCGGAGCAATGAGGACCGCGCCGACGAGCGCCCTCGAAATTCAGCTATACATCCACCCAATAGATATCCAAATCAAATCTGAGGCAGCGATCTCAGAAAGGAGAGTAAGGGCATTGAATGAGTGGATTGAGGATGCACCTCAAACACAACATTAGAGAATACCGGAACACCTAGGAGGGTTCCTGACAACAAACTGTCAGACAGAAACACACGTGGTTGCGAACTGCACGACAAGAATAGAAGATAGACGCGGACAAGAGCACGTCACACACACCCAAGATGGGAGAATAGTGGAGTGTTACACAGACGCATCCAAATCCGAGTTAGGAGTAGGCATAGGGATCTACATCCACAATCCGAGGACTGAATTAGTATAGCAATTACCTAAGTACTCAACGATTCTACAAGCAGAGTTCAAGGCCATCACAGAATGCCTAGAATGGCTGCGGAACAGAATCACAGGAAAAACTATCTGTATTTTCACAGATAGTCAAAACGCAATTAGATCCTTCAGAGATGATAATGTCAAATCAAGGACACTCATGTACTGTAAGGAAACAATAAGTGACGTATCGAGAAATAACGACATAGTTATAAACTGGATACCAGGCCACCAAGGGTTTCCAGGCAATGTAAAGGCTGACGAACTGGCTAAAATAGGAAGGGAATCCGACCAAAATACTCTGCAACTGTCCAAACATTTTCTTGAGACAAAAAAGGAGTTGAGGGAATGGATGAAGACGACCCATGCCTTAAGATGGCTAGAGGAACAGGTGGGAAGAACCACAAAAGAAACCTGGGGAAACCTCGATTACAATAAAACAAAGAGAATACTCGGGTTTAACAAAAATGAACTAAGTAAGCTAGTTGGGGTCATCACAGGGCACACTAGTCTAAGGGCACACCTATTTAGAATAGGATGTTCCCAGAGCGACGAATGCAGGGCATGCGGAGAGGACGCCGAGACGGCGGAACACTTCCTGTGCCATTGCCCTGCTTTCTCGCAGGTCAGGAAAGTCCAATTAGGAGAGGACACTTTAGATGACCTATCGGCCGTCAAAGCAATAGACATAAGGAATTTAAGTAACTTTATAGAGGGGACCGAATTCCTAACGTAGGATAAAGGGGAAGGGAATTCGTAGACAAAATCAGGAGCGCACAACAAGCCGAATTGCTGGCCTAGGTGTATGTCAATGACATGAGATGGTCATAATGCATGACCGATGCTCCATTCAACGTAACCTAACCTAACCTATTATGTTCAACTTTAATTAAAATTATCAACAATTAGTTCTCCTATTACCACAAAAAATTGCGAAGAACTATTTGTAAGAAATAACTTAGACGGTCATGCCTATTAAAGGGTTAAGCATTTCTTCAAGTATACTACTATCATAACTACATGATAATGGCAGAAATTTCGTCGGAGCCGCCAAGTAATTACGAGCCAATTTTGCAGAAACTGTCTCAGAATTTAAGGACGAAGCTGTTA
The DNA here is from genome assembly GCA_958296145.1 of Hydrotaea cyrtoneurina. Classification (NCBI taxonomy): domain Eukaryota; kingdom Metazoa; phylum Arthropoda; class Insecta; order Diptera; family Muscidae; genus Hydrotaea; species Hydrotaea cyrtoneurina. Next base: position 58,442,833 of record OY282512.1, on the reverse strand, counting down.
TGCGATACGGCCACCAGCAACTCGGCACCGCATATGGGGAGGGCTATGGGAAGCAGGGGTCAAAAGCTGCAAAACCCATTTGAAGAAGATGTCAGGTCAAGCTGTATAGAAGCTTGTTTAAATTCCCGACCATTGACTCCATTTTCCGACGATATTGCCGATTTTGTCGCTCTGACTGCTGGTAATTTGTTGGTGTGTTCCTCCCTTCTGTCCCCAGCCGAACCGGAAGAAGTTCCGTCTAAAACCACATAGTTAAGTCGTTTGAGACGTATGAAAGTCGTCCAGCAAGAATTCTGCCTCAGATGGAAAACAGAATATCTCAAAGAGCTTCATAAAAGATTGGCGCATAGGGCGCTTCATGGGCCCGTTCTCAAATTAGTGCGGTTTCCAAAGTGTTATTAACCTAAAATCTTTGTGTACCTGTCCTTTGCCATTGAAAAGAAAATATAATTCAATACGATATTGCGTCAATTTCCTCGGTATTTCGCATGAGGTAAGCGAAGGTCCTTGTGACCACGGCTGCCACATTTGCCACAAAGGACATCACATCTTGCTACACGGGATCAAGGTAGCGAGAGAATGGTGGATGCAGATGACAGCATCGGTAAGGATGCGGAGTCCTGGGCTGGTAAACGACCCTACCATGGTACGGGTTTTGATGGACCCTTTGTTTTCTTGTAATCGAGGTTTCCTTTGTGGTTCTTCCCTCCTTAAGCCATAGGTCGTCTTCATCCATTCCCTCAACTCCTTTTCTGTCTCTAGAAAAGGCTTTGACAGGTGCAGAGTATTTTGGTCGTATTCCCTTCCCATTTTAGCCAGTTCGTCAGCCCTGACATTGCCTGGAAACCCTTGGTGGCCTGGTATCCAGTTTATAACTATGTCGTTATTTCTCGATACGTGATTTATCGTTTCCGTACAGTACATGAGAGTCCTTGATTTGACATTATCATCTTTGACATTATCATCTTGGACCTCACTAATACTGACGTAACTCTTTCGACCTCCTCTTCGATGTCCTCTTCGTTTTGGAGAATTTCTTTGGGGGTCCCTATATCTTTGCTCACTAGATCTCTGAATTCCTGAAACTTAGCGGTTCTGGGGGTGATTTCATTAAACTAAAAATGATATATCGGTGATCTGAAAAGGAGTGCTTGTCGGAGACATGCCATCCTTGGATCTCTTCTACTATCTCTTCAGAACCGAAAGTGGTATCTAATACCTCCTCTCTGATTCGATTTATAAAGGTGGCTTTGTTGCCCGCATTTATTGTAATAAGATCATGCTTATTAAGGAATTCTAAGAAGGCTGTTCCTCTTTTGTTGCAATTAGAACTACCCAAGTTGATGTGGTGTGCGTTCGCGTCGCAGCCTACTAGTAATTTCATACCTTTTGTATTGGCTTCTCTCAAGAGGTGTTGTAGCTCAGCCGTTGGTGGAAGTGTTGGTGGAAGCGAGTCGAATGGAAGGTACGTCGACGCAAGGTACAGGCTACCATCCCCAAGTCTTAGCTCCGTCGCATCCGTTGACAAGTTGACACTCACTTCTACAGTTTACAGATGACGAATAGGATCGGTTTCAAATTGGATCAACGGTTTTAAAGGTACGATATGTACTTGGACGATGCATTGGTAGGTGCACATTCTAGACGCGTTAGAAGGGAGGGAACAGTTGCAGGAATTTTAAGAACAGGATGCTTCGAACTATGAAAATGGTCATCAAAGACCAAATCTATCTTAAGAGGTATACCACGAGAGCATCTGCTTAGGGAAGAATTTTTAGAATTTGATGACAAAAGCTCCGCAAAAACGCTAGGGATACGATGGAACGCTTCGAGTGACTCGTTTTATTTCGTGACTGAGAAACTTCAAGAACAAAGTTGATTTAGCAAAAGAGAGGTACTATCGATAATAGCAAAACTGTTGGACCATTTAGGTTGGTTGTCTCCTGTAATAATTACGGCACAAATCATTATGCAACAACATTGGCTCGATGAGATTGGAGGGTATGACATGTTGAAACCATTAAGTGCATGGATTTTCTGACTCATCCGAGCTACCGTATGCCGCCGCCCTATATTTAGGGGTCAAGTTACAAGATGTTGTTTATACGAGCCTGCTGAAAAATGTCACTGCTAAAGTTAGAGCTGTATGGCGCACATTTGCTAGACAATTTAGCCGACTCTGTTCTTCCTCAGCTGAAAATTCAAAGACCCAAATTATATCCATGGTCGGACTCGACAATCGTGTTGGCATGGCTGAATAAACCTTCGTACAACTGGGCGACATTCGTAAAAATTGGTAATGATTGGCTACATGTTCCCACATATGATAACCCTTCGGATCTAGCAACCCGGGGAATGAATGTTGGATAATACGCGCAAAGATCTTGATTAAAACTCACATCCGTAGTTGTAAAGCGAGTGTACTAGATCGTAAAAGGCGCCAGGGTCAACTTATGACCTCACTTTCCGAAGAGGTCAGGGGTAGATTTTGCTAGCCCATTTGATTTCAAAAACTTCAGCGGTCGTGGCTGCAAGTTCTCCAAGGGGTACATTTGTCTCTTTGTATGCTTTACCACCAATGCAATTCACTTGGAACCCGTTAGTGACCTATCCACCGCCGCATTCCTGGCATCCCTTATACCGTCACCAGCAACTCGGCACCGCATATGGGTGGGTTATGGGAAGCAGGGGTCAAAAGCTGTAAAACCCATTTGAAGAAGATGACAGGTCAAATTAAGCAACAATTGGAAGAATTTCCAACAATTCTAGCTGTATAGAAGCCTGTTTAAATTCCCGACCACTGACTTCACTGTCCTCCCTTGTGTGTGTTCCTCCCTTCTGTCCCCAGCCGAACCGGAAGAAGTTCCGTCTAAAACCACATAGTTAAGTCGTTGGAGACGTATGAAAGTCGTCCAGCTAGAATTCTGCCGCAGATGAAAAAGAGAATATCTCAAAGAGCTTCATAAAAGATTGGCGCATAGAGCGCTTCGTTCGACTTTATCCCGGTAAAGATGAAAGGGTCAGGCTTTTAAAACGCAAGCGGGAGTCATCATGCGCCCCGTTCACAAATTAGTGCGGTTTCCAAAGAGTTATTAACCTAAAATCTTTGTGTCCCTGTCCTTTGCCATTGATGTTGTCTAATTTCGGTCTAAACTTGTATTTTCTTTTCATCTCAGCCATGCAATTCCAAGACGACTACAAATGTCCGATGTGACGCAGGTTCCTCGTGCTATCGCCGGACTAGCGAGAGCAATATCTGTGGCTGAACCGATATTGCGTCAATTTCCTCGGTATTTCACATGAGGTAAGCGAATGTCCCTGTGACCACGGCTGCCACATTTCTAGCGTCCATAGTCAGCATATACCAATCGGATGCACCGGCTGACTATGCGTTCCACATCCCCTGTGTGGTTCTTGGAGTGGATGCAGCGTCAAGGATCTATATGGGCACAATATGTCTTATGTCCAACGAACCATTTTCGGCCACTCGTTCTTCGAACCACTACCCATCAACTTCGATGATCCTTGGCCAGACATGGTAAACGACGAGCACGAAGACTACTCTGCATTACAGATCTCTACGTCAGGTCCCGTTTCCGGAAATGCTGGCTCGACCATGAACTCCTCCATTGAAGGATTCAAGTCCGTGAATTCAGATCTTTTTTTTGGCTCAAATGAATTTTTGTTTGCTTTTATATTTTTATATTGTTCAATAGTTGTAAGTCACTAATGAATTTATTTTAGTTAATAAGTGTGACCTTTTTTACGACTCTGTCGCAACGCCCGCATTGCGTATGTACGTCAGGGTCCATTTTGTCCCAGTATCATGGCTCATCCCTTTGTTAAATAAAAGAAATTCGCTGTTTTCACACCAACCGATCAACAACCGTGTTTATTTTTCTGTGTGATAAAACGATCGAGTTTCATTTTGTAAAGAGGCAACATCAGTTCGTAGTGGCAAAGCCCTGAGAAGTGAGTAGTGCAACCGTTGGAGTGCATAATTACCAATGGTTCTTCATCACAACAAATACAACAGTGCCAGCAAACCATTGCGCTGGGTCTCTTCCCTACTAATATTTTTGGCTCAAGGAATTGGTGTTTGTCGGAGACATTGTCACAAAAAGTGCCGCTAAGAGAAAGTACAGTGCAAGTGTAAGGCACTGTGGTCACCGTAACATACGCAAATAGTGGAGTATATTTAGAGTCTACCAAATAAACATAACATGCTTCATTACCACTCAAACAACTCTGTTCATTAACACACAGTGTCATTGACATTACATTATTTCGTCTTCTAATCAGAATTTATAATTAGATTAGCCCACAACTTGTAGCCCAAGAGAGTAATCATACATCTGTATTTACCAAGATAGATACCGCATATATACATATTAAAAAATAGAAAATAAGATTTTTGTTCATTTAATAAACATAAGTGTAAAAATAATCTGCGCCAAAGTTGGGCTTCTGCACCAGCCCCATTGCATGCACAAAGATCGAGGCTTAACAACAACGGCAGTAACAGCAACACCAATAACTCAAATGATTTACTTTTTCCTGAGGAGATAACAAATTTCACTATAGAATTAATCAACAACCTAAGGAATTGCCGCAATAAGGCAGACCAATTTCAGGTGATCACCAACCTCGCTTGTAAATACGAGGTAATTGCTGGGGAAATCTACTTTTGCAAAAACAAGAGTCTTACAATTTTGAAATTATGTATACTGATGAACATACCTTCGTTCCGTCAAACGCGGTCCACCAAGGTTTAACTCTTGATTTTTTTATCACGTATGTGTCTGAGCTCCTGTAGTCACCTCAGTTCAGGATACTTGCCTATTAAAATTTCTTATTACCGGAATTCTCGGACACTCTCTTGAGTACCCCAACACTATGATTTCCGTAGCGCAGACTGGAACTCTTTTTCAAGATATACAATTAGACATCTTCCTCTCCAGAGTCCGAACGCTGTAACTGGAACTGGAGACTTAGAGTTAATGCTGACGGATTCCAGACGAGTCCTCAATAATGCTATTGAATACAGTGTGTCCATAAAACCCCAATACACTACTAGAAAATCTTTCCGAGGCATATAAAACGAAACGAACGAAAAGAAAATCCAAACGAGGAATTACCACCGCAGACTATGCAAGATAAATAGGAATACTGTAAATTTCTATGAAATGAAGTGGTTTAAGAGAATAAGTATGGAGATTGAAATCTTTAGAAATAAATCTTGGAATACTGACCTGTCCAGTTTAGATAAAGGCTCTTCCCCTTTTTGGAAACTAACCAAAATTTTAAGTAAGAAGTCGAATAAAATTCCAATCTTAAGACACAAAAATGCGACATATTGGCTCTGTCTTTCAACTCCAACCATTCCACTAGTTCCACTCTTGGAGATCCACAGACAATGTCCGACGTCAGCAGTTGCCTTGAAGATTTCTCTTCTATATTGATAAACTCCATGCCGCAGGTCACTGTTGATACCGCGAACATATCAAAAATTTTGAGGAACTTGAAGACTAAGAAATCGCCAGAGATCGATGGCATCAGAAATATCTGCTTAAAAGCTTTGCCTAGAAAGGGCATTAAATATTTAACCAATCTCGTCAATTCCTGCTTAAAGTTCGCATATTTTTTCCACAGGAATTCAAGGAATCAAAAGTTATCCCCATCTTCATACGGGCCAATCAGTTTACTTTCCTCAGTTAGTAAAATCTTGGAGAATGTAATAAAGGAAAAACTTACAGAGTATATAGAAGAGAATGATATATTACCTCCTCAGCAATTCGGATTTCGTAAAGAGCACAACACAGTTCATCCCTTAATAACGATTAAAAATATAGTAAATTCCAATTTAAACCAACAAAGATCCGATGGCATGATTTTATTAGATGTAGAAGCTGCTGTCGACTCCATTTCGCACGATGGCCTAATTTATAAAATTATAAATTTTAATATTCCATTCAGAGCTTTCTTCATGCCAGAACTTTTAAAGTGTACATTAACTCTACCTGCTCTACATCAAGACCAATTGCTACAGGTTGTCCGCAGAGATCCTGTGGCTCCCCTGTGTTGTATATCATATACACATCAGATTTCCCTGAACTGGAAAACTGTGTAACGTTCATTTTTGCAGATCACACTGCAGTATTCAGCTCCGAAATTTTGGCATCAGATGTTATCTCAAACTTACAAAGAGGAACGACCCAGCGTCTTAAATATTTCCACAAGTGGAAAATATTAGTGAACGATGAAAAATGCCATGCAATATATTTCACTAGAAAGCGTAAGGAATGTTTTAGTCCTCAAAGTAATATCATCATTCATAACAGAGAAGTCCTCCGGGAGCAGAAAGTGAAATACTTAGGTATTATCCTGGACCCCAAAATGATATTCAAAGATCACATTCCTTATGTCATTCAGAAAATTAATATACTAACCAAATCACTCTACCCGTTTATAACCCGGAAATCCGTCCTCAGTTCAAGCAACAAAATGTTAATTTTTAAATCCATTTTTCAGTCTACACTATACTATGCAGCTCCACTGTGGGCTAGCAGTGCCAAATGTCAATAAACTGCAAGTTGCCCAAAATAAGTTGCTTAAACTAATTTATAATCTCCCTTTATTATTATCTACGAAAAGACTTCACGACCTTGAAAATGTGGAACTAGTTATAGATAGGACACAACACACAATTTTAATACGAGATGAAATTTACAGGTTCCTGCGGTGATGGTATTAATCTTGGTAACTTATTTCCAGTGACGCTCCTCGGTACTCTTTTGACGTGGCTAATATTTCTTCGGAAAATTTTTCCACTGCCATATATTTTTAATTCATTGCCTATTATCTCAACGAGTTGTTATTAAGTTGGATCGAACGTTGGCGTCAGCTTATGAGGGGCCTTTCCGCCCATTTCTATATCAGAATCCTTCGCGCGTCTTGTCGACTCTCTCATTCCCCTTTCCTTTGTTAATCAGGTATAAACCCTGGCCGCTGAATCTAGCATACCTTCTGTTACGTCTTGAATTGCAGGAATTTTGTCACCAATAACTCTGTTAAACATCAATTCAGTAGGTGGATCCCCTGTAGTGCCATGAGGAGTCACATTGTACATAAGGATAAAATCCTGAATTTCCTCTTTATAATTCCCTTTAAGACGTTACCAATGATCTGTTCATGTTTTCAACTTCCTCGTTTGCTTGCGGCTAGTACAGTGGTGTTGTCATTAAGGTGATAATGTATCTTTGCAGAAACTTTAAATAATGCACCAGGATGACCCTCATTGGCGAAAGCTAACAATTTTCCTTTGGTATAACGAGTTGAGTTCCCGCAACAAAATGTGACCGACTACTAGAAGTTCATAAAAAAAATGATGTGATGTGTCTGGCTGCCAGGAGTAATTTTTGATGTATGTAATCTCATTTTCCTGTGATCTTTCTGTTGCATTTTCACAGATGCTCAAGGATGATGGGGTCGAATACGTAATGATGTGAATAATATGCTGAATCGTGTATTTTGGAAAGCCTTGAAATGGAATCGGCAATGCTCTATTTCCACGACCGATATATAACTATGATTTTAAATGATTGTTGTCTCAGGGGCCATGGCTCGTTTCGAGCAGGCGGCTTTGATGTTGGTTTGAATATCGTTTCCAACGGCTTGTGATCAGTGACCAGCTCAAATTCTATCTCAAGCAGATAATAGTAGAATCTCCCAACTGTCCATACAAGTGCTAAACTCTCCTTTTCAGTTTGCAAGTTCCTTTGTTCCACCTCCAAAAGGCTTTTGCTCTCGAAACATATCACATGTGGGTCGTTACAACCATCAAATTGCATCTGCAATCACCCACCTTTTATTTTTGGGATTAAAATATGCCAGATTATAACGATGTTTGTTGTTCTTCACAAACAAACTTCGTAAAGGCTCTTTGACATCAGCCAAATCATGTTCCTACTCTTACTTCCCATAGACAATCACGTTTTCAATATAATTAAGGGAATTGTAACATGGAGACAACAATTCTTCCAATGCGTGTTGAAAATTGTCTGGCGCAGATCTTACTACAAAAATCAACCTTTTATACCGGAAAAGTTCATGTTATATCGATTATACCGATTACAGTCATTGGTTTTATCATACCTAATAATTTGACTTTGCTTTTTTTCAATCACTTTTCGTTCCTGTAGTCCGCTTTCACTATTACTCCAAAAGCTGCGTATAGCTTTGTCTCACTCTAACAAAAAATTTAAGTGGAAAATCTCACAAACTCGTAAGAAATAATAATTAACCCTTTATTTTTTTAACCCTTTATAATTTAACACTTTTATATTTTTAGGGTAATTTTGGTATAATTATCTCAAATTTGATATCAGTTTGTAAATATTTTTCTTCGTTTGGCCACCAGGTGTAAAAAGCTGAAGACCGTCTGTAGACGGTCTTGCCCGTTTAGGGAAAAAAAACACGTTAAAGTTAACAATTCAAAAATTTTATTCATATACATATGTTATGAAATCTCTTGAAACAATTTTTGATTTTTGAAAAACATGTACGTTGCATTTTGTACAAAATGTACAGAGTTTGTATGCATTTTTTGATCCCCATTCTGGGAAATGGTCGGTCCTGTCTTTCCTTTTAATATCTACCGGATGAACTGCCCATTTTCCAATTGTACCACCGCCGGTAAATGAGGACGATGGACGACTAACGACTTGTTTGTCTGAATAAACGCAAAGTTCTTTGGCGATTCTTAACCGAAATTAATACATCGACATATCGAGTTCGCATTGTTTGTCGATCTTCATCTATTTCTGACGGAATCCCCCCCCGCACCCCCCCCCCCCCCCCCCCCCCGTCACGGTAAATGCTGGCTCGACCATGAACTCCTCCATTGAAGGATTCAAGTTCGTGAATTCAGATCTTTTTTTGGCTCAAATGAATTTCTGTTTGCTTTTATATTTTTATATTGTTCAATAGTTGTAAGTCACTAATGAATTAATTTTAGTTAATAAGTATGACCTTTGTTACGACACTGTCGCAACGCCCGCCTTGCGTATGTACGCCAGGGTCCATTTCGTCCCAGTATCTTGGCTCATCCCTTTGTTAAATAAAAGAAAGTCGCTGTTTTCACACCAACCGATCAACAACCGTGTTTATTTTTCTGTGTGATAAAACGATCGAGTTTCGTTTTGTAAAGAGAGAACATCAGTTCGTAGTGGTAAAGCCCAGAGAAGTGAGTAGTGCAACCGTTGGAGTGTCCAGTGGCTCTTCATCACAACAAATACAACAGTACCAGCAAACCATTGCGCTCCTTCTCTTCCCTACTAATATTTTTGGCTCAAGAAATTGGTGTTTGTCGGAGACATTGTCACAACAAGTGCCGCTAAGAGAAGGAATAGTGCAAATGTAAGGCACTGTGGTCACCGTAACATACGCAAATAGTGGATTATATTTAGAGTCTACCAAATAAACATAACATGCTTCATTACCGCTCAAACAACTCTGTTCATTACATTATTTCGTCTTCTAATCAGAATTTATAATTAGATTAGCCCACAACTTGTAGCCCGAGAGAGTAATCATACATCTGCATTTAACAGACAGATACCGCATATATACATATTAAAAAATAAAAAGTAAGCTTTTTGTTTAATTCATTTAATAAAAAAAAGTGTAAAATGGCATGAAAAAAGATCGGGGCTTAACAGCAACGGCAGTACCAGCAACACCAATAACTCAAATGATTTATTTTCTCCTGAGGAGATAACAAATTTAACTATAGAATTAATCAACAACCTAAGGAATTGCCGCAATGAGGCAGAGCAAGGAAAATGGTACCTAATGAAATAATTGGTACTCTCTAATGCGTTTTCGTATCTCCTTTCGCATCTAATTTTTTTTCCTTTCGCAAATCTGGCATCACCGCACTCTGTAATACAAAAGCGTATGTCAAAATCATTCGTTAAGCGCAAATATCTTGCGCTAACAAAATATCAAACGCAAAGGAAACGAATCATGTAAGTAAGCACAATTAAATTGTTGTATTTATGTCTAAATTGTTTATTCTTTTAGGGAAAAAGAAAAAAAGTTACAGACTCAGCAACGGCAGTTCGAAATCTTAGTTGATTTTATGGTCCAACACAGCGATTTGGCCAAGGGACAGTTGCAGAGTGGAAAACAACGCGCCAACAATTTGTGGACAATACTGGCTGATGACGTTAATTCAAATGGACCTCCTGTAAGGGATGTCGCTGGTTGGAAAAAAGTAATGTATTATATTTTTTATATAAAATATGAAACTAATTATGTGTGTACATACTTACAGGTTTGATCTGACCTAAAAACTCACACAAAGGTTAAGATGCGCAAGAATAAAGTGAGCATTTCCAGCACGGGTGGTGGTGTCTCACAATATTGCCCGCTTTCCTCTATGGAGGAACAGATCATAAATCTTCTTCATATGGAAGAAGCCGTCAACGGGCTGCCAACATCGATGTGCTTTGGCACAAGTAATGCTACAACGATCTTGCAGAAGAGGTTTTGTTATCTTCCCAAAATGAAAATAGCGGTTTAAATGAACCAGTGCCCACGGCCAAACGTAGCTGTTTGGATCAAAGTTTTCAGTCAGCCAAACGTTCACGGCTTTCAAACCAAAACGAACGTGATATTCTGCTAAAAACACAAGTAGAAACCCAAGAAATAAACAAGGAATCCACTAAACTTTTGGGCGATGTTCGGTTTTCCTTGAAGGAATTAGTAAGGTATAACAGAAAAATTTTTGAATTAAAGGAAAAAAAACTTGCTTTTTGCAAACAAAAATTTGAATTTAAAAAAAAATACAAGCTCCAAAAACAAAAAAATACAATAGAAAAGCTGGAATTAAAAAAGAAAATTTTAGAACTGGAAATAGGAAAAACGATGTGATATTTTTACTGTGTGATATCCAATAGTTTCACTTGGTATGGAAGATATGTCCATATGTATAATTAGTCGTTATTTTTTTCCTGTAGTAAATTTTAACTTTCGCATACGATGTGTGTTCTTTATCATCAGAGACAAAAAATGTATTTCTTTATAATATCGCGACCTTAGAATGACAAGGTTCTAACTCGCATTTTTTTTCAAAATTGAGTTATATGTAGGGTTTCACTCAACATTGTCTAGAGTATCGAACAAAACTCAATCTGAGCTGTTTCAGTGTATTTTAGGCAGTATTTTAAAAATAACAAAGTTCTATCGTACCAAATTTTTGTAATCATAGACCGAACAAGGTTCTATATTTTACATTTGGAACCTTGTCACACTAAAATGACACAAATTTGTTTGATAGAACCTTGTCATAACAAATAACGGAATTTGTTTTGCTCTCCTCTTGTGCGACTGCATGTTTTTATAACAACAGTTAGAACCACGTGCTATAAATTTTAGTTTCATCGTGATTGTTGATTGAATAGAACCGTGTATTGTGCAATTCGTTTGTTTTTTAAAAAATATAACCAAATTATGAGTACTGGTACCAACACTGATGGTCAACATCTACAAATTAGTTGTGGAAACAATGGTAAGTAAAAGTTATAAAGAACGATTGTCCTCACATCTATTTTTGACATGAAATTATATCAGGTTCAACAGATAAAGATTCTGATAACAATTCAGAGGAATCAGATTTTTCTGAAGACTCTATTGCCGATCCACTTTTTTGTCCCTCGCCGGCTTCCGAGGAAAAGCCACAGATTTCAGGGACTATAGTACAGCTTCCAAGTTTTTTAATTACAAGGAGGTACCATTTTCAAAAGTAAGCACATTAAGATTTACACAAAGTTTACCTGAAATTCAGTACAAGCTTTGTCATCAAGAAACAGCCTTGCAAACCGTAAATATAAGGCTTTCCGAACGTGCTCACCGCAACTCTAAAGGTAAAGAAGACAATAATACTTCAGTTTTTATAACCAGCGGGTCAAAAGTTGCGACAATAACACCAGTATTATCCGCAGAAAAAATAAAAGATTTTAAGCTAGTGCTAAAATTTATGGCGCCCCAAGACTCGGATTTTTATAAGGCCACTTTTAATATAATATAAGTATAAAAAGATTTAAGAAAAACTATTTTCTTATTATACCAAGAAGTTATGTTTTTTTTTTGCAATTTTGATTTGTAATTGATTTTTGTGAAGGCTAATTTTATGTTTTCTAAATAAACTTTTCATAAAAAATTTTTTTTTCATTCAGAATGATATGGTTCTAATATACCTTAGAACCAGATAATTGAATATATATTGCTATTTTAGAAGGCCAAAGTTCTGACTGCAAAACCTTAACTGCTGCAACTCGGAGTACCTGATCAAAATCTAATTTTTTAATCAAGCATCTTATAGATAAAGAAAATATAATGCTCCTTATAAAAGTTCAATTATTTTGTACCAGAAATAAAAAACTTATAGCATTTTAAATATTGAACCTCAATTTGCCACGAACTATACTCTATTCACTTAGAACCTTGTCATTCTAACGTCGCGATATGCCTATTTTGACTACTGAATTTTAAGATCTCAAAATCGCCACAAAGAAGCTTTAAAACTTTAGATTGTAAGTTTTTTTTAATAACACTACAATGAAATGAATTCCTTATATATATTTGTTTTTATGAATAAAAGTTATGTTTTTTAAGTCAAATTGTTTCTAATATTATTTCTAATTTCCTTAGCAATAGATGTTTGGTCACTGTTATTCGTATTGCCATAAACAGACATTTCAATTTCATTTAGTCTTCTGTCTCAGCAATTTCGTGTGTTGGCAGTTGTGTATTAAAATTAACGCAAATATTGTGCAGGGCACTGCAAACGTTCATTATTTGAACCACTCTTTCTGGTTGCTAACAGACACCGAAATCTGCCTTTTAAAACACCAAATACTCTCTCAATTATGGACCTTCCTTTGCAAAACTGTTTATTATAAAAACACTCGGGCGAGTTTTCCATTGCGTTCCTGTATGGAGTAAGCAGCCAGGGTTCCAGTGGGTATCCCGAATCGCCTTTTAGAAGATTAAAAAATAAGTAAGAATAAAAAAATAAAAAGTAAAGTAATATTTAATAAGTCCACCATAGCGTTCATACCGTGCTTTAATTTTCTGTTGAAGTATAGGTGTTCGTTCCTGGCCGGTCGAATCATTTGTAAAGGGTGTTTTTTATTGAGGTATAGAACTTCGAATTGAAATAAAACACAAGAAAATCGTTTTAATGTTGTAGTATCTGGCAACACTGACATGAAACAATTGGTAAATGCCAAATAGATATTTGAATAAACTTCACTTGAATGTGAACCATTGAGAGAGGAAGAAGTGTGTTTTATTGAATAACTCTACATTGGCGACGAGGAGCAAATAATTTACGGAAAAATAAAATAAGAAGACGCCTACATTGGAGTTTAAAATGGATTTGCAGCATGGAATGGGGAAGTATTTTAAAAAGTGTAGATTGGTTCCACCAAATTGTGGCTCCAAATCCTTGCATAAAAAAAAGAGAAAAAGGAAAAATTTCCTGCGTCAGTTTCATTGTAGAAGAAAAGAAAAACTATTTTAAAGACAAAGAAATAATTTTGAAAGTGAAAAATATTTATTTGGAAACTGACATATGTGTGAAAAAAAATTCTAAGCTAATGTGATGTTTAGTCGATTAAAAACTGTAAAGGAGACTGGTGAATTGTTCTCAATGGCTTGAATGTTGTAGTAGTATCAATATTTAATTGTCGTTATGTCTTATTTGGAAATGGTTTAAATACCGAAACGAGTTTTGACATCAAATTGAAATGGATTTCATACCGAGGACAAAGTGAAATCGTAATTTGAGGAATAAGTTGTTAGCACTGTGAATTGGTTTAAATACCGTGAATTGGTTTAAATACCGTGAATTGGTTTAAATACCGGAGAAAGAAAATGGTTTAAATACCGGAAAGGAACAATTTTGATTTAAATACCGGCTATAAATAGCAATATGAGGAATAGGAAGATCGCTTGTTTAAAGCGAACTGCATCCATAAACTTAATTAATATACATTTTCTTTTTCTAGGTGAATTCAAATACATGGGTCTTACAGTTCCACCGTTTAACTATGCGTAACATACAGATAACAGTGGTCCAGAATGGAAAAATTGGGTTCAGTCATTTGAATTCTGTATGAAAGCAAGCGGAATTGAAGAGGAGGAAAGAAAAGAAGCCATGTTACTACATTTTTCTGGAAGAAAAGTTCAAGAAATATATTGCAAATTGCCAGAACAAGTTGAACGAGTTCTTTCTGCCGAAGCAAAATACAACATATGAACGACACGTCTTACGATTGATCAAACAAGAAGAAAATGAAAGTATCAGTGGTTTTGCTATGCGATTAACAACCCAAGGCGAGCGATGTAATTTTTATGACAAATTGGAGGAGAATGTAAAGGACCAAATAATTGAAAAATGTAAATCAGCGCAAATGCGACGAGAATTGCTTAAACAAGGCGATGCAAGTTTGGATACTATTTTGAAGGTAGCCAAAGTATTCGAATCAATTGGTAAACAGGAAAAAATATTCATGCAAAATGAACTAGCTCAGTCCACAACAACAGAAGTCAACAGAATAAATAATGAATATAAACTGAATAACCGTAGAAATGAATCAGATGTATGTTTTCGGTGTGGTTATTCAGGACATCAAGCAAACAGCGATAAATGTCCAGCAATTGGGAAAACATGCAATAACTGCGGTGGGCGAAACCATTTCGGCGCCAAATGCAAATCTAAACATCGAGTTGAAACAAAACGATTCAATAACAGGAATGCCAAAAATGGAGAGACGGATATGAAAAATTATTCTTCAAAACGGTTTAAACAAGACAATAACGTTGTCAAATATGTTGAAAATACCGACGAATATGTGTTTTGTATAAATTCAAACCATAAAGGAGACATGGTCAAATGTAAACTTGGGCAAGTAGAAATAATGGGCACCATAGATTCAGGATCCAAGTTCAATTTAATCGGTTCCAAAATTTCGACTGAATTAAAAGCCAAGAAGATAGTGGTCTCAAACCAGCGAAAAGGAAATGATAAATGCTTTAAAGCATATGGAGGGTTTCCATTGAAGGTACTGGGGATTTTCGAAGCACAAATAGAAATCAATAATAAGGTAGTACTAGGCGATTTCTACGTGACGAGCCAGAAGGCGATTTTCTCATAGGAAATCACACCGCAAAGCAGCTGGGGATCCTGAAAACCGGCACTGATGTGAATCGCATTGATGACATCATTGAAGAAAAGAGTCAGATAATTGGTAAAATCAAAAATTTGGTAGTGGATATACCATTACGGGAAGATGCAATACCAATTGCACAGCCATATCGCCGAATTGCAGTACCATTGGAGCAAGCAGTAGACAAAAAGATCGATGAGCTCCTCAAACAAGGCATAATTGAAAAAGTTGATGGACCGTCCAAATGGATCTCACAGATAGTTGCCATTCCAAAAGATAATAACACAGACATTCGCATTTGCATCGACATGCGACGAGCTAACGAGGCAGTTCAACGGGAACACTATCCCTTACCAACAATGTATAACTTTATGCCATACATTAAAGAGGCGAAAATATTTACCAAACTTGATATAAAACAAGCTTTTCATCAAGTGGAAATTTCGGAAAAATCAAGAGAAATTACAACTTTTATGACCCGAAAAGGACTTTTTCGATATACCAGACTCATGTTTGGGATCACATGTGCTCCAGAAATTTTTCAAAGAATAATGGATCAGCTGCTAAGTGGCTGTGAAGGGTGATTTGTTTATATAGATGACATATTGATTTTCGGGGAAAACCAACTTCAGTTAAATCAACGAGTTGCGAAGGTCAACACGATTCTTGAGGAAAACGGAGTTACTTTGAATCACGGTAAATGCATCTACAACGTGAGTGAACTTGAATTCCTCGGACATCGGTGGTCAAAGAATGGTATCAGCCCAACAGAAAGTAAAGTTTCAGCCGTCAAAAATTTTCGTATACCACAAACAGCCGGGGAGGTGCGGAGTTTCCTAGGCCTACTAACTTATGTGGGAAAATTTCAACCAGACCTAGCAACCATTACCGAACCATTGCGAGTATTGACTAAGAAGAGTGTAGTTTTCAAATGGAATAATGCACATCAAGAAGCTTTTGACAAATTAAAAGAGTTGATATCGAGCGATATAATCTTAGGATATTATGATATAAATGACAAAACTCTACTGTTCACCGATGCAAGTCCGGTCGGACTAGGAGCCGTGCTAATACAAGTCAACAAAAATGGTCCGCGAGTAATTTCATATGCAAGTAAGAGTCTCTCGGATGTTGAAAAACGTTATTGTCAAACTGAGAAAGAAGCTCTGGCACTTGTCTGGGGTGTAGAGAGATTCTACTACTACTTATTCGGAAGAGAATTTGATCTTGTAACCGATCATAAACCGCTGGAAATAATTTTTGGAACGAAATCAAAACCATGCGCCAGAATCGAACGTTGGGTCCTACGTTTACAATCTTACCGCTATAAAATTATTTACCGGAAAGGTAAACATAACATCGCAGACCCATTATCAAGACTGTTGACTGGTTCAGGTGATAAAAATACATTCGATGAGTACTCAGAACACTACGTCAACTGGATTACAGAGTTAGCCACACCGAAAGCATTAAAAATAAATGAAATTATTGAAGAATCGAAAAAGGACCAAACAATACTCGCAGTGAAACAGGCTATAAACAAGGAATCATGGCCGGAAGAGGTAAAACAATTCAAATTGTTTGAAGCGGAGTTATGCTTCGCCGGGGATATTCTTTTACGAGGAACACGTATCATCATGCCAAAAGTTTTACGTGAACGGACGATCCAATTGGCGCATGAAGGGCATCCAGGTATGACTGTTATGAAACGTCGGTTACGTGCAAAAGTATGGTGGCCCAAAACTGACAAAGATGCTTAAGATTTAGTTAAAAACTGCAGAGGTTCCACTTTGGTTTCTGCACCATTAGCACCAGAGCCAATGAAAAGAAATGAATTTCCATTAGAGCCATGGCAACATTTGGCCATCGATTTCTTAGGTCCATTCCGTCGGGACACAACTTATTAGTCATAGTGGATTATTATAGTCGATTCGTGGAAATTGAAATCATGAAGAAAATTGACTCAAATGAAACAATCAAACGACTACGTGTAATTTTTGCTCGATTTGGAATACCACAAAGTGTTACAGGCGACAATGGATCACAATTAGTCAGTGAAGAGTTTAAAAATTTTTGCTTGGAATACAATATTGAATTGAACAGTACCATACCATATTGGCCGCAGCAAAACGGTGAAGTAGAACGACAAAACCGTTCTATTTTGAAGCGATTAAGTATCAGCCAAAGCACCGGGCGAAACTGGACAGCTGACCTACAGGACTACCTTTTAATGTATCGCTCAACACCACATTCCACAACATTAAAAACGCCAGCAGAACTACTTTTCGGTCGTAACATTCGAGATAAACTTCCATCAATTTACCAACCATTGGAAAGAGATGAGGAAACCAGTGATCGTGACAAAGAAAAGAAGTGGAAAGAGAAAGAATATGGAGACAACCGTCGAAAGACAAAACCGATTAATATTCGAGAGGGGGATAAGGTTTTGTTGAATAGGGCAATTAAAACCAACAAGCTTTTATCAACATTTGAGCCGACTATGTATGAGGTGGTTAAACGTAAGGGTAGCGAAGTCACAGTTGAATCAGCCGAATCCCACAAGCGATATCGTCGAAACGTTTCTCATCTAAAAAGGGTTGGTCAAGATAATACACATGAAATCCAAACAAGTGAAGATGACAAAAATGAAGATGAAACAATTATCAAACGACCGTCTCGGCGACCAGCTCATCTGAAAGATTTCGTTTGCAAAGTAAACCAATCTTCTTAATTAATAAAAATAAAATATTTTTTCAAAAGGAGTAATGTAGTATCTGGCCACACTGACATGAAACAATTGGTAAATGCCAAATAGATATTTGAATAAACTTCACTTGAATGTGAACCATTGAGAGAGGAAGAAGTGTGTTTTATTGAATAACTCTACATTGGCGACGAGGAGCAAATAATTTACGGAAAAATAAAATAAGAAGACGCCTACATTGGAGTTTAAAATGGATTTGCAGCATGGAATGGGGAAGTATTTTAAAAAGTGTAGATTGGTTCCACCAAATTGTGGCTCCAAATCCTTGCATAAAAAAAAAGAGAAAAAGGAAAAATTTGCTGCGTCAGTTTCATTGTAGAAGAAAAGAAAAACTATTTTAAAGACAAAGAAATAATTTTGTAAGTGAAAAATATTTATTTGGAAACTGACATATGTGTGAAAAAAAATTCTAAGCTAATGTGATGTTTAGTCGATTAAAAAATGTAAAGGAGACTGGTGAATTGTTCTCAATGGCTTGAATGTTGTAGTAGTATCAATATTTAATTGTCGTTATGTCTTATTTGGAAATGGTTTAAATACCGAAACGAGTTTTGACATCAAATTGAAATGGATTTCATACCGAGGACAAAGTGAAATCGTAATTTGAGGAATAAGTTGTTAGCACTGTGAATTGGTTTAAATACCGTGAATTGGTTTAAATACCGTGAATTGGTTTAAATACCGTGAATTGGTTTAAATACCGTGAATTGGTTTAAATACCGTGAATTGGTTTAAATACCGGAGAAAGAAAATGGTTTAAATACCGGAAAGGAACAATTTTGGTTTAAATACCGGCTATAAATAGCAATATGAGGAATAGGAAGATCGCTTGTTTAAAGCGAACTGCATCCATAAACTTAATTAATATACATTTTCTTTTTCTAGGTGAATTCAAATACATGGGTCTTACAGTTCCACCGTTTAACTATGCGCAACATACAGATAACAGTGGTCCAGAATGGAAAAATTGGGTTCAGTCATTTGAATTCTGTATGAAAGCAAGCGGAATTCAAGAGGAGGAAAGAAAAGAAGCCCTGTTACTACATTTTGCTGGAAGAAAAGTTCAAGAAATATATTGCAAATTGCCAGAACAAGTTGAACGAGTTCTTTCTGCCGAAGCAAAATACAACATATGAACGACACGTCTTACGATTGATCAAACAAGAAGAAAATGAAAGTATCAGTGGTTTTGCTATGCGATTAACAACCCAAGGCGAGCGATGTAATTTTTATGACAAATTGGAGGAGAATGTAAAGGACCAAATAATTGAAAAATGTAGATCAGCGCAAATGCGACGAGAATTGCTTAAACAAGGCGATGCAAGTTTGGATACTATTTTGAAGGTAGCCAAAGTATTCGAATCAATTGGTAAACAGGAAAAAATATTCATGCAAAATGAACTAGCTCAGTCCACAACAACAGAAGTCAACAGAATAAATAATGAATATAAACTGAATAACCGTAGAAATGAATCAGATGTATGTTTTCGGTGTGGTTATTCAGGACATCAAGCAAACAGCGATAAATGTCCAGCAATTGGGAAAACATGCAATAACTGCGGTGAGCGAAACCATTTCGGCGCCAAATGCAAATCTAAACATCGAGTTGAAACAAAACGATTCAATAACAGGAATGCCAAAAATGGAGAGACGGATATGAAAAATTATTCTTCAAAACGGTTTAAACAAGACAATAACGTTGTCAAATATGTTGAAAATACCGACGAATATGTGTTTTGTATAAATTCAAACCAGAAAGGAGACATGGTCAAATGTAAACTTGGGCAAGTAGAAATAATGGGCACCATAGATTCAGGATCCAAGTTCAATTTAATCGGTTCCAAAATTTGGACTGAATTAAAAGCCAAGAAGATAGTGGTCTCAAACCAGCGAAAAGGAAATGATAAATGCTTTAAAGCATATGGAGGGTTTCCATTGAAGGTACTGGGAATTTTCGAGGCACAAATAGAAATCAATAATAAGGTAGTACTAGGCGATTTCTACGTGACGAGCCAGAAGGCGATTTTCTCATAGGAAATCACACCGCAAAGCAGCTGGGGATCCTGAAAACCGGCACTGGTGTGAATCGCATTGATGACATCATTGAAGAAAAGAGTCAGATAATTGGTAAAATCAAAAATTTGGTAGTGGATATACCATTACGGGAAGATGCAATACCAATTGCACAGCCATATCGCCGAATTGCAGTACCATTGGAGCAAGCAGTAGACAAAAAGATCGATGAGCTCCTCAAACAAGGCATAATTGAAAAAGTTGATGGACCGTCCAAATGGATCTCACAGATAGTTGCCATTCCAAAAGATAATAACACAGACATTCGCATTTGCATCGACATGCGACGAGCTAACGAGGCAGTTCAACGGGAACACTATCCCTTACCAACAATGGATAACTTTATGCCATACATTAAAGAGGCGAAAATATTTACCAAACTTGATATAAAACAAGCTTTTCATCAAGTGGAAATTTCGGAAAAATCAAGAGAAATTACAACTTTTATGAAAAGATAATAACACAGACATTCGCATTTGCATCGACATGCGACGAGCTAACGAGGCAGTTCAACGGGAACACTATCCCTTACCAACAATGGATAACTTTATGCCATACATTAAAGAGGCGAAAATATTTACCAAACTTGATATAAAACAAGCTTTTCATCAAGTGGAAATTTCGGAAAAATCAAGAGAAATTACAACTTTTATGACCCGAAAAGGACTTTTTCGATATACCAGACTCATGTTTGGCATCACATGTGCTCCAGAAATTTTTCAAAGAATAATGGATCAGCTGCTAAGTGGCTGTGAAGGGTGATTTGTTTATATAGATGACATATTGATTTTCGGGGAAAACCAACTTCAGTTAAATCAACGAGTTGCGAAGGTCAACACGATTCTTGAGGAAAACGGAGTTACTTTGAATCACGGTAAATGCATCTACAACGTGAGTGAACTTGAATTCCTCGGACATCGGTGGTCAAAGAATGGTATCAGCCCAACCGAAAGTAAAGTTTCAGCCGTCAAAAATTTTCGTATACCACAAACAGCCGGGGAGGTGCGGAGTTTCCTAGGCCTAGTAACTTATGTGGGAAAATTTCAACCAGACCTAGCAACCATTACCGAACCATTGCGAGTATTGACTAAGAAGAGTGTAGTTTTCAAATGGAATAATGCACATCAAGAAGCTTTTGACAAATTAAATCTTAGGATATTATGATATAAATGACAAAACTCTACTGTTCACCGATGCAAGTCCGGTCGGACTAGGAGCCGTGCTAATACAAGTCAACAAAAATGGTCCGCGAGTAATTTCATATGCAAGTAAGAGTCTCTCGGATGTTGAAAAACGTTATTGTCAAACTGAGAAAGAAGCTCTGGCACTTGTCTGGGGTGTAGAGAGATTCTACTACTACTTATTCGGAAGAGAATTTGATCTTGTAACCGATCATATACCGCTGGAAATAATTTTTGGAACGAAATCAAAACCATGCGCCAGAATCGAACGTTGGGTCCTACGTTTACAATCTTACCGCTATAAAATTATTTACCGGAAAGGTAAACATAACATCGCAGACCCATTATCAAGACTGTTGACTGGTTCAGGTGATAAAAATACATTCGATGAGTACTCGGAACACTACGTCAACTGGATTACAGAGTTAGCCACACCGAAAGCATTAAAAATAAATGAAATTATTGAAGAATCGAAAAAGGACCAAACAATACTCGCAGTGAAACAGGCTATAAACAAGGAATCATGGCCGGAAGAGGTAAAACAATTCAAATTGTTTGAAGCGGAGTTATGCTTCGCCGGGGATATTCTTTTACGAGGAACACGTATCATCATGCCAAAAGTTTTACGTGAACGGACGATCCAATTGGCGCATGAAGGGCATCCAGGTATGACTGTTATGAAACGTCGGTTACGTGCAAAAGTATGGTGGCCCAAAATTGACAAAGATGCTGAAGATTTAGTTAAAAACTGCAGAGGTTGCTCTTTGGTTTCTGCACCATTAGCACCAGAGCCAATGAAAAGAATTTCCATTAGAGCCATGGCAACATTTGGCCATCGATTTCTTAGGTCCATTACCGTCGGGACACAACTTATTAGTCATAGTGGATTATTATAGTCGATTCGTGGAAATTGAAATCATGAAGAAAATTGACTCAAATGAAACAATCAAACGACTACGTGTAATTTTTGCTCGATTTGGAATACCACAAAGTGTTACAGGCGACAATGGATCACAATTAGTCAGTGAAGAGTTTAAAAATTTTTGCTTGGAATACAATATTGAATTGAACAGTACCATACCATATTGGCCGCAGCAAAACGGTGAAGTAGAACGACAAAACCGTTCTATTTTGAAGCGATTAAGTATCAGCCAAAGCACCGGGCGAAACTGGACAGCTGACCTACAGGACTACCTTTTAATGTATCGCTCAACACCACATTCCACAACATTAAAAACGCCAGCAGAACTACTTTTCGGTCGTAACATTCGAGATAAACTCCCAGCAATTTACCAACCATTGGAAAGAGATGAGGAAACCAGTGATCATGACAAAGAAAAGAAGGGGAAAGAGAAAGAATATGGAGACAACCGTCGAAAGACAAAACCGATTAATATTCGAGAGGGGGGTAAGGTTTTGTTGAAAAGGGCAATTAAAACCAACAAGCTTTCATCAACATTTGAGCCGACTATGTATGAGGTGGTTAAACGTAAGGGTAGCGAAGTCACAGTTGAATCAGCCGAATCCCACAAGCGATATCGTCGAAACGTTTCTGATCTAAAAAGGGTTGGTCAAGATAATACACATGAAATCCAAACAAGTGAAGATGACAAAAATGAAGATGAAACAATTATCAAACGATCTTACCGCTATAAAATTATTTACCGGAAAGGTAAACATAACATCGCAGACCCATTATCAAGACTGTTGACTGGTTCAGGTGATAAAAATACATTCGATGAGTACTCGGAACACTACGTCAACTGGATTACAGAGTTAGCCACACCGAAAGCATTAAAAATAAATGAAATTATTGAAGAATCGAAAAAGGACCAAACAATACTCGCAGTGAAACAGGCTATAAACAAGGAATCATGGCCGGAAGAGGTAAAACAATTCAAATTGTTTGAAGCGGAGTTATGCTTCGCCGGGGATATTCTTTTACGAGGAACACGTATCATCATGCCAAAAGTTTTACGTGAACGGACGATCCAATTGGCGCATGAAGGGCATCCAGGTATGACTGTTATGAAACGTCGGTTACGTGCAAAAGTATGGTGGCCCAAAATTGACAAAGATGCTGAAGATTTAGTTAAAAACTGCAGAGGTTGCTCTTTGGTTTCTGCACCATTAGCACCAGAGCCAATGAAAAGAATTTCCATTGGAGCCATGGCAACATTTGGCCATCGATTTCTTAGGTCCATTACCGTCGGGACACAACTTATTAGTCATAGTGGATTATTATAGTCGATTCGTGGAAATTGAAATCATGAAGAAAATTGACTCAAATGAAACAATCAAACGACTACGTGTAATTTTTGCTCGATTTGGAATACCACAAAGTGTTACAGGCGACAATGGATCACAATTAGTCAGTGAAGAGTTTAAAAATTTTTGCTTGGAATACAATATTGAATTGAACAGTACCATACCATATTGGCCGCAGCAAAACGGTGAAGTAGAACGACAAAACCGTTCTATTTTGAAGCGATTAAGTATCAGCCAAAGCACCGGGCGAAACTGGACAGCTGACCTACAGGACTACCTTTTAATGTATCGCTCAACACCACATTCCACAACATTAAAAACGCCAGCAGAACTACTTTTCGGTCGTAACATTCGAGATAAACTCCCAGCAATTTACCAACCATTGGAAAGAGATGAGGAAACCAGTGATCATGACAAAGAAAAGAAGGGGAAAGAGAAAGAATATGGAGACAACCGTCGAAAGACAAAACCGATTAATATTCGAGAGGGGGGTAAGGTTTTGTTGAAAAGGGCAATTAAAACCAACAAGCTTTCATCAACATTTGAGCCGACTATGTATGAGGTGGTTAAACGTAAGGGTAGCGAAGTCACAGTTGAATCAGCCGAATCCCACAAGCGATATCGTCGAAACGTTTCTGATCTAAAAAGGGTTGGTCAAGATAATACACATGAAATCCAAACAAGTGAAGATGACAAAAATGAAGATGAAACAATTATCAAACGACCGTCTCGGCGACCAGCTCATCTGAAAGATTTCGTTTGCAAAGTAAACCAATCTTCTTAATTAATAAAAATAAAATATTTTTTCAAAAGGAGTAATGTAGTATCTGGCAACACTGACATGAAACAATTGGTAAATGCCAAATAGATATTTGAATAAACTTCACTTGAATGTGAACCATTGAGAGAGGAAGAAGTGTGTTTTATTGAATAACTCTACATTGGCGACGAGGAGCAAATAATTTACGGAAAAATAAAATAAGAAGACGCCTACATTGGAGTTTAAAATGGATTTGCAGCATGGAATGGGGAAGTATTTTAAAAAGTGTAGATTGGTTCCACCAAATTGTGGCTCCAAATCCTTGCATAAAAAAAAAGAGAAAAAGGAAAAATTTGCTGCGTCAGTTTCATTGTAGAAGAAAAGAAAAACTATTTTAAAGACAAAGAAATAATTTTGTAAGTGAAAAATATTTATTTGGAAACTGACATATGTGTGAAAAAAAATTCTAAGCTAATGTGATGTTTAGTCGATTAAAAAATGTAAAGGAGACTGGTGAATTGTTCTCAATGGCTTGAATGTTGTAGTAGTATCAATATTTAATTGTCGTTATGTCTTATTTGGAAATGGTTTAAATACCGAAACGAGTTTTGACATCAAATTGAAATGGATTTCATACCGAGGACAAAGTGAAATCGTAATTTGAGGAATAAGTTGTTAGCACTGTGAATTGGTTTAAATACCGTGAATTGGTTTAAATACCGTGAATTGGTTTAAATACCGTGAATTGGTTTAAATACCGGAGAAAGAAAATGGTTTAAATACCGGAAAGGAACAATTTTGGTTTAAATACCGGCTATAAATAGCAATATGAGGAATAGGAAGATCGCTTGTTTAAAGCGAACTGCATCCATAAACTTAATTAATATACATTTTCTTTTTCTAGGTGAATTCAAATACATGGGTCTTACAGTTCCACCGTTTAACTATGCGCAACATACAGATAACAGTGGTCCAGAATGGAAAAATTGGGTTCAGTCATTTGAATTCTGTATGAAAGCAAGCGGAATTGAAGAGGAGGAAAGAAAAGAAGCCATGTTACTACATTTTGCTGGAAGAAAAGTTCAAGAAATATATTGCAAATTGCCAGAACAAGTTGAACGAGTTCTTTCTGCCGAAGCAAAATACAACATATGAACGACACGTCTTACGATTGATCAAACAAGAAGAAAATGAAAGTATCAGTGGTTTTGCTATGCGATTAACAAATTTTTTTATGACAAATTGGAGGAGAATGTAAAGGACCAAATAATTGAAAAATGTAGATCAGCGCAAATGCGACGAGAATTGCTTAAACAAGGCGATGCAAGTTTGGATACTATTTTGAAGGTAGCCAAAGTATTCGAATCAATTGGTAAACAGGAAAAAATATTCATGCAAAATGAACTAGCTCAGTCCACAACAACAGAAGTCAACAGAATAAATAATGAATATAAACTGAATAACCGTAGAAATGAATCAGATGTATGTTTTCGGTGTGGTTATTCAGGACATCAAGCAAACAGCGATAAATGTCCAGCAATTGGGAAAACATGCAATAACTGCGGTGAGCGAAACCATTTCGGCGCCAAATGCAAATCTAAACATCGAGTTGAAACAAAACGATTCAATAACAGGAATGCCAAAAATGGAGAGACGGATATGAAAAATTATTCTTCAAAACGGTTTAAACAAGACAATAACGTTGTCAAATATGTTGAAAATACCGACGAATATGTGTTTTGTATAAATTCAAACCAGAAAGGAGACATGGTCAAATGTAAACTTGGGCAAGTAGAAATAATGGGCACCATAGATTCAGGATCCAAGTTCAATTTAATCGGTTCCAAAATTTGGACTGAATTAAAAGCCAAGAAGATAGTGGTCTCAAACCAGCGAAAAGGAAATGATAAATGCTTTAAAGCATATGGAGGGTTTCCATTGAAGGTACTGGGAATTTTCGAGGCACAAATAGAAATCAATAATAAGGTAGTACTAGGCGATTTCTACGTGACGAGCCAGAAGGCGATTTTCTCATAGGAAATCACACCGCAAAGCAGCTGGGGATCCTGAAAACCGGCACTGGTGTGAATCGCATTGATGACATCATTGAAGAAAAGAGTCAGATAATTGGTAAAATCAAAAATTTGGTAGTGGATATACCATTACGGGAAGATGCAATACCAATTGCACAGCCATATCGCCGAATTGCAGTACCATTGGAGCAAGCAGTAGACAAAAAGATCGATGAGCTCCTCAAACAAGGCATAATTGAAAAAGTTGATGGACCGTCCAAATGGATCTCACAGATAGTTGCCATTCCAAAAGATAATAACACAGACATTCGCATTTGCATCGACATGCGACGAGCTAACGAGGCAGTTCAACGGGAACACTATCCCTTACCAACAATGGATAACTTTATGCCATACATTAAAGAGGCGAAAATATTTACCAAACTTGATATAAAACAAGCTTTTCATCAAGTGGAAATTTCGGAAAAATCAAGAGAAATTACAACTTTTATGAAAAGATAATAACACAGACATTCGCATTTGCATCGACATGCGACGAGCTAACGAGGCAGTTCAACGGGAACACTATCCCTTACCAACAATGGATAACTTTATGCCATACATTAAAGAGGCGAAAATATTTACCAAACTTGATATAAAACAAGCTTTTCATCAAGTGGAAATTTCGGAAAAATCAAGAGAAATTACAACTTTTATGACCCGAAAAGGACTTTTTCGATATACCAGACTCATGTTTGGCATCACATGTGCTCCAGAAATTTTTCAAAGAATAATGGATCAGCTGCTAAGTGGCTGTGAAGGGTGATTTGTTTATATAGATGACATATTGATTTTCGGGGAAAACCAACTTCAGTTAAATCAACGAGTTGCGAAGGTCAACACGATTCTTGAGGAAAACGGAGTTACTTTGAATCACGGTAAATGCATCTACAACGTGAGTGAACTTGAATTCCTCGGACATCGGTGGTCAAAGAATGGTATCAGCCCAACCGAAAGTAAAGTTTCAGCCGTCAAAAATTTTCGTATACCACAAACAGCCGGGGAGGTGCGGAGTTTCCTAGGCCTAGTAACTTATGTGGGAAAATTTCAACCAGACCTAGCAACCATTACCGAACCATTGCGAGTATTGACTAAGAAGAGTATAGTTTTCAAATGGAATAATGCACATCAAGAAGCTTTTGACAAATTAAAAGAGTTGATATCGAGCGATATAATCTTAGGATATTATGATATAAATGACAAAACTCTACTGTTCACCGATGCAAGTCCGGTCGGACTAGGAGCCGTGCTAATACAAGTCAACAAAAATGGTCCGCGAGTAATTTCATATGCAAGTAAGAGTCTCTCGGATGTTGAAAAACGTTATTGTCAAACTGAGAAAGAAGCTCTGGCACTTGTCTGGGGTGTAGAGAGATTCTACTACTACTTATTCGGAAGAGAATTTGATCTTGTAACCGATCATAAACCGCTGGAAATAATTTTTGGAACGAAATCAAAACCATGCGCCAGAATCGAACGTTGGGTCCTACGTTTACAATCTTACCGCTATAAAATTATTTACCGGAAAGGTAAACATAACATCGCAGACCCATTATCAAGACTGTTGACTGGTTCAGGTGATAAAAATACATTCGATGAGTACTCAGAACACTACGTCAACTGGATTACAGAGTTAGCCACACCGAAAGCATTAAAAATAAATGAAATTATTGAAGAATCGAAAAAGGACCAAACAATACTCGCAGTGAAACAGGCTATAAACAAGGAATCATGGCCGGAAGAGGTAAAACAATTCAAATTGTTTGAAGCGGAGTTATGCTTCGCCGGGGATATTCTTTTACGAGGAACACGTATCATCATGCCAAAAGTTTTACGTGAACGGACGATCCAATTGGCGCATGAAGGGCATCCAGGTATGACTGTTATGAAACGTCGGTTACGTGCAAAAGTATGGTGGCCCAAAACTGACAAAGATGCTTAAGATTTAGTTAAAAACTGCAGAGGTTGCACTTTGGTTTCTGCACCATTAGCACCAGAGCCAATGAAAAGAAATGAATTTCCATTAGAGCCATGGCAACATTTGGCCATCGATTTCTTAGGTCCATTCCGTCGGGACACAACTTATTAGTCATAGTGGATTATTATAGTCGATTCGTGGAAATTGAAATCATGAATAAAATTGACTCAAATGAAACAATCAAACGACTACGTGTAATTTTTGCTCGATTTGGAATACCACAAAGTGTTACAGGCGACAATGGATCACAATTAGTCAGTGAAGAGTTTAAAAATTTTTGCTTGGAATACAATATTGAATTGAACAGTACCATACCATATTGGCCGCAGCAAAACGGTGAAGTAGAACGACAAAACCGTTCTATTTTGAAGCGATTAAGTATCAGCCAAAGCACCGGGCGAAACTGGACAGCTGACCTACAGGACTACCTTTTAATGTATCGCTCAACACCACATTCCACAACATTAAAAACGCCAGCAGAACTACTTTTCGGTCGTAACATTCGAGATAAACTTCCATCAATTTACCAACCATTGGAAAGAGATGAGGAAACCAGTGATCGTGACAAAGAAAAGAAGGGGAAAGAGAAAGAATATGGAGACAACCGTCGAAAGACAAAACCGATTAATATTCGAGAGGGGGATAAGGTTTTGTTGAAAAGGGCAATTAAAACCAACAAGCTTTTATCAACATTTGAGCCGACTATGTATGAGGTGGTTAAACGTAAGGGTAGCGAAGTCACAGTTGAATCAGCCGAATCCCACAAGCGATATCGTCGAAACGTTTCTCATCTAAAAAGGGTTGGTCAAGATAATACACATGAAATCCAAACAAGTGAAGATGACAAAAATGAAGATGAAACAATTATCAAACGACCGTCTCGGCGACCAGCTCATCTGAAAGATTTCGTTTGCAAAGTAAACCAATCTTCTTAATTAATAAAAATAAAATATTTTTTCAAAAGGAGTAATGTAGTATCTGGCAACACTGACATGAAACAATTGGTAAATGCCAAATAGATATTTGAATAAACTTCACTTAAATGTGAACCATTGAGAGAGGAAGAAGTGTGTTTTATTGAATAACTCTACAAATGTCCATCAATTTGGCTTTATTGGAAAGATAATTTTATGCCATTAATGTTTAAATATGATTTCGGGCATGTGGCCGCCGCGGCTGGCTCGAATAAAGCCAATTCTACAGGTCCAATTTTCAACCACTTGTTGGAACCACAACTCATCCACATTCATGCCATCCAATTCGGGAACAAAATAGTCGGTTATCATGGCTCTATACCGGTCTCCATTAACGGTAACTGACTCTCCAGCATTATTTCGGAAGAAGTATGGCCCAATGACTCCACCAGCCCATAGATCACACCAAACAGTCAGTTTTTGTGGATGTAATGGCATAAAATGGACGGAGCTTGCGGTGAACTTCGCGAACTGAACCATTACTTAAATAAATTTGCACGATTTGCAAGCGTTGTTCTTTTGTCAACCTGTTCATGATGAAATGGCAAACCAAACTAATTATTAATCACTTGACAGCTGACAAAATGGCCGCCAGTTAAAAAAGTGATGCCAACTTAAAGTTCTATACCCCAATAAAAAACACCCTCTATATGGGTGCCATCCACTGCTCCAATCACCCCAGGAATGCCACATGCATGGAAAAATCCTCTTTTTATTTCGTTTTCCTCTTCCGCAGTTACCTCAAATTGTATGTGCTTGGGACAGAGTACTCGCTCAATCACCATGCAAACTTCTTGTAAGCAACGCGACATGGACTGCTGCGATAATCCTAAGAGATGGTCTTGGCCAATTTGGTGTTGATAACCACCTTGCCCAAGCAATTTCAAAGCAGCGGCCACTTTTATTGCGGTTGGAATTGCTGTGGATCTCTTTGGAACGATGATAATAGTGTTTAATAGCGTTTAATACATACATAAACGCATCTTTATTGAGTCGAAAATTTTGTATAAATCTGTAAAAATGGAATATTTGGAAACATTTTGCACATAATACCTACTCCTATTTTCTTACCCGTGGTCATTTAGGGAGAGTATATCTGATCTATCTCTCAAAATTCTTCTTGTAATTCGTTCCTCGTGTTCATTTTCGTCCTCAAACCATAACGCCACCGAATCCATAACTATTTATTTTTTGTTATTAAATGCTTACCGCACAAAAAATTTGTTTAAAATGTTTTTATTTACAACTTTTGACATTTCGTTTTGTCATTCTTCGCTATTTTTTATTTTGTGGTGCCAGTGTTGCCTTATTTTCGACTTATTTTGCGAAAGCGTTTGCGTTAGTGATACAGAGTACCAAATTGTACTCTTATCGCATTAACCTTTCGCATCGAACTTACTTTCGCATCGCAATACAGAGTAACCTCCAAGGTGATCACCAACCTAGTTTGTAAGTTCTTGTCATAGTGTTAGATAATATTGCAATAACTACTTGGAACGCTAGAGGCGTTAAAAACAAGAGCATTGGACTTTTCCAATTTTTATTTAGTTCCAACACAGACATTTGCCTAATTTCAGCGACGTGGTTGAAACCATACACTTGCTTAAATCATCAAGATTTCCGTATTTAGCAATTATTATTAGGAAAAATATCGATCTAATTGAGAATATTGGCATTAGGGTTTTTACAAACTCAGATTGCACAGACTTTTTTTCATGTTATTTTCCTGGTGATCGTATTGGGGACAACGGAAGTCGCTAACAATTATTTGCTTCTGACCTGAATAAACTGAGTAGAGGTGAGAGATTTATTCTTGGGGGTGATTTTAATAGTAGACATCAATCCTGGGGATGTTTCCGAGCTAGTTGCTGGGAAAATCTACTTTTTCAAAAACAAGAGTTTTACAATTTTGAAATTATTTATACTGATGAACATACCTTCGTTCCGTCAAACGCGGTCTACCAAGGTTCAACTCTTGATTTGTTTTATCACTAATGCGTCTGAGTTCTTGTCGTCACCTCAGGTTGTAAACGATCTGAGTTCCGACCACTTGCATATTAAAATTTCTTATTACCGGAATGTTCGAGAAATAGTACCCCAACACTATGATTTCCGTAGCTGGAACTCTTTTTCAAGATATACAGGTAGACATCTTCCTCCCCACAGTCCGAACGCTGTGACTGGAACTGGAGACATAGACTTAATTCTGACGGATTTCAGACGAGTCCTCAATAATGCTATTGCATACAGTGTGCCCATAAAACCCCAATACACTACTAGAAAATCTTTCCGAGGCATATAAAACAATTAATCCAAACGAGGAATTACCATCGCAGACTATGGAAGATAAATAGGAATACTGTAAAATTGACGACGATGCTGGATCTGGTGAAAGTTTGTGTGACAACAAACAGCACTGGGCTTTTGCGCATTAAAATCTACTCTATTCATTTGGCCCCATTCACAAATCGTCGCCAAATCGCGGTTAAGTGAGTCATCATTCGCTTTTGACCTCGACCTCCAGAGGACCTGGCCGATGATCAAATGAGTGTGAATGACATAGGTTACTATCATCCGCAAAGGAGTAGATCGGGTTCACAGTCTGACCCAACAGGTCGTCAATGAAAATAAGAAATATAGAGGAAGAGAGGACAGAGCCTTGTGGCACTGCTGCGGTCAACCTATGCTCGTTGGATGAGACCCCATCTATAACAACTCATATAGAGCGATCCCTGAGAAAACTCGATATGAAACGAGAGAAGGTATTACCGACACCAAATGCAATAAGTTTTGATATGACAGCTCCGTGCCAGACCCTGTCGAACGCCTTGGAAATATCCAGAGCTACGACCTTGCTTTCGCCAAGGCGGTGAACGGATCTACTCCATTGCTCCGGAAGGAACTCCATCAGGTCTCCAGTAGATCGATTTCTACGGAAGCCATACTGTCGATCATTAAGAAGGCCGTTAGACTCTAAATACTTAACAAGATGGTGCTTAATCATGCTCTCCATTACCTTCGAGAGAGCAGAACATATTGCAATTGGACGGTAATTCGCAGGATTTGTAGCCTCACCTTTCTTGGGGATCGGCTGAACATTGGCAACTTTCCAACGTGAAGGGTAAATACCAGCACGGTACGACATGTTGAAAAGATTGCGCAATGGGCGAGCTAGCGTCGAAGAGCGCTTACATAGGACAAGTGCTGAAATACCATCCGGGCCCGGAGTTTTATTTACATTAAGATCTGCAAGAACCCTTTTAACTCCACGTGTTCGAAAAAATATCTGAGGCATTAAACTAGATACGTTTTCAATCACCGGGAGTGGTTGACTGCTATCTGGCAAAGATAAATTCTTTGCAAATATTTCAGCCAGAATGTTAGCTTTGTCAACCGGGTCAGTGAATATCTGGTCATCGTTAACGAGAGTTGGAATAGAAGACGAAGAAATGTCTCTTACTCTTTTAACAAATGCCCAAAAGCTCTTACTTCCCCTGGGATAAGAAAGAACTTTGGCACGAAGGCGCTGTTCGTGGAGAAGTTTTTCGCGCCTAAGCACTCTGGCACAATTGGATCTTGCCTGCTTACGTAGCAGCTCAGTAGTGACGTTTTTATTTAAACGCCAATTTCTGAACGCTTCCTCTTTGGATCTGACAGCTTCTTTACATGTCTGATTAAACCAACAATTCTTTGAAGGTTTAATCGAAGTAGTCTTCGAGGGAATAAACGTGTTTATTCCAAGAAGAATTATTTTCTCGACCATTTCAGCATCAGCATCGACATTATTGTCTAGGAAACACAATTTCCAATTAAATTGCTGATAGAAATTGTTGAGCTCGGCCCAACGTACCTTTTCGTATATGTACATTGTCCGCTTCGTGACTAGTTTAGAAGATGATCGAAGATCGGAGAACGAAAAGGATGCTGAAATGGAGCAATGATCCTAGTTACCACGAGGTGCAAGAATGTTAACCTTGTATTTTTCAAGGTGTGCGGTTAAGAAAAGGTCAAGAATATTATGATATTGCCCTTCAACACGCGGAATGTATGTTGGTTCATTCACTAGTTGCGCCAAGTTATTATGCGCGGCGAAAAGCTCAGCGTACTGGCACTCCGAATGTAGTGTGGCTCGAAAGAGAAAGCCAAGATTGATTGTGGACATTGAAATTCCCAGCAACTACAATTTCACTGTCCGGACTATCTTCTAAAACTTTTGATATAGAGTCGGAAAGGGCGTCGAAGCCGTTTAGGGTAGCCTCCCTTTCCAAATTTGGGCTTCTGTAAAGAAACCCGAAGTGTAATGGGTGTGATCCAATCCTGAACTTAACCAAAAGAAAGTTAAATTCTGGATCTTGTGAGTCCAAATGTTGCTGGCTCTGGAACACCACACCATTACGTATGTATACCACAAGGCCTCTGTGGGAAGAGAAAGAGGGAAGAGTGTGATATCCAGGAATGTGAAAGTTCTGTGGATTAGAACCCTCACACACCTGGGTCTCACATAGAGCGAATACATCTGGCCTATGGAACTGAACATGCGTGTATACCGCAAAGAAATTTGCCTTCAGCCCTCGTATGTTCGCAAAATGTATTTTATACATTCAAACCATACCGTACATGTACCATTGTAACAGACAGAAAAACAGAACAATATCAAAACATAAACACAAATAACTGTGCACCCCTCTTGCCGCTGCTAGACCCAACAAGTGTTCAGTGTTAAATCTTCCACACAAGTCAGGCAGCGACATGAAGAGAGCACAGTTGTTTGTATTATGCGAAAAGGAAGTTTGAGAGGAAGGGGGGAACACAGGAGAAGGGGAGCATAAAAAAGCCCTTCGTGTTGGCGTTGATGATGCGTGGCTGCTGGTGTTATTGTTGTTGTTTGTTTAGTAGTTTATTGTTGTTTTAGTTTGTGGAGATGGTGGTTGGTTCTGTATCGCTCAGAAAAATAACACGATTGTTGATTGGTTGGTGTGAACGAAGCGACTGTTTTATTCAACAAAGGGATGAGCAATAAGACAGATCACAAAACGGCCAGTGTTGTTATTTTTGGTACGTTCGCGAATGTAGGTCAGTGTTGCAAGGCACAAGAGTGCCAGTGATGGGCAATACCACTGTAGGGACTAAATGCTCCCTGACGTACATACGAGAACATACCGCACGCCTGCGACAGTGTCGTATCAAATATCATAATTATTAAATAAAAATTAATTCATTGATGTCTTACAACTATTGAACAATATAAAGAAAGACAAAAAAAAAGGAACGACAATTCATTTGAGGCAAAAAAAAAATAAAGATCTTAATTTTCGGATGTGAATTCTTCAATGGAGGAGTTCATGGTGGAACCAAAATTTCCGGAGACGGGACCTGACGTGGAGATATATAATGCAGAGTAGTCTCCGTGCTCGTCGTTCTCCATGTCTGGCCCAGGATCATCGAAGTTGATGGGTAGTAGTTCAAAGAACGAGTGGCCGAAAATGGTCCGTTGGACATAGGACATATTGAGCTCCCGGTCGGGTAGGCCCATATAGATCCATGACGCTGCATCCAGTCGAAGAACCACACAGGGGATGTGGAACGCATAGTCAGCGAGTGCATCCGACGGGTATATGCTGACTATGGACGCTAGAATAACTTGTAGTCTGGGTGAGAATGGTGCTGTACCGATGCGTCTATCCAATGTGATGGTGAGTACTCTGGTATCGTTATGAGTTTATGTCAACCGCACCTCCAGCGTGTCAGGAAGTTACCATATGGGACAGGGAAAGCCTTCGTCGGGATGAAGTGGCTTCTCCGCTGTCATCGCTGTCCGATGCTGTCATCTGCATCCACCATTCTCTCCATACGTTGATCCCGTGTAGCAAGGTGTGATGTCCTTCGTGGCAGCCGTGGTCACAGGGCCATTCGCTTAACGCTTACCCTGTGACCAGCAATTTAACTGGAAATTATATTTCCTAGACAACAATGTGATGATGCTTCTTCTTGGTATAAATACATTAATTCTCTCAAAAACTACTTCGATCAAACCCCCAAAGAATTGTTGGTTTAATCAGACATGCAAAGAAGCTGTCAGATCCAAAGAGGAAGCATTCAGA
Source organism: Hydrotaea cyrtoneurina (assembly GCA_958296145.1). Classification (NCBI taxonomy): domain Eukaryota; kingdom Metazoa; phylum Arthropoda; class Insecta; order Diptera; family Muscidae; genus Hydrotaea; species Hydrotaea cyrtoneurina. Next base: position 58,407,426 of record OY282512.1, on the reverse strand, counting down.
AATTGGCGTTTAAATAAAGAAACCAATACTAAGCTGCTACATAAACAGACAAGATCAAGGTGGGCCCGAGTACTTAGGCGCGAACAACTTTTTTACGAACAGCGTCTTCGTGCTAAGGTTCTTTCTTCTCCCAGGGGAAGTAAGAGCTTTTGGTCATTCGTAAAAAGGGTAAGGGACAATTCTTCATCTTCTATCCCAACTCTCGTTAACGATGACCAGATATTGACTGACCCGGTTGACAAAGCTAACCTTCTGGCTGAAATATTTGCAAAGAATTCATCTTGCCAGACAGCAGTCAACCCTTCCCCGTGATCGGAAACGTATCTAGTTCGATGCGCCAGATATTTTTCGCGTGGTGTTTAAATGTTTCTTGCAGATTTTAATGTAAACAAAACTCCGGGCCGGAATGGTATTTCAGCACCTCTCCTATGTAAGTGCTCCTCGACGTTAGCTCGTCCATTGCGCAATCTTTTCAACATGTCGTACCGTGCTGGTATTTACCCTTTACGTTGGAAAGTTGTCAATGGTAAGCCGATCTCCACAAAAGGTGTGACTAGAAATCCTGCAAATTACCGTCCAATTGCAATATGTTCTGCGCTCTCGGAGGTCATGGAGAGCATGGGTAACAACGACCTTGTTAAGTATTTCGAGTCTATCGGCCTTCTAAGTGATCGACAGTATGGCTTCCGTAGAAATCGATATACTGGACACTGATGGCGTTATTTTCATAGCGATGGAGTCGATCCATACACCGCCTTTGTGAAAGAAAGGTCGTGGCTCGGGATATTTGCAAGACGTTCGATAGGGTCTGGCACGGAGCACTCATATCAAAACTTATTGCATTTGGTGTCGGTAATACCTTCTCTCGATTCATATAGAGTTTTCTCAGGGTCGCTCTATACGAATTCTTATAGATGGGGTCTCATCGAACGAGCATAGGCTGACCGCAGAAGTGCCACAAGGCTCTGTCCTTTCTCCTTCTGTATTTCTTATTTTCATTGACGACCTGTTGGGGCAGACTGTGACCCCAATCTACTTCTTGGCGAATTATATCAATCTCTGATGACAAGAGGCAAACGATCAACGACTCACTCAACCAAAATCAACAGAGTAGATTTTAATGCACAAAAGACCCAGTGCTATTTGTTGTCACACAAACGTTCACCAGATCAAGCATCGTCGTCAATTTTACAGTATTCCTATTTATCTTCCATAGTCTGCGATGGTAATTCCTGGTTTGGATTAGTTGTTTTATATGCCACGGAAAGATTTTCTAGTAGTGTATTGGGGTTTTATGGGCACACTGTATGTAATAGCATTATTGAGGACTCGTCTGAAATCCGTCAGCATTAAGTCTATGTCTCCAGTTCCAGTTACAACGTTCGGACTATGGAGAGGAATATGTCTGTTTGTATATCTAGAAAAAATGTTCCAGTCTGCGCTACGGAAATCATAGTGTTGGGGTACTCAAGAGAGTGTCCGAGAATTCCGGTAATAAGAAATTTTAATAGGCAAGTATCCTGAACTGAGGTGACTACAGGAGCTCAGACACATACGTGATAAAAAAATCAAGAGTTAAACCTTGGTGGACCGCGTTTGACGGAACGAAGGTATGTTCATCAGTATAAATAATTTCAAAATTGTAAGACTCTTGTTTTTGAAAAAGTACATTTCCCCAGCAATTAGCTCGTAAACATTCCCAGGATTGATGTCTACTATTAAAATCACTCCCAAGAATAAATCTCTCACCTCTACTCAGTTTATTTAGGTCAGAAGCAAATAATTGTTTGCGACTTCCGTTGTCCCCAATACGACCACCAGGAAAATAACATGAAAAAAAGTCTGTGCAAACCATAATGCCAATATTCTCGATTAGATCGGTGTTTACCATAGGGAGGAGTTGGTGGGGGATATTTTTCCTAATAATAATTGCTAAACCATCAGTTCTCTATCGTTCCTATAAATACGGAAATCTTGATGATTTAAGCAAATGTGTGGTTTCAACCACGTCTCTGAAACTAGGCAAATGTCTGTGTTGGAACTAAATTAAAATTGGAAAAGTTCAAGGCTCTTGTTTTTAACGCCTCTAGCGTTCCAAGTAGTTATTGCAATATTATCTAACACTATGACAAAAACTTACAAGCTAGGTTGGTGATCACCGCAAATTGGTCTGCTTTATTGCGGCAATTCCTTAGGTTGTTGATTAATTCTATAGTTAAATTTTGTATCTCCTCAGGAGAAAATAATTCATTTGAGTTATTGGTGTCACTGTTACTGTCGTTGTTGTTAAGCCTCGATCTTTGTGCGTGCCATGGGGCTGGGGCAGAAGGCCAACTTTGGCGCAGATTATTTTTACACTTATGTTTATTAAATGAATTAAACAAAAAGCTTATTTTTTATTTTTTTTATATGTATCTATCTTGGTAAATGCAGACGATGATTACTCTCTCGGGCTACAAGTTGTGGGCTAATCTAATTATAAATGCTGATTAGAAGACCAAATAATGTAATGTCAATGACACTGTGTGTTAGTGAACAGAATTGTTTGAGCGGTAATGAAGCATGTTATGTTTATTTGGTAGACTCTAAATATACTCCACTATTTGCGTATGTTACGGTGACCACAGTGCCTTACAATTGTACTGTACGTTCTCTTAGTGGCACTTGTTGTGACGATGTCTCCGACAAACACCAATTCCTTGAGCCAAAAATATTAGTAGGGAAGAGACCCAGTGCAATGGTTTGCTGGCACTGTTGTATTTGTTGTGACGAAGAGCCACTGGTAATAATGCACTCCAACGGTTGCACTACTCACTTCTCTGTGCTATGCCACTACGAACTGATGTTGCCTCTTTTTGGATGAAGTGGCTTCTCCGCTCGTTCGGGTCCATCAAAACCCGTACCATGGTAGCGATGGAGTCGATCCATACACCGCCTTTGTGAAAGAAAGGTCGTGGCTCGGGATATTTGCAAGACGTTCGATAGGGTCTGGCACGGAGCACTCATATCAAAACTTATTGCATTTGGTGTCGGTAATACCTTCTCTCGATTCATATAGAGTTTTCTCAGGGTCGCTCTATACGAATTCTTATAGATGGGGTCTCATCGAACGAGCATAGGCTGACCGCAGAAGTGCCACAAGGCTCTGTCCTTTCTCCTTCTGTATTTCTTATTTTCATTGACGACCTGTTGGGGCAGACTGTGACCCCAATCTACTTCTTGGCGAATTATATCAATCTCTGATGACAAGAGGCAAACGATCAACGACTCACTCAACCAAAATCAACAGAGTAGATTTTAATGCACAAAAGACCCAGTGCTATTTGTTGTCACACAAACGTTCACCAGATCAAGCATCGTCGTCAATTTTACAGTATTCCTATTTATCTTCCATAGTCTGCGATGGTAATTCCTGGTTTGGATTAGTTGTTTTATATGCCACGGAAAGATTTTCTAGTAGTGTATTGGGGTTTTATGGGCACACTGTATGTAATAGCATTATTGAGGACTCGTCTGAAATCCGTCAGCATTAAGTCTATGTCTCCAGTTCCAGTTACAACGTTCGGACTATGGAGAGGAATATGTCTGTTTGTATATCTAGAAAAAATGTTCCAGTCTGCGCTACGGAAATCATAGTGTTGGGGTACTCAAGAGAGTGTCCGAGAATTCCGGTAATAAGAAATTTTAATAGGCAAGTATCCTGAACTGAGGTGACTACAGGAGCTCAGACACATACGTGATAAAAAAATCAAGAGTTAAACCTTGGTGGACCGCGTTTGACGGAACGAAGGTATGTTCATCAGTATAAATAATTTCAAAATTGTAAGACTCTTGTTTTTGAAAAAGTACATTTCCCCAGCAATTAGCTCGTAAACATTCCCAGGATTGATGTCTACTATTAAAATCACTCCCAAGAATAAATCTCTCACCTCTACTCAGTTTATTTAGGTCAGAAGCAAATAATTGTTTGCGACTTCCGTTGTCCCCAATACGACCACCAGGAAAATAACATGAAAAAAAGTCTGTGCAAACCATAATGCCAATATTCTCGATTAGATCGGTGTTTACCATAGGGAGGAGTTGGTGGGGGATATTTTTCCTAATAATAATTGCTAAACCATCAGTTCTCTATCGTTCCTATAAATACGGAAATCTTGATGATTTAAGCAAATGTGTGGTTTCAACCACGTCTCTGAAACTAGGCAAATGTCTGTGTTGGAACTAAATTAAAATTGGAAAAGTTCAAGGCTCTTGTTTTTAACGCCTCTAGCGTTCCAAGTAGTTATTGCAATATTATCTAACACTATGACAAAAACTTACAAGCTAGGTTGGTGATCACCGCAAATTGGTCTGCTTTATTGCGGCAATTCCTTAGGTTGTTGATTAATTCTATAGTTAAATTTTGTATCTCCTCAGGAGAAAATAATTCATTTGAGTTATTGGTGTCACTGTTACTGTCGTTGTTGTTAAGCCTCGATCTTTGTGCGTGCCATGGGGCTGGGGCAGAAGGCCAACTTTGGCGCAGATTATTTTTACACTTATGTTTATTAAATGAATTAAACAAAAAGCTTATTTTTTATTTTTTTTATATGTATCTATCTTGGTAAATGCAGACGATGATTACTCTCTCGGGCTACAAGTTGTGGGCTAATCTAATTATAAATGCTGATTAGAAGACCAAATAATGTAATGTCAATGACACTGTGTGTTAGTGAACAGAATTGTTTGAGCGGTAATGAAGCATGTTATGTTTATTTGGTAGACTCTAAATATACTCCACTATTTGCGTATGTTACGGTGACCACAGTGCCTTACAATTGTACTGTACGTTCTCTTAGTGGCACTTGTTGTGACGATGTCTCCGACAAACACCAATTCCTTGAGCCAAAAATATTAGTAGGGAAGAGACCCAGTGCAATGGTTTGCTGGCACTGTTGTATTTGTTGTGACGAAGAGCCACTGGTAATAATGCACTCCAACGGTTGCACTACTCACTTCTCTGTGCTATGCCACTACGAACTGATGTTGCCTCTTTTTGGATGAAGTGGCTTCTCCGCTCGTTCGGGTCCATCAAAACCCGTACCATGGTAGGGTCGTTTACCAGCCCAGGACTCTACATCCTTACCTATGCTGTCATCTGCATCCACCATTCTCTCGCTACCTTGATCCCGTGTAGCATGGTGTGATGTCCTTTGTAGCAAATGCGGCAGCCGTGGTCAAAGGGACATTCACTTACCTCATGCGAAATACCGAGGAAATTGACGAAATATAGGTTAAGCCACAGATATTGCTCTCGCTAGTCCGGCGATAGCACGAGGAACCTGCGTCACATCGGACATTTGTAGTCGTCTTGGAATTGCATGGCTGAGATGAAAAGAAAATACAAGTTTAGAGCGAAATTAGACAACATCAATGGCAAAGGACGAACGTGGTAGATGTGGGAGTAGGGGACACATGAGCAATGATAGCAGCTGCTAGAAGGGCTAGATGTAGTAAATGTGGTTTGGTGGGACATTTTGCTAGGAAGTATAAAACAAAAGATTTCAAGCGGAAACCAGATGAATATGAGTACGCTAATAACGAATATGTCCAGAGTGCGGTGTATTGAGGAGTTGGGGGACAATATTGATAGCGGGTCCAGGAAATTCTAATGAGAACATAATGATCGACGAAACAATAAAATGTAGAATAAGAGGGTAGATAGTCAAAATGATTATTGACTCAGGATCGAGATTCAATTTGCTTAGAGAGGGGAAATTCTTTAAGATCGTGGAGCCGTCATGAAGAATATTCGCAACCAATCTGTCAACCAATTTAAAGCATATGCAGCAGATCAGTTGTTGTATGTATGTATTTGTGGCACCGGTGTCAGTACATTAAGGAATAGAAATTATTGGCTCTTTCTACGTCATTAAAAATGCAAGTCAATCGCTTTTGGGGTGTGATGCCGCTATTCGGATCTAGGTCTTACAACTAGGATAAGATGGGAACCAGATTGCAGTTGGCAGTCCAAGCGAACATTAAAATCAACCGACGTAATGCGTGTTCAACAACCTATGCGTCCTATACCTATTGTCATCGAGAAAAAAGTGGAAGATAAAATAAATGAGACGCTAAATCTGGATATTATTGAACAAGTTCATGGATTTCACCAATGTTGATGGAATTTAGGAAAAATGCGACTGTATATAGACATGCGGTTCTACGAGAAAACTACCCTTTGCCAACATTTAAAGGTTTTATGGCTAAATTGAGAGGTGCGAAGATATTCTCCAAACTAGATCATAAATTGGCATATCACCAAATAAAGATTCATGTGTCAAGTCGAGATGTTTGTAACCCACAATGAACTTTTCCGGTATAAAAGGTTGATTTTTGAATTAGATCTGCGCCAGACAATTTTCAACACGCATTGGAAGAATTGTTGTCTCCATGTTACAATTCCCTTAATTATATTGAAAACGTGATTGTCTATGGGAAGTAAGAGTAGGAACATGATTTGGCTGATGTCAAAGAGCCTTTACGAAGTTTGTTTGTGAAGAACAACAAACATCGTTATAATCTGGCATATTTTAATCCCAAAAATAAAAGGTGGTTGAATGCAGATGCAATTTGATGGTTGTAACGACCCACATGTGATATGTTTCGCGAGCAAAAGCCTTTTGGAGGTGGAACAAAGGAACTTGCAAACTGAGAAGGAGAGTTTAGCACTTGTATGGACAGTTGGGAGATTCTACTATTATCTGCTTGAGATAGAATTTGAGCTGGTCACTGATCACAAGCCGTTGGAAACGATATTCAAACCAACATCAAAGCCGCCTGCTCGAAACGAGCCATGGCCCCTGAGACAACAATCATTTAAAATCATAGTTATATATCGGTCGTGGAAATAGAGCATTGCCGATTCCATTTCAAGGCTTTCCAAAATACACGATTCAGCATATTATTCACATCATTACGTATTCGACCCCATCATCCTTGAGCATCTGTGAAAATGCAACAGAAAGATCACAGGAAAATGAGATTACATACATCAAAAATGACTCCTGGCCGCCAGACACATCAAATAATTTTTGTTACGAACTTCTAGTAGTCGGTCACATTTTGTTGCGGGAACTCAACTCGTTATACCAAAGGAAAATTGTTAGCTTTCGCCAATGAGGGTTATCCTGGTGCATTATTTAAAGTTTCTGCAAAGATACATTATCACCTTAATGACAACACCACTGTACTAGCCGCAAGCAAACGAGGAAGTTGAAAACATGAACAGATCATTGGTAACGTCTTAAAAGGAATTATAAAGAGGAAATTCAGGATTTTATCCTTATGTACAATGTGACTCCTCTTCTATATACTCTGTAAGTTTTTCCTTTATTACATTCTCCAAGATTTTACTAACTGAGGAAAGTAAACTGATTGGCCCGTATGAAGATGGGGATAACTTTTGATTCCTTGAATTCCTGTGGAAAAAATATGCGAACTTTAAGCAGGAATTGACGAGATTGGTTAAATATTTAATGCCCTTTCTAGGCAAAGCTTTTAAGCAGATATTTCTGATGCCATCAATCTCTGGCGATTTCTTAGTCTTCAAGTTCCTCAAAATTTTTGATATGTTCGCGGTATCAACAGTGACCTGCGGCATGGAGTTTATCAATATAGAAGAGAAATCTTCAAGGCAACTGCTGACGTCGGACATTGTCTGTGGATCTCCAAGAGTGGAACTAGTGGAATGGTTGGAGTTGAAAGACAGAGCCAATATGTCGCATTTTTGTGTCTTAAGATTGGAATTTTATTCCACTTCTTCCTTAAAATTTTTGTTAGTTTCCAAAAAGGGGAAGAGCCTTTATCTAAACTGGACAGGTCAGTATTCCAAGATTTATTTCTAAAGATTTCAATCTCCATACTTATTCTCTTAAACCACTTCATTTCATAGAAATTTACAGTATTCCTATTTATCTTGCATAGTCTGCGATGGTAATTCCTCGTTTGGATTTTCTTTTCGTTCGTTTCGTTTTATATGACTCGGAAAGATTTTCTAGTAGTGTATTGGGGTTTTATGGACACACTGTATTCAATAGCATTATTGAGGACTCGTCTGGAATCCGTCAGCATTAACTCTACGTCTCCAGTTCAAGCGTTCGGACTCTGGAGAGGAAGATGTCTAATTGTATATCTTGAAAAAGAGTTCCAGTCTGCGCTACGGAAATCATAGTGTTGGGGTACTCAAGAGAGTGTCCGAGAATTCCGGTAATAAGAAATTTTAATAGGCAAGTGTCCTGAACTGAGGTGACTACAGGAGCTCAGACACATACGTGATAAAAAAATCAAGAGTTAAACCTTGGTGGACCGCGTTTGACGGAACGAAGGTATGTTCATCAGTATAAATAATTTCAAAATTGTAAGACTCTTGTTTTTGAAAAGTAGATTTCCCCAGCAATTACCTCGTAAACATCCCCAGGATTGATGTCTACTATTAAAATCAGACGATGATTACTCTCTCGGGATACAAGCTGTGGGCTAATCTAATTATAAATTCTGATTAGAAGACGAAATAATGTAATGTCAATGACACTGTGTGTTAATGAACAGAATTGTTTGAGCGGTAATGAAGCATGTTATGTTTATTTGGTAGACTCTAAATATACTCCACTATTTGCGTATGTTACGGTGACCACAGTGCCTTACACTTGTACTGTTCCTGCTCTTAGCGGCACTTGTTGTGACGATGTCTCCGACAAACACCAATTTCTTGAGCCAAAAATATTAGTAGGTTTGTTGGCAGCGCAATGGTTTGTTGGCACTGTTGTATTTGTTGTGATGAAGAGCCACTGGTAATTGGGCACTCCAACGGTTGCACTACTCCCTTCTCTGGGCTTTACCACTACGAACTGCCTCTTTACAAAACGAAACTCGATCGTTTTATCACACAGAAAAATAAACACGGTTGTTGATCGGTTGGTGTGAAAACAGCGACGGGACCTGACGTAGAGATCTGTAATGCAGAGTAGTCTTCGTGTTCGTCGTTTACCATGTCTGGCCAAGGATCATCGAAGTTGATGGGTAGTGGTTCGAAGAACGAGTGGCCGAAAATGGTTCATTGGACATAGGACATATTGTGCCCATATAGATCCTTGACGCTGCATCCACTCCAAGATCCCCTGTGTGGTATGTGGAACGCATAGTCAGCCGGTGCATCCGATTGGTATATGCTGACTATGGACGCTAGAATAACTTGAAGTCTGGGTGAGAATGGTGCTGGACCGATGCGTCTGTCCAATGTGATGGTGAGTACTCTGCTATCGTTATGAGTCGATGTCAACCGCACCTCCAGCGTGTGAGGGAACTTACCATATGGGACAGGAAAAGCCTTCGTCAGGATGAAGTGGCTTCTCCGCTCGTTCAGGTCCATCAAAACCCGTACCATGGTACGGTCGTTTACCAGCCCAGGACTCTGCATCCTTACCTATGCTGTCATCTGCATCCACCATTCTCTCGCTACCTTGATCCCGTGTAGCAAGGTGTGATGTCCTTTGTGGCAAATGTGGCAGCCGTGGTCACAGGGACATTCACTTACCTCATGCGAAATACCGAGGAAATTGACGCAATATCGGTTAAGCCACAGATATTGCTCTCGCTAGTCCGGCGATAGCACGAGGAACCTGCGTCACATCGGACATTTGTAGTCGTCTTGGAATTGCATGGCTGAGATGAAAAGAAAATACAAGTTTATAGCGAAACTAGACAACATCAATGGCAAAGGACAGGGACACAAAGATTTTAGGTTAATAACTCTTTGGAAACCGCACTATTTTGTGAACGGGGCGCATGATGACTCCCGCTTGCGTTTTAAAACTCTGACCCTTTCATCTTTACCGGGATAAAGTCGAACGAAGCGCCCTATGCGCCAATTTTTTATGAATCTCTTTGAGATATTCTCTTTTTCATCTGCGGCAGAATTCTAGCTGGATGACTTTCATACGTCTCCAACGACTTAACTATGTGGTTTTAGACGGTACTTCTTCTGGTTCGGCTGGGGACAGAAGGGAGGAACACACAACACACACAAGGGAGGACAATGAAGTCAGTGGTCGGGAATTTAAACAGGCTTCTATACAGCTAGGATTGTTGGAAATTCTTCCAATTGTTGCTTAATTTGACCTGACATCTACTTCAAATGTGTTTTACAGCTTTTGACCCCTGCTTCCCATAGCCCACCCATATGCGGTGCCGAGTTGCTGTTGACGGTATAAGGGATGCCAGGAATGCGGCGGCGGATAGGTCACTAACGGGTTCCAAGTGAATTGCATTGGTGGTAAAGCATACAAAGAGACAAATGTACCCCTTGGAGAACTTGCAGCCACGACCGCTGAAGTTTTTGAAATCAAATGGGCTAGCAAAATCTACCCCTGACCTCTTCGGAAAGTGAGGTCATAAGTTGACCCTGGCGCCTTTTACGATCTAGTACACACGCTTTACAACTACGGATGTGAGTTTTAATCAAGATCTTTGCGCGTATTATCCAACATTCAGCCCCCGGGTTGCTAGATCCGAAGTGTTATCATATGTGGGAACATGTAGCCAATCAGTACCAATTTTCTCTTGTATTATAGACACTCTATTGGCTACGAATGTCGCCCATTTGTACGAAGGTTTATTCAGCCATGCCAACACGATTGTCGAGTCCGACAATGGATATAATTTGTGTCTTTGAATTTTCAGCTGAGGAAGAACAGAGTCGGCTAAATTGGCTAGCAAATGTGCGCCACACAGCTCTTACCTTGGCTGTGACATTTTTTTAATGGGCGCAACTTTTGATTTTGCGTTCAGCAGTCTCGTATAAACAACATCTTGTAACTTGACTACTAGATGTAGGTGGGCGGCATACGCTAGCTCGGATGAGTCAGAAAATCTATGCAAATTAGTTTTAATAAAAATACTTGCTGTTTATTTCGGTTACAAAAATCAACTAAACTTTATTGATAAACGATGCTTAACGATAACTTACTTCACTACCCTAGTCTGCAGAAACATATTCATCGAACCATCGAAATTGTGCTGTGTCAGCGACGTGTGGTGGTTCGATGTTTTTTGCTAAGTCGCACAGTCGAGATTTATGCATTGATTGCAAAGCGCGTGTTGGTTTTTTACTTTGTTGCAATACCAGGTCGATGAAGTGTAACTCGATATCCGGTATTGCATTATATTAAGGTAGGTAGCACTTTTAGCGTTAACACCTCCCCTCTAAATACCGAGCGTCCTCGTTCGGTTAGAAATCCGGGATATGAGAGTTCTCCGCTTTTACTTCTGACAGTTCAGGCATTGAAGTAGGCAATGTTGCATTATTTTTTGTTACATACGGTGATACAACAAAATCAACTTTCTTCGCAAATGTCCCCTTCTTCAGCAACAGGAGGGCTACTACGGTGATTGCTATTGATGAAACCCCAATGTTGATGGTTAAACCCCATTTATGGTTCATGGTTAATTGATCTATGGCTTCTGTAATCATTGTCTGTAGTTCTATAACGATTTCTAGAGACAACGTTTCTTCAACGCTTGGTTCAGCGAGCCGAGGTGTCAATATAGCTGGAAGAGGTTGTATGTGTGTTGATTCGAGGCCGTTATAAGTTTTGTTCCATATCTCGATAGACGCGTAGTGGAACTGTAAGACGTACGTTCCAGATAGCTTTTGGGATTCATTGTTAATGTTAATAGTTCCATTAAATTGGTTCAAAAGGATTATACCAGGGGCTACTTCTTCGATTGTCGGAATGTGTTGATTATCTATTACACTACAATTGGATGATTTGCTTTTTATTAGGTTCCCTAAGCATGTATCCTTATCAATACTTTCTAATTGCGTTCTCTTACAGACAGTAATGTTATTATAAGTTTTACAGTTTGTTCTTATTCCAAAAATGGTCTTATTGCAAATTATTACATTTTGAAAGTTAATTTTGTCTATGAATTTACTAAATTTAACAGGTTTAATTAACATTTTATTACAAGAAGTGCTTTCCGCTGTTGGAATATTAATGATATATACAATTGAATCTTTATTTCATGCAATTTTTACTTCTGCAAATTCAAAAACTTGCTCTATATTCACAAATGTTATCGATTCTTGATTTATAATGTATTTAACAATATTAATTTCCTCGGAAGATAGAATAAATGAATTAACCACTCCGACTTTCGCCCGCACATTCAGTACGCTATTCATGTACTGAATGTTTACAATATCCGTTTTTAAAATATGAATTTTTAATTTAAATTTTTTGATAATTAGATCTCTTACTGTTTCATTGTAATTTACAGTTTTAATTATTTCATTTGTGATTTTAATGAGTTCATTGATTTTTTCTAATGATAACTTATTTATTACTACCTGTCTATTAGTGTTTGCCAATATCTCATCAGTTTTCATTTTTATAATTTCAAAATCCTCGTGGTCTGGATTTTCAGCAATCCATTTCCATGCGGATCCAATGAAATTGAGAAATCTTTTCGTCTTTGTTTTCAGTCTATCCAAATAACCCTGTAGTTCAGCTAGTTCATAAATGATAAAAGGTCTTAGGTAATGAGTGCTACTTATGTTTTGGTCTATCGTGATTTTCATGTCGTCGATTAATTCCTGATATTTGTCAGTCTCAATTATGTGAATTAACTTAAAGGTTCCAGTTTGTAATTTCGCCAGTCCCGCGTCTAATGTCACTATCTGTGAATTCGTATAGTCCAATATTTTTACGTCGCTCATCACCAAAGAGCAGAGTGCACTGAAACATAACGATTGTATGAGTTTCTGATATTGTTTTTGTGAACAGTTTTCCCTGTCTCTGTTATGATAGTTGAGTTTCTATTTTCCCTGACTATTTCCTCTCTATAAGATTTACTTAGCTTAGTTCCCTTGTTTGTAAGTTTTGGGTGTTGTTTTTGTCTTGTTATGATATTTTATATCCTCTATTTGTTTCTTTTTGAGCTTTAGAATAATATCCTCTCGTTCCTTCTGTATGGGTCTGTGCCAATTTTTCTACCAAAGAAGGCTTCAACCGGTTTCCTATTTATTGTAGAATGTACGGAATTATTATATTCATAAATAGACCTATGTAACAGTTCAGAAAACGTGGTATTAACATTTTCGGTCTTTAGGCAACGCATTATTTCAGACAAAGTTGAATGAAACATCTCAATTTGTCCGTTCACGCTACTACTGTAAGGAGGTATTTTGAAAACCTTAACGTTATACTGGTTTTCCAGCATAAAAATATTTGCATTTGAATTAAATGATTTTTCATTATCAATGACAATAATTTCTGGCATGCCGAATGACAGAAGAATCTCCCTTAGTGGTTCCTTAATGTCAACCGCTGCTCGGGACTGTAGTATTTTTCCCTGCGCGTAGTTTGAGAATTTGTCTATAGCCGTTAGTATTGCTTTCCTCTCCGTTAAATAAATATCGATGTGAACAATTTGTCCTGGACGCTCGGGCATCGGCGTCTCGCTTAATTCGATTTTATTCGGGTGCCTGTCATATTTTTTCTACTTGCACACTTTACAAGATTTAACAACCCTTTTGATCTTCGAGTGCATTTCGGGAAAGTAATACCTAAACAAAATTTGAATTCTATTCTCTACGCTATTCCTATGTGCCCTATTATGTTCATTTATAATTAATTCCTCCTGTTCGTCATTATTCTTGAGATTGGTCACCATGGTCCTGGAGTATTTAACTTTATATCTTGAGAAATTGTCATTGAAGATCTCTTGTAGTTTTCCTAGAATATTATCAGTGGTTTTTATACAATTTGTAACCGATGGGTTGAGGTATTTCTTGAGGATCCCAGTGAGATTGTCCGTTTCGACGTTTGGTTCGTTTATGGTATGTCTATGAAAAGTTGGAAATACGATTTCGAAGTTATAAGATGGATTTTCATCTTCAGATGATAAAAGAATTTGATTTTTAAATGCATTTATTAGTACGTCCGTAAATGGGATGAGGTTTTGAGAGGAACTTTCGTCACTATGTTGCGTAGCAGTCATGGAAATTACTTGTGAAACTTCTGGAGGTCTTTATAAAGTATCGGCAACGACATTTGTGCTGCCCGGTTTATATAAAAGTTCGTACTTAAAATCTTCTAGAAAAGCTTTCCATCTTTTCAATTTGTAGTTAGAGTTCTTATTATTCAGAAAATAGGTAGATTTTCAGTGAAAATTTTCATTTTTGCCGACCCCTCTTTTAGAGCCCAAACAATAGCGAGCATTTCCTTGTCATTGGTCGCGTAATGTTCCTCTGGTTTTTGGAGAGTTCGAGACAAAAAAATAATCGGTCTGTCATCTTGGGATAAAACTGTGCCAAGGGCGTAGTTGGAAGCGTCGGTGATCAAATGAAATTCCTTGCCAAAGTCTGGATAAGCCAGCAAAACATCTTCTGACACAAGAGAACTTTTCAACTTATTAATTGCAATTGCCTCTTCGGTAAGATTTATCCTGATTTTACTGGAAGTGTATTTGGAGGCTCGTCCATTCTCCCCCCTTAGTAAGATGGTCAGGGGTTTTGAAATGGTAGCATAGTCCCGTATAAATCTCCTATAAAAATTTGACATCCCCAGGGAAGACCTTAAATCCTTCAAGGTTTTCGGAATGGGAAAATTATTAATGGCCGGTACTCTGGTTGGATTTGTCTTTATTCCAGCATCGGAAACAATAAAACCCAGGAATTCGACTTCCCTTCTTAGGAATTCACATTTGTCAAGTTGCACTTTCATGTTTGCCAGTTCCAGTGTTCTAAATACTGTGTCCAAATTTTCTAAATGAGTTTTTTCATCTTTCGCAAAAATTATGATATCGTCTATATAAACAAAACAGATTTATCCGATATGTTCCCTTAAGATGTCATCTAATGTTCTTTGAAAAATAGATGGAGCATTTTTCAGTCCAAATGAGAGTCTAGTAAACTCGTATTTGCCATTGTAAACGGAAAACGCTGTTTTTTTCCTGTCAGTTTCCCTCAGAGGGATTTGGTGAAATCCACCTTTCAAATCTATCACTGAAAACCAATTGCTTTTCGACAATTGAGGTAGGACATCGTTAATATTAGGAATGGGGTATTTATCGGGAATGGTGACATCGTTCAGTTTCCTATAATCTATAACCATACGATATTTCTTTTTTCCCGAGGCATCTGCTTTTTTCGGAACTATCCATATTGAGAATTGTATGGGGACCATGAAGGTCGTATTATGCCGTGATCTAATAATTCTTTTATTTGCGATTCTACCTCATCCTTGAGATGCACTGGATAAGGATAATATCTCGAATATACCGCATTTTCCTCTTTCGTCTGAATATCACCGATAACAGAAGTGATGTACGTCAGTTTTTCATTAGGATCGCTGAATAAATTTTTGTGGTTCTGAATTAGTTCGTCGATTCTTAATTTCTGTTCCTTGGTCATGTGGTCATTCCTAATGTTAATTGCGTTCACCGCCTGGGATTTTAGTTGTCTTATCCGTAGTTTAATATTCTTGTTCACAATCATGTAATTATCTTCTGTGTGAATAACAGCTGACATCTCTTTCAAACTATCGTTTCTCAGAATTGCATAAAAGGTTTTAAGTGTTGGCAAAAGGAAAAACTTCAGGCTCTTTGAATTTTCATGAAAAAGATTTATAAAAGTATGGTGGATGATTTTTGTCTGTCCGGCAATAGAAGATGCAAGAAAATTTTTTACGTTGGGAATAGGATTTTTTACTAAATGAGGTTGAATGTAAATTTTATTGGACCCAGTATCGACCAATATTTTCAAAATTTGACCTGAACTCGTCCTACTCTCAAAATAAGGTAGCGACGAGTCTGTTAATCTAAAAAATGAATATCCGCAAATTCTTGAGTTTCTGATTATGTATTATCATCAAGAACATCGTAATGATTTTCTATGTAATCATCCAATGGTAAAAATTCTTCCTGATCCTCATAATTCTGCAACTCAGACTCATATTGTTGTGGAACATGATCTTCAATTTCCCCTGTATTTAAATGAAAATTTCTTTGAATTTTCTGAGGATTTCGAGTCATTTCGGATTGGTCGTTAGGTCTTTTACCAGAAAATTTATTGTTATTTGTCGGTCTATTCATGTAATTCACCGACCTTGACCGCAAAGAATGGTCTATGTCAATAGGTTCAGGACGGTTTTGTGGTTTTGGTGCAGTTGGTCTTGGGATTTGGAAAGCATTATTTCGAAAATACTGTCCTTGTGGTGTTTGATTGAAATTGTTCATTGAACGCATCGGAGTGTTAAATGGTTGAATACTCGGATTTACTGTTGGCATATGTGCCAGTTGTGGATGATATACCGGGTCGAAATTATGACGATATTGTGTTCGTGGTGGCAATTGTGGTGGTATTTGTATGTTAGATTTATTAGTCCTACCGTGCTGTCCATGTGAATTCGCGAATTGGGCCCTAACAAATTGGTTCTCCATTTCCAGGCAAAGCTGAAGAGCCTGTGGGAGATCCCTTGGTTCTTTCATGCCCAAGTGTATGGACATTTGACTCTTGAGACCGCATATGAAGGTATCTAGAGTCTTGTCCCGGTAAGTTTGAGCTAAAATATCGAGAGCCTCTCGCCCAATATCCATACAAGACAGTTTCTTCATAATAAGAGAAAGGTGAGAGTAAACTTCTTGATAGAAGTCTTGAATTTTATTACTTCCCTACACTAAAGTAGTCATCTGGTACTCCAGAGTAGTGAGGTCTCTCTTGTCTGCGTAATGTAGCGTTAAGCATTTTGCAATACAATCCCAATTTAAGGGTGTGTTATAAGATTCGAGAGACGCATCAGCGTTACCAGTGATCTTATTTCTAATAATGTTCAAAATAGCATAGTATTTAGGAGTGCTTTCTTTGAATCGTAAAGTCTCAATATTCTATCTACACTTTTTTCCCAAGAACTAAATTCAGTCGGATTTCCAGAAAATTCGCTCAAACTTCTAACAACATCAGGGACTTTGTCTAAATCGGAAAGATCGTTTCTGTATCGTGCTTCAATTGCTTGGTCTATACCAGCAATATCAGCACTAGGATTAATATATTGCCTAATGGCGATTTGACACTGTTCTGCGCAAATTCGTGCAATGGTTTCTTGCATTGCCCTATTTTGATCCACCTGAGCAGCTCCTTGGTCTGGGACGTTAATTATCGGAGGTCTAAGTATGTTTCCGTTTGGATTAGCCATTTTATTTTCTTTCGCTTTTCTATTTTGTTAACTTAGAGATAAAGGCTACGTTTCCACTTAGTAATTAATTTGTCAATAGTTTTATTTTTCAGCTATTTTTTTCTACTTTTCAACTTAAAGTTGTTCACTTATTTTTAACTTAAAAAATAACAGCTATAGTGGGACATGGAGGAATAGACATTATCCGTTTCCCTGTTGTACTTCGGTATCACCTCCTCACGCTTTATTCCACTTGTCAGTCTTCGACTTGATCCTTCTCGCTGTTTTAGTGCTGTGGGAACTTCTATTTTAGGTGTCTTAGGTGTCCACGATACAGCCTATGGGTGTCTTATTAGTGGATCCTTTAACGTTGTTTTAGTCCTGTGGGAACTTCTACCTTAGGTGTCTACGATACAGCCTATGGGGTGTCTTCTTAGTGGATCCTTTAACGTTGGGCGCCAATTAACTATTATAATACTTACACGCTGAAAAAAATAGACATTTTAACAAATTTCAGCAAACAAGTTCGCATCAAACATATATATATTTTTCCATACCACAAACATTAACTTGTTTGTAGGTGATAAATATCGAATGTATATGTATGCAGTTTTGAGTCATTTTTTATTTTTTTTTTTAATTTGTGAATTTCTATATAACAATCCATCTCATTCTCTCGGTATTGATATTATTTTAATGAGCGTAAATGCAAAAAAAAAATACGAAACCAGTTGCAAATACAAACTGATTCGCACCCAAATGTTGTGCTTTGTTGAATTTAATAAGTTCGTTGTCTGTTTTCCCCAAACACGCTATTGCTTATACACAAATACGTAATATTAATAGCAAATGAGTTATATTTATATCCAAATAAGCTTTGTGTAGATGGAAATAAGCTTTACTTGCTACAAACACGCGTTTTACTTGTGTGTAAACAAAAAAAAGACGTATTTTTTAGCGTGTAGTTTTAATAAAAATACTTGTTGTTTATTTCGTTTACAAAAAACAACTAAACTTTATTGATAAACGATGCTTAACGATAACTTACTTCACTACCCTAGTCTGCAGAAACATGTTGATCGAACCATCGATATTGTGCTGTGTCAGCAACACTTGTAGTGGTTCGATGTTTTTTGCTAAGTCGCACAGTAGACATTTATGCATTGATTGCAAAGCGCGTGTTGGTTTTTTACTTTGTTGCAATACCAGGTCGATGAAGTGTAACTCGATATCCGGTATTGCATTATATTAAGTAGGTAGCACTTTTAGCGTTAACATGCACTTAATGGTTTCAACATGTCATCCCATCCAATCTCATCGATAGTACCTCTTTTTGCTAAATGAACTTTGTTCTTGAAGTTTCTCAATCACGAAATAAAACGAGTCACTCGAAGCGTTCCATCATATCCCTAGCGTTTTTGCGGAGCTTTTGTCATCAAATTCTAAAAATTCTTCCCTAAGCAGATGCTCTCGTGGTATACCTCTTAATATAGATTTGGTATTTGATGTACATTTTCACAGTTCGAAGCATCCTGTTCTTAAAATTCCTGTCAACTGTTCCCTACCTTCTAACGCGTCTAGAATGTGCGCCTACCAATGCATCGTCCACGTACATATCGTCCTTCAAAATCGTTGAGCCAATTGGAAACCGATCCGTTTCGTCATCAGCCAACTGTAGAAGTAATTGTAGAGCTAAATATGGAGCGCATTTGACACCGCAAGTTACTGTTCTCAGTGTCGAAAATCTGTACAAAATCCGTTGAAACTTGGCATGTTTTGGATTTACCAGAACTTGCCTGTACATCTTCAAAATGTCTACGTTAAAGACAAATTTGTATGTCGCCAGTTTACGATGAGAGAAACGATGTCTTTCTGAAGAACTGGGCCAACAAACAGCTCTTCATTCAGGCTTCTTCACAACTTAAACACAACTCTTAACTTGGATGTGGTGCTCTCTGGCGTATAAGCGCCGTGATGAGGCAGATAAAAATAGCTTTCCGAGCCGTTTATAGGAGAGTCAACTTTTTCCATATGTCCCAAGGATAAAGCCAATGAATTTTTAAATTTTCCAATCAATTTAAAAATTTTCCTCAAAAAAAAATAATTTTGGCCCACTGTGCTCGAAATTTCCAAGTCCATCCCTTTTTTGCACGGAGATAATGAATTTTCATTTTTTTGTTCGACAAATATAAATTTCCAGCAATACAACACAGAAATTTCCTTGTCTAGCACAATCTTAATTCAAGATTTATGATATGTGATCGAGCCCCTTTCTTCTTTTATTCTATTGTTCGCTCGGACAGACAAATAAAAAGGGCAATTCACGACCGCGAAACAAGTTGACAGCGTCTTTTATTTTTGAGTGAGTGTTTGTCTTTCGTTCGGTGTGCACGTACAATTTGTTTCGTCCGTCGCGTTTCTCTGTGTCGTCTGTTTAAAAATAACAGAATAAACAACCAAAACTAACAACAAAAATATAAAAAAAGAACAACAATAACAATACTCCACAAAATAACTTCTCCACAAGATCAATAACAAAACAATAAACCGGCTACCTACAAAACAACAACCATCGGCCACGCACATTGACAACAACAACAATTCAAATTTCAACTCCAAACGCATTCAACTCAACATACAACATACAAGGGCTTTTTTATGTTCCCTTTTCTGCCTTGTACTTGTGTTTCCCCCTGTAATGACCTAATATTCAGAAATAAAAACTCTTTACGCGTTTAGTACTTGTAGAATACTGATTTTATTCTTCAAACCGAAACACTCACTTAAATAAAATAGAATCTGACAATGCGTCTAGTAAATGCCACTGGCAGCATATATTCCACATACATTGAATGCCCCAAACAAAGAACCAATAAATTATACACATTAATACAAATGCACTACAGATTGATATAGTTTCAAAAACTACATAAACATGTAACAGAAGCAAACATTTGTTAAAGCGCATTGCCACCCAAGAAGTATAAGAGTATCGATTTTCATTCGATTGCATGTGCGTGTTTGCTGCCTCGGCTGCTGTAACCGTCTACAGAGGTGAGCGGTGGTGATGATAGGGAAAGGTAGGGTATCCAACTCTATTGTCTCCCTACATCATCGCCGGAATGTGGGTTGTATATCGCTGTTCTATAGATATTTTAACGGTATCTGTACATCAGATATCCGTCGTCTGGTCCCTGAAGTTAGAACATTTAGCCGGAATACACGACTATCCAGGGAGTCTCATCCGTTCATTGTCAAATGGCCGGTTGACCGGACGACGCACTATAAAGAAAATTCGTGCTTCAACCGGACTGTTCGTATGTTGAATAATCTTCCTACAAGTGTGCCTGCTATGATATTATCAAATGCAAGGCCAACGTCAACAAACACTACTCCCTCTTTCCCCCTCCAATAACTTTCCTTCCTATCGCTCACACAGTGCATTGCAATTATTAGAGTTAGCCACAAAAAAAAAAAAAAAGAGAGAAAATGTAACAAATGCGAAACGATAGCATCTTTTGCTCAACGGGAATCTGTAGACAATTCTTTTTTTTTTCCTTGTTTTTTTAATTTTCCTTTTTGATTTCGTCAGCGTCAAGGCATCCAATTGAATATTTCCGTCCTTGCCAGAACCAATACTTTGTTCTACACTTTGTTAAACATGGATAAAAATAAACAATGCGAATATTAGCAGAGTTTTAATTTTTGCTTCTAGAGATGTGGGCTTTACACTGTAAGAAAAATTTATTACTATTGCATGTGTTAATATTTTGTACATGGACATATGCCGTATTACCTCAAATCCTTCATAGATGAGGCTCGTATATGTACTGTTTTTCGCAGTACTATACTGTTTTTCGACATCAAAAACTGCGTACTGCTTTTCTCCCCCAATATACTGTTTTTCGGTTCATAATAAAAATACTTTTATTTACTTCAAAAATAAGCATTAGTGACAAAATTATGCAATGGAGAGAAGGCAATGTTTCCATTGTGCATCGGTGGGTGGAGATATTTATTCATCTCAATTAAGCCAATTGCGAATTCAAAGAAATGCCCACGATCGTTGAATATATTTTATGTTTGCCAGGAACTTCAGCATCAGTGGAACGAGTCTTCTCTGCAGTGGACAAAACTTGGACGTCAGACAAACCCCGATAAGATGTGCAAACATTGAAGGCGATTCTGACCGTCAAATGTAATTGGAAGTACAAATGCGTTGATTTCTACTCACTCCTAAAAACGAAGCCAGAACTTCTTCGTCAAATTGCTTCAAATGACAAGTACGAAACAAGAACAAAAGCAGATTCTGATGGAAATGATTATTAATATATTTTTATATTAAATAAATAATATACTGCGTAAAGTACTGCTTTTCCAAATCGTTTTACTGCTTTTTTAAAAAATTTCAGTGAACTGTTTTTGGACCAAAAAAGTATACGAGCGTTATTCATAGACCATGTCCTCAAGAACATGGGCATATGCCGTATTCTTTTTCCGTGGATGGCCGATTTCGTCCTTTCGACTTTTGTGTCTTTGCTTTAGACCAAACTTAACGCCTTCTAACAAATGGTAATTAATTAAAAGTTAACAATAAATGTTCTAACCATTTGTCCGTCATTTTCCAAACAGTTTTATATTTATTTTGTTTTTCTTCTGCACTAAATCACTACAAATGATATCTACGTCAAAAAAAATGAATTGCACCATTTTATATTAACATTTATAAATTTTTGTATGCTGGCATTACCGTCACAACTTAAGATACAAAGTGAAACTGTATCGATTCGCTGTTGAATTTGTCACCAGTGCTAGTTCCAAGGAATGCGACAGTGAATGTTATTTGCTATAGACATGTGTTTGACATTGCAATAGAGACACAATATCGAAGGATAACAACTTTTCGTCATCATTAATTGTCAAGTGTTTTATATTATCCCTAAATTGCACTGAATCTGTTACGTTATATTTGGAGTTATACGTCAAGTTCTTTGAAATGTTTACAATGTATATGCACAGTTTATGGGATTGGCCGTTGATAGAAGAGCATATAGGTCTCACGGTAGCTTTAGAAATTCTATCTTTGCGGTCTTGAATCGACGCTGTTGGCGTAGACCTTATCTTTCACGTGGCCCCAAAGGAAGAAGTCGCAAGGTGTTAAATCACAAGATCTCGGTGGCCAATTGTAATCACCTCTTAGAGATATCACGGTTCTGAAACTTTTTAGTGTTGCGAACTGTCACTGCAAGATTTGCACCATTTTTGTAATGAATTATAATAATTTCAATGCATTGTTAAAGCGTGCATTGTTCCATTTTTAGTAATGGCGTAGTTTCTAATTGTCAAATGTCAAAGAATAAAAGCTTCAAAAGTGACAGCTACCGAAGTACCGTGTGATTTAAAATAACACCTCTTGTTGGAGAACTCTCTAGTTTGTTCGCTATTGTCTTTGTTATTGTGTTAATGCTGAACTTTAGCGTCTCTCTTTCTTTTTTCGACAGATGTTTGTTTATAGTTCACCTTCACCTATTGGAAGTTGAAATAATACATTGGTGGAATTTAGCTTAGATTTAAAAACAACATTCATAAAATTATGTTTTTACCAGATTAACAAATATTATTTCTCAATAATTTAGAAAATTTTCAAAAATTATGCATATCGTAACTGAAACACCACCTACCGCCTTTTAGACGGATATGCACAGCATTACAGCATGGTATGATGAGAAAAAGAGCTTTGCTATTACACCGTCATGCGTGGCATGTTATACATTAGTTTAAAAGAAACACCGAGCAGTGAATTTCGTATTTATAACGACACGCGAGTTGGTTGCACCACCCGACCTTTCATTACATTAATTTTTTTTCAACTCACGCCGATAGTTGCAGCGCAATGTTTTTATTTTACGTTTATCATAATTGATTGTCGTTTCTATTTCCACTTTTATTTTTCTAAAAGCTTTTCATAAGCCTCTTGCATTTTCCCTTTGTTGTGATAAACATCTCTTTTAATGTTCCAATTTTGTGGGAAACTTTCATAAAACAAAAACCACAAACATCCGCGTTCTAACCACGCCATCTTAACCCTTCGAATGTTAATTTGAAATGTAGTTTTGTACAGCATGATGGCCAAAATATCAAGATTTTTTGATATTCATCATTCCGAGCTGTCAGTCACGGATTTTTGCCTATTACACGAGCATGATTGTATGATGGCATATCATGCTGTTATGTCGCGCATGACCGTATAATGGGCGCTTCATATCCAAACAAACATACATTTCGAATATAAATATTCATTTTGCGAAATAACTCCTCTCCAGGACCACCTACCAAGTCCATTTATACTTCAAACTGTTTTGCATGGTCAAACAAACATACATCCTGAATTTCAATAGAATTGGTCGATTGGTGTTGAAAAATATAACTCAGTAGCCCGTACCATGAGTATTCGAATATGGTCGTCTAGTATTTCTACATCATTCAAAAAATTCGGTTACTTTTACTACGTTTACATAATTAACGGTAACCTTATAACACTTCATGTATTACAAAAGAATACTACCACCATTTATGTGAAATAAAAGAAGATTATAACAATAAAAATAGTTCAAACAATCCAAAGTAGTGTTAAGACCTGTACTTCAACAATTATTTCAATACAAAAATCGACAAGTAAGATATCGATAATAATAAAGGACAAATAAATATTCACTGAAACTCAAAAAAAAAAAATAATATTCACCACCAGAGCGAGTATTTATATGCACGAAAAACTAGCAAATATGCGCATATATATGACTAAAAACATATCAAAATATGCCGGAAAAATTCTAAATGACCCGATTTACACGATGACTTTACATCTAGGTTAAACAGGCAAGACTTTCGATTATTTGCGAAGGGGGTAGAGAAGCAAGAGGGGTTGCAAAACAGTCACGACATGGAAATTGGGGGAAAGCCACTGATATATGGATGTAGGCAAGATGACACAATTTAAACTGTTACAAAGAAAATATACATTAAAACAACGTACATACGTCATCCATCTATACTCGACGACGACACAAAAAAATTAAAATTGTCAAGTTATCCACTGGAAAGAAAAATTCGGGGGAAAAAGTAATCGTGTAAATTGGAACAATGAAAACAAAAATCTTCTTTAAAATGTATATTTAGATGTTATTTTGCTTATTCTGTGTTCAATTTCACAGTTTGTGAAATCTAAAGGTAGTGCTTTAGATTTACTTCAGTGAATGATCTTCACTTCGTTTTAAAGTTTTTTCAAAGTTTTCATAAAAACTTTTATTTAAAAGATTAGGATAGTTATAAAGAATACAAACCATTAACTTCTGGAAATTTTGATCTTACAAATTCAACTAGACGGTGGCACAACGTATTAATTTTTTAAACATGTTTGGGTACAACACTATTAAAGCACCCACAACATTGAACATGTACTTCTGTTTGGCAGTACACGTACCAGTTCGTGAACTTCAAATAACACCACCAGTTCGCGAATTTAAAATAAAATCATACACGTCCTGAGTCCTGAGAAAACGCAGTTTTGAATTTTGACGACTTTCGAAAATCGCTCTATTAATTGAAAAACTGAATATACATATATATACATGAATTATATTCTTCACGGTATTTTTTATAAAAATGGCAATAACGTTTAGAAAAATCTAATTTTTGAAATCTGGAACTTGTGCTAAGTTGTGCTAGCCTAACACATTTTTTTTGCCATACATCGAAAAATTCTATCTTCAACGGTTTTGGAGAAAATCGGGCATATATTTTTTAGCGTTTTTTCGCGAGAACTTTGCGGAAAATCAATATCTAACTTGTGCTAGCCAACACAAATTTATTTCTTATGTATTAGTTCACAACGAATGATATATATGTTCACTTTGCACCATTTATTTATGGGATTTATTATGGCCGTGCCAACCTGAGACTGAAATTTAAGTGATAATTTCCAAAAACATAACATCGCTTAGCGATTATCTGAGTTAGAGGTGTAACGAAAACACTCCTAACGATTAACAACGCCATTCACGCCCCTTATTTTACCTCGCATACAAATGTACCATTCCAGAGAAAATTGAAAGTCGCCCATTCTGGCACCTCCCATACAAATGTACCATCAGGTATACTTTAGAAATCGTGTAATAATATTACTTAACTCAATCCGATCTGAACCAATTTCCGTATTTTGTAATGCTGTAAACATGTAAAGATCTCCAGGAAAAAATGGGCCCTAGTCGGTCCTCATCTTGTACCTCGCATACAAATGTAGCATCCGGCCCACTTTAGAAATCGTGTAATAATACCAATACGAAGAAAGCGACCTTGCCCAAATTCTGTCGCTACGTTATAACAGTAGAAAGTCTCCGACAAAAACTTGGAAGTCTGGCCACACCCCACCCACTCTGGTACCACCCATACTTACTTACTTATTTCCCTTAACATTCCATGAAGGAACAGACGGGGAACTTCTCTCGAATCAGTGAGCTGAGTACGATTTATTTTGTATACTCACTGACCGGGGCCTACTGTTTAAAGCCGGCTCCGAACGGCTAATTCTTTTCTAGAGAACTTTTACATGGCTTGGAAATTTCTCTCTTACTGGTAAAGTCGCCAACATTTACGAGGTGGAAACAGCCGCTGAAAAATGTTTGATGGTCTTACCCGGTTTCGAACTCGGGTTCTTCTGTGTGATAGTCGCACACACTTCCCACCAAACCACGGCCGCCCATACAATCGTGTAATAATATTACGTAGCTCAATCCGATCAGACCTAAGTTCCGTATTTAATAAAGCTATAAAGAATATTGTTGTCCAGATAATATCGGTCCGCTACTGTATTAAGTATTTAATAAATATATAAATATATATTATTCTTCAGAAAATGTATTACGCTAGTCGGTCCCCATCTGGTACCTCCAATACCAATGTAGCATCCCGCCCACTTTAGAAATCGTGTAATAATACCAATAAGCAGAAAGCGACCATGTCCAAATTCTGTACTTAGTAAAAGCTGGAAAAAGAGCTAGGAAAAAAATGGAATTCTAGTCCGCCGCTTCTGGTACATCGCATACAAATTTACCTTTCCACTTTCTTTCCGAAATTATGTACTTTGTAAAGCTGTAACTGGAGAATGATTCGGACAAAAACTTGGAAGTCTGTTCACGCCCCTACTGGTACCTCCCATATAAATGTTCCATTCCACCTACTTTTGAAATTATGTCATAATATCAATACGACCACCGCGATCTTTCCCAAATTTAGTACTTTGTAAAGCTATAACTAGAGAAAGTTTCGAAAACAAAACTTGGAAGTCTGGTCAGCCCCTTCTTGTATCTCGCATACAAATCCGCGATCTTTCCCAAATTTAGTACTTTGTAAAGCTATAACTAGAGAAAGTTTCGAAAACAAAACTTGGAAGTCTGGTCAGCCCCTTCTTGTATCTCGCATACAAATCTTCCATTCCACTCACTTTTGAAAACATTTAATATTATCAATATGACCACCGCGATCTTCCCAAATGCTGTACTTTATAAAGCTATAACTGGCACCTCCCAAACAAATGTACCATCCCGCCTTAAAATAATAATATTACTTGGCTCAATCCGATCTGACCCGAATTCCGTATTTTATAAAGTTGTATACATATAAAGATCTTTAGGAAAATTTGGTCCACTTCTGGTACCTCCTATACAAATGTACCATTCTTCTCACTTTAGAAATCGTGTAATAATATTACTTATCTCAATCCGAGCTGACCCAAATTCCGCCAATATAACCAACCCGATATTTCTTTACTTAGTAAAGTTATCACCAGAGAAAGTTTCGGCCAAAAACTTGGAAGTCGTCTCATGCCCCTTCTGGTACCTCCCATACAAATGTACCATTCCACCCACTTTTAAAGTCATGAAATAATATCAATATGACCACCGCGATCTTTCACTAATTCTGTACTATGTAAAGCTGTAACTGGTGAAAGTTTCGGACAAAAACTTGGAAGTTTGGCCACGGCCCTTCTGACACCTCCCATACAAAAGTACCATTCCACCCACTTTTAAAGTCATGAAATAATATCAATGTGACCATCGTGATCTTTCCCAAATTCTGTACTTTGTAAAGCTATAACTAGAGAAAGATTCGGAGAACAACTTGGAAACCTGGTCACCTCCCAACCAAATTTACCATCCCGCCTAGTTTTGAAATCGTGTAATAATATTACTTGGCTCAATCCGATCTGGCCCGAATTCCGCATTTTATAAAGCTATAAACATGTAAAGATCCATTTGGTTTCGGAAAAAAACTTGGAAGTCTGGTCAGTTCCCTTCTGGCACCTCCCATACAAATTTACCATTTCACCCACTTTTGAAATCGTGTAATAGTATCAATATAACCAACGCGATCTTTCCCAAATTCTGTACTTTGTATAGCTGTAACGGGATAAAGTTTCGGAGAACCACTTGGAAGTCTGGCCACTTCACTTCTTGCACCTCCCATACAAATGTACCATTCCACCCACTTGTGAAATCGTGTAAAAATATTACTAAACCCAATCCGATCTGACCCAAATTCCGTATTTTATAAAGCTGTAAACATGGAAAGAGCTCCAGTAAATATTGGTGCGCTAGTCGGTCCCCTTCTGGCACCTCCCATACAAATGTACCATTCCACCCACTTTTGAAATCGTGAAATATTACTAAACCCAATCCGATCTGACCCAAATTCCGTATTTTATAAAGCTGTAAACATGGAAAGAGCTCCAGTAAATATTGGTGCGCTAGTCGGTCCCCTTCTGGCACCTGTAACTGTAACCCCGCCTCCACAATAAGTATCCCGCCCCGCCAGACTGAGGGGGCACATCCCATAACGTAGGGACCGCGTATGCACCGTGCTTGGCGGAGTTGGTGTTATACTATGATATTGTGTAGTTTCACATTCAACTGGCTACAGATAATTATCTTCAGCCAGTATATACAATTAAAACAAAACGTACAAAATTAAATACTTTAAAGATACTCTACTACTACTAAGACTAAGCATTAGTTAATTCTAGAATAGCATGTTCCTTTTGAAAATCAATGTGTTCATAATACAAATTTTTTAAATTGGGTTTAATGGATGAAAATTTGCATAATTTGATCTGCAATGGGGTAGACTAAGAGCACGAATACTGCTAGATAATCTTTGTGGAACAAAAAACTTTAGATTAGACAATAAAAATTGAGAATCAGTTTCTCCATTGATAAGATTAAATACAAATACTACATCTATCATAGTTATGCGACTAGACAAAGTTGGGAGACTAATCAGTTTGAGGCGATGTTCATATGGAGGGAGCACCAAATTTGAGTTCCATCCCAGACCACGCAAACAGAACAAAAGAAATTGTTTCTGGACTGATTCTATTTTATCAGATTGAGTTGGATAGAACGGACTCCATACAACAGAGGCGTATTCCATAACAAGTCGATCAAGAGAAGTGTACAGTTGCTTCGTTATATATGGGTCCTAGAATTCTTTTGATCATCTTTTAATAAATCCGAGAATTGATCGTGCCTTATTTATGGTCATATTTATATGGTTTACAAAATGAAGTTTCTTATCCATAAGAACATCAAGATCCAAAAAAGTGTTTACTCTGTCAATGACAAAATTTTCCAAAAAATATTCATTCAATTTACTTCTATAGAACGACATACATGTACACTTATTCAAATCAATTTTATTTAACCGACACCATTCACAAAAACGATCGAGGTCAGGTTGAAGTGCATTACAACATTAATTTTTATCATAACTATAAAACAGTTTGACATCGTCAGCATACATTAACATTTGACACTTATTCAAAATTTCTGGAAGGTCATTCATAAAAATTTAGAATAGTAACGGGCCTAGATGACTTCCTTGTGGCACTCTGCTGTAATTAATTTCAGTAATTAATGTCTCCATTAGTTTCGTAATCGCACTAAGTTTAGCAATGCCGCGATAGTTGGTGACGTTAGATTTACCACCATTTTTGTAAAGAGGAATAATAAACGATTGCTTCCAAACATGAGGGAAGTGACCCGAGCTCAAGAGAATGTTGAAAATTAATGTTAAAGGGAAACTGATGCAATCAACGCAATTTTTTAAAATACAGTTAGGAATTCCATCCGGACCAGGACTGAACGAAGGTTTTAATTTTAACCTTTCCGGTTTGAAACAAAGGTAAAGTCAGCAAACATGTCAGCAATTATTGCTCCATTTGACGAGAATGAATCATGGAAGTGCAAAGTAGTAGGAAATGTATTTGATTTCCTCTTTTTATTAACAAAATCATAAAAACATTTAGGGTTTACTTTAAAATTATTTTTTAATTTATCGAGATAGGACTTGTAACACCTTTTAGTTAAATGGTTATAGTCTTGGCGACATATTGAGTATTGAGCATAATCAGACAGTAAACCCGAGCGTTTATACTTTTTAAACAATCGTGATTTACGGTTTTTTAAGCCAGACAACTCTTTAGTATTCCATGGGGATTTACAAGAGGAACACAAATCTCTTAGGCAGTTATTCAAAAATTTATAGAACCACTGTAACAGAGAATCAATGTTATAAATAGATATATTACTCGGATCTAAAATTTAAAACCAATTTATATCTGACAAATGATCATTTAATTTATAATAATCTGTTTTCCGGAAACAAAAGACTTTTTCAGTATTTAAATCTGTATTGCACACAGAAGGTGGCATTGAATAATCGCAAATTATCATCAAAGTGGGATGATACGTATCTTCGGGATAAGAAATCTGGTCAATACGATGTATGGCGAAAGAATCAGTATTATCTACAAATATAAGGTCTAGAAATATCAGATTAGCATTGGAAATGTTGTTTATTTAAAAAATATCCAAATCAGACATATTTTCAAGCAATTGATCAACCCAAAGATTATTGGATGAAGGTAGAAATCACTTCGATTCTAGGGAAAAGTTGCAACTAACATTAGTCAGGTTAAAATCTCCCAAGATAACCACAGAGTCGGAAGATCCCAAAGCATCAACTATCATTTTTAATGCATTGAAGTGATGCATGTATAGATCAGAGCAGAAATTTGGAGGGATATAGGAGCACGTAACAAATAATGAAGTATTAGGTATGGAAATTTTAACACAAATAAACTCCACCATTTCAATTAACTCAACATCAATTAACTTAGACGACAACTAAGTATTGACTGCAATGAGAACACCGCCTCCTAATTTTTGTAACTTATCACGACGATAAATCTGGTATTTATCCGACAGAACTTCAGTATTTAAAACATTATCTCAGAGCCAAGTTTCCGAAAAAACCCTTTTATATCATACTCAAAACCAAAACTATTTACATATAAGTCTGAAAGTTTAGAATTTAAACCCCTAACATTTCGATACACAATATTTAAGGAAGATTTATCGGACTTCAGTTTACCCGGTTACTCCAAGGATTATCTCTAAAAACGAATTCACGAGCAAAAGTTCCGACTGGCCAAAATTCAACCAACCATTCTCACCAACATTTCAAATAAGTTGCCGGGAATCGTAATCTTAAATGAAGAGATGCTACGTCAACGATTCGAATTCATTTTAGAGCAAAACATTTCATCGGAACAGATATCAGGGATTTTAGTTATGATATAATATATAATATCATCAGTTGTTGTGTTCGAGGCCAAACGAGATATAAACACAATTTTACGTTGTGGAACAACAACAAGTTTTTTTTTTGTACAGAGGTTTGAATTTCATTTTTGTCATTTATTATTGACTTGGGAGTTGCAAAATGTTCTATAGTTGGAACATTCAAACATTCTGCAGAAGGAGGATCTTGTGCGACGGGAGTAACTGCGTCCACATTAAATGGGTCTAATGGC
This sequence comes from Hydrotaea cyrtoneurina, assembly GCA_958296145.1. Classification (NCBI taxonomy): domain Eukaryota; kingdom Metazoa; phylum Arthropoda; class Insecta; order Diptera; family Muscidae; genus Hydrotaea; species Hydrotaea cyrtoneurina. The sequence goes on along the minus strand of OY282512.1, from coordinate 58,376,283 downwards.
GTTGGTACGCATTCGGTAATAACTGAAGGGATAGTTAAAGGGGCGCGAATGTCTTTAACAGTCCAAGTCGAGGTCGCTACAGTTTGGGCAACACCAACGAATACCCTTCACTTCATATAACTAGTCAACCAAGCCAACAAGTCAAGTGACGCTCAGAATGTTTTGTAATATTACACGACGGCAATTTACAAGCCATTATTTATCTTTGTATATTTAACAACGTAAACGGTGTAAAACAATTTAATACAACACTGACAATTATCAAATATAAATTAGGTTAGGTTGAGAAGAGGAGGCGGTTTTTTCTCCGCCTCATGTCCTTGGACATACACATAAGCCAGTATTCGGTTTGTTGTGCGCTCTAAACTGTACATGGAAAGGTATTGAGCAGTTACTTTAAGAACTCTGTACTGTTGACATAATCTTTAATTGTTTTCCAGTCTGCGCCCCTGAGATGGATCAAGTCTGTGAAAGAGTCATATCCCAAGAAACGGGATATATTGTTTGCGAACGCTGGACAGTGACAGAGGAAATGCTCCAAAGTTTCGTCATCCTCCCCGCATGCCCTACTTACGCTATTGTCTACAACTCCTATTTTGTGTAGATGCGATTGTAAGCCTATGTGCCCTGTTTATCCTCGTTTGGTTCACCCCACAAGATTCTTGTCGTTTTCGCAATAGTTTCACCATTCCATAGTGTGATACGGGCGTCTGTCGCCCATCTTTATAGCTTAGAACGCGTAGCTCCGAATGGTTTCGCGTTCTCTTAGTTTATTGTTTGCAAGTCCCTGGCTTGTTGAGCCAAGGTATTGGCTTTCTCGTTTCCTCTTACCCCGTGATGACCAGGCACCCATATGAAGCGTATTGTGGCATGTCTGGAGTAATACTTAATAGCCATTTTACAATCTAAAACTTTCCTTGATTTAACCGTTTTAGACGTTATTGCCTTGATAGCCAATTGGCTATCTGTAAAGATTTATTTATTTATTTATTTATTATTAATTACAATACAAAGTAAATTTATATTCTAATTTTTGGGTCCAAGGGTAAACGGGGTGACACAGACCATATGTTTAGATTTTTGCAGCGACAGACCAAAGCCTCTGGTGGGAATCGAACCCACAACCCCCACGCTGATAGGCAAGCACGCTACCAACTCGCTTACCGGGGCGCTGATCTGTAAAGATATTTACGTTTGTTGGTCTTGTGTTAGCGCTAAACCACCTCACACACTCTATAATTGCTCGGATTTCCGCCTGTAGGACCGTGTTATGGTCTGGTAGGCGGAATAAAAGTTCGGTTTCCGGTTCTTCGATGTAAAGTCCCACCCCGTCCTTTCCCCTAGTTTCCAACCATCTGTATAACCGCAGTTTCCAGTTGGTGTCTGCGCTAGGGTTCCATCAATCCAAGATTGTCTGTCTGATATTAGGGTCTCACACTCAACAACCATTGACGTTTCGGGTATTCTATCGGGTGCTGATGCTATGTCAGTTAAATTACCTTACACTACCTCAACTATTTTTTGATGATATGACCTGTGATCAGTTTCGATCCATTCGCCCATTTCTTTGAGTCTCATTGCTGTGAGGGCGGCTTCATATTTAATCTGTATTTCTATTGGTGGAACATTTAAGACAGTCTCTAAAGCCCTATTAGATGTGATCCTCATTGCTCCGCTTATGCCGAGGCAACACATACGTTGGACCTTTTGTAATATTTTTATGTTGCACTTCTTTTCCATCGATGTCCACCATACTACTGATGCATAAGTGAGAACAGGTCTAATTACGCTTTTGTAGAGCCAGTGTGTCATCGTTGAATTGAGGCCCCATTTTGAGTCTATGGCTCTTCTACTTAAGGTACCAGCATCTGTGAGCTTTGTTTGCTCGTTCTTCTATGTGGTATTTCCAATTTAGTTTTCTGTCCAAGATTACTCGTAAGTATTTAACCTTGTCTGATATTGAAATGGTTTTGTTAAGGAAAGATGGGTCTATATACCAATCTTTGTTTTCCTTGTAAACAGACATATTTCAGTTTTGTCTGGGTTTATATTTAGACCTCTCGGTCGAGCCCAGTCATATGCAAGTTTTAGGGCAGTTTCGGCCCTTCTGCAAAGTTGGTTTGGATTCTGGCCCCTCAGAAGTATTATAACGTCGTCTGGTTTAAGTCCTTCTGGTTTTAAGACTGGTTTAAGTCCTTCGTAAGTTAGGATCCTCAGGAGACTGTTAATAGTGGTAACCCATAGGAGTGGTGATAAAATACCTCCTTGTGGTGTTCCCTGTGATACTTTGTCTCTTATTTGTATTTAGTGAGACTCACAGTTTTTTTTTTTTTTTTTTTTTTTTTTTTGACTAACACTCAGGGGATGCCCCCTATAAATGCAATGCACTGTGTTAGCGATGGGAAATAAGGGTATTGGAGGGAGGAAAGAGGGAGTAGTGTTTGTTGACGTTGGCCTTGAATTTGGTAATGTCATAGCAGGCAGGAAAAACACTTGCAGGAAGATTATTCCACAAACGAACAGTCCGTCTGAAGAACGAATTTTCTCTATAGTGCGTCGTCCGGTCAACCGGCCACTTGACAATGAACGGATGAGAGACCCTGGATAGCCGAGTATTCCGGCTAAATGTTCTAACGTCAGGGACCAGACGACGGATATCTTCAGAACAGATACCATTAAAATATCTATAGAATAGCGATACACAACCCACATTTCGGCGATGCTGTAGGGAGACAATAGAGCTGGATACCCTACCATCCCCTATCAACACCACCGCTCTCCTCTGTACACGGTCCAGGAGCTTCAAAGATGTTAATGGAGCCCCTGCCCATATATGCGAGTTGTATTCCATTTTAGGCCGGATGTATGTGGTGTAAATATTTACGAGGTCAGATGGGGTGAAGTATTTCTTGCACCGCTTTAAAAAGCCTAAACACTTGAATGCTTCTTTCGACACTTCGAATATATGGCTAGCCCAGCGAGCATCACCCTGTATCTTCATGCCCAGAACATCAAGAGTGTCTGATTCGTCGATATCCACACCACCCATAGATATTGACGGCGATGCTGGATCAGTGGAACGTTTGTGTGACAACAAACAGCACTGGGTCTTTTGTGCATTAAAATCTACTCTGTTCATTTGGCCCCACTCACAAATCGTCGCCAAATCGCGGTTAAGTGAGTCGTTCATCGTTCTCCTTTTTCCTCGACTTCCAGAGGACCTGGCCGATGATCAAATGAGTACGAATGACAGAGGTTGCTGTCATCCGCAAAGGAGTAGATTGGGTTCACAGTCTGCCCCAACAGGTCGTCAATGAAAATAAGAAATAGAGAGGGAGAGAGGACAGGGGACAGAGCCTTGTGGCACTCCTGCGGTCAACCTATGCTCGTTGGATGAGACCCCATCTATAACAACTCGTATAGAGCGATCCCTGAGAAAACTCGATATGAATTGAGAGAAGGTACTACCGACACCAAATGCAATAAGTTTTGATATGAGTGCTCCGTGCCAGACCCTATCGAACGCCTTGGAAATATCCAGAGCCACGACCTTACTTTCACCAAGGCGGTGAATGGATCGACTCCATCGCTCCGTAAGGAACGCCATCAGGTCTCCAGTAGATCGATTTCTACGGAAGCCATACTGTCTATCATTCAGAAGGCCGTTAGACTCTAGATATTTGACAAGATGGTGGTTAACCATGCTCTCCATGACCTTCGAGAGCGCAGAACATATTGCAATTGGACGGTAGTTCGCAGGATTAGTAGCCTCACCTTTCTTGGGGATCGGCTGGACATTGGCAACTTTCCAACGTGAAGGGTAAATACCAGCACGGTACGACATGTTGAAAAGATTGCGCAATGGACGAGCTAGGAAAAAAATGGAATTCTAGTCCGCCGCTTCTGGTACATCGCATACAAATTTACCTTTCCACTTTCTTTCCGAAATTATGTACTTTGAAAAGCTGTAACTGGAGAATGATTCGGACAAAAACTTGGAAGTCTGTTCACGCCCCTACTGGTACCTCCCATATAAATGTTCCATTCCACCTACTTTTGAAATTATGTCATAATATCAATACGACCACCGCGATCTTTCCCAAATTTAGTACTTTGTAAAGCTATAACTAGAGAAAGTTTCGAAAACAAAACTTGGAAGTCTGGTCAGCCCCTTCTTGTATCTCGCATACAAATCTTCCATTCCACTCACTTTTGAAAACATTTAATATTATCAATATGACCACCGCGATCTTCCCAAATGCTGTACTTTATAAAGCTATAACTGGCACCTCCCAAACAAATGTACCATCCCGCCTTAAAATAATAATATTACTTGGCTCAATCCGATCTGACCCGAATTCCGTATTTTATAAAGTTGTATACATATAAAGATCTTTAGAAAAATTTGGTCCACTTCTGGTACCTCCTATACAAATGTACCATTCTTCTCACTTTAGAAATCGTGTAATAATATTACTTATCTCAATCCGAGCTGACCCAAATTCCGCCAATATAACCAACCCGATATTTCTTTACTTAGTAAAGTTATCACCAGAGAAAGTTTCGGCCAAAAACTTGGAAGTCGTCTCATGCCCCTTCTGGTACCTCCCATACAAATGTACCATTCCACCCACTTTTAAAGTCATGAAATAATATCAATATGACCACCGCGATCTTTCACTAATTCTGTACTATGTAAAGCTGTAACTGGTGAAAGTTTCGGACAAAAACTTGGAAGTTTGGCCACGGCCCTTCTGACACCTCCCATACAAAAGTACCATTCCACCCACTTTTAAAGTCATGAAATAATATCAATATGACCATCGTGATCTTTCCCAAATTCTGTACTTTGTAAAGCTATAACTAGAGAAAGATTCGGAGAACAACTTGGAAACCTGGTCACCTCCCAACCAAATTTACCATCCCGCCTAGTTTTGAAATCGTGTAATAATATTACTTGGCTCAATCCGATCTGGCCCGAATTCCGCATTTTATAAAGCTATAAACATGTAAAGATCCATTTGGTTTCGGAAAAAAACTTGGAAGTCTGGTCAGTTCCCTTCTGGCACCTCCCATACAAATTTACCATTTCACCCACTTTTGAAATCGTGTAATAGTATCAATATAACCAACGCGATCTTTCCCAAATTCTGTACTTTGTATAGCTGTAACTGGATAAAGTTTCGGAGAACCACTTGGAAGTCTGGCCACTTCACTTCTTGCACCTCCCATACAAATGTACCATTCCACCCACTTGTGAAATCGTGTAAAAATATTACTAAACCCAATCCGATCTGACCCAAATTCCGTATTTTATAAAGCTGTAAACATGGAAAGAGCTCCAGTAAATATTGGTGCGCTAGTCGGTCCCCTTCTGGCACCTCCCATACAAATGTACCATTCCACCCACTTTTGAAATCGTGAAATATTACTAAACCCAATCCGATCTGACCCAAATTCCGTATTTTATAAAGCTGTAAACATGGAAAGAGCTCCAGTAAATATTGGTGCGCTAGTCGGTCCCCTTCTGACTCCTTACGAACTGTAACCCCGCCTCCACAATAAGTATCCCGCCCCGCCAAACTGAGAGGGCACATCCCATAACGTAGGGACCGCGTATGCACCGTGCTTGGCGGAGTTGGTGTTATACTATGATATTGTGTAGTTTCACATTCAACTGGCTACAGATAATTATCTTCAGCCAGTATATACAATTAAAACAAAACGTACAAAATTAAATACTTTAAAGATACTCTACTACTACTAAGACTAAGCATTAGTTAATTCTAGAATAGCATGTTCCTTTTGAAAATCAATGTGTTCATAATACAAATTTTTTAAATTGGGTTTAATGGATGAAAATTTGCATAATTTGATCTGCAATGGGGTAGACTAAGAGCACGAATACTGCTAGATAATCTTTGTGGAACAAAAAACTTTAGATTAGACAATAAAAATTGAGAATCAGTTTCTCCATTGATAAGATTAAATACAAATACTACATCTATCATAGTTATGCGACTAGACAAAGTTGGGAGACTAATCAGTTTGAGGCGATGTTCATATGGAGGGAGCACCAAATTTGAGTTCCATCCCAGACCACGCAAACAGAACAAAAGAAATTGTTTCTGGACTGATTCTATTTTATCAGATTGAGTTGGATAGAACGGACTCCATACAACAGAGGCGTATTCCATAACAAGTCGATCAAGAGAAGTGTACAGTTGCTTCGTTATATATGGGTCCTAGAATTCTTTTGATCATCTTTTAATAAATCCGAGAATTGATCGTGCCTTATTTATGGTCATATTTATATGGTTTACAAAATGAAGTTTCTTATCCATAAGAACATCAAGATCCAAAAAAGTGTTTACTCTGTCAATGACAAAATTTTCCAAAAAATATTCATTCAATTTACTTCTATAGAACGACATACATGTACACTTATTCAAATCAATTTTATTTAACCGACACCATTCACAAAAACGATCGAGGTCAGGTTGAAGTGCATTACAACATTAATTTTTATCATAACTATAAAACAGTTTGACATCGTCAGCATACATTAACATTTGACACTTATTCAAAATTTCTGGAAGGTCATTCATAAAAATTTAGAATAGTAACGGGCCTAGATGACTTCCTTGTGGCACTCTGCTGTAATTAATTTCAGTAATTAATGTCTCCATTAGTTTCGTAATCGCACTAAGTTTAGCAATGCCGCGATAGTTGGTGACGTTAGATTTACCACCATTTTTGTAAAGAGGAATAATAAACGATTGCTTCCAAACATGAGGGAAGTGACCAGAGCTCAAGAGAATGTTGAAAATTAATGTTAAAGGGAAACTGATGCAATCAACGCAATTTTTTAAAATACAGCTAGGAATTCCATCCGGACCAGGACTGAACGAAGGTTTTAATTTTAACCTTTCCGGTTTGAAACAAAGGTAAAGTCAGCAAACATGTCAGCAATTATTGCTCCATTTGACGAGAATGAATCATGGAAGTGCAAAGTAGTAGGAAATGTATTTGATTTCCTCTTTTTATTAACAAAATCATAAAAACATTTAGGGTTTACTTTAAAATTATTTTTTAATTTATCGAGATAGGACTTGTAACACCTTTTAGTTAAATGGTTATAGTCTTGGCGACATATTGAGTATTGAGCATAATCAGACAGCAAACCCGAGCGTTTATACTTTTTAAACAATCGTGATTTACGGTTTTTTAAGCCAGACAACTCTTTAGTATTCCATGGGGATTTACAAGAGGAACACAAATCTCTTAGGCAGTTATTCAAAAATTTATAGAACCACTGTAACAGAGAATCAATGTTATAAATAGATATATTACTCGGATCTAAAATTTAAAACCAATTTATATCTGACAAATGATCATTTAATTTATAATAATCTGTTTTCCGGAAACAAAAGACTTTTTCAGTATTTAAATCTGTATTGCACACAGAAGGTGGCATTGAATAATCGCAAATTATCATCAAAGTGGGATGATACGTATCTTCGGGATAAGAAATCTGGTCAATACGATGTATGGCGAAAGAATCAGTATTATCTACAAATATAAGGTCTAGAAATATCAGATTAGCATTGGAAATGTTGTTTATTTGAAAAATATCCAAATCAGACATATTTTCAAGCAATTGATCAACCCAAAGATTATTGGATGAAGGTAGAAATCACTTCGATTCTAGGGAAAAGTTGCAACTAACATTAGTCAGGTTAAAATCTCCCAAGATAACCACAGAGTCGGAAGATCCCAAAGCATCAACTATCATTTTTAATGCATTGAAGTGATGCATGTATAGATCAGAGCAGAAATTTGGAGGGATATAGGAGCACGTAACAAATAATGAAGTATTAGGTATGGAAATTTTAACACAAATAAACTCCACCATTTCAATTAACTCAACATCAATTAACTTAGACGACAACTAAGTATTGACTGCAATGAGAACACCGCCTCCTAATTTTTGTAACTTATCACGACGATAAATCTGGTATTTATCCGACAGAACTTCAGTATTTAAAACATTATCTCAGAGCCAAGTTTCCGAAAAAACCCTTTTATATCATACTCAAAACCAAAACTATTTACATATAAGTCTGAAAGTTTAGAATTTAAACCCCTAACATTTCGATACACAATATTTAAGGAAGATTTATCGGACTTCAGTTTACCCGGTTACTCCAAGGATTATCTCTAAAAACGAATTCACGAGCAAAAGTTCCGACTGGCCAAAATTCAACCAACCATTCTCACCAACATTTCAAATAAGTTGCCGGGAATCGTAATCTTAAATGAAGAGATGCTACGTCAACGATTCGAATTCATTTTAGAGCAAAACATTTCATCGGAACAGATATCAGGGATTTTAGTTATGATATAATATATAATATCATCAGTTGTTGTGTTCGAGGCCAAACGAGATATAAACACAATTTTACGTTGTGGAACAACAACAAGTTTTTTTTTTGTACAGAGGTTTGAATTTCATTTTTGTCATTTATTATTGACTTGGGAGTTGCAAAATGTTCTATAGTTGGAACATTCAAACATTCTGCAGAAGGAGGATCTTGTGCGACGGGAGTAACTGCGTCCACATTAAATGGGTCTAATGGCGTTGGTACGCATTCGGTAATAACTGAAGGGATAGTTAAAGGGGCGCGAATGTCTTTAACAGTCCAAGTCGAGGTCGCTACAGTTTGGGCAACACCAACGAATACCCTTCACTTCATATAACTAGTCAACCAAGCCAACAAGTCAAGTGACGCTCAGAATGTTTTGTAATATTACACGACGGCAATTTACAAGCCATTATTTATCTTTGTATATTTAACAACGTAAACGGTGTAAAACAATTTAATACAACACTGACAATTATCAAATATAAATTAGGTTAGGTTGAGAAGAGGAGGCGGTTTTTTCTCCGCCTCATGTCCTTGGACATACACATAAGCCAGTATTCGGTTTGTTGTGCGCTCTAAACTGTACATGGAAAGGTATTGAGCAGTTTCTTTAAGAACTCTGTACTGTTGACATAATCTTTAATTGTTTTCCAGTCTGCGCCCCTGAGATGGATCAAGTCTGTGAAAGAGTCATATCCCAAGAAACGGGATATATTGTTTGCGAACGCTGGGCAGTGACAGAGGAAATGCTCCAAAGTTTCGTCATCCTCCCCGCATGCCCTACTTACGCTATTGTCTACAACTCCTATTTTGTGTAGATGCGATTGTAAGCCTATGTGCCCTGTTTATCCTCGTTTGGTTCACCCCACAAGATTCTTGTCGTTTTCGCAATAGTTTCACCATTCCATAGTGTGATACGGGCGTCTGTCGCCCATCTTTATAGCTTAGAACGCGTAGCTCCGAATGGTTTCGCGTTCTCTTAGTTTATTGTTTGCAAGTCCCTGGCTTGTTGAGCCAAGGTATTGGCTTTCTCGTTTCCTCTTACCCCGTGATGACCAGGCACCCATATGAAGCGTATTGTGGCATGTCTGGAGTAAGACTTAATAGCCATTTTACAATCTAAAACTTTCCTTGATTTAACCGTTTTAGACGTTATTGCCTTGATAGCCAATTGGCTATCTGTAAAGATTTATTTATTTATTTATTTATTATTAATTACAATACAAAGTAAATTTATATTCTAATTTTTGGGTCCAAGGGTAAACGGGGTGACACAGACCATATGTTTAGATTTTTGCAGCGACAGACCAAAGCCTCTGGTGGGAATCGAACCCACAACCCCCACGCTGATAGGCAAGCACGCTACCAACTCGCTTACCGGGGCGCTGATCTGTAAAGATATTTACGTTTGTTGGTCTTGTGTTAGCGCTAAACCACCTCACACACTCTATAATTGCTCGGATTTCCGCCTGTAGGACCGTGTTATGGTCTGGTAGGCGGAATAAAAGTTCGGTTTCCGGTTCTTCGATGTAAAGTCCCACCCCGTCCTTTCCCCTAGTTTCGAACCATCTGTATAACCGCAGTTTCCAGTTGGTGTCTGCGCTAGGGTTCCATCAATCCAAGATTGTCTGTCTGATATTAGGGTCTCACACTCAACAACCATTGACGTTTCGGGTATTCTATCGGGTGCTGATGCTATGTCAGTTAAATTACCTTACACTACCTCAACTATTTTTTGATGATATGACCTGTGATCAGTTTCGATCCATTCGCCCATTTCTTTGAGTCTCATTGCTGTGAGGGCGGCTTCATATTTAATCTGTATTTCTATTGGTGGAACATTTAAGACAGTCTCTAAAGCCCTATTAGATGTGATCCTCATTGCTCCGCTTATGCCGAGGCAACACATACGTTGGACCTTTTGTAATATTTTTATGTTGCACTTCTTTTCCATCGATGTCCACCATACTACTGATGCATAAGTGAGAACAGGTCTAATTACGCTTTTGTAGAGCCAGTGTGTCATCGTTGAATTGAGGCCCCATTTTGAGTCTATGGCTCTTCTACTTAAGGTACCAGCATCTGTGAGCTTTGTTTGCTCGTTCTTCTATGTGGTATTTCCAATTTAGTTTTCTGTCCAAGATTACTCGTAAGTATTTAACCTTGTCTGATATTGAAATGGTTTTGTTAAGGAAAGATGGGTCTATATACCAATCTTTGTTTTCCTTGTAAACAGACATATTTCAGTTTTGTCTGGTCATATGCAAGTTTTAGGGCAGTTTCGGCCCTTCTGCAAAGTTGGTTTGGATTCTGGCCCCTCAGAAGTATTATAACGTCGTCTGCATAGCAGACTGGTTTAAGTCCTTCGTCAGTTAGGATCCTCAGGAGACTGTTAATAGTGGTAACCCATAGGAGTGGTGATAAAATACCTACTTGTGGTGTTCCCTGTGATACTTTGTCTCTTATTTGTATTTAGTGAGACTCACAGTTTATCCATCTATTCCTTAGCATGTGGCTTATCCAGTCTCGGAGAGCCCGGTCCACCTCGAAGTGGTCTAAGGATTGAATTAGTGTGTTGGTCTGTACATTATTGAAAGCTCCTTCAATGCCAATGCATACCGCAAGTGTGTACATTTTCCCATTAAAGGATTCTTCTATGTTTTGCACTACCTCGTGTAGGGCGGTGTCCACTGACCATCCTTTAACGTATGCATGTTGTTTAAATTTTAGTATTTCGCTTGGAATCTTACTTTTGATCATGGTATCCACTATGCGCTCCATGGTTTTTGAGTAAGAAAGATGTTAGGCTTATTGGTCGATAAGCCTTAGGTGTTGCATAACTTGCATTGCCTGGTTTGGGTATGAAAACAACTCTTGCCTCCTGCCAGGCCCTCGGCGTTTATGAGAATTTCAGACATGCTTTGAAAATAACAGCTAGATGAGTCGATATGTAGTGCGCCTCCATCTGTAGTAGTGCCGGGAAGATTTTTGAAACATCGTTAACGCTATCCACCTGTTCGCAGAATAACATCCAGGAGTTTCGTTTTGCTGTTCTTGTAATTTTGCTGTATTCTCTGAGTCTTCTATGGTAGTCGTCCCAGTCTACCGGAGATTTTTTACGGCGTGCCCTATTGAGAAGTCTTCGGACCTCTTTCCCAATGTTGCGAATCTCCCCGGTCATCCAGGGTTTTTCTTGGGCTGATTTCCTTTCTCGAAGTGGATGACTTCGAATGACTTCACTAGAATCTCCGTAATGTTATCAACCTTGCTGTCAATGTCTTCACTACTTAGGCGCTCATACTCTTCATGCCCTAGTATTTCTCTAATTAACTTCGCGAATTTTGCCCATTTCGTTTTGGCCTTATTTCGAAAGTTTATTGGGTTTGGCGGTGACCTTGCTCTCTTAAATCTTATGTAACGATGGTCAGAAGGAATGTTCTCTGGAGACCCTCCACTCCTGTATTTCGTCTATACGATTTTCTGAACATATTGTTTTATCTAATACTTCTTCCCTAATTTTATTAACAAAGGCAGCAGTGTTTTCTATGTAAAGAGGTATTAGGTTGTTAATATTCAAAAATTCTACGAGGGCTTGTCCCCGTTTATTAATGTTAGTACTAACCCACGCTATGTAGTGAGAGTTCGCGTCGCAACCTAGTAGTACTTCGTTACCTGTTTGTTTGGCGCCCCGTCTTCCGCCGTATGTGGCAATGTCGGTGAGTCGAATGGCATATATGCTGACGCAAGGTATACGTTTCCATTCCCCTGTTTCAGTACTGTTGCATCCGATGTTGACAACTCTGGAGAGAAAAGATAACATACGTTTTTGTGGCATATGATACAGGTCCTTGGTCTAGTTCCCGTATTTGCATAGAATGGTTCAATCCAGTAACCTTGTTTCGAATCGTCCATGGTTCCTGGATCAAAGCGATATGAGTCTGACCTTTATTTATTTTTTCCATCAAAGCGTTTGTTGCCGTTTCGCTCCGATGGAGGTTTATCTGGATGATCTCAATCATAGGTCCTCCAGTAAACGGATGGATCTCCAGTCGGAGATGGATTCGGCTCCCTCTTAATTTTTGGACAACGCTGGGCGCTTCTCTTCATCGCAGTCTCTGTCTACTGTAGGCTCGTTTTCAGGGTCTTCAGCGCCGACCCTGCCCTTACCGATTTTGAAGAAGACAGCTTTCGACACATAGAATGCCATGCCCATCGTCTTGGCCAGGCTGGACATGGAGAGTTGATCCAAGCCCACCACATGGAGAGTGCCATTGCTGTCGCTCTCCCTGTGGAAGACTTCCCACCTCTTTACGTCCAGTCCTTTGTTCTGCTGACCAAAGACTTTGAGCATTTGTTCTGTTGTGAAGTCGCTGCCCCATCCTTTGACGTACACGGTCGCTTGGCGCCTTCCCAGGGAGAGGGGATCGTATCCACTAGTTCAGTGAGGGTCTCTACGCAAGTTGTTGATGCCATCCTCAACATCAAGATGTCCCCTTTAAACTCGCAGCTCATTATTTGAATTGGGGGCCCGGGTTCGATGTTTAGGGCATCCTCCACAATTTGGTTGTTAACCAGGTCCTCAACGTTGTTGTGCTGGTCTTTGGGGATTTTGACGGATGATGAACGGATATCGATCACTGCGTAGCAGAGTTCGTCTCAGTTGTGCTTCCGCGCTACTTTAGCATATGACGGTGGCTTCTTACCTTTTTCAGCAGTCAACTTCCTCTTCCGTGTCGATCGGGATACCCTTTCGGGTGCCTCAGTCTTCTCGGATTGCTCCATTGCTGCGCTCGCTCTCTTTGTAGTTGGATTGACTTTGTTGTCGCCCTTTCCACAAGGATACAAACTAGTGTCTCTTTTGTGGGGGGTTTGACTTGGTCTCACCAATTTACTTGAGAGCGGGGAGCTCTTTTTAATTTTCGACGGTTCGCAGTGTTCTGCTCTTCGGGAGATCTGACCCTCTTTCCGAGGAGGTGGAAGGAGTTTCAGATGACTCCTTTTGAGCATCCTGCACTTTAGCCTTTTTGCTATGCCGGTTCATCTTCTTCAACGTCGTTGTGCCCCTGATAGCTTCTTCTTTTTTGTCGAGAGCTGTACCATACAGTCATTTACTTCATCTACCATCTTGCTGACCTCGTCATCTTTGGAGTTAGCTAAGACAGTAATGTTAATAAAATTTGAATCGGAGTCAGAATCGGATTCTCTACCTGTACTTGAAGGCTGGGTCCAGTTAGTACTCCCCCTTTGGTTCTTTCTTTTCTTCTACCTTTTTTTGATAGTGGCTGAAACTGCGCTTGTTGCATTTACTGCGACTACAGGCTCACTATCGCTGGATATCGACGGCACATGACTAGTGAGCAGATCAACACTTGCGCCGGTACTGGGGTTATTAATCCCTGCACCGTAACTTTATTTTCTTCTTGCGTATCCTTCATTTTTATTTTGTTGTTTAGGGGAACACCCCCATAGTCCGTTTTGGTCCGCGGGGAATAGGAGATTCCCTAAGGCGGTGGACACACTGCTCCACCTCCCCTATGGTAGCCTTAGTTATGGCAGAAAAAACCATCCTCCCTAAGTCAGCCTTAGATGAGATGGAGCAGTGTGTCCATCCCCCTTCCCCTATCCACCACCTTAACGCGCACGTTAGGAGACTGACAAACTCCAGCGGGTTATATAAATTACAACTCTGAATTATTTTAACAACTGTTCTAACTGTTATACAAAGAACGAATGATAAACACAAAGCAAACAAAAAGAAAATCACTAACAGACACAATGATATTATTGTTGTTGTAAAACAAACACAACAATATAGTTGGAAATTAACTTTAATTAACACTATCACTTAGCTTCCACTAGAGATGACACAGATGATTATATTTGTAACAAAAACACAAAAAACTTTGAATTTTATCAGCACAAAACAAAAACACGTCTACACCGTAAGACAGTATACGTCACATAATAATATCAATGTAACCAGCGGGATCTTTCCCAAATTCTGTACTTTGTATAGCTGTAACTGGATAAAGTTTCGGAGAAACACTTGGAAGTCTGGCCACGTCACTTCTTGCACCTCCCATACAAATGTACCATTCCACCCACCTTTGAAACCGCGTAATAATATTACTAAACCCAATCCGATCGGACCCAAATTCCGAACTTTATAAAGCTGTAAACAGGGAAAGAATAATAATAAAAATAAGAATAAAAATTGGTGCGCTAGTCGGTCCCCTTCTGGCACCTCCCATACAAATGGACTATTTTACGCACTTTTGAAATCGTGAAAGATTGGTGCGCTAGTCGGTCCCCATCTGGTACATCGCATACAAATGACCCATTCCAACCACATTCGATCGGCCCCAAATTTCGTATTTAGAAAAATTGGTACCCTAGTCGGTCCCCTTCTGGTACCTCGCATACAAATGTACGATTCGTGTAATAATATCGACATCTTGCGAGATTTTGCTAAAATTATGAACTTAGTAAAGTTATAACAGTAGAAAGTTTCGGTATCAAAGTCTGGCCATGTACCAGAAGATCTATCATTCCACACACTTTTGAAATCGTGTAATAATATCAATATACCCATCGTTCCCAAGTTCAGTACTTTGTAAAGCAATAACTGGAGAAATTTTCGGTGAAAAACAGGGAAGTTTGGCCACGTCCCTTCCCGTACATCGCAGACAAATGTACCATTCCACCCACTTTTGAAATCGTATAATAATATTACTTAGCTCAATCCGATCAGACCCAAGTTCCGTATTTAATAAAGCTATAAACAGTATTGTTCTCTAGATAATATCGGTCCGCTACTGGCACTTCCCATACACATGTCCCATTCGGCCTACTGTTGAAATCATGTAATAATATTACTTAGCTCAGTCCGATCTAAGCAAATTTCTGTATTTTGTAATGCTGTAAACATGTAAAGATATCCAGAAAAGAATGGATCCTAGTCGGTCCACATCTGGTACCTCCCATACAAATATAGCATCCCGCCCACTTTAGATATCGTGTAATAATAATACGCCGAAAGCGACCTTGTCCAAATTCTGTACTTAGTTAAGAAATAACTGCAGAAAGTTTCGGAAAAAAACTTGGAAGTCTGGTCACGCCCCTTCTCGCACATCGCATACATATGTACCATTCCACCCCTTTTACAAATCGTGTTACAATATCAATACGACCAGCCATGCCCCCTTCTGGTACCTCCCATACAAATGTACCATCCCATCCACATTTGAAATCGTGTAATAATATTATTAAACCCAATCCGATCTAACCCAAATTCCGTATTTTATAAAGTAGTAAGCTTGGAAAGACCTCCAGTAAAAATTGGTCATCTAGTCGGTCCCCATCTGGAACCTCCCATACAAATGTAGAAGTCCACCCACTTTAGAAATCGTGTGATAATATCATTACAACCAGCGCGATCTTTCCCAAATACTGTACTTTGTACAGCTGTAACTGGAACAAAGTTTCGGAAAACCACATGGAAATTTGCCACGACCCTTCTGGCACCTCCCATACAAATGTACCATTCCACCCACTATTGAAATCGTGTAAATACTGTACTTTGTAAGGCTATAACTGTAGAAAGTTTCGGAGAAAAACTTGGAAGTCTGGCCACGTCCCTTCGTGTAATAATATCAATATGACCAGCGCGATCTTTCCCAAATTCACTACTTTGTATAGCTGTAACTGGAGAAAGTTTCGGAGAAAAACGTGGAAGTCAGGCCACGGCCCTTCTGGCACCTACCACACAAATTTACCGTTCCGCCTACTTCAGAAATGGTGTACTAATATTACTTATCTCAATCGGATCTGACCCAAATTCCGTATTTTATAAAGCTGTAAACATGGAAATGCCTCCAGTAAATGTTGGTGCGCTAGTCGGTCCGGTTCTGGCACCTCCCATACAAATGTACCATTCCACCCACTTTTGAAATCGTGTAATAATATTACGATCTGACTCAAATTCCTTATTTTAAAAAGCTGTAAACATGGAAAGGCCTCCAGTAAATATTGGTTGCTCTAGTCGGTCCCCTTCTGGCACCTCCCATACAAATGTACCTGAACAGTTCTGTACACATTGTAAGATTGGTAATACCTGTAGTTCCAACAATATGTTTGTCTTTTTGGTTATGAGTGTTAAAGGTCGTAAATATTGTCATTCTATCCGCGTTTTACGACCTGTCTTATTATATAAGAATGAATGTGCATTAGTGCATTCATATAGTTTTTATGTATTGGTCGTTTGGTGGGTACATGTATCCATGTACATATGTATTTTTAGTTTCTTTATTTATGTGGGTTTCAAGTTAAGATTCTATTGTAAATAAAATTAGTTCTCAGCTAAGAGCGAAACCGTGCTGTGTGTTTTATTTCCTCCGCTCCCTATAAGATCTACATTTTGGTGAAGAAATAGAAAAAAAAACCATTGAAATTTCTAGTTTCCCATTGAAATTTCTAGTTTCCCCCACCAGTGGTAAGGAACTTTAAATGCTATTTGGTAAAAGATCATGTAAAAAAAAAAAAGATTATAGGCGGAAAATTTGAAGGGAAAAAAATGTATTGAATATCCGGTAAAAAATAATATTCGCGTCGCGTAAAACAATAGTTAAAACCATTTTTGTTTTGGTTTAATAATGCCAAAAATGGGAATAGTTCAGAGGCTAGAGTTTTTAGGCAGTGAAGTAGCTAGGCTCTACAATGAACTGAGCAAATTGGCACAGGGTGATGTAGCTGGGGAAAGCCGAATAAAACATCCTAATAATTTGAAAATGTCTTTTATGGAGTATAAAAGAGAATTTCAGGACAATGTTGAGGAACTCCGTCTGCCGTCGTTGACTGTAGGTCGTAAAGGGACATTCGTTAATGATGTCCAGGAGGCAATGGAACTGTTTGAAAGTTTATACTGCCACATGAAGAGGAAGGTAGACGAACATATCAAAATTTATATTGCTTTACTATCGGGTTCTTTAAAGGAAGGTAGTGCTTTAACAGGGTTATATATGGGCAACGCTGCAAAATTGCAGCATCGGATAAATTCCGAGTCGAGCAAGCAATTTGGACAAACCAACCAGTTGCACTCGGCAACCATGAAAAGTCATGGGTTAGTAAGGAAATTCAAATACCTCTTGAATGACTTAAATGTTAAAATTGAAAAGAAAAATATTTCAATGAACAGTTTAAGAGAGAGGTTCACAGAATCAGTGTTTGTCGAGTACTTGGGAGAATTCCCGGACGATGATCTTAGTGATTGGTTCTATGTTTTAAGGGGTCGTTATTTGGCGATTCCAGGAATCGAGAATGATCAGTATTCCGGAGAGGCAAGCCAACAATTTACTAGCGAAAAAGACGCTAAATTGGTAAATCCTTCAGGAATGAATAAATAAGTATGGGAGGCAAATTCTCTTAGATATGGAGTTCAGTATGGTCAGGGGGCAAGCCAAATGGCAAATCCTTCAAAAAATACATTTATGCCAAAGTGTCCGCTGAAATGTTTAGTAGGGCATCCATTTAATAGGTGCTTTAAGTTTCGAAGCCTACCCGTCAAAGAGAGGGATTTGGTTATGGAGAACAGCATGTGTTCCAAATGTCTAAACAGTGGTCATGTCAAAAGGACATGTACCAGTACTGTTTGTTGCAGAAGTTGCAACGGCAATCATCATTCGTTGCTTCACATGGAGAATCAAACTCCCAAAAGTGCGGTGGTGAAAAATAACACAGGCATTGATGATGATCACGTTTTGTTGAAAAATGTTGAAAGCGTTTTGTTAAAAAATGTGAAAACAAAGCTGAGAAGAGTAATAATCTGACAGCTAACGAAAATAAGTCTGAGACATCGAATAATCGGAACGATGATGAAGATCAAACCAGAGAAAATTGTTTGATTGATGAATATGTTTCGACAGATTCAGAAGGGTCAGATAAAAAATGTTCGGTCGAAAATATTCAAGACGATAATCTGCCACCGCTGAGCTGGAAGCTGTGGAGGATCATCCGAGCTAGAATGAGTTCGGATGGTTTATGTAGAATGGTGGACGTAAGAACCAGCTTTGGGGATACCGAAAGGTCAATCCACAATGTTTGCCCTTTTCCCACTCATGGAACTGAAAATAAAGAAATGGACCAACCTTCCAGTTCATGTAAATAACCTACGAAAAGTAGGAAATGCAAAAGATTGGACATTCCATTCTTATTAAAAAAAACAATTCTAAAATTAGAAACACATTTAATATAAATGACTGTAAAAATAAGAAAATTAATAGTCCTGTCAGTTATAAGCTTAGCATAAGTAGTACTAATAAGACAGGTATTTTCTTCGAGAAGGTGGCTATTGTGGGACTTGTCAAAACAACGCGGAACCTGGTTGTGCAGACAACTATGTCCGAGAACACAACGGCCAAAGCGGGCCTGGATGAAGCGAGGATCTCGTTAACAAGGATGAAGATAAACCGGTACCATATCTATCATTCATATGCCTTTCAGAGTAATAAATCATCGCTGCAGGACGTGACGCCTGAAATAATTAATAAGAAAAGCTAGTCGGTGTTTAACAATATGCAAACACTGAGCAGTGCTATTCGTGCGGTGGAGAAAGCCGTCAATCAGATAATTGACACGGAAACGATACTAGGGTCAGTAACGAATATGCTGGTAATTCTGGAAGGCTTTAAAGAAGTTCAAGATGGTATCAGCGACGTCGAAATCAAATTAGGGACTCCAGAACTTTTGGAAACAAACTAGTTCCTTAAAAACGTCGATATTTTCGGTATGCGATAAACTGGCTGCGGAGATTAAGAGTCGGAGTGATATTCTTCAAGAGTGCGGTATATTGAGAATGAACCCCAGCCTCAATCTGCCAGCACCTTTGTCATCTTTACCATATGCCATGCTCAAACTAGTTGCTGGTATATAGGAATATAAAATGCCTGTAATTCCCAAAATCGGGGTTTCCTTGCGGCTTGTCAAATATACTGATCTGGAGTTTTATTTTGAAAATGATGTACAAAAAACAGCTGCGGAAATAATCTAATAGGCATACGAAGCATATAAAACTGATGCCAACAACAAATTACCCAGTCTGGGCGTTTCAACATGCATCATTACCATCATCATCATACTTATTTGGAGTTGTGCCCGATGTTATCCCTGCAACCCTCGCGCTACCTCGTGTTATTTAGGGTATATGTAGTCATTATTTGTTCGTTTCTGATGTATTTGTTTTTGTTAAAAGATTAGGATCTTTTACGGCCGGCAGTATGTACAGTTCTGTACACATTGTAAGATTGGTACTACCTGTAGTTCCAACAATATGTTTGTCTTTTTTGTTATGAGTGTTATAGGTCGTAAATATTGTCATTATGTCCGCGTTTTATGACCTGTCTTATCATATAAGAATGAATGTGCATTAGTGCATTCATATAGTTTTATGTATTGGTCGTTTGGTAGGTACATGTATCCATGTACGTATGTAGTTTTAGTTTCTTTATTTATGTAGGTTTCAAGTTAAGATTCTATTGTAAATAAAGTTAGTTCTCAACTAAGAGCGAAACCGTGCTGTGTGTTTTATTTCCTCCGCTCCCTATAAGATGTACAGTACCATTCCACCCACTTTTTAAATCCTGTAATAATATCGATATAACCAGCGCGATCTTCTTCTGGTATACTTCTCGCATACTTTAGAAATAGTGTAATAATATTACTAACTCAATCCGATCTGACCCCATTTCCGTATTTTGTAAAGCTGTAAACATGTAAAGATCTCCAGAAAAAATTGGTCAACTAGTCGGTCCAGCGTAATCTGTGCGCTAGTCGGTCCCCTTAATGCACCTCCCATATATATGTATCATTCCACACACTTTTGAAATCGTGTAATAATATTACTAAACCCAATCCGATCTGACCCAAATCCCGTATTTTATAAAGCTGTAAACATGGAAAGACCTCCAGTAAATATTAGTGCGCTAGTCGGTCCCCATCTGGCACCTCCCATACAAATGTACCATTCCAACCACATTTGAAATCGTGTAATAATGTTACTTAGCTCAATCCGTTCGGACCCAAATTCCGTATTTTATAAAGCTGTAAACATGAAAAGGCCTACAGTAAATATTGGTGCGCTAGTCGGTCCCCTTCAGGCACCTCACATACAAATGTACCATTCCAACCACTTTTGAAATCGTGTAATAATAATATCAATATATCCATCGTTCCCAAACTCTGTACTTTGCTATAACTGGAGAAAGTTTCGGAAAACCACTTGGAAGTCTTTCCAAGTCAATTCTTGCACCTCCCATACAAATGTACCATTCCACCCACTTGTGAAATCGTGAAACATTACTAAACCCAATCCGATCTGACACAAATTCCGTATTTTATAAAGCTGTAAACATGGAAAGACCTCCAGTAAAAATTGGTACCCTAGTCGGTCCCCATCTGGTACCTCGCATACAAATGTACCATTCCATCCACTTTTGAAATCCTGTAATAATAATATCAATACATCCATCGTTCCCAAATTATGTACTTTGTGAAGCTATAACTTGAGAAAGTTTCGGAAACATTTGGAAGTCTGGCCACGTCCATACTGGTACCTCGCATACGCGTGATTATTTATTACTTCAGGTTGTATTGATGTTTTGTAATGCACCCAGTGAATACTTCGAACATACTATCTGTATAAACCTTTGAATAATACTAAATAACAATGGAATTGGTATGAACTATTTATACATAAATTCTATTGATATTCTAATGTGTGTGTGCGGTTGCGCGCCCTGTGTCTTATTGCAGACCGTTTTCTTCATGTGGCTGCGTTCAGGGCCTCCTGCTGTTATTCCATGCCCTTTCCTCCTTATCGATTTGCTCCTTATCGATGTTTGCTCGCGACCATTTCTTATCGGAGAGAGTGTACACACTCCGAAATGATCTTGCATGATCTTGGAATCATTAAAAATATATTTTAAAAGGCTTTATGACACGTTTAAAAAAAAATACACTGTAAAAAATTGTATATAAAAAAAAGAATTTTAACTAACGAAAAAACCAAAAAGATCAAGGGTTTTTTTACAGTGTATTATTTTTTTAGAATGGTATTTCCTTCACCTATAACATATCCAAAAAGTAAAATGGGTTCTTTTTTAGTTTTTTTTATATAATTTTTTAAGTAGTGTCACTTCTAGTAGTACGTACCGAAAGTTTTCGAAATAATTCGAATAACAGCGAAAATATCAGGTCACATTCTTACACATTTACAAAATAGTTCAACAATTCTAACATTTTTTAAATGTTTACAAATAAAAAACCATCAACAATTGTTTATATTATTTGCCATGTTTTTATTAATTTGTGTTTGTTTTGTTATTTAAATTTTTTTTAAGTTAATTATTAGTAAGAAATTTTGCGCTGCTCAAATTTGGCACAGTCAGAATATCTGCGCACATGTAGAAAAGTTTCATTTATCGGAATGAATGAATGAAAGCGTTGAGTTCCTGTTATAGTTTGAGCTTCTTTATATCTTGAAAATAGCTTTTCTTTAACGTTGTTGTATTCGTCAGCATCTGCGTAAGCAACTTGTATGGTGGTGTTATATGTTTCTGATGCCCAGTGATAGAGTTGCCTCGTTGTCTGGATTTCATTTTATAAAATATAAAAAATATAAAACATTTTTTTTTTTATAAAATATAAGGGCAATTACTAGAAGTGACACTACTTAAAAAATTATATAAAAAAAACTAAAAAAGAACCCATTTTACTTTTTGGATATGTTATAGGTGAAGGAAATACCTTTCTAAAAAAATAATACACTGTAAAAAAACCCTTGATCTTTTTGGTTTTTTCGTTAGTTAAAATTCTTTTTTTTTTATACAATTTTTTACAGTGTTTTTTTTAAACGTGTCACAAAGCCTTTTAAAATATATTTTTAATGATACCAAGATCATGCAAATCGGTTCAGCCCATTCTGAGTTATTGTAGTTCAAATGGAGCTCTTTTCGCGTTTTTTCCAAAACTTTCCCACTGTGCCACGCCCAAAAAATCCCAAAACAGTCATTTCTAAAAATGAGAGTTTGTTTGTATTGATCAAATTTAGCTATGAACAAAATTTCACTGATATCTGAGGGGGTCGGGTTCAATGCATCTCGATTTTTACATGAAATTCATCCAATGTGAGAAGCTGCCGGCGGAATAACACGGCCCAGATATTGCTGGTATTCCTTCCGTTGTTGCACCATATCATCACGCATTCGTTGCAATTCCGCTTTCTGATTGGTAATATCGGCATTGTGGAGAGCACGTTCATTCACCAACAACTGATCCAGATCGTGAACACGGACATTCAAGGCAGCATTCGTCGATTCCAATTCACTGTTGCGGCTATTCAAGTTATCGTCTCGTATAAGTAATTCGTCGATGGCACTCGAAGCAGCTACCGTATAACTATTGGCGGCAGCTTCGTATTGTTCGCGCAACTCTTGCAGGGATCTCTCTGTATTGGCTAAACGACCCTCTATCTCGGTGATCTCAGCTTGATGTTGTGAACGGGTCTAAGTGATTTCTTTCAAGTAGATTTCATCCTTGGATTGAAATTCATCCCGAATACTTTGTATGCTCTTATTCAATTGAAAACGATTCAATCTCTCGTCTTGCAAATACTTTTGTGCTTCATCCAACTGTTGCCGTAACTGATGATTTTCCGTTTGTACATTGTTAAGGTCCTCAACGGCCATCTTTCGGTTGGCCTCGGCAGCACGGCATTGTACCTTTAATTCGCCGATAATTGACTCATATAAAAGAGCATCTTCTTCATTCAAAGATATCGACGAACTTCTAACGGCCGTATACCATATATTTGAATTCGTAAGTGTGGTGTCTGGCTGAATGACATATGTAGCTACTTTATCTCCATGATGCAGCATTGAATTATGATTCCTTCCATACTGCTGGCAAGTCCAATCTTTAAAGCCTTTCGTAGTCTGAGGGTGCATGAGACATCTTCAACATAACTGCTTCTTTTTAACAAGAGACCAACGACACGAAATGTCCACCTCTTTGAATTTGACACATTTAAATATGCTATGGTTGTTACTGTCACAACATTCACATCTCTTTCCACAAGTTTTCTTGGGTCACTGCTTCTCTTGGATATTGGATTTATTGAAGTAAGGCTTCTTATAACATATGGAACTCAATAATCGCTCCAAGTAATCCTGAACATCCGCCAACTGATGAATCTCTTTAGCTTTCTTAGTTTGCTGATCATACCGCTGTAATTCTGCTTTATAAAATTTTCGCAATATTATGTGAGCAAATATTGGTGATATTTCTGCATAGTCCACTATTGCTAATTTATTTTTCACAACATATACCGCCTCATGTATGTTGTCAATGAAATTCTGAACCTCTGTTTCCGAATTTGATTTGAGCATCACGAGGTCCAGCAACAGATCTAGCGCCTCATTAAACATTTTTCTGTCGTTCTCATATCTCTTCGTAAGCAGTTCTAAAGCTGCTTCATAGTTCCTTGGACCACCCTCCAATAAATGAGATACTATAGATCTGGCGTCACCTTCGAAACAAATAATTGTATTTTATGGTGTCTGACAGCTCTTGGTTGTGAACCATCTCTTTAAACACCCCAATGAAATGCTGCCAATCCTTAATAGACCCACTAAATGTAGGTACCGAGGGTTTTTGTGGTTCTCGCATGGTTCGTGATTTGTTTTTCTTTTTTCGTCGTTTTCTGAAGCTATCCTTATTTACATGGTATTCACCGCCAACTCCAGATCTCCAAATTCGTCGCATTTATGGCCATAATCGTTCTGCAAGCTGCATTTTTTCTTCTCTGCCACCTCCCATAATCGTTTTAGGCGGTCCCGTTCTATTTCTAAATCGCACATTGTTGACTGCCTTTGCATCGCATGGTCACATATCTGTAGCGCTTCTGTAGTTTTGTCAATTTTTTAAGAACTGCCTTTCTGTCCATGGAACCGATGTACTAAATGCTGGCGATCTCTTCTTGACACCATTCTCTTTGACAAAGGTCTCCTCCATATCCGTTTCCTGCAGCTGACTTCCTTGCTGTTGAAAAGCCAGTTATTTCTGCTGCAGGCCAATTGTTTGCTCCTCTATGCGTTTTTGTTGTTTTGCGAGTTCCCGTCGCTGCCGCTCCAATTCTTGTTGCATGTGGGCTTCCCGCTTCCTCATAACGTCTGCTATTATTGCGGACACCTCTTTATATATATATTTTTTAAAATATTGGTGGTCCGCCAAAGCTTCTGCCGCTATCATCCTTGGGATTGTTGGAACTCCTCCCATAACTTGTCCAACTCATGCTAGAATGGATCCTCGACGACAAGGTGTTTAATTCTTTTATAAGCATCTTCTTGCCTCTCCACTAACTCCTTCATAGAGCTTAGCGGAATTGGTAGCATCTTTGTTTTTTTTTTAAATTATTAAATTATTTTTCTTAATTTTACCACTGGCGGTAAAAAAAATGTTTAGGTCTGGTGCTAAATTATGATTTTTCCATTATTTTTAAACCACTGTCAAAGCCTTGGTTTACGCTTCTTTTTTGAACACTGGTTTTATTATTCCAAGTTGCTTTCTTTTTTATAAAGAAAGCAACGAGTCTCTTACCACAGGTGGTAATTTAACTAGAGTCTCTTGCCACTGGTGGTGGAAAACTCTTTAGTTTATTTATGTTCTCGGTTCGAAATGACCAACTATGAAGAAACAAAACTGCTTCGCTTCATAGCAATGAGTAATTATTCTAGTATTCAGGTTGTCTGGATGGTTTGTAATGCACCCAGTGAATACTTGGAACATACTATCTGTATGAACCTTTGAATAATACTAAAGAACAATGGAATTGGTATGAACTATTTATACATAAATTCTATTGATATTCTAATGTGTGTGTGCGGTTGCGCGCCCTGTGTCTTATTGCAGACCGTTTTCTTCATGTGGCTGCGTTCAGGGCATCCTGCTGTTATTCCATGCCCTTTCCTCCTTATCGATTTGCTCCTTATCGATGTTTGCTCGCGACCATGTGCGTACATTTCTTATCGGTGAGAGTGTACACACTCCGAAATGTAGATAATACAACAGCGCAATCCATCCACACCCCAAGAAACGTGTTCATCTTTGATCAAATATTACTTTGCTCAATCCGCTTTGACACCAAATCCATCTTTAATAAATTTATAAACATATATTGTTCTCCATAAAAAATTGTTACCCTAGTCGGTCCCCTTCTGGCACCTCCCATTCAAATGTACCATTCCCCCCACTTTTGAAATCGTAGAATAATATTACTAAACATAATCCGATCTGACCCAAATTCCGTATTTTTTAAAGCTGTAAACATGGAAAGACATCCAGTAAAAATACGTGCGCAGTCGGTCCCCATCTGGTACCTCGCATACAAATGACCCATGCCAACCACTTTTGAAACAGTGTAAGAATATCAATATATCCATCGTTCCCAAATTCTGTACTTTGTAAAGCTGTAACTGGATAAAGTTTCTGAGAACCAGTTAGAAATCTGGCAACGACTCTTCTGGCACCTCCCGTACAAATGTACCATTCTACCCACTTTTGAAATCGTGTAATAATATTATTTTGCTCAATCCGATTTGACTCAAAATCCATCTTTAATAAATTTATAAACAGTTATAAAAATTTGGTACCCTATAAAAAATTTGTACCCTAGTCGCTCCCAATCTGTACCTCGCATCCATTCCATCCATCGTTTCCAAATTCTGTACTTTGTGAAGCTATAACTGGAGAACACTTGGAAATCTGGCCACGTCCCTTCTGGCACCTCCCATACAAATGTACCATTCCACCCACTTTTGAAATCGTGTAATAATATTACTAAACCCAATCCGATCTGACCCAAATTCCGTAATAAACAAACACTGATTGTTAAATCAACATCAAAAGTTACAAAGGATAAAATAATGTAAAAAAAAAAAGGGTGAATGAGGAAACTAAAAATGTGTATATTAATGATTTTTTGAGTCGTGAGACAGTGGGTCTGATAAATCATGCAAAATCTTTAAAAAAAAATTGGCTACCGTTCGGTGTATGCTGTTGGCGGAAGAGTTTATGTTAAAAAGAGTGAATTATCCAGACAAAAAATTATTCACAACGAAGAAGACGTGAACAGATTGTTATTGGAAGCAACAACTCATAAACCATATAACACAAGATCTCAAAATGCAATACTGGAAGATGACGTTGAAGATGATCCATATATGCCGCCGTCATATTTTAATTTCTTTTATTTTTAATACATATTTAAGGAAGAATTAACGCAAATTTATAATATAGCAGGATACAGAGCAATACATTGTTGTAGAGTCGATAGTTATGGTGGAACGTTATTTTTTGTGAGAGAAGATACAAATTATACCACAGTTTTATGTGAGAGTAAAAACTTTATTGATTCCATAGTTATAAGTTTGGATAACGTGAAATGACAGATCAATAAAGTTGCTTTCTTTCTACAGGTCGCAAAACTGTAATTTAAAAATTTCTTTCTGTTCTTTCTGGAGGAAATATTCATAAGCCAGAGAAGGAGCCCTTGTATTTTTCTTGGTGACTCAAATATGGATGCAATGGATAGTCGATTATCTCATGTTCTTTTGAACACTCTTAATAATTATGATTTTAGAAACTGTCATGATTTAATAACTCGACCGAGAAGCGGAACATGTATTGATCATGTTTATTCTAATATCCAGGAAACTTCGGGTATAAACTCTGTAGAGTGTAGGTTGTCGGATCACAATCTTCTCTTTCTCAGTATTAAAATTATTATTCCAGATCCTAATATTGTTTATGAGACGTATTCATATGTCAATCAAAGTCATCTGAAACAGCTTATACAGAGAGAGTTACCGTTAGTCAGACTAACAGGGCATCCTTCATGTGATATAAATTCTATGACATCGTTGCTAGAAAAATGTGCGGAGGAATCCACTATCACAAAAAGACGTAAGTGCATAAATAGGGATGAAATTACACCATGGGTTAATGGTAATTTAAAAAATTTATCGATTTCAAGGAGAAGCTTTTAAGAGCAAGTCGAAAAAAAACAGAAAATTAAAGGATTCAAAAACAACTTCAAAGCATTAGTAAAGTCGTTAGAATTGCCTGCAGAGAATCGAGGAACATCTTTTATGTAGATAATTTACAAAATATTCATAACGATTCGAGTAAATGTTGGAAGTTTTTAAATATTTGAAATTGTCCATTGATCACAATCGTAATGGTCACTGGAATTCAATGTTTTCTCTAACTCAAAAAAAATACATCGCTAAATTTGGGTTTCACTGTTGTAGGTGAAATTCAGGATACTAGGACATGACAATATATCTCCTAGAACTGTATTGGAATGTGTAGATATTTATCGCCGTATTTGTTAAATGTATTTAATAGTATGTTAGCTACCTGCACATATCCTGATGCTTTGAAAGTGCACAAGGTAGTCCCGATTCCAAAGGAAACGAACGCGAACACAGTTGACAAATACAGACCAATACAGATCGTTGTTTTGTCGATTTTTAGTAATATATATGAAAAGATTTTGCACAAACAAATTTCTACATACCAGTATGGTTTCAAAAAAGGCTGTGGTACTCAGGAAGCTGCCATTAATGTAGTTAACAGTATTTGTAAAGGTTTAGATGAAGGATTAAAGGGAGTAGCCGGAGTTTGTTATGACTTTTCCAATGCTTTTGATGTTGTTGATATAGGAAACTTAGGACTGACTGGTAAAATCTTTGTATATGCAGATGACATTTGTCTACTTTATCATTACAAGCATGAAACTGTTGCGAACTGTATAAAGTTTCGGAGAACAACATGGAAGTCTGGCTAAACCCCATCTGGCGCCTCCAATACAAATGTACCATTCCTCCCACATTTGAAATCGTGTAATAATATTACTAAGTCAAATCCGATGTGACCTAAATTCCGTATTTTCTAAAACTGAAAACATGTTAAGATATCCAGAAAAAATTGGTTCCCTTAGTCGGTCCCATTCTGGTACCTCGCATACAAAAGTACCATTCCACCTACTTTAGAAATCGTATAATAATATTAGTAAGCCCAATCTGATCTGACTAAACTCCGTATTTTATTTTAAGCTGTAAACATGAAATATATCCAGAAAAAATGTGTCCCCTAGTCGATTCTCTTTTGGTACCTCCCATATAAATGTACCATTCTTCCCACTTCAGAAATCGAAATAAATAATAAAAATAATATTATTTAGCTCAATCCGATTTGACTCAAAATCCACCTTTAATAAATTTATAAACATATATTGTTCTCCAGAAAAAATTGGTCGTTCCCTTAGTCGTTCCCCTTCTGGTAGCTCGCATACAAATGTACCATTCCACCCACTTTTTAAATCGTACAATACTATTAGTCAGCCCAATCTGATGTGACCTAAATTCCGTATTTAAAAAGCTGTAAACATGAAATCTATCCAGAAAAAAGTTGTACCCTAGTCGGTTCACTTCTGGTACCTCGCATACAAATGTACCATTCCACCCACATTTGAAATCGTGTAAGAATATTACTAAGCCCAATCCTAAATTGACCTAAATTCCGTATTTTATAATGTTTTAAACATGTAAAGATATCCAGAAAAAATTGGTTCCTTTAGTCGTTCCCCTTCTGGTAGCTCGCATACAAATGTACCATTCCACCCACTTTTGAAATCGTATAATACTATTAGTAAGCCCAATCTTATCCGACCTAAATTCTGTATTTAAAAAGCTGTAAACATGAAATCTATCCAGAAAAAATGTGTACCCTAGTCGGTTCAGTTCTGGTACCTCCCATAAAAATGTACAAATTCTTCCCACTTTAGAAATCGAAATAAATAATAGGTTAGGTTAGGTTGAGAAGAGGAGGCGGTTTTCCTCCGCCTCATATCCTTAGACATACACATAAGCCAGTATTCGGCTTGTTGTACGATCTAAACTGTATATGGAAAGGTCTTGAGAAGTTATTTTAAGAACTCTGTACTGTTGACATAATCTTTAATTGTTTTCCAGTCTGCGCCCCTGAGATGGATCAAGTCTGTGAAAGAGTCATATCCCAAGAAACGGGATATATTGTTTGCGAACGCTGGGCAGTGACAGAGGAAATGCTCCAAAGTTTCGTCATCCTCCCCGCATGCCCTACTTACGCTATTGTCTACAACTCCTATTTTGTGTAGATGCGATTGTAAGCCTATGTGCCCTGTTTATCCTCGTTTGGTTCACCCCACAAGATTCTTGTCGTTTTCCCAATAGTTTCAGCATTCCATAGTGTGATATGGGTGTCTGTCTCCCATCTTTTTAGCTCAGAACGCGTAGCTCCGAATGGTTTCGCGTTCTCTAAGTTTATTGTTTGCAAGTCCCTGGCTCGTTGAGTCAAGGTATTGGCTTTCTCGTTTCCTCTTACCCCGTGATGAGCAGGCACCCATATAAGGCGTATTGTGCCATGTCTAGAGTAAGAGTTAATAGCCATTTTACAATCTAAAACTGTCCTTGATTTAACCGTTTAGACGTTATTGCCTTGATAGCCAATTGGCTATCTGTAAAGATATTTACGTTTGTTGGTCTTGTGTTAGCGCTAAACCAGCTCACACACTCTGTAATTGCTCGTGTTATGGTCTGGTAGGCGGAATTAAAGTTCGGTTTCCGGTTCTTCGATGTAAAGTCCCAGCCCCGTCCTTTCCCCTAGTTTCGAACCATCTGTATAACCGCAGTTTCCAGTTGGTGTCTGCGATAGGGTTCCATCAATCCAAGATTGTCTGTCTGATATTAGGGTCTCACACTCAACAACTATTGACGTTTCGGGTATTCTATCGGGTGCTGATGCTATGTCAGTTAAATTACCTTACACTACCTCAACTATTTTTTGATGATATGACCTGTGATCAGTTTCGATCCATTCGCCCATTGCTTTGAGTCTCATTGCTGTGAGGGCGGCTTCATATTTAATCTGTATTTCTATTGGTGGAACATTTAAGACAGTCTTTAAAGCCCTATTAGATGTGGTCCTCATTGCTCCGCTTATGCCGAGGCAACACATACGTTGGACCTTTTGTAATATTTTTATGTTGCACTTCTTTTCCATTGATGTCCACCATGCTACTGATGCATAAGTTAGAACAGGTCTAATTACGCTTTTGTAGAGCCAGTGTGTCATTGTTGGATTGAGGCCCCATTTTGAGCCTATGCCTCTTCTACATAAAGACCAGCATCTGTGAGCTTTGTTTGCTCGTTCTTCTATGTGTTACTTCCAATTTAGTTTTCTGTCCAAGATTACTCCTAAGTATTTAACCTTGTCTGATATTGAAATTGTTTTGTTAAGGAAAGATGGGTCTATATATGGACCAATCTTGGTTTTACTTGTAAACAGACATATTTCAGTTTTTTCTGGGATTACATTTAGACCTCTCGGTCGTGCCCAGTCATATGCAAAGTTGGTTTGGATTCTGGCCCCTCAGAAGTATTATAACGTCGTCTGAATAGCAGACTGGTTAAAGTCCTTCGTCAGTTAGGATCCTCAGGAGACTGTTAATAGTGGTAATCCATAGGAGTGGTGATACAATACCTCCTTGTGGTGTTCCCTGTGATACTTTGTCTCTTATTTGTATTTCGTGAGACCCGCGGTTTATCAATCAGTTCCTTATCTGGAACTGGTCTATGGTCTGTACATTATTGAAAGCTTCTTCAATGTCAATGCATACCGCAAGTGTGTACATTTTACCATTGAGGGATTCTTCTAAATTTTGCCCTACCTCGTGGAGGGCCGTGTCCACTGACAGTCCTTTAACGTATGCATGTTGTTTAAATTTAAGCATTTCGCTTGTAATCTTACTTTTGATCATGGTATCCACTATGCGCTCCATGGTTTTGAGTAAGAAAGATGTTATGCTTATTGGTCGACAAGCCTTAGGTGTTGCATAACTTGCATTGCCTGGTTTGGGTATGAAAACAGCTCTTGCCTCCTGCCAGGACCTAGGCGTGTATGAGAATTACAGGCATGCTTTGAAAATAACAGCTAGGTGAGTCGATATGTAGTGCGCCTCCATCTGTAGTAGTGCCGGGAAGATTTTTGAAACATCGTTAACGCTATCCACCTGTTCGCAGAATAGCCTCCAGGAGTTTCGTTTTGCTGTTCTTGTAATTTTGATGTATTCTCTGAGTCTTCTATGGTAGTCGTCCCAGTATACCGGAAATTTTTTACGGCGTGCCCTATTGAAAAGTTCCCAATGTTGCGAATCTCCCCGGTTATCCAGGGTTTTTCTTGGCCTGATTTCCTTTCTCGACGTGGACAGCTATCTTCGAATGATTTCACTAGAATCTCCGTAATGTTATCAACCTTGTTGTCAATGTCTTCAACACTTATGCACTCATACTCTTCATGCCCTAGTCTTTCTCTAATTAACTTCGAGAATTTTGTCCATTTCGTTTTGGCCTTATTTCGAAAGTTTATAGGGTTTGGCGGTGGCCTTGCTATCTTAAATCTTATGTAACGATGGTCAGAAGGAATGTTCTCTGGAGACCCTCCACTCCTGTATTTCGTCTATACGATTTTCTGAACATATTGTTTTATCTAATACTTCTTCCCTAATTTTATTAACAAAGGCAGCAGTGTTTTCTATGTAAAGAGGTATTAGGTCGTTAATATTCAAAAATTCTACTAGGGCTTGTCCCCGTTTATTAATGGTAGTACTACCCCACGCAACGTGGTGAGAGTTAGGGTCGCAACCTACTAGTACTTCGTTACCTGTTTGCTTGGCTCTCCTCACAAGGCATTGCAGTTCCGACGTAGGTGGCAATGTCGGTGAGTCGAATGGCAGATATACTGACGCAAGGTATACGTTTCCATTCCCTTGTTTCAGTACTGTTGCATCCGATGTTGACAACTCTAGAGAGAAAAGATAACATAAGTTAGTGGCATATGATACAGGTCCTTGGTCTAGTTCCCGTATTTGAATAGAATAGTTGGTAGTTGACATGGTTCATTTCAGTAACCGTTTTTTGAATCGTCCATGGTTCCTGGATCAAATCGATATGAGTCTTACCTTTATTTCTTTTTTCCATCAAAGCGTTTGTTGCCGTTTCGTTTTCAGGGTCTTCAGCGCCGACCCTGGCCTTACCACTTTTGAAGAAGACACCTTTCGACACGTAGAAAGCCATGCCCTTCGTCTTGGCCAGGCTGGACATGGAGAGTTGATCCAAGCCCACCACAAGGAGAGTGCCATTACTGTCGCTCTCCCTGTGGAAGACTTCCCACCTCTTTACGTCCAGTCCTTTGTTCTGCTGGCCAAAGAGTTTGACCAGGCGATCTGTTGTGAAGTCGCTGCCCCATCCTTTGACGTACACCGTCGCTTTAGTGAGCGTAGGGATGTCCCTCATCCTCACCAGTTTCAGTTTGGCGCCTTCCCAGGGAGAGGGGGTCGTATCCACTAGTTCAGTGAGGGTCTCTACGCAAGAAATAATAGAAATAATATTGTTTAGCTCAATCCGATTTGACTCAAAATCCATCTATAATAAATTTATAAACATATATTAAAATCCAGAAAAAATGGTACCGTAGTCGGTCCCCTTCTGGTACCTCGCATACAAACGTACCATTCCACCCACTTTTGAAATCGTGTAATAATATTACTAAACCCAATCCGATCTGACCCAAATTGCGTACTGTATTATATAAAGCTGTAAAAATTTAAAGATATCCAGAAAAAATTGGTTCCCTTAGTCGGTCCCCTTCTGGCACCTTGCATAGAAATGTACCATTCCACCCACTTTTGAAATCGTATAATAATATTAGTAAGCCCAATCTGATCTGACCTAAATTCCGTATTTTAAAAAGCTGTAAACATGAAATCTATCCAGAAAAAATTTGTCCCCGAGTCGGTTCTCTTCTGGTACCTCCCATACAAATCTACCATTCCACCCTCTTTTTCAATCCTGTAATAATATCGATATAACCAGCACGATCTTCTTCTGGCAGCTCCCATACAAAAGTAACATCTCGCATTCTTTAGAAATAGTGTAATAATATTACTAAACCCAATCCGCTCTGACCCAAATTCCGTACTGTATTTTATAAAGCTGTGAACATGTAAAGATATCGAGAAAAAATTGGTTCCCTTAGTCGTTCCCATTCTGGCACCTCCCATACAAATGTACCATTCCACACACTTTTGAAATCGTGTAATAATATCAGTATAACCATCTTTCCCAAATTCTGTACTTTGTAACGGTATAACTAGAGAAACTTTCAGCCAAAAACTTGGAAGTCTGGCCACGCCCCTTCTGGTACCTCTCATACAAATCTAACATTCCACTCACTTTTTAAATCCTGTAATAATATCAATACAACCAGCGCGATCTTCTTCTGGCACCTCCCATACAAATGTACCATTCCACCCTCTTTTGAAATCGTATAATAATATTACTAAACATAATCCGACCTGACACAAATTCCGTATTTGATAAAGCTGTAAACATGAAAAGACCTCCAGTAAAAATTGATGCGCTAGTTGGTCCCCTTCTGGCACCTCCCAAACAAATGTACCATTTCACCCACTTTTGAAATCGTGAAATATTACTAAACCCTATCCGATCTGACCCAAATTCCGTAGTTTATAAGGCTGTAAACATGGAAAGAGCTCCAGTAAAAATTGGTGCGCTAGTTGGTCCCCAAATGGTACCTCGCATATAAATGACCCATTTCAACCACTTTTGAAATAGTGTAAGAATATCAATATATTCATCGTTCCCAAATTCTGTACTTTGTAAAGCTATAAATGTACCATTTCACCCACTTTTGAAATCGTGAAATATTACTAAACCCAATCCGATCTGACACAAATTCCGTATTTTATAATGCTGTAAACATGGAAAGACCTCCAGTAAAAATTGGTGCGCTCGTCGGTCCCCATCTGGTACCTCGCATACAAATGACCCATTCCAACCACTTTTGAAATAGTGTAAGAATATCAATATATCCATCGTTCCCAAATTCTGTACTTTGTACAGCTGTAACTAGATAAAGTTTCTGAGAACCACTTGGAAGTCTGGTCACGTCCCTTCTGTCACCTCCCATACAAATGTACCATTCCACCCACTTTTGAAATCGTGTAATAATATTACTAAACCCAATCCGATCTGACCCAAATTCCGTAATAAACAAACACGGATTGTTAAATCAACATCAAAAGTAACAAAGTATAAGATAATGTCGATAAAAAAAATATTAAGGGAGAATGAGGAAACTAAAAAAGTGTATATTAATGATTTTTTGAGTCGTAGACAATGGGCCTGCTAAATCATGCAAAATCTTTAAAAAAAAAATTGGCTACCGTTCGGTGTATGCTGTTGGTGGAAGAGTTTATGTTAAAAAGAGTTAGGTTAGGTTAGGTTAGGAAGGGTGGTACATCCTAAGATGCACCTCCACTCGGAGACCCATAGGGTCCATTGTGAATCCCTTCTATTGACAGCGTACAAAGTATGTAGGAAAGAGAGAAAAACATGTGAGAGTCCATGGTGTAATGTTAATGTAAGTCTGTTAGTCCATCGAGTACCCGCATCCCCCGTCGTTCAACCATCCAATACCCCTTATATAACTAATAATGTTTTCAACACCTGTCTTCGAAATGTCCCCTAGTTCAGCAAAAAATCTATGCCCTAGACATTTTTGTATATGGCGTTGCAAACTTGGACAATGACAAAGGATGTGTTCTATTGTCTCCAATTCGTCCTCATCCTCGCACATCCTGCAAAAGTCTGGAGATCTACTGTCCCATCTGCTGGCCATAGCCCTAACTGAGCAGTGTCCTTTAATGACTCCTATTGCAATTCTGAGACTTCTTCTATCCAGCCCCATCAGTGCATTTGTTCTCGCTATATCTAACCTAGGCCACAAGACCTTCGATATAGTGCAACCCACTCTTGTTTCCCAATTGGAAAGAGTTCTTGTTAGGATATGATCCTTCTGTTTTTTGAAAAAGTAGCTGATTGGCGGTTTAACCGATCTGTCCGCTTCCTCAATATGTAAAGCTGAGCCCGTTCGAGCCAACTCATCCGCGATTTCATTTCCTTCAATGTCACAGTGCCCTGGCACCCAGCATAAGCCTACGTTGTAGTCCCTTAGAAGTAGGCTTAGCACCTGCCTACAGTCATTAACTACCCTAGACGAAAACTGATGGCTTGTTATGGCCCTCTGTGCTGCCTGACTGTCAACGTAGAAAGTAATGTTGTCTCCTTTCGGTATTATGCTACCGGAAATTTCCTCCGCAGCTCGTAATACCGCCAAAATTTCAGCTTGGAAGACACTACATTCATCCGGTAGTCTGAATGATTTCCTAATGTCCGCCTTTTCTATATAGACACCAGCTCCCGTGCCTATTTCCATTTTTGACCCGTCAGTGAAGACTGCCCAACCCTCGTGCAAGTTGCGGACTCCTACCCACGAATTCCTTTCAGGGATTTCTAGCCCGGGCAGGGTCAGAAATTCTGTTTTCTTAATTATGTAGTCCGATTGCTCATCTGGAACCCTGGACTGACCTTGAAGACAGAACTCTGACAGTAGTCTCGAATGACCTGTTCTTGTATGTCTGAGCAGCGATGACTCTTTAAGTCGAAAGATGCTTCTGGCTGCCTCACCCACTATAAAGTCCTTAAGGGGGAGAAGGTGTAGAATAATATCTAATGCAGCCTGTGGTGTACTTCTGATGGCCCCCGTTATTCCTAAAGCCGCACACCTCTGTACCTTTTCTAGTTCTTTGTAGTAACTGTCTATCCTTGTTGCCTCCCACCACACTGTACAGCCATACGTAAGAACCGGTCTTACTACCGCCGTGTAGATCCATTTCACTACCCTCGGCCGAAGTCCCCAGTTCTTACCTATGGAGTTCCTGCATGCGTAGTAGGCATTAAGTCCCTTTCTGAGTCTTTCTTTTGTATTTCTTTTCCAGGAAAGTTTACTGTCCAAAAAAAATCCGTAGCTAGTTTGAGCTCCACTCCATCCAGCCACGGTAGTCTAAATTTCTCTATCTTATACCTTCTGGTAAAGAGAACCAGTTCCGTCTTGTTTGGGTTCACTCCCAAACCCTTACTTTTTGCCCACGACGATAGCTCTTCCAGTGCCGAATTCATGACCTCACTGATGGTCGGGAGAAATTTCCCGGATACCAGTATTACCACGTCATCAGCATAAGCTACAGTCTTCCTTCCTCTTAGCTCGAATTCCCTGAGAATAGTATTCACCGCTAGAAGCCACAGAAGTGGAGATAGGACTCCCCCTTGTGGTGTTCCCCTGGTGGCTAGCTTCCTAGAATTCCCTGAGCCTAGGCTGGAATTGATAATTCTGCTGCCCAGCATATTATCTATCCAGCTTACCAGGAAGTTTGGCACAAAGAGTTCCTCTAAAGATTCCTTGATAGCTCTTCTTTCGATATTGTTGAAAGCTCCCTCTATATCTAAGAAAGCTGCGAGCGTGTATTCCTTGCTAGCCAGGTTTCTTTCTATACAACCCACAACTTCATGAAGTGCACTCTCAACAGATTTACCCTTGAGGTAGGCATGTTGAGCCCCACTTATAAAGCGCGTATCAATTGTGTTCCTAATATACAGATCTACCAGTCGTTCCAGTGTTTTCAATAGAAAAGACGATAGACTGATAGGCCTGAAATCCTTGGGAGTAACGTGGCTAGCCTTGCCGGCCTTCGGTATGAAAACCACCCTGACTTCCCTCCACCTTTTTGGTACATACCCGATCAGTAGGCACTCACTGTAGATATCAATTAAAATTGATAGCACTATTTTTGGACAGTGCTGCAGCAATGCAGGGAAGATGCCATCTGGCCCTGCTGATTTGTACGGTTTGAAGGTACTAATTGCCCATGCTAATCTGTCCAATGAAACTATATCTCTAATTATATGCTTCTCTAGCTGCGTGGTGGATACCAAGATGCTAGTCCGGTCCGTGACCTCATCCCCTGTATCATTACACCTTGGAAAGTGGGTTTCCGTAAGTAAAGAGAGTGTCTGATTGTTGGACTCTGTTCAAGTACCATCCGATTTCTGAATATATCCAGGTACCTTAAGGTCCTTGGATAAAATTCGCCTGAATCTGGATGTTTCATTGACAGAATCGATGGCCTCTACAAACGTGGTCCATGAGGTCCGTTTAGCCCTTTTGGGCTCTCCTTTATAGTTATTGAAGCTTACTTTGTATTTCTCCCAGTCTTCTGAGTTTTTGGTCTGATGTGCCCTGTTGTATAACCTCCTAGTGGTTTTTCTCAGATCTCTAAGATCAGTATTCCACCAATTTGGTTGTTTTCTTTTCCAGGGAATATCATAACATTCCCTCATGCTTGAAGTAAGCTCTTCAACTTGTGTTTCTAGTTGTTTGTCCACTTCCAGGAACATATCTCCTCCCCGAGATGTGTTCGTCACTCTAAGTTCGCACTAAATTCAACCCAATTAGTTCGTCTCGGATTCTTGTATGGATCCCTCGCACTACTAGTGAAGTTTAGATTGAAGATGATCATTTTATGGTCTGAAAAGGTACAGACCGGGGACACCCTCCACTTTTCCACTATGTGACTCTTGCTGTTGGTCAGTGTTAGATCTATAATCGTCTCTCTGTCCCTAGTCTGAAACGTCGGCGTGTTGCCCCTGTTACAGATCATAAGGTCGTAGTTTATTATAAAATCAAAAACTGACTCACCTCTTTTATTGATGTCCCTGCTTCCCCATTGACTATGATGTGCATTGGCGTCACAACCCAGTACCAGGTCCAAATTCATCCTTTTGGCGTACTCCGTGACTCTTCTTACATCCGGGCCAGGTGGGTCGGCAGCTTCATACGGTAGATAAGCTGAGGCCAACAGTAACTTAGATTTACCGTGAACCTCCCTGCTTACTACCGTAATGTCACCAGAGCTAAAATTGTGAGACATAATTAGATTAAGCTCATTTTTAGCTACAATACAGGTCCTAACCTTTTCGTCCCCGGAAGGAGTGAAAAGGGTAAAACCATTGGCACTAAGTCCGCATACCTTGTTTTTGTTTATCCAAGGCTCCTGGACCAGCGCCACGTCGGTGTTGGATTCTGTGAGGAATGTTATGAGGTCGGCCGAGGCTGCTTCACAATGATGCAGGTTTATTTGCACCACTCGCAGCCTCGTAGGTCCTTTCAGATTTCGGCAGCCTGAACCTGATGGTACCTAAACCGAAGTTCATAACACCCTCACCGAGTCTCAATCGCGCAAGAGATTTCAGATCCACAGCGAATCTGAAATCCCTTCCCTGGTTCCCCTTACAAGCCATTGAAGCTATCAGCTTCCATTGACTCGTAAGGAGATCCTCGTTTTGCTTCTCCAATACCGACAGTATGGTTTCCACCGGCCTTATCGGTGGTGGAATCCATACTGTCACCATTGAACGAAGCGGGAGGCAAGAGGACGGAATTACCTCAAGTTTTGCTCCTGGCCAGAGTTCGCTAAAACCTTCAACTGTTTCGGTGAGAAATCTAGCCGACTTCTCATTTCCACAGTTCACGATCTTAACTCCCTTTGACCAGTCTGCACCCTTAAAGGAAATTTCGTTTCTCTCGCCCTTGAAGACTGCAATGCGGTCGATCAGCATTCCCTCAATAAGCTGCCAGCGATCGACACTGATCTTACCATCCTGATCAGATCGATCGATGACAGCAAGTTGACGGTGGTCTATCCGACCACTGCTGCTCGACTGCTTTGCCTTCTTGCTTTTTGAGGAAGGTTCGTCGCCAGACCTTGCCCTCTTGGCTGTGACCCCTCTAGCCGAGATACCGCCCCTAGAGCTGCATGGCTTCTCCCCTTCCTTCATGCTTGTGGGTGGTACTTTCGCACCACTCACATTCCTTGAAGTTGTTGACTATTCTGGAGCTGGGTCCGTTGTCCTATCCGGAGTGGGGACAGCACCAGAAGCGCCAACAACATCATTTTTAACAGCCTTTACAGGGCCAGCAGTCGCATCCTTAACTCCAGGAGTTTTCCTGGATGCGTCTGCTGGTGTAGTACCGACTGTTTCGGGAGAGTCAGCCTTCAGGAGGTCCTTGGTGGTGCCGTAAATTTGTTCAAATTTCCGGACATCCCTCCGGTGCTTCCTGATAAGCTGCCTCTCCCTAACGGTAATTGACGAGGGATCCCGCTGACCTATCTTTTTGAGAAAGATCAGCGACTTCCTCGTACCGTTCCTCGCCTTCTCCTCCTTAGTTCGGCCTTCGGTCGTTTCTTCCATGGGTATGGACTTTCCAGTGATTGCGCCTTGTGACGATCTGGAGATGTCTAAACCAGACATCTCCCCTGATCTGTCTGTAGGCGCGGTACCTTCCGGATCCATACCCGGTGAATCCACGGCCTGTTGCCGAACTACTTTGATCCTTTCAGAGCCAGTTGGGAGACCTTCGCTAGGCGTTGCGGGACCCATCCGTTTCTCCGAGTCGTCAGAGTCTGGAGAGGATCCCCCTACTCTCTGACCAGGGCCATGAATCATGGTGACATCATGTTCACCCTCATCAGAGAGCAGGGCGAGCTCCTCCAGTCTATTGACAGCGTCATCGGTATCCGCGAATGAGTCCCTAGACAGCCCCTGAAGCTCTTCCAACTCGTCGAAGTCAATTCTTATCAGTCTGTCCTGTTCGAAAAGTCGTTCGTTTAGTTCGTCCAGTTCACTGTCCAGACCACAGTTACCTCCCTGAGCGGTGTGTCTGTGCTTCGTCCATTGTGCACGCACAATTTTTTTTTGTTCCGTCCGTGTCGCGTTTGTCTTGTCCGTCTCTGTCTAACAAATTAAAAAAAAAAAAAAAATAAATAAAATAAACAAAACCAATAACGTCAAAAATAAGAAACAATAGACTGAAATACAATACAAAGAGAAATAATAAAAAACAAGATTTATATCAACAGTGCAATAACAAAACTAAGTGAAACATAACAAAACAGACATCAATAACAAACTAAAATCAATACACAACACAACAATCACCAACAACAACATAAACCGGACCATCTCCCTCGCTCATCACAACAACAACCACTCACGCATCAACACAAAACAGACAACACTAAGGGCTTTTTTATGCCCCCTCGTTGTCTTGCACAAGTGCTCCCCCTTCCCTAATCCCTTTCGCATATCACAAATAATTCTGCATTCTTCTTGTCGCTGTTCTGTTAGTTGTTGTAGGTATAACACTGAACAACTAACAGAAATAACAGTGTCGGGAGGGGTGCAGAGTTATTTGTGATTTTGCTTTGATGTTGTCTTGTGCTTTGGTAATGTCATGGTAGGTAGGTATAAAATTCACTTCGCAAACATTCGCGGGCTGAGGTCGAATTTTTTTGCGGTATACTCGCACATTAGTTTCCATAGGCCGGATGTCCTCGCTCTATGTGAGACCCAGGTGTGTGAGGATTCTGATCCACAGGATTTTCACATTCCTGGCTATCACACTCTGTCCTCTTTTTTTTCTCACAGAGGTCTTGTGTTATACATACGTAATGGTGTTGTGTTCCAGAGTCAGCAACATTTGAACTCACAAAATCCAGAATTTAAGTCCATTTGGGTTAAGTTCAAGATTGGATCGCACACATTACATTTCGGGTTTCTTTACAGAAGCCCAAACTTGGAAAGGGAGGCTACCCTAAATGGCTTCGACGCCCTTTCCGACTCTATTTCTAAAGTCTTAGAAGATTATCCGGACAGTGAAATTGTAGTTGCTGGGGATTTCAATGTCCAAAATAATTCTTGGCTTTCCCATTCGAGCCATCCATCTCCGGAGGGCCAGTACGCTGAGCTTTTTGATGCGCACAATGACTTGGCGCAATTAGTGAATGAACCAACACACATTCCGCGTGTTGAAGGGCAACAACAAAATATTCTTGACCTTTTTTTAACCTCCCACCCTGAAAAGTACGAGGCTAACATTCTTGCACCTCTTGGTAATTCGGATCATTGCACCATTTCAGCATCCTTTTCGTTCTCCGATCTTCGTTCCACTTCTAACCAGTCACGAAGCGGACAATGTACATATACGAAAAGGCACGTTGGGCCGAGCTCAACAATTTCTATCAGCAATTTAATTGGAAATTATGTTTCCTAGACAACAATGTCGATGCTGCTGCTGAAATGGTCGAGAAAATCATTCTTCTTGGCATAAACACATTTATTCCCTCGAAGACTACTTCGATTAAACCTTCAAAGAACTGTTGGTTTAATCAGACATGCAGGGAAGCTGTCAGATCCAAAGAGGAAGCATTCAGAAAATGGCGTTTAAATAAAAATACCACTACTGAACTGCTACGCAAGCAGGCAAGATCAAATTGTGCCAGAGTACTTAGGCGCGAAAAACTTCTTCACGAACAGCGTCTTCGTGCAAAAGTTATTTCTTCTCCCAGGGGAAGTAAGAGCTTTTGGTCATTCGTTAAAAGAGGGGAACAATTCTTCATCTTCTATTTCAACCCTCGTTAACGGTGACCAGATATTCACTGACCCGGTTGACAAAGCTAACCTTATGGCTGAAATTTTTGCAAAGAATTCATCTTTGCCAGACAGCAGTCAACCACTCCCCGTGATCGAGAACGTATCTAGTTCGATGCCTCAGATATTTTTTCGAACACGTGGCGTTAAAAGGGTTCTTACAGATCTCAACGTAAATAAAACTCCGGGCCCGGATGGTATTTCCGCAATTGTCCTATGTAAGTGCTCTTCGACGCTAGCCCGTCCATTGCGCAATCTTTTCAACATGTCGTACCGTGCTGGTATTTACCCTTCACGTTGGAAAGTTGCCAATATTCAGCCGATCCCCAAGAAAGGTGAGGCTACTAATCCTGCGAATTACCGTCCAATTGCAATATGTTCTGCGCTCTCGAAGGTCATGGAGAGCATGGTTAATCACCATCTTGTAAGGTATCTAGAGTCTAACGGCCTTCTGAATGATAGACAGTATGGCTTCCGTAGAAATCGATCTACTGGAGACCTGATGGCGTTCCTTACGGAGCGATGGAGTCGATCCATTCACCGCCATGGTGAAAGTAAGGTCGTGGCTCTGGATATTTCCAAGGCGTTCGATAGGGTCTGGCACGGAGC
This sequence comes from Hydrotaea cyrtoneurina, assembly GCA_958296145.1. NCBI lineage: Eukaryota > Metazoa > Arthropoda > Insecta > Diptera > Muscidae > Hydrotaea > Hydrotaea cyrtoneurina. Next base: position 58,333,691 of record OY282512.1, on the reverse strand, counting down.
ACTCATATCAAAACTTATTGCATTTGGTGTCGGTAATACCTTCTCTCGATTCATATCGAGTTTTCTCAGGGATCGCTCTATACGAGTTGTTATAGATGGTGTCTCATCCAACGAGCATAGGTTGACCGCAGGAGTGCCACAAGGCTCTGTCCTCTCTCCTTCTCTATTTCTTATTTTCATTGACGACCTGTTGGGGCAGAGTGTGAACCCAATCTACTCCTTTGCGGATGACAGCAACCTCTGTCATTCGTACTCATTTGATCATCGGCCAGGCCCTCTGGAAGTCGAGGGAAAAAGGCGAACGATGAACGACTCACTTAACCGCGATTTGGCGACGATTTGTGAGTGGGGCCAAATGAACAGAGTAGATTTTAATGCACAAAAGACCCAGTGCTGTTTGTTGTCACACAAACGTTCCACTGATCCAGCATCGCCGTCAATATCTATGGGTGGTGTGGATATCGACGAATCAGACACTCTTGATGTTCTGGGCATGAAGATACAGGGTGATGCTCGCTGGGCTAGCCACATATTCGAAGTGTCGAAAGTAGCATTCAAGTGTTTAGGCTTTTTAAAGCGGTGCAAGAAATACTTCACCCCATCTGACCTCGTAAATATTTACACCACATACATCCGGCCTAAAATGGAATACAACTCGCATATATGGGCAGGGGCTCCATTAACATCTTTGAAGCTCCTGGACCGTGTACACAGGAGAGCGGTGGTGTTGATAGGGGATGGTAGGGTATCCAGCTCTATTGTCTCCCTACAGCATCGCCGAAATGTGGGTTGTGTATCGCTATTCTATAGATATTTTAATGGTATCTGTTCTGAAGATATCCGTCGTCTGGTCCCTGACGTTAGAACATTTAGCCGGAATACTCGGCTATCCAGGGTCTCTCATCCGTTCATTGTCAAATGGCCGGTTGACCGGACGACGCACTATAGAGAAAATTCGTTCTTCAGCCGGACTGTTCGTTTGTGGAATAATCTTCCTGCAAGTGTTTTTCCTGCCTGCTATGACATTACCAAATTCAAGGCCAACGTCAACAAACACTACTCCCTCTTTTCTCCCTCCAATACCCTTATTTCCCATCGCTAACACAGTGCATTGCATTTATAGGGGGCATCCCCTGAGTGTTAGTCAAAAAAAAAAAAAAAAAAAAAAGTGTTTGTTGTACCGTTTTTTTCCGTGTTTTAGTATTCGTTTTAGTGCGTTTGTTTGTGTTTGTTGTTGTGTTTGTTTTTGAGTTTGTTTTGTATGTTAATTGTTCCATGTAGATCCCACGAGTATGCTAGTAAAGGGAAAGGACCATCGCGCGCAGTGACAGCTTACGCGGACTAGGCAATAAGATTACATCCGGTCCGTGCCCTGGCACCGGAGGGGAGCTGTTAGCGATTAGTTTTATTTAGGCACTTACTAACCATGCAGGTCCTCGACACTGCTACCAACCATCTTGACCTTAAAAGTGCATCTATAACGTGACTACTAAGAGGTAAAGCCCCAAGGGAAAAAGGAGCGAACCATGGACGTAGTTTCGTATCATATATGTCAATTGGCCGGATGCGAGGGCATAAGTTACTGACCTCCCATAGGACTCATGACAAGCGCGAGTAACTCTTGGTTGTGTATCTTTTTATAGCATTAGGCTTCTACATGGACCAGATTTAAAGTAAGTGATTTAAAGTCCTTGCGCAAGCCTAAAAACCACAAGAAGCACTTAAGCCCTCGCATCGCGTCAAGATGGTTGCTCTCGCGAGAGAAAAAGAGTTAATTATCCAGACAAAAAATTATTCACAACGAAGAAGACGTGAACAGATTGTTATTGGAAGCAACAACTCATAAACCATATAACACAAGATCTCAAAATGCAATACTGGAAGATGACGTTGAAGATGATCCATATATGTCGCCGTCATATTTTAATTTCTTTTATTTTGAATACATACATAAACGATTTCATATTTTTTAATTCTTTTATGAGCGTCAATAAATACTTTCATGATTTTCAATTATTTAAAGATTGTTTACATTATGTTGGAAATTCTGTTTTTAGTGTAATTTCAATAAATGTGAGAAGTTGATGACAAACTTGATAAATTTAATAAATTCAAAACATTACTTGCAAGTTTGCCGAAGCTACCTGCTGTTATTTCTGTGCACGAAACATGGTTTAAGGAAGAATTAACGCAAATTTATAATATAGCAGGATACAGAGCAATACATTGTTGTAGAGTCGATAGTTATGGTGGAACGTAAATTTTTGTGAGAGAAGATATAAATTATACCACAGTTTTATGTGAGAGTAAAAACTTTATTGATTCCATAGTTATAAGTTTGGATAACGTGAAATGGCAGATCAATAAAGTTGCTTTCTTTCTACAGGTCGCAAAACTGTAATTTAAAAATTTCTTTCTGTTCTTTCTGGAGGAAATATTCATAAGCCAGAGAAGGAGCCCTTGTATTTTTCTTGGTGACTCAAATATGGATGCAATGGATAGTCGATTATCTCATGTTCGTTTGAACACTCTTAATAATTATGATTTTAGAAACTGTCATGATTTAATAACTCGACCGAGAAGCGGAACATGTATTGATCATGTTTATTCTAATATCCAGGAAACTTCGGGTATAAACTCTGTAGAGTGTACGTTGTGGGATCACAATCTTCTCTTTCTCAGTATTAAAATTATTATTCCAGATCCTAATATTGTTTATGAAACGTATTCATATGTCAATCAAAGTCATCTGAAACAGCTTATACAGAGAGAGTTACAGTCAGTCAGACTAACAGGGCATCCTTCATGTGATATAAATTCTATGACATCGTTGCTAGAAAAATGTGCGGAGGAATCCACTATCACAAAAAGACGTAAGTTCATAAATAGGGATGAAATTACACCATGGATTAATGGTAATTTAAAAAATTTATCGATTTCAAGGAGAAGGGTTTAAGAGCAAGACGAAAAAAACCAGACAATTATAGGATTCAAAAACAACTTCAAAGCATTAGTAAAGTCGTTAGAATTGCCTGCAGAGAATCGAGGAACATCTTTTATGTAGATAATTTACAAAATATTCGTAACGATTCGAGTAAATTTTGGAAGTTTTTAAACAATACTCTTGGTAGTAGCAATAAATACATTAAAATTGCGGATATTAATGGAAATGATTTGGAGAAAGCTAGAGTATTTAATGAGTACTTCTTAAATTCCGTTAAATATTTGAAATTGTCCATTGATCACAATCGTAATGGTCACTGGAATTCAATGTTTTCTCTAACTCAAACAAAATACATCGCTAAATTTGGGTTTCACTGTTGTAGGTGAAATTCAGGATACTAGGACATGACAATATATCTCCTAGAACTGTATTGGAATGTGTAGATATGTTATCGCAATATTTGTTAAATGTACAGGCAATATCCGCTTAGCGCGGTTAATTCGTTCCTCAAGATTACCGCGTAAAGTGAAACCGCGTTAATCGAAATTATGTTTTTATGTGTAAAAAAGTAAACAAACAAACAAATATGTGAGCATTTGCAAAGCAAGATCAACCGCAAGGAAGTGTGCTTAGGCCTTTGCTTTTTAAAAATTATCTTAACGATATAACAAACTAAGGACTGACTGGTAAAATCTCTGTATATGCAGATGACATTTGTCTACTTTATCCTTACAAGCATGAAACTGTTGCGAGGACTTACATGGAACGAGATGCCGCCTTGAATTTGTAAGGATCAATAAATTATTTTTAAACGCAAACATTAACAATTTTAACAATTTTAAATTTTAAACGAATTAACAATTTTAAAATGTATATAGATGGTAAGGAAATTTCTGAAGATACATTAAGGTATCATACAGAGCAATCTCTCTTGGGATGACCACGTACAGTATTTAAACACTAAAATACTTTTGTACTTACGATTTTTATATCAGTTTAAAAATAAATTTAATTTTGATGCCAAATATTTGATGTATCAAGCACTGGTTCTGAGTAATCTAAATTATCTTACCATATTGTATGGTTATAAAAAAAATGTTGTGTTTAAATCCTTATTTAGGTTGCAAAACAAAGCATTGAAAACTGTTGCGAATCTTCCCAGGACTTTCTCAACCTTTTCATTGTACAAAGATGTATTTCCCTCTGTATTACCTCTTTATGGAATTTATAAGATGCAACTTCTTATATATGTATTTAAGTGCATTAATAATATTGGACATCACACCATTTGTACGAGCTTACTAAGCAAAGGTTTGAATATATGGGTGGTTTTGAATTTAATAAATTACCACATGATTTAAAATCTATTAATAGAATTTTCACATTAAAAAATTTGTTAAATTTTTTATTTAAATATAAATTTATAGCAAATATTGAATTACAATGCCAACTTGCCTCTATAATGTCTATAAGACGCAGAGGCTTAAATATTAATCATGTAACAATACTTTATAAATACTTGTTTTGTTAAAACAAAAAATATATATTTAGTTATTTAGTATTAAGCTAATAATGAACAAATAAAAAAAATATTATTTAGCTCAATCCGATTTGACTCAAAATCCATCTTTATTAAATTTATAAACATGTAATGATCTCCAGAAAAATTGGTGCCCTAGTCGGTCCCCTACTGGCACATCGCATACAAATGTAGCATTCCACCCAGTTTAGCAATAGTGTAATAATATCAATACTTCCAGCGTGATCTTGTCCAAATTATGTACTTAGTAAAGTTATAACAGCAGAAAGTTGCGGTATCAAAGTCTGGCCAGGTACCAGAAGATCTATTATTCCACACACTTTTGAAATCGTGTAATAATATCAATATAAACATCTTTTCCAAATTCTGTACTTTGTAAAGCTACAACTGGATAAAGTTATGAAGAAAAACATGGAAGTTTTGAAGAAAAAGCTGTAAGTGAAAAAAAAGAACAACTTGGAAGTCTGGCCACGTCCCTTCTGGTGCCTCCAACACAAATGTACCATTCCACTTATTTATAAACATATATTAAAATACAGAAAAAATTGGTACCGTAGTCGGTCCCCTTCTGGTACCTCGCATACAAATGTACCATTCTTCCCACTTTAGAAATCGAAATAAATAGTAGAAATAATATTATTTAGCTCAATCCGATGTGACTCAAAATCCATCTTTAATAAATTTATGAACATAAATAGTGTTATACTATCTTACGGTGTAGTCGTGTTTTTGTTTTGTGCTGATAAAATTCAAAGTTTTTTGTGTTTTTGTTACAAATATAATCATCTGTGTCGTCTCTAGTGGAAGCTAAGTGATAGCGTTTTTTAAAATTAATTTCCAATTATCTTTTTGTGCTGTTTAACAAGTTCATTTACTAATTCTTGTGTGATTAGTTATTTTAACAACAAAAACAATCATTAGTTTTGTGTTTGTTTTACAACAATAATATAATTGTCTCTGTTAGTGCTTTTCTTTTCGTTTACTTTGTGTTTATCATTCGTTCTTTGTATAACAGTTAGAACAGTTGTTAAAATAATTCAGAGTTGTAATTTATATTTTTGATAATTTTCAGTGTTGTATTAAATTGTTTTAAACCGGTTACGCTGTTAAATATACAAAGATAAATAATGGCTTGTAAATTACCGTCGTGTAATATTACAAAACTTTCTGAGCATCAATTGACTTGTTGGCTTTGTAGTGGTGAGTACCACGTAAAATGTGTTGGTCTCTCAGCACGCTTGGTTGACCAGTTATATGAAGTGAAGGGTATTCGTTGGTGTTGCCCAAACTGTAGAGACGTCGACCTGGTATTTTATAAATTCTATCAATCCATGAAAAATGAAGCGTTGTGCATCGTAAACAAACTGACGTTGTCTATACAGATTTTAGTAAAGCACTTGATCGTGTGAACCATAGAATTCTTATGATGAAATTGAACCGTATAGGTTTTTCAATAACATTGTTAAACTTCATTCTATCTTATCTATCTTCGCGTGAGCAACGTGTCTTATTTGGGCACGTCATATCGAAACCCATATTTGTTAGTTCGGGAGTGTCAAAAGGAAGTCATTTAGTGTATACTGACGATGTCAAACTGTTTCATAGTTATGATAAAAATGAATGTTGTAATGCACTTCAATCTGATCTCGATTGTTTTTGTGAATGGTGTCGGTTAAATGAAATGGATTAGAATTTGAATACGTGTAAATGTATGTCGTTCTATAGAAGTAAATTTATAAATAATGAATATTTTTTGGAAAATTTGGATTTAGTAAAAGATGGTCCAAAGAATTCTCGGACCCATATTTTTTTTTTTTTTTTTTTTTTTTTTTTTTTTTAAGGCTAACACTCAGGGGATGCCCCCTATGAATGCAATGCACTGTGTTAGCGATTGGAAGTAAGGATATTGGAGGGAGGAAAGATGGAGTAGTGTTTGTTGACAATTGTTTTGAACTTGAGAATGTCATAACAGGCAGGAAAAACACTTGCTGGAAGATTATTCCACATACGAGCAGTTCGGTTGAAGAACGAATTTTCTCTATAGTGCGTCGTCCGGTCAACCGGCCATTTGACAATGAACGGATGAGATTCCCTGGATAGCCGAGTATTCCGGCTAAATGTTCTAACGTCAGGGACCAGACGACGGATATCTTCTGAACAGATACCATTAAAATATCTATAGAATAGCGATACACAACCCACATTTCGGCGATGCTGTAGGGAGACAATAGAGCTGGATACCCTACCATCCCCACCGCTCTCCTCTGTACACGGTCCAGAAGCTTCAAAGATGTTAATGGAGCCCCTGCCCATATATGCGAGTTGTATTCCACTTTAGGCCGGATGTAGGTGGTGTAAAAATTTACGAGATCAGATGGAGTGAAGTATTTCTTGCACCGCTTCAAAAAGCCTAAACACTTGAATGCTTCTTTCGACACTTCGAATATATGGCTAGCCCAGCGAGCATCACCCTGTATCTTCATGCCCAGAACATCAAGATTGTCTGATTCGTCGATATCCACAACACCCATAGAAATTGACGACGATGCTGGATCTGGTGAACGTTTGTGTGACAACAAACAGCACTGGGTCTTTTGTGGATTAAAATCTACTCTATTCATTTGGCCCCACTCACAAATCGTCGCCAAATCGCGGTTAAGTGAGTCATTCATCGTTCGCCTTTTGTCCTCCACCTCCAAAGGACCTGGCCGATGATCAAATGAGTATGAATGACAGATATTGCTGTCATCCGCGAAGGAGTAGATCGGGTTCACAGTCTGACCCAACAGGTCGTCAATGAAAATAAGAAATAAAGAAGGAGAGAGGACTGAGCCTTGTGGCACTCCTGCGGTCAACCTATGCTCGTTAGATGAGACCCCATCTATAACAACTCGTATAGAGCGATCCCTGAGAAAACTCGATATGAATCGAGAGAAGGTATTACCGACACCAAATGCAATAAGTTTTGATATGAGTGCTCCGTGCCAGACCCTATCGAACGCCTTGGAAATATCCAGAGCCACGACCTTGCTTTCGCCAAGTCGGTGAATGGATCGACTCCATCGTTCCGAAAGGAACGCCATCAGGTCTCCAGTAGATCGATTTCTACGGAAGCCATACTGTCGATCATTGAGAAGGCCGTTAGACTCTAAATATTTGACAAGATGGTGGTTAACCATGCTCTCCATAACCTTCGAGAGCGCAGAACATACTGCAATTGGACTGTAATTCGCAGGATTGGTAGCCTCACCTTTCTTGGGGATGGCTGAACATTGGCAACTTTCCAACGTGAAGGGTAAATACCAGCACGGTACGACATGTTGAAAAGATTGCGCAATGGACGAGCTAGCGTCGAAGAGCACTTACATAGGACAAGTGCTGAGATACCATCCGGGCCCGGAGTTTTGTTTACATTGAGATCTGCAAGAACCCTTTTGACTCCACGTGTTCGAAAAATATCTGAGGCATCGAACTAGATACGTTCTCGATCACGGGGAGTGGTTGACTGCTGTCTGGCAAAGATGAATTCTTTGCAAATATTTCAGCCATAAGATTAGCTTTGTCAACCGGGTCAGTGAATATCTGGTCACCGTTAACAAGGGTTGAAATAGAAGATGAAGAATTGTTCCCCTCTTTTAACGAATGACCAAAAGCTCTTACTTCCCCTGGGAGAAGAAATAACTTTTGCACGAAGACGCTGTTCGTGAAGAAGTTTTTCGCGCCTAAGTACTCTGGCACAATTTGATCTTGCCTGCTTGCGTAGCAGTTCAGTAGTGGTATTTTTATTTAAACGCCATTTTCTGAATGCTTCCTCTTTGGATCTGACAGCTTCTTTGCATGTCTGATTAAACCAACAATTTTTTGGAGGTTTAATCGAAGTAGTCTTCGAGGGAATAAACATGTTTATGCCAAGAAGAATTATTTTCTCAACCATTTCAGCAGCAGCATCGACATTATTGTCTAGGAAACATAATTTCCAGTTAAACTGCTGATAAAAATTGTTGAGCTCGGCCCAACGTGCCTTTTCGTATATGTACAATGTCCGCTTCGTGACTGGTTTTGAAGTGGCTCGAAGATCGGAGAACGAAAAGGATGCTGAAATGGTGCAATGATCCGAGTTACCAAGAGGTGCAAGAATGTTAACCTCATACTTTTCAGGGTGAGAGGTTAAGAAAAGGTCAAGAATATTTTGATGTTGCCCTTCAACACGCGGAATGTGTGTTGGTTCATTCACTAATTGCGCCAAGTCATTGTGCGCGGCAAATAACTCAGCGTACTGACCCTCCGGAGATGTATGGCTCGAATGGGAAAGCCAAGAATTATTGTGGACATTGAAATCTCCAGCAACTACAATTTCACTGTCCGGATAATCTTCTAAAATTTTCGAAATGGAGTCGGAAAGGGCGTCGAAGCCATTCAAGGTAGCCTCCCTTTCCAAGTTTGGACTTCTGTAAAGAAACCCGAAATGTAAAGTGTGCGGTCCAATCCTGAACTTAACCCAAAGAGAGTTAAATTCTGGATCTTGTGAGTCCAAATGTTGCTGGCTCTGGAACGCAACACCATTACGTATGTAAACCACAAGGCCTCTGTGAGAAAAGAAATAGGAAAGCATGTGATAACCAGGAATGTGGAAATCCTGTGGATCAGAACCCCCACACACCTGGGTCTCCCATAAAGCAAAGATATCCGGCCTATGGAACTGTGCGTGAGAGTATATCGCAAACAAATTAGCTCTCAGCCCACGTATGTTGGCAAAGTGAATTTTAAACGTGCGTACCATTATTATGACATTCACAAATACAAAACAATATCAAAGCAAAACAACAGTATAATACTGCACCTCTCCTGCCGCTGTTGTTTCTGTTAGATATCCAGTGTTATACCTACAACATCAAACAGAACAGCGACATGAAAAGTGCAGTATCAATTGTGTTTTGTGAAGGGGATAAGGGAGGGGGGGAACACTAGTGCAAAGCAAAACGGAGACATAGAAAAGCCCCTTGTGTTGTCTTGTTGTGTTGATTGTGTATGGCGGTTTAGTTGTGGCCGGTGACTGCTGTTGTTGTTATTGTTGTGTTGTGTTATTGTTATTGTTGTGTTGTGTTATTGATCTTGGTTGTATTTTTGCTGTTTTTGTGTTATTGCTGTTTTTGATTTTGTTTTTTGTTTAGTGGTAGAATATATGTAGTGTTTTTATTGTATTTTGGTTTATGTTTTTTTTTTTGTATATTTTTTTTGTTTTGTTTTCACAAAGACGGACACAGACAAACACGACGCGGACGGAACAAAATTGTGCGTGCACAACGGACAAAGCACAGAACACTACTATATAATAAAGCAACTGTATACTTCTCTTTTTAGACCTGTTATGGAATACGCCTCTGTTGTATGGAGTCTGTACTATCCAACTCACTCTGATAAAAAAGAATCGGTCCAGAAACAATTTCTTTTGTTCTGTTTGAGTGGTCTGGGATGGAACTCAAATTTGATGCTCCCTCCATATGAACATCGCCTCAAACTGATTAGTCTCCATACTTTGTCTAGTCGCAGAACTATGCTATATGTAGTATTTGTATTTAATCTTATCAATTGAGAAATTCATTCTCAATTTTTATTGTCTAATCAGAAGTTTTTTGTTCCACAAAGATTATCTCGTGCTTTTAGTCTACCCTATTGCAGATCAAATCATGGAAATTTTCATCCATTTAACCGAATTTAATTTGTATTATTAACACATTGATTTTCAAAAGGGTATTGTAGAAATAAAACATGCTATTCTAGAATTAACTAATGTTTAGTCTTAGTAGTAGTAGAGTATCTTTTAAGTATTTAATTTTGTACGTTTTGTTTATATACTGGCTGAAGATAATTATCTGTCGCCAGTTGAATGTGAAACTACAAAATATCATAGTATAACACCGTACGGGGTTCCTACGTTATGGGATGTGCCCTCTCAGTCTGGCGGGCGGGATACTTATTGTGGAGACGGGGTTTCCGTTCGTTTAAAAAAAAAAATATTGCGTACCCTAGTCGGACCCCTACTGGTACCTCGCATACAAATGTGCCATTCCACCCACTTTTGAAATCGTGTAATAATATTACAACCCCAATCTGATCTGACCTAAATTCCGTATTTTAAAATCATATCATGAAATATATCCAGAAAAAATGAGTCCCCAAGTCGATTATCTTCTGGTACCTCCCATAAAAAAATACTCCCAGAGTGATCTGGCCCAAATTATGTACTTAGTAAAGTTATAACAGTAGAAACTTTCGGTACCAAAGTCTGACCAGGTACCAGAAGATCTATCATTCCACACACTTTTGAAATGTGTACTAATATCAGTATAACCATCTTTCCCAAATTCTGTACTTTGTGAAGCTATAACTGTAGAAACTTTCGAAGAAAAACTTGGAAGTCTGGCCATGTCTCTCCCATACAAATGTACCATTCCATTCGTTTAATATTACCATTAATATCGTGTAATAATATCAATATAACCATCATGGTCTTTCCCAAATTCTGTACTTTGTATAGCTGTAACTGGATAAAGTTTCTGAGAACAACTTGGAAGTCTGGCTACGCCCCATCGGTCACCTCCAATACAAATGTACCATTCCACCCACTTTTGAAATCGTGTAATAATATTACTTTGCTCAATACGATTTGACTCAAAATCCATCCTTAATAAATTTATAAACAGTGATTGTTCTCCAGAAAAAATTGGTATCCTAGTCACTCCCATTCTGGCATCTCGCATACAAATGACCCATTCCATCCATCGTTCCCAAATTCTGTACTTTGTGAAGCTATAACTGGAGAACAAGTCTGGCCACGTCCCTTCTGGCATCTCCCATACAAATGCAACATTCCACCCACTTTTGAAATCGTGTAATAATATTACTAAACCCAATCCGATCTGACCTAAATTCCGTATTTTATAAAGCAGTAAACAGGGAAAGACCTCCATTAAAAATTTGTGCGCTAGTCAATCCCCATCTGGTACCTCGCATACAAATGACCCATTCCAACCACTTTTGAAATAGTGTAATAATATCAATAAAATTCTGTACTTTGTAAAGTTATAACTGGAGAAAGTTTCGGAGAACAACTTGGAAGTCTGGCTACGCCCCATCTGGTACCTCGCATACAAATGACCCATTCGACCCACTTTAGCAATCGTGTAAAACTATCAATACTTCCGGCGTGATCTTGCCCAAATTATGTAAAGTTATAACAGTAGAAAGTTTCGGTACCAAAGTCTGGCCAGGTACCAGAAGATCTATCATTCCACACACTTTTGAAATGTGTACTAATATCATCTTTCCCAAATTCTGTACTTTGTGAAGCTATAACTGGAGAAACTTTCGGAGAAAAAGTCTGGAAGTCTGGCCACGTCCCTCCCATACAAATGTATTATTCCACCCACTTTTAATATCGTGTAATAATTTCAATATAACCAGCACGGTCTTTCCCAAATTCTGAACTTTGTATAGCTGTAACTGGATAAAGTTTCTGGGAACAACTTGCAAGTCTGGCTGCGCCCCATCTGGCACCTCCAATACAAATGTACCATTCCACCCACTTTTGAAATCGTGTTATAATATTACATTGCTCAATCCGATTTGACTCAAAATTCATCTTTAATAAATTTATAAACAGTTATTGTTCTCCAGAAAAAATTGGTACCCTAGTCGCTCCCATTCTGGTACGTCGCATACAAATGACCCATTTCATCCATCGTTCCCAATTTCTGTACTTTGTGAAGCTATAACTGGAGAGTTATACTTGGAAGTCTGGCCACGTCCCTTCTGGTACCTCCCATACAAATGTACCATTCCACCCACTTTTGAAATCGTGTAATAATATGAGAAGAATGAGGAAACTAAAAATGTGTATATTAATGATTTTTTGAGTCGTGAGACAATGGGTCTGCTAAATCATGCAAAATCTTTAAACAAAAATTGGCTACCGTTCGGTGTATGCTGTTGGTGGAAGAGTTTATGTTAAAAGGAGTGAATTATCCAGACAAAAAATTATTCACAACGAAGAAGACGTGAACAGATTGTTATTGGAAGCACCAACTCATAAACCATATAACACAAGATCTCAAAATGCAATACTGGAAGATGACGTTGAAGATGATCCATATATGTCGCCGTCATATTTTAATTTCTTTTATTTTTAATACATACATAAACGATTTCATATTTTTTAATTCTTTTATGAGCTTCAATAAATACTTTCATGATTTTCAATTATTTAAAGATTGTTTACATTATGTTGGAAATTCTGTTGTTAGTGTAATTTCAATAAATGAGAGAATTTTGTAATCAATTGATAAGTTTAATAAATTCAAAACATTGCTAGCAAGTTTGCCGAAGCTGCCTGCTGTTATTTCTGTGCAGGAAACATGGTTTAAGGAAGAATTAATGCAAATTTATAATATAGAAGGATACAGAGCAATACATTGTTGTAGAGTCGATAGTTACGGTGGAACGTTATTTTTTGTGAGAGAAGATACAAATTATACCACAGTTTTATGTGAGAGTAAAAACTTTATTGATTCCATAGTTATAAGTTTGGATAACGTGAAATGACAGATCAATAAAGTTGCTTTCTTTCTACAGGTCGCAAAACTGTAATTTAAAAATTTCTTTCTGTTCTTTCTGGAGGAAATATTCATAAGCCAGAGAAGGAGCCCTTGTATTTTTCTTGGTGACTCAAATATGGATGCAATGGATAGTCGATTATCTCATGTTCTTTTGAACACTCTTAATAATTATGATTTTAGAAACTGTCATGATTTAATAACTCGACCGAGAAGCGGAACATGTATTGATCATGTTTATTCTAATATCCAGGAAACTTCGGGTATAAACTCTGTAGAGTGTAGGTTGTCGGATCACAATCTTCTCTTTCTCAGTATTAAAATTATTATTCCAGATCCTAATATTGTTTATGAGACGTATTCATATGTCAATCAAAGTCATCTGAAACAGCTTATACAGAGAGAGTTACCGTTAGTCAGACTAACAGGGCATCCTTCATGTGATATAAATTCTATGACATCGTTGCTAGAAAAATGTGCGGAGGAATCCACTATCACAAAAAGACGTAAGTGCATAAATAGGGATGAAATTACACCATGGGTTAATGGTAATTTAAAAAATTTATCGATTTCAAGGAGAAGCTTTTAAGAGCAAGTCGAAAAAAACAGAAAATTACAGGATTCATAAACAACTTCAAAGCATTAGTAAAGTCGTTAGAATTGCCTGCAGAGAATCGAGGAACATCTTTTATGTAGATAATTTACAAAATATTCGTAACGATTCGAGTAAATGTTGGAAGTTTTTAAACAATACTCTTGATAGTAGCAATAAATACATTAAAATTGCGGATATTAATGGAAATGATTTGGAGAAAGCTAGAGTATTTAATGAGTTCTTCTTAAATTCCGTTAAATATTTGAAATTGTCCATTGATCACAATCGTAATGGTCACTGGAATTCAATGTTTTCTCTAACTCAAAAAAAATACATCGCTAAATTTGGGTTTCACTGTTGTAGGTGAAATTCAGGATACTAGGACATGACAATATATCTCCTAGAACTGTATTGGAATGTGTAGATATGTTATCGCCCTATTTGTTAAATGTACAGGCAATATCCGCTTAGCGCGGTTAATTCGTTCCTCAAGAATACCGCGTTAATCGAAATTATGTTTTTATGTGTAAAAAAGTAAACAAACAAACAAATATGTGAGCATTTGCAAAGCAAGATCAACCGCAAAGAAGAGTGCTTGGGTCTTTGCTTTTTAAAATGTATCTTAACGATATAACCAACTTAGGACTGACTGGTAAAATCTTTGTATATGCAGATGACATTTGTCTACTTTATCCTTACAAGCATGAAACTGTTGCGAGGACTTACATGGAACGAGATGCCGCCTTGATAAGTGAATTTGTAAGGATCAATAAATTATTTTTAAACGCAGACATTAACAATTTTAAACGGATTAACAATTTTAAAATGTATATAGATGGTAACGAAATTTCTGAAGTTACATTAAGGTATCTGGGACTACACATACAGAGCAATCTCTCTTGGAATGGCCACGTACAGTATTTAAACACTAAAATATCACGTGCCTTACGATTTTTATATCAGTTTAAAAATACATTTAATTTTGATGCCAAATATTTGATGTATCAAGCACTGGTTCAGAGTAATCTAAATTATCTTACCATATTGTATGGTTATAAAAAAAATGTTGTGTTTAAATCCTTATTTAGGTTGCAAAACAAAGCATTGAAAACTGTTGCGAATCTTCCCAGGACTTTCTCAACCTTTTCATTGTACAAAGATGTATTTCCCTCTGTATTACCTCTTTATGGAATTTATAAGATGCAACTTCTTATATATGTATTTAAGTGCATTAATAATATTGGACATCACACCATTTGTTTTTGCCACAAACCAAAATTCTTTCTATACCAGGAATAACACAAATTTGAGAGTAGCTAGGTGCAGGATCGAGCTTACTAAGCAAAGGTTTGAATATATGGGTGGTTTTGAATTTAATAAATTACCACATGATTTAAAATCTATTAATAGAATTTTCACATTCAAAAATTTGTTAAATTTTTTATTTAAATATAAATTTATAGCAAATATTGAATTACAATGCCAACTTGCCTCTATAATATCTATAAGACGCAGAGGCTTAAATATTAATCATGTAACAATACTTTATAAATACTTGTTTTGTTAAAACAAAAACTAATTATTTAGTTTAGTATTAAGCTAATAATGAACAAATAAAAAAAATATTATTTAGCTCAATCCGATTTGACTTAAAATCCATCTTTATTAAATTTATAAACATGTAATGATCTCCAGAAAAAATTGGTACCCTAGTCAAAATCCATCTTTATTAAATTTATAAACATATTTAAAATTGAGAAAAAATTGGTACCGTAGTCGGTCGCCTTCTGGTACCTCGCATACAAATGTACCATTCCACCCACTTTTGAAATCGTATAATAATATTAGTAAGCACAATCTGATCTGACTAAACTCCGTATTTTAAAAAGCTGTAAACATGAAATGTATCCAGAAAAAATGTGTCCCCTAATCGGTTCTCTTCTGGTACCTCCCATAAAAATGTACCATTCTTCCCACTTTAGAAATCGAAATAAATAATAGAAATAATATTATTTAGCTCAATCCGATGTGAGTCAAAATCCATCTTTAATAAATTTATGAACATAAATAGTGTTATACTGTCTTACGGTGTAGATGTGTTTTTGTTTTTTGCTGATAAAATTCAAAGTTTTTTGTGTTTTTGTTACAAATATAATCATATATGTCATCTCTAGTGGAAGCTAAGTGATAGCGTTTTTTAAAGTTAATTTCCAATTATCTTTTTGTGCTGTTTAACAAGTTCATTTACTAATTCTTGTGTTAATAGTTATTTTAACAACAAAAACAATCATTAGTTTTGTGTTTGTTTTACAACAATAATATCATTGTCTCTGTTAGTGCTTTTCTTTTAGTTTACTTTGTGTTTATCATTCGTTCTTTGTATAACAGTTAGAACAGTTGTTAAAATAATTCAGAGTTGTAATTTATATTTTTGATAATTTTCAGCGTTGTATTAAATTGTTTTAAACCGTTTACGCTGTTAAATATACAAAGATAAATAATGGCTTGTAAATTACCGACGTGTAATAATACAAAAGTTTCTGAGCGTCAATTAACTTGTTGGCTTTGTAGTGGTGAGTACCACGTAAAATGTGTTGGTCTCTCAGCTCGCTTGGTTGACCAGTTATATGAAGTGAAGGATATTCGTTGGTGTTGCCCAAACTGTTAGTTCGGGAGTGTCAAAAGGAAGTCATTTAATGTATACTGACGATGTCAAACTGTTTCATAGTTATGATAAAAATTAATGTTGTAATGCACTTCAATCTGATCTCGATTGTTTTTGTGAATGGTGTCGGTTAAATAAAATGGATTTGAATTTGAATAAGTGTAAATGTATGTCGTTCTATAGAAGTAAATTTATAAATAATGAATATTTTTTGGAAAATTTGGTCATTGACAGAGTAAACACTTTTTTGGATCTTGGTGTTCCTATGGATAAGAAACTTAATTTTGTTAACCATATAAATATAGCCATAAATAAGGGACGATCAATTCTCGGATTTAGTAAAAGATGGTCCACAGAATTCTCGGAACCATATATAACGAAGCAACTGTACACTTCTCTTGTTAGACCTGTTATGGAATACGCCTCTGTTGTATGGAGTCCGTACTATCCAACTCACTCTGATAAAAATATAATCAGTCCAGAAACAATTTCTTTTGTTCTGTTTGCGTTGTCTGGGATGTACCTCAAATTTGGTGCTCCCTCCATATGAACATCGCCTCAAACTGATTAGTCTCCATACTTTTTCTAGTCGCAGAACTATGCTATATGTAGTATTTGTATTTAATCTTATCAATCGTTCAGCTCAGACATTTGTTGAGTGAAGTCTATTTCTTTTCTAATAAAAAATGAAAATTTTTTGTGGCAAGTGTAATGCCGAAATCATGGCTAAAACCGACGGTTTTAATTTAAAGACGCTTAAAGGAGTTAAGTGTGCTTCAATTTGTGGTCGTGTCTTTCATTCCGTCTGTACAGATTGTTTAAAACTTTAAATAAATTCGCCAAATTTACTTTGGCAATGTAATTCCTGTGTTGTTATGACAAATGACACACAAAGTAAAATCGATTTACTCTAGCGACAAATGAGAGAAGTGCAGTCGAAGTGTATGCAGTTAGAGAAAATGATGGGTGAGGCGCAGTCTACACATCTTCGTGCTCACAACAGAGATCAAAAGAAAACAAATACCCAAACTTCTAGTTCTCACGCAGCAACAAAAAATCTTCATCCCGAACATGCTTCTCGTCCCCTTGCTTCATCGTCCACAACAAGTGAACACAATACTTGTGAACAATTTGTTGATGCGGTTGATGATCCCAATATGCAGATGGAAAGCAGAGAGCAAAATTGGGTTACAGTTCGTCGAAAAGAATCGAATAGAAAGAAGAAGTATAACAACAACAAACGTAATAGAACAAAGCCTGTTGTTGGCACCGCACCTGTATGTGATGATTTTGAAGTTGTGCATACAATGAAATATGTACACATTTCAAAATTTAATGCTCACACTGAACCAGAGGCGGTTTTAAAATTTGTAGCAGAGGGTTTAGGAGTAGAACCAAATATTCTGCAATGCACCAAATTGATAAACCGTGATGCGGACGTATCGAAGCTACGTTTCGTCAATTTTAAATTGGGAGTACCTTCTCCGCTTTACGAGAAAGTGTACAATAACCAAATGTGGCCCATGTCAATTAAAATAAAACCATTTATTTCCAAGCCAAAAAACATCGGAGATGGAGTAGTAACACTACCCCCCTCACAAGTATTAACGCAGCCCATGCCTTCTCCAACGGCAACAGCGACAGCAGTGGTGGAAACCAAGACACCAACTCCAACAACATCCAGCATACTGACCCCTTCATTATTGAACCAAGCTGCTCTTCAACAGTAAATGATCATAACAATGACACTTCTTCGTTAGACATAATAGTCTCAACGAATTCGCCAAATGAAGAGATGCCAATAGCTTCATCTCTTACTCATTTCAACACCAATACATCGATTTCCCTTTACTTTCCCAACGCTGGTGGTTTGCGGACAAAAACAAATGATTTGTTCTCTCGCGCAGGTATACATGAATTCAACATAATTGCACTCGTTGAAAAATGGTTGACGTCGCACTTTCTCAGCTCTGAACTTTTCGACTCTTACTACAATGTTTATCGGAACGATCGTTCTCTTAATTCCGGAGTATCTAGAGGTAGTTATTTTATTCGCGATTGCTGGTAATTTGGCGAGTAGAGAAATAAGCTTGCCCATCAACAACACTTTGATCGAACAAATTTGTGTTGCTGTAATTTTTGGTGAAAACTTAAACCAAGAAAAAAATGAATTAGTATTTTTATTAAGTTATATCCCTCCAAAAAGTGATATCAGCATATACTTTAGTCATATTTCTAATATTAACTATATAGTAAACTCTCTCAAACCACACCAAACACCTTGCGTTTTGGGAGACTTCAACTTGGGAAATATAGAATGGCATTTTAGTTCTACAGATCAATATCTCATTCCATTTAATGTTAATAACTACATAGAAACGTTAGTATGGGATAATTTATACTCATTAGAACTTTTTCAAGTGAATGATATAAAGAATGACATTCATAGAATATTAGATTTGATTTTTATAAAAAATGATTTCAAATACAATCTTAGAAAATGTGATATGCCACTTACTTCCGAATCAATACATCATAAGGCTATTGTATTAGAATTCTCGTTTTATAAATATGATAAAACTTTTCGTAATTTGTATGATTACAAACATGCTAATTTTAATGCAATAAATTCATTTTTAAATTCCATTGACTGGAGATCAATCTTTGGAATTAACGATTTACTCGAAACTTTTAAAATTTTTAAGCAAGTAATAAACTATGTCATTTATATGTATGTTCCTTTAAAAAGATCGGGTCGTCATTATAAGTTGCCTTGGTACAACAGAAGAAGAAAAAATCTTATATCGAAAGCATATACAAAATATAAAATAACTAATTTATCTAGTGATAGAGAGCTATTTGCTTTAAGAAGCAAAAAATTTGATTTTCTTTAAAAAATTTTATATAAAAACTACATATATAATATTGAATCAAACATTAAACAAAATTTTTAGAACATGAAACGGATGTCGAGTGGGTATCCAACTTGCATGGATTATGATGGAACATCCATCAGTGACTCTAAGTCCATTTGTAATGCTTTTGCCGATTTTTCCACTGTTTATAACAGCAATCCTAAATTTAATATTGAGAATATTACGCATTTGCAAGAAATGTTTATCGTTGGCCATTTATAATTTGATGAAAGTGAGGTATATCGGGCCTTGCAAACATTAGATTCATCTAAGTGTGAGGGCTATGATAAACTCCCGCCATTATTTTTAAAAGAATGTGCGTCGGCTATCTGTATACCTCTTACAATAATTTTTAACAAATCTATGTCTACTGGATTTTTTTTACAGGAATGGAAAATGTCATTCATTACTCCCATGTCATTCATTACTCCCTGTATGCTGATGATTTAAAAGTATATTCCGTTATTCGAAATCTAAATGATTGCATATTGTTCCAGAAAGATATTGATAGGTTCCTACAATGGTGTGAATATAATGGCATGGGATTAAACTTTTCAAAATGCAGAGTTTTAACCATATCCCATAAAATGTTCCCATTGGTCAATAATTATACTTTTTATAATAAACTCTTCGTTAGAGAAATGGCAGTGAAAGACCTTGGGGTTTATATGGACTCAAAACTTTCATTTGGTCACCATTTGGAATACGTTGTCAGTAAAGCAAACTCTCAGTTAGGTTTTTTGAAACGAAATTCTAAAGATTTTATAGATCCTTACACATTAAGAACATTATATTTTTCATTTGTTCGATCACAATTAGAATACTGTGATATAATATGGGACCCGAACTACGACATCCATAAGTATCGGATTGAAAGAGTTCAAAGAAGATTCTCAAAATGTGAATTAAGAAAAGTGTATGATTCTATGAGACTCGCTGTCAGTTACTTGGTTTAAATACTTTAGCTCAACGAAGAGTAGTACATAATATTATATTTATTAAAGATATTATTGATAGCAAAATTGACTCGCCGAAGCTTTTGCAACTAATTCCATTTAATGTTCCTGGGAGAAATTTGAGGGAACATACTCTTTTCTATGAATACTTTCATAGATATAATTATTGTTTAAATGAAGTTGTAACAAGATGTTTAGTTTTGTGTAACAATGTATGCAATCATTTAGATTTTCTGTCGAATCGTGCAGCTTTTACGTAAGTACGTAGTTGTAAGAAATTGATCTGTAAGGGCTCAGCCAAATAGATTGAAATAAATAAATAAATAAACATCGCCTCAAACTGATTAGTCTCCATACTTTGTCTAGTCGCAGAACTATGCTATATGTAGTATTTGTATTTAATCTTATCAATGGAGAAATTAATTCTCAATTTTTATTGTCTAATCTGAAGTTTTTTGTTCCACAAACATTATCTCGCAATATTCGTGCTTTTAGTCTACCCTATCGCAGATCAAATCATGGAAATTTTCATCCATTTAACCGAATTTAATTTGTATTATTAACACATTGATTGTCAAAAGGGTGTTGTAGAAATAAAACATGCTATTCTAGAATTAACTAATGTTTATTCTTAGTAGTAGTAGAGTATCTTTTAAGTATTTAATTTTGTACGTTTTGTTTTAATTTTATAAGATAATTATCTGTCGCCAGTTGAATGTGAAACTACACAATATCGTAGTATAACACCAACTCCGCTAGGCACGGTGCATGGTGCGTACGGGGTCCCTACGTTATGGGATGTGCCCTCTCAGTCTGGCGGGGCGGGATACTTACTGTGGAGTCGGGGTTTCCGTTCGTTTAAAAAAAAAAATATTGCGTACCCTAGTCGGTCTCCTACTGGTACCTCGCATACAAATGTGCCATTCCACCCACTTTTGAAATCGTGTAATAATATTACAACCCCAATCCGATCTCAACTAAATTCCGTATTTTATAAAGCTGTAAACATGTAATATACTCCAGAAAAAATTGGTGCCCTAGTCGGTCCCCATCTGGTACCTCGCATACAAATGTACCATTCCACCCACTTTTGAAATCGTGTAATAATATCAATACTCCCAGCGTGATCTTGCCCAAATTATGTACTTAGTAAAGTTATAACAGTAGAAAGTTTCGGTACCAAAGTCTGGCCAGGTACCAGAAGATCTATCATTCCAAACACTTTTGAAATCGTGTAATAATATCAGTAGAACCATCTTTCCCAAATTCTGTACTTCCCAAAAGCTATAACTGGAGAAACTTTCGGAGAAAAACTTGGAAGTCTGGCCACGTCCCTCCCATACAAATGTACCATTCCACCCACTTTTAATATCGTGTAATAATATCAATATAACCAGCACGGTCTTTCCCAAATTCTGTACTTTGTATAGCTGTAACTGGATAAAGTTTCGGAGAACAACTTGGAAGTCTGGCTACGCCCCATCTGGCACCTCCCATACAAATGTACCATTCCAGCCACTTTTGAAATCGTATAATAATATTAGTAAGCCCAATCTGATCTGACCTAAATTCCGTATTTTAAAATATATCATGAAATAATCCAGAAAAAATGTGTCCCCTAGTCGATTCTCTTCTGGTAGCTCCCATAAAAATGTATCATTCTTCCCACTTTAGAAATCGAGATAAGTAATAGAAATAATATTATTAGTTCAATCCGATTTGACTCAAAATCCATCTTTAATAAATTTATAAACATGTAATGATCTGCAGAAAAAATTGGTACCCTCGTCGGTCCCATTCTGGTACCTCGCATTCAAATGACCCATTCGACCCACTCTAGCAATCGTGTAATAATATCAATACTCCCAGCGTGATCTTGCCCAAATTATGTGCTTAGTAAAGTTATAACAGTAGAAAGTTTCGGTACCAAAGTCTGGCCAGGTACCAAAAGATCTATCATTCCAAACACTTTTGAAATTGTGTAATAATATCAGTATAACCATCTTTCCCAAATTACCATTCCACCCACTTTTAATATGTAATATTAAAAGTTTAATAATATCAAAATAACCAGCACGGTCTTTCCCAAATTCTGTACTTTGTATAGCTGTAACTGGATAAAGTTTCTGAGAACAACTTGGTAGTCTGGCCACGCTCCTTCTGGTACCTCCCATACAAATGTACCATCCCGCCTACTTGTGAAATCGTGTAATTATATTACTAAGCCCAATCCGGTCTGACCCAAATTCCGTATTTTATGAAGCTGTAAATATGTAAAGTTTTCCAGAAAAAATTGGACCCCTAGTCGTTCCCCATCTGGTAACTCCCATACGTATGACCTATTCCAACCACTTTTGAAATAGTGTAATCATATCAATATATCCAGGGCAATCTTGCCCAATTTCTATACTTTGTAAAGCTATAACTGGATAAAGTTTCGGAGAAAAACTTGGAAGTCTGGACACGCCCCATCTGGCACCTCCCATACAAATGTACCATTCTTCCCACTTTAGAAATCGTTTAATAATATTACTTAGCTCAATCCGATTTGACTCAAAATCCATCTTTAATAAATTTATAAACATATATTGCGTACCCTAGTCGGTCCCCTTCTGGTACCTCGCATACAAATGTACCATTCCACCCACTTTTGAAATCGTGTAATAATATTTTTTTTGTAAAGCTATAAACATATAATGATCTCCAGAAAAAATTGGTGCCCTAGTCGGTCCCCATCAGGTACCTCCCATACAAATGTACCATTCCACCCACTTTTGAAATCGTGTAAAAAATTACTTAGCTCAATCCGATTTGACTCAAAATCTATCTATAATATAAAAATAAGTTGCTGAATGTGTTGCTAAGCGCAAAACTCGAGAACGGTTGGACCGATTTGGTTCAATTTTTTTTCCAGTTATTCGTAATTGCCAGGAGTAGGTTTTTGGAAAACCCTCCGGAAAAGTCGGGAAATTGGAAAAATCGAAAACTGATTTTTTCGCCCATGTTGTACATTTCGAAACTTTTCATTCCACAAAATATATTAAAAGTCTTTATATATTTTTAAAGCGATCGAATACTGAATTCATTTCATGAGGTAGAATTTTTTATTCAGAATCAAGATTTGAAGATTTGTGCATCTAAAAACTTTCTTCTGAAATGAATTGCGCATCCCTGATTTCTCGGAAAGATTCCACTTTTACATTGATTTGTTTTGCAGAACATGGACTTTTGTATGAAATTTTGTATGGAATTGTTCCGGAATGGCTTTTCAAATGGAAAAAAAAAATAAATTAGTGGAAAACTCGAAAAACGCAAAAAATTTAAAAAAAAAAAAAAAAATTGACGAAATTTTGCATTTTATCGCATGATTCCATGATTTTGAACGATGTTAAGGTGGAAAAAATAAATACAGGTTCTGAAATCAACAAAAAAAAGTAACAGCTCTAAAATTGCCATTGAATATGCAAAGCAACGAAACTCCAACCTGCAACATTTCCAAGAATTCTGCAATAGCAAAGGTTTTGCAGCAATGTAAACTAATAGTGTGGGATGAATGCACGATGGCGCATAAAAAATCTTTAGAAGCTTTAGATAGAACCTTAAAAGATCTACGGAACAACCAAAACCCATTTGGTCGCGCAATTATTTTATTATCAGGAGATTTTCGCCAAACATTGTTAGTGGTTCCACGTTCAACGAAAGCTGATGAACTGAATGCATGTTTAAAGTCCTCCAATTTGTGGAAACATGTCAAGGTATTACATTTAAGCAAGAATATGCGTGTCATGTTGCAAAATGATCAATCTGGAGACATATTCTCTAAACAACTCATTGATATTGGTAATGGAAATTTCCTATAGATGTGCTGACTGGCTGCATCACCTTTCCTGAGAGATTTTCTTTTAAGGCCAACACTCAGGGGATGCCCCTATGATTGCAAGGCATTGTGTTAGCGGAAGGAAATTAGGGTATCGGAAGGAGGAAAGAGGGAGAAGTGTTTGTTGACATTTGTTTTGAATTTCTGAATGTCACAACTGGCAGGAAACACATTTGCCGCAAGATTATTCCACATACGAAAGGTTCGGCTAAAGAACGAATTTTCTCTATAGTGCGTCGTCCGGTCAATCGGCCATTTCACAATGAACGGATGAGAGACCCTGGATAGCCATGTATTCCGACTAAATGTTCTAACTTCAGGGACCAGACGACGGATATCTGACGAACAGATACCGTTAAAATATCTATAGAACAGCGATATACAACCCACATTCCGACGATGCTGAAGGGAGACAATAGAGTTGGATACCCTACTGTACAGTTCTGTACACATTGTAAGATTGGTACTATCTATAGTTCCAACCATATTTTTGTATTTTTTGTGATTAGGATGAAAGGTCGTAAATATTGTTATTTTATTACGAATGCATGCGGTGTCAACCTTGTTTAATGCAGTTGTATGCTTACTTTCTCGGTCTCCGAGTTGTGGGGTAATCTAATTATAAATTCTGATTAGAAACCCGAACAACATAATGTCAATGACACTGTGTGTTAATGGACAGAGTTGGAGGGGTGAGAATGTAGCATGTTATGTTTATTTGGTAGAGTCTAAATATATTCCACTATCTGTGTATTTATTTAATTGCCATTCTGTCCGCGTTTGATGGAGCGGCAGATCATATAAGCATTAATGTGCGTTGGTGCATTCATATAGTTTTTATGTATTGTAAGTTTGGTATGTACATGTATCCATGTACATATGTATTTTTAGTTTCTTTATTTATGTAGGTTTCAAGTTAAGATTCTATTGTAAATAAAGTTAGTTCCTGACTAAGAGCGAAACCGTGCTGTCGTTTTTATTCCTCCGCTCCCTGTAAGATCTACACCCTACTATCCCCAATCATCACCACCGCTCTCCTCTGGACACGGTCCTAAAGCTGCAAAGATGTCTTTGGAGCTCCTGCCCATATATGGGAGTTATATTCCATTTTATTCCAAAAACACTGATGTAAATGAATTAAATTTCAAAATTCAAGATGACATTCCTGGCGAAATGAAGACATATAAATCAGTTGATACGGCAACTAATGAAGATGATGTCGTGAACTATCCACCGGAATTTTTAAACTCATTAGATTTGCCAGGATTGCCGCCTCACAATCTTCAATTAAAAGTTGGATCTGTAGTTATAATGTTGCGAAATATTAACCAACCGCGACTTTGTAACGGCACACGATTAGAGATAAAAAAAGTAATGAATAACGTTATAGAAGCAATCATATTGAAAGGAAAGTATAAAGGAGAAGACGTTTTGATACCCCGCATCCCAATGATTCCGTTTGGCGTACCATTCCAGTTTAAACGACTGCAGTTTCCAGTACGGCTTGCTTTCGCTATTACTATAAACAAATCCCAGGGGCAGTCATTAAGTGTTTGTGGTATTAATTTAGAAAACCCATGTTTCTCCCATGGTCAATTGTATGTTGCCTGTTCCCGTGTTGGAAAACCATCTGCTCTGTTTGTTTACGCGCCACGCAATCAAACAAAAAATATCGTGTACCATAAAGTACTACAATAAAAATGAAACTTAATTTAGAATAAGTAAAAATACAATAAAATATAATAACTACGTATCATAATGTTTTTCATTGTGATTTTTTATGGACTATTGAAAGAATTTTGAATGTTTTATAATTTTAAGTTTTTGACATAATGTCATTGTTGACTTATTACCTTAAAAAAAACAAAATTGAAGAATCGACTGTTAGACGGTACGAAGTTCGCCGGGTCAGCTAGTCTTTTATAAATTTATAAACATATATTGTTCTCCAGAAAAAACTGGTACCCTCGTCGGTCCCATTCTGGTACCTCTCATACAGTGACCCACTCCAACCACTTCTGTACTTTGTAAAGCTATAACTATAGAAAGTTTTGGAGAACTTTCCCTTATGGTACCTCCCATTCAAATGTACGGGAAATCGTTTAATAATATCAATATAACCAGTGCAATCTTTCCCAATTTCTATACTTTGTAAAGCTCTAGCTGGAGAAAGTTTCACAGAAAAACTTGGTAGTCTGGCCACGCCCCTTCTGGTACCTCCCATACAAATGTACCATTCCACCCACTTTAGAAATCGTGTAATAATTTCAATATAACCAGCGCGATCTTTCCCAAATTCTGAACTTTGTAAAGCTGTAACTGCAGAAAGTTTTGGAGAAAAACTTGGAAGTCTGGCCACGCCCCTTCTGGTACCTCCCATTCAAATGTACGGGAAATCGTGTAATAATATCAATATAACCTGTACAATCTTTCCCAATTTCTATACTTTGTAAAGCTCTAGCTGGAGAAAGTTTCACAGAAAAACTTGGTAGTCTGGCCACTCCCCTTCTGGCACCTCTCATACAAATGTAGCATTCCACACACTTTTGAAATCGTGTAATAATATTACTAAGCCCAATCCGGTCTGACCCAAATTCCGCATTTTATGAAGCTGTAAACATGTGAAGATCTCCAGAAAAAAGTGGACCCTAGTAGGTCCCCTTCTGCCACCTCCCATACAAGTTTACCATCCCGTCTACTTTAGAAATCTTGTAATAATATAACTTACCTCAATCTGATCTGACCCATATTTCGTATTTTAAAAGCTGTAAACATGGCACCTCGCGTACAAATGACCCATTCCAACCACTTTTGAAATAGTGTAATAATATCAATATAACCAGCGCGATGTTTTCCAAATTATGTACATTGTAAAGCTGTAACTGGAGAAGGTTTCGCAGAAAAACTTGGTAGTCTGGCCACGACCCTTCTGGTACCTCCCATACAAATGTACCAGTACATCCCCTTTAGAAATCGTGTAATCATATTAATATAACATGCTCGATCTTTCCAAAATTCTGAACTTTGTAATGCTGTAACTGCAGAAAGTTTTGGAGAAAAACTTGGAAGCCTGGCCACGCCCCTTCTGGTACCTCAAATACCAACGCACGGGAAATCGTGTAATAATATCAATATAACCAGCGCAATCTTTCCCAATTGCTATACTTTGTAAAGCTGTAACTGCAGAAAGTTTTGGAGAAAAACGTGGAAGTCTGTCCACAACCCTTCTGGTACCACCCGTAAAAATGTACGAGAAATCGTGTAATAATATCAATATAACCAGCGCAATCTTTCCCAATTTCTATACTTTGAAAAGCTATAACTGGATAAAGTCTCGAACTTGGAAGTCTGGTTACGCCCCTTCTGGCACCTCCCGTACAAATGTACCATCCCGTCTACTTTAGAAATCGTGTAATAATATTAATTAGCTAAATCCGATCTGACCCAAATTCTGTATTTTATAAAGCTGTAAACATGTAAAGATCTCTAGTAAAAATTAACCCCTAGTCGGTCCCCTTCTGGTACCTCCCATACAAATGTACCATTCCACCCACTTTTGAAATCGTGTAAAAATTCTGAACTTTGTAAAGCTATAACTGGATAAAGTTTCGGAGAAAAACTTGGAAGTTTGGCCACGTCCCTTCTGGCACCCAGACAAATGTACTACTTTAGAAATCTTGTAATAATGTTACTTAGCTCAATTCGATCTGACCCAAATTCCGTATTTCATCATTAAAGCGTGTAATAATATCAATATATCCATCCTTCCCAAATTCTGTACTTTGTGAAGCTATAACTGGAAAAAGTTTTGGAGAAGATCTTGGAAGTCTGGCCACGTCCCTTCTGGCACCCATACAAATGTACCATCCCGCCTACTTTAGAAATCTTGTAATAATGTTACTTAGGTCAATTCGATCTGACCCAAATTCCGTATTTAAGCATTAAACATATATTGTTCTCCAGAAAAAAATTGGTACCCTCGTCGGTCCCATCCTGGTACCTCTCATACAGTGACCTACTCCAACCACTTTTGAAATCGTGTAATAATCAATATATCCGTCCTTCCCAAATTCTGTACATTGTGAAGCTATAACTGGAGAAAGTTTTGGATGAAATCTTGGAAGTCTGGCCACGTCCCTTCTGGCACCTCCCATACAAATGTACCATTTCACACACTTTTGAAATCGTGAAATATTACTAAACCCAATCCGATCTGACCCAAATTCCGCATTTTATAAAGCTGTAAACATGGAAAGATCTCCAGTAAAAATTGGTGCGCTAGGCGGTCCCCATCTGGTACCTCCCATATAAATGTACCATTCCAACCACTTTTTGAAACAAGATCATTCCCAAACTCTGTACTTAGTAAATTGATAACTAGAGAATGTTTCGGAGAAAAACTTGGAAGTCTGGCCACGTCCCTTCTGGCACCTCCCATACAGTGACCCACTCCAACCACTTTAGTAATCGTGTAATAATATCAATATATCCATCCTTCCCAAATTCTGTACTTTGTAAAGCTATAACTGGAGAAAGTTTTGGATGAAATCTTGGAAGTCTGGCCACGTCCCTTCTGGCACCTCCCATACAAATGTACCATTCCAACCACTTTTGAAATCGTGTAATAATATAAATATATCCATCGTTCCCAAACTCTGTACTTAGTAAATTTATAACTAGAGAAAGTTTCGGAGAAAAACTTGGAAGTCTGGCCACGCCCCTTTTGGTACCTCTTATACCATCACGCCTACTACAGAAATCGTGTAATGATATAATAACCAGCGCAATCTTTTCCAATTTCTATACTTTGAAAAGCTATAACTGGATAAAGTCTCGAACTTGGAAGTCTGGTTACGCCCCTTCTGTCACCTCCCATACAGATGCACCATCCCGGCTACTTTATAAATCGTGTAATACTATTAATTAGCTCAATCCGATCTGACCCAAATTCCGTATTTTATGAAGCTGTAAACATGTAAAGATCTTCAGAAAAAATGGAACCTCTAGTCGGTCGTGTAATAAAATGGTGTAATAATATCAATATAACCATCTTTCCCAAATTCTGTACTTTGTAAAGCTATAACTGGAGAAAGTTTCGGAGAAAAACATGGAAGTCTGGCCATGCCCCTTCTGGTACCTCCCATACAAATGAACCATTCCACCCCCTTTAGAAATAGTGTAATCATATCAATATGACAAGAGCGATCTTTCCCAAATTCTGAACTTTGTGAAGCTGTTTCTGCAGAAGGTTTTGGAGAAAAACTTGAAAGTCTTTACACGCCCCTTTTGGTACCTCTTATACCATCCCGCCTACTACAGAAATCGTGTAATGATATAATAACCAGCGCAATCTTTCCCAATTTCTATACTTTGAAAAGCTATAACTGCATAAAGTCTTAAACTTGGAAGTCTGGTTACGCCCCTTCTGTCACCTCCCATACAGATGCACCATCCCGTCTACTTTATAAATCGTGTAATACTATTAATTAGCTCAATCCGATCTGACCCAAATTCTGTATTTTATAAAGCTGTAAACATGTAAAGATCTCCGGTCCCCTTCTGGTACCTCCCATACAAATGTACCATCCCTCCTACTTTTGACATCGTGTAATAATATTACTAAGCCCAATCCGGTCTGACTCAAATTCCGTATTTTATGAAGCTGTAAACATGTAAAGATCTTCAGAAAAAACGGAACCTCTAGTCGGTCGTGTAATAAAATGGTGTAATAATATCAATATAACCATCTTTCCCAAATTCTGTACTTTGTAAAGCTATAACTGGAGAAAGTTTCGGAGAAAAACTTGGAAGTCTGGCCACGCCCCTTATGGTACCTCCCATACAAATGTACGGTAAATCCTGTAATAATATCAATATAACCAGCGCGATCTTTCCCAAATTCTGTACTTTGTAAAGCTATAAATGGACAAAGTTTTGGAGAAAAACTTGGAAGTCTGGCCACGCCCCTTCTGGTACCTCCCATTCAAATGTACTGGAAATCGTGTGATAATATCAATATAACCAGCGCGATCTTTCCCAAATTCTGTACTTTGTAAAGCTGTAACTGCAGAAAGTTTTGGAGAAAAACTTGAAAGTCTGGCCACGCCCCTTCTGGTACCTCCCATTCAAATGTACGGGAAATCGTGTAATAATATCAAAATAACCAGCGCGATCTTTCCCAAATTCTGAACTTTGTAAAGCTGTAGGTTAGGTTGGGTTAGGTTGAATGGAGGATCGTCTCATGTCACTGTCATACACCTAGGCCAGCAATTCGGCCGGTTGTGCGCTCCTGGTTTCGTCTATGAATTCCCCTTCCCCTTTATCCTACGTTAGGAATTCGGTCCCCTCTATAAAGTTCCTTAAATTCCTTATGTAAGTTATCATAATAAGCGGCTGTTCCCACGCCAAACTCAGCTTTTGCTACACACGAGGCGCATAGTCAGCACATTGCTGAAATTAACCAGTACTGCCTCCGCCGCAACGTTCAAGCGTATGGAAATATGAACTTCCACACGAGGAGCTAAGTCAGCACATTACCAATAAATATTAATAAACATATAAATTTGTTTAATTGGCGCCCAACGTGGGGCACGAAGTGCTAACTTTAAATAAAAGAAAACCTTGGAAGCCCAAGTTTAAAGAAACATAGTTAAAAAAAAATAAATAAATAAACAAGGGAAAACCCGAAGTGAAATTAAAACATTGACATTTTTAAACTCAAACTTTAAAGAGCCCTCTTAAAGCAAATAAACTCAGCAAATAAATTGGATGAAAACTCTATGAAATAAAAGCCACCAAAGTACCGACAGCTTTGGACAGCGAGAAGGAAGGACTATTGCGCAAAAGTCACGAAATACAAATAGTGCAAGGAACGAAAGAAGGACCTAAAGGAGCAGTTACGGGACCAGCGGACTATTGAATAAGAAATTTCTGTACTAAATTGAGAATCGAAATGTAAGTAAAGTGTTCATTCTTATTTTTTTTGTGAAACAACTTAGTGAGGT
Organism: Hydrotaea cyrtoneurina; assembly: GCA_958296145.1. NCBI lineage: Eukaryota > Metazoa > Arthropoda > Insecta > Diptera > Muscidae > Hydrotaea > Hydrotaea cyrtoneurina. The sequence continues at coordinate 58,302,583 of OY282512.1, read as the reverse complement.
TTTGGAATAAAACGAGTGTTAATGTCAGAGGAGTTAAGTGTTATTTTCAAAAAACTGAAGATATTAGATCAAGACAACATGAATGCCGAACAGGTTAAGCAATGCATGGATGCTGCGGTAAATGCAGCCCTTCAGGGACAGCGAGCAATAATTGACGTTCAAAATACTTTACTAAAGGAGCAAATAAAGAAGTTAACCTCTAGGTTAGGAGCATTAGAAGCCCCATCGGTTCAGGTAGAGACTTATGAGGAAATACAGATCACAAGTAACTTAGGCAGCGAAAGTTTGGACGCTGTCAAATCATTGTCGGAGTTTGACGGAAATCGGTAAAGATATGTTTCATGCCGGGCTGCGGCCAAGGCTGCCCACAAAATTTACGAAGGATGTGTGGGCTCTGCTAGATATTATCAAGCGGTGCTGATAATCCGGAATAAAGTGGTGGGACCGGCTAATTCGGTGTTGTCATCATTTAACACCGTATTGAATTTTAATGCTATAATAACTCGGTTAGACTTCACGTATTCGGACAAAATACCAATCTATCTCATTGAACAAGAACTTTCGACATTAAGACAAGGCGAACTTTCGATCTCGGAATTTTACGACGAGGTTGAGAAATGAGTAGCTATGTTAGTTAACAAGACAACCATGACGCATGGTGATAATCGCGATCTAACGGTGAACCTGAATTCGAAATATAGACATGATGGACTTAGGGTATTTATTTCAGATTTAAAGAAACCACTTTGCGATATTTTATTCTCTTCTCGACCCGAGGATATGGCAACGGCATTAGCCCTTGTACGGACGAAATATGTAAAGACGACCCGCACTGATGAATGTTTGTAAGACACTCACTCAATGAGTACTTGTTAGATACTCTCAGCGACAGATTCTATTATTCCTTTGCTCCTCTAGTTCCTTCGGTGGATTTGTGTGTATCCATCAGTTCCGGTACCTCCTTGGATGAGAACTTTCTTTTGTCTGTTCAAAACTGGATTTAATAATCTGGTTCGAACGACCGAAATGTACGGACGAAAGTTGAAAAGACGACACGCACGGATGAATGTTTGTAAGACACTCACTCATTGAGTACTTGTTTTATTTTGTTAATATTTCCTAAAACTAGCATACATTTTCTTAAACTAAACTAATCCTAAAGAAGGAACGAGAACGCGATAGACGCATGCGTGGGGTTGTTTTGTCAACCCACACACGCGTAACATCTTGTGGAAAATTCCACTCGTTATCATGCTCGTCCCTTTTCCTAAAAATAGGAAAAACGATCCTAGGTGTGAAAACAATCCCCATTATAAAATTTCCAATAAGGGACATAACGCGAGTACAGCGCGAAGTGTTCCGGAACCCATGGAAATTGAGCCTTGGTCATCAAAGTTCAAATTTAATAACAATCAGAATTACCGACAGGGACAGAACATTTCTAGACGGGAGAATTCCGATCAAGGAGGGTATACCCAGGGCCGCCTTGGGGGAAATAACCAAGTAAGAGCTGAAAAACGGATCGCAGAATCGGGGAGAATCGAATCGAACCAAAAGTGGCAGAGATTAAACCATATAAAACAGGACGCTCGGGATGAACATGAATATGCAGAGGATTTCGGAGAACGGCAAGTGCAAGTCTATGACGACCTTGCAAATGAAGTTGATGACGACACAAACGAGCTCAATTTTTTTGAAGTAGGTCCCTGGTGCCATGGATATCAAGAATAGTAGCAGGGAGACCAATAAAACTATTAATTGACACAGGAGCCTCTAAAAATTACATTAGGCCACTTAAAGAGCTACGAGGAGTAGGATTAGTTTCCCAACCATTCTCAGTAAAGTCTATTCATGGAAACAATAAAATAGAGATAAAGTGCAAATTTAAGCTTTTTGGCGTAACTACCGATTTTTTTATACTCCCGGGATTAGAAACGTTTGACGGCATTATAGGACTGGACTTGCTTAACAGCCTTAATGCAATCATTGACCTTGGAAGGGCAAAGATAGTTCACGACAACGGTGAAGAGGATATCCTGTACAATGTCTGTAGGGATGTTAACCATTTAACTCTAAAAACTGATGACGTTCCCGATAACATTAGAACAAACTTTGACGACATGATAGACAAAAATAAAAGAGCTTTCGCTGATCCTGATGAAGCTCTTCCGTATAATACGAATGTATGGGCCACAATTCGAACCGAAGACGAGGAACCGGTATACTCACGCCTATACCCGTACCCATTGGGTGTAGCCGACTTTGTGAATAAAGAGGTTCAAAATTTGCTGGCAAACGGTATTATAAGACCATCCAGGTCTCCGTACAACAACCCTGTCTGGGTGGTTGACAAAAAGGGGATGGACGAATCTGGATGCCAGAAAAAGCGTTTAGTGATTGATTTCCGAAAACTAAACGATAAGACTATAAGCGACAAGTACCCTATTCCGGACATAACGGAAATATTGTCCAATTTAGGAGGTAGTCGATATTTCACTACCCTGGACCTTAAATCTGGATTTCACCAGATAGAGTTAGCTGAACGCGATAGGGAGAAGACCGCATTCTCCATAAAGAATGACAAGTACGAGTTCTGTCGACTACCTTTCGGGCTGAAAAATGCCCCTAGTATTTTTCAACGGGCAATTGACGACGTGCTGCGGGAGCACATAGGGAAATGTTGTTTTGTTTACATAGATGACGTTATAATTTTTTCAAAATCCGAGGAACAGCATGTAAGGGATATTGAGTCAGTGCTCAAAAGTTTGCTAGAAGCCAACATGAGGGTCTCAGTGGAAAAGTCGAAATTTTTTGCGCAGGAAACAGAGTACCTTGGTTTTATGGTTTCCAGAAATGGAATTAAAACATGTGCGGAAAAGGTCCACACAATGAAGAACTTTCCGCAACCCACAACATTACGCGGAATAAGATCATTCCTTGGCTTAACAGGATATTACAGATGTTTCATAAAGGATTATGCGAAGATAGCAAAGCCTCTTTCGAATATCCTTAGGGGAGAAAATGGCCAAGTATCTGCATCGCAATCGAAGAAGATCAAGATCGAATTGGATGATGAACAGATCCGTACATTTAATGCCCTGAAAAATATTTTAGTCTCAGAGGACGTAATGTTGACATATCCGGATTTTAAAAAGCCATTTGACGTAACTACTAACGCGTCTTCGCATGCCATCGGCGCTGTCTTATCGCAGGATGGGAAACCCATCACTATGATATCGCGGACCCTCACTAGTACAGAGGAGCAATACCCAACGAATGAGCGTGAGCTTCTGGCAATTGTCTGGGCCTTAAAGTCCCTTCGAAATTATCTTTACGGCGTAAAAAATCTTAATATCTTTACGGATCACCAACCGCTAACATTTGCGGTGTCAGATAGAAACCCAAATACAAAAATAAGAAATTGGAAAGCTTTTATCGACGAATGTAACGCTAAAATGTTTTATAAACCTGGCAAGGAGAATGTTGTCGCGGACGCGCTGTCTAGACAACATATCAACAACTTAAGTGACAATTCTAGTATCATCACTGAAAACACTGTTCATAGTGAGGAATCGTCATCGAACGTAATAGAGTCGGTAGACAAGCCGGTTAACTGTTTTCAGAACCTAATAATAATTGAGCAAGGAGTAATTCCGGAAAAAAAATGTTTTATCCTATCATCCTTTAAGGATGATAATCATCTAATGACATTCTTGCAGCAAGCTGTGAATACTAGTGTAGTTAATGCAATACATTGTGACTTGCCAACATTGGCTCGTTTTCAGCATCGTCTGGTTCAGATCTTCCCCGGAGTTAAACTTCGATTTACAAAAAGATTGGTAGCGGATATTACTGATCTGAACGACCAGAGAGAAATTGTTGCCGCAGAGCATAATCGTGCTCATCGGGCCCCTCAGGAAAATGTTAAACAGATTCTCGAGGATTATTTTTTTCCGAAAATGGAAAAAAAGGCAAAGGAAATAGCATCGAATTGCCAAATATGTTCAAAGTCGAAGTATGATCGACATCCCAAGAAACATCTGATATCACAAACTCCAATCCCAACATTTTGTGGAGAGATTCTCTACATTGAAATCTTTTCTACAGATTCAAAACTATTTCTTACTTGTGTCGACAAGTTTTCAAAATTTGCTGTAGTTCAGTCATTAAGGTCCAGGACAATACTTGACGTAAAACCACTGCTTCTGCAAATGTTGAATTTATTTTCGGGAACGACGATTATTTATTGCGATAATGAGAAATCGTTTACCACGCCCCACCACTGCATAGTACCTCAAATGGCCAAGTGGAAAGATTCCACAGTACTCTGACGGAGATCTCTAGATGTCTAAAACTTGATAGGGGTTTGGATGACACAGAGGAATTGATTCTTCTAGCCACTATCGAGTATAACAGGTCTGTTTACACAGTGACTGGAAAAAAACCTATCGACGTGTTTCGGACAATAAATGGTAACGGGGAAATTGTTTCCCGACTTCTGGAGGCCCAACGGAGGGAATTGGCGTTGCACAATGAGAACCGTCAGAATAGGACATATAATGTAGGAGATAAAGTTTTAGTTAAGACCAATAGGCGACTAGGAAATAAGCTGACACCACTCTACGTTGAGGAAAATGTTGAACAGGACTTGGGAACAACAGTACTTATAAGGGGGAGGAGAGTCCATAAGGACAACCTTAGATCCTGAACTATTATCCTACTTTTATGACCTTCTTCAACTTCTCGTTTTATTTTTTAGGTTAGTATTAATATTTTTATGCCTATTGGCAATTTCGACCGCCAGAATATTGAACTATTCCGACGCAGACTACATTCCGGTGTATGATGGGAGTTTAATCATTTGGGACAAATACGGCTACTTGAAACATGTGACAAACCTCAGACTTTATTCTATCCTAAGGGACGAGGCGGCAAACGCATCTTACCTTTTACCTGAAACGCATATGAGGAAAGTACTCATTGCAGATCTTGATCAGATTGACAGACTTCTGAAATTGGCGAACGTGCACCACAGACAGAAACGCGGAATTGATGCGCTAGGAACTGTACTGAAGTACATTACGGGAACTCCAGATCATGACGAAATAGCATCGAATTGCCAAATATGTTCAAAGTCGAAGTATGATCGACATCCCAAGAAACATCTGATATCACAAACTCCAATCCCAACATTTTGTGGAGAGATTCTCTACATTGACATCTTTTCTACAGATTCAAAACTATTTCTTACTTGTGTCGACAAGTTTTCAAAATTTGCTGTAGTTCAGTCATTAAGGTCCAGGACAATACTTGACGTAAAACCACTGCTTCTGCAAATGTTGAATTTATTTTCGGGAACGACGATTATTTATTGCGATAATGAGAAATCGTTTACCACGCCCCACCACTGCATAGTACCTCAAATGGCCAAGTGGAAAGATTCCACAGTACTCTGACGGAGATCTCTAGATGTCTAAAACTTGATAGGGGTTTGGATGACACAGAGGAATTGATTCTTCTAGCCACTATCGAGTATAACAGGTCTGTTCACACAGTGACTGGAAAAAAACCTATCGACGTGTTTCGGACAATAAATGGTAACGGGGAAATTGTTTCCCGACTTCTGGAGGCCCAACGGAGGGAATTGGCGTTGCACAATGAGAACCGTCAGAATAGGACATATAATGTAGGAGATAAAGTTTTAGTTAAGACCAATAGGCGACTAGGAAATAAGCTGACACCACTCTACGTTGAGGAAAATGTTGAACAGGACTTGGGAACAACAGTACTTATAAGGGGGAGGAGAGTCCATAAGGACAACCTTAGATCCTGAACTATTATCCTACTTTTATGACCTTCTTCAACTTCTCGTTTTATTTTTTAGGTTAGTATTAATATTTTTATGCCTATTGGCAATTTCGACCGCCAGAATATTGAACTATTCCGACGCAGACTACATTCCGGTGTATGATGGGAGTTTAATCATTTGGGACAAATACGGCTACTTGAAACATGTGACAAACCTCAGACTTTATTCTATCCTAAGGGACGAGGCGGCAAACGCATCTTACCTTTTACCTGAAACGCATATGAGGAAAGTACTCATTGCAGATCTTGATCAGATTGACAGACTTCTGAAATTGGCGAACGTGCACCACAGACAGAAACGCGGAATTGATGCGCTAGGAACTGTACTGAAGTACATTACGGGAACTCCAGATCATGACGATTTTAAGAGATTGGAAAATACAGAGGAGCTACTTTTGAATGAACAAGACAGGCAAATTAATATAAATACAGCAGTTCAATTGCAGATAAGAAATTTAACGCAAACAGTGAATAAACTCTTAGCAATAGAGAAAAAAGATAGAATCAATTCAGGAGACCTTTTCGATGTATTGCTAGCAAGAAATAGGGCGATAATTGCTGACCTAGATAATTTAATTCTCTCTATCACACTCGCAAAGATTGGCTTGCCTAATCCAGCTATCCTGGATAGTAAAGAAATTGATTTGTTTCCAAGGAATGAACACTTTACCATATCTGATATTGTAAGAATTTCTAATACTAAGATAATACAGGCGGATAATGTAGTTTACTTTCTCATAAAATATCCTTTACCTATGTTAGTATGTAAAAAACTTATAATATTTCCTGTTGCTCACGACGGAAAGATATTGCATCTTCAAGAGTCCACTATAGCTGAATGCCGAAATCATACATTTGCTGTTCGAAATTGCACTGAATCAGTACCATCATTTTGCCTGGCTTCCTTTTCTACATCGTGTGCCCTACAACTCATATCTGGCAATAACGCGAGCTGTAGCACGACCTTTAACAACCTTCCAACCGTTACCGAAATTGATGATGGTTTTATTGTGGTCAATGACCAAACCGTCATAATAGAAGAAATTGATGAGCCTCCACTAACTGTTACTGGCACATACTTAGTGCTTTTTGACGGCCAAGTCAAAATCAATGACACAACTTTCCGCAATAGAAATGCGACGGTAGCTTTGACTCCTGGAATACCACGTGCCGCAAAAATAAATTTGAAAGAACATCTAGAAATTCTTAGTATCCCTTACCTCCACCACACCAATATGGAAAAATTGCACCACATTCGTCACTTACAACAAAGGGTTAAACAGAACAACACTATCGCTCTATCCACCTTGCTTTCGTTTTGCGGGATCCTTGTTCTCATTTACGTTATGAAATACATTTTTAAAAAACGTAAGTCGATTTCTATGGCTAAGTCCATTCAGGCGGCAATAAATCAAGTCACGCATAGGTCCGAGGACGTCCCTAACTTAGAAGGGGAGGAGTTATCATAATAAGCGGCTGTTCCCACGCCAAACTCAGCTTTTGCTACACACGAGGCGCATAGTCAGCACATTGCTGAAATTAACCAGTACTGCCTCCGCCGCAACGTTCAAGCGTATGGAAATATGAACTTCCACACGAGGAGCTAAGTCAGCACATTACCAATCACACCACCATCACCAACTCATAGACTTGGCCAGCGCGACGTCGGCAGTGAGCAACAGGCGACGTCAAATAACATGTTTCAATAGTTTTAAGAATCAGTTCATCTTAAGCAAGAGACTCATCGGCACGAAGTTGCTCCAATAATTTATAAATATTAATAAACATATAAATTTGTTTAATTTGTATATTGCTTTGACGGCCGATTGGTCATCTAAGGTACCCTCTCCTAACTGGACTTTCCTGACCTGCGAAAAAGCAGGGCAATGGCACAGGAAGTGTTCCGCCGTCCTCTCCGCATGCCCTACATTCGTCGCTCTGGGAACATCCTATTCTAAATAGGTGTGCCCTTAGGCAAGTGTGTCCTGTGATGACCCCAACTAGCTTACTTAGTTCATTTTTGTTAAACCCGAGTATTCTCTTTGTTTTATTGTAATCGAGGTTTCCCCAGGTTTCTTTTGTGGTTCTTCCCACCTGTTCCTCTAGCCATCTTAAGGCATGGGTCGTCTTCATCCATTCCCTCAACTCCTTTTTTGTCTCTAGAAAAGGTTTAGACAGTTGCAGAGTATTTTGGTCGGATTCCCTTCCTGTTTTAGCCAGTTCGTCAGCCCTGACATTGCCTGGAAACCCTTAGTGGACTGGTATCCAGTTTATAATTATCAATTTTTTCCGATACGTCATTTATTGTGTCCTTACAGTACATGAGTGTCCTTGATTTGACATTATCATCTCAGAGGGATCTAATAGCGTTTTGACTGTGTTTGAAAATACAGATAGTTTTTCCTGTGACCCTATTCCGCAGCCATTCTGTGATAGCCTTCATCTCTGCTTGTAGAATCGTTGAGTACTTTGGTAATTGGTATACTAATTCAGTCCTCGGATTGTGGATGTAGATTTCCATGCCAACTCCTAACTCGGATTTGGATGCGTCTGTGTAGCACTTCACTATTCCCCCATCTTGGGTGTATGTGTCGTGTTCTTGTCCGCGTCTATCTTCTATTCTTGTCGTGCAGTTCGCTACCACTTGTGTTTCTGAGATGCGGTCTGTCTGACAGTTTGTTGTCAGGAACCCTCCTAGGTGTTCCAATATTCTCTGATGTTGTGTTTGAGGTGCATCCTCAATCCACTCATTCAATGCCCTTAGTCTCCTTTCTGAGATCGCTGCCTCAGATTTGATTTGGATATCTATTGGGTGGATGTATAGCAGAATTTCGAGGGCGCTCGTCGGCGCGGTCCTCATTGCTCCGCATATTCCTACGCAGCAAATTCTTTGAATCCCTTGTAGTTTCTTCACGTTACATTTCTTTGTCATTGCCGTCCACCTTACTATTGACGAATAAGTTATAATCGGCCTTATTTCGCTTTTGTATAGCCAGTGCGACATGCATGGGCGTATGCCCCATGTGGAGCCAATTGCTCTACGGCATATTGACCAGCATCTGAAGGCTTTTTCGGCTCTGCTGTTGATGTGATCTTTCCAGTTTAGTTTCCTATCCAGAATTACTCCCAGATATTTGACGTTCGTGTTTATTTCTATGCTCTTGTTCCTGAAGCAAGGTTTGACGTATTTTGCAATTTTTGTCTTCCTTGTGAACAGACATAGTTCTGTTTTGTCCGGGTTGACGTTCAGTCCCCTAGGCTTCGCCCATTTGTATGCCAGAGTTAGCACTTTTTCGGCTTCTCTGCATAATTTGTTCGGATCTTTCCCCTTCAAAAGTATCGAAACGTCGTCTGCATAGCGGACTGGCTTGAATCCTTCATCAGTCAGCATCCTGAGGAGTCACCCACAGGAGTGGTGATAATATACCTCCCTGTGGTGTCCCTCTGTGCACTCTCCCCCTTATATTTACGCCGTGGGATCCGCAATTAATCCATCTATGCCTTAGCATATAGCTGACCCAGTAGATTATCGACCTGTTCACTCCAAATTTGTCTAACGAGTGGATTAACGTCTGCGTGCTCACGTTATTGAAGGCCCCTTCTATGTCGATAAAAACACCAAGTGTGTATATTTTATCGTCGAAAGACCTTTCTATGAGATGCACTACCTCATGTAGGGCTGTCTCTACTGATCTTCCCTTGACATAGGCTTGTTGTTGAAATTTTAGCTGATCACTCGGGATCTGTTTTTTAACCATAGAGTCTATTAATCTCTTAATAGTTTTTAATAAGAATGATGTAAAGCTTATTGGTCTATATGCCTTACACATCGCGTAGCTTTCCTTCCCCGCTTTTGGTATGAAAACAACTCGTGCTTTTTGCCAGTTCCTGGGGATGTAGACTAGTCTGAGATGCCTACCAGGTGTTTTCCCACTATATCTATGGTCCTTTGTAGAAGCGCCGGGAATATGCAATCCGGTTCAGCCGTCTTTGTAGAAGCGCCGGGAATATGCCATCCGGTTCAGCCGCCTTAAACGGAGAGGAGCTTTTAACTGCTTCTCTAACCATTTCTGGCGTGATGGTCTCGGGTATATGTTGTACTTCCCTGGTCGGACTGAGTTCCTCTATTGGGTCTTCTGTACCCGTGGGGAAATGTGTGTTTATTAACAATTTGATTGATTGTTCTAAAGTTTCTGTTTTATTTCCGTCTTTGTCCACTAAGGCTTCCACCTCTGTATGTGTCTTAGATAGAAATTTCTTTATTTTAGACATGTCGTTAACGGTGTCGACCGGTTCGCAGAACAGTCTCGCGTCGCACCCTACTAGTAATTTCTTACCTTTTGTCTTGGCTTCTTTCACCAGATGTTGTATCTCAGCCGTTGGTGGAAGTGTCGGCGAGTCGAATGGAAGGTACATCGACGCAAGGTACAGGCTACCATCCCCAAGTCTCAGCACCGTCGCATCCGCAGTTGACAACTCTGGGAAGAAAAAGAAGCTTAACATTTTATGTGTGAGTATGCAAGTTCTGGGTCGTCCCTCTGATCTTGCGTAGAATAGTTGGTAAAGCGGGTTGTATAAACCAATAACTTTGTTCTTGTGTGTCCATGGTTCTTGGATTAAAGTTATATGAACCTTACCTTTGTTTATGTTTTCCATCAGCGAGGTAGTTGCCGTTTCGCTCCGATGGAGGTTAATCTGGATGACCTTGATGCCGGTCATGCCAGAAGTCGGTCTTCTTGTGAGCTGGTGATGTGGTCCCCAGCCTCCTCTTCTGCTTTTTGCGGTGCTGCTACTGCATCAATGCTCTCTTTTTTCGGTTCCTCGTTGGCAGCGTCGTGCTTATCTGCCGTCCTGCCAATGGGTACCTTGCCGATTTTGATGTACACGGCTGTTGAGACGAAGAAGGCCATCCCCTTCATCTCTTTGAGCCGTGCGAGGGACCCGTGGACGATTCCCACAACGAAGAGGGTACCGTCTGGGCTCTCTTCCCTGTGGAAGATCTCCCATTTGCCCGTCTCCAGACCCTTATTCTGCTTGCCCAGGACGTCAAGGACTTTCCCGGGTGAGAGTTTGCTGCCCCAACCCTTCATGAAGAAGGACGCCTTTGTAAGTTCCAGAATGTCCCTTTTCCTAATGAGGTCGAGATTACCGCCCTCCCAAGGGGTAGAAACATCCTTCACTAGGCGTGCCAAGGTATTTACGCATTTATTTGATGCGAGTTGCATCATCAAGATGCCCTTGGCATAGGAGCAGCTCAGATTCTCAATCTCGTCGCAATCGTCTCACTTACCGAGGACGTGCTCCAAGATTTTGGTATTTGGTATTCTATTTTTTTTTTTTTTTTTTTTTTTTTACTAACACTCAGGGGATGCCCCCTATAAATGCAATGCACTGTGTTAGCGATGGGAAATAAGGGTATTGGAGGGAGGAAAGAGGGAGTAGTGTTTGTTGACGTTGGCCTTGAATTTGGTAATGTCATAGCAGGCAGGAAAAACACTTGCAGGAAGATTATTCCACAAACGAACAGTCCGGCTGAAGAACGAATTTTCTCTATAGTGCGTCGTCCGGTCAACCGGCCATTTGACAATGAACGGGTGAGAGACCCTGGATAGCCGGCTAAATGTTCTAACGTCAGGGACCAGACGACGGATATCTTCAGAACAGCAACCATTAAAATATCTATAGAATATCGATACACAACCCACATTTCGGCGATGCTGTAGGGAGACAATAGAGCTGGATACCCTACCATCCCCTATCATCACCACCGCTCTCCTCTACACGGTCCAGAAGCTTCAAAGATGTTAATGGAGCCCCTGCCCATATATGCGAGTTGTATTCCATTTTAGGCCGGATGTAAGTGGTGTAAATATTTACGAGATCAGATGGGGTGAAGTATTTCTTGCACCGCTTTAAAAAGCCTAAACACTTGAATGCTTCTTTCGACACTTCGAATATATGGCTAGCCCAACGAGCATCACCCTGTATCTTCATGCCCAGAACATCAAGAGTGTCTGATTCGTCGATATCCACACCACCCATAGAAATTGACGACGATGCTGGATCTGGTGAACGTTTGTGTGACAACAAACAGCACTGGGTCTTTTGTGCATTAAAATCTACTCTGTTAATTTGGCCCCACTCACAAATCGTCGCCAAATCGCGGTTAAGTGAGTCGTTCATCGTTCGCCTTTTTTCCTCGACTTCCAGAGGACCTGGCCGATGATCAAATGAGTACGAATGACAGAGGTTGCTGTCATCTGCAAAGGAGTAGATTGGGTTCACAGTCTGACCCAACAGGTCGTCAATGAAAATAAGAAACAGAGAAGGAGAGAGGACAGAGTCTTGTGGCACTCCTGCGGTCAACCTATGCTCGTTGGATGAGACCCCATCTATAACAACTCGTATAGAGCGATCCCTGGGAAAACTCGATATGAATCGAGAGAAGGTATTACCGACACCAAATGCAATAAGTTTTGATATGAGTGCTCCGTGCCAGACCCTATCGAACGCCTTGGAAATATCCAGAGCCACGACCTTGCTTTCGCCAAGTCGGTGAATGGATCGACTCCATCGTTCCGAAAGGAACGCCATCAGGTCTCCAGTAGATCGATTTCTACGGAAGACATACTGTCGATCATTGAGAAGGCCGTTAGACTCTAAATATTTGACAAGATGGTGGTTAACCATGCTCTCCATAACCTTCGAGAGCGCAGAACATATTGCAATTGGACGGTAATTCGCAGGATTGGTAGCCTCACCTTTCTTGGGGATCGGCTGAACATTGGCAACTTTCTAACGTGAAGGGTAAATACCAGCACGGTACGACATGTTGAAAAGATTGCGCAATGGACGAGCTAGCGTCGAAGAGCACTTACATAGGACAAGTGCTGAGATTCCATCCGGGCCCGGAGTTTTGTTTACATTGAGATCTGCAAGAACCCTTTTGACTCCACGTGTTCGAAAAAATATCTGAGGCATCGAACTAGATACGTTCTCGATCACGGGGAGTGGTTGACTGCTGTCTGGCAAAGATGAATTCTTTGCAAATATTTCAGCCATAAGATTAGCTTTGTCAACCGGGTCAGTGAATATCTGGTCACCGTTAACAAGGGTTGAAATAGAAGATGAAGAATTGTTCCTTACCCTTTTAACGAATGACCAAAAGCTCTTACTTCCCCTGGGAGAAGAAAGAACTTTTGCACGAAGACGCTGTTCGTGAAGAAGTTTTTCGCGCCTAAGTACTCTGGCACAATTTGATCTTGCCTGCTTGCGTAGCAGTTCAGTAGTGGTATTTTTATTTAAACGCCATTTTCTGAATGCTTCCTCTTTGGATCTGACAGCTTCTTTGCATGTCTGATTAAACCAACAATTTTTTGGAGGTTTAATCGAAGTAGTCTTCGAGGGAATAAACATGTTTATGCCAAGAAGAATTATTTTCTCAACCATTTCAGCAGCAGCTACTTTGGCGTAAAATGGCGGCTTCTTACCAGTTTCAACATTAGCCTTCCCCATTAAGTGACGGGCGTTCCTTTGGTAGGTCGCCTTTCCTTGAGGTGGAAGGCAAGTTGTCCGACGTCGTGGTAGGATTTCGACCTTCCTTCTTACTAACGCCAGAATTCTGCTTAGAGACTTCTTTTGGTTTCGGATTGGAAGATGTTGTCCTACCTGATGTCAGGAAGCTCTTTCTCTTCTTTGTTGCAGCTTCGGCAGATTCCTCCCGTGGAGAGCGGATTCTTTTACTTGCGGATGCAGGACTAGGCTCCGTTGTATCTTTGGGAGTCTGCTGCAGAGTTGTTTTTTCGTTTGCCAGTCGCATTCTTCGGAGATTTTTCCTCTGAGCTCCTGACAACTTTTTCTTTTTAGCAAGGCTCTTGCCTGCTTCATCCTTCCAGTCTTTGCTAGCCGCTAATGGGCCTGCAAGGATTGTGACGTTTCCGTCCCCGGAGGAGTCAGATTCCTCGGCTCCTGAAGTTAGTCTATGACTCCCTTCGCTTGCCCATTCATCTGGTGTTTGTGTTCTTGCTGCGTCTTTTATACCTACGGCCAGGTGTGGTAAATACTGCCGCTCCTATGGAGACAGACGCAGACCATCCAGCCGCCCAATATGGGAAGAAACAGACGCTGGATGGATTTGTTGACTTGAGAGTCGGGGATGGGGAGCTCTTAGTTAGTGTCGAGCTCCCCTCTGACATGGTTGAACCTGAGGGAGTTTCCGTAAAGGATTATCCATTTCTGGAATAGGACTCCCGTCAGCATGGCCAGCTCGTCTGACACGTACCCCTTCGCGAGGGTTGTAAAGCTGTAACTGCAGAAAGTTTTGGGGAAAACTTGAAAGTCTGGCACGCTCCTTTTGGTACCTCCTATACCATCCCGCCTACAACAGAAATCGTGTAATAATATTACGTCCCTAACTTAGAAGGGGAGGAGTTATCATAATAAGCGGCTGTTCCCACGCCAAACTCAGCTTTTGCTACACACGAGGCGCATAGTCAGCACATTGCTGAAATTAACCAGTACTGCCTCCGCCGCAACGTTCAAGCGTATGGAAATATGAACTTCCACACGAGGAGCTAAGTCAGCACATTACCAATCACACCACCATCACCAACTCATAGACTTGGCCAGCGCGACGTCGGCAGTGAGCAACAGGCGACGTCAAATAACATGTTTCAATAGTTTTAAGAATCAGTTCATCTTAAGCAAGAGACTCATCGGCACGAAGTTGCTCCAATAATTTATAAATATTAATAAACATATAAATTTGTTTAATTTGTATATTGCTTTGACGGCCGATTGGTCATCTAAGGTACCCTCTCCTAACTGGACTTTCCTGACCTGCGAAAAAGCAGGGCAATGGCACAGGAAGTGTTCCGCCGTCCTCTCCGCATGCCCTACATTCGTCGCTCTGGGAACATCCTATTCTAAATAGGTGTGCCCTTAGGCAAGTGTGTCCTGTGATGACCCCAACTAGCTTACTTAGTTCATTTTTGTTAAACCCGAGTATTCTCTTTGTTTTATTGTAATCGAGGTTTCCCCAGGTTTCTTTTGTGGTTCTTCCCACCTGTTCCTCTAGCCATCTTAAGGCATGGGTCGTCTTCATCCATTCCCTCAACTCCTTTTTTGTCTCTAGAAAAGGTTTAGACAGTTGCAGAGTATTTTGGTCGGATTCCCTTCCTGTTTTAGCCAGTTCGTCAGCCCTGACATTGCCTGGAAACCCTTAGTGGACTGGTATCCAGTTTATAATTATCAATTTTTTCCGATACGTCATTTATTGTGTCCTTACAGTACATGAGTGTCCTTGATTTGACATTATCATCTCAGAGGGATCTAATAGCGTTTTGACTGTGTTTGAAAATACAGATAGTTTTTCCTGTGACCCTATTCCGCAGCCATTCTGTGATAGCCTTCATCTCTGCTTGTAGAATCGTTGAGTACTTTGGTAATTGGTATACTAATTCAGTCCTCGGATTGTGGATGTAGATTTCCATGCCAACTCCTAACTCGGATTTGGATGCGTCTGTGTAGCACTTCACTATTCCCCCATCTTGGGTGTATGTGTCGTGTTCTTGTCCGCGTCTATCTTCTATTCTTGTCGTGCAGTTCGCTACCACTTGTGTTTCTGAGATGCGGTCTGTCTGACAGTTTGTTGTCAGGAACCCTCCTAGGTGTTCCAATATTCTCTGATGTTGTGTTTGAGGTGCATCCTCAATCCACTCATTCAATGCCCTTAGTCTCCTTTCTGAGATCGCTGCCTCAGATTTGATTTGGATATCTATTGGGTGGATGTATAGCAGAATTTCGAGGGCGCTCGTCGGCGCGGTCCTCATTGCTCCGCATATTCCTACGCAGCAAATTCTTTGAATCCCTTGTAGTTTCTTCACGTTACATTTCTTTGTCATTGCCGTCCACCTTACTATTGACGAATAAGTTATAATCGGCCTTATTTCGCTTTTGTATAGCCAGTGCGACATGCATGGGCGTATGCCCCATGTGGAGCCAATTGCTCTACGGCATATTGACCAGCATCTGAAGGCTTTTTCGGCTCTGCTGTTGATGTGATCTTTCCAGTTTAGTTTCCTATCCAGAATTACTCCCAGATATTTGACGTTCGTGTTTATTTCTATGCTCTTGTTCCTGAAGCAAGGTTTGACGTATTTTGCAATTTTTGTCTTCCTTGTGAACAGACATAGTTCTGTTTTGTCCGGGTTGACGTTCAGTCCCCTAGGCTTCGCCCATTTGTATGCCAGAGTTAGCACTTTTTCGGCTTCTCTGCATAATTTGTTCGGATCTTTCCCCTTCAAAAGTATCGAAACGTCGTCTGCATAGCGGACTGGCTTGAATCCTTCATCAGTCAGCATCCTGAGGAGTCACCCACAGGAGTGGTGATAATATACCTCCCTGTGGTGTCCCTCTGTGCACTCTCCCCCTTATATTTACGCCGTGGGATCCGCAATTAATCCATCTATGCCTTAGCATATAGCTGACCCAGTAGATTATCGACCTGTTCACTCCAAATTTGTCTAACGAGTGGATTAACGTCTGCGTGCTCACGTTATTGAAGGCCCCTTCTATGTCGATAAAAACACCAAGTGTGTATATTTTATCGTCGAAAGACCTTTCTATGAGATGCACTACCTCATGTAGGGCTGTCTCTACTGATCTTCCCTTGACATAGGCTTGTTGTTGAAATTTTAGCTGATCACTCGGGATCTGTTTTTTAACCATAGAGTCTATTAATCTCTTAATAGTTTTTAATAAGAATGATGTAAAGCTTATTGGTCTATATGCCTTACACATCGCGTAGCTTTCCTTCCCCGCTTTTGGTATGAAAACAACTCGTGCTTTTTGCCAGTTCCTGGGGATGTAGACTAGTCTGAGATGCCTACCAGGTGTTTTCCCACTATATCTATGGTCCTTTGTAGAAGCGCCGGGAATATGCAATCCGGTTCAGCCGTCTTTGTAGAAGCGCCGGGAATATGCCATCCGGTTCAGCCGCCTTAAACGGAGAGGAGCTTTTAACTGCTTCTCTAACCATTTCTGGCGTGATGGTCTCGGGTATATGTTGTACTTCCCTGGTCGGACTGAGTTCCTCTATTGGGTCTTCTGTACCCGTGGGGAAATGTGTGTTTATTAACAATTTGATTGATTGTTCTAAAGTTTCTGTTTTATTTCCGTCTTTGTCCACTAAGGCTTCCACCTCTGTATGTGTCTTAGATAGAAATTTCTTTATTTTAGACATGTCGTTAACGGTGTCGACCGGTTCGCAGAACAGTCTCGCGTCGCACCCTACTAGTAATTTCTTACCTTTTGTCTTGGCTTCTTTCACCAGATGTTGTATCTCAGCCGTTGGTGGAAGTGTCGGCGAGTCGAATGGAAGGTACATCGACGCAAGGTACAGGCTACCATCCCCAAGTCTCAGCACCGTCGCATCCGCAGTTGACAACTCTGGGAAGAAAAAGAAGCTTAACATTTTATGTGTGAGTATGCAAGTTCTGGGTCGTCCCTCTGATCTTGCGTAGAATAGTTGGTAAAGCGGGTTGTATAAACCAATAACTTTGTTCTTGTGTGTCCATGGTTCTTGGATTAAAGTTATATGAACCTTACCTTTGTTTATGTTTTCCATAAGCGAGGTAGTTGCCGTTTCGCTCCGATGGAGGTTAATCTGGATGACCTTGATGCCGGTCATGCCAGAAGTCGGTCTTCTTGTGAGCTGGTGATGTGGTCCCCAGCCTCCTCTTCTGCTTTTTGCGGTGCTGCTACTGCATCAATGCTCTCTTTTTTCGGTTCCTCGTTGGCAGCGTCGTGCTTATCTGCCGTCCTGCCAATGGGTACCTTGCCGATTTTGATGTACACGGCTGTTGAGACGAAGAAGGCCATCCCCTTCATCTCTTTGAGCCGTGCGAGGGACCCGTGGACGATTCCCACAACGAAGAGGGTACCGTCTGGGCTCTCTTCCCTGTGGAAGATCTCCCATTTGCCCGTCTCCAGACCCTTATTCTGCTTGCCCAGGACGTCAAGGACTTTCCCGGGTGAGAGTTTGCTGCCCCAACCCTTCATGAAGAAGGACGCCTTTGTAAGTTCCAGAATGTCCCTTTTCCTAATGAGGTCGAGATTACCGCCCTCCCAAGGGGTAGAAACATCCTTCACTAGGCGTGCCAAGGTATTTACGCATTTATTTGATGCGAGTTGCATCATCAAGATGCCCTTGGCATAGGAGCAGCTCAGATTCTCAATCTCGTCGCAATCGTCTCACTTACCGAGGACGTGCTCCAAGATTTTGGTATTTGGTATTCTATTTTTTTTTTTTTTTTTTTTTTGACTAACACTCAGGGGATGCCCCCTATAAATGCAATGCACTGTGTTAGCGATGGGAAATAAGGGTATTGGAGGGAGGAAAGAGGGAGTAGTGTTTGTTGACGTTGGCCTTGAATTTGGTAATGTCATAGCAGGCAGGAAAAACACTTTCAGGAAGATTATTCCACAAACGAACAGTCCGGCTAAAGAACGAATTTTCTCTATAGTGCGTCGTCCGGTCAACCGGCCATTTCACAATGAACGGATGAGAGACCCTGGATAGCCGAGTATTCCGGCTAAATGTTCTAACGTCAGGGACCAGACGACGGATATCTTCTGAACAGATACCATTAAAATATCTATAGAATAGCGATACACAACCCACATTTCGGCGATGCTGTAGGGAGACAATAGAGCTGGATACCCTACCATCCCCTATCATCACCACCGCTCTCCTCTACACGGTCCAGAAGCTTCAAAGATGTTAATGGAGCCCCTGCCCATATATGCGAGTTGTATTCCATTTTAGGCCGGATGTAAGTGGTGTAAATATTTACGAGATCAGATGGGGTGAAGTATTTCTTGCACCGCTTTAAAAAGCCTAAACACTTGAATGCTTCTTTCGACACTTCGAATATATGGCTAGCCCAACGAGCATCACCCTGTATCTTCATGCCCAGAACATCAAGAGTGTCTGATTCGTCGATATCCACACCACCCATAGAAATTGACGACGATGCTGGATCTGGTGAACGTTTGTGTGACAACAAACAGCACTGGGTCTTTTGTGCATTAAAATCTACTCTGTTAATTTGGCCCCACTCACAAATCGTCGCCAAATCGCGGTTAAGTGAGTCGTTCATCGTTCGCCTTTTTTCCTCGACTTCCAGAGGACCTGGCCGATGATCAAATGAGTACGAATGACAGAGGTTGCTGTCATCTGCAAAGGAGTAGATTGGGTTCACAGTCTGACCCAACAGGTCGTCAATGAAAATAAGAAACAGAGAAGGAGAGAGGACAGAGTCTTGTGGCACTCCTGCGGTCAACCTATGCTCGTTGGATGAGACCCCATCTATAACAACTCGTATAGAGCGATCCCTGGGAAAACTCGATATGAATCGAGAGAAGGTATTACCGACACCAAATGCAATAAGTTTTGATATGAGTGCTCCGTGCCAGACCCTATCGAACGCCTTGGAAATATCCAGAGCCACGACCTTGCTTTCGCCAAGTCGGTGAATGGATCGACTCCATCGTTCCGAAAGGAACGCCATCAGGTCTCCAGTAGATCGATTTCTACGGAAGCCATACTGTCGATCATTGAGAAGGCCGTTAGACTCTAAATATTTGACAAGATGGTGGTTAACCATGCTCTCCATAACCTTCGAGAGCGCAGAACATATTGCAATTGGACGGTAATTCGCAGGATTGGTAGCCTCACCTTTCTTGGGGATCGGCTGAACATTGGCAACTTTCTAACGTGAAGGGTAAATACCAGCACGGTACGACATGTTGAAAAGATTGCGCAATGGACGAGCTAGCGTCGAAGAGCACTTACATAGGACAAGTGCTGAGATTCCATCCGGGCCCGGAGTTTTGTTTACATTGAGATCTGCAAGAACCCTTTTGACTCCACGTGTTCGAAAAAATATCTGAGGCATCGAACTAGATACGTTCTCGATCACGGGGAGTGGTTGACTGCTGTCTGGCAAAGATGAATTCTTTGCAAATATTTCAGCCATAAGATTAGCTTTGTCAACCGGGTCAGTGAATATCTGGTCACCGTTAACAAGGGTTGAAATAGAAGATGAAGAATTGTTCCTTACCCTTTTAACGAATGACCAAAAGCTCTTACTTCCCCTGGGAGAAGAAAGAACTTTTGCACGAAGACGCTGTTCGTGAAGAAGTTTTTCGCGCCTAAGTACTCTGGCACAATTTGATCTTGCCTGCTTGCGTAGCAGTTCAGTAGTGGTATTTTTATTTAAACGCCATTTTCTGAATGCTTCCTCTTTGGATCTGACAGCTTCTTTGCATGTCTGATTAAACCAACAATTTTTTGGAGGTTTAATCGAAGTAGTCTTCGAGGGAATAAACATGTTTATGCCAAGAAGAATTATTTTCTCAACCATTTCAGCAGCAGCTACTTTGGCGTAAAATGGCGGCTTCTTACCAGTTTCAACATTAGCCTTCCCCATTAAGTGACGGGCGTTCCTTTGGTAGGTCGCCTTTCCTTGAGGTGGAAGGCAAGTTGTCCGACGTCGTGGTAGGATTTCGACCTTCCTTCTTACTAACGCCAGAATTCTGCTTAGAGACTTCTTTTGGTTTCGGATTGGAAGATGTTGTCCTACCTGATGTCAGGAAGCTCTTTCTCTTCTTTGTTGCAGCTTCGGCAGATTCCTCCCGTGGAGAGCGGATTCTTTTACTTGCGGATGCAGGACTAGGCTCCGTTGTATCTTTGGGAGTCTGCTGCAGAGTTGTTTTTTCGTTTGCCAGTCGCATTCTTCGGAGATTTTTCCTCTGAGCTCCTGACAACTTTTTCTTTTTAGCAAGGCTCTTGCCTGCTTCATCCTTCCAGTCTTTGCTAGCCGCTAATGGGCCTGCAAGGATTGTGACGTTTCCGTCCCCGGAGGAGTCAGATTCCTCGGCTCCTGAAGTTAGTCTATGACTCCCTTCGCTTGCCCATTCATCTGGTGTTTGTGTTCTTGCTGCGTCTTTTATACCTACGGCCAGGTGTGGTAAATACTGCCGCTCCTATGGAGACAGACGCAGACCATCCAGCCGCCCAATATGGGAAGAAACAGACGCTGGATGGATTTGTTGACTTGAGAGTCGGGGATGGGGAGCTCTTAGTTAGTGTCGAGCTCCCCTCTGACATGGTTGAACCTGAGGGAGTTTCCGTAAAGGATTATCCATTTCTGGAATAGGACTCCCGTCAGCATGGCCAGCTCGTCTGACACGTACCCCTTCGCGAGGGTTGTAAAGCTGTAACTGCAGAAAGTTTTGGGGAAAACTTGAAAGTCTGGCACGCTCCTTTTGGTACCTCCTATACCATCCCGCCTACAACAGAAATCGTGTAATAATATTACTTAGCTCAATCCAATCGGTACTAAAGTCAGTATTTTATGAAGCTGTAAATATGTAAAGTTATTCAGAAAAAATTGGACCCCTAGTCGTTCCCAATCTGGTACCTCCCATACAAATGTACCATTCCATCCACTTTTGAAATCGTGTAATAATATTACTAAACCCAATCCCAAATTCCGTAATTTATAAAGCTGTAAACAGGGAAAGACCTCCAGTATAAATTGGTGAGCTAGTCGGTCCACATCTGGTACCTCCCATACAAAATGTAGCATTCCCACCACTTTTGAAATGAGATCTTTCCGAAATTCTGTACTTAGTAAATTTATGACTACAGAAAGTTTCGGAGAAAAACTTGGAAGTCTGGCCACGCCCCTTATGGTACCTCCCATACAAATGTACGGGAAATCGTGTAATAATATCAATATAACCAGTGCAATCTTTCCCAATTTCTCTACTTTGTAAAGCTATAACTGAATAAAGTCTCGGAGAAAAACGTTAAAGTCTGGTTACGCCCCTTCTGGCACCTCCCATAAAAATGTACCATTCCACCCCCTTTAGAAATCGTGTAACAATATCAATATAACAAGCGCGATCTTTTCCAAATTCTATGCAATGCACTGTGTTAGCGATGGGAAATAAGGGTATTGGAGGGAGGAAAGAGGGAGTAGTGTGTGTTGACGTTGGCCTTGAATTTGGTAATGTCATAGCAGGCAGGAAAAACACTTGCAGGAAGATTATTCCACAAACGAACAGTCCGGCTGAAGAACGAATTTTCTCTATAGTGCGTCGTCCGGTCAACCGGCCATTTGACAATGAACGGGTGAGAGACCCTGGATAGCCGGCTAAATGTTCTAACGTCAGGGACCAGACGACGGATATCTTCAGAACAGCAACCATTAAAATATCTATAGAATATCGATACACAACCCACATTTCGGCGATGCTGTAGGGAGACAATAGAGCTGGATACTCTACCATCCCCTATCATCACCACCGCTCTCCTCTGTACACGGTCCAGAAGCTTCAAAGATGTTAATGGAGCCCCTGCCCATATATGCGAGTTGTATTCCATTTTAGGTCGGATGTAAGTGTTGTAAATATTTACGAGGTCAGATGGGGTGAAGTATTTCTTGCACCGCTTTAAAAAGCCTAAACACTTGAATGCTTCTTTCGACACTTCGAATATATGGTAAGCCCAGCGAGCATCACCCAGAACATGCCATTCGTCGATATCCACACCACCCATAGATATTGACGGCGATGCTGGATCAGTGGAACGTTTGTGTGACAACAAACAGCACTGAGTCTTTTGTGGATTAAAATCTACTCTGTTCATTTGGCCACACTCACAAATCGTCGCCAAATCGCGGTTAAGTGCGTCGTTCATCGTTCGCCTTTTTTCCTCGACTTCCAGAGGACCTGGCCGATGATCAAATGAGTACGAATGACAGAGGTTGCTGTCATCCGCAATGGAGTAGATTGGGGTCACAGTTTGCCCCAACAGGTCGTCAATGAAAATAATAAATAGAGAAGGAGAGAGGACAGAGCCTTGTGGCACTCCTGCGGTCAACCTATGCTCGTTGGATGAGACTCCATCTATAACAACTCGTATAGAGCGATCCCTGAGAAAACTCGATATTAAACTCGAAGGTATTACCGACACAAAATGCAATATGTTTTGATATGAGTGATCCGTGCAGACCCTATCGAATGCCTTGGAAATATCCAGAGCCACGACCATACTTTCACCAAGGCGGTCAATGGATCGACTCCATCGCTCCGTAAGGAACGCCATCAGGTCTCCAGTAGATCGATTTCTACGGAAGCCATACTGTCGATCATTCAGGAGGCCGTTAGACTCTAGATACCTTACAAGATGGTGATTAACCATGCTCTCCATAACCTTCGAGATGGCAGAACATATTGCAATTGGACGGTAATTCACAGGATTAGCAGTCTCACCTTTCTTGGGGATCGGCTGAACATTGGCATCTTTCCAACGTGAAGGGTAAATACCAGCACGGTACGACATGTTGAAAAGATTGCACAATGGACGAGCTAGCGTCGAAGAAAGAAAGAACTTTAGCACGAAGGCGCTGTTCGTGGAGAAGTTTTTCGCGTCTAAGCACTCTGGCACACCTTGATCTTGCCTTCCTGCGTAGCAGCTCAGTAATGGCATTTTTATTTAAACGCCAGTTTCTAAACGCTTCCTCTTGGATCTGACAGCTTCTTTGCATGTCTGATTAAACCAAACATTTTTTGGAGGTTTAATCGAATTAGTCTTCGAGGGAATAAATGTATTTATACCAAGAAGAATTATTTTCTCAACCATTTCAGCAGCAGCATCGACATTGTTGTCAAGAAAACATAATTTCCAGTTAAATTGCTGGTAAAAATTGTTGAGCTCGGCCCAACGTGCCTTTTCGTATATATACATTGTCCTCTTCGTGACTGGTTTAGAAGTGGCTCGAAGATCGGAGAACGAAAAGGATGCTGAAATTCTGCAATGATCCGAGTTACCAAGAGGTGCAAGAATGTTAACCTCATACTTTTCAGGGTGGGAGGTTAAAAAAGGTCAAGAATATTTTGTTGTTGCCCTTCAACACGCGGAATGTGTGTTGGTTCATTCACTAATTGCGCCAAGTCATTGTGCGCGGCAAAAAAGTTCAGCGTACTGGCCCTCCGGAGATGTATGGCTCGAATGGGAAAGCCAAGAATTATTATGGATATTGAAATCCCCAGCAACTACAATTTCACTGTCCGGATAATCTTCCAAGACTTTAGAAATAGAGTCGGAAAGGGAGTCGAAGCCATTTAGGGTAGCCTCCCTTTCCAAGTTTGGACTTCTATAAAGAAACCCGAAGTGTAATAGATGCGTTCCAATCCTGAATTTAACCCAGAGAGAGTTAAATTCTGGATCTTGTGAGTTCAAGTGTTGCTGACTCTGGAACACAACACCACTACGTATAAATACCACAAGGCCTCTGTGTGAAGAGAAAGAGGATAGAGTGTGATAACCAGGAATGTGCAAATCCTGTGGATCAGAATCCTCACACACCTGGGTCTCACATAGAGCGAGGACATCCGGCCTATGGAAACGAATGCGCGAGTATACCGCAAAAAATTCGACCTCAACCCGCAAATGTTCGCAAAGTGAATTTGAAATCTACCTGCCATAACATTACCAAATAACAAGACAACGTCAATAACGTCGGATAAAGTTTCGGAGAAAAACTTGGAAGTATGGTTACGCCCCTTCTGGCACCTCCCATACAAATGTACGGGAAATCGTGTCATATTATCAATATAACCAGAGTAATCTTTCCCAATTTCTATACTTTGTAAAGCTCTAACTGGACTAAGGTTTGGAAAAAAACTTGGAAGTCTGGCCACGACCCTTCTGGTACCTCCAATTCAAATGTACGGGAAATCGTGTAATAATATCAATATAACCAGCGGATTTTTCCTAAATTCTGAACTTTGTAAAGCTGTAACTGCAGAAAGTTTTGGAGAAAAACTTGAAAGTCTGGCCAATCCGATCCGAACTAAAGTCAGTAATTTATGAAGATGTAAATATGTAAAGATATCCAGTAAAAATGAACCCCTAGTCGGTCCCCTTCTGGTACCTCCCATACAAATGTACCATTCCACCCACTTTTGAAATCGTGTAATAATATCAATACGAACTGCGTACTTTGTAAAGCTGTAAAGTTTCGGCTAAAACATGGAATTCTGGCCACGCCCCTTCTGGTACCTCCAAGAGAAATGCACCTTTCCACCGATTTTTGAAATCGTTCAATAATATCAGTATAACCAGCGCGATCTTTCCCAAATTCTGTACTTTGTAAAGCTGTAACTGCAGAAAGTTTTGGAAAAAACTTGTAAGTCTGGCCTCGCCCCTTTTGGCACCTCCAATACCATCCCGCCTATCATGTAATAATATTACTTAGCTCAATCCGATCCGAACTAAATTCAGTATTTAATGAAGCTGTAAATGTGTAACATTCTCCAGAAAAAATTGCACCCCTAGTCGTTCCACATCTGGTACCTCCCATACAAATGTACCATTCCACCCCCTTTAGAAATTGTGTAATCATATACTTAACTCGGGCGTTCCTTTGGTAGGTCGCCTTTCCTTGAGGTGGAAGGCAAGTTGTCCGACGTCGTGGTAGGATTTCGACCTTCCTTCTTACTAACGCCAGAATTCTGCTTAGAGACTTCTTTTGGTTTCGGATTGGAAGATGTTGTCCTACCTGATGTCAGGAAGCTCTTTCTCTTCTTTGTTGCAGCTTCGGCAGATTCCTCCCGTGGAGAGCGGATTCTTTTACTTGCGGATGCAGGACTAGGCTCCGTTGTATCTTTGGGAGTCTGCTGCAGAGTTGTTTTTTCGTTTGCCAGTCGCATTCTTCGGAGATTTTTCCTCTGAGCTCCTGACAACTTTTTCTTTTTAGCAAGGCTCTTGCCTGCTTCATCCTTCCAGTCTTTGCTAGCCGCTAATGGGCCTGCAAGGATTGTGACGTTTCCGTCCCCGGAGGAGTCAGATTCCTCGGCTCCTGAAGTTAGTCTATGACTCCCTTCGCTTGCCCATTCATCTGGTGTTTGTGTTCTTGCTGCGTCTTTTATACCTACGGCCAGGTGTGGTAAATACTGCCGCTCCTATGGAGACAGACGCAGACCATCCAGCCGCCCAATATGGGAAGAAACAGACGCTGGATGGATTTGTTGACTTGAGAGTCGGGGATGGGGAGCTCTTAGTTAGTGTCGAGCTCCCCTCTGACATGGTTGAACCTGAGGGAGTTTCCGTAAAGGATTATCCATTTCTGGAATAGGACTCCCGTCAGCATGGCCAGCTCGTCTGACACGTACCCCTTCGCGAGGGTTGTAAAGCTGTAACTGCAGAAAGTTTTGGGGAAAACTTGAAAGTCTGGCACGCTCCTTTTGGTACCTCCTATACCATCCCGCCTACAACAGAAATCGTGTAATAATATTACTTAGCTCAATCCAATCGGTACTAAAGTCAGTATTTTATGAAGCTGTAAATATGTAAAGTTATTCAGAAAAAATTGGACCCCTAGTCGTTCCCAATCTGGTACCTCCCATACAAATGTACCATTCCATCCACTTTTGAAATCGTGTAATAATATTACTAAACCCAATCCCAAATTCCGTAATTTATAAAGCTGTAAACAGGGAAAGACCTCCAGTATAAATTGGTGAGCTAGTCGGTCCACATCTGGTACCTCCCATACAAAATGTAGCATTCCCACCACTTTTGAAATGAGATCTTTCCGAAATTCTGTACTTAGTAAATTTATGACTACAGAAAGTTTCGGAGAAAAACTTGGAAGTCTGGCCACGCCCCTTATGGTACCTCCCATACAAATGTACGGGAAATCGTGTAATAATATCAATATAACCAGTGCAATCTTTCCCAATTTCTCTACTTTGTAAAGCTATAACTGAATAAAGTCTCGGAGAAAAACGTTAAAGTCTGGTTACGCCCCTTCTGGCACCTCCCATAAAAATGTACCATTCCACCCCCTTTAGAAATCGTGTAACAATATCAATATAACAAGCGCGATCTTTTCCAAATTCTATGCAATGCACTGTGTTAGCGATGGGAAATAAGGGTATTGGAGGGAGGAAAGAGGGAGTAGTGTGTGTTGACGTTGGCCTTGAATTTGGTAATGTCATAGCAGGCAGGAAAAACACTTGCAGGAAGATTATTCCACAAACGAACAGTCCGGCTGAAGAACGAATTTTCTCTATAGTGCGTCGTCCGGTCAACCGGCCATTTGACAATGAACGGGTGAGAGACCCTGGATAGCCGGCTAAATGTTCTAACGTCAGGGACCAGACGACGGATATCTTCAGAACAGCAACCATTAAAATATCTATAGAATATCGATACACAACCCACATTTCGGCGATGCTGTAGGGAGACAATAGAGCTGGATACTCTACCATCCCCTATCATCACCACCGCTCTCCTCTGTACACGGTCCAGAAGCTTCAAAGATGTTAATGGAGCCCCTGCCCATATATGCGAGTTGTATTCCATTTTAGGTCGGATGTAAGTGTTGTAAATATTTACGAGGTCAGATGGGGTGAAGTATTTCTTGCACCGCTTTAAAAAGCCTAAACACTTGAATGCTTCTTTCGACACTTCGAATATATGGTAAGCCCAGCGAGCATCACCCAGAACATGCCATTCGTCGATATCCACACCACCCATAGATATTGACGGCGATGCTGGATCAGTGGAACGTTTGTGTGACAACAAACAGCACTGAGTCTTTTGTGCATTAAAATCTACTCTGTTCATTTGGCCACACTCACAAATCGTCGCCAAATCGCGGTTAAGTGCGTCGTTCATCGTTCGCCTTTTTTCCTCGACTTCCAGAGGACCTGGCCGATGATCAAATGAGTACGAATGACAGAGGTTGCTGTCATCCGCAATGGAGTAGATTGGGTTCACAGTTTGCCCCAACAGGTCGTCAATGAAAATAATAAATAGAGAAGGAGAGAGGACAGAGCCTTGTGGCACTCCTGCGGTCAACCTATGCTCGTTGGATGAGACTCCATCTATAACAACTCGTATAGAGCGATCCCTGAGAAAACTCGATATGAATCGAGAGAAGGTATTACCGACACAAAATGCAATATGTTTTGATATGAGTGATCCGTGTCAGACCCTATCGAATGCCTTGGAAATATCCAGAGCCACGACCATACTTTCACCAAGGCGGTCAATGGATCGACTCCATCGCTCCGTAAGGAACGCCATCAGGTCTCCAGTAGATCGATTTCTACGGAAGCCATACTGTCGATCATTCAGGAGGCCGTTAGACTCTAGATACCTTACAAGATGGTGATTAACCATGCTCTCCATAACCTTCGAGATGGCAGAACATATTGCAATTGGACGGTAATTCGCAGGATTAGCAGTCTCACCTTTCTTGGGGATCGGCTGAACATTGGCATCTTTCCAACGTGAAGGGTAAATACCAGCACGGTACGACATGTTGAAAAGATTGCACAATGGACGAGCTAGCGTCGAAGAAAGAAAGAACTTTAGCACGAAGGCGCTGTTCGTGGAGAAGTTTTTCGCGTCTAAGCACTCTGGCACACCTTGATCTTGCCTTCCTGCGTAGCAGCTCAGTAATGGCATTTTTATTTAAACGCCAGTTTCTAAACGCTTCCTCTTGGATCTGACAGCTTCTTTGCATGTCTGATTAAACCAAACATTTTTTGGAGGTTTAATCGAATTAGTCTTCGAGGGAATAAATGTATTTATACCAAGAAGAATTATTTTCTCAACCATTTCAGCAGCAGCATCGACATTGTTGTCAAGAAAACATAATTTCCAGTTAAATTGCTGGTAAAAATTGTTGAGCTCGGCCCAACGTGCCTTTTCGTATATATACATTGTCCTCTTCGTGACTGGTTTAGAAGTGGCTCGAAGATCGGAGAACGAAAAGGATGCTGAAATTCTGCAATGATCCGAGTTACCAAGAGGTGCAAGAATGTTAACCTCATACTTTTCAGGGTGGGAGGTTAAAAAAGGTCAAGAATATTTTGTTGTTGCCCTTCAACACGCGGAATGTGTGTTGGTTCATTCACTAATTGCGCCAAGTCATTGTGCGCGGCAAAAAAGTTCAGCGTACTGGCCCTCCGGAGATGTATGGCTCGAATGGGAAAGCCAAGAATTATTATGGATATTGAAATCCCCAGCAACTACAATTTCACTGTCCGGATAATCTTCCAAGACTTTAGAAATAGAGTCGGAAAGGGAGTCGAAGCCATTTAGGGTAGCCTCCCTTTCCAAGTTTGGACTTCTATAAAGAAACCCGAAGTGTAATAGATGCGTTCCAATCCTGAATTTAACCCAGAGAGAGTTAAATTCTGGATCTTGTGAGTTCAAGTGTTGCTGACTCTGGAACACAACACCACTACGTATAAATACCACAAGGCCTCTGTGTGAAGAGAAAGAGGATAGAGTGTGATAACCAGGAATGTGCAAATCCTGTGGATCAGAATCCTCACACACCTGGGTCTCACATAGAGCGAGGACATCCGGCCTATGGAAACGAATGCGCGAGTATACCGCAAAAAATTCGACCTCAACCCGCAAATGTTCGCAAAGTGAATTTGAAATCTACCTGCCATAACATTACCAAATAACAAGACAACGTCAATAACGTCGGATAAAGTTTCGGAGAAAAACTTGGAAGTATGGTTACGCCCCTTCTGGCACCTCCCATACAAATGTACGGGAAATCGTGTCATATTATCAATATAACCAGAGTAATCTTTCCCAATTTCTATACTTTGTAAAGCTCTAACTGGACTAAGGTTTGGAAAAAAACTTGGAAGTCTGGCCACGACCCTTCTGGTACCTCCAATTCAAATGTACGGGAAATCGTGTAATAATATCAATATAACCAGCGGATTTTTCCTAAATTCTGAACTTTGTAAAGCTGTAACTGCAGAAAGTTTTGGAGAAAAACTTGAAAGTCTGGCCAATCCGATCCGAACTAAAGTCAGTAATTTATGAAGATGTAAATATGTAAAGATATCCAGTAAAAATGAACCCCTAGTCGGTCCCCTTCTGGTACCTCCCATACAAATGTACCATTCCACCCACTTTTGAAATCGTGTAATAATATCAATACGAACTGCGTACTTTGTAAAGCTGTAAAGTTTCGGCTAAAACATGGAATTCTGGCCACGCCCCTTCTGGTACCTCCAAGAGAAATGCACCTTTCCACCGATTTTTGAAATCGTTCAATAATATCAGTATAACCAGCGCGATCTTTCCCAAATTCTGTACTTTGTAAAGCTGTAACTGCAGAAAGTTTTGGAAAAAACTTGTAAGTCTGGCCTCGCCCCTTTTGGCACCTCCAATACCATCCCGCCTATCATGTAATAATATTACTTAGCTCAATCCGATCCGAACTAAATTCAGTATTTAATGAAGCTGTAAATGTGTAACATTCTCCAGAAAAAATTGCACCCCTAGTCGTTCCACATCTGGTACCTCCCATACAAATGTACCATTCCACCCCCTTTAGAAATTGTGTAATCATATACTTAACTCAATCCGATCCGAACTAAATTCAGTATTTAATGAAGCTGTAAATGTGTAACGTTCTCCAGAAAAAATTGCACCCCTAGTCGTTCCACATCTGGTACCTCCCATACAAATGTACCATTCCACCCCCTTTAGAAATTGTGTAATCATATCAATATAACAAGCGGATTTTTCCTAAATTCTGAACTTTGTACAGCTATAACTGGATAAAGTCTCGGAGAAAAACGTTGAAAAAACTGGTCACGCCCCTTTTGGTACCTCCCAGACAAATGTACCATTCCACCCACATTTGAAATCGTGTAATTATAGCAATATAACCAGCGCGATCTTTCCCAAATTCTGTACTTTGTAAAGCTGTAATTGGAGAAAGTTTCGCAAAAAAACTTGGAAGTCTGGCCACGCCCCTTCTGCCACCTCACTTATAAATTTACCATCCCGTCTACTTTAGAAATCGTGTAATAATATTAATTAGCTCAATCCGATCATTCCCAAATTCTGAACTTTGTAAAGCTGTAGCTGCAGAAAGTTTTGGAGAAAAACTTGAAAATCTGGCCACGACCCTTTGGGCACCTCCCATACCATCCCGACTACTATAGAAATCGTGTAATAATATTACTTAGCTCAATCCGATCCGAACTAAAGTCAGTATTTTATGAAGCTGTAAATATGTAAAGTTCTCCAGAAAAAATTGCACCCCTAGTCGTTCCCCATCTGGTACCTCCCATACATATGTACAATTCACCCACTTTTGAAATCGTGTAATAATATCAATACGAACTGCGTGATATTGCCGAAAGTATGTACCTTGTAAAGCTGTAACTGGAAAAAGTGTCGGCTAAAACATGGAATTCTGGCCACGCCCCTTCTGGTACCTCCCAGACAAATGTACGGGAAATCGGGGAATAATATCAATATAACCAGCGCAATCTTTCCCAATTTCAATACTTTGAAAAGCTATAACTGGATAAAGTCTCGACCTTGGAAGTCTGGTTACGACCCTTCTGGCACCTCCCTTACAAATGTACCATCCCGTCTACTTTAGAAATCGTGTAATAATATTAATTAGCTCAATCCGATCTTTACCAAATTCTGAACTTTGTAAAGCTGTAAGCAGAAAGTTTTGGAAAAAAACTTGAAAGTCTGGCCACGACTCTTTTGGCACCTACCATACCATCCCGCCTACTATAGAAATCGTGTAATAATATTACTTAACTCAATCCGATCCGAACTAAAGTCAGTATTTTATGAAGCTGTAAATATGTAAAGTTCTCCAGAAAAAATTGCACCCCTAGTCGTTCCCCATCTGGTACCTCCCATACATATGTACAATTCACCCACTTTTGAAATCGTGTAATAATATCAATACGATCTGCGTGATATTGCCCAAAATATGTACCTTGTAAAGCTGTAACTGGAAAAAGTTTCGGCTAAAACATGGAATTCTGGCCACGCCCCTTCTGGTACCTCCCAGACAAATGTACCTTTCCACCCATTTTTGAAATCGTTCAATAATATCAATATAAGCAGCGCGATCTTTCCCAAATTCTGTACTTTGTAAATCTGTAACTGGAGAAAGTTTTGGAAAAAACTTGGAAGTATGGCCACGCCCCTTCTGGGACCTCCCATACCATCCCGCCTATAATGTAATAATATTACTTAGCTCAATCCGATCCGAACTAAATTCAGTATTTTATAAAGCTGTAAATGTGTAACGTACTCCAAAAAAAATTGCACCCCTAGTCCTTCAACATCTGGTACCTCCCATACAAATGTACCATTCCACCCCCTTTAGAAATCGTGTAATAATATCAATATAACCAGCGCGATCTCTCCCAAATTCTGTACATTGTAAAGCTGTAACTGAAGAAAATTTCGGAGAAAAACTTGGTAGTCTGGCCACGCCCCTTCTGGAACCTCCCATACCATCCCGCCTATAATGTAATAATATTACTTAGCCCAATCCCATCCGAACTAAATTCAGTATTTTATAAAGCTGTAAATGTGTAACGTACTCCAAAAAAATTAGACCCCTAGTCGTTCCCCATCTGGTAACTCCCATACATATGTACCTTTGCACCCCCTTTAGAAATCATGTAATAATATCAATATAACCAGAGCGATCTCTCCCAAATTCTGTACATTGTAAAGCTGTAACTGAAGAAAGTTTCGCAGAAAAACTTGGTAGTCTGGCCACGCCCCTTGTGGCACCTCCCATACCATCCCGCCTATCATGTAATAAATTTACTTAGCTCAATCCGATCCGAACTAAATTCAGTATTTTATGAAGCTGTAAATGTGTAACGTACTCCAGAAAAAATTGGACCCCTAGTCGTTCCCCATCTGGTACCTCCCATACATATGTACCATTGCAGGGGGTGAAATAATATCGTGTAATAATATCAATATAACCAGCCCGATCTCTCCCAAATTCTATACTTTGTAAAGCTCTAAATGGACAATGTTTTGGAGAAAATCTTGGAAGTTTGGCCACGCCGCTTCTGGCACCTCCGCTTCTGGCAAATGTACGGGAAATCGTGTAATAATATCAATATAACCAGCGCAACCTTTTCCAATTTCTATACTTTGTAAAGCTCTAAATGGACAATGTTTTGGAG
Source organism: Hydrotaea cyrtoneurina (assembly GCA_958296145.1). NCBI lineage: Eukaryota > Metazoa > Arthropoda > Insecta > Diptera > Muscidae > Hydrotaea > Hydrotaea cyrtoneurina. The sequence goes on along the minus strand of OY282512.1, from coordinate 58,269,625 downwards.
AAAATCTTGGAAGTGTGGGCACGCCGCTTCTGGTACCTCCCATTCAAATGTACAGGAAATCGTGTAATAATATCAATATAACCAGCGGGATCTTTCCCAAACTCTATAATTTGTAAAGCTCTAAATGGACAATGTTTTGGAGAAAATCTTGAAAGTCTGGCCACGCCCCTTCTGGTTCCACCCATTCAAATTTACGGGAAATCGTGTAATAATATCAATATAACCAGCGGGATCTTTCCCAAATTCTGTACTTTGTAAATATGTAACTGGAGAATGTTTTGGAAAAAACTTGGAAGTATGGCCACGCCCCTTTTGGAACCTCCAATACCATCCCGCCTATAATGTAATAATATTACTAAGCTCAATCCGATCCGAACTAAATTCAGTATTTAATGAAGCTGTAAATGTGTAACGTTCTCCAGAACAAATTGCACCCCTAGTCGTTCCACATCTGGTACCTCCCACACAAATGTACCATTCCACCCCCTTTAGAAATAGTGTAATCATATCAATATAAAAAGCGCGATCTTTCCCAAATTCTGAACTTTGTAAAGCTGAAACTGCAGAAAGTTTATGGAGAAAAACTTGGAAGTCTGGCCACGCCCCTTCTGGTACCTCTAATACAAATATACCATTCCACCCCCTTTAGAAATCGTGTAATATTATCAATATGTCCAACGCGATCTTGCTCAAATTCTGTACAGACTGTACAAAGTTTCGGGCAAACATTGGGAAGTCTGCTGATAACTGTACATATTAGGGTGGAGTGAAAACATGCTTTTTTTTTAATTTGAAAAAGTTAACCTCGGAAAGAGATGTAGTCTAGGATTTTTCTAAAATCAACGCCAAAAAAGCGATAATTTCCAAATTTCGAGGGAGTGGCGCGACCCCTTAAAATTTTTTTCTTTTCTTTATTTTCCCCCTCATTAGGACCCCAGACTACATCTCTTTCCGAGGTTAACTTTTTTTTTTTTAATTTCACTCCACCCTAATACATATGTACCATCCCGCCCGTGTAATATTATCAATATGCCCAACACGATTTTTCCTACAGTCTGTATTTAGTAAAGCTTTAACTAGACAAAGTTTCGGACAAAATCTTGGATGTTTGGCAACTCCCCTTCTGTTACCTTCCATATAAATGTACCATCCCGCCCCCTCAGAAATCGTGAATAATATCAATATGCCCAACGCGATCTTGTTCAAATTCTGTATTTAGTAAATCTATAACTGAACGAAGTTTGGAACGCAAAATTGGAGGTCTGGCAACTACCCTTCTGGTACCTCCCATACAAATGTACCCCCTTAGAATTCGTGTAATATTATCAATGTGACCAACGCCATCTTGCGTAGTGACCTCACATAAAAATGTGCCATTCCGCCCCTTAGAAATCGTGTAATATTATAAATACGATCAACTCGATCTTGCATAAATTCTGCATTTAGTAAAGCTATAGCTAGACAAAGTTTCGGACAAAAACGTGAAAGTCTGGCAACTCGGGTACCTCCCAATGAGGATAAATGTGATTGTGATCTCAGAGAGACACTTGAAAGTTTCAACAACGTCGATGAAATAGAAGGTAATATTGCCAATACAATAATAACCTCTGCCAGAAGAGCTATACCTTATAGGAACACTTAATGTAACAGGAAAGATGTTCCATGGTGGAATGACACCATCGGAAGATTAATAAAAGAAAGGAGGACACTCATGAAACTAATTAAAAGAAATATGACGGCAGTGAATTTAGCAAAATGCCTTCGAATAAAATCGGAGACTCGTAGAGAGATCAGAAAAAGTCGAAAAAAGCCATGGATAGATTTTTGTCAAAGTAAAAAGTCAAAGCCACTAAATGGTTGTTCGAATTTTCGACAAATCACCGCTATAGAAGAAAATGACAGGTTATATCTTAGGACAACAGTTTGCCAGAAACTCTTCTACAAACTTTTCTTTAGAGTTTAGATTGTACGCAGAGGGAACAGATTTTTGTATAAATACTTTGAATTTTTACCATGATTGAGCTAGAATCAGCATTACGATCTTGCAGTGGATCATCACCTCGTCCATATAACATCATCTCTTACGAGCTGCCTTAGCAAACTTTTTGAGAGGATGATAAATAAAAGACTTGTGGGTTCAGGAAGAATAGGGACACAATGGACAACCTGGCTATATTAAATCGGATGTTATGGAAAGCTTATCTTCAAGAATAGAATTTTTAGCAGTATTTTTCGACATTCACAAAGCTTATGACCGAGTATGGAGGGTTCTTAAAAAACTAGTCTGTACTCAAATTAACGGAAATATGGCCGCTTTTATTTTAAACTTTTTGGAAGATAGATCCTTTAGTTGCTTGATAGGCAAAACACTTCCAGACTACTACTGCCTCGAGAACGGAGTCCCCCAGGGATCTGTACTCAGTGTAATACTATTCCTATTAGCTATCGATTCGATATTCGGAAATATAACACAGGATGTTAAAGCGTTGCTATTACATCGTGGTCGTGTATTGCTCAAGGAAGAAAATATAGGCAATACTATGAAAGATGCAGAGGACGTTAGACCAACTGAAATCTTGGTCTGAGATCAGTAGATTCTAATTCAACGATGAAAAGACTGTGACCGTAAAATTTTCCAAGCGGAGAAATATAAACAAAAATAAACATTTCAACACCATATTCAGAATATAAAGGCGAAAGGTAATTCTAAATTAAATATTATAAAAATGTTGAAATGTACACATTACGGATCTGACCCACACACCCTTCTTAAAATACTGATTGTGGTGCCTACCCTAGATTATGCCTCCATTGTATACTCCTCCACCACCGCCTTTCGCCTGAAGACATTGGAGCATTCAAGACAAGTCCCGCCAATAGCCTCAACCCCTCCTCTCCACCTCAGAAGATTAAAGCAATTACTTAATTCTACCCTTAAGATATTTTCCTTAAGATATGATCAGCAACGTTGCTAGGATTAAAACACTTAGATCCAAACAATCACGATACCAGCCCTTATTCCTAAAGGCGAATATTGAATTCGAGAAACTAACATTGAAATTTAGCCTCGTTGTTAAGAATATTGAACCCATGGCCACGTCTGACGTCGCTACTTGGATTTTTTCAGGCCAGAATATTACTTACTTACTTACAGAAGTCCAAAAACGATTTCTAGAAATTATAGACACAAAATTTCATGACCACGTATTTTTTTATACTGACGGTTCTGTTATGGAATAGCAATCCGGCTTCGCAGCCTTGGGCGAAAACTACTTGACCTCGAAACGTATTTATGACTATGCATCAATATATACATCTGAGCTATTAGCGATCAGAACAAGCGTTGAGCATGTTAGAGAGCATTATCAGGATCGAAAGATTCTCATCTTATCAGACTGCAAAATCGCCTTAGATGGTGTAACTGATCCATTTTGCAGAAACTTTTTCATACAGCAACTGAGGTCAACATGTCAAATCATCAAATAACATTTATGTGAATACCAAGTCATTTGAATATTTGTGGGAATGAAAAAGTGGATCAAAAGGCAAAAGATGCCCTAACATTAGACATCGATCATGGAATTAAAATTCAATTTTCCACCTATAAGGCTGAAATTAGGAAATATATACACTAAGGTGGCCCTTCATTATATGGGCGGAAAAAAAAGTGTTCCAATTTAAGGTCTCACCCCCGAGAAATATGCGAATAGATATAAAACCAAGAAATACAAAGTTTTGGGTTAATCTAAGAAGATTAAGAGGTGGCTCAAAGCGCATAAAGCTTGAAAAATCACGAAATTTTACATTTTTTTTATTATGTTGGAACCTGGATATTATTTTGTAGCCTATTTAACCCATTGTACATTCTTAATAAATTCTATGACTTAATTCCTATCTAAAATGTCCTACATCATAAAAATCGGCCCACTAGCAACAAAATTATGAATAAAAATAGCTGCCATTCCGAATTTTTTAAGCGAATATGAAAAACCCGAAATACTTTTAACTATTCCACTTCTTTGTACGGCGCGACTGCCTACTAATGTTCCTAGCAACTACGTAATTGTTTTTTGTGACAGAATTACTCAATACACATTTTTCGGAATTTACCGTTTTGAGATGAATATGAACGGCAAGTGTGACGTTGTGTTCTCACACATTAGTTAGTTAAGATCGCGACTAGAAGAAGAACCAAACCACATTTGCTATTTCTTAAATAAAAAGACTACTTGCATACAGAACGAGTTTGATAAATATTTAAAAAATGTGTAATTATAACTTGCGATCAAACATTTATTTGGTTGGCACTGAATACTCTCAAATCCTTGGGTCAAAACTACCGTCAAATAAACAAGTGTTATCAGTTTTTTTTTATAACCATAACTTAGTTAAGTTATCTATTCGCGAAAGTGCTAAATTAGCTATAAAAGAAGTTTCCATATTTTGGCAAAAAGGCAGAATACCAATTAAAGTTGAGCAGCATTGCATTGTTAAATTAGAAAAAATGCATCAAGAGTGGAAAAACATTTGTAAAGATAAAAACAGAGTAAGTGATAGCCAAAAAAATAAAGAATAACAATTTAGTGATAAATTAAACGATCTGTTTGATATCGCACATGCTAATGCATTACATGTTCTGAAAAATGAAGTTGTTGTTTTGATACAACTGCGTCTAATACAGGTGTACTCAAAGGGGCTGCAACTTTGTTGGAAAAAAAACTTGAAAGGAAATTATTATATGGATGTCAAAAGCATTATATTGCTTAAAAATTTATTTGTTTCGATCAAAATTTAACCTAACACAATATGAGGAGAGGTCATTGGCAGATATATGTGCGTTTATTGTAAAGTTTTAAGTTAAGCTCTGGTTTAATTGTGTTATTCCATCAAAAGCACCATATCAAGATTTATCTTTTATTAAAGAAATTAACGAATTCAGATCTATAAATAAAAAAATATCCGATATTTGTTTAAAAAAAATTGTCAACCATTTATGGTATTTATCTGATGAAAATGTTGCAATGGCATTATTCGATAATAACATATCTATTGATACGAAAAAAAAAATTGCCGCAAAAATTAAAAATATTGATAGCTACGATGACGATGTACAAAGTCTAAAACGTGTACTGGTAAAACCCAGCGAAATCAATCAGTTTATAGAAAAAGAACTTTATGAATTTGTTACAGTAAATTTGTTACAGTAATAAAGTAATAAATAGAATTAATTTTGTCTCCCGTTTTGGAATTTCCTTGCAATTTCTAAATGAAGATCCTCTGTACTGGAATGATATTGAAACCTTTACAAATGGAATGGATATTGTTTCAAAGATAAAAGTGGTAAATGATACAGCAGAACGCGGCGTTAAATTGATTGAAGAATATAACAACATATTAACAAAGAACGAACAAGAAAAACAATACTTACTTCAAGTCGTAAGTGATTACAGAAAACGATTTAAATCGCACACTAAATCATCCTTAACTACACCTAAATAAATAGAGTTAAGTTTTATTTCATGTTCCAAATAGTTTCTTCTAATAAAATCATCAACAAAAACATTTATAATTAAAATAATTCGTTTTTTTCACATACTCGTTAAAAAGGCGAGTTTGGCAGTTATTTTTATTCATAACTTTGTTTCTGGTGGGCCGATTTTTATGATTTTGGACATCTTAGATAGGTATTAAGTCATAGAATTTATTTTAAATGTACATTGGTTTAAATAGGCTAAAAAAATTTGTTCCGGTTCCTACATAATAAAAAAAAGTAAAATTTCGTGATTTTTCAAGACCTTAGGCTCTTTGAGCCACCTCTAAATCTGCTTAGATTGACCCAAAACTTTGTAATTCTTGGTTTTTCAGCTATTCGCATATTTCTAGGGAGTGAGACCGAGAGTTTGAACACTTTTGTTTTTAAGGGCCCCCATAATATACACATATGGTCAAAATAATAAGTACATGAGTTTTTGTATATGGTACGGATCATTTTAAAAAGCGCGTTTACTGTATGATAAAAAATAGTTCATATTTTATTTTTATAACTTATGTTAAACTAAAAGACACATATTTATAACCTAATAGCATAAAGGAATTTGTTAATGCAATCAAATGGAAAAAATGGGTCGAAAATGAGTGGACAAAATAATAAGTACATTCTGTAAATCATGTAATTAAAAGGTTTAATTCGAATTTTATTGAATTCTATTTGCTTTTAATTTTAATATCCAGTGTATCCTCCTTTGTTTTGAAAATTTTTTTGCATTCTTCATGGCATACTGCTGACAAGTTTATTTGGGATTTCATACCACGTTTTCTGCACATAATCCCAATGTTGATCTTTATTTTGAAAATTCTGTTTACCTATTCGCTGTTTTAGCTCTCCCCAAAGGTTTTCAATCGGATTAATATCCGGTGATTGACTAGGCCAGTCAAGAAGGGTTATAATATTAGCGAGGAACCAATCTTTGACAAAACGTGACGTGTGTTTCGGGTCATTGTCCTGCTGAAAACCCCATCTAAGAGGCATGCTTTCTTCAGCATAGGGCACCATTATGTTTTTCAATATGTTTTTATAACCGAATCGGTTCATAGTATCGGTAATACGGTAAATTGGACCTACACCATACCAGGAAAAGCAGCCCCAAACCATTATGTTTCCGCCACCGTGCTTGACTGTCTTTTTTGTGAAACGGACATGAAATTCCTTTCCCTGAGGGCGACGTACATTACGCCCTTCTAGTCTCCGCCGAACAGTTCTAGCGGACACCACATTGCCTATATCGGCTGAAATTACTCTGGAAGATTTGAAAGGGTCCCTTTTGGCTAGAGTGGCAATGTGATTATTTGTTGTTGTTGCTGTCTTTTTTGGTCTTCCGCGAGTTTCAGCATTTTTTCTGTTTTTAATGCATTTTGAACAAAAAACAGCGATCTACCCAGAGATTTGGCGATTGCTCGAAGACTTTTCTCCTCGCTTTTTAACGTTGACACCAGTCTTCTTTCTTCTGGCGTACAATGGTTTTTTCTGCCCATCTATTAAGAAATTGTATTTAACTTTTATTTAATTTGATTGCTTTAGGCCATAAAGTAACAAACTTTAAAAAAATATATTAAAAAAATACGATGTAGGTTTTTTGACCAACCAATTATAGCACTTCTGCACGAAATAAGCATAGAAATAACGGGATTTTCGAGTCTCTGCTTCTTGCATCTTTGTTTTGATCATATGACAAAGTTGCCATATAACATCTAAAAGAAATTAAAGCAAAACAGCCGCGGAAAATATGAACAGACATGTACTTATTATTTTGGCCATGTGTGTATATATAAACTCTGGAAGGGAATTGGGAGGACAGATAACCAGACAAAGCTATTTCAGATTCAGGATTTTGTTCAAACCATATACAACCAAAATAGACTACCTAGATCAGACCAAGTAAGACTAAATTGAATTAAAAATGGACATTGTCTACTGACACTTAAACATCTGGTAGAGAAGACCCCACCCCCCAAATGCATCTATGGTCAAACATTAACCATATACCTCATATTTAATGAGTGCAACAATTTACATGAAAGCAAGACAAAATATAAAATCAGTGATACTAAAATCATATTGAATGAACAAAAATTCGATAACGTCAAAAAATTCCTTACTGAAAAAAATTTGTATAATTCGATTTAAACCTAAAATTAAATTTAGAGAATAAAATCTATATATATTTGTAAAATATAATCCAGGCTTTATATAACCTTATTGTGTTGGGACCCTTATAAATTCTTAATAAATAAATAAATAGAGCGAGGATATCCGGCCTATGGAAACGAATATGCGAGTATACCGCAAAAAATTCGATCTCAACCCGCTAATGCAAAGTGGATTTGAAACCTACCTACCATAACACTACCAAATAACAAGACAAAATCACATAAAATTATCCACCCCTCCCGCCGCTGTTATTTCTGTTAGGTGTTCAGTGTTATACCTACAACAACTAACAGAACATCGACAAGAAGAGCGCAGTATTATTTATGATAAGCGAAAGGGTTAGGCGAGGGAAACACGAGTACAAGACATAAAAAGCCCTTAGTGTTGTATTTTTTTGTGTTGATTGAACATTTGGAGTTGAATTTTAAATTGTTGTTAATGAGAGTGGGCGATGGTTATTGTTTTGTAGGTACCCGGTTTATTTCTTTATTGTTGGTGACTGTTGTTATTGTTTTTGTGGAGAGTTATTTTGTGGAGTATTGTTATTATTGTTGTTGCTCTTTTTATTTCTATTTTGTTTTTAGTTCTGGTTGTATTGCTGTTGCTATTTTCTGTTGATATTTTTTTTATTTTAAACAGACGACACAGAGAAACGCGACGGACGGAATAAATCGTACGTGCACACCGAACGAAAGACAAACACTCACTCGGCTCAGATCTTCGATCCACTTCTAAACCAGTCACGAAGCGGACAATGTAGACATACGAAGATGCACGTTGGCCCGAGTTCAACAATTTCTGCCAGATATTTAATTGCAAATTATGTTTCCTATATGTCGATGTTGCTGCTGAAATGGTCGAGAAAACTATTCTTGTTGGAATAAGCATGTTTATTTCCCCAAATACTACTTTGATTAAACCTTCAAAGAACTGTTGGTTTAATCAGGCTGCTACACAAGCAGGCAAGATAATCGTTTGCCAGAGTACTTATCCGCGAAAAACTTCTTCACGAACAGTGTCTTCGTGCTAAAGTTCTTAATTCTCCCAGGGGAAGTAAGAGCTTTTGGTCATTCGTTAAAAGGGAAGGTACAATTCCTCATCTTCTATACCAACTCTCGTTAACGGTGACCAGATATTCAATGACCCGGTTGATAAAGCTATCCGTTTGGTAATATATTTAAACAGATTTCATCTTTGCCAGAAAGCAGTCAACTACAACTACCCGTGATCGAAAGCGTATCTAGTTCGATGCCATAGATATTGCAGGGTTCTTGCAGATCTCCACGTAAATAATACTCCGGGCTCGGATGGTATTTAAGCACTTGTCCTATGCAAGTACTCTTAGACGCTAGAGCTACTGGAGACCTGATGGCGATCCTTTCTGAACGATGTAGTCCATCCATTCACCACCTTGGTGAAAGCAAGGTCGTGGCTCTGGATATTTCCAAGGCGTTCGATACGGTCTGCCACGGAGCACTCATATCAAACTTATTGCATTTGGTGTCGGTAATACCTTCTCTCGATTCATATCCAGTTTTCTCAGGGATCGCTCTATACAAGTTGTTGTAGATAGGGTCTCACCCAACGATCACAGATTGACCGCAAAAGTGGCACAAGGTTCTGTCCTCTGTCCTTCTCTATTTCTTATTTTCATTGACGATATGTTGAGTCAGACTGGGAAGCCAATCTACTCCTTTGCGGATGACAACAACCATTCATACTAATTTGATCATCGGCCAGGTCCTCTGGAGGTCGTGAACAAAAGGCGAATGACTCAGTAAACCGCGATTAGGCGACGTTTTGTCAGTGGGGCCAAATGAACAGAGTCGATTTTAACGCACAAAAGACTCAGTACTGTTAGTTGAATAAAAACGTTCCACTGATCCAGCACCTTCGTCAATCTCTATGAGTGGTGTGGATATTGAAGTATCTTACAGCTTCTGGACCGTGTACAGAGGAGAGCGGTGGTGATGATACGGGATGGTACGGTATCCAACTCTATTATCTCCCTACAGCATCACCGGAATGTGGGTTGTATATCGCTATTCTATCGATATTTTAATGGTATCTGTTCATAAGATATCCGTCGTCTGGTCCCTGACATTAGACAATTTAGCCGGAATACACGGCTTTCCAGGGTCTCTCATCCGTGAAATGGCACCTTTTTGTCAGCACGAGCCTTTCTCTTTTCGATGCTGACAACATTACTTCTATTAATGGCCTTCTCCAGCCAGAGTAGAACCATATTTTCACATTATATTTAGGTGATCTATCACTGTAATTGGAATATTATGTTCAGCTACAAATGCACTCAGAATATTGTCTATTATTCTGTCTATTTAAACAATTCTTTTTTGGCACTCAAACTTTCTTTTATTGGAAATCAATCAGTAACCATAATGACAACAGATTGGAACGACAGAACTTCGGATTACTGGAAATTATTTCTATAAAGCGGCGTACCGAAAAAAATTGTCTTGGTATCAAATCTACATATACTAACAACCAGGTGCATGATTCCGGGCACAGATTTTTCTAGGACTATTGGAATTTATTTATTTTGTTAAAAATACAGTACAAAAAAAGTGTAATCAGAAAACAATAAAAAATCAGTCATTATTATTTTCCTCCATATAATGTTCGTCATTCATGTTTTCAACACATGAAACCACAAAAGAAAGGCATCTTCAATATTTTAATGTAAGCCTGTTCATACCGCAACATATTACAATTAAATCGTATTCTTTAAAATTCTGGTAGACTACGGCGAAACTTTGCACAGATTTTAATTCTTGGAAGACCGAAATTCAGTTTTTCAATAATTGCTAGTTTCTGTATCAATGACAAACACTTGCCTTTTGGAGGGGTTAAAAAAAACTATTAAAATAGCTGTTTACTTTTTTTTATTATTCGGTACATAATGACACATGTACAAAAATAAACACATCCTAAAGTAATACTATATCTGCCGCATGGATGAAACGATAAACATGGAATTTTCACAGTATTTCATTGTGTCCATGAAAACTTTCGTAGGTGCAACAGCCATAGCTTATGTACTATTAGAGGAGATTGGAGATGAGATTTGAGAAAATAATATCCCATGTAAAATTTCAAAGCGATTTTTTAACTCTTTCATAAGTTATCGGCGTACCAGCAGGACAGACGGACATGGCTCAAACGACTAGAAATTATGGTCTAAAGTAATTTTTTTATGTGTTACACTTTTGGATCGTATCACTTGATATATACCCTTCTACCCTCAGAGTGAGGGTATAAAAAAAGGATTGGAAAGTAGCCGACACATGCGCAGAGTAACCCATTTCTTTCTGTTTGGTATATTAACAAAAAAAAGATTTGTTTTAAATTTCGCAAGGCCTTGACCTTTTATAAGTGTCCAAAAATATATAATATGTATGTATACAAATTAGTGGGTTTTTGGTTTTCATCGTTTGCTTGCCAATGTATTTGCGAGATTTACATTTTTAATGGAATACTAGAGTTACCCAAAAAATCAGTATATGTAAATGCATTCTAAATCGACTATCGTCATTTTGTCAACACTATCTATCACTGTTGTGAATTTCCTGCTGACATGTTTATATTGAAACTGTTGCGATTTTCAGGTTACATTGTCAGTAGTACTACTGACAAAGTGTACAACAGCCAATGTCATCTTCTGTTGACAATTACCATTGGCGTGTCATTGGAAATCCACTAGTAAACTATATCACTACTGAGTCAAACTGTTGTTGAATATTTTTCTTGCTCTTGTAATTGTAGTTGCGGCTGTTCTGTTTGAAATATTTCTTTTTGTGCCGCTGGAAATTTATTCTTATGCTGTGTTTACACGGTCCATCTGATTGATGGTCATATTTGTATGTATTTGTGAAAATGAGACTGTATGCGAATGCATCAATCAAACCATGAAAATCAAAATCGGTTTGATATTTTGGTTGATTGATTCAATTGATGTACCGTTTTTACGAAAACGAGTGTCATTTTCTGATAATTGTCGCAGTGTCAACATGTGTGTGGCGACAGCAATTAAAATTTCGTCCGAGAGTGACATTATCGCTTTCACAATTCTTACTGTTTGACTGATCGAAGAAAATTGAAGTATCGTTTTTTTCAAACCGCCAATCTACACGTACGCGCGATTAATATCAATCTGATGGACCGTGTAAACACCGCATTAGACTTTTTTTGGTGTAGTGAATTTAACATATAAAAGAGAACATTTTATTTGATTAATGTTGTTTCCGGAAAGGATTTTCTGGAAACAATAAAATTTTTTATTTGTCTAATTGTCGAAAATAATTACGTTGCTAATAAACTGGTAAGTTCTTTAAGTTTTTCCTCTGTGTTTACCGGAAAAAATTACATTATGATTATGTTTTGGGAGACAACGCGATCCAGCAAATCTTTATGTTAACCAACATTTTCAAAAACCATGTCAATTTGTTCTGCAGCTTCTTCAAAATGGTCCACAAAATATTCACTATTTTCCACAATTTCACTGACTTATGTTCACATTGCATTGTTTTTTAACAAGTCTTTTATAATCTCATTATTTTAGATATTTATTGACCTTTTTTAGATTTTCATTAGGATTACCTATACCGGCTTTCAAGGTCACTTCCAAATTCCAATGCAAATAAAATATTATTATTTCATTCTTTCTATCCGACGTTTCGTTGGGATTTTTCAAACTTCCTCAGGGATGAGCATTTATTAAATCTGGCAACCACATATACAAAAATGAACAACATTTAGTTACAATTGAATAGTTTAACATATTGAATATAGATCACAAATTAATAAAAAATATTGCAGACAAACACGAAAATAAAATATCACAGTAAATGTTTCCTTAATGATATCTATGCCGATGTACTTTATAACTAAACTATTGCAATGGTGTAGTTTGCATTAGTGTTGTTGTTCGATCAGGAGATATTTGTAGTTTAATTATTTAAATCACACACTGCAGAAAGATTCTTCTTGGACGTCGTAAACCGAGAAAGCAAAAAAAAGCTGAGAAATAAAAAAAAACCACGGGAGATGTTGACTGTTCAAGTTCCACTTTATTTATTTCTGATGATTTATTTCTTCCAAAAATTAACAAACGAATGCGACAGATAGAAACAAGTGGACAAATAGTAAGTTCGGCCGGGCCGAATCTTATATACCCTCCATCATGGATCCTTAAAAAGTCAATAAATAAGAAAACTATGAAGAAAGTAAGTGCTTTGAAAGTGTTAACATTTATTTAAATTTAACATAATTTTAAATTGTTTATACATTTACAGTTTATACATTTATTTATTAAAAACAGTTTATACATTTATTTATTTTAAATGGGCGCATATTCGGATTCGTGAGAAAATTTCGTTGCATTTCGATACCCATATGTCCATGTTTGTCAGGGGCCGGTTTTTGGGCCGCTCGTGACCCGATAGTCCCAGGAACACGATCACAAATTTTATCCAAATCATGAAAATAAATGCATATTTGGGTTCGCGAGAAAATTTCGTTGCATTTCGATACCCATATGTCCATGTTTGTCAAGGGACGGTTTTTGGGCCGCTGGTGACCCGATAGTCCCAGAAACCGGATCAAAAAATGTAGGCAAATCATGAAAATAAAGGCATATTTGGGTTCGTGAGTAAATTTCGTTGCACTTCGATACCCATATGCGCATGTTTATCATGGGCCCTTTTTTGGGCCCCACGGGTCCACGGAACCCATGAGCACGCCCATTTTTGGGATTTTTTTCCCCAACAATTTTACCAAAAAAAATCAGATGTAGATATTTGAAAAATTTGATTATGGCCGGGATATATTTAGTCCCGTAAAGGGGAACTTTTTCCCCTTTGGTCCGATATTGCCCATTCTCGAACTTAACCTGCTTATGGGCAAAAAACATCTTCCTACAAAATTCTTAGCGTTGGTCGTTCGCACTCTATCGTGATTTCAACAGACGGGTAGACGGACGGACAGACGGACATCGCTAGAATGTCTTAGAATGTTACACTGACCGATAATATATATACTTTATAGGGTCGCAGATCACTCTTTCGAGGTGTTGCAAACGGAATGACAAACTTAGTATATACTCCATCCTAGGATGGAGTGTATAAAAACCAGAAAAAAAACATGTATGTGTGTATATATTTACATATATGTAAGTACGTAGATAGGCACCGCTACTTGAGTCTTCTATCAATGCGTTTTTATTATTGTTGTTTTTTCTACCAGAGTTAGAAAATACCGCAAAAACCCACGAAATATTTGTATTAGAGAGAAAATTAATAAATTCCTTAGAACAAAAATTTATTACATGATTTTGGTTTTGACCAGATCCCAGAAAATGCCGTGTGCATTTGTAACCGACGAGTCATCTTAATTCAAGTCCTTGATAGTTTTAACATGACGAAACCTTTCATGATTTAAGTTCCATTTATCTAACTCAAAACATCCCTTTTTCAGTATTTCGGTCACCTGATGTTTCAGTTCAGCTAATTCTTCTAGCGTTTCAGCGCCACCGTGAAAAACGTCTACATAAAATAAAGATTTGATGGAAAATTTCGAATTCTTTCACATAATTGTCAGCCAGATAGTAACATATTCATAACGCAACATATTACAATGAAATCGTATTCTTTAAAATTCTGGTAGACTACGGCGAAACTTTGCACAGATTTTAATTCTGGGAAGACCGAAATTCAATTTTTCAATAATTACTAGTTTCTGTATAACAAACACTTGCCTTTTGGAGGGGTTAAAAAAAACTATTAAAATAGTTTTTTACTTTTTTTTATTATTCGGTACATAATGACACATGTACAAAAATAAACACATCCTAAAGTAATACTATATCTGCCGCATGGATGAAACGATAAACATGGAATTTTCACAGTATTTCATTGTGTGCATGAAAACTTTCGTAGGTGCAACAACCATAGCTTATGTACTATTAGAGGAGATTGGAGATGAGATTTGAGAAAATATTATCCCATGTAAAATTTCAAAGCGATTTTTTAACTCTTTCGAAAGTTATCGGCGTACCAGCAGGACAGACGGACATGGCTCAAACGACTTAGAAATTATGGTCTAAAGTGAATTTTTTATGTGTTACACTTTTGGATCGTATGACATGATATATACCCTTCTACCCTCAGAGTGAGGGTATAAAAAAAGGATTGGCAAGTAGCCGACACATGCGCAGAGTAACCCATTTCTTTCTGTTTGGTCTATTAACAAAAAAACATTTTTTTTAAATTTCGCAAGGCCTTGACCTTTTATAAGTGTGCAAAAATATATAATATGTATGTATAAAAATTAGTGGGTTTTTGGTTTTCATCGTTTGCTTGCCAATGTATTTGCGAGATTTACATTTTTAATGGAATACTAGAGTTACCCAAAAAATCAGTATATGTAAATGCATTCTAAATCGACTATCGTCATTTTGATATGGCACCACTATCTATCACTGTTGTGAATTTCCTGCTGACATGTTTATATTGAAACTGTTGCGATTTTCAGGTTACATTGTCAGTAGTACTACTGACAAAGTGTACAACAGCCAATGTCATCTTCTGTTGACAATTACCATTGGCGTGTCATTGGAAATCCACTAGTAAACTATATCACTACTGAGTCAAACTGTTGTTGAATATTTTTCTTGCTCTTGTAATTGTAGTTGCGGCTGTTCTGTTTGAAATATTTCTTTTTGTGCCGCTGAAAATTTATTCTTATGCTGTGTTTACACGGTCCATCTGATTGATGGTCATATTTGTATGTATTTGTGAAAATGAGAGTGTATGCGAATCCATCAATCAAACCATGAAAATCAAAATCGGTTTGATATTTTGGTTGATTGATTCAATTGATGTACCGTTTTTACGAAAACGAGTGTCATTTTCTGATAATAGTCGCAGTGTCAACATGTGTGTGGCGACAGCAATTAAAATTTCGTCCGAGAGTGACATTATCGCTTTCACAATTCTTACTGTTTGACTGATCGAAGAAAATTGAAGTATCGTTTTTTTCAAACCGCCAATCTACACGTACGCGCGATTAATATCAATCTGATGGACCGTGTAAACACCGCATTAGACTTTTTTTGGTGTAGTGAATTTAACATATAAAAGAGAACATTTTATTTGATTAATGTTGTTTCCGGAAAGGATTTTCTGGAAACAATAAAATTTTTTATTTGTCTAATTGTCGAAAATAATTACGTTGCTAATAAACTGGTAAGTTCTTTAAGTTTTTCCTCTGTGTTTACCGGAAAAAATTACATTATGATTATGTTTTGGGAGACAACGCGATCCAGCAAATCTTTATGTTAACCAACATTTTCAAAAACCATGTCAATTTGTTCTGCAGCTTCTTCAAAATGGTCCACAAAATATTCACTATTTTCCACAATTTCACTGACTTATGTTCACATTGCATTGTTTTTTAACAAGTCTTTTATAATCTCATTATTTTAGATATTTATTGACCTTTTTTAGATTTTCATTAGGATTACCTATACCGGCTTTCAAGGTCACTTCCAAATTCCAATGCAAATAAAATATTATTATTTCATTCTTTCTATCCGACGTTTCGTTGGGATTTTTCAAACTTCCTCAGGGATGAGCATTTATTAAATCTGGCAACCACATATACAAAAATGAACAACATTTAGTTACAATTGAATAGTTTAACATATTGAATATAGATCAACTCACATGTAATCTTTCGTCACTATCTACATATATTGCACTTTTAATTTGTAATACGATACGAACACAAATTAATAAAAATATTGCAGACAAACACGAAAATAAAAAATCACAGTAAATGTTTCCTTAATGATAACTATGCCGATGTACTTTATAACTAAACTATTGCAATGGTGTAGTTTGCATTAGTGTTGTTGTTCGATCAGGAGCTATTTGTAGTTTAATTATTTAAATCACACACTGCAGAAAGATTCTTCTTGGACGTCGTAAACCGAGAAAGCAAAAAGAGCTGAGAAATAAAAAAAATCCACGGGAGATGTTGACTGTTCAAGTTCCACTTTATTTATTTCTGATGATTTATTTCTTTCAAAAATTAACAAACGAATGCGACAGATAGAAGAAACGAGAAAAAAACATGTATGTGTGTATATATTTACATATATGTATGTAAGTACGTAGATAGGCACCGCTACTTGAGTCTTCTATCAATGCGTTTTTATTACTGTTGTTTTTTCTACCAGAGTTAGAAAATACCGGAGACAAGTTAAAGGGACAGACATGCACAGTGGGCCTCCCATAAGACACCAAAGTGACGTGCCCTGGGGGGAATAAAGCGAAAATTAATAAATTCGTTATAACAAAAATGTATAATATGATTTTGGTTTTGACCATCGAATAGAAAATATATCAATGCCTTCAGCTTCGAATTTGCCGTTGTCGCAAAATATGTCAGTTGGCAAACCTCTTCGCACAATCATTCTTTTGAGAGCAGCTATGAAGGCATCTGTTGACAAGTCGGAAACGGATTCGATGTGGACTGCCTTCGTTGCGAGACAAACAAAGACAGCAATGTACGTTTTTGTCGATATCGTACGCATTGTGGGCAAGAGTCTACAATGTTGCTGCAAAGACTTCTTAGGGTGATTATCTAGAAGCGCATACGAGTTAATGAAGTTAAAGCTTTTGGGCCAGCGTGGTAATTTTTAATGTGAAGATACTGCACATAACATTTGACGAAATTATTATTCGTTGGCAAGATTATTAGATGTTTCTGGCCCTCAGAAATACCAGCTAACTCTAAACGCCTCCGACGTTTAGAATTTCGAACACATTTAAAGAGTCTACAAATGGGTTAAGACATTTTAATGGACCTTGGGGATCCTTCTTCTTGATAACACGCAAAACATCATCCTTGAAGTGTTGTATGTGTCATACTATAGCCAGCAGTGCATGTTCAAACTCTTGAGGCGGTAATATGTCAGAATCCAATTTGTTAGATTTCGATGAAAATATATGCCAAAATCTGAAGATCCAAGCGAAAGTTTTGAAGAAGATACGAGCTGCAATTGTTAATAAATTCAGCAATGGATTTTGGCCAATAAAATTAGGGTCAGCAAACCAAATTGAAGAAGATAATTCTTGTACAGTTGAGCCTTTCGAGACTATATCAGCTGGATTTAAATGTGATGGAACATGTCGCCAATTACACCCATTGGCGAGTTCCTGTATTTCAGAAACTCCGTTACCGACAAATACGGAAAGTGTTGAAGAATTTTGTTTCAGCCAGTGCAGAACAATTTGAGAGTCAGTCCACAAGAATTGGAATTTCGAACAAATTCTGAATTTTTGAATATAATCTAGCGAGAAGATGAGCTCGCGCAACTCCAAATTTAGCAGTGATTTTCTTTTCGTAGGAGCCACTCTTGATTTTGCAGTTGCGAATATATTTTAGATGAGTCGCAAAAGCCATGCAAGTGAACCATTTTTGACCGGGAATAAACAATAGCGAGGAATGTGTACAGTTGATAAAGATTTAACACCACTGACAAAGGACAACCAAGCCGTGTGTAACTCTGATTTTGCTCATCCCATTAGTAACCAACGAGTCATCTTAATTCAAGACCTTGATAGTTTTATATGACGAACCCGCTCATGATTTGAATTCCATTTATCTAACTCAAAGCATCCCCTTTTCAGTATTTCGGTCACCTGATGTTTCAGTTCAGCCAATTCTTCTAGCGTTTCAGCGCACCGTGAAAATCTTCAACATAAAATGAAGATTTGATGGCTCTTGCGTCAATTTCGAATTCTTTCATATAATTGTCAGCCAGATAGCGTACATCTAGAAATGGGCCAGAAGATGTCCATAAGTCACAGTATTTAATTGAAAGGTTCTAATTTCTTCTTGCTCAGAGTATCTCCACAAAATACATTGGTACTTACGATTTTGTTGGTCAACCAGCACTTGTCTGGACATTTTGATTATATCTGCGGTACGTGCGAAACGATGTAGCCGAACGGTGCCTTTATCAAGCTCATGTGTCCAGAGTCTTCATATTCCTTCATAAAGGCCACATATTTTAACTTTAGGTCGAAATTTCGAGCCAGTTGTCGTTCTTGGGCAGCAAATCGATGTAAAGCCGTATTTCGGGGTTGACCTAGCGAATCATAAGATTGCTTAAATGGTAATTTAACAACAATCTTACCTGATGATTCTCGAGAGACAGTTGTCTGGAAAAATGTTTCACATTCTTGTTGTTCCGGTGTCATTTGGCTTATAGCTGTATTAATTTCTTCAATTTTCCACAGACGCTCTAAGTTCATATCGATTTCATCGTCTGTTGAGAGCATATACGAGGCACCAAAGTCTTTGTTGGTAGCAGAATTGTATTTACCAGTGACTATCCAGCCGAGCAAAGTTTTTTTTGGCAGATTTGGCCCTAGCTTAATTTGACCAACAGACAAAACATCGAAGAATATTTCAGCACCAATTAGCAAGTCGAAAGCAAGAGATACTTCAAAATCCGTTGGCCGCGATTTCATATTAGTAAAACACTTCTGTTTCATAGTTGTAAACGAGGTGCCAATTCCAGTGACCTCAGCACTTTTTTCATTCTTGAGAGATTTAATCGTTTAGCGAAGTCATCGGTAACGAAATTCAACTGTCACGTTTAAAGTACCACGTTTAAATCTTTAAAGCGTTGGCACTGACTAATAGAGTGATCCGATTTGGAGCAAAATGCGCAAATTCATTTGAAGAAAAAGAATATCCATGTTTCGATTGTTTCCATTTTTTTGTAGTCTCACCACCAACCTTATCAATTACAATATGGATCAGCATTGAATTTACGATGTCAGTAGATGAGCCAAGGGATTGCAATGATCTGTAAAGTGCGGAACCATTATCGACAAGACTTCTTAATTGGCCAGAATTGGATTTAGATACATCAGGGAGCTCAAATAGTGTAGTAATATTTTCCATAAATATGAGAGTGCTGTTATCGTAACGAGCCTTCAGTCTTTCTAAGGCTTTGGGGTTATTTTCGTTGCTCACTTGAAATGCCTTTACTGTTTCTAATGCATGACCTGGGAGAGTTTAACAAATGGTTGAATTTTCCACTGTTTGATCAATGATTTTTGTAAACGATGCGATAAAATGTTTGTACTCGCTGTACTTACCACTGAAGATATGCAACTTAAGTCGAGGCAGTTTATTTGTAGAAACCGGTATTCCAAATGACGTTTCAGAAAATGTGTGTTGTGCCCATCCTCAGCCATTTGTTGTTGTATTTGAGAGTTAATATAAACGTAGAAATCTCATTTAGATCAATGTTCTCAATTTTATTTTGGAAGGAAAGTATTTGTTTGAAGTACGATTCCAAAATTCCTAAGCGACACTTTAATTCCGCCGAAGAAAGTCGTTTACCATTCACCCTTGCCATTCGCTTCGATGACAGTTTTTATACGAGAAATGTTTTTCTTGGTTGTGGTACGCTGTTGCTTTAATTCATCCAAGCTTATGATGATTGCAAAATGACGAAGTTGATAAGCCAAAATCTAATGCTCGATTAGGTTATGTATACGCTTGATGCGAGCCAAAAAAAAATATGTTAGTTGCACTATGACACAAAATGTTTTTTTTAGAGAATTTACAGTGTCCTGTCACGGTCGCCAAAATGTTCGATCATTTATATGATTTATTTCTTCCAAAAATTAACAAACGAATGCGACAGAAAGAAAAAACGAGAAAAAAACTTGTATGTGTGTATATATTTATATATATGTAAGTACATAGATAGGCACCGCTACATGAGTCTTCTGTCGACGCTATTTTATTATTGTTGTTTTTTCTACCGGAGTTAGAAAATACCGCAAAAACCCACGAAGTATTTGTATTAGAGAGAAATGCATTTGCTAAGCTTGCTGCCAACGCAAGCAGAGAAAGCTTTGATAAAAGTGGAGACAAGTTAAAGGGACAGACATGCACAGTGGGCCTCCCATAAGACACCAAAGTGAGGTGCCCTGGGGGGAATAAAGCGAAAATTAATAAATTCGTTATAACAAAAATGTATAATATGATTTTGGTTTTGACCATCGAATAGAAAATATATCAATGCCTTCAGCTTCGAATTTGCCGTTGTCGCAAAATATGTCAGTTGGCAAACCTCTTCGCACAATCATTCTTTTGAGAGCAGCTATGAAGGCATCTGTTGACAAGTCGGAAACGGATTCGATGTGGACTGCCTTCGTTGCGAGACAAACAAAGACAGCAATGTACGTTTTGGTCGATATCGTACGCATTGTGGGCAAGAGTCTACAATGTTGCTGCAAAGACTTCTTAGGGTGATTATCCAGAAGCGCATACGAGTTAATGAAGTTAAAGCTTTTGGGCCAGCGTGGTAATTTTTAATGTGAAGATACTGCACATAACATTTGACGAAATTATTATTCGTTGGCAAGATTATTAGATGTTTCTGGCCCTCAGAAATACCAGCTAACTCTAAACGCCTCCGACGTTTAGAATTTCGAACACATTTAAAGAGTCTACAAATGCCAAAATCTGAAGATCCAAGCGAAAGTTTTGAAGAAGATACGAGCTGCAATTGTTAATAAATTCAGCAATGGATTTTGGCCAATAAAATTAGGGTCAGCAAACCAAATTGAAGAAGATAATTCTTGTACAGTTGAGCCTTTCGAGACTATATCAGCTGGATTTAAATGTGATGGAACATGTCGCCAATTACACCCATTGGCGAGTTCCTGTATTTCAGAAACTCCGTTACCGACAAATACGGAAAGTGTTGAAGAATTTTGTTTCAGCCAGTGCAGAACAATTTGAGAGTCAGTCCACAAGAATTGGAATTTCGAACAAATTCTGAATTTTTGAATATAATCTAGCGAGAAGATGAGCTCGCGCAACTCCAAATTTAGCAGTGATTTTCTTTTCGTAGGAGCCACTCTTGATTTTGCAGTTGCGAATATATTTTAGATGAGTCGCAAAAGCCATGCAAGTGAACCATTTTTGACCGGGAATAAACAATAGCGAGGAATGTGTACAGTTGATAAAGATTTAACACCACTGACAAAGGACAACCAAGCCGTGTGTAACTCTGATTTTGCTCATCCCATTAGTAACCAACGAGTCATCTTAATTCAAGACCTTGATAGTTTTATATGACGAACCCGCTCATGATTTGAATTCCATTTATCTAACTCAAAGCATCCCCTTTTCAGTATTTCGGTCACCTGATGTTTCAGTTCAGCCAATTCTTCTAGCGTTTCAGCGCACCGTGAAAATCTTCAACATAAAATGAAGATTTGATGGCTCTTGCGTCAATTTCGAATTCTTTCATATAATTGTCAGCCAGATAGCGTACATCTAGAAATGGGCCAGAAGATGTCCATAAGTCACAGTATTTAGTTGAAAGGTTCT
The DNA here is from genome assembly GCA_958296145.1 of Hydrotaea cyrtoneurina. Lineage (NCBI taxonomy): Eukaryota > Metazoa > Arthropoda > Insecta > Diptera > Muscidae > Hydrotaea > Hydrotaea cyrtoneurina. The sequence goes on along the minus strand of OY282512.1, from coordinate 58,247,469 downwards.
AATTTCTTCTTGCTCAGAGTATCTCCACAAAATACATTGGTACTTACGATTTTGTTGGTCAACCAGCACTTGTCTGGACATTTTGATTATATCTGCGGTACGTGCGAAACGATGTAGCCGAACGGTGCCTTTATCAAGCTCATGTGTCCAGAGTCTTCATATTCCTTCATAAAGGCCACATATTTTAACTTTAGGTCGAAATTTCGAGCCAGTTGTCGTTCTTGGGCAGCAAATCGATGTAAAGCCGTATTTCGGGGTTGACCTAGCGAATCATAAGATTGCTTAAATGGTAATTTAACAACAATCTTACCTGATGATTCTCGAGAGACAGTTGTCTGGAAAAATGTTTCACATTCTTGTTGTTCCGGTGTCATTTGGCTTATAGCTGTATTAATTTCTTCAATTTTCCACAGACGCTCTAAGTTCATATCGATTTCATCGTCTGTTGAGAGCATATACGAGGCACCAAAGTCTTTGTTGGTAGCAGAATTGTATTTACCAGTGACTATCCAGCCGAGCAAAGTTTTTTTTGGCAGATTTGGCCCTAGCTTAATTTGACCAACAGACAAAACATCGAAGAATATTTCAGCACCAATTAGCAAGTCGAAAGCAAGAGATACTACAAAATCCGTTGGCCGCGATTTCATATTAGTAAAACACTTCTGTTTCATAGTTGTAAACGAGGTGCCAATTCCAGTGACCTCAGCACTTTTTTCATTCTTGAGAGATTTAATCGTTTAGCGAAGTCATCGGTATCGAAATTCAACTGTCACGTTTAAAGTACCACGTTTAAATCTTTAAAGCGTTGGCACTGACTAATAGAGTGATCCGATTTGGAGCAAAATGCGCAAATTCATTTGAAGAAAAAGAATATCCATGTTTCGATTGTTTCCATTTTTTTGTAGTCTCACCACCAACCTTATCAATTACAATATGGATCAGCATTGAATTTACGATGTCAGTAGATGAGCCAAGGGATTGCAATGATCTGTAAAGTGCGGAACCATTATCGACAAGACTTCTTAATTGGCCAGAATTGGATTTAGATACATCAGGGAGCTCAAATAGTGTAGTAATATTTTCCATAAATATGAGAGTGCTGTTATCGTAACGAGCCTTCAGTCTTTCTAAGGCTTTGGGGTAATTTTCGTTGCTCACTTGAAATGCCTTTACTGTTTCTAATGCATGACCTGGGAGAGTTTAACAAATGGTTGAATTTTCCACTGTTTGATCAATGATTTTTGTAAACGATGCGATAAAATGTTTGTACTCGCTGTACTTACCACTGAAGATATGCAACTTAAGTCGAGGCAGTTTATTTGTAGAAACCGGTATTCCAAATGACGTTTCAGAAAATGTGTGTTGTGCCCATCCTCAGCCATTTGTTGTTGTATTTGAGAGTTAATATAAACGTAGAAATCTCATTTAGATCAATGTTCTCAATTTTATTTTGGAAGGAAAGTATTTGTTTGAAGTACGATTCCAAAATTCCTAAGCGACACTTTAATTCCGCCGAAGAAAGTCGTTTACCATTCACCCTTGCCATTCGCTTCGATGACAGTTTTTATACGAGAAATGTTTTTCTTGGTTGTGGTACGCTGTTGCTTTAATTCATCCAAGCTTATGATGATTGCAAAATGACGAAGTTGATAAGCCAAAATCTAATGCTCGATTAGGTTATGTATACGCTTGATGCGAGCCAAAAAAAAATATGTTAGTTGCACTATGACACAAAATGTTTTTTTTAGAGAATTTACAGTGTCCTGTCACGGTCGCCAAAATGTTCGATCATTTATATGATTTATTTCTTCCAAAAATTAACAAACGAATGCGACAGAAAGAAAAAACGAGAAAAAAACTTGTATGTGTATATATATTTATATATATGTAAGTACATAGATAGGCACCGCTACAAGTATTTGTATTAGAGAGAAATGCATTTGCTAAGCTTGCTGCCAACGCAAGCAGAGAAAGCATTGATAAAAGTGGAGACAAGTTAAAGGGACAGACATGCACAGTGGGCCTCCCATAAGACACCAAAGTGAGGTGCCCTGGGGGGAATAAAGCGAAAATTAATAAATTCGTTATAACAAAAATGTATAATATGATTTTGGTTTTGACCATCGAATAGAAAATATATCAATGCCTTCAGCTTCGAATTTGCCGTTGTCGCAAAATATGTCAGTTGGCAAACCTCTTCGCACAATTATTCTTTTGAGAGTAGCTATGAAGGCATCTGTTGACAAGTCGGAAACGGATTCGATGTGGACTGCCTTCGTTGCGAGAAAAACAAAGACAGCAATGTACGTTTTGGTCGATATCGTACGCATTGTGGGCAAGAATCTACAATGTTGCTGCAAAGACTTCTTAGGGTGATTATCCAGAAGCGCATACGAGTTAATGAAGTTAAAGATTTTGGGCCAGCGTGGTAATTTTTAATGTGAAGATACTGCACATAACATTTGACGAAATTATTATTCGTTGGCAAGATTATTAGATGTTTCTGGCCCTCAGAAATACCAGCTAACTCTAAACGCCTCCGACGTTTAGAATTTCGAACACATTTAAAGAGTCTACAAATGCCAAAATCTGAAGATCCAAGCGAAAGTTTTGAAGAAGATACGAGCTGCAATTGTTAATAAATTCAGCAATGGATTTTGGCCAATAAAATTAGGGTCAGCAAACCAAATTGAAGAAGATAATTCTTGTACAGTTGAGCCTTTCGAGACTATATCAGCTGGATTTAAATGTGATGGAACATGTCGCCAATTACACCCATTGGCGAGTTCCTGTATTTCAGAAACTCCGTTACCGACAAATATGGAAAGTGTTGAAGAATTTTGTTTCAGCCAGTGCAGAACAATTTGAGAGTCAGTCCACAAGAATTGGAATTTCGAACAAATTCTGAATTTTTGAATATAATCTAGCGAGAAGATGAGCTCGCGCAACTCCAAATTTAGCAGTGATTTTCTTTTCGTAGGAGCCACTCTTGATTTTGCAGTTGCGAATATATTTTAGATGAGTCGCAAAAGCCATGCAAGTGAACCATTTTTGACCGGGAATAAACAATAGCGAGGAATGTGTACAGTTGATAAAGATTTAACACCACTGACAAAGGACAACCAAGCCGTGTGTAACTCTGATTTTGCTCATCCCATTAGTAACCAACGAGTCATCTTAATTCAAGACCTTGATAGTTTTATATGACGAACCCGCTCATGATTTGAATTCCATTTATCTAACTCAAAGCATCCCCTTTTCAGTATTTCGGTCACCTGATGTTTCAGTTCAGCCAATTCTTCTAGCGTTTCAGCGCACCGTGAAAATCTTCAACATAAAATGAAGATTTGATGGCTCTTGCGTCAATTTCGAATTCTTTCATATAATTGTCAGCCAGTTTGTGTTTGTCCCTCGTTCGGTGTGCACGTACAATTTGTTCCGTCCGTCGCGTTTCTCTGTGTCGTCTGTTTTAAAAAACTAAGAAAACTAAAAACATAACAAAAAAAAAAAAAAAAAACAGCAACAATAATAACAAAACTCCACAATAATAACACACAATAACAATACTCCAATAACAAAACAATAAACCGGCTACCTACAAAACAACAACCACCATCGCCCACGCACATTGACAACAACAACAACTCAAATTTCAACTCCAAACGCATCCAACACAACAGACAACACTAAGGGCTTTTTTATGTTCCCTTTTCTGTCTTGTACTTGTGTTTCCCCCCTTCCCTAACCTTTTCGCTTAATACAAATAGTACTGCGCTCTTCTTGTCGCTGTTCTGTTAGTTGTTGTAGGTATAACACTGAACAACTAACAGAAATAACAGCGGCGGGAGGGGTGCAGTAATATTTGTGTTTTGCTTTGACGTTATCTTGTTATTTGGTAGTGTTATGGCAGGTAGGTTTCGAATTCACTTCAAAATATTCTTGACCTTTTCTTAACCTCTCACCCTGAAAAGTATGAGGTTAACATTCTTGCACCTCTTGGTAACTGGGATCATTGCACCATTTCAGCATCCTTTTCGTTCTCCGATCTTCGAGCCACTTCAAAACCAGTCACGAAGCGGACAATGTATATATACGAAAAGGCACGTTGGGCCGAGCTCAACAATTTTTATCAGCAATTTAACTGGAAATTATGTTTCCTAGACAATAATGTCGATGCTGCTGCTAAAATGGTTGAGAAAATAATTCTTCTTGGCATAAACATGTTTATTCCCTCGAAGACTACTTCGATTAAACCTCCAAAAAATTGTTGGTTTAATCAGACATGCAAAGAAGCTGTCAGATCCAAAGAGGAAGCATTCAGAAAATGGCGTTTAAATAAAAATACCACTACTGAACTGCTACGCAAGCAGGCTAGATCAAATTGTGCCAGAGTACTTAGGCGCGAAAAACTTCTTCACGAACAGCGTCTTCGTGCAAAAGTTCTTTCTTCTCCCAGGGGAAGTAAGAGCTTTTGGTCATTCGTTAAAAGGGTAAGGAACAATTCTTCATCTTCTATTTCAACCCTCGTTAACGGTGACCAGATATTCACTGACCCGGTTGACAAAGCTAACCTTATGGCTGAAATTTTTGCAAGGAATTCATCTTTGCCAGACAGCAGTCAACCACTCCCCGTGATCGAGAACGTATCTAGTTCGATGCCTCAGATATTTTTTCGAACACGTGGCGTTAAAAGGGTTCTTACAGATCTCAACGTAAATAAAACTCCGGGCCCGGATGGCATTTCAGCACTTGTCCTATGTAAGTGCTCTTCGACGCTAGCTCGTCCATTGCGCAATCTTTTCAGCATGTCGTACCGTGCTGGTATTTACCCTTCACGTTGGAAAGTTGCCAATGTTCAGACGATCCCCAAGAAAGGTGAGGCTACTAATCCTGCGAATTACCGTCCAATTGCAATATGTTCTGCGCTCTCGAAGGTTATGGAGAGCATGGTTAATCACCATCTTGTAAGGTATCTAGAGTCTAACGGCCTTCTGAATGATAGACAGTATGGCTTCCGTAGAAATCGATCTACTGGAGACCTGATGGCGTTCCTTACGGAGCGATGGAGTCGATCCATTCACCGCCTTGGTGAAAGTAAGGTCGTGGCTCTGGATATTTCCAAGGCGTTCGATAGGGTCTGGCACGGAGCACTCATATCAAAACTTATTGCATTTGGTGTCGGTAATATCTTCTCTCGATTCATATCGAGTTTTCTCAGGGATCGCTCTATACGAGTTGTTATAGATGGCGTCTCATCCAACGAGCATAGGTTGACCGCAGGAGTGCCACAAGGCTCTGTCCTCTCTCCTTCTCTATTTCTTATTTTCATTGACGACCTGTTGGGGCAGACTGTGAACCCAATCTACTCCTTTGCGGATGACAGCAACCTCTGTCATTCGTACTCATTTGATCATCGGCCAAGTCCCTCGGAGATAGAGGACAAAAGGCGAACGATGAATAACTCACTCAACCGCGATTTGGCGACGATTTGTGAGTGGGGCCAAATGAATAGAGTAGATTTTAATCCACAAAAGACCCAGTGCTGTTTGTTGTCACACAAACGTTCCACTGATCCAGCATCGCCGTCAATATCTATGGGTGGTGTGGATATCGACGAATGGCATGTTCTGGGTGATGCTCGCTGGGCTTACCATATATTCGAAGTGTCGAAAGAAGCATTCAAGTGTTTAGGCTTTTTAAAGCGGTGCAAGAAATACTTCACCCCATCTGACCTCGTAAATATTTACAACACTTACATCCGACCTAAAATGGAATACAACTCGCATATATGGGCAGGGGCTCCATTAACATCTTTGAAGCTTCTGGACCGTGTACAGAGGAGAGCGGTGGTGATGATAGGGGATGGTAGAGTATCCAGCTCTATTGTCTCCCTACAGCATCGCCGAAATGTGGGTTGTGTATCGATATTCTATAGATATTTTAATGGTTGCTGTTCTGAAGATATCCGTCGTCTGGTCCCTGACGTTAGAACATTTAGCCGGCTATCCAGGGTCTCTCACCCGTTCATTGTCAAATGGCCGGTTGACCGGACGACGCACTATAGAGAAAATTCGTTCTTCAGCCGGACTGTTCGTTTGTGGAATAATCTTCCTGCAAGTGTTTTTCCTGCCTGCTATGACATTACCAAATTCAAGGCCAACGTCAACAAACACTACTCCCTCTTTCCTCCCTCCAATACCCTTATTTCCCATCGCTAACACAGTGCATTGCATTTATAGGGGACATCCCCTGAGTGTTAGTCAAAAAAAAAAAAAAAAAAAAAAAAAAAGATAGCGTACATCTAGAAATGGGCCAGAAGATGTCCATAAGTGACAGTATTTAGTTGAAAGGTTCTAATTTCTTCTTGCTCAGAGTATCTCCACAAAATACATTGGTACTTACGATTTTGTTGGTCAACCAGCACTTGTCTGGACATTTTGATTATATCTGCGGTACGTGCGAAACGATGTAGCCGAACGGTGCCTTTATCAAGCTCATGTGTCCAGAGTCTTCATATTCCTTCATAAAGGCCACATATTTTAACTTTAGGTCGAAATTTCGAGCCAGTTGTCGTTCTTGGGCAGCAAATCGATGTAAAGCCGTATTTCGGGGTTGACCTAGCGAATCATAAGATTGCTTAAATGGTAATTTAACAACAATCTTACCTGATGATTCTCGAGAGACAGTTGTCTGGAAAAATGTTTCACATTCTTGTTGTTCCGGTGTCATTTGGCTTGTAGCTGTATTAATTTCTTCAATTTTCCACAGACGCTCCAAGTTCATATCGATTTCATCGTCTGTTGAGAGCATATACGAGGCACCAAAGTCTTTGTTGGTAGCAGAATTGTATTTACCAGTGACTATCCAGCCGAGCAAAGTTTTTTTTGGCAGATTTGGCCCTAGCTTAATTTGACCAACAGACAAAACATCGAAGAATATTTCAGCACCAATTAGCAAGTCGAAAGCAAGAGATACTTCAAAATCCGTTGGCCGCGATTTCATATTAGTAAAACACTTCTGTTTCATAGTTGTAAACGAGGTTCCAATTCCAGTGACCTCAGCACTTTTTTCATTCTTGGTAGATTTAATCGTTTAGCGAAGTCATCGGTAACGAAATTCAACTGTCACGTTTAAAGTACCACGTTTAAATCTTTAAAGCGTTGGCACTGACTAATAGAGTGATCCGATTTGGAGCAAGAAAAAGAATATCCATGTTTCGATTGTTTCCATTTTTTTGTAGTCTCACCACCAACCTTTTCAATTACAATATGGATCAGCATTGAATTTACGATGTCAGTAGATGAGCCAAGGGATTGCAATGATCTGTAAAGTGCGGAACCATTATCGATAAGACTTCTTAATTGGCCAGAATTGGATTTAGATACATCAGGGAGCTCAAATAGTGTAGTAATATTTTCCATAAATATGAGAGTGCTGTTATCGTAACGAGCCTTCAGTCTTTCTAAGGCTTTGGGGTTATTTTCGTTGCTCACTTGAAATGCCTTTACTGTTTCTAATGCATGACCTGGGAGAGTTTAACAAATGGTTGAATTTTCCACTGTTTGATCAATGATTTTTGTAAACGATGCGATAAAATGTTTGTACTCGCTGTACTTACCACTGAAGATATGCAACTTAAGTCGAGGCAGTTTATTTGTAGAAACCGGTATTCCAAATGACGTTTCAGAAAATGTGTGTTGTGCCCATCCTCAGCCATTTGTTGTTGTATTTGAGAGTTAATATAAACGTAGAAATCTCATTTAGATCAATGTTCTCAATTTTATTTTGGAAGGAAAGTATTTGTTTGAAGTACGATTCCAAAATTCCTAAGCGACACTTTAATTCCGCCGAAGAAAGTCGTTTACCATTCACCCTTGCCATTCGCTTCGATGACAGTTTTTATACGAGAAATGTTTTTCTTGGTTGTGGTACGCTGTTGCTTTAATTCATCCAAGCTTATGATGATTGCAAAATGACGAAGTTGATAAGCCAAAATCTAATGCTCGATTAGGTTATGTATACGCTTGATGCGAGCCAAAAAAAAATATGTTAGTTGCACTATGACACAAAATGTTTTTTTAGAGAATTTACAGTGTCCTGTCACGGTCGCCAAAATGTTCGATCATTTATGTGATTTATTTCTTCCAAAAATTAACAAACGAATGCGACAGAAAGAAAAAACGAGAAAAAAACTTGTATGTGTGTATATATTTATATATATGTAAGTACATAGGTAGGCACCGCTACATGAGTCTTCTGTCGACGCTATTTTATTATTGTTGTTTTTTCTACCGGAGTTAGAAAATACCGCAAAAACCCACGAAGTATTTGTATTAGAGAGAAATGCATTTGCTAAGCTTGCTGCCAACGCAAGCAGAGAAAGCATTGATAAAAGTGGAGACAAGTTAAAGGGACAGACATGCACAGTGGGCCTCCCATAAGACACCAAAGTGAGGTTCCCTGGGGGGAATAAAGCGAAAATTAATAAATTCGTTATAACAAAAATGTATAATATGATTTTGGTTTTGACCATCGAATAGAAAATATATCAATGCCTTCAGCTTCGAATTTGCCGTTGTCGCAAAATATGTCAGTTGGCAAACCTCTTCGCACAATCATTCTTTTGAGAGCAGCTATGAAGGCATCTGTTGACAAGTCGGAAACGGATTCGATGTGGACTGCCTTCGTTGCGAGACAAACAAAGACAGCAATGTACGTTTTGGTCGATATCGTACGCATTGTGGGCAAGAGTCTACAATGTTGCTGCAAAGACTTCTTAGGGTGATTATCCAGAAGCGCATACGAGTTAATGAAGTTAAAGCTTTTGGGCCAGCGTGGTAATTTTTAATGCGAAGATACTGCACATAACATTTGACGAAATTATTATTCGTTGGCAAGATTATTAGATGTTTCTGGCCCTCAGAAATACCAGCTAACTCTAAACGCCTCCGACGTTTAGAATTTCGAACACATTTAAAGAGTCTACAAATGGGTTAAGACATTTTAATGGACCTTGGGGATCCTTCTTCTTGATAACACGCAAAACATCATCCTTGAAGTGTTGTATGTGTCATACTATAGCCAGCAGTGCATGTTCAAACTCTTGAGGCGGTAATATGTCAGAATCCAATTTGTTAGATTTCGATGAAAATATATGCCAAAATCTGAAGATCCAAGCGAAAGTTTTGAAGAAGATACGAGCTGCAATTGTTAATAAATTCAGCAATGGATTTTGGCCAATAAAATTAGGGCAACCCAAATTGAAGAAGATAATTCTTGTACAGTTGAGCCTTTCGAGACTATATCAGCTGGATTTAAATGTGATGGAACATGTCGCCAATTACACCCATTGGCGAGTTCCTGTATTTCAGAAACTCCGTTACCGACAAATACGGAAAGTGTTGAAGAATTTTGTTTCAGCCAGTGCAGAACAATTTGAGAGTCAGTCCACAAGAATTGGAATTTCGAACAAATTCTGAATTTTTGAATATAATCTAGCGAGAAGATGAGCTCGCGCAACTCCAAATTTAGCAGTGATTTTCTTTTCGTAGGAGCCACTCTTGATTTTGCAGTTGCGAATATATTTTAGATGAGTCGCAAAAGCCATGCAAGTGAACCATTTTTGACCGGGAATAAACAATAGCGAGGAATGTGTATAGTTGATAAAGATTTAAGACCACTGACAAAGGACAACCAAGCCGTGTGTAACTCTGATTTTGCTCATCCCATTAGTAACCAACGAGTCATCTTAATTCAAGACCTTGATAGTTTTATATGACGAACCCGCTCATGATTTGAATTCCATTTATCTAACTCAAAGCATCCCCTTTTCAGTATTTCGGTCACCTGATGTTTCAGTTCAGCCAATTCTTCTAGCGTTTCAGCGCACCGTGAAAATCTTCAACATAAAATGAAGATTTGATGGCTCTTGCGTCAATTTCGAATTCTTTCATATAATTGTCAGCCAGATAGCGTACATCGAGAAATGGGCCAGAAGATGTCCATAAGTGACAGTATTTAGTTGAAAGGTTCTAATTTCTTCTTGCTCAGAGTATCTCCACAAAATACATTGGTACTTACGATTTTGTTGGTCAACCAGCACTTGTCTGGACATTTTGATTATATCTGCGGTACGTGCGAAACGATGTAGCCGAACGGTGCCTTTATCAAGCTCATGTGTCCAGAGTCTTCATATTCCTTCATAAAGGCCACATATTTTAACTTTAGGTCGAAATTTCGAGCCAGTTGTCGTTCTTGGGCAGCAAATCGATGTAAAGCCGTATTTCGGGGTTGACCTAGCGAATCATAAGATTGCTTAAATGGTAATTTAACAACAATCTTACCTGATGATTCTCGAGAGACAGTTGTCTGGAAAAATGTTTCACATTCTTGTTGTTCCGGTGTCATTTGGCTTGTAGCTGTATTAATTTCTTCAATTTTCCACAGACGCTCCAAGTTCATATCGATTTCATCGTCTGTTGAGAGCATATACGAGGCACCAAAGTCTTTGTTGGTAGCAGAATTGTATTTACCAGTGACTATCCAGCCGAGCAAAGTTTTTTTTGGCAGATTTGGCCCTAGCTTAATTTGACCAACAGACAAAACATCGAAGAATATTTCAGCACCAATTAGCAAGTCGAAAGCAAGAGATACTTCAAAATCCGTTGGCCGCGATTTCATATCAGTAAAACACTTCTGTTTTATAGTTGTAAACGAGGTTCCAATTCCAGTGACCTCAGCACTTTTTTCATTCTTGGTAGATTTAATCGTTTAGCGAAGTCATCGGTAACGAAATTCAACTGTCACGTTTAAAGTACCACGTTTAAATCTTTAAAGCGTTGGCACTGACTAATGGAGTGATCCGATTTGGAGCAAAATGCGCAAATTCATTTGAAGAAAAAGAATATCCATGTTTCGATTGTTTCCATTTTTTTTGTAGTCTCACCACCAATCTTTTCAATTACAATATGGATCAGCATTGAATTTACGATGTCAGTAGATGAGCCAAGGGATTGCAATGATCTGTAAAGTGCGGAACCATTATCGACAAGACTTCTTAATTGGCCAGAATTGGATTTAGATACATCAGGGAGCTCAAATAGTGTAGTAATATTTTCCATAAATATGAGAGTGCTGTTATCGTAACGAGCCTTCATTCTTTCTAAGGCTTTGGGGTAATTTTCGTTGCTCACTTGAAATGCCTTTACTGTTTCTAATGCATGACCTGGGAGAGTTTAACAAATGGTTGAATTTTCCACTGTTTGATCAATGATTTTTGTAAACGATGCGATAAAATGTTTGTACTCGCTGTACTTACCACTGAAGATATGCAACTTAAGTCGAGGCAGTTTATTTGTAGAAACCGGTATTCCAAATGAAGTTTCAGAAAATGTGTGTTGTGCCCATCCTCAGCCATTTGTTGTTGTATTTGAGAGTTAATATAAACGTAGAAATCTCATTTAGATCAATGTTCTCAATTTTATTTTGGAAGGAAAGTATTTGTTTGAAGTACGATTCCAAAATTCCTAAGCGACACTTTAATTCCGCCGAAGAAAGTTGTTTACCATTCACCCTTGCCATTCGCTTCGATGACAGTTTTTATACGAGAAATGTTTTTCTTTGTTGTGGTGCGCTGTTGCTTTAATTCATCCAAGCTTATGATGATTGCAAAATGACGAAGTTGATAAGCCAAAATCTAATGCTCGATTAGCTTATGTATACGCTTGATGCGAGCCAAAAAAAAATATGTTAGTTGCACTATGACACAAAATGTTTTTTTTAGAGAATTTGCAGTGTCCTGTCACGGTCGCCAAAATGTTCGATCATTTGTATGATTTATTTCTTCCAAAAATTAACAAACGAATGCGACAGAAAGAAAAAACGAGAAAAAAACTTGTATGTGTGTATATATTTATATATATGTAAGTACATAGATAGGCACCGCTACATGAGTCTTCTGTCGACGCTATTTTGGTATTGTTGTTTTTTCTACCGGAGTTAGAAAATACCGCAAAAACCCACGAAGTATTTGTATTAGAGAGAAATGCATTTGCTAAGCTTGCTGCCAACGCAAGCAGAGAAAGCATTGATAAAAGTGGAGACAAGTTAAAGGGACAGACATGCACAGTGGGCCTCCCATAAGACACCAAAGTGAGGTGCCCTGGGGGGAATAAAGCGAAAATTAATAAATTCGTTATAACAAAAATGTATAATATGATTTTGGTTTTTTAATGTGAAGATACTGCACATAACATTTGACGAAATTATTATTCGTTGGCAAGATTATTAGATGTTTCTGGCCCTCAGAAATACCAGCTAACTCTAAACGCCTCCGACGTTTAGAATTTCGAACACATTTAAAGAGTCTACAAATGGGTTAAGACATTTTAATGGACCTTGGGGATCCTTCTTCTTGATAACACGCAAAACATCATCCTTGAAGTGTTGTATGTGTCATACTATAGCCAGCAGTGCATGTTCAAACTCTTGAGGCGGTAATATGTCAGAATCCAATTTGTTAGATTTCGATGAAAATATATGCCAAAATCTGAAGATCCAAGCGAAAGTTTTGAAGAAGATACGAGCTGCAATTGTTAATAAATTCAGCAATGGATTTTGGCCAATAAAATTAGGGCAACCCAAATTGAAGAAGATAATTCTTGTACAGTTGAGCCTTTCGAGACTATATCAGCTGGATTTAGATGTGATGGAACATGTCGCCAATTACACCCATTGGCGAGTTCCTGTATTTCAGAAACTCCGTTACCGACAAATACGGAAAGTGTTGAAGAATTTTGTTTCAGCCAGTGCAGAACAATTTGAGAGTCAGTCCACAAGAATTGGAATTTCGAACAAATTCTGAATTTTTGAATATAATCTAGCGAGAAGATGAGCTCGCGCAACTCCAAATTTAGCAGTGATTTTATTTTCGTAGGAGCCACTCTTGATTTTGCAGTTGCGAATATATTTTACCCTAGTTGGTTTCCCCTCTAATGTAGAGCCAGCACCCATATGCACGAATAGATGAGTCGCAAAAGCCAGTGAACCATTTTAGACCGGGAATAAACAATAGCGAGGAATGTGTACAGTTGATAAAGATTTAAGACCACTGACAAAGGACAACCAAGCCGTATGTAACTCTGATTTTGCTGATCCCATTAGTAACCAACGAGTCATCTTAATTCAAGACCTTGATAGTTTTATATGACGAAACCGCTCATGATTTGAATTCCATTTATCTAACTCAAAGCATCCCCTTTTCAGTATTTCGGTCACCTGATGTTTCAGTTCAGCCAATTCTTCTAGCGTTTCAGCGCACCGTGAAAATCTTCAACATAAAATGAAGATTTGATGGCTCTTGCATCAATTTTGAATTTTTTCATATAATTGTCAGCCAGATAGTTCAGGCAGCGTACAGCGAGAAATGGGCCAGAAGATGTCCATAAGTGACAGTATTTAGTTGAAAGGTTCTAATTTCTTCTTGCTCAGAGTATCTCCACAAAATACATTGGTACTTACGATCTTGTTGGTCAACCAGCACTTGCCTGGACATTTTGATTATATCTGCGGTACGTGCGAAACGATGTAGCCGAAAGCGAAGCAATTGCAAGTATAATTATGTTTGAATTGTAGGGCCAAGTTTAACGAGAAGCATCAAAAACAACTCTAAGTTTGGTTGAAGTTGTGTGGGATGTAGTAATGAGTAATGAGGTGCCTTCATCAAGCTCATGTGTCCAGAGTCTTCATATTCCTTCATAAAGGCCACATATTTTAACTTTAGGTCGAAATTTCGAGCCAGTCGTCGATCTTGGGCAGCAAATCGATGTAAAGCCGTATTTCGGGGTTGACCTAGCGAATCATAAGATTGCTTAAATGATAATTTAACAATAATCTTACCTGATGATTCTCGAGAGACAGTCGGGTGTCATTTGGCTTGTAGCTGTATTAATTTCTTCAATTTTCCACAGACGCTCCAAGTTCATATCGATTTCATCGTCTGTTGAGAGCATATACGAGGCACAAAAGTCTTTGTTGGTAGCAGATTTGTATTTACCAGTGACTATCCAGCCGAGCAAAGTTTTTTGTAATTTTGGCAGATTTGGCGCTAGCTTAATTTTACCAACATACAAAACATCGAAGAATATTTCAGCACCAATTAGCAAGTCGAAAGCAAGAGATACTTCAAAATTCGTTAGCCGCGATTTCACATTAGTAAAACACTTCTGTTTCATAGTTGTAAACGAGGTTCCAATTCCAGTGAACTCAGCACTTTTTTCATTCTTGGTAGATTTAATCGTTTAGCGAAGTCATCGGTAACGAAATTCAACTGTCACGTTTAAAGTACCACGTTTAAATCTTTAAAGCGTTGGCACTGACTAATGGAGTGATCCGATTTGGAGCAAAATGCGCAAATTCATTTGAAGAAAAAGAATATCCATGTTTCGATTGTTTCCATTTTTTTTGTAGTCTCACCACCAACCTTTTCAATAACAATATGGATCAGCATTGAATTTACGATGTCAGTAGATGAGCCAAGAGATTGCAATGAGCTGTAAAGTGCGGAAACACTATCGACAAGACTTCTTAATTGGCCAGAATTAGATTTAGATACATCAGGCAGCGCAAATAGTGTAGTAATATGAAATAGAAATGCCTTTACTATTTCTAATGCATGACCTTGGAGACAGTTTAACAAATGGTTGAACTTTTCACTGTTTAAAAGCCCATGCTCACGATCAATGATTTGTGTAAACGATGCGATAAAAATTTTATACTCACTGTACTTACCAGTGAAGAAGGCACCTTATGTCTTCTTAAGTTTTGTACAGTTCTGTACACATTTGTAGTTCCAACAAAATGTTCACCTTTTTTGGTATGAATGCTACAGGTCGTAAATAGTGTCATTTTAGTTGTTGCTCCAAGTTGTGGGGTTATCTAATTATAAATTCTGATTAGTAGAAGACACAATGTAATGTCCATGCCACTGTGTGTTAATGGACAGAGTTGGCTGTCCATTTACGTTTATTTGGTATAATCTAAATATATTCCACTATTTGTGTATTTATTTGATTGTCATTCTGTCCGCATTATATGAAGCGGCTTCTCATATAAGAATGAATGTATATTAGACCTGGCGCAACTAATATGGGTTTTTTTTTATTTTTTGGAATTTAAAATGTGGGTAGCGATGAAAATATGCGATTTGATGCCCAAATTGATTTGGCAAATTATCAGGCTGATCGGAGGGTGCCAACCCGTGCCACAATGAGGTCAAAGGTCAAAATTTTTAAAATCAACCAAAATGCTCTTTTTTTGCATTTGATCAATATTTTTAATTGGAAATACTAAAAATAAAACTACTATAAATTATAGTATCATTTATAACTTGATAAATGATAACCGCAAAAAACATATTTTTAACCGACAGGCATCAATGCCGCCGTGTGTGTTTTGTATCATTTGAAAACACAGGTACAGGTGCCGCGACGGCGTGTCGGCAAACCGCTGTGTGTGTCATCGCTCTGAAGTTCCTACGCTTTGAGCTGTTGACAACTACATATTTGTCTAAAAGTACCGTTAATCCATCTCTGCTACTGCACATAGCACTAATGTTGATATGAATATCTAAAGTTTTGTCATTGCAAATTGGAATATTGTTGAGAAAGGTTTAGCTTATTGTGAAATAAAATACGTAATTAATTTTCGTAATTCAATGGCTCAGAAGACATATTCATCGTTGAAACGGCTTCGATCTGCTGACACAAATGTGTACTTGATTGGTAAATGTGAAGCCAAAATAGTTGGTGTGAAATTGCCATCAAAACAGCAAGTGCTTCAGTGTTTTTTTATAATGTACGTTGTGAAAATAAAACTGTTAAAGAAAGTGCAAGATTGGTGTTGAATGAAATATTTCCCTTTTGGGAAAAAGCTAGAATTCCAACGCCAGATCAAAGAACGTGTGCTGCAAAAGTCATTAAACTTTATGAAGAGTGGAGAACAGTCCAAAAAAATATGTAAATCTCCGTTCCCAAGTCATCGAAAAAGGGAAAAAGCATTTAAGGACACCTTAAACAATTTATTTGATATTGCCCACGTTGACGCTTTCAAGCTTATACGTATAAAGGAAGATAGAGACTTCTTAATGAAGCAGCGAGAAAATGGGCGTGTTGGTAGCATGACTTGTGTCGATCAAAATGTCACAAATAAAGAAAAAAGAAAGGCACAAAGATTGGAAGATGAAAAACTTCGAAAAGAAAATTATGAAGAGAAAAATGGCACTTCAGGTAATTATAAAATAGCATTTCGACGAACAGTGGTTATTTTTTGTGTACACTTAATTTCATGTACAGACTTGACTATTGATATTGTTGAATTTGAGAGTGATGAGTCGGGAGATGATGTGCAGGCGATGGATGTTAAACAGACTGATAGCATTCCTAGTTGTTCCAATAAGCCGACTCAAAAACGTGGAAAACGGCATTTTATAGACGACAGAATGCTAGCTTGTATGGATGCTGGCAATATGTCATCTCCATTAGCTATCCACTTCATTAGCGCAACTGCCAAAGCGTTGGGTCACAATATTGAGGATCTTGTTCTGAATTGCACAAGTTTGCGGGAACAACGTTGTTGTTGTTGTTGTAACAGCTATGTTTCGTCATTTGAATTTTCATCGGTGTCTTCTGGATCTGGGTTGCCCGTGGATAAGTTCAGGAATCTGCCACGTCCGATGGGTGTCTCCAAAGTGAACTTGGTTCGAGCTGAGTGGGTTTGGCTGGGCAATCAAACAGGTGTAGCGTAGTGTGGGGCCCTTGTCCACATGCGGGGCACGTGTTTGGCGTTGTGCCATCAATCCTTGCCCAATAAGAATTGAGGCGGCTACACCATCCTGATCTCAGCTGAGCCAGGATCACTCTGGTGCGTCGTGGCATAGTTTCCTCCTCCAATGCCACTGCAGGAGGGTGGTCTCCGAGAATAACATTCACAGGGAGAGCGTTTATTGCTGCTGCGACCGAATCTTTGTGAATGTCGTTCAGACCTGCCTGATACGCCTGTTGATCTAGAGGTTCTCTTTTGTACCTCTGCACCTCTCTCCCTAGATCTTGAAGATCCTTCTTCATATTCCTTGGCGGGGGAAGCAGCTCCGTGAGACAGCGGTTGGGGTGACTCTCACGGTAGCACCCAAGTAAAAACTGCTTCGACAACATGTGGTTGTGGTCCCGCACAGGTATGATCTTCGCTTCCTCATGTAGGTGCCCTATCGAGGACATGAGGAGACAGCCTGTTGCTGTTCTGAGGGCTGCGTTTTGGCAGGTCTGAATGGTTTTCCACTGCGTATTGCTCACATTCAGCGACCACGCAGGCGCTGCATAGTTTGCCACTGACCGGCCTATTGCTTTATATGTAGCCGACAAGGTTTCTTTGTCTGTTCCCCAAGTGCTGCCGGCAAGGGACTTGAGGACCTTGTTCCTACTTCTCATCTTATCGCAGATAGCGGTGGAATGCGCCGAGAAGGAGAATTTGCTGTCGAATTTGCTGGGTGGTTCACGGTCGGAATTGGCGTGTCGTCGATTATCACATTCAGTGG
Source organism: Hydrotaea cyrtoneurina (assembly GCA_958296145.1). Classification (NCBI taxonomy): domain Eukaryota; kingdom Metazoa; phylum Arthropoda; class Insecta; order Diptera; family Muscidae; genus Hydrotaea; species Hydrotaea cyrtoneurina. The sequence continues at coordinate 58,229,882 of OY282512.1, read as the reverse complement.
CATTCTCATTTGCGCTGACCATGCAGTGAAAACGGTGGCCGAGGATTTTGAGGCGGATATTTTCATATTCCTCGCAGTGAAAAAACGTGAGAGATCAATGAGATAACCGTTCAACCTATCGCATATGTTTTCAACCTCAGGACCTGATGCCAGAATCGTACAATCATCAGCGTATGATACGATTTTTACGCCGTCAGGTGGATGTGGAATTGCAGAAAGGTAGAGATTAAACAGTGCCGGAGATATCACCCCTCCTTGGGGAACTCCCTGTTTAACTCTACGGGGCTTGGACTTTTTGTTTCTGAATTCCGCAAAAGACTGGCGACCACACATATAATTAACGATCCAACGTTTCAAGCTAACCGGAAGCGACGTATTGGCAATGTCCTCGAAGAGCATGGCATGGTTGACTGTATCGAATGCCTTCGATAAGTCGAGCGCCACGAGGACCGTCCTATCATGCGGCTTGCTCTGGTTCATCCCGCGGCATATATGTGTGGATATGGCATGCAGCGCAGTCGTCGTACTGTGCTGTTTACGGAACCCATGTTGATGGTCTGCAATTGGAAAATGTCTATTGAGGCTGGGAGGAGTGGCTACTGGCGAAAGGAGGGATATTGGTCTGTATGATTCCCCCTTGCTGGCATCCTTGCCTGGCTTCAGTAGCGGGACCACTCTGCCCATTTTCCAGACTTCGGGTACTACTAGAGTGGTCAAAGATAAGTTGAGGGCTTTTGTCAAGTACTCAACTCCCTGTTGTCCCAATTGCTTAAACATCAACATAGAAATTCCGTCGGCTCCTAATGCCTTAGATGACTTGGCATTACGAATAACGAGGGCAACCTCGCATGGTGCAAACTGTGGTGGTGTGTCCTCGACTCGGAGTATTCGACGCATGACTCTCCTTTTCGCCTTGTCACTCTCTGGATGCTCTATGAACTGCCGGTTAAAATAACACGCGCACCTCTTCGGATCAGTCACTGTCCTCTCACCAAATGTGACTGCAATCCTATCATCACCTCTCTTGGGATTTGAGAGTCCACTTTTTCCTTTTTTCACTACCGGGTCCCTGCTCGGGCGCCAGTTAAGGATTTCTTGATCCTTTAATTAAAAAAATATATTGGGCTCACTGCCCAGAATTGAATGAAAAAAGATTTAAATTAATTTTATAAAATGTTTTTATTTTCTTCTATTAATTTTGAATAGTACTATCCTCCAGGTAGTCCCGAACTCCACTGAACTGGAACCTGTCGCGGTTGCCAAAACCACACATCCGTTCTCCGACAGCGCTGCAAATTCGTAGCTTGAGGCCAACCATGGCCTTGATTTCCCACAGGTGCATTCACTCAATGCAAGTGGAAATATCTCGCATTACATCCTATTGCGAAATGATATGCCGATACTTCGGCGTGTGCAATAGGCAGCCATGGGAACGTTGCGTTCGTTGTGAAATTATATGCCGATACTTCGGCGCGTGCAATAGGCAGCCATGAGAACGTTGCGTTCGTTGTGAAGTTATGCTGACACTGCGACACGTGTAGTGGGCTGCAATGGGGACATGTTGCGATCAGTCATGGGAACGATGTGTTTGTTGTGGAAATAAAATATGCTGACACTGCGGCACGTGTGATGGGCAGCAGTGGGAATGTCGCGGCTAGTGCGACAGTTGTGTGTTAACTCCTCCCCCTTTAAAGATCTGCGTCCCGCAGATCAGGATTTGTGGAGACATCCTCTTTAGGTAAATTACGGGAACTATGTTGCAGTATGGACATCTCTAGCACAGAAAGCTTTTTCCCGGTGGTTAACTTCCTCCAAATTAGAAAAATTAGGGCCATCAGCAAAAGTAGGCCCAGGGCTTCGCACGTTGCGAACCAGGTAGTTTTATCTTTCAGGTAACCCAATAGTTGTATGTTTCCAGAAGTCATCTGATGGACGAGATTGAGATTCACGGCCAGGCTTTTGTTTGCTATGGTAGTGAGCACGGATGGGAGTACCTATACACCTGAACTGCGTGTACTCCAATAGGTTCGGTTATTGATTGTAACTGTTCCATTCTCCAGCTGTAGGATAAAGGAACCATTAATATAATTAACTGTGTTACCTGACCAAACGCTGCTGTTGAAGTTATCCAGGAAAATCGTGTCTTCTTTGAGTATTTCAACCGTTGATTCCGCACAGGTTATATAACGACAACTGATTTGACCACCTTTGAGTAGGCGTGGTAGGCAGTCTTCTTCAGGTAGTAGATCAAGTGCATCCTTTTTACAACCCATGGCGGTGGAGAGGTGAAGGCAACTATCCTTGATTCCGTATGTTTCTTGCTTGTTCATCAAAATTGTCTTGTATTCCAAGTCCACCCGTTGTTCATTTTTCAATATGGCTCGAGTGATTAGATGGTTGAATCTTGTTTCTGCTACTTTTGGCATGGAGAGCACGTAGAGTAGACGAGTACCATTTGTATAAATTGACGGTTCGCTGTATTCAACGGCTTCGATGACGTTACTGTAAGGAAGTACTTCTATTTCGCTTATTAGCTGATTTATTTCTTCCTTGTCCAGCAGGTTGCTATTAACTACTCCCGCTTTAGCCATCTGACAGGATCGAACCAATTCATTTATGTTGTCCTTTAGAATCATTACCTTATGCTGTATCTCCTGTGAAAACTTTGCCAAGTGGTGGTGTCCCAGGATATCATTTGTGGCCATAACGATACCATTGACAACCTGTAATAATTCTTGAGTTTTAGTAAAAGTTTCGGAGTTTACCTTGTATTGAAGATTGTTATTTGACATTAGTGCATTCTGATTTCGCAAGACTTCATCCCAATCTGTAGCATCAGGTGAGCCACCTATCCATTTCCAAGCCGATCCAATCCAGTTGATTGAGCGCCTTGGTCTTTTGGCCTTTGGGCCCTTCAGCTCATCGAGTTGATTGCGAATTTTTACCAACTGGAAGGCGATGAGGTCTTTGATACCATTGATCTCATTCTCATTTTAATAGCTTCATTTTCTAAGCGATCCATAATTTCCTCGTAGCGTGACAAGTCGACCACGTGGATTAGTTTGAAGTATCCGTTGACTATCCACCCATAACCGTCACGAACAGTTAGAACAGGGGAGTCCAAATTGAATGCGACGTATGCTTGTGCGGCTGCACAGAGGCAGATTAGATTATAGGATATTAGCTTAATTCTATTATAATTATTCTAACATTATTACTTATGGGGTAAATCGAATTTTTCAAAAATATTTTTACTTTCATCTTATTATGTTATTTATTCTAAGGTTAGTAAATCATATTTTACAAAATTTAATTTTTTTCATATTTTTTTATTTATTCTAAGGTTAGTATTTATCAGAGTAAATCATATTTTAAAAAATTGTATATATTTGTGCCGAAATTTTAACAATGTATCTCTTATCTAATTTAGAAATAATCTCTAATATTAATATTATAGCTATTATTATATTCTAATATTATAGCTAGTGAGAAGAGTTCGGGAGAACGAAGCTGAGGAAGTTTTATTTGGACCCAGTAAGTGATATTAGGAGTGGATTTTTATTTCAGTATATCATTGGTTATTACCAATGTAATTTTGAAATTTAATTGAGCAAGTTATTTAAAATTAGTAGGTTAGTAATTATACAAGTGTTAGTGTTTTATTAGTTTTTTTGGAAACCTCGTGGGCTTTTATTGATTCTTTTGGAAACCTCGTAGGCTTATTGTTTGTTTTGAACATTCGGAATGCAGGCGTCAACTCAGATGACATAGGAAGGCTCATGTTAGTCCCTTTTAGCCATAAGCGTTAATGATTGCAAATGGCCTACTCATGGCATGAGTAACTTCACCGTCAATTAAAGCTATAGTCCCCGGGAGGAGTTGAACCTCTTTGGTTGTCGTCGCTCGTACCACCGAGTAAACTGGAATTGAACCAATACGACTTGATCGAATATAAAAAATATTTTATACCCAGACCGCTGAGGCTTAGAGATCTATGCATGAGTTTTTTACCTCTTGACCAATGTTCGTGTCATTTTCTCGATATCTTTGTATCTTTTATTATCATTTCGAATTTCTGTAGACATTTTTTTATGTCTGATTTGTGTATTATTATTTTTTTTCCACTTTGTGTGGCAAAGTTGTATTTCTGTCAAAGCCATAGTCCCTCAGTGGAGTTGAACCACTTCGGTTATCATCGCTCGGACCACCGAGTGAACTGGAATTGAACCAGTACGATTAACCGAATACAAAAAATTTGTACCCAGACCTCTGGGGTTTCGGGATCTAAGCTTTTTTTGTATTGTGTTTCTGTTAATAAAGTTTTTATTTATACCCGTGTCTATTAAGAAATCTAAATCTAAATGACCATCTGGCAACGTATATTCTAGGTATGGTACGCTAGATGGCCGGAGTCTAGAAAGTCCTCAAATTTCTCGTCATTTACAGGCTCTTGATCAACATCCTGTTCTGCGCCCACTTCTGGCAATGTGTGAAACACCCTCTGCTGTTTGTGTGGTAGGTTTTCAGATTTCGCCGCGCGTTTGAAAGGATTGGGGCGATTAATGTAATTTACATGGCGTGTCGGACGCGAAGTGAAGTTTTGGTTATCATTTCGTCCGGAAGGATTATCGTTTTTCAAGTATTGTGGGCGATTTCCTTGAGCAAGCCAAATAGGCCTTGGTGGCAATTGTGGAGGCTTGTTCCTGTTCTGAAAATGTTGTGTGCTTGGTAAATTGTTAATGGGCACCACAACCCGATTATTGGTCGTCGGAAGGTGAACCGAGTTATTCCTAAAATCGACATTTTGAATTTCCAAGCATGCCGAGTAAGCTTCAGGCAAGGTTCTCGGACGCTGAATGAGCAACATCCTCGACATGTCTTCATTGAGACCACGAATGAAAACGTCCAAGGCCCAGTTGCGGTATGTCTCCACAAGAACCTTCACTGTTTCTTCCGTGTAGGACTCGGTTTTAATTTTGTTTATAATGAGTGAGAACTGGTGATTCACCTTGGCGTAAAATTCATCGATTCTTGATCCCTTTTGATGCAGTTGATGTTCGAGGGTACGAATGTCCCTTTTATCTGCATAGTGCAGAGAAAGACACTCCTTGATTTTCGACCAATTGCTGTCGAAAATATTGTACGAAATTAATGCCGAATCAGCGGCCCCCCGTACCTTCTGCCTTATGTGCTGCAATATCGCCCGATATATGGGCTTACCCTTAACTATATCAAAGTCCGACAGGATGACCTCAACCGAGTGCACCCAGGAAACGTATTGTACAGGATTTCCATCGAAAACCTGTAATTCTTTGACACAATCGGGAAGTCTACTAATATCCTTTATGTCGGCTTCGGTTGTGGGGGCCTGTGCCACCACCTCTTCTGCCGCTTCTACGCAGCTATTAACCGCAGGTGCGGTCATCCTGGAGCTTAGCGTATCCAGGTGTGACACTCGTCTTTCCAGAGTGTTAATTTTATCAAGCAGGGCATTAATAGCCCCTGTTAGATTTGTAACGGTGGCCCGCAGGTCTTCCATATTGACAATAAAAATGAAAAGTGAGAAAAAAAAAAAATTAACTTACACAAAAATCGAGCAAAATTTCATTCGTTTCATTTTTTATTTCTTTCCTTATTTTTTTCCGATATTTGTATTTATTTTGCTTTGTATTTATTTTCAATTTTTCAGTTTTTCACTTCCCAATTTTTCAGTTATTTAAAATTTTTTTTTTTTAATTTTTTAACTTTTAACCTTTCGGTTTTTAATTTTTTAACTTTTCAGTTTTTTTTATTTTTCAGTTTTCTAATTTTTTAGTTATTTTCAATTTTTAACTTTTTAGTTTTTAATTTTTAAACTTTTCAATTTTTTTATTTTCCTTTCATTTAATTTCTAAGAAGTCCACTTTTTCCTTTTTTCATTACCGGGTCCCTGCTCGGGCGCCAGTTAAGGATTTCTTGATCCTTTAATTAAAAAAATATATTGGGCTCACTGCCCAGAATTGAATGAAAAAAGATTTAAGTTAATTTTATAAAATGTTTTTATTTTCTTCTATTAATTTTGAATAGTACTATCCTCCAGGTAGTCCCGAACTCCACTGAACTGGAACCTGTCGCGGTTGCCAAAACCACACCTCCGTTCTCCGACAGCGCTGCAAATTCGTAGCTTGAGGCCAACCATGGCCTTGATTTCCCACAGGTGCATTCACTCAATGCAAGTGGAAATATCTCGAATTACATCCTATTGCGAAATGATATGCCGATACTTCGGCGTGTGCAATAGGCAGCCATGGGTACGTTGCGTTCGTTGTGAAATTATATGCCGATACTTCGGCGCGTGCAATAGGCAGCCATGAGAACGTTGCGTTCGTTGTGAAGTTATGCTGACACTGCGACACGTGTAGTGGGCTGCAATGGGGACATGTTGCGATCAGTCATGGGAACGATGTGTTTGTTGTGGAAATAAAATATGCTGACACTGCGGCACGTGTGATGGGCAGCAGTGGGAATGTCGCGGCTAGTGCGACAGGTGTGTGTTAACTTGTATCCATGTACATATGTATTTTTAGTTTCTTTATTCATGTAGGTTTCAAGTTAAGATTCAATTGTAAATAAAGTTAGTTCTCAACTAAAAGCGAAATCGGGCTGTCGTTTTTTATTCCTCCATTTAAATTTGTTAACCATTGAAATTTGTAGTCTCCCCCACTAGTGGTAAGGAACTTCAAATACTCTTTGGTGTAAAAAACAAAGATCACGCGTGTGAGAAAAGGGAAAAAATTATCGGACGAAAAATTAAAAAAAAAAAATTAAAATGTATTGAATAAATAATAAAAATTAAAAAAAAATTAAAATGCTCATTATAAAAAAATGTATTGAATAAATAATAATCCGGTAAAAAATAATATTCCGCGTCGCATAAAACAATACTTAAATCTTTTTTAATTAGGTTTAATAATGCCAAAAAGGGGAATAGTTCAGAGGCTAGAGTTTTTAGGCAGTGAAGTAGCTAGGCTGTACAGTGAACTGTGCAAATCGGCTCAGGATGATGTCGCTAGGGAAAACCGAATAAAACATCCTAATAATTAGAAAATGTCTTTTTTGGAGTGTAAAAGAGAATTTCAGGACAATGTTGCGGAACTCCGTCTGCCGTCGTTGACTGCAGGTCGTAAAGGGACATTCGTTAATGATGTCCAGGAGGCAATGGAACTGTTTGAAAGTTTATGCCACATGAAGAGGAAGGTAGACGAACATATCAAAATTTATATTGCTTTACTATCGGGTTCTTTAAAGGAAGGTAGTGCTTTAACAGGGTTATATATGGGCAACGCAGCAAAATTGCAGCATCGGATAAATTCCGAGTCGAGCAAGCAATTTGGACAAACCAACCAGTTGCGTTCGGCATCCATGAAAAGTCACGGGTTAGTAAGGAAATTCAAATATCTCTTCAATGACTTAGATGTGGAAATTGAAAAGACAAGGTCGAAAAATATTTCAATGAATAGTTTAAGAGAGAGGTTCAGAATCACAGAGGTTCACAGAATCAGTGTTTGTCGAGTACTTGGGAGAATTCCCGGACGATGATCTTACTGATTGGTTCTATGATTTAAGGGGTCGTTATGTGGAGATTCCAGTATTCCGTAGAGGCATGCCAGCAGTTTACTGGCGGAGAAGACGCCAAATTGGTAAATCCTTCAGGAATGAATAAAGAATCATGGGAGGCAAATTCTCTCAGATATGGAGTTCAGTATGCTCAGGGGGCAATTGACACGGAAATAATACTAGGGTTAGCAACGAATATGCTGGCAATTCCTGAAGGCTTTGAAGAAGTTCAAGATGGTATTATTGGTGCATTGTTTAATGACAGAGGCAACATTCTGACACAGCTGCTGTCGGTGAAAAAGTTGAAGATCCAAATTAAGGATATCACAGCAAGGTCGAAATCATATTTGGGACTCCACAACTTTTGAAAACCAACTAATTCCTTAAGAACATGGATATTTTCGGTATTGTGATAAACTGGCTGCGGAGATTAAGTCTAAAAAAAAGAGTCGGAGTGATATTCTTGAAGAGTTCGCTATATTGCGAATAAAGCCAAGTCTCAACCTGTCAACACTTATGTCATCTTTACCATATGCCATGCTCAAATTAACTGCTGGTGTATATATATAAATACCTGTAATTCCCAAAAACGGGGTTTCCTTTGCGGCTTGTCAATCATACTGATCTTGAGTTGGATTTTGAAAAAGAAGTGCAAGAAACAGCTGCGGAAATAATCTAATAGGCATACGACGCATATAAAACTGATGTCAACTACAAATTACCCAGTCTTAGCTTCTCAACATGCATCATTACCATAATCATCATACTTATCTTGTTTTGGATTCTGAAAAAGATGTGCCGAATGTCATCCCAATATTTACCTGCAACCCCCGCGCTACATCGTGTTATTTGCGATATATGTAATCATTATTTGTTCGTTTCTAATGTATTTGTTTCTGTTAAAAGATTAGGATCTTTTAAGGCCGGCAGTAATTACAGTTCTGTACACATTTGTAGTTGTTGCTCCAAGTTGTGGGGTAATCTAATTATAAATTCTGATTAGAAGACGACTCAATGTAATGCCAATGAGAGATTGCAACAAGCCCTGCATAAAGTAACTCAACAAAAAGTATTTATTATTAAACAACGCAACAGTTGCAACAACTTTGCGCTACAATAAGAAATACTTGCCTACTACTAGCAGCATACTGGAACCTGATAACTGGCGCCCAACGTGGATTTAATTTAGATATAAAAGAAATGTAAGTAGAGTGTTCAGTGATAAAAAATAATAAAAGTGAAATTCTAAAATTTTAAAATCGAGTTCAGGATTTTTTTGGTGTTTTGCGAAATTCTTGTTGGTGTTTTTGTGTTGATAAAATCATATGAGCGACAGGGACTTTTGAGGGAGGATTTGTTAGACAAATTCGGAAAACTTAGAAGCACCGATTATTCAGAAAATCAGTGCGAAACTCAAATCTATTCAAATATGACAATGACAAGTGAACAATTGAAAGCTATCGCAGATGCCGCAGTGGCAAACGCACTCGCCGTACAGGAACAGTGTTTCAACCAAAAAGTACAGGAGATTAAAGAAGAATTCCGTAATGTAACTATCAATACTCCTGAAATAGAGACACATAAAGATGCTGAAATAAGATTAAGTGTCTCGTGCAGCGAGACTTTAGATTTTATTAAATCTTTGCGGAATTTGAAGGAAAAAATGAGACATACGTCTCATGGAGGAAAACGGCGCATACCGCATACAAGGTATATGAAAGATACGATGGTAGTTCCACTATCAGGTTTTAGGAATATTGAGGAACAAGATTAAAGGTTCGGCCGACATGACATCTTTTGACACTCCTTTATATTTTAAGGCCATAATCAACAGACTAGACTTTACGAACGCAGACAAGAGACCAGTTTATCTGATAGAACAGGAAATGTCAATGCTCCGCCAGGGAAATATGACTCTCTTACAATACTACGATGAGGTAGAGAAGAAACTGACTCTGCTGATAAATAAGACTGTCATGACATACGACAGCAACGTAGCGTCATCATTGAATGAAAAACATAGAGCAGATGCACTGCAAGTGTTCATCTCGGGAACCAAAAAATCGTTAACCGAAGTTCTTTTTTCCGCAATACCATCAGACCTTCTTCAGCTTTGACATTAGCCCAAGAAGTCGAGGCTAACCACGAGCGTTATATGTTTGCAAGTAACTTTTCCCGGAGCATTGAGGAAAAGCTCCAGAGGTCTGAACAGAGGCAGCATGGCTAGGAACGTAACCCGATAACGGACACTAGATTAAAACAGGATGTCAAAAATCCTCATGTTAGTAAGAGACAGGAACCGACACTTCGACAAGACCAGGTCCAACCTATGGACATAGACAACTCGTCACGTTTTAGACAACCCACACAGAACCGACAACTCGCTCAATCTCGTGGACAAATCCATAATAAACACGGACAAATGCAACAACAGAACACCCAATCCAATGTTTACAACAGTCAAGGACAATCACATAAAAGGCCAAACAGCGGTAGTGCAAGGTATACCGGACCGAAACAGCAAAGAATCAATCAATTGGTCTCAGACAATGCCCTACCCGACCAAGAAGATTATGAATACGAAACATTAGCTGAGCAAGAAGCGGAAGATATAAACGACGAACTCATAGAATACGACGAAGTCAATTTTTTAGGCATAACTCCCTGCCACCGTTCATAGAAAGGAAAATCGCAGGGAGAAATATTAAATTGTTAGTAGTAGTAGTTCCAAAAATTAAATAAAACCATTGAAAGAGTTGGAAAATATTATTTCCGTGAATAAACTATTTCGCGTAAAATCAATTCAAAGTGCATGATGCATATTTTGGACACGAATGCGACATTCTTTTTATTTCCGTATTTAAAAACGTTTGATGGAATAATAGGGCTTGACATTGTTAATCAAACTGATGCCCAACGTGGATTTAATTTAGATATAAAAGAAATGTAAGTAGATTGTTCAGTGATAAAAAATAATAAAAGTGAAATTCTTAAATCGAGTTCAGGATTTTTTTTTTGTGTTTTGCGAAATTCTTGTTGGTGTTTTTGTGTTGATAAAATCATATGAGCGACAGGGATTTGGAGGACTTGTTAGAAAAATTCGGAAAACTTAGGAGCACCGATTATTCAGAAAATCAGTCCGAAACGCAAAGCTATTCAAATATGACAATGACAAGTAAACAATTGAAAGCTATCGTAGAAGCCGCAGTGGCAAACGCACTCGACATACAGGAGATTAAAGAAGAATTCCGTAGTGTAATTATCAATACTCCTGAGATAGAGACATATGAAGATGCTGAAATAAGATTAAGTGCAGCGAGACTTTAGATATTATGAAATCTTTGCCGGAATTTGAAGGAAAAAATGAGACATACGTCTCATGGAGGAAAACGGCGCATACCGCATACAAGGTATATGAAAGATACAATGGTAGTTCCAAACACTATCAGGCTTTAGGAATATTGAGGAACAAGATTAAAGGTTCAGCCGACATGACACTTTGATCTTTTGACACTCCTCTCAATTTTAAGGCCATATTCAACTGACTAGATTTTACGTACGCAGACAAGAGACCAGTTTATCTGATAGAACAGGAAATGTCAACGCTCCGCCAGGGAAATATGACTCTCTTATAATACAACGATGAGGTAGAGAAGAAACTGACTCTGCTGATAAATAAGACTGTCATGACATACGACAGCAACGTAGCGTCATCATTGAATGAAAAATATAGAGCAGATGCACTGCGAGTGTTCATCTCGGGAACCAAAAAATCGTTAAGCGATGTTCTTTTTTCCGCAAGACCATCAGACCTTCTTCAGCTTTGACATTAGCCCAAGAAGTCGAGGGTAACCACGAGCGTTATATGCAAGTAACTTTGCCCGAAGCATGGAGGAAAAGCTCCAGAGGTCTGAACAGTGGCAGCATGGCAGGGAACGTAACCCGATAACGGACACTAGATTCAAACAGGATGTCAAAAATCCTCATTCTAATAAGAGACAGGAACAGACACTTCAACAAGACCAGGTCCAACCTATGGACATAGACATCTCGTCACGTTTTAGACAACCCACACAGAACCGACAATTCGCTCAATCTCGTGGACAAATCCATAATAATCACGGACAAATGCAACAACAGAACACCCAATCCAATGTTTACAACAGTCAAGGACAATCACATAAAAGGCCAAACAGCGGTAGTGCAAGGTATACCGGACCGAAACAGCAAAGAATCAATCAATTGGTCTCAGACAATGCCCTACCCGACCAAGAAGATTATGAATACGAAACATTAGCTGAGCAAGAAGCAGAAGATATAAACGACGAACTCATAGAATACGACGAAGTCAATTTTTTAGGCATAACTCCCTGCTACCGTTCATAGAAAGGAAAATAGCAGGGAGAAAGGTTAAATTGTTAGTAGTAGTAGTTCCAAAAATTAAATAAAACCATTGAAAGAGTTGGAAAATATTATTTCCGTGAATAAACCATATCGCGTAAAATCAATTTATGGTTTTAATACAGTAGAAAAAAAGTGAATGATGCATATTTTTGACACGAATGCGACATTCTTTTTATTGCCGGATTTAAAAACGTTTGATGGAATAATAGGGCATACTTAATCAAACGGATGCTGTATTAGTTCCAAAAAACAAACAACTAATGACTACTAGCGGCTCTGAGGTTATTCAATTTTTCAAATGTTCGGACGTAAATTTCACTAAGGTGGAAGACATTAAGGTACCTCAAGGTATCAAAGAAAAATTTAGTCTAACAAACATTAAATCAAAATCACAATAACTTAATTTACAAATAAAAAGAAACAAATAACGAAACAAATCAATAGTGAAATTACAAACTTTACGAAACAAAATAGAAAAAAATATACCAACAACCTATCAATTCTCTCCACAACAACAAAAACAGTCACCACACAAGAGAAAAAATAAACCGGCTATCCATCGCGTTCACGCACCATCATCAACAATAACAACAACCATCACGATCACACACCGTCAACAATAACAACAACCATCATCACACACGCATCAACACAGAAGACAACACTAAGGGCTTTTTTATGCCCCCTCGTTGCCTTGTACTTGTGTTTCCCCCCTTCCCTAACTTTTTCGCTTAACACAAATAATACTGCGCTCTTCTTGTCGCTGTTCTGTTAGTTGTTGTAGGTATAACACAGAAATAACAGTGGCGGGAGGGGTGCAGTGTTATTTGTGATTTTGCTTCGATGTTGTCTTTTGTTTGGTAGTGTCATGGTAGGTAAATACAAAATTCACTTTGCAAACATTCGCGGGCTGAGGTCGAATGTTTTTGCGGTATACTCTCATATTAGTTTCTATAGGCCAGATGTCCTCGCTCTATGTGAGACCCAGGTGTGTGAGGATTCTGATCCACAGGATTTTCACATTCCTGGTTATCACACTCTGTCCTCTTTTTTTTCTCACAGAGGCCTTGTGATATATATACGTAATGGTGTTGTATTCCAGAGTCAGCAACATTTGAACTCACAAGATCCAGAATTTAACTCCCTCTGGGTTAAGTTCAGGATTGGATCGCACCTATTACACTTCGGGTTTCTTTATAGAAGTCCAAATTTGGAAAGGGAGGCTACCCTAAACGGCTTCGAGGCCCTTTCCGACTCTATTTCTAAAGTCTTAGAAGATTATCCGGACAGTGAAATTGTAGTTGCTGGGGATTTCAATGTCCATAATAATTCTTGGCTTTCCCATTCGAGCCACACATCTCCGGAGGGTCAGTACGCTGAGCTTTTTGCCGCGCACAATGACTTGGCGCAATTAGTGAATGAACCAACACACATTCCGCGTGTTGAAGGGCAACAACAAAATATTCTTGACCTTTTTTTAACCTCCCACCCTGAAAAGTACGAGGTTAACATTCTTGCACCTCTTGGTAACTCGGATCATTGCACCATTTCAGCATCCTTTTCGTTCTCCGATCTTCGAGCCACTTCAAAACCAGTCACGAAGCGGACATTGTACATATACGAAAAGGCACATTGGGCAGAGCTCAACAACTTCTATCAGCACTTTAATTGGAAATTATGTTTCCTAGACAACAATGTCGATGCTGCTGCTGAAATGGTCGAGAAAATCATTCTTCTTTGCATAAACACATTTATTCCCTCGATTAAACCTTCAACGAACTGTTGGTTTAATCAGACATGCAGGGAAGCTGTCAGATCCAAAGAGGAAGCATTCAGAAAATGGCGTTTAAATAAAAATGCCACTACTGAACTGCTACGCAAGCAGGCAAGATCAAGGTGTGCCAGAGTACATAGGCGCGAAAAACTTCTTTACGAACAGCGTCTTCGTGCAAAAGTTCTTTCTTCTCCCAGGGGAAGTAAGAGCTTTTGGTCATTCGTAAAAACGGTAAGGGACAATTCTTCATCTTCTATACCAACTCTCGTTAACGCTGACCACATATTCACTGACCCGGTTGACAAAGCTAACCTTCTGGCTGAAATTTTTGCAAAGAATTCATCTTTGCCAGAAAGCAGTCAACCACTCCCCGTGATCGGAAACGTATCTAGTTCGATGCGGCAGATATTTTTTCGAACACGTGGTGTTAAAAGGGTTCTTGCAGATCTTAACGTAAATAAAACTCCGGGCCCGGATGGTATTTCAGCACTTGTCCTATGTAAGTGCTCTTCGACGCTAGCTCGTCCATTGCGCAATCTCTTCAACATCTCGTACCGTGCTGGTATTTACCCTTCACGTTGGAAAGTTGCCAATGTTCAGCCGATCCCCAAGAAAGGTGAGGCTACTAATCCTGCGAATTACCGTCCAATTGCAATATGTTCTGCGCTCTCGAAGGTTATGGAGAGCATGGTTAACCATCATCTTGTTAAGTATTTAGAGTCTAACGGCCTTCTAAATGATCGACAGTATGGCTTCCGTAGAAATCGATCTACTGGAGACCTGATGGCGTTCCTTTCGGAGCGATGGAGTCGATCTATTCACGCTCTTGGTGAAAATAAGGTCGTGGCTCTGGATATTTCCAAGGCGTTCAATACGGTCTGGCACGGAGCACTCATATCAAAACTTATTGCATTTGGTGTCGGTAATATCTTCTCTCGATTCATATCGAGTTTTCTCAGAGATCGCTCTATACGAGTTGTTATAGATGGGGTCTCATCCAACGAGCATAGGCTGACCGCAGGAGTGCCACAAGGCTCTGTCCTCTCTCCTACTCTATTTCTTATTTTCATTGACGACCTGCTGGGTCAGACTGTGAACCCGATCTACTCATTTGCGGATGACAGCAACCTCTGTCATTCGTACTCATTTGATCATCGGCCAGGTCCTCTGGAGGTCGAGGACAAAAGGCGAACGATGAACGACTCACTTAGCCGCGATTTGGCGACGATTTGTGAGTGGGGCCAAATGAACAGAGTAGATTTTAATGCGCAAAAGACCCAGTGCTGTTTGTTGTCACACAAACGTTCCACTGATCCAGCACCGTCGTCAATATCTATGGGTGGTGTAGATATAGACGTGTCAGATACTCTTGATGTTCTGGGCATGAAGATACAGGGTGATGCTCGCTGGGCTAGCCATATATTCGAAGTGTCGAAAGAAGCATTCAAGTGTTTAGGCTTCTTAAAGCGGTGCAAGAAATACTTCACCCCATCTGACCTCGTAAATATTTACACCACATACATCCGGCCTAAAATGGAATTCAACTCGCATATATGGGCAGGGGCTCCATTAACATCTTTAAAGCTTCTGGACCGTGTACAGAGGAGAGCGGTGGTGATGATAGGGGATGGTAGGGTATCCAGCTCTATTGTCTCCCTACAGCATCGCCGAAATGTGGGTTGTGTATCGCTATTCTATAGATATTTTAATGGTATCTGTTCAGAAGATATCCGTCGTCTGGTCCCTGACGTTAGAACATTTAGCCGGAATACTCGGCTATCCAGGGTCTCTCATCCGTTCATTGTCAAATGGCCGGTTGACCGGACGACGCACTATAGAGAAAATTCGTTCTTCAGCCGGACTGTTCGTTTGTGGAATAATCTTCCTGCAAGTGTTTTTCCTACCGGCTATGACATTACCAAATTCAAGGCCAACGTCAACAAACACTACTCCCTCTTTCCTCCTTCCAATACCCTTATTTCCCATCGCTAACACAGTGCATTGCATTTATAGGGGGCATCCCCTGAGTGTTAGTCCAAAAAAAAAAAAATATTGATATATTTCAACTGACAAGAAATATTTTCTCACCTGTGTAGGCAAATTCTCAAAATTTTCTATCGTCCAACCAATTGCTTCTAGTACAATAACATATGTTAAATGTGCAATCTTACAGCTTATGAATTTTTTCCGGAAAACCAGAACAATATACTGTGACAATGAGCCAGCTATTAACTCTGAAACAATAAAGCCTCTCTTAGGAAACAGATTTAATGTACAAATCGCTAACGCTCCACCACTTCGTAGTGTCTCAAACGGACAGGTAGAGGGGTTTTATGGCACCCTGGTAGAGGTCGCACGGTGTCTAAAGATCGAAAGAAACATCGAGAACATATTCCATGCAGCCATAGAATACAATAGAACTATTCATTAAGTTACAAATAAACGACCTATCGACATAATTCATCCATCGACCACAGAAATGAATACGGATATTAAAGAAAAAATCCTAAATGTACAGAATATTCAACTACAAAGATTAAACAAGTCAAGACAGAACAGAATTTTTCAAGTAGGAGACAAAGTCTTCGTAAAATCAAATAAGAGATTTGGAAATAAACTTACAAATTTGTACACAGAAGAAACAGTAGAGGCAGACTTGGGGACCACAGTCTTAATAAAAGGGAGGGTGGTCCATAAAGACAATTTGAGGTAATTGAAATAAACTTTATTTTATCTTTTTACAATAGGATTTGGTTAATACTACTTCTCGCCGTACAGATATCAGCAAAAATTACTGACTACACTAACTCAAACTACATACCAATTATGGACGGATATGCTATTATTTGGGAAGACTTCGAATACTTAAGACATTCATCCAACTTACCCATGTATTCGACAATAGTAAAGGAAACTGAAGAAATGAGAATTCATTTTCCCAGGTCACATATGAGGCAGATATTGGACTCAGATATACGACACATGAGGACCCTCATAGCAACAATAAATATTCACCATAGACAGGCTAGAAGCATTAATCTGTAAGGTACCGCGTTAAAAGTTGTAACCGGTACTCCTGACTTCGAGAACATTAAATTCACACAGAAGGAGCTCATTAAATCAGAACATAAACAGATAACTATTAACACAAAGATACAAAAACAAATAAATGAATTGACAAACGAAATAAATATCTTAGTAAAAAATGCAAAAACAAAACAAATAAATACAGAAGATTTACATGAAACTTTACTTTCAAGAAATAGAATTATTATCTTTGAACTCGAGACATTAATGCTATCAGTTACACTTACAAAAATCGGAATAATAAATCCCACAATTTTAGACTCCAATGATTTAAAGAATATAATCAATGAACACTCTACCAATATTACAATTACAGACCTTATGGAAGTAGCTCAAATTAAAGTTTTATTAAATAATAATTTTTTACACTTTATAATAAAATATTTATTAAATAAAATTTTTTTACACTTTATAATAAAATATCCTAAGTTTAAATTAGTTTGTAAGAGAATAATACTACACCCAGTTCAACACAACGTACCATTCTTAATTTTGCTGAAAACAACAACATAGCTGACTGCGATAACCAAATAATGCCAATCGTAAATTGCAGCGCTACCCTACAACAACATTCTGTAAAAAACTGTCTAGCACAACATGCGCGCAACAACTTGATTCGGGAGTCACCGCACACTGCACAACTCGAAGAAGCCATCTCGAACCATTAACAGTCATTGATGACGGGGTTATCATCGTCATTGACGAAAAGGTTACCATAAACGGACAACTGATAACTGGGACATTCCTCCTTACATTCAACGATGAGGTTAGGATTAACGACTCCGTATACCGGAATTTGAGGAACTACGTTAAAAAATCTCTAGCACCGGCTGTGTCAACGCTTCTTAATATAACGGGCCATGAGGAAATACTGAGCTTACCGTACTTACGAAACCTAAACATGGAGAATTTGCGATATATGTATTAGTGAAATGGAAGAGGAGCTTGTAAAAAGGCCCATAATATCTGGAGTAACAGCGATAGTCTTCTTGGTCATTTGTTATACCAGCTTCAAGTTCTACCAGAAACGTCAGAGGGTCCGACGTCAACCTGACCTTCAAGTTATTGTTGATAGTCTCAGGAAGTCCGAGGACGTCCTTCATCTAAACAAGGGAGGAGTTAACACGGTAACCCAGCAACAAAACAGTTGTCAGGCCACTCATGCCTTCCCTGCATGATAATAACGCAAAGTCAGCACAGTCTGCGGACATTGTACGACACCAGAAACCCGAAACCTCAGTCAGCAACAATGTGCGGCCAATGTTCCGGATACAAACAGTGGCTGCTCGACACGAATGGCTGGGTCATCATTTTTAGGGCTAGATATAAGAAGTACATTTTTTGAGTAGGTTTAGTTGAGTTTTGTACAATAAAGAGATTGCAACAAGCTCTGCATAAAGTAACTCAACAAAAAGTATTTATTATTAAACAACGCAACAGTTGCAACAACTTTGCGCTACATGTGTCCATTTACAAATGTATTTTTTAGTTTCTTTATCTATGCAGGTTTCGAGTTAAGATTCAATTGTAAATAAAGTTAGTTCTCAACAAAAAGCGAAATCGGGCTGTCGTTTTTTATTCCTCCTCCCTAGCATCTACATTTTGGTGACCCCGACGTTAACCATTGAAATTTGTAGTCTCCCCCACTAGTGGTAAGGAACTTCAAATACTCTTTGGTGTAAAAAACAAAGATCACGCGTGTGAGAAAAGGAAAAAAATTATCGGACGAAAAATTTAAAAAAAAAAAATTAAAATGTATTGAATAAATAATAAAAATTAAAAAAAAAATTAAAATGCTGAAACAATCTTATTTCTAAGATTGTATATTCTATTCATAAAAACAGGATTTTAAATTAGTTTAAATGAAATACTTTATTTAATTAGATATTCTTGTTCGCAGCGAAAGCAGCCGTCCGGAATTTAATTCTAGGCACACTACTTGTCGCTTTGAAGGCAGAATGCTAATTGAAACTATCTGTGCAATCTGGTCTGCTTTTATACACTTTTGGAACATGGTTGTATAATAAATGTAATGAATTTGATAAATATACATGGTTGCAAAAAGTAGTAGTGGAAATAAAATCAGCTGTTCATACAGAGTTGCAAATAATCCTAAGATAAATTGATTTCAAACAGAGTTGTATTTTACAATAGTCGTTAGGTTCAAAAAGAATTATGAAAATAGTATAAACAAATATTAATGTAATTTATGGGCTGCTTCAATGCTCATTATAAAAAAATGTATTGAATAAATAATAATCCGGTAAAAAATAATATTCCGCGTCGCATAAAACAATACTTAAAACTATTTTTAATTTGGTTTAATAATGCCAAAAAGGGGAATAGTTCAGAGGCTAGAGTTTTTAGGCAGTGAAGTAGCTAGGCTGTACAGTGAACTCTGCAAATCGGCTCAGGATGATGTCGCTAGGGAAAACCGAACAAAACATCCTAATAATTTGAAAATGTCTTTTATGGAGTGTAAAAGAGAATTTCAGGACAATGTTGAGGAACTCCGTCTGCCGTCGTTGACTGTAGGTCGTAAAGGGACATTCGTTAATGATGTCCAGGAGGCAAGGGAACTGTTTGAAAGTTTATGCCACATGAAGAGGAAGGTAGACGAACATATCAAAATTTATATTGCTTTACTATCGGGTTCTTTAAAGGAAGGTAGTGCTTTAACAGGGTTATATATGGGCAACGCAGCAAAATTCCAGCATCGGATAAATTCCGAGTCGAGCAAGCAATTTGGACAAACCAACCAGTTGTGTTCGGCATCCATGAAAAGTCACGAGTTAGTAAGGTCGAAAAATATTTCAATGAATAGTTTAAGAGAGAGGTTCAGAATCACAGAATCAGTGTTTGTCGAGTACTTGGGAGAATTCCCGGACGATGGTCTTACTGATTGGTTCTATGATATAAGGGGTCGTTATTTGGAGATTCCAGGAATCGAAAAAGAGCAGTATTCCGTAGAGGCATGCCAGCAGTTTACTGGCGGAAAAGACGCCAAATTGGTAAATCCTTCAGGAATGCATAAAGAATCATGGGAGGCAAATTCTCTCAGATATGGAGTTCAGTATGCTCAGGGGGCAAGCCAAATGGCAAATCCTTCAAAAAATACATTTATGCCAAAGTGTTCGCTGAAATGTTTAGTAGGGCTTCCATTTAATAGGTGCTTAAATTACACGTCAAAGAGATGCATGTACCCAAATAATGGGTTTTTCGTTTCGTCTGTTTGGGTTTTTTAACACGAAAGTCCAGTTAAATGTTTTTCTTATGTATTTTTGTGTGGATTGTCGAATTGGATTAGTTGGAGTTATTGAAACACAATTCAGTTTCGTTTCGGCTATAGACGTTTCTGTTCGTCTCGGACGTATTCGTTTTATAAAAAAGGCTGTAAGTCTGTTAAATCAGGTTTCTGAAACGTTGTTAACGATGCGCCCCCTAAAAATTGCGCTGAGGTCAACACTTCGAGATCATCGATATTCTCTGATATGGACATAGGATGGTCAATATTTTGTATGCCAATGTCTGCTATAGCTATTCATCAACTGTTTATTTGGCAGCCTCCAAAATGCGGTGATCTAGGCGGTATGAATTTTTAAATTATAATCCAACACTGTTCCTGAATTTTCTTCATTCGATTTTTATCGAAAAACAATTAACGTAGTTCTGATAACACGTTTTTGGACCCCACAAAATTCGTCGGATGACCAAATGGTACTTTACTTACCGCGAGATGTGTGATAGACGTGTTGTCGAAAATTAGCTAATAATCACTGTGGACCGGCGTGCAAAAGCTCTTCATGATAATATAATAAAAGTGACATAGTTATGGGATGATTTTTCGGGAGAATTATTGCAAAAACTGGAAAAGAAGTTTGTAAACGACCTACTCTTCTCAGTCATTTCGGGTCCATAAAGAGTGATAGAGCGCATAATAGTGTACACATTGTATATAACGAATTAGATCTTGAGTGCCCATTTTCAACTCCTCAGTAGTGTTCTGTGCTTCGTCCATTGTGCACGCACAATTTTTTTGTTCCTTCCGTGTCGCTTTTGTTTTGTCCGTCTCTGTCTAACAAATGAAAACAACAAAAAAAAAAAAGAAAATACATAAATAAAATAAACTAAATCAATAACTTCAAAATAAGAAACAATAGACTGAAATACAATACAAAGAGAAATAATAAAAAACAACAATAACAAAACTAAGTGAAACATAACAAAACAGACATCAATAACAAACTAAAATCAATACAAAACACAACAATCACCAACAACAACATAAACAGGACCATCGACCTCGCTGATCCCAACAGCAACCACTCACGCATCAACACAAAACAGACAACACTAAGGGCTTTTTTATGCCTCCCTCGTTGTCTTGCACAAGTGTTCCCCTTCCCTAATCCCTTTCGCATATCACAAATAATTCTGCATTCTTCTTGTCGCTGTTCTGTTAGTTGTTGTAGGTATAACACTGAACAACTAACAGAAATAACAGCGGCGGGAGGGGTGCAGAGTTATTTGTGATTTGCTTTGATGTTGTTTTGCTTTTTGGTAGTGTTATGGCAGGTAGATTTTAAATTCACTTTGCGAACATTCGCGGGTTGAGGTCGAATTTTTTCGCGGTATACTCGCACATTCGTTTCCATAGGCCGGATGTCCTCGCTCTATGTGAGACCCAGGTATGTGAGGATTCTGATCCACAGGATTTTCACATTCCTGGTTATCACACTCTATCCTCTTTCTCTTCACACAGACGCCTTGTGGTATTTATACGTAGTGGTGTTGTGTTCCAGAGTCAGCAACACTTAAACTCACAAGATCCAGAATTTAACTCCCTCTGGGTTAAATTCAGGATTGGAACGCACCTATTTCACTTCGGGTTTCTTTATAGAAGTCCAAACTTGGAAAAGGGAGGCTACACTAAAAGGCTTCGATGCCCTTTCCGATTCTATTTCAAAAGTCTTAGAAGATTATCCGGACAGTGAAATTGTAGTTGCTGGGGATTTTAATGTCCACAATAATTCTTGGCTTTCGCATTCGAGCCACACATCTCCTGAGGGTCAGTACGCTGAGTTATTTGCCGCGCACAACGACTTGGCGCAATTAGTGAATGAACCAGCACACATTCCGCGTGTTGAAGGGCAACAACAAAATATTCTTGACCTTTTCTTAACCTCACACCCTGAAAAGTACAAGGTTAACATTCTTGCACCTCTTGGTAACTCGGATCATTGCACAATTTCAGCATCCTTTTCGTTCTCCGATCTTCGAGCCACTTCTAAACCAGTCACGAAGCGGACAATGTATATATACGAAAAGGCACGTTGGGCCGAGCTCAACAATGTTTACCAGCTATTTAACTGGAAATTATGTTTCCTTGACAACAATGTCGATGCTGCTGCTGAAATGGTTGAGAAAATAATTCTTCTTGGTATAAGTACATTTATTCCCTCGAAGACTACTTCGATCAAACCACCAAAGTACTATTGGTTTAGTCAGACATGCAAATAAGCTGTCAGATCCAAAGAGGAAGCGTTCAGAAATTGGCGTTTAAAGAAAAATGCCAATACTGACTTAGGCGCGAAAAACTTCTTTACGAACAGTGTCTTCGTGATAAAGTTCTTCTCTTGTAAAAAGGGTAAGGGACAATTCTTCATCTTCCATTCCAACTCTCGTCAACGATGACCACATATTCAAAGCTAATCTTCTGGCTGAAATATTTGCAAAGAATTCATCTTTGCCGTACAGCAGTCAACCAATCCCCGTAATCGAAAACGTATCTAGTTCGATGCCCCAGATATGTTTTCGATCACGGGGGGTTAAAAGGGTTCTTGCAGATCTCAATGTAAACAAAACTCCGGGCCCGGATGGTATTTCAGCACTTGTCCTATGTAAGTGCTCTTCGACGCTAGCTCGTCCATTGCGCAATCTTTTCAACATGTCGTACCGTGCTGGTATTTACCCTTCACGTTGGAAAGTTGCCAATGTTCAGCCGATCCCCAAGAAAGGTGAGGCTACTAATCCTGCGAATTACCGTCCAATTGCAATATGTTCTGCGCTATCGAAGGTTATGGAAGGTTGGTCTCTCGAAGGTTGGTCAAATGGAAATTTATTTCTTTTGGACAGAAATCCGGCAAAACAAAGTTTTATTCAATATCCTAATCGGGGTCACCTATGAATGAGACTCAAATCATTTTTACAAGCGATAGAAACAAATAAACAAAATTTGCATTTACTTGCAGTCGAAAAAAAAACAGATATTACAAAATATTCTTTCCAAGCAAAAAAGAGAAGCGACAAAACGTCTTTATCATTATATGCATTTGCTGCCGCGTTAGAGATCAATGTTTGTAGTCAGATTACATGTAGTGTTGTTGTAAATTGATACGATTAAGTTTTCAGTGACAAACTTGATAACTACACGCTGAAAAATCCGTCATTTTTACATGTTTGTACAGAAGTAAAACGCGTGTTTAGAACATGTAGCAAGTAAAGCTTATTTCCTTGTACACAAAGCTTATTTCAATGAAAATATAACTCATTTGCTATTAATATTACGTATTCGGATATACGCAATAGCGTGTTTGACAAAAACCACGCAATGGACGTGTTAAATTCTACTAAGTACAATATATGCGTTCAAATATTTAAGTGTTTGTATCTCTGTTCTCTGAGTAATAATAACCAAGAGAATAAGATAAATTCACAGAGAGAGAACACAAAAAAGGAGTAACACACCACTTTATACACACATGCATACACATAGGAATGCATGAACATCAGGCATGCAAAAGATGATACAATTGTACTGTTTTGGTATATTTTCGCCATCGAAAGTACCATGATACAGCACTTTTGGGCCTAATTTAATACAGTTTAAAGATTTTCGTATCTATTGTTTTTTGCCAGTAATTTGAAGAAAAGCTGTGTAAAGTGCAAATTTATATATTGTAAAATGGAATGTAACAAAGATGTTCCAATAAGATTTCGTTAATGTCACACTAAGACGTGCTATGTAAGAATCTCAGGTAAAAAATAAGAATTTTTTAGCCAATGTCGTGAGATCACTCGTGACTGAATCAGAAATGAAAATTATTCTCAGCGCATTTGTTGTTCGTTATAATATTCGAATTACAGTTCTAGATTGAATATGATGGTAAAATAAGGTTTTAAAGGCCAATAAACAGTGTGAAAACTGCAATTTTCCGAAAGAAATTATTATCTTCTAATATCTTTTTTGATTTTGGTACCATCTGGATAAACAGGTACAATTTCAAAGAACGGAAAGTACAAAACGAAGAAACTGATTTTTCATACCTTATGCATACACATGTGTGCAATTTTGTCAATGAATGTACATCAGGGATGCAAAAGACGCTACAATCGCACATTTCGTGATCGAAAGAACCATGAATAGCACTAATTTGATACTATTTACAAATATTCGTTTTTACAAAAATTTACGTAATTTGAAGAAAAGTTATGCAAATAGAAAATTTTTATATTGTGGAATGGGGTGCAACAAAGATGTTCTAATAATATGTCGTTAATGTCAGATTAAGTGACAATGTGAGAATCTCAGGTAAAAAATAAAAAATAACTTTTCAGCCAATGTCGTGGGATCTCTCGTGGCTAATAAATAGTGTGAAAACTGCAAGCAATTTTCCAAATTTTGCCTTTATTATTTACTGGCAAAAGACGAAAGCACTGTTTGCAGTGCATTAACATTAAATATTATGTTTATGTTCATTCTTTATGTACAGTCTTTTTACTTTAATAAAATTGATTCTGATATCTTTTTTGATTTTGGTACCATCGGGATCAAAAAGTACCATTTCAATGAACGGAAAGTACAAAACGAGGAAACTGATTTTTCATCCCTGATGTACATGTTCTTCTTCTTTTGATTTATTTCGTTTTGTTCTCAAACGTTCAGTCGTCAATCAGGAGTTGTGCTATATACTCCTAAAAGTGCGGAAAGTGTTAGAATTATTGTTATTACAAAAAAAAAATGAAGAGAAAGAAAGACGAAGCTGAATGAAATAGTAACGGTTTGCTCAGATAATATATAATGGCAGTGAGTTTTAATGCAGTTCCTTTGACGTTCGTAAGTAATTCGTGCAATGATTAACATGAATATGTTGAACATTTTTTATTTACAGGGTTGAAGCCAAACGTCTGCATCGATATTTTCATGTTTATGCACACGTTAAAAATTCGTCAACGATTACTCTCATCACATTTTCTCTCCGGTTGTAGGACACAGTTACCATTGACAACAGAACGCATTCATGTTCATCGGTATGGAATGTACTAGACTTTGTGCCACAGAAAAAAATAATTTAAATGAATTTTGTGTGTATAACAACACATGTTTTTATTTCCAGAATGTTCTCTAACACCGACGACGTCTCGCAGTCGCCATAGACAACGCACATTCCCACGAAATTCCAAGCCCAATGCATTTGCGCACATCGATACACAACAAGCGACCGTAATAAAAGTACGGAATTGCAACGCAACCGTAATAAAATATTGAACCCTTTTTTTTGTTACCAAAATCGTTTTATTGTCCCTCATAACTTATTTTGCCAATAGATTTCCGCATCGAGTGTAAAGAAGAAAACTCCTTCGAATTCATACGGGAGTACAAGGTACATTCATAATTCGATTTACATATAAGTTATTTAATATAAGATTTAAATAAAACAACATGAGGGTTTGAGTACTTGACTACAACTGAAGTTTTATTTTCACCAAAATAAATATTTATTATTTGGAAATGTTACAACTACAAAACAGCAAACATATCGTCAGCAGTTTTGGTATTAATAAAATTATGATGAGAACGGGCAAAGTGAACTTCAATATGCGACACGTGCAATGTAAGAAATGAAAGGTAATCGAAACAAATTAACCCATCGAAAGACGAAATATTTATTTCGTTAACTCTTCCCCCTTTAGATTGATTGTCCTCAATCAAAAATGAGGTATCTGACTAATTCTTTCTATGGGATTCCCGGTATGCTCGTTTGCATCCATAGTAATATTCTGCGGTGGTGTTGGAATATTTGAAGTATTAATATTAATGATTTTTGGGCTCGTTAACCGTTTTTTGTCGCAGTTCTTCTTCAGACAAACGGACACCATTATGATTATTATAGAAATCGCTAGGCCGTAGGCAATAGCATCGCCTAACTTAGTTTCAACGCTCAGGAGTTTTATTGCTTCTGTGTTGTTGGTATGCATTTCCTTAATCAACTCCAATCAGAGGATTTCTTCCACATGTGGGTTTCCAGTTATTGACTGTACTATGGCTGGTAATGGATTAGAGAGATTAATGTCTGAAAATGAAAAGGTAGTCCCGTCCACCGAAATTGTTTCATTATGAAATTTAATGATGACGGTACCATTCAAGTCATAAGGTTCATGACTTATGAGAATCGTTCCATTAAATTGGTTTAGTAGCAATGTTCCAGGGAGTAATTCCTGTACAGTGGTGATATGGGAGTTATTTATGAAAGTGCAGTTGGAGGGTTTGCTGTGGATTAAATTAGGTAGGCATTCTGAATCGCTGATATTCTCAATATCTTCGTCCTTGCACATTGTCAACATGTTGTAGTTCTTACATTTATTTTTTATACCGAACATTTTTTTATTACAGTTTAAAATCTCATTAAATTCAACTTTAGTAGCAATTTGTTTAATTTTCACAGGTCTTATCAATAACTTATTACAGGTTTCATTATAGGTGGTAGGAATATTAATAATATAAATTAGGGAATTTTTGCTTGAGGCTATTCTTATTTCACTGAACTCTAATATTTCTTCTATATTTAAATATGGAATTCCATTATTTTCAAACATTTTTTCTATTGTTTCCATTTCATTGTGTGATAGAATAAAAGAGTTAATCACTCCTACTTTAGCCCAATGTATGGCATACTGTAGGTTTATTATTTCTTCTTTTATTATTTCCAGTTTGTATTTGAATTCGCTAATATCTGAATTTTGAAATATTCGTGCTTCTTCTTGCACAACTTTTATAAGTTGATTCATTTTGAAGGTTAACTCGTTTATTCTATTCACCGATAACTTATTAATGACAACTTGTCTATTATTGTTCTGTAATACATTATTTATTTTTTGCTTTATTATTTCAAAATCGTCATGGTCAGGATTGCCTGCTATCCATTTCCATGCCGATCCTATGAAATTTAGAGATCTTTTAGATCTTGGTTTTAATTGGTTCAGTTTATTTTGTAGTTGGGAAATTTCTAGGTGAGGAGTATTATCAATAAAATTCTGGTAATTATCCAGATCAACTTCATGCACTAGTTTTACAGTTCCCACTTGGAGTTTCGCTATTCCTGTGTCGATTGCTACAACCCTTGAATTAGTGTAGTCCAATATCTTCACTTCGCTAAACATCATTGTTCTAAAAGAGAAACCAAAACCTACTTAGTTACGAATATTATCTTTGTGGACAACTCTTCCACTTTCCGTTAAAACTGTAGTATGTTTATTTTCCTTCACTACCTCCCTCTTATACATTTTAGACAATTTGGTCCCTAATCTCTTGTTCTCTCTTTCAAAAATTTGTTCACCTACTTTGTAATCTTTCGGCTCTCTTTTATGCTTATTATGATATTCCAAGGTAGATCGCTGTTGGCTTTTGAAATTTTCCACCATTTGAACTCTGTTCTTTTCCCATTCCACAGGATCATTGAACAATTTCTTGCCAAAAAATACCTCGAACGGTTTTTTACCTGAGGTCGAGTGGACAGTATTGTTATATTCGTAAATTGATTTATCTAGAAGTTCGAATAAACCGCATTGGGTTCCCTCCGCCTTTATGCATCTCATGATTTCAGAAAGGGTGGAGTGGAATCGCTCAATTTGTCCATTGACTGTGCTGGCATATGGTGAAATTTTGAATATTTTTATGTTAAATTGATTTTCGAGCATAAATATTATCGACTTGGAGTTAAAGGATTTCTCGTTGTCCATCACAATCAATTCAGGCATACCAAAATTTAGCAATATTTCACTTAATGGTTGTTTGATTTCCTCCGTAGCTCTTGACTTCAGTATTCTTGCCTGCGCGTATTTTGTTAACTTGTCAATTGCTGTCAAAATTTACGTTTTCTCCGTTATATAAATATCTATGTGCACTATTTGGCCGGGGTATTGAGGAATAGGAGTTTCTTGTAGAGAAATATTATTGGGGTGTCGGTCGTATTTGTTTTCTCTACAAATTTTACACAGTTTTGTTATCCTCTTTACTTTTTCCATCATTTTCGGGAAGTAGCATCTTTCTAAAAGTTGAATTTTGTTCTCGTTGGCAGCTATGTTATGTTCGTTTATAACTTCTATCTCCTGGTCCGATTCACTGCAAATGTCAGCAACCATTTTCCTTGTGTAAAGGACCTTGTATTTGTGAAAATTAGTGGAGTAGATTTCCTGGGCTTTTCCTAGTATCTCGTCTGTTGTTTTTATACAATTTGTTACTGAGGATATTTCCGGAGGATTTCTTCCAACCTTTTCTCATTGAGGTCTGGTTCTAAAATAATATGCCTGTGATATGTCGGAAAAATAATTTGAAATTCGTAAGATTGTGTTTCGTGTGGTTCGATGAAAGGCTGGTTCTTAAAAACATTTATAGGTGCATCCGTATGTTGTATCAGATTCCGAGGCGAGCTTTGATTGCTATGTTGTGTTGCGGTCGTTGAGCTTATTTCAAATATTTGTTGTGGAGGTCTGGACAATGCATCAGCTACAGTGTTGGCATTTCCGGGTTTGTACAATAATTCATAATTATATTCTTCCAATATTGCTTTCCATCTCCTTAATTTGCTATTAGAATTCCCATTGTTTAAGGCATGTGTTAGAGGTTGATGATCCGTGAATATTTTGATAGTTGCCCCATACAAGTAGTTTCTCAAACTTTTTAAGGCCCATATGATCGCCAACATTTCCTTTTCATTTGTAGCGTAGTGTTCTTCGGTCCTACTAAGTGTTCGGAATATAAATGTGATGGGTCTGCCTTCTTGTTCCAAAACGGCCCCAATCGCATAGTTGGAGGCATCAGTTGTAAGTCGAAATTCCTTTTTAAGATTGGGATAAGCCAACATTACGTCTTCTGATACGAGTGTCTCTTTATTTTATCCAGCGCTGCTAAGGCATTGTCATCCAGAGCAATGGCTATTTTGCCGGAAACGTTTTTGGACATTCGTCCTTCCTCCCCTCTTAAAAGCGCCGTTAAAGGTTTTGCCAGTCTGGCGTAATCTTTAATAAAACGGCGGTAAAACCCGGCCATGCCGAGAAAAGACCTTAAATCTTTCAGGGTTTTGGGAATTGGGAAGTTGTTTATTGCTTCTACTTTTTTGGGATTAGCACGTATTCCTGTAGTTGATATTAAGAAGCCGAGAAATTCTACTTCTGGTTTCATAAACTCGCATTTGTCGAGTTGAACTTTCATATTTGCTGATTCCAGTGTAGCCAAAACTTTTTCTATGTTTTCTAAATGTGTTCTTTCATCTTTGCCAAACACAATTATATCATCTATATAGATGTAGCAAATTTTTCCGATATGTATTCGCAGTATATCGTCGAGAGTTCTTTGGAAGATTGACGGCGCGTTTTTTAATCCGAACGGAAGTCGCGTGAATTCATACTTCCTATTATTCACCGAAAATGCTGTTTTCTCCATATCCTTTTCCTTTAAAGGAATTTGGTGGAAACCGCTTTTCAAGTCTAAGATCTAGAAGTACCTGTTTTCTCCCAATTGTGAAAGCACTTCGTTTATTTCAGGAATTGGGTAACGGTCAGCTATTGTGACCATGTTCAGTTTCCTGTAGTCAATGACCATTCGGTATTTTTTTTTCCTGATGCATTCATTTTTTTTGGTACCACCCATATTGGTGAGTTGTACGGCGATTTTGAGGGTCTTATGATCCCTTGATCTAATAATTCCTTAAGTTGATGTTCAACTTCATCCTTTAGGTGCATAGGATACGGATAACATCTAGAATAAACGGGGTTATCGGTGGTGGTCCTTATTTCGCCTTTTACAGATGTTGTGTACGTAAGAGATTCATTCGGTTCGGAGAATAGGTTGGGATATTTTTTTACGATATTCTCTATTTTAGTTTTTTGTTCGTTTGTCAAGTGATCTGATCTTATCTGGATATTGTGGACTGATTGTGAAATTTGTTGCTTTAATTTAACTCTGATATTGCCTTTCAGAATCATATAGTCTTCAGCGGCGTGGATGACAGCTGAAAGTTCTTTTAGGGTATCGTTACCCAATATTGCATGAAATGATTTTAACGTAGGAAGTAGGAAAAATTTGATATTTTTGTCCTTTAGGCCGAAAAGATTGACAAAAGTGTGTTGGGTTATAGCAGTTTTACCTCCGACAGATTTGGCGTTAAAGTTGGTTTTATTGGGTTTGGAAGTTTTTATGAGAGAATTTTGTATATAGTTTTTATTTGATCCCGTGTCGACTAGTATTTTAAGGATCTTTCCATCAGTCGTCTTGGCTTCAAAGTATGGCAAAGACGAACTCTCTATTCTAAAAAATTAATGTTGACTAAGTCGAGGTTCTCCGTTGGGTCTTCTTCGCCACATATGTTATCTATACCATTAGTATATTCTTGAATGTCCTGGAGATTTTCCTCCATGCCATAATTCGTCATTTGTTCATTGTAAGTGTCATCGTAACCGGTATGGATGTTAGTACTGTGAGTATTCGATTCGTAATCGCCAGTTTCTATGTGAAAGTTTCTTTGAAACTTTTGGGGATATTGGTTCGTATTTTCCAAAGGTCTTTTACCTGCGTAATCGTTAGGTCGGGGTCTATTCATATAGTTGACCACACGAGTCTGTACGGATCGATCTATATCCATTGGCTCCGGTCTTGCTGGTGGTTTAGGTGCAAGTGGACGTGGTGGTGGGTTATTGGGTTTTGAATTATTGTTCATATTGGTTTGGAATTGATTTAGAAATAGATTTTGGTTATGAAATTGCTGTGGTCTATAGTTATAATATGGTGGTTGGGGAATGCTCGGATTAGTGACATATTGTGTTTCCGGGATTGTGGGTACCATTCGATGTGTAAAATTATTAGGTCTATAAGCTTGAGGTTTGAAATTTCGGTTATTTCCCGGAGGTGATTGTGGTTTCTTGGACTGCTTGCTATCGGCATGTTCCGTGCGGAAATGCTGATTCTGCAGCTTTAGGCACAGGTGGAGGGCTTGTGGGAGTGTTGTTGGTTCCCGAATGCACAATAATTTGGAAAGGTCGCCTCTTAATCCACGAATAAATGTGTCTAAAGCTTTGTCCCTATAGGTTTGAATTAAAATGTCCATGGCTTCTTTGCCAATTATCATACATGAAATGTTATTTATAATTAAGGACAAATGTGAATAGACCACGCTTATCGGCGTAGTGCAATGCAAGGCACCGTGAAATAGACTCCCAGTTTAAAGGAGTATTATATGATTCTAGTGCGGCATAGGCCGCTCCAATAATCTTGTTCCTTATAATATTAAGGATGGCGAAGTATTTAGGAGTTCCTTTCATTGAGTCGTAAAGACTCAAAATTCGTCCCACACTTTTTTTCCAAGAGCTGAACTCTGCCTGGTTGCCCGAGAATTCTCTTAAACAGCGAACTATATCCGGGACTTTGTCTAAATCCGTGAGGTTTGCCCTATACCTTTCGTCTATTTCCTGATCTATCCCCGCAATCTCCGCGTTGGGATTCAGTAAGTTTTGTACCAAATTTTTACATTGTTCTCTACATATTGTAATGACTAGACTATTAATATGGGCTTCGAGTTGTGCATTTGCGTTCATTTGAGGGTTGGGAGGATTAGGATTCAGGATTGGGGGTCTGATTAAATTGTCTTGATTAGCCATTTTACAAATTAAAAGAATTTATGAAGGATACAAAAAGTATTTATTTTATGCTCAACTATTCGGTTTGTATGGCATACTGTAGGTAGCCCAATGTATGGCATACTGTAGGTTTATTATTTCTTCTATTATTTCCAGTTTGTATTTGAATTCGCTAATATCTGAATTTTGAAATATTCGTGCTTCTTCTTGCACAACTTTTATAAGTTGATTCATTTTGAAGGTTAACTCGTTTATTCTATTCACCGATAACTTATTAATGACAACTTGTCTATTATTGTTCTGTAATACATTATTTATTTTTTCTTTATTATTTCAAAATCGTCATGGTCAGGATTGCCTGCTATCCATTTCCATGCCGATCCTATGAAATTTAGAGATCTTTTAGATCTTGGTTTTAATTGGTTCAGTTTATCTTGTAGTTGGGAAATTTCTAGGGTGAGGAGTGGATGTAAAGGATGGGATGCACTTATTCTCGTGGCAATTGTTTTTTCCATATTATCAATAAAATTCTGGTAATTATCCAGATCAACTTCATGCACTAGTTTTACAGTTCCCACTTGGAGTTTCGCTATTCCTGTGTCGATTGCTACAACCCTTGAATTAGTGTAGTCCAATATCTTCACTTCTCCCATTACGCTAAACATCATTGTTCTAAAAGAGAAACCAAAACCTACTTAGTTACGAATATTATCTTTGTGGACAACTCTTCCACTTTCCGTTAAAACTGTAGTATGTTTATTTTCCTTCACTACCTCCCTCTTATACCTTTATTGGGGTGTCGGTCGTATTTGTTTTCTCTACAAATTTTACACAGTTTTGTTATCCTCTTTACTTTTTCCATCATTTTCGGGAAGTAGCATCTTTCTAAAAGTTGAATTTTGTTCTCGTTGGCAGCTCTGTTATGTTCGTTTATAACTTCTATCTCCTGGTCCGATTCACTGCAAATGTCAGCAACCATTTTCCTTGTGTAAAGGACCTTGTATTTGTGAAAATTAGTGGAGTAGATTTCCTGGGCTTTTCCTAGTATCTCGTCTGTTGTTTTTATACAATTTGTTACTGAGGATATTTCCGGAGGATTTCTTCCAACCTTTTCTCATTGAGGTCTGGTTCTAAAATAATATGCCTGTGTTATGTCGGAAAAATAATTTGAAATTCGTAAGATTGTGTTTCGTGTGGTTCGATGATAAGCTGGTTCTAAAAAACATTTATAGGTGCATCCGTATGTTGTATCAGATTCCGAGGCGAGCTTTGATTGCTATGTTGTGTTGCGGTCGTTGAGCTTATTTCAAATATTTGTTGTGGAGGTCTGGACAATGCATCAGCTACAGTGTTGGCATTTCCGGGTTTGTACAATAATTCATAATTATATTCTTCCAATATTGCTTTCCATCTCCTTAATTTGCTATTAGAATTCCCATTGTTTAAGGCATGTGTTAGAGGTTGATGATCCGTGAATATTTTGATAGTTGCTGCCCCATACAAGTAGTTTCTCAAACTTTTTAAGGCCCATATGATCGCCAACATTTCCTTTTCATTTGTAGCGTAGTGTTCTTCGGTCCTACTAAGTGTTCGTGATATAAATGTGATGGGTCTGTCTTCTTGTTCCAAAACGGCCCCAATCGCATAGTTGGAGGCATCAGTTGTAAGTCGAAATTCCTTTTTAAGATTGGGATAAGCCAACATTACGTCTTCTGATACGAGTGTCTTTTTTATTTTATCCAGCGCTGCTAAGGCATTGTCATCCAGAGCAATGGCTATTTTGCCGGAAACGTTTTTGGACATTCGTCCTTCCTCCCCTCTTAAAAGCGCCGTTAAAGGTTTTGCCAGTCTGGCGTAATCTTTAATAAAACGGCGCACTGTGGTCAATATTTTGAGATATTAAAGTTATTAGACTCATATGAAAGTAGACAGTAGTAAACCTCGGGAGCCAAAAAATTAGAGCTCTATTTTAACTATTTCACTGAGAACAGGGTGGTCCAAAAAGGGCTTTTTGTAGAATTTAGTAATTATGATATTTTTAGTTAATTTTTAAAGTTGAAATGATCATAACTTTTTTGTTTTTCAAGATTTTTGGACGAAATAAATTTTGTGTTGTAACTTAACTTGTTTCCTATCACAACTCTTCCACTTTCCGTTAAAACTGTAGTATGTTTATTTTCCTTCACTACCTCCCTCTTATACCTTTATTGGGGTGTCGGTCGTATTTGTTTTCTCTACAAATTGTACACAGTTTTGTTATCCTCTTTACTTTTTCCATCATTTTCGGGAAGTAGCATCTTTCTAAAAGTTGAATTTTGTTCTCGTTGGCAGCTCTGTTATGTTCGTTTATAACTTCTATCTCCTGGTCCGATTCACTGCAAATGTCAGCAACCATTTTCCTTGTGTAAAGGACCTTGTATTTGTGAAAATTAGTGGAGTAGATTTCCTGGGCTTTTCCTAGTATCTCGTCTGTTGTTTTTATACAATTTGTTACTGAGGATATTTCCGGAGGATTTCTTCCAACCTTTTCTCATTGAGGTCTGGTTCTAAAATAATATGCCTGTGATATGTCGGAAAAATAATTTGAAATTCGTAAGATTGTGTTTCGTGTGGTTCGATGAAAGGCTGGTTCTTAAAAACATTTATAGGTGCATCCGTATGTTGTATCAGATTCCGAGGCGAGCTTTGATTGCTATGTTGTGTTGCGGTCGTTGAGCTTATTTCAAATATTTGTTGTGGAGGTCTGGACAATGCATCAGCTACAGTGTTGGCATTTCCGGGTTTGTACAATAATTCATAATTATATTCTTCCAATATTGCTTTCCATCTCCTTAATTTGCTATTAGAATTCCCATTGTTTAAGGCATGTGTTAGAGTTTGATGATCCGTGAATATTTTGATAGTTGCCCCTTACAAGTAGTTTCTCAAACTTTTTAAGGCCCATATGATCGCCAACATTTCCTTTTCATTTGTAGCGTAGTGTTCTTCGGTCCTACTAAGTGTTCGGGATATAAATGTGATGGGTCTGCCTTCTTGTTCCAAAACGGCCCCAATCGCATAGTTGGAGGCATCAGTTGTAAGTCGAAATTCCTTTTTAAGATTGGGATAAGCCAACATTACGTCTTCTGATACGAGTGTCTCTTTATTTTATCCAGCGCTGCTAAGGCATTGTCATCCAGAGCAATGGCTATTTTGCCGGAAACGTTTTTGGACATTCGTCCTTCCTCCCCTCTTAAAAGCGCCGTTAAAGGTTTTGCCAGTCTGGCGTAATCTTTAATAAAACGGCGGTAAAACCCGGCCATGCCGAGAAAAGACCTTAAATCTTTGAGGGTTTTGGGAATTGGGAAGTTGTTTATTGCTTCTACTTTTTTGGGATTAGCACGTATTCCTGTAGTTGATATTAAGAAGCCGAGAAATTCTACTTCTGGTTTCATAAACTCGCATTTGTCGAGTTGAACTTTCATATTTGCTGATTCCAGTGTAGCCAAAACTTTTTCTATGTTTTCTAAATGTGTTCTTTCATCTTTGCCAAACACAATTATATCATCTATATAGATGTAGCAAATTTTTCCGATATGTATTCGCAGTATATCGTCGAGAGTTCTTTGGAAGATTGACGGCGCGTTTTTTAATCCGAACGGAAGTCGCGTGAATTCATACTTCCTATTATTCACCGAAAATGCTGTTTTCTCCATATCCTTTTCCTTTAAAGGAATTTGGTGGAAACCGCTTTTCAAGTCTAAGATCTAGAAGTACCTGTTTTCTCCCAATTGTGAAAGCACTTCGTTTATTTCAGGAATTGGGTAACGGTCAGCTATTGTGACCATGTTCAGTTTCCTGTAGTCAATGACCATTCGGTATTTTTTTTCCTGATGCATCCATTTTTTTTGGTACCACCCATATTGGTGAGTTGTACGGCGATTTTGAGGGTCTTATGATCCCTTGATCTAATAATTCCTTAAGTTGATGTTCAACTTCATCCTTTAGGTGCATAGGATACGGATAACATCTAGAATAAACGGGGTTATCGGTGGTGGTCCTTATTTCGCCTTTTACAGATGTTGTGTACGTAAGAGATTCATTCGGTTCGGAGAATAGGTTGGGATATTTTTTTACGATATTCTCTATTTTAGTTTTTTGTTCGTTTGTCAAGTGATCTGATCTTATCTGGATATTGTGGACTGATTGTGAAATTTGTTGCTTTAATTTAACTCTGATATTGCCTTTCAGAATCATATAGTCTTCAGCGGCGTGGATGACAGCTGAAAGTTCTTTTAGGGTATCGTTACCCAATATTGCATGAAATGATTTTAACGTAGGAAGTAGGAAAAATTTGATATTTTTGTCCTTTAGGCCGAAAAGATTGACAAAAGTGTGTTGGGTTATAGCAGTTTTACCTCCGACAGATTTGGCGTTAAAGTTGGTTTTATTGGGTTTGGAAGTTTTTATGAGAGAATTTTGTATATAGTTTTTATTTGATCCCGTGTCGACTAGTATTTTAAGGATCTTTCCATCAGTCGTCTTGGCTTCAAAGTATGGCAAAGACGAACTCTCTATTCTAAAAAATTAATGTTGACTAAGTCGAGGTTCTCCGTTGGGTCTTCTTCGCCACATATGTTATCTATACCATTAGTATATTCTTGAATGTCCTGGAGATTTTCCTCCATGCCATAATTCGTCATTTGTTCATTGTAAGTGTCATCGTAACCGGTATGAATGTTAGTACTGTGAGTATTCGATTCGTAATCGCCAGTTTCTATGTGAAAGTTTCTTTGAAACTTTTGGGGATATTGGTTCGTATTTTCCAAAGGTCTTTTACCTGCGTAATCGTTAGGTCGGGGTCTATTCATATAGTTGACCACACGAGTCTGTACGGATCGATCAATATCCATTGGCTCCGGTCTTGCTGGTGGTTTAGGTGCAAGTGGACGTGGTGGTGGGTTATTGGGTTTTGAATTATTGTTCATATTGGTTTGGAATTGATTTGGAAATAGATTTTGGTTATGAAATTGCTGTGGTCTATAGTTATAATATGGTGGTTGGGGAATGCTCGGATTAGTGACATATTGTGTTTCCGGGATTGTGGGTACCATTCGATGTGTAAAATTATTAGGTCTATAAGCTTGAGGTTTGAAATTTCGGTTATTTCCCGGAGGTGATTGTGGTTTCTTGGACTGCTTGCTATAGGCATGTTCCGTGCGGAAATGCTGATTCTGCAGCTTTAGGCACAGGTGGAGGGCTTGTGGGAGTGTTGTTGGTTCCCGAATGCACAATAATTTGGAAAGGTCGCCTCTTAATCCACGAATAAATGTGTCTAAAGCTTTGTCCCTATAGGTTTGAATTAAAATGTCCATGGCTTCTTTGCCAATTGTCATACATGAAATGTTATTTATAATTAAGGACAAATGTGAATAGACCACGCTTATCGGCGTAGTGCAATGCAAGGCACCGTGAAATAGACTCCCAGTTTAAAGGAGTATTATATGATTCTAGTGCGGCATAGGCCGCTCCAATAATCTTGTTCCTTATAATATTAAGGATGGCGAAGTATTTAGGAGTTCCTTTCATTGAGTCGTAAAGACTCAAAATTCGTCCCACACTTTTTTTCCAAGAGCTGAACTCTGCCTGGTTGCCCGAGAATTCTCTTAAACAGCGAACTATATCCGGGACTTTGTCTAAATCCGTGAGGTTTGCCCTATACCTTTCGTCTATTTCCTGATCTATCCCCGCAATCTCCGCGTTGGGATTCAGTAAGTTTTGTACCAAATTTTTACATTGTTCTCTACATATTGTAATGACTAGACTATTAATATGGGCTTCGAGTTGTGCATTTGCGTTCATTTGAGGGTTGGGAGGATTAGGATTCAGGATTGGGGGTCTGATTAAATTGTCTTGATTAGCCATTTTACAAATTAAAAGAATTTATGAAGGATACAAAAAGTATTTATTTTATGCTCAACTATTAGGTTTGTATGGCATACTGTAGGTAGCCCAATGTATGGCATACTGTAGGTTTATTATTTCTTCTTTTATTATTTCCAGTTTGTATTTGAATTCGCTAATATCTGAATTTTGAAATATTCGTGCTTCTTCTTGCACAACTTTTATAAGTTGATTCATTTTGAAGGTTAACTCGTTTATTCTATTCACCGATAACTTATTAATGACAACTTGTCTATTATTGTTCTGTAATACATTATTTATTTTTTGCTTTATTATTTCAAAATCGTCATGGTCAGGATTGCCTGCTATCCATTTCCATGCCGATCCTATGAAATTTAGAGATCTTTTAGATCTTGGTTTTAATTGGTTCAGTTTATCTTGTAGTTGGGAAATTTCTAGGGTGAGGAGTGGATGTAAAGGATGGGATGCACTTATTCTCGTGGCAATTGTTTTTTCCATATTATCAATAAAATTCTGGTAATTATCCAGATCAACTTCATGCACTAGTTTTACAGTTCCCACTTGGAGTTTCGCTATTCCTGTGTCGATTGCTACAACCCTTGAATTAGTGTAGTCCAATATCTTCACTTCTCCCATTACGCTAAACATCATTGTTCTAAAAGAGAAACCAAAACCTACTTAGTTACGAATATTATCTTTGTGGACAACTCTTCCACTTTCCGTTAAAACTGTAGTATGTTTATTTTCCTTCACTACCTCCCTCTTATACCTTTATTGGGGTGTCGGTCGTATTTGTTTTCTCTACAAATTTTACACAGTTTTGTTATCCTCTTTACTTTTTCCATCATTTTCGGGAAGTAGCATCTTTCTAAAAGTTGAATTTTGTTCTCGTTGGCAGCTCTGTTATGTTCGTTTATAACTTCTATCTCCTGGTCCGATTCACTGCAAATGTCAGCAACCATTTTCCTTGTGTAAAGGACCTTGTATTTGTGAAAATTAGTGGAGTAGATTTCCTGGGCTTTTCCTAGTATCTCGTCTGTTGTTTTTATACAATTTGTTACTGAGGATATTTCCGGAGGATTTCTTCCAACCTTTCCTCATTGAGGTCTGGTTCTAAAATAATATGCCTGTGTTATGTCGGAAAAATAATTTGAAATTCGTAAGATTGTGTTTCGTGTGGTTCGATGATAAGCTGGTTCTAAAAAACATTTATAGGTGCATCCGTATGGTGTATCAGATTCCGAGGCGAGCTTTGATTGCTATGTTGTGTTGCGGTCGTTGAGCTTATTTCAAATATTTGTTGTGGAGGTCTGGACAATGCATCAGCTACAGTGTTGGCATTTCCGGGTTTGTACAATAATTCATAATTATATTCTTCCAATATTGCTTTCCATCTCCTTAATTTGCTATTAGAATTCCCATTGTTTAAGGCATGTGTTAGAGGTTGATGATCCGTGAATATTTTGATAGTTGCTGCCCCATACAAGTAGTTTCTCAGACTTTTTAAGGCCCATATGATCGCCAACATTTCCTTTTCATTTGTAGCGTAGTGTTCTTCGGTCCTACTAAGTGTTCGTGATATAAATGTGATGGGTCTGTCTTCTTGTTCCAAAACGGCCCCAATCGCATAGTTGGAGGCATCAGTTGTAAGTCGAAATTCCTTTTTAAGATTGGGATAAGCCAACATTACGTCTTCTGATACGAGTGTCTTTTTTATTTTATCCAGCGCTGCTAAGGCATTGTCATCCAGAGCAATGGCTATTTTGCCGGAAACGTTTTTGGACATTCGTCCTTCCTCCCCTCTTAAAAGCGCCGTTAAAGGTTTTGCCAGTCTGGCGTAATCTTTAATAAAACGGCGCACTGTGGTCAATATTTTGAGATATTAAAGTTATTAGACTCATATGAAAGTAGACAGTAGTAAACCTCGGGAGCCAAAAAATTAGAGCTCTATTTTAACTATTTCACTGAGAACAGGGTGGTCCAAAAAGGGCTTTTTGTAGAATTTAGTAATTATGATATTTTTAGTTAATTTTTAAAGTTGAAATGATCATAACTTTTTTGTTTTTCAAGATTTTTGGACGAAATAAATTTTGTGTTGTAACTTAACTTGTTTCCTATCACTGGTAGAAAAAATTGAAGCTCTACTGTTTTCAGAACAATTTAAATATTTTTTTTAAAAAAGGTCTATTTTATCGGAAATTTCCTACTTCATAGAGCACAACTCCTGTGAGTCAAGCTGAGTCAAAACACAAATTTACTATTTTGTAGTCCTTACCCTCCCCAACATTCCTATATATACATGTCCATGCATCGGGACTGCACTTTTTGAGCTACAGCAATTTTTCTGACCCAAGGTAAGATATTCGGTACTAATGCACGTCATATTTTTTGAGAAGTTATTTGTATGTGAAAGTGGCTATTATGAATATATTTTGATAAAATTTTGTACAAGAGTTCTTATTGACCCAAAAAATAATTCTGTTGAAATTAGGAGAATTTGGCCCATATTTGGACCTAGTCCACATAGAAGGGTGTATCAAAATTTTGACAAAAATTACAATAGAATCTGACAACATTCGCTTTGCTTACAAACCAAATAGAACATTAAATTCAATTTTTACCAACATTAAGGCGCCCATTGAAAAGGAACATCAAAGTAATGTTGTTTACGAAGTTCAATGCAAAGGAAATGACAATGAAAGCTGCGAACTTATATACATAGGCACAACGAAGAGAACATTAGAAACGAGAATGAAAGAACATAAAATGGACAGAAATGGAAAGAAAATTTGGAAAAAAAGAAAGCAAAAATAAAAAATTATTCAAGAAAAATACCGTGAGATAGGCCTTATAATTGACCAGCCAAAGCAAGGAGAAGGAAATTCTAATGATGGAAACACAGCAAGGAGATTTTTTTCCGATACAGAAACTGCAGCTTCTATAACTGGAGTAGATTATGATTTAATACGACGATTCCAAATCATATTAGAAGTTATAGCATGTAGCAAAAAGATAGATGCAAAAAAATTGGGTCAGTATGCTAATGAGACAGCAACCCTTTATAACCAAAAATATTCTTGGAGACATATTCCAACCACAGTTCACAAAATTTTGTTCCATGGGGAACAAATAATTCAGCACAATATGCTTCCAATTGGAGATCTCTCAGAAGAAGCGCAAGAAAAAAGGAACAAAGACTGCAGATTCTTTCGAGAGCACAATACAAGAGAAATTTCCAGATATTGTACTAATGAAGATCTTATTAATATTTTGTTGTGCACATCAGACCCATATATGTCCAGTATTCGACAAAAATGGAAATCAACTTCATTAGAGTTAGATGAAGAAGCTAAACAACTACTGCAAAATTAAAATCATAGCTATTTGGAAGAAATTGTTACTAATATTGTTTAATTAACACTAGTTTAAAGATTATAATTTGTTTCTAATTTTAGTATACATTTTTATTAATACATTTAAATAAAATATATGTGCACTTTAAATCAATAGTAAAAGTTTACTTAAAATTTTATCGATGTTGTGTTCTGTATATAATATATCCGAATGGTATTGATATTGTTGGGAATTTCAGTGTTATTTTTCAGTTTAATGCTAACAAGAATTAGCTTTCTTTCACAAAAACCAACCTTTGGCCCCTGTGAATATTGAGACTAAATAAATGTCAGGGGCCAAATGTTGGCATTTTCTGACCAAAATTAAGTTTAGGAATAATAAATAAGTATTGGTTGTAAAATACGATTGAATAAAATAAGAAATTATAAAAAATATACCTATTTAAAATGTCAAAATATTCAACTTTTACATAGAAACTCAACAAAAAATTAAAATGCATTTTTAA
This sequence comes from Hydrotaea cyrtoneurina, assembly GCA_958296145.1. NCBI lineage: Eukaryota > Metazoa > Arthropoda > Insecta > Diptera > Muscidae > Hydrotaea > Hydrotaea cyrtoneurina. The sequence continues at coordinate 58,188,348 of OY282512.1, read as the reverse complement.
CTCCACACTACTTACGTTCCTATCAGTCGATTTTTAGGATTGAACACGCAAATTGAAGCTTATAGTCCCTCCTATTGAACATAACAAATTACTTAAAAAAATACCAATCCGGCGAAAAGTTATACAGTTTTGACCGCTATCTCGCGAAATTGACCACTGTGCGGCGGTAAAACCCGGTCATGCCGAGAAAAGACCTTAAATCTTTGAGGGTTTTGGGAATTGGGAAGTTGTTTATTGCTTCTACTTTTTTGGGATTAGCACGTATTCCTGTTGATATTAAGAAGCCGAGAAATTCTACTTCTGGTTTCATAAACTCGCATTTGTCGAGTTGAACTTTCATATTTGCTGATTCCAGTGTAGCCAAAACTTTTTCTATGTTTTCTAAATGTGTTCTTTCATCTTTGCCAAACACAATTATATCATCTATATAGATGTAGCAAATTTTTCCGATATGTATTCGCAGTATATCGTCGAGAGTTCTTTGGAAGATTGACGGCGCGTTTTTTAATCCGAACGGAAGTCGCGTGAATTCATACTTCCCATTATTCACCGAAAATGCTGTTTTCTCCATATCCTTTTCCTTTAAAGGAATTTGGTGGAAACCGCTTTTCAAGTCTAAGATCGAGAAGTACCTGTTTTCTCCCAATTGTGAAAGCACTTCGTTTATTTCAGGAATTCGGTAACGGTCAGCTATTGTGACCATGTTCAGTTTCCTGTAGTCAATGACAATTCGGTATTTTTTTTCCCTGATGCATCCATTTTTTTTTGGTACCACCCATATTGGTGAGTTGTACGGCGATTTTGAGGGTCTTATGATCCCTTTAGGTGCATAGGATACGGATAACATCTAGAATAAACGGGGTTATCGGTGGTGGTCCTTATTTCGCCTTTTACAGATGTTGTGTACGTAAGAGATTCATTCGGTTCGGAGAATATGTTGGGATATTTGTTTACGATATTCTCTATTTTAGTTTTTTGTTCGTTTGTCAAGTGATCTGATCTTATCTGGATATTGTGGACTGATTGTGAAATTTGTTGCTTTAATTTAACTCTGATATTGCCCTTCAGAATCATATAGTCTTCAGCGGCGTGGATGACAGCTGAAAGTTCTTTTAGGGTATCGTTACCCAATATTGCATGAAATGATTTTAACGTAGGAAGTAGGAAAAATTTGATATTTTTGTCCTTTAGCCCGAAAAGATTGACAAAAGTGTGTTGGGTTATAGCAGTTTTACCTCCGGCAGAGTTGGCGTAAAAGTTGGTTTTATTGGGTTTGTAAGTTTTTATGAGAGAATTTTGTATATAGTTTTTATTTGATCCCGTGTCGACTAGTATTTTAAGGATCTTTCCATCAGTCGTCTTGGCTTCAAAGTATGGCAAAGACGAACTCTCTATTCTAAAAAATTAATGTTGACTAAGTCGAGGTTCTCCGTTGGGTCTTCTTCGCCACCTATGTTATCTATACCATTAGTATATTCTTGAATGTCCTGGAGATTTTCCTCCATGCCATAATTCGTCATTTGTTCATTGTAAGTGTCAACGTAACCGGTATGGATGTTAGTACTGTGAGTATTCGATTCGTAATCGCCAGTTTCTATGTGAAAGTTTCTTTGAAACTTTTGGGGATGTTGGTTCGTATTTTCCAAAGGTCTTTTACCTGCGTAATCGTTAGGTCGGGGTCTATTCATATAGTTGACCACCCGAGTCTGTACGGATCGATCTATATCCATTGGCTCCGGTCTTGCTGGTGGTTTAGGTGCAAGTGGACGTGGTGGTGGGTTTTGAATTATTGTTCATATTGGTTTGGAAATTGATTTTGGTTATGAAATTGCTGTGGTCTATAGTTATAATATGGTGGTTGGGGAATGCTCGGATTAGTGACATATTGTTTTTCCGGGATTGTGGGTACCATTCGAGGGGTAAAATTATTAGGTCTATAAGCTTGAGGTTTGAAATTTCGGTTATTTCCCGGAGGTGATTGTGGATTCTTGGACTGCTTGCTATAGACATGTTCCGTGTGGAAATTCTGATTCTGCAGCTTTAGGCACAGGTGGAGGGCTTGTGGGAGTGTTGTTGGTTCCCGAATGCACAATAATTTGGAAAGGTCGCCTCTTAATCCACGAATAAATGTGTCTAAAGCTTTGTTCCTATAGGTTTGAATTAAAATGTCCATGGCTTCTTTGCCAATTGTCATACATGAAATGTTATTTATAATTAAGGACAAATGTGAATAGACGTCCTGATAGAAATCTTGGACTGAATTATTACCCTGAATAAGGGTGGTCATCTGGTATTCTAGAGTGCCAAGATCACGCTTATCGGCGTAGTGCAATGCAAGGCACCGTGAAGTAGACTCCCAGTTTAAAGGAGTATTATATGATTCTAGTGCGGCATCCTTATAACATTAAGGATGGCGAAGTATTTAGGAGTTCCTTTCATTGAGTCGTAAAGACTCAAAATTCGTCCCACACTTTTTTTTCCAAGAGCTGAACTCTGCCTGGTTGCCCGAGAATTCTCTTAAACAGCGAACTATATCCGGGACTTTGTCTAAATCCGTGAGATTTGCCCTATACCTTTCGTCTATTTCCTGATCTATCCCCGCAATCTCCGCGTTGAGATTCAGTAAGTTTTGTACCAAATTTTTACATTGTTCTCTACATATAGTAATGACTAGACTATTAATATGGGCTTCGAGTTGTGCATTTGCGTTCATTTGAGGGTTGGGAGGATTAGGATTCAGGATTGGGGTCTGATTAAATTTTACAAATTAAAAGAATTTATGAAGGATACAAAAAGTATTTATTTTATGCTCAACTATTAGGTTTGAATTGTGAATTATTAATTTAAATTTTTGAAGGAGTTAAAATAAATATGAAATAACTTACAAATAAATTACTAGCAGTGATTCCATTTGAGGTTGATTGATAGATGCTTTGTAGATAGGTTGGTGTTGAATGGTCTTCAGATGAAAATTGTAATGGTTGGCCAATTATGGTGACTTCTTTGATGATTATCTCGGAATAGTCTCTTATTTGATTTTGTAACTTATTTTTGTTACCAACTAGCAATTACCTTGTTGGTTAAATGCTTGCTTTTTGTTTTTTCTTTTTTGTGCTTCTTCACTTTACTTAACACATTAAGTTTTTTTATATTGATTGTTTGCCACTTATTATTATTAAGTTATTAGTTTTGTAAATAATTTTTTTTTTCACTTTAACTGCCGCTTGGGGAGTATTGATTTTTTTTTTTTTAACTGCCACTTTGGGAGTATTGATTTTTGTTTAACTGCCACTATGGGAGTATTGATTTTTCTTTAACTGCCACTTGGGGAGTATTGATTTTTGTTTAACTGCCACTTTGGGAGTATTGATTTTTGTTTAACTGCCACTTGGGAGTATTGATTTTTTATTGAGACACTACTTGAGGGTCTGTTTTGCAATATTTTGTTGGGCGCCAGTTATTTAGTATAAGATTTAAATAAAACAACATGAGGGTTTGAGTACTTGACTACAACTGAAGTTTTATTGTCACAAAATCAATATTTATTATTTGGAAATGTTACAACTACAAAACAGCAAACATATCGTCAGCAGTTTTGGTATTAATAAAATTATAATGATAACGAGCAAGGTGAACAAAAGAAACAACATTAATTATTTGGAAATACTTCGATTACAAAACAGCAGACATATCGTCAGCAGTTTTGGTATTAATAAAATTATGATGAGAACGGGCAAAGTGAACTTCAATATGCGACACGTGCAATGTAAGAAATGAAAGGTAATCGAAACAAATTAACCCATCGAAAGACGAAATATTTATTTCGTTAACTTATACATGCATTTTGTAAACTAATTTACTTTTCAGCACATCACGATGTTGAAGGAAGAAACAGGAACCGATGACAAGATGCCATGTATTGAAACAAAAACTAATTACTTATTTAGTGTTTATTTTTTTTAATAACTGTGTACGAAGGTGGGTGGGGGGGAGGGGGTGGAAATAGGTATATACTTCCGAATAAGTAAGTAATTTTTGTTACACGTAAGTATATGCTTTCTTCGTAGAAAACAATCACATATTTACAACCTATAAACAAGTTAATGTTTGTGGTTCGGTCAAATATATATATGGTTGATGCATAATTTGTTTGCAAAAATTTGTTAAAATGGCGATTTTTTTAGCGTGTATCAATACTTACTTATTTATCTTAACATTCCATGAATGAACTGACGGGGTACTTCTCTCGAATCACTGAGCTGTGCGCGATATAAGGGACGTACTGTTTACAGAGCTCTCCGATTGGCTAATGGTGTTATAGAGAAGTTTTACAAGTCTTAGGGATTGCACTCTTATTAGTAAAGTCGCCAGCATTTACAAGGTGGAAGTAGCCGAGGTTTCGAACGTGGATTTACTGGTATGATAGTCCCACACAATAACAATATATTCAAAAACCAATATACATATTCATAATGCATTGGTGAAGACATTTTTGTGCGCTCTGCTGCTGTCATAAAACTGCCAGTCTAGGGTATATGTAAGTCGGTTTACCCTACTAAAATGTTTTTTATTACATAGAGCTATGCAGTTTTGAGAATTGATTCAAGATAGGAGAAATATCTCTCTCGTCGGGTAGAGAACCAATCCTCTCATGACACGTACTTGTCTTATACTCCGGTTCTTATCAAATTTTTAACATATCGTAATAATAAATATAAAAAATTTCTTATATTTTCAGAATGCCCTCAGTTGAAAACGGTGAAGAGGTTGCCGCCCCACCAGTTCCAAAAACAGAACTGGAGGAATTACAAATAAAAGCGAACACTGTTGCTGATGATGTAAGTTAACATTAAAACCGTATTTAATAGTGTAAAAGCTTTAGCATTCATTACAAAGTAACTTCGGGTAATGTGGACACCCGACTAGATTCAGTAGATCTATATTTCGAGTGTGACTGTAATGTCCATCTAAAATTAATAAACTTGGCTCTTCAGCTGAAGCTTTTGTTATTTTTAAAAAGTGACGAAACCAGTTAGTGAATTACAAACCCATCCCGATAAATGACAAGCACTGTCGGAGCCAGGTGGGGCATGCTTCATCAACTGGGAATTCATGTTTTTTCTCGGAAATATGAAGAATGGAGGAATAAAAGATGCAGCAGCACTCATACATGTTATGACCGTTATTAATGACCCGCGTTCAGCAGAAGTCATTGATCCAATTTGACGTTTTCCTTTAGCGGCGACAACTCTTGGAATTTTGGATGGAACAATAGAAAGTCCAGTTTCATCAACATTCCATATTGATGTTGCTTGAAAATTTTTCTCTTTGTATTCATTTTCCAAAATATTAAAAAACCATTCTACTTTTTCTTGTGTAAAGCCTTTTGCTCTGTCAAAGGAAGTGCCGGTTGGCTGCCTCAAACTTAATTCATGTTTATGCCGTCGCATAAAACCATACAACTAATCTTTACCAGCACATTCCTTCAGAATAGAAAATCTATTTTTGATGTTGTTTGATTTTGCCAGTTGAAAAGCAAGAGATCTAATATCCCTTCCAGTAAGTCCCCAATATCGTGCCTCCATTTCTTTGGCATACTTAACCAAATCTTTTTCCATCTCCTTATTCAGGGCAGTATTTTAAGACAAAGAAGAAGAAGACCAAGTAATGTTGAAGTTCAGAATAGGCTGAAGATAATAAGTAAGATAATTAAAAAAGCTTATTCGGAATCCATGAACAATTATTACCATGACAATATTTCAAATCTTCAGCAGGACCTATTTTTTGCAAATACCCAAGATTATAAAAGAACAGATAGATTCATTTCCAACGGACTCATTTAATGGTCTTAGAACGCTAAGGTATTACAGTAACATATTTAATTTACATGGGACAACTACGGAAGAAATTCAACAGATAATTTGTAATCTGTTTATCCAAGTATTTTAAAGATAGCAAAGATTATACTGTAGATAAATATAGATACATTTTTGAGAAGATAATACATCATCAGTTGATGACGTACTTACAATAAATATGCGGGGGGTGAATAAAATAATTTTACCCAAACAAATGAAAAGAAAACAACAAATTAGTTTTTCTAAATTTAAAGTTTCGGGGTTTTATTAAAAAACGTACCTTCGGGTTGTTATTCGTGTTTGTAATGTTTTATCTTATTGTTGTGCCTGAAGTTGGCTGTTTTCGTGTCCTTTTTGGATCTTTTTTCTTCGTTATAATTCAGAGTTGTAATTCATTTACATTCACAATAGTCTTAAAACTAGGGTGCCCAGCGTAGACATCCCGCCCCCCTTGCAGGAATGCAAATCAAGGAGAGGCAGGAGCTAGTCGGGGCAGGAAAAATTGCATTTCATAGATAGAGGGGGAAGGGGTCTTAACAATTAACCGTAATGTTAATGTTTGGGTGGCAATCCGCCATTGTTGCGGCGATTGTTGGTGCCGTGTCGGTTGTTGCTGTGGTTGTCGCCATTGGGGATGTTGCGACCATGCCGGCTGCGATTTTGGACGCAACTGTTGTCCCGATTGTTGTTGTTGGTGTTGTTGGATCTATTGGCGTTGCTCCTGGTGTTGCCGGTGTCGCGGTTGCGACGATGCGGGTTCCGGTTTCGACGGTTGGAAAAGAAAAAACGAAAAGGAAAAAAAGTAACAAATAATACGTGTTAGTGGTATTCGGGGTTGGGTAGCAGTACGAGTTTCACTACTGGCCGAGAGAGGACGCCGTTTGCGGTCCGTACATCAGTCACTCGTACTTTGGAATATGATCCTATATAAACTTTTACGACCCTGCCTATATTCCACTCATTTGGAGGCGAATTGTCTTTTTTAATGACGACCAAATCATTTACAGCTACATCGCGCTGAGGGTACTTCCACTTATTCCTTTTGTGGAGTTCGACTAAATACTCATCTTTCCATCTTCTAGCGAAAAAGTGATGTAGAACCTTCAGTTTTTGCCAACGGTTTTGGTAACTTAACTTTTCTGAGTTAACATCAGGTTCTGGGGGAGAAAGCAAAGCATTTCCTATCAAAAAGTGTCCAGGAGTCAACGGGTTTAAGGGGCCTGGAATTCAAACATGCTTCGATTCTTGCTAACATAGTAGTAAATTCTTCAAAAGTGAATCTTTGGGCATTGGAAACCTTTTTTAAATGAGTTTTGAAGCTTTTGACTCCAGCTTCCCAGAGACCACCCATATGTGGAGCTCCGGGTGGAATAAAATGCCATTCCATCAATTGAAAAGCATTGAGATTTAAGATTTGGCGTTTTACGTCGAGGAGAAATTGGGTCTGATCTTTTTTGAAAATATTGGACGCTCCAACAATGGTAGTTCCATTATCAGAAAACATTTTCGAAGGTCATCCTCGACGAGAGAAAAAACGGGTAAACGCAACAATGAAGCAATTTGTCGACAAATAATTTGTGGCTTCAAGATGTATAGCCTTTGTTGCGAAACAGACAAAGACCAAAACGTATCCCTTTGTGATTCGACAACCTCTGCCGATATAGGATTTTATTTCAAAGGGTCCTGCAAAGTCAACGCCGGTGCAAGTAAAAGGACGAGATAGTGAAGTTCTCTCAGGGGGAAGAGCGGCCATAATCTGCTCGGCAGATTTCTTTTTCTGCAGGACACACTCACGACAATTGTGTATCACAGTTCGCACTAGATTTTTGAGTTTTGGGACCCAAAATTCGAGTCGCATCAGTCGTAACATTAACGAGTTTTGTCCATATATAGAGTACTGATGAACATATTCTAAGTAGAGTTTTGTGAAACGTCCGCTATATGGGAGAATTTTCGGGAAACGCTTAACCTGTTAATCTGAGATCGGCTTAATCTGTCATTCATTCGTAGAAAGCCATTGGAATCTATAAACGGGTTAAAACACAAAGGGGGGCTATTCGGGAAAATGTGTTCGTTGGCACAAAATTACCAAACGACCTTTTACGAAATTGATTTCACCTTGACCAAGTTCCAAGATAGAATGCGAGTGGGTCGACTTGAATTTTGACAACGTTAGGTGGTAAAAACGGAAAATATATGATATCACCCTCATAGCTCGAGGGAGACTGGAAAATCGCGTTAAAATACCTTCCGTAAAGGATACCTGAGTCGTATGCACTTTCACAGAACGGGTTTCCAGATTTGTCATGATTCTGAATGTCTGTTTGGGCCATTCCGTGCGAGGAAGGCTTAACCAATTGGGAACTGTCCACCAAAGGTTGTGTGATTTTAAATCTCGTGCTAAAATATCACGAGATGCAATATCAACCGGGTTGTCGTGGGAGACGACATGATGCCAGTTTTCAGTACCAACTTTATTCTGAATTTTAGAGACTCTGTTAGCTACAAAAGTGGGCCAAGTACACGGGGGCTTTTGAAGCCAAGATAAGACAATTGTCGAATCTGTCCAATAAAACACTTCCAGCAAGTTGAGACACATCTCTTCGCGAAGCGTATGCACCATTTCGGCAAGTAGAGTTGCACCACTCAGCTCTAATCTGGGTAGGGATTCAACCTTAATTGGCGCCACTTTGGTTTTTGCAGCAATTAAACGGGTGGTGATATCACCAATCGGGTTCTGGATTCGAATATACAGAGTGGCCGCTTATGCACTTTCAGAAGCATCACAAAACGCATGAAGTTCGACTTCATGGTCAGGATTAAAACCAACCCATCGGGGACCTCAATCCTTTCTATCTCAGAATAATCATCCAAGAAGGCGAGCCATCTGTTTAGAGTCAAGGGTTTCAAACAGTCGTCCCAACCAATCTTATCCTTCCAGATTTGCTGCATTATTATCTTTGCAACGATAATTTTCGGGGCCAGCCATCCTGCTGGATCAAACAACTTAGCAATTTCAGATAAGACGGCTCGTTTGGTGACGACGGATTTATCGGGCGTGGAAGCAAGCTTGAAAAAGAAAACATCTTTTCCAGCGTTCCAACGCAAACCCAAAGTTTTGACAGTACTAGCATCCGAAATTTTTAGAAATTCAGAATCTAATAAATAGTCAGCGGATAAATCCTCTAGCAGATTTTGACTGTTCGCAGACTCATTCCAGCAGAAGATAGAACTGTAATAAGTTGATCGCGACCTCTGGTCGCTTCTTCGATGCTATGAGCTCCGGCCAAGACGTCATCGACGTACATTTGTGATTTAATAATCTGGGCTGCTAGAGGATATTGCGTTTCGGAATCATCAGCTATCTGGATCAAAGTTCTAATAGCTAAGTACGGGGCACAATTCACTCCAAAAGTGACTGTGTTCAATTCGAAATCGCAAATTTCATGTTTCGGGTCCTTGCGGAAAACTAATCGCTGATATGCTGTTTGATCAGGGTGTACCAGGATTTGCCTGTAAATTTTTTCGATATCGGCATTGAAGACATACCGGAAGAGTCTCCAGCGGAGAATCAAAATTATTAAATCTGATTGTAACACGGGTCCGGTGTACAATACATTATTTAAACTTATGCCATTAGAAGTTGGGTACGAGGCGTTAAAAACTACTCGAAGTTTGGTAGTTAAACTGTCCGGCTTCAAAACAGCGTGATGTGGTAGATAGTATATAGGTCTCGAAGGCGTTGGATTTTCATTTTCAACTTTGGACATCTGTCCCAAAGAATAATATTCTTGTATGACAGAGTCATATTGAGCCTTGAGAGCGGGGGTTTTCAACAAACGGGTTTCATTTCTCATAAATTGGGAAACAGCACCCTTTCGAGATTGAGCTAACTGTAGCTCTAAGGGGTATTCACGTTTAAAAGGGAGAGAATCAACGTATCTACCATCCGAATTTCGGTATGTGGTGTCACGATATAACTTTTCGCAGAAGTTATCTTCGTCTGAAAGAATTCTAACCTTGGGCACTTCTTCAATCTCCCAAAAGCGAGACAGTGTGTCATTCAGCTCCAGATGGTTATAGAATGTCACAACAGATTGTAATGGTTTGGGTTGGGAGATCTTACCGGTGACTATCCAGCCGAACACGGTTTTCTGTGCGATAAGGTCGCCGCTAGGATGTTTGTGAACATCGGTGAGCATAATTTTGGAGTATATGTCTCCACCTAATAGCATATCCATATGAGAACATTTTAGATCGTTCATGGAAATTTCGGGTAAATGAGAATCTAAAAATTGGGCCAACGAATATGTCCGGTGAGCTTTTCGACAACATAAGCTTCGGTGGTCACTTCAGAGTCAGTGTTTGTATTTTGTCCGATGTGCATGCACAATTTTGTTCCGTCCGCGTCGCGTTCTCTGTGTCTGTGTTTTTGTAAAAAAAAAAAAAAAAAAAAAAAAGGGAAAATAAACAAAACAAAACAACAACAATTTACAAAAAAAAAAAAATAAACAGTTACACATAATACAACCAACAGCTGCAACTATCCACAATAACAAGTTCATCAACAATAACCAACAACATCAACAATAACCAACAACATCAACAATAACCAACAACAACAACTACAGCTGCAGTCACCGGCCACACAACAAAGGCAACACGCAGGGCTTATTTATGTCTCTGTTTTCGTTTTGCACGTGTGCTCCCCCCTCCCTCTCCCTCTCCCACCACATATAACACAAACGATTGTGTGCTCTTCATGTCGCTGTCTTTCTGCTGGTAAAGATCTAACACTGACCAGCAGACGGACATAACAGCGACATTAGGGGTACGCTTTCATTTGTATGTATGTTTTGATATAGTCTTATTTTCGTTTGTGTCACAATGGTAGGTATCTCTAAAATTCACTTTGCTAACATACGGGGCTTGAGAGCAAATTTTTTTGCGGTATACACTCACGCGCATTTCCATAGGCCGGATGTGTTCGCTCTATGTGAGACCCAGGTATGTGGGGATTCTGATCCACAGAATTTCCACATTCCTGGCTATCACACTCTTTCCTCTTTCTCTTCCCACAGAGGCCTTGTGGTTTACATACGTAATGGTGTTGCGTTCCAGAGCCAGCAACATTTGGACTCACAAGATCCAGAATTTAACTTTCTTTGGGTTAAGTTCAGGATTGGACCGCACGCTTTACATTTCGGGTTTCTTTACAGAAGCCCAAATTTGGAAAGGGAGGCTACCTTGAATGGCTTCGACGCCCTTTCCGACTCCATTTCGAAAATTTTAGAAGATTATCCGGACAGTGAAATTGTAGTTGCTGGGGATTTCAATGTCCATAATCATTCTTGGCTTTCCCATTCGAGCCATACATCTCCGGAGGGCCAATACGCTGAGTTATTTGCCGCGCACAACGATTTGTCGGAATTAGTGAATGAACCAACACATATTCCACGTGTTGAAGGGCAACATCAAAATATTCTTGACCTTTTCTTAACCTCGCACCCTGAAAAGTACGAAGTTAACATTCTTGCACCTCTTGGTAATTCGGATCATTGTACCATTTCATCATCCTTTTTGTTCTCCGATCTTCGATCCACTTCTAAAACAGTCACGAAGCGGACAATGTATATTTACGAAAAGGCACGTTGGGCTGAGCTCAACAATTTCTATCAGCATTTTAATTGGAAATTATGTTTCCTAGACAATGTCGATGCTGCTGCTGAAATGGTAGAGAAAATAATTCTTCTTGGAATTAACACGTTTATTCCCTCGAAGACTACTTCGATTAAACCCCCAAATAATTGTTGGTTTAATCAGGCATGCAAAGAAGCTGTCAGATCCAAAGAGGAAGCGTTCAGAAATTGGCGTTTAAATAAAAATGCCAATACTGAGCTGCTACGCAAACAGGCAAGATCATCGTGTGCCAGAGTACTTAGGCGCGAAAAACTTCTTTCCGAACAGCGTCTTCGTGCTAAAGTTCTTTCTTCTCCCAGGGGAAGTAAGAGCTTTTGGTCATTCGTAAAAAGGGTAAGGGACAATTCTTCATCTTCTATCCCAACTCTCGTTAACGATGACCAGATATTCACTGATCCGGTTGACAAAGCTAACCTTCTGGCTGAAATATTTGCAAAGAATTCATCTTTGCCAGAAAGCAGTCAACCACTCCCCGTGATCGGAAACGTATCTAGTTCGATGCCCCAGATATTTTATCGAACACGTGGTGTTAAAAGGGTTCTTGCAGATCTTAACGTAAATAAAACTCCGGGCCCGGATGGTATTTCAGCACTTGTCCTATGTAAGTGCTCCTCGACGCTAGCTCGTACATTGCGCAATCTTTTCAACATGTCGTACCGTGCTGGTATTTACCCTTCACGTTGGAAAGTTGCCAATGTTCAGCCGATCCCCAAGAAAGGTGAGGCTACTAATCCTGCGAATTACCGTCCAATTGCAATATGTTCTGCGCTCTCGAAGGTTATGGAGAGCATGGTTAACCACCATCTTGTTAAATATTTAGAGTCTAACGGCCTTCTAAATGATCGACAGTATGGCTTTCGTAGAAATCGATCTACTGGAGACCTGATGGCGTTCCTTTCGGAGCGATGGAGTCGATCTATTCACGCCCTTGGTGAAAGTAAGGTAGTGGCTCTAGATATTTCCAAGGCGTTCGATAGAGTCTGGCACGGAGCACTCATATCAAAACTTATTGCTTTTGGTGTCGGTAATATCTTCTCTCGATTCATATCGAGTTTTCTCAGAGATCGCTCTATACGAGTTGTTATAGACGGGGTCTCATCCAACGAGCATAGGCTGACCGCAGGAGTGCCACAAGGCTCTGTCCTCTCTCCTTCTCTATTTCTTATTTTCATTGACGACCTGCTGGGTCAGACTGTGAACCCGATCTACTCCTTTGCGGATGACAGCAATCTCTGTCATTCATACTCATTTGATCATCGGCCAGGTCCCACGGAGGTGGAGGACAAAAGGCGAACGATGAATGACTCACTTAACCGCGATTTGGCGACGATTTGTGAGTGGGGCCAAATGAATAGAGTAGATTTTAATCCACAAAAGACCCAGTGCTGTTTGTTGTCACACAAACGTTCACCAGATCCAGCATCGTCGTCAATTTCTATGGGTGGTGTGGATATCGACGAATCAGACACTCTTGATGTTCTGGGCATGAAGATACAGGGTGATGCTCGCTGGGCTAGCCATATATTCGAAGTGTCGAAAGAAGCATTCAAGTGTTTAGGCTTTTTGAAGCGGTGCAAGAAATACTTCACCCCATCTGATCTCGTAAATATTTACACCACCTACATCCGGCCTAAAATGGAATACAACTCGCATATATGGGCAGGGGCTCCATTAACATCTTTGAAGCTTCTGGACCGTGTACAGAGGAGAGCGGTGGTGATGATAGGGGATGGTAGGGTATCCAGCTCTATTGTCTCCCTACAGCATCGCCGAAATGTGGGTTGTGTATCGCTATTCTATAGATATTTTAATGGTATCTGTTCAGAAGATATCCGTCGTCTGGTCCCTGACGTTAGAACATTTAGCCGGAATACTCGGCTATCCAGGGTCTCTCATCCGTTCATTGTCAAATGGCCGGTTGACCGGACGACACACTATAGAGAAAATTCGTTCTTTAGCCGAACCGTTCGTATGTGGAATAATCTTCCAGCAAGTGTTTTTCCTGCCAGCTGCGACATATTCAAATTCAAGACTAATGTCAACAAACACTACTCCCTCTTTCCTCCTTCCAACACCCTTATTTCCTATCGCTAGCACAGTGCAATGCGCTTATAGGGGGCATCCCCTGAGTGTTAGCCATAATAAAAAAAAAAAAAAAAAAAGTTGGGGGTCAATGGGAGAACCAATAGAAATTCGGAATATCTTAGTCGATCTTGCTGCAATAGCACCATTAAGGCCAATAATTTCGGCTGTAGGAGCACTAAATGTTGGTAAGGAAAGTTTTCTTTGTAACTTTCGCGAAATGAAAGTCGCTTGAGATGCCGGGTCAATTAGAGCTCTTGCAGAACATCTAAGTTTATGTACGCACATATCCACTACGGTTGTCCCTAAAAGGACCGTGGAGTACATACTAGATTGCATTTGGGTTGCAAAAGTCTGAAAAGAGCGGGTACCAGTCGATGTAGAAGGGCCATCATCATTTTAATTCGATTGTTGGTGAGAGGATCGAGGGTCTGAATTTGACGAGAAGTTAACGGGTGTGTTATTAGAAACATGGGTGTACGAGTTCCGTTGCGTCGAAATATCTTTTCGATGCAACATCGAATGGTGTTTCTGTTTGCAGAAATAACACACATTAGAACTCGTACAATTACTATATGTGTGCCCGGTGGCTAAACAATTCGAGCATCATTTAAATCTTTTTACCGCTTCCAGACGTTCTGGTATAGACAGTTTTTGAAATTCTGCGCATAATCTCAACGGATGAGAATCAGAACATAAGCGGGGAGAGTGGTGGCGAAGCTTTTGAACTTCCTACTATCATTCAAATTTACCTTTTGACTGATGGGCTTTTTATAGGGTGTCGTGTTAGAAGAAAATGCCGGGTTATGAGCACCTCGAATGTCGAATACCGATTCAAGAGTTTGATATCTCGAAGTCAGAAATTTGTCCATGTTTGCCCATTTTGGAAGATCAGAACTTGTGCCTTGGCTCTGTTCCCAAAGTCCGAGAGCGACTTCAGGAAGTCGTGTCGAACAGATGAATACAAAAATTGCATCCCAGTTCGTCGTTTCAATGCCAAGTAAAGCAAGATTCGTGATGCAATCGTTCAACGTACGTTGCAATTTCTTTAGAGTGGGACCAGATTCTTTCACGATAGGGGCTAAATTAAATAACGTCTTAAGTTGAGCGTTAACCAGAATTCGCTTATTCTCATATCTGTCAACTAAGTTTTGCCAGGCCATGGCGAAGCCATCATTTGTCATCGGTCAAGTTTTTATAGTATCTCGGTCTTCACCCTCAGTTTTCTGCATCAGATAATACATTTTTTGAATGTCACTGATGTGGGTGTTTTCTTTATAAATAGCTGAAAACATGTCTCTAAACGTTGGCCATTTTTTATAATCACCGGTAAAAACTTCGGTGTCACAAGGGGGAAGATTAATGGGAATGTGCGAACTATTCGACCTTTTCTTAGCGTTGATCTTTTCAATATGATCCTCTATATACGCTAATGCCCGGGAATATGTTTTATATATCGAAATATAACTATTTTTAATTTCCGCAATATTTGAGGCCTTTTTGTCTAAAGAATCCGATAATTCTTCATAACAATTGCGGAAAGTTTCCCACAAACGTTCCATTTCTTTCTTATGGGTGTTAAGAGAATGAACTGTGTGCTCTTCGTCTTTCATAGAAGTTACTAAAAACTCAAAATCGACGATACGGTCGCCGCTTCTAATTAGGGTAGTTAGAGCAGACATCTTTGTTTGTTTAACGGGCGTTGAAATATTAAAAAAACGATCAATTTAATGCAAAAATCTCTTGAAAAATAACTGTTCCCTTTCGATTTGGACAAAAATTCAACGGACTTTAGACGGATTTGAGAGCAAACGCGATGTAAAAGTAGAAACTTATCAAAATCGCTAATAAATCGAAAACGATACCTAAAAATTCAACAAATTGAATTTCTAAGTATGTATTTATAGGGTCGAAATCAATATTAAATTTAAAATTCGAAATCAAAATAAAAAAAAACTACCTCGTTTTTTGTTGGGTATTTTTGTTTGATTGGGGTTTAGGGGATGGTTACAACCTTTTTTACTTTCGGGTATCCAAAACAGCAACTTAGTCGGGATCTGTAATAAAGTCGTTCGGGTAAAATTTATTTTATTTTTTAAATAGAACAGCTCGAAATCCGGTTCGTAAGGACCAATAAATATGCGGGGGGTGAATAAAATAATTTTACCCAAACAAATGAAAAGAAAACAACAAATTAGTTTTTCTAAATTTAAAGTTTCGGGGTTTTATTAAAAAACGTACCTTCGGGTTGTTATTCGGGTTTGTAATGTTTTATCTTATTGTTGTGCCTGAAGTTGGCTGTTTTCGTGTCCTTTTTGGATCTTTTTTCTTCGTTATAATTCAGAGTTGTAATTCATTTACATTCACAATAGTCTTAAAACTAAGCTTAAAACTAGGGTGCCCAGCGTAGACAAAGATAATGGACTTCTTTACGATTATCAGTATGGTTTTAGGAAAGGAAGTGGGACTCATCATGCTGTGGTAAATGTGGTAAATTATATTTGGATCAGGGATTTAATGGTGTTGCTGGTATTTTCTACGACTTTTCAAAAGCGTTCGATTTGGTTGAACATGAGATTATGTTCCAGAAACTTGAATATTATGGAATAAGAGGTAGAGAGTTAAATCTATTTAAAAGTTATCTAAGAGGTAGACAGCAGTATGTTCAAATTAACAGCAGTCGTAGTTGTCTCGCAGTGTTTTAGGCCCACTTTTGTTTACAAAATATGTCAATGATATTATAAACCTTGGACTATATGGAAAAATGTATATGTATGCTGATGATATATCTCTGTTTTATCCATACAAACATGAAACAGCCTTAAAAGCTTTTATGGAGAGAGATGCAGCCCTAATTTTCGATTATGCAAGGCTTAACAAGTTAGCCATAAACACTAAAAAATGCAATTACTTCTTTTTATGTTCAAATCGGTACACAGTATTGGTCACAATACCTTAAATTTTAAAGTAAATCAGTCAGTCTTCAACACAAGAAATAGCTCAAATCTAAGAGTAGTCAGGTGTAGACTTGAAACCACGAAACCAAAAATTGATTATATTGGTAGCTTGGAATTTAACAACTTGCCTCAGCATTTAAAAATCATTGATAGAATATCTAATTTCAAATCAAGTTGAAATACATTCTTGCTAAATAATGTAGAAATGCTTTTAATGTAATTCTTACTAATAAATTGTATTATTATTATTGTTACATTAATTAAATTTAAGATTTAATATCTTTGTAAATTACTTTATTAATGGATTTTATTTAATGCCAACTCGCCTCAATAATGTCTTAGGACGCTGAGGCAACTAAAAATTTTAAAAGAAATATATTGTTATTAAATTCATTTACTTAAAAAAAAAAAAAAAAATTCGATCCAAAGGCTCAGTAAGAAGATCTGAAGTTTTGGCTTTACTCTTGCACATTCTAATAAGAGTTGTTATAGGAACACAAAAAGTCTTGGATGCCAATAAAAATCCCATTGTTTTGGCTTGGACGGCTTCTACAGCTTTTTCCATGTCTTCTTGTCTATATTTACGAATTTGTACTTTCTTAGGCATTGTTTAAAAAAATCCTGAAATGGATAAAGTTCTTTTAATTTTCTGTCTGGTAATGTGGACTAGTGGTCCACAATATACGTCCTTTTGTGGTCCACATTAGGCGCCTTTCAGTTTTTTATTGAAAATAATATTTTAATTCTTAAAACTAACTGAATATACTAACCAATTGAAATTGCGACTGAATGTATATTGTTGTTATAGAAAATAACGGACCAGTTGAATCCCCAATATATGTTAAATAAACACTATTTAACTTTTGCACTACAAAAATATTGACCAGACGCATCAACAATCGGCACTTGACTAAAATGTTAACATTGCAATTATGTACACAAAATCATATTTAACGTTTGTTTTTATTAATTGGCAGAACACACATCAAGGCGGTGTTGTCATATTTCACTCATTTTCTAAAATTAGCCGGTGGTACACATTAGAGGCATAGTCCATATTTCCCGAAGTTACTCTACTGGAGTTCATTAATAAGTCAAAGATATGGTTTACTTGACGTTATTGTCTTTTCTTTTAATTTAGTTAACACTCAAGGTGATAATAAATTAGAGTATTGGCAGGAGGATAAAGCGATAGTGTGTAGACATATATGTTGAATTTGCTGGAAGAGTATACAAAGAGTTCGGCTAATTAACCAATGTTCTCTATATTGCGTCGTTCGGTCAACCGGCCATTCGACGATGTACGGATGAGAGTCCGTGGATAGCCGCGTTTCCTGGCTGATATTCCTATTAGGGACTAGACGATACCATTATGGGCTAGATACACCAAAATATGGCTAGTCCAATTGCCATCACCCTGTATTTTCATTTTAAATTGTCAAGTCCTAAAAAAGTTCAAAACCAATACAAAAAATAAAATATTTTTGTGTAGATCTTTCGTACATTCAAAATTCTTAGATGGGTATCAAATATGTTGTACTAACTGTTACATCTTACAGTGAGACTGTTAACTTAACTTATTACATAGGTTGCCTCTGGAATCTGTTGCTGGTCATGGGTTGCTTAATGAATGATGTCCAATCACTTCTGTCTTCTGCATTGCTTCTCCAGTCCAGTTGCCTTGTCGTCCAAAGCCTTTCTGGCAGCAGCCATAGCAATCGCTGCATTTTGATGTGGTTAACTACATTTATGTGGAGATATAGCTCATACAGGCCACAGTTAGTTCGACGTCTATACTCCTCGATAACATAGATCGGTCCATACATTTTTCGAAGTAGTTTTCAAAACCATGTAGCTCAATAAAGAAGCACGGGTAGAATAAGCGTGTTGTACAGTGTTATTATAGTTGAACGAGAGATTGCGGTTATTGGATTGGTTTCTTAGTCCGAAATAACACCTATTTGCCACCACGACCCTTTTTTTTGTGACTAACACTCAGGTGATGGACCTATAAATGCCCACTGTGTTAGCGTCAGGAAAGAAGGGTATTGGAGGGAGGAAAGATGGTGTAGTGTTTCTTGACGTAGGCCTTGAGTTTGATAATACCATAGCAGGCAGGGAAACACTTGCAGAAAGTTTATTCCACATACGAACAGTACGGTTTTAGACAGATTTTCTACATGTGTCTCAATGGGCGCTTAACTAATTCGAACACGCTTTCGTATGCCGATTAAATATGCGGATGGTGAATAAAATAATTTTACCCAAACAAATGAAAAAAACAACAAATTAGTTTTTCTAATTTTTCGGGGTATTTATTAAAACACGTACCTTCGGGTTATTCTTCGGGTTTGTGCTTTATTCTTATTGTCTTTCTAATCTTAAAACTAAACTTAAAACTAGGGTGCCCAGCGTAGACATCCCGCCCCCCTTGCTGGAATGCAAATCAAGGAGAGACAGGAGCTAGTCTGGGCAGAAAAAATTTCATTTAATAGATAAAGAGGGGAAGTGGGGCTTAACAATTAACTGTAATGTTAATGTTGGGCCAGTGAGAGTGTTACCGTGATGAGAGTCAGTCGCATCGCGAAGAGCTGTGTACATCTCAGCGTAATTCGTAATCAAGTGCATTCCCAATTGTTATTTTCCAAGGGCAGTTTCGATCAACTCTGTATACTAGAAAATATTATTTTCATTGTTGTATAGATAATTTCTAATTTGAATGAGTGAGCCTAGTGCTCAAAATTCAACAACAAATCATGTAAATGAAATTAATTCTAATAACATCGAAAAAGACAAAAAACGAAAAAACAACAACCACATAAACGCACAACCAACAACTAAAATGCTTAGAACAAATTACTTTGCAGTGCTTGACATTGAGAATGACACTCAGTGTGACAAAGTATTGTTGAAAGAATTTGAAAGACACGTGCAAGAGAGAAAAAACCACACAGTGAATGCAAGCTCAGTGCAAACACAAATCAAACCAACAAACATTACCAATAATATACAAACACTAATAACAAATTTATAAATAACAATAACAATGCTATCAATGTGACAACAAACAGACCTAATAAAATACCCCCTATCAATATTATGAATATTGAAACTATACAATTAATTGAATTCATTAAAAAAGGTCTAAAAATAAATGATTTCCAAATCAAAGAATTCCGGGATAAAAAAAGCTCTATATTCAAACTCACTTGAAGACTATACACGAATTAAAACGTACTTAGAAAAAGCTAAATTCTTTACGTACACGCCAAAAGAAATAAAAACAAAAACTGTGCTATTAAAAGGTTTGAACTCAGATATGGAACCAAATTTAATATATGAAGAGCTCAGTAGATATCAATTTGCAACCAAGACGTCTGTAAAGAACAAGTATTCCTTACCAATTTTTATTGTTCAAATTAGCGCGGATAGTAATTTAAACAAACTAAAACTGATTAAAACTCTTTTTCTATGCATTACATGGGAGCAGCTAAAACGTCCTGAAATAACTCAATGCAGAAACTGCCAGGGATTTTTCCACAGTGCTGCGAATTGTTTTCTTCCTTCAAAATGTGTAAAATGTGACAAGGACAATTAAAAAGGAAAATGTCCAATGGCAGAGGTCTCGGCAGACGAAAAGGATAAACTATTTTGTGTATTATGCAAGAAATATGGTCACCCTGCATCTTACAGAGGATGCGAAATTTATAAAGAGTTGCAGCAAAAACTTCGAGATATAACCGGAAACATATTTTAGATAATAAAGGAAATAAAACTAATACTATTATAAATCAAACTAGTAGTTATGCAAATATTGTAAAAGGAAAGTATACATTATCTGATGAAAATAATTATATAAATAATTTGTTGCCTAATTCTTTTATGAGTGAATTAAAACCAATGATAATGAATTTAACTACTTAAGTTATTAATTTACAAAAACAACTCCATTTGCAAACAAATCGAGTAGATACCATTTTTTCAAGGATAGGAGTGTAACGGCACCCAGAAACCAGTTTATAACTCATATAAGACTGAACATTTTTCAAATAAACGTAAACTCTTTAATAAGATTACCAAAGAGATACGATTTACAGGTATTTTTAGATTCAAATAAACCGGATATAGCTATCATAAACGAGACAAAGTTGAACTCTAGCCACAATATAGCATTTAATAATTTCAGTATCGTAAGGAAAGATAGTATCGTAAGGAAAGGATGGGATCAAATACCACAATTACGAAAACAACATTCTTTATACTCTGCAATACTTAGAAACATGTATCGTTAAACTGTCCATGGGAAATAACAGATACTTATATATTATATCTGCGTATTTTCCAGCGGGAAATAATAATTCAATAAGGACAGATCTACAAAAACTCTTTGACTCGACGAATTTACAAGATGCAAATAACTACTATATTTTAGCAGGTGACTTGAACTGTAAGCACACAGATTGGGGTAATATGGAGAATAATACAATAATACCATATTCTTGTAACATAATTAAAAAATTGCACTCAGAGAAAAGTAAGTTACTGACAATGATAAAAAGACATCACAGATTTGAAATGACATTAACTCAACGGACATTTAACTATCTGAAGAAAAAACTAAAACTGATAAAAAAAACTTTTGTTCGATAATTTCTCGTTGATAACAAATGAAAAACTGCGTAAAAAATTGTCAGGGATAATCCATTGTGATCCTGTAAATATGTTCCAACAAATAAAGAAATTCAAAAAGTTCAAACCACTGAAGCTTACCAAGATTGTTGTTCACGAGTCTGATGCCAAATTACTAAGAAAGGCTGATATCAATGCGCAATACCTAGAAAAAGACACGACTGATAACTATGTAGTGCGTAATCAACATGAAATGCTAGATGTCATTGGAGCTTATTTAGAATCATGCATATAAGGAATATGATTGGAATAGTTGCAAACACATCCTTGTTTATGAGAAGTTTAGCAATTTCTTGCAAGATAAAGGGAGTTTCGAGATGAATCAGGGCACTGTAGTGACTTTTAACGAGGAATTACGGGCGGATAAAATCACTGAAGAACAGGCAGGAGAATATTTTATAACAATCCATAAACTTTATTATATTTTTTCTAACTTGAGGAATAAGTTATCGTCCAGCTGGGATAATATACCGAATATAATATTAAAGATACTTCCAAGGGCTGTAATACATGACTATTGCATATTATTTAACAATATGTTCAATAATGCATATTTTCCCAAAGTTTGGAAAATGGAAAAGGTAGTCCTTCTACCAAAAAAGGATAAGGATCATTGCTATCCACGCAATATAAGACCCATTATCCTACTACCCAATATAAGCAAAGTTTTTTGAAATATGTATAAATAATAGTATCAATAGTTTTTTGAATCTGAATAAAATTTGCAGTGAAAGACAATTTGGATTCAAATTTAAACATTCAACAACTAATGCAGTTGGCTTACTTACTTCGAATATTAACTGGAATTGGAATAAGAGGCTATGTACCGGAGCATGCTTCATTGATATGGAAAAAGCGTTTGACAATGTCTGGATACCTGGTCTAGTATTGAAACTAATTTCGAAAAACTTTCCAACAAAGATGGTGATGTTAATATATAATATAAGCGCCCCGGTAGGCGAGTTGGTAGCGTACTTGCCTATCAGCGTGGGGGTTGTGGGTTCGATTACCACCAGAGGCTTTGGTCTGTCGCAGCAAAAATCTAAACATATGGTCTGGTCACCCGGTTTACCCTTGGACCCAAAAATTAGAATATAAATTTACTTTGTATTGTAATTAATAATAAATAAATAAATAAAAATAAAAAAAAATAAAAAATAATATATAATATGATTAATGACAGACAATTCATAGTTTCGTATCAGGGCAAAGAAAGTAGGAATGTTTACAACATAGCAACTGGATTACAACAGGGAGCAGTTAACTCGCCCACGCTGTTTAACATTTTCCTTCTCGATCTTGTTGAAAAGATCGACAACATCACATCATTCGCCGATGATATTGTTATATATCAGGCTAGTAGATCTATAAAGGAAATCAATGAGGGACTTCAACATGCGTATAACATCGTTGAACAGTATTCACTTGACTGGCTTTTAAAAATTAATGATGATAATGTGAAACCATCTTATTTAGGCCACCAGTAGGAAAATGCCATTACGACGTTAGAAGAAATTAAAGACAATTCGGAATAAAATTGTATTTAACGAACAGAAATATCGCAAAGCAGTACAAAATTTAAGGTACGATGTCAGGGATTTCAGATATAACACTAGCATATCGCATAAAGATATTGCAGTACTTTCCAACCACAAAAAATTCTGATGGCTATGTTAATACGAATAATACATAAACAAAATGTATCCTTTTTCTTTTACAAGTAGACAAGTTTTTATCATAAAATAAAATTAATACAAATGTAATGTTTTTACTAAATATTTTTCATTACATATTAATTTATACGATTGTTAAATTCATTTAAACAAAGTTAAACATTAATAGATTGCACAAATACAACAGATTCTATATATAGTATACTCGAGAGCCCGATTTTGGGACTATGTATAATAATCTTGAATTATAATGTACTATTGTTTATTATAGTAAATTTTTTATTAAATATTAATAAATCAATATAAGCGCCCCGGTAGGCGAGTTGGTAGCGTGCTTGCCTATTAGCGTGGGGGTTGTGGGTTCGATTCCCACCAGAGGCTTTGGTCTGTCGCTGCAAAAATCTAAACATATGGTCTGTGTCACCCGGTTTACCCTTGGACCCAAAAATTAGAATATAAATTTACTTTGTATTGTAATTAATAATAAATAAATAAATCAATAAATCAATAAAAGTAAAAAAAAAAAAAAAAAGTTAATGTTGGGCGGCAATCCGCCATTGTTGCGGCGACTGTTGCTGTCGCGTCGGTTGTTGCTGATGTTGTTGCGGTGGTTGTCGCCAAGGTGGATGTTGCGACCTCGCCGCCGATTGTTGTCCCGATTTTTATTGTCGCGGTTAGATTGGTCAACGCTGCTCCTGTTGCTGGGTCTATTGGCGTTCCTCCTGGTGTTGCCGGTGTCGCGGTTGCGGGATCCGGTTTCGACGGTTGGGAGTGCTGTCGGTTCCTCGCTGCCTCATATGGTGAGGCTGGTAAAGCATTGTGTGATGCTCCGACAGACACTCCCTGCATCTGTCCCGACTTCGGTAGTCCCTAACAAAATGCGACTGGGCCAAGCAGTTTTTTCAGTATTTGTGCTTCTGCACGGCTGCCAGTCGCTTTTTTGGGTCCATAGCGGGAAATCGGGGGCATCGTCGCAACACGAAAGCAAATTCGACAACGGGCGCTGACTCTGACAACACCTTAGTAGGGGATCCAGCGGGGGCCTCTTCGGACACCGAACATTCGGAGGTAAGTCGTCGGGGTTGGGCTGACATCGTTCTAGGGAAAGAAACAACAACGAAAAGGAAAAAAAAAAAAAAAAACGTGTTTGTGGTTTTCGGGGTTGGGTAGCAGTACGAGTTTCACTAATGGCCAGAGATGACGCCGTTTGCGGTCCGTACATCAGCCACTCGTACTTTGGAACCTGATCCTATATAAACTTTTCCGATCCTGCCTATATTCCACTCATTTGGACGCAAATTGTCATGCTTCGATTCTTGCTAACATGGTAGTAAATTCTTCAAAGGTGTACCTTTAGGCATTGCAAACCTGTTTTAGATGAGTTTTGAAGCTTTTGACTCGAGCTTCCCAGAGACCACCCATATGTGGAGCTCCGGGTGGAATAAAATGTCATTCCATCAATTGAAAAGCATTGAGATTTAAGATTTGGCGTTTTACGTCGAGGAGAAATTGGGTCTGATCTTTTTTGAAAATATTTGAGAAAACATTTTCGAGGGGCATCCTCGACGAGAGAAAAAACGGGTAAACGCAGCAATGAAGCAATTTGTCGACAAATAATTTGTGGCTTCAAGATGTATAGCCTTTGTTGCGAAACAGACAAAGACCAAAACGTATCCCTTTGTGATTCGACAACCTCTGCCGATATAGGATTTTATTTCAAAGGGTCCTGCAAAGTCAACGCCGGTGCAAGTAAAAGGACGAGATAGTGAAGTTCTCTCAGGGGGAAGAGCCATATATCTATATATAATAATCTGCTCGGCAGATTTCTGCAGGACACACTCACGACAATTGTGTATAACAGTTCGCACTAGATTTTTGAGTTTTGGGACCCAAAATTCGAGTCGCATCAGTCGTAACATTAGCGAGTTCTCTCCGTGTATAGTGTACTGATGAACATATTCTAAGTAGAGTTTTGTGAAACGTCCGCTATATGGGAGAATTTTCGGGAAACGCTCAGCTTACGTAAGCGTCTGAGATCGGCTTAATCTGTCATTCATTCGTAGAAAGCCATTGGAATCTATAAAGGGGTTAAAACACCTTTTACGAAATTGATTTCACCTTGACCAAGTTCCAAGATAGAATGCGAGTGGGTAGACTTGAATTTTGACAACGATAGGTGGTAAAAACGGAAAATATACGATAGCGGCCTCATAGCTCGAGGGAGACTGGAAAATCGCATTAAAATACCTTCTGTAAAGGATACCTGAGTCGTATGCACTTTCACAGAACACGTTTTCAGACTTGTCATGTTTCTGAATGTCTGTTTGGGCCATTCCGTGCGAGGAAGGCTTAACCAATTGGGACCTTTTACACCAAAGGTTGTGTGACAATTGTCGAATCTGTCCAATAAAACACTTCCAACGAGTTGAGACACATCTCTTCTCGAAGAGTATGCACCATTTCGGCAAGTAGAGTTGCACCACTCAGCTCTAATCTGGGTAAAAATTTAACCTTAATTGGCGCCACTTTGGTTTTTGCAGCAATTAAACGGGTGGTGATATCACCAATCGGGTTCTGGATTCGAATATACAGAGTGGCCGCGTATGCACTTTCAGAAGCATCACAAAACTCATGAAGTTCGACTTCATGGTCAGGATTAAAACCAACCCATCGGGGAACCTCAATCCTTTCTATTTCAGAATAATCATCCAAGAATGCGAGCATTATTATCTTTGCAACAATAATTTTCGGGGCCAGCCATCCTGCTGGATCAAACAACTTAGCAATTTCAGATAAGACTGACATTTGTGATTTAATAATCTGGGCTGCTAGAGGATATTGCGTTTCGGAATCATTAGCTATCTGGAACAAAGTTCTAATAGCTATGTACGGGACACAATTCACTCCAAAAGTGACTGTGTTCAATTCGAAATCGCAAATTTCACGTTTCGGGTCTTTGCGGAAAACTAATCGCTGATATGCTGTTTGATCTGGGTGTACCAGGATTTGCCTGTACATTTTTTCTATATCGGCATTGAAGACATACCGGAAGAGTCTCCAGCGGAGAATCAAAATCATTAAATCTGATTGTAATTCGGGTCCGGTGTACAATACATTATTTAAACATATGCCATTAGAAGTTGGATACGAGGCATTAAAAACTACTCGAAGTTTTGTAAAGTCTGAAAAGAGCGGGTACCAGTCGATGTAGAAGGGCAATCATTATTTAAATTCGATTGTTGGTGATTGGATTGAGGATCTGAATTTGACGAGGGGTTAACGTGTGTGTTATTAGAAACATGGGTGTACGAGTTCCGTTGCGTCGAAATACCTTTTCGATGCAACATCAAATGGTGTTTCTGATTGCAGAAATAACACACATTAGAACTCGTACAATTACTATATGTGTGCCCGGTCGCTAAACAGTTCGAGCAGCATTTAAATCTTTTTACCGCTTCCAGACGTTCTGGTATAGATAGGTTTTGAAAGAATCAGAACATAAAGGACATTTAGTTTTATTTGGTTGAGCGGGGATAGTGGTGGCGAAGTTTTTGAACTTCCTACTATCATTCGAATTAACTTTTTAACTTTCAGGAAGTCGT
The DNA here is from genome assembly GCA_958296145.1 of Hydrotaea cyrtoneurina. NCBI lineage: Eukaryota > Metazoa > Arthropoda > Insecta > Diptera > Muscidae > Hydrotaea > Hydrotaea cyrtoneurina. Next base: position 58,161,787 of record OY282512.1, on the reverse strand, counting down.
GTCGAACAGATGAATACAAAAATTGCATCCCAGTTCGTCGTTTCAATGCCAAGTAAAGCAAGATTCGTGATGCAATCGTTCAACGTACGTTGCAATTTCTTTAGAATGGGACCAGATTCTTTCACGATAGGGGCTAAATTAAATAACGTCTTGAGTTGAGCGTTATTCTCATATCTGTCAACTAAGTTTTGCCAGGCCATGGCGAAGCCATAATTTGTCATCGGTCAAGTTTTTATAGTATCTCGGTCTTCACCCTCAGTTTTCTGCATCAGATAATACATTTTTTGAATGTCACTGATGTGGGTGTTTTCTTTGTAAATAGCGGAAAACGTATCTCGAAACGTTGGCCATTTTTTATAATCACCGGTAAAAACTTCGGTGTCACAAGGGGGAAGATTAATGGGAATGTGCGAACTATTCGACCTTTTCTTAGTGTTGATCTTTTCAATATGATCTATATACGCTAATGCCCGGGAATATGTTTTATATATCGAAATATAATTATTTTTAATTTCCGCAATATTTGAGGCCTTTTTGTCTAAAGAATCCGATAATTCTTCATAACAATTGCGGAAAGTTTCCCACAAACGTTCCATTTCATTCTTATGGGTGTTGAGAGAATGAACGGCGTGAAGAGTCAGAGCAGACATCTTTGTTTGTTATAACGGGCGTTAAAATATTTGAAAACGATCAAGAAAATAGAAAAATCTCTAAAAAATTACTGTTCAACGAACTTTAGATAGATTTGAAAGCTATCGCGATGTACAAGTTGTAGAAACTTATCAAAATCGCAAACAAAATCGAAAATGATACCAAAAAATTCAACAAATTGAATAACTAAGTATGTATTTGTAGGGTCGAAATCAATAATAAATTTAAAATTCGAAATCAAAATCAAAAAACAGCAACCAAATCGAGATAAATATTATATATTTTATTTATGTAAATAAGAATCGAAAAATGTGAAAGAAAATAATTTCACAATTGTGTCCAACCAATAGCACTGTGCTATATAAAACATTTTACAGCGTGTAAGAAAAATCACTTTTTATACCGGGTCGTAACTGTCGAATATAGTTCGAAAACAATTTATTGCGCTATGAAATTGTGTGAAAACAAAAATAAATATCAGTATTAATGCCCCGAGTGCTTATTAATTGCGTTATTAACAGTTTCGGATTAAATTGTAAATAAATTACATCGACCAGTTTTTGGTCAGTACGACCCACTTGGCACAAAACAAATGGAAGAAACAACGAGAATAACAAAACGCGCTCAAATGAACAGACAGTTCCTGTTGTGATTTGGTGGTGCATGACGCAGCACACACAAACTACGTACGCACTAAGTGGGGATCAAACCGAGGAATAGAGACTTGGAGTTTTGTTGTTGTAAAATCTACGTTTGTACGTAAAACGAAACGCGAAACAACAAAGAAACAATTTTAACAAACTAAAATGCGCACTGCACTGATATTTATTATTTTTGTTTATTTGCACACACACAGTATATATTCAAAAAACATACCATGTTTTTTGTTGGGTATTTTTGTTTGGGGTTTAGGGGATGGTTACAACCCTTTTATTTCGGGTATCCAAAACTGCAAGTTAGTCGGGATCTGTAATGAAGTGTTCGGGTAAAATTTATTTTATTTTTTAAATTGAACAGCGGCTCGAAAATCCGGTTCGAAGGACCAATAAATGTGCGGGGGGTGAATAAAATAATTTTACTCAAATAAATGAAAAAAAAAACAAATTAGTTTTTCTAAATTTTCGGTGTATTTATTTATGATTATCAATATTCTTATTGTGCCTGAAGTTGGCTTTTTTCGTGTCCTTTGTTTATTTTTTCTTCGTTATAATTTCAGTGTTGTATTTAGTGTTCCTTCACAATAATCTTAAAACTAAACGTACAACTTGGGTGCCCAGCGTAGACATCCCGCCCCCCTTGCTGGAATGCAAATCAAGGAAAGGCAGGAGCTAGTCTGGGCAGAAAAAATTTCATTTAATAGATAAAGAGGGGAAGTGGGGATTAACAATTAACTGTAATATTAATGTTGGGCGGCAAACCGCCATTGTTGCGGCGACTGCTGCTGTCGCGTCGGTTGTTGCTGCTGTTGTTGCGGTGGTTGTCGCCAAGGTGGATGTTGCGACATCGCCGCTGATTGTTGTCCCGATTTTTACTGTCGCGGATAGATTGGTCGACGCTGCTCCTGTTGCTGGGACTATTGCCGTTCCTCCTGGTGTTGCCGGTGTCGCGGTTGCGACGATGCGGGATTCGGTTTCGACGGTTGGGAGTGCTGTCGGTTCCTCGCTGCCTCATATGGTGAAGCTGGTGAAGCATTGTGTGATGCTCCGACAGACACTCCCTGCATCTGTCCCGACTTCGGTAGTCCCTAACAAAATGCGACTGGGCCAAGCAGTTTATGCAGTAATTGTGCTGCTGCACTGCTGCCAGTCGCTTTTTTGGGTCCATAGCGGGGAATCGGGGGCATCGTCGCAACACGTGCTTTTGCAAGCAAATGCGACAACGGACGGCTGACTCCGACAACACCTTAGTAGGGGATCCAGCGGGGGCCTCCTCAGACACCGAACTTTCGGAAGTAAGTCGTCGTGGTTGGGCTGACATCGTTCTAAGGGGAAAAACAACAACAAAACGAAAAAAAAAGAAAAAACACGTGCCACTCATTTGGAGGCGAATTGTCTTTTTTAATGACGACCAAATCATTTACAGCTACATCGCGCTGAGGGTACTTCCACTTATTCCTTTTGTGAAGTTCGACTAAATACTCATCTTTCTTCTAGCGAAAAAGTGATGTAGAACCTTCAGTTTTTGCCAACGGTTCTGGTAAGTTAACTTTTCTGAGTTGACATCAGTTTCTGGGGGAGAAAGCAATGCATTTCCTATCAAAAAGTGTCCAGTAGTCAACGGGTTCAAATCACTGGGATCATCATTCATCGGACTAAGGGGCCTGGAATTCAAACATGCTTAGATTCTTGTTAATATGGTAGTAAATTCTTCAAAGGTTTGGAAACCTTTTTCAGATGAGTTTTGAAGCTTTTGACTCCAGATTCCCAGAGACCATCCATATGTGGAGCTACGGGTGGAATAAAATGTCATTCTATCAATTGAAAAGCATTTAGATTTAAGATTTGCGTCAAGGAGAAATTGGGTCTGATCTTTTTTGAAAATATTGGACGCTCCAGCAAAGGTAGTTCCATTATAAGAAAACATTTTCGAGGGGCATCCTCGACGAGAGAAAAAAACGGGTAAACGCAGCAATGAAGCAATTTGTCGACAAATCATTTGTGGCTTCAAGATGTATAGCCTTTGTTGCGAAACAGACAAAGACCAAAACGTGTCCCTTTGTGATTCGACAATTTCTGCCGATATAGGATTTTATTTCAAAGGGTCCTGCAAAGTCAAGGACGAGATAGTGAAGTTCTCTCAGGGAGAAGACCGACCATAATCTGCTCGACAGATTTCTGTTTCTGCAGGTCACACTCACGACAATTGTGTATAACAGTTCGCACTAGATTTTTGAGTTTTGGGACCCAAAATTCGAGTCGCATCAGTCGTAACATTAGCGAGTTCTCTCCATGTATAGTGTACTGATGAACATATTCTAAGTAGAGTTTTGTGAAACGTCCGCTATATGGGAGAATTTTCGGGAAACGCTCATCGTACGTAAGCGTCTGAGATCGGCTTAATCTGTCATTCATTCGTAGAAAGCCATTGGAATCTATAAAGGGGTTAAAACACAAAGGGGGGCTATTCGGGAAAATGTGTTCGTTGGCACAAAATTACCAAACGACCTTTTACGAAATTGATTTCACCTTGACCAAGTTCCAAGGTAGAATGCGAGTGGGTATACTTGAATTTTGACAACGATAGGTGGTAAAAACGGAAAATATACGATAGCGGCCTCATAGCTCGAGGGAGACTGGAAAATCGCATTAAAATACCTTCTGTAAAGTATACCTGAGTCGTATGCACTTTCACAGAACACGTCTAACCTGGGTAAAGATTTAACCTTAATTGGCGCTACTTTGGTTTTTGCAGCAATTAAACGGGTGGTGATATCACCAATCGGGTTCTGGATTCGAATATACAGAGTGGCCGCTTATGCACTTTCAGAAGCATCACAAAACGCATGAAGTTCGTCTTCATGGTCAGGATTAAAACCAACTCATCGGGGGACCTCAATCCTTTCTATTTCAGAATAATCATCCAAGAAGGCGAGCCATCTGTTTAGAGTCAAGGGTTTCAAACAGTCGTCCCAACCAATGTTATCCTTCCAGATTTGCTGCATTATTATCTTTGCAACAATAATTTTCGGGGCCAGCCATCCTGCTGGATCAAACAACTTAGCAATTTCAGATAAGACGGCTCGTTTGGTGACGACGGATTTATCGGGCGTGGAAGCAAGCTTGAAAAAGAAAACATCTTTTCCAGCGTTCCAACGCAAACCCAAAGTTTTGACAGTACTAGCATCCGAAATTTTTAGAAATTCAGAATCTAATAAATAGTCAGCGGATAAATCCTCTAGCAGATTTTGACTGTTCGCAGACTCATTCCAGCAGAAGATAGAACTGTAATAAGTTGATCGCGACCTCTGGTCGCTTCTTCGATGCTATGAGCTCCGGCCAAGACGTCATCGACGTACATTTGTGATTTAATAATCTGGGCTGCTAGAGGATATTGCGTTTCGGAATCATCAGCTATCTGGAACAAAGTTCTAATAGCTAAGTACGGGGCACAATTCACTCCAAAAGTGACTGTGTTCAATTCGAAATCTCAAATTTCACGTTTCGGGTCTTTGCGGAAAAGTAATCGCTGATATGCTGTTTGATCTGGGTGTACCAGGAATTGCCTGTACATTTTTTCTATATCGGCATTGAAGACATACCGGAAGAGTCTCCAGCGGACAATCAAAATCATTAAATCTGATTGTAATACGGGTCCGGTGTACAATACATTATTTAAACTTATGCCATTAGAAGTTGGATACGAGAAGTTTTGTAGTTAAACTATCAGGCTTCAAAACAGCGTGATGTGGTAGATAGATATAGGTCTCGAAGGCGCTGGATTTTCATTTTCAACTTTGGACTTTGAATAATATTCTTGTATGACAGAGTCATATTGAGCCTTGAGAGCGGGGGTTTTCAACAAACGGGGTTCATTTCTCATAAATTGGGAAACAGATTGTAATGATTTGGGTTGGGAGATCTTACCAGTGACTATCCAGCCGAACACGGTTTTCTGTGCGATAACGTCACCGCAGAACATCTGAGTTTATGTACGCACGTATCACCACGGTTGTCCCTAAAAGGACCGTGGAGTACTATATTGCAATTTGGTTGCAAAAGTCTGAAAAGAGCGGGTACCAGTCGATGTAGAAGGGCAATCATTATTTAAATTCGATTGTTGGTGATTGGATTGAGGATCTGAATTTGACGAGGGGTTAACGGGTGTGTTATTAGAAACATGGGTGTACGAGTTCCGAATGTCGAATACCGACTCAAGAGTTTGATATCTCGAAGTCAGAAATTTGTCCATGTTTGCCCATTTTGGAAGATTAGATCTTGTGTCTTGGCTCTGTTCCCAAAGTCCGAGAGTGACTTCAGGAAGTCGTGTCGAAATAGATTTACTAAATACAAAATTTCGGCAAAATCGCGGTGGGCACATTGATATTATTACACGATTTCTAATGCGCGGGATGGTACATTTGTATGGGAGGTATCAGAAGGGGAGTTGCCAGACTTCCAAGTTTTTTTTTAAAGCTTTGTCTAGGTATAGCTTTACTAAAAACATAATTTGGACGGTTTATAAGGGCGGGATGACACATTTGTATGGGAGGTACCAGAAGGGGAGTTGTCAGACTACCAAGTTGTTGTCCAAAACTTTGTCTAGCTATAGCTTTACTAAATACATAATTTGGGCGACATCGCGTTGGTCATATTGATAATATTTCACGATTTATGAGGTCGGGATGAAACATTTGTATGGGAGGTACCAGAAGGGGAATTGCCAGACCTCCAAGTTTTTGTCCAAAGCTTGGTCTAGCTATAGCTTTACTAAATACATAATTACTAAATACAAACTTTGGGCAAGATCGCGTTGGGCATATTGGTGTTATTACACGATATCTAAGGTAGGAGGAATGGTCCATTTGTATGGGAAGTACCAGAAGGGGAGTTGCCAGACTTCCAAGTTATTGTCCAAAACTTTGCCTAGCTATAGATTTACTAAATACATAACTTGGGCGAGATCGAGTTGGTCATATTGATATTATTACACGATTTCTAATGGGCGGGATGGTACATTTGTATGGGAGGTACCAGAAATGGAGTTGTAAGACTTCCTAGTTTTTGTCCAAAGCTTTGCCTAGCTATAGCTTTACTAAATACATAACTTGGGCGAGATCGAGTTGGTCATATTGATAATATTACGAAGTTTATAAGGGGCAGGATGGTACATTTGTATCGGAGGTACCAGAAGGGGAGTTGCCAGACTTCCAAGTTGTTATCCAAAACTTTGCCTAGCTATAGATTTACTAAATACAAAATTTGGGCAAAATCGCGGTGGGCATATTGATATTAGTACACGATTTCTAATGGACGGGATGGTACATTTGTATGGGAGGTACCAGAAGGGGAGTTGCCAGACTTCCAAGTTTTTGTTCAAAACTTTTTCTAGCTATAGATTGGTAATATTGATAATATTACGCGGTTTATAAGTGCGGGATGAAACATTTGTATGGGAGGTACCAGAAGGGGAGTTGAAAGACTTCCAAGTTTTTGTCCAAAATTTTGTCCAGCTATGGCTTTACTAAATACATAATTTGGGCGATATCACGTTGGTCATATTGATAGTATTACACGTTTTATTAGGGGCGGGATGGTACATTTGTATGGGAGGTACCAGAACGGGAGTTGCCAGACTTCCAAATTGATGTCCAAAACTTTGCCTAGCTATAGATTTACTAAATACAAAATTTGGGCAAAATCGCGGTGGGCATATTGATATTATTACACGATTTCTAATGGGCGGGATGGTACATTTGTATGGGTGGTACCAGAAGGGGATTTGCCACACCTCCAAGTTTTTGTCCAAAGCTTTTTCTAGCTATATCTTTACTAAGTACATAATTTGGGCGAGATCACGTTGGTCATAATGATAGTATTACACGATTTATTAGGGGCGGGATGGTACATTTGTATGGGAGGTACCAGAACGGGAGTTGCCAGACTTCCAAATTGATGTCCAAAACTTTGCCTAGCTATAGATTTACTAAATACAAAATTTGGGCAAATCGCGGTGGGCATATTGATATTATTACACGATTTCTAATGGGCGGGATGGTACATTTGTATGGGTGGTACCAGAAGGGGATTTGCCAGACCTCCAAGTTTTTGTCCAAAGCTTTGTCTAGCTATGGCTTTACTAAATACATAATTTGGGCGATATCGCGTTGGTCATATTGATAATCGCAAATCGCGGTGGGCATATTGATATTATTACACGATTTCTAATGGGCGGGATGAAACATTTGTATGGGAGGTACCAGAAGGGGAGTTGCCAGACTTCATAGTTTTTAACCAAAGCTTTGTCTAGCTATAGCTTTACTAAATATATAATTTGGGCGAGATCGCGTTGGTCATATTGATAATATTACACGATTTCTGAGGTAAGCGGGATGGTACATTTGTATGGGAGGTACCAGAATGGGAGCTGCCAGACTTCCAAGTTTTTGTCCAAAACTTTGTCTAGCTATACATTTACTAAATATATAATTTGGGCGAGATCGCGTTGGGCATATTGGTGTTATTACACGATATCTAAGGTAGGAGGGATGGTCCATTTGTATGGGAAGTACCAGAAGGGGAGTTGCCAGACTTCCAAGTTGTTGTACAAAACTTTGCCTAGCTAAATACATAAATTGCGAGATCGCGTGGGTCATATTGATAATATTACACGATTTCTAATGGGCGGGATGGTACATTTGTATGGGAGGTAGAGGAAGGGGAGTTGCCAGACCTCCAAGTTTTTGTCCAAAGCTTTGTCTAGCTATAGATTTACTAAGTACACAATTTGGGTAAGATCGCGTTGGTCATATTCACATTATTACTCGATATCAAATGTGGCGGGATTGTACATTTGTATGGGAGGTACCAGAAGGGGAGTTGTCAGACTTCCAAGTTTTTGTCCAAAGCTTTGTCTAGCTATAGCTTTACTATATACATAATTTGGGCGAGATCGCGTTGGTCATATTGATAGTAATACACGGTTATAAGGGGCGGGATGTTACATTTGTATGGGAGATACCAGAAGGGGAGTTGCCAGACTTCCAAGTTGTTGTCCAAAACTTTGTGTAAATGCAAGCGTTGGGCATATTACTATTATTACACGATTTCTAAGGTAGGCGGGATGGTACATTTGTATGGGAGGTACCAGAAGGGGAGTTGTCAGACTTCCAAGTTTTTGTCCAAAGCTTTGTCTAGCTATAGCTTTACTATATACATAATTTGGGCGAGATCGCGTTGGTCATATTGATAGTATTACACGGTTTATAAGGGGCGGGATGTTACATTTGTATGGGAGATACCAGAAGGGGAGTTGCCAGACTTCCAAGTTGTTGTCCAAAACTTTGTGTAAATGCAAGCGTTGGGCATATTACTATTATTACACGATTTCTAAGGTAGGCGGGATGGTACATTTGTATGGGAGGTACCAGAAGGGGAGTTACCAGACTTCCAACTTTTTGTCCATAACTTTATCTAGCTATAGATTTAATAAATGCAAAATTTGGGTAAGATCGCGTTGGTCATATTCACATTATTGCTCGATTTCAAATGTGGCGTTTTTGTCCGAAGCATTGTCTAGCTATAGATTTACTAAATACAAAATTTGGGCAAAATCGCGGTGGGCACATTGATATTATTACACGATTTCTAATGGGCGGGATGGTACATTTGTATGGGAGGTACCAGAAGGGGAGTTGCGAGACCTCCAAGTTTTTGTCCAAAGCTTTGTCTAGCTATAGCTTTACTAAATACATAGTTACTAATTACAAACTTTGGGCAAGATCGTGTTGGGCATATTGGTGTTATAACACGATTTCTAAGGTAGGAGGGATGGTACTTTTGTATGGGAGGTACAGAAGGGGAGTTGTCAGACTTCCAAGTTTTTGTCCAAAGCTTTGTCTAGCTATGGCTTTACTAAATACATAATTTGGGCGATATCGCGTAGGTCATATTGATAATATTATACGATTTCTAATGGGCGGGAAGGTACATATGTATGTGTGGTACCAGACATCCAGTAGTAAAAAGCTTTGTCTAGCTATAGCTTTACTAAATACATTATTTGGGGGAGATCGCATTGGTCATATTGATAATATTACGCGGTTTATAGAGGCGGGATAAAACATTTGTATGGGAGGTACCAGAAGGGGAGTTGCCAAACTTACAAGTTGTTGTCCAAAGCTTTGCCTAGCTATAGATTTACTAAGTACAAAATTTGGGTAAGATCGCGTTGGTCATATTGATATTATTACTCGATTTCAAATGTGGCGGGATGGTACATTTGTATGGGAGGTACCAGAAGGGGAGTTGTCAGACTTCCAAGTTTGTGTCCAAAGCTTTGTGTAGCTATAGCTTTACTAAATATATAATTTGGGCGAGAACGCGTGGGTCATATTGATAATATTACACGATTTCTAATGGGCGGGATGGTACATTTGTATGGGAGGTACCAGAAGGGGAGTTGCCAGACATCCAACTTTTTGTCCAAAGCTTTGTCTAGCTATAGTATTACTAAATACAAAATTTGGGGAAAATCGCGGTGGACACATTGATATTATTACTCGATTTCAAATGTGGTGGGAATGTACATTTGTATGGGAGGTACCAGAAGGGGAGTTGCCAGACCTCCAAGTTTTTGTCCAAAGCTTTGTCTAGCTATAGCTTTACTATATACATAATTTGGGCGAGATCGCGTTGGTCATATTGATAGTATTACACGGTTTATAAGGGGCGGGATGGTACATTTGTATGGGAGATACCAGAAGGGGAGTTGCCAGACTTCCAAGTTTTTGTCCAAAGCTTTGTCTAGCTATAGCTTTACTATATACATAATTTGGGCGAGATCGCGGTGGGCATATTGATATTATTCCACGATTTCTAATGGGCGGGATGGTACATTTGTATGGGAGGTACCAGAAGGGGAGTTGCCAGACCTTCAAGTTTTTGTCCAAAGCTTTGTATAGCTATAGACTTACTAAGTACACAATTTGGGTAAGATCGCGTTGGTCATATTCACATTATTACTCGATATCAAATGTGGCGGGATTGTACATTTGTATGGGAGGTACCAGAAGGGGAGTTGTCAGACTTCCAAGTTTTTGTCCAAAGCTTTGTCTAGCTATAGCTTTACTATATAAATAATTTGGGCGAGATCGCGTTGTTCATATTGATAGTATTACACGGTTTATAAGGGGCGGGATGGTACATTTGTATGGGAGGTACCAGAAGGGGAGTTGCCAGACCTCCAAGTTTTTGTCCAAAGCTTTGTCTAGCTATAGATTTACTAAGTACACAATTTGGGTAAGATCGCGTTGGTCATATTCACATTATTACTCGATATCAAATGTGGCGGGATTGTACATTTGTATGGGAGGTACCAGAAGGGGAGTAGCCAGACTTCCAAGTTGTTGTCCAAAACTTTGTCTAAATGCAAGCGTTGGGCATATTACTATTATTACACGATTTCTAAGGTATGCGGGATGGTACATTTGTATGGGTGGTACCAGAAGGGGAGTTACCAGACTTCCAAGTTGTTGTACAAAACTTTGCCTAGCTAAATACATAAATTGCGAGATCGCGTGGGTCATATTGATAATATTACACGATTTCTAATGGGCGGGATGGTACATTTGTATGGGAGGTAGAGGAAGGGGAGTTGCCAGACCTCCAAGTTTTTGTCCAAAGCTTTGTCTAGCTATAGATTTACTAAGTACACAATTTGGGTAAGATCGCGTTGGTCATATTCACATTATTACTCGATATCAAATGTGGCGGGATTGTACATTTGTATGGGAGGTACCAGAAGGGGAGTTGTCAGACTTCCAAGTTTTTGTCCAAAGCTTTGTCTAGCTATAGCTTTACTATATACATAATTTGGGCGAGATCGCGTTGGTCATATTGATAGTAATACACGGTTATAAGGGGCGGGATGTTACATTTGTATGGGAGATACCAGAAGGGGAGTTGCCAGACCTCCAAGTTTTTGTCCAAAGCTTTGTCTAGCTATAGATTTACTAAGTACACAATTTGGGTAAGATCGCGTTGGTCATATTCACATTATTACTCGATATCAAATGTGGCGGGATTGTACATTTGTATGGGAGGTACCAGAAGGGGAGTAGCCAGACTTCCAAGTTGTTGTCCAAAACTTTGTCTAAATGCAAGCGTTGGGCATATTACTATTATTACACGATTTCTAAGGTATGCGGGATGGTACATTTGTATGGGTGGTACCAGAAGGGGAGTTACCAGACTTCCAAGTTGTTGTACAAAACTTTGCCTAGCTAAATACATAAATTGCGAGATCGCGTGGGTCATATTGATAATATTACACGATTTCTAATGGGCGGGATGGTACATTTGTATGGGAGGTAGAGGAAGGGGAGTTGCCAGACCTCCAAGTTTTTGTCCAAAGCTTTGTCTAGCTATAGATTTACTAAGTACACAATTTGGGTAAGATCGCGTTGGTCATATTCACATTATTACTCGATATCAAATGTGGCGGGATTGTACATTTGTATGGGAGGTACCAGAAGGGGAGTTGTCAGACTTCCAAGTTTTTGTCCAAAGCTTTGTCTAGCTATAGCTTTACTATATACATAATTTGGGCGAGATCGCGTTGGTCATATTGATAGTAATACACGGTTATAAGGGGCGGGATGTTACATTTGTATGGGAGATACCAGAAGGGGAGTTGCCAGACTTCCAAGTTGTTGTCCAAAACTTTGTGTAAATGCAAGCGTTGGGCATATTACTATTATTACACGATTTCTAAGGTAGGCGGGATGGTACATTTGTATGGGAGGTACCAGAAGGGGAGTTGTCAGACTTCCAAGTTTTTGTCCAAAGCTTTGTCTAGCTATAGCTTTACTATATACATAATTTGGGCGAGATCGCGTTGGTCATATTGATAGTATTACACGGTTTATAAGGGGCGGGATGTTACATTTGTATGGGAGATACCAGAAGGGGAGTTGCCAGACTTCCAAGTTGTTGTCCAAAACTTTGTGTAAATGCAAGCGTTGGGCATATTACTATTATTACACGATTTCTAAGGTAGGCGGGATGGTACATTTGTATGGGAGGTACCAGAAGGGGAGTTACCAGACTTCCAACTTTTTGTCCATAACTTTATCTAGCTATAGATTTAATAAATGCAAAATTTGGGTAAGATCGCGTTGGTCATATTCACATTATTGCTCGATTTCAAATGTGGCGTTTTTGTCCGAAGCATTGTCTAGCTATAGATTTACTAAATACAAAATTTGGGCAAAATCGCGGTGGGCACATTGATATTATTACACGATTTCTAATGGGCGGGATGGTACATTTGTATGGGAGGTACCAGAAGGGGAGTTGCGAGACCTCCAAGTTTTTGTCCAAAGCTTTGTCTAGCTATAGCTTTACTAAATACATAGTTACTAATTACAAACTTTGGGCAAGATCGTGTTGGGCATATTGGTGTTATAACACGATTTCTAAGGTAGGAGGGATGGTACTTTTGTATGGGAGGTACAGAAGGGGAGTTGTCAGACTTCCAAGTTTTTGTCCAAAGCTTTGTCTAGCTATGGCTTTACTAAATACATAATTTGGGCGATATCGCGTAGGTCATATTGATAATATTATACGATTTCTAATGGGCGGGAAGGTACATATGTATGTGTGGTACCAGACATCCAAGTTTTAGTAAAAAGCTTTGTCTAGCTATAGCTTTACTAAATACATTATTTGGGGGAGATCGCATTGGTCATATTGATAATATTACGCGGTTTATAGAGGCGGGATAAAACATTTGTATGGGAGGTACCAGAAGGGGAGTTGCCAAACTTACAAGTTGTTGTCCAAAGCTTTGCCTAGCTATAGATTTACTAAGTACAAAATTTGGGTAAGATCGCGTTGGTCATATTGATATTATTACTCGATTTCAAATGTGGCGGGATGGTACATTTGTATGGGAGGTACCAGAAGGGGAGTTGTCAGACTTCCAAGTTTGTGTCCAAAGCTTTGTGTAGCTATAGCTTTACTAAATATATAATTTGGGCGAGAACGCGTGGGTCATATTGATAATATTACACGATTTCTAATGGGCGGGATGGTACATTTGTATGGGAGGTACCAGAAGGGGAGTTGCCAGACATCCAACTTTTTGTCCAAAGCTTTGTCTAGCTATAGTATTACTAAATACAAAATTTGGGGAAAATCGCGGTGGACACATTGATATTATTACTCGATTTCAAATGTGGTGGGAATGTACATTTGTATGGGAGGTACCAGAAGGGGAGTTGCCAGACCTCCAAGTTTTTGTCCAAAGCTTTGTCTAGCTATAGCTTTACTATATACATAATTTGGGCGAGATCGCGTTGGTCATATTGATAGTATTACACGGTTTATAAGGGGCGGGATGGTACATTTGTATGGGAGATACCAGAAGGGGAGTTGCCAGACTTCCAAGTTTTTGTCCAAAGCTTTGTCTAGCTATAGCTTTACTATATACATAATTTGGGCGAGATCGCGGTGGGCATATTGATATTATTCCACGATTTCTAATGGGCGGGATGGTACATTTGTATGGGAGGTACCAGAAGGGGAGTTGCCAGACCTTCAAGTTTTTGTCCAAAGCTTTGTATAGCTATAGACTTACTAAGTACACAATTTGGGTAAGATCGCGTTGGTCATATTCACATTATTACTCGATATCAAATGTGGCGGGATTGTACATTTGTATGGGAGGTACCAGAAGGGGAGTTGTCAGACTTCCAAGTTTTTGTCCAAAGCTTTGTCTAGCTATAGCTTTACTATATAAATAATTTGGGCGAGATCGCGTTGTTCATATTGATAGTATTACACGGTTTATAAGGGGCGGGATGGTACATTTGTATGGGAGGTACCAGAAGGGGAGTTGCCAGACCTCCAAGTTTTTGTCCAAAGCTTTGTCTAGCTATAGATTTACTAAGTACACAATTTGGGTAAGATCGCGTTGGTCATATTCACATTATTACTCGATATCAAATGTGGCGGGATTGTACATTTGTATGGGAGGTACCAGAAGGGGAGTAGCCAGACTTCCAAGTTGTTGTCCAAAACTTTGTCTAAATGCAAGCGTTGGGCATATTACTATTATTACACGATTTCTAAGGTATGCGGGATGGTACATTTGTATGGGTGGTACCAGAAGGGGAGTTACCAGACTTCCAACTTTTTGTCCATAACTTTATATAGCTATATATTTAAATGTTGGGCATATTGGTGTTATAACACGATTTCTAAGGTAGGACGGATGGTACTTTTGTATGGGAGGTACCAGAAGGGGAGTTGCCAGACATCCAACTTTTTGTCCAAAGCTTTGTCTAGCTATAGTATTACTAAATACAAAATTTGGGGAAAATCGCGGTGGACACATTGATATTATTACTCGATTTCAAATGTGGTGGGAATGTACATTTGTATGGGAGGTACCAGAAGGGGAGTTGCCAGACCTCCAAGTTTTTGTCCAAAGCTTTGTCTAGCTAAAGATTTACTAAGTACACAATTTGGGTAAGATCGCGTTGGTCATATTCACATTATTACTCGATATCAAATGTGGCGGGATTGTACATTTGTATGGGAGGTACCAGAAGGGGAGTTGTCAGACTTTCAAGTTTTTGTCCAAAGCTTTGTCTAGCTATAGCTTTACTATATACATAATTTGGGCGAGATCGCGTTGGTCATATTGATAGTATTACACGGTTTATAAGGGGCGGGATGGTACATTTGTATGGGAGATACCAGAAGGGGAGTTGCCAGACTTCCAAGTTTTTGTCCAAAGCTTTGTCTAGCTATAGCTTTACTATATACATAATTTGGGCGAGATCGCGGTGGGCATATTGATATTATTCCACGATTTCTAATGGGCGGGATGGTACATTTGTATGGGAGGTACCAGAAGGGGAGTTGCCAGACCTTCAAGTTTTTGTCCAAAGCTTTGTATAGCTATAGACTTACTAAGTACACAATTTGGGTAAGATCGCGTTGGTCATATTCACATTATTACTCGATATCAAATGTGGCGGGATTGTACATTTGTATGGGAGGTACCAGAAGGGGAGTTGTCAGACTTCCAAGTTTTTGTCCAAAGCTTTGTCTAGCTATAGCTTTACTATATAAATAATTTGGGCGAGATCGCGTTGGTCATATTGATAGTATTACACGGTTTATAAGGTAGGAGGGATGGTACTTTTGTATGGGAGGTATCAGAAGGGGATTTGTCAGAGTTCCAAGTTTTTGTCCAAAGCTTTGTCTAGCTATAGATTTACTAAGTACACAATTTGGGTAAGATCGCGTTGGTCATATTCACATTATTACTCGATATCAAATGTGGCGGGATTGTACATTTGTATGGGAGGTACAAGAAGGGGAGTTGCCAGACCTTCAAGTTTTTGTCCAAAGCTTTGTCTAGCTATAGATTTACTAAGTACACAATTTGGGTAAGATCGCGTTGGTCATATTCACATTATTACTCGATATCAAATGTGGCGGGATTGTACATTTGTATGGGAGGTACCAGAAGGGGAGTTACCAGACTTCCAAGTTTGTGTCCAAAGCTTTGTGTAGCTATAGCTTTACTATATACATAATTTGGGCGAGATCGCGTTGGTCATATTGATATTATTCCACGATTTCTAATGGGCGGGATGGTACATTTGTATGGGAGGTACAAGAAGGGGAGTTGCCAGACCTTCAAGTTTTTGTCCAAAGCTTTGTCTAGCTATAGATTTACTAAGTACACAATTTGGGTAAGATCGCGTTGGTCATATTCACATTATTACTCGATATCAAATGTGGCGGGATTGTACATTTGTATGGGAGGTACCAGAAGGGGAGTTACCAGACTTCCAAGTTTGTGTCAAAAGCTTTGTGTAGCTATAGCTTTACTATATACATAATTTGGGCGAGATCGCGTTGGTCATATTGATAGTATTACACGGTTTATAAGGGGCGGGATGGTACATTTGTATGGGAGATACCAGAAGGGGAGTTGCCAGAGTTCCAAGTTTTTGTCCAATGCTTTGTCTAGCTATGGCTTTACTAAATACAAAACTTGGGAAATGGCGTTGGGCATTTTGATGTTATTACACGATTTCTAAGGTAGGCGGGATGGTACATTTGTATGGGAGGTACCAGAAGGGGAGTTACCAGACTTCCAACTTTTTGTCCATAACTTTATCTAGCTATAGATTTAATAAATGCAAAATTTGGGTAAGATCGCGTTGGTCATATTCACATTATTACTCGATTTCAAATGTGGCGGGATTGTACATTTGTATGGGAGGTACCAGAAGGGGAATTGTCAGACTTCCAAGTTTTTGTCCGAAGCATTGTCTAGCTATAGATTTACTAAATACAAAATTTGGGCGATATCGCGTAGGTCATATTGATAATATTATACGATTTCTAATGGGCGGGAAGGTACATATGTATGTGTGGTACCGGACATCCAAGTTTTAGTAAAAAGCTTTGTCTAGCTATAGCTTTACTAAATACATTATTTGGGCGAGATCGCATTGGTCATATTGATAATATTACGCGGTTTATAGAGGCGGGATAAAACATTTGTATGGGAGGTACCAGAAGGGGAGTTGCCAAACTTACAAGTTGTTGTCCAAAGCTTTGCCTAGCTATAGATTTACTAAGTACAAAATTTGGGTAAGATCGCGTTGGTCATATTGATATTATTACTCGATTTCAAATGTGGCGGGATGGTACATTTGTATGGGAGGTACCAGAAGGGGAGTTGTCAGACTTCCAAGTTTGTGTCCAAAGCTTTGTGTAGCTATAGCTTTACTAAATATATAATTTGGGCGAGAACGCGTGGGTCATATTGATAATATTACACGATTTCTAATGGGCGGGATGGTACATTTGTATGGGAGGTACCAGAAGGGGAGTTGCCAGACATCCAACTTTTTGTCCAAAGCTTTGTCTAGCTATAGTATTACTAAATACAAAATTTGGGGAAAATCGCGGTGGACACATTGATATTATTACTCGATTTCAAATGTGGTGGGAATGTACATTTGTATGGGAGGTACCAGAAGGGGAGTTGCCAGACCTCCAAGTTTTTGTCCAAAGCTTTGTCTAGCTATAGATTTACTAAGTACACAATTTGGGTAAGATCGCGTTGGTCATATTCACATTATTACTCGATATCAAATGTGGCGGGATTGTACATTTGTATGGGAGGTACCAGAAGGGGAGTTGTCAGACTTTCAAGTTTTTGTCCAAAGCTTTGTCTAGCTATAGCTTTACTATATACATAATTTGGGCGAGATCGCGTTGGTCATATTGATAGTATTACACGGTTTATAAGGGGCGGGATGGTACATTTGTATGGGAGATACCAGAAGGGGAGTTGCCAGACTTCCAAGTTTTTGTCCAAAGCTTTGTCTAGCTATAGCTTTACTATATAGATAATTTGGGCGAGATCGCGGTGGGCATATTGATATTATTCCACGATTTCTAATGGGCGGGATGGTACATTTGTATGGGAGGTACCAGAAGGGGAGTTGCCAGACCTTCAAGTTTTTGTCCAAAGCTTTGTATAGCTATAGACTTACTAAGTACACAATTTGGGTAAGATCGCGTTGGTCATATTCACATTATTACTCGATATCAAATGTGGCGGGATTGTACATTTGTATGGGAGGTACCAGAAGGGGAGTTGTCAGACTTCCAAGTTTTTGTCCAAAGCTTTGTCTAGCTATAGCTTTACTATATAAATAATTTGGGCGAGATCGCGTTGGTCATATTGATAGTATTACACGGTTTATAAGGGGCGGGATGGTACATTTGTATGGGAGGTACCAGAAGGGGAGTTGCCAGACCTCCAAGTTTTTGTCCAAAGCTTTGTCTAGCTATAGATTTACTAAGTACACAATTTGGGTAAGATCGCGTTGGTCATATTCACATTATTACTCGATATCAAATGTGGCGGGATTGTACATTTGTATGGGAGGTACCAGAAGGGGAGTAGCCAGACTTCCAAGTTGTTGTCCAAAACTTTGTCTAAATGCAAGCGTTGGGCATATTACTATTATTACACGATTTCTAAGGTATGCGGGATGGTACATTTGTATGGGTGGTACCAGAAGGGGAGTTACCAGACTTCCAACTTTTTGTCCATAACTTTATATAGCTATATATTTAAATGTTGGGCATATTGGTGTTATAACACGATTTCTAAGGTAGGACGGATGGTACTTTTGTATGGGAGGTATCAGAAGGGGAGTTGCCAGACTTCCAAGTTTTTGTTTAAAACTTTGTCTAGCTATAGCTTTTGGTGTTATAACACGATTTCTAAGGTAGGAGGGATGGTACTTTTGTATGGGAGGTATCAGAAGGGGATTTGTCAGAGTTCCAAGTTTTTGTCCAATGCTTTGTCTAGCTATGGCTTTACTAAATACAAAACTTGGGAAATGGCGTTGGGCATTTTGATGTTATTATACGATTTCTAAGGTAGAAGGGATGGTTCTTTTGTATGGGTGGTACCAGAAGGAGAGTTGCCAGATTTCCAAGTTTTTGTATAAAGCTTTGCCTAGCTATAGATTTACTAAATACAAAATTTGGGCAAATTCGCGGTGACATATTGATATTATTAAATGATTTCTAATGGGCGGGATGGTACATTTGTATATGAGGTACCTGAAGGGGAGTTGCCAGACCTCCAAGTTTTTGTCCAAAACTTGTTCTAGCTATAGATTTACTAAGTACACAATTTGGGTAAGATCGCGTTGGTCATATTCACATTATTACTCGATATCAAATGTGGCGGGATTGTACATTTGTATGGGAGGTACCAGAAGGGGAGTAGCCAGACTTCCAAGTTGTTGTCCAAAACTTTGTCTAAATGCAAGCGTTGGGCATATTACTATTATTACACGATTTCTAAGGTATGCGGGATGGTACATTTGTATGGGTGGTACCAGAAGGGGAGTTACCAGACTTCCAACTTTTTGTCCATAACTTTATATAGCTATAGATTTAAATGTTGGGCATATTGGTGTTATAACACGATTTCTAAGGTAGGACGGATGGTACTTTTGTATGGGAGGTATCAGAAGGGGAGTTGCCAGGCTTCCAAGTTTTTGTCCAAAGCTTTGTCTAGCTATAGATTTACTAAGTACACAATTTGGGTAAGATCGCGTTGGTCATGTTCACATTATTACTCGATATCAAATGTGGCGGGATTGTACATTTGTATGGGAGGTACCAGAAGGGGAGTAGCCAGACTTCCAAGTTGTTGTCCAAAACTTTGTCTAAATGCAAGCGTTGGGCATATTACTATTATTACACGATTTCTAAGGTATGCGGGATGGTACATTTGTATGGGTGGTACCAGAAGGGGAGTTACCAGACTTCCAACTTTTTGTCCATAACTTTATATAGCTATAGATTTAAATGTTGGGCATATTGGTGTTATAACACGATTTCTAAGGTAGGACGGATGGTACTTTTGTATGGGAGGTATCAGAAGGGGAGTTGCCAGACTTCCAAGTTTTTGTTTAAAGCTTTGTCTAGCTATAGCTTTTGGTGTTATAACACGATTTCTAAGGTAGGAGGGATGGTACTTTTGTATGGGAGGTATCAGAAGGGGATTTGTCAGAGTTCCAAGTTTTTGTCCAATGCTTTGTCTAGCTATGTCTTTACTAAATACAAAACTTGGGAAATGGCGTTGGGCATTTTGATGTTATTACACGATTTCTACGGTAGAAGGGATTGTACATTTGTATGGGAGGTACCAGAAGGGGAGTTGTCAGACTTTCAAGTTTTTGTCAAAAGCTTTGTCTAGCTATAGCTTTACTATATACATAATTTGGGCGAGATCGCGTTGGTCATATTGATAGTATTACACGGTTTATAAGGGGCGGGATGGTACATTTGTATGGGAGATACCAGAAGGGGAGTTGCCAGACTTCCAAGTTTTTGTCCAAAGCTTTGTCTAGCTATAGCTTTACTATATACATAATTTGGGCGAGATCGCGGTGGGCATATTGATATTATTCCACGATTTCTAATGGGCGGGATGGTACATTTGTATGGGAGGTACAAGAAGGGGAGTTGCCAGACCTTCAAGTTTTTGTCCAAAGCTTTGTCTAGCTATAGATTTACTAAGTACACAATTTGGGTAAGATCGCGTTGGTCATATTCACATTATTACTCGATATCAAATGTGGCGGGATTGTACATTTGTATGGGAGGTACCAGAAGGGGAGTTGTCAGACTTCCAAGTTTTTGTCCAAAGCTTTGTCTAGCCATAGCTTTACTATATACATAATTTGGGTAAGATCGCGTTGGTCATATTCACATTATTACTCGATTTCAAATGTGGCGGGATTGTACATTTGTATGGGAGGTACCAGAAGGGGAATTGTCAGACTTCCAAGTTTTTGTCCGAAGCTTTGTCTAGCTATAGCTTTACTAAATACATAATTACTAAATACAAACTTTGGGCAAGATCGTGTTGGGCATATTGGTGTTATAACACGATTTCTAAGGTAGGAGGGATGGTACTTTTGTATGGGAGGTATCAGAAGGGGAGTTGTCAGACTTCCAAGTTTTTGTCCAAAGCTTTGTCTAGCTATAGCTTTAATATATACATAATTTGGGTAAGATCGCGTTGGTCATATTCACATTATTACTCGATTTCAAATGTGGCGGGATTGTACATTTGTATGGGAGGTACCAGAAGGGGAATTGTCAGACTTCCAAGTTTTTGTCCGAAGCATTGTCTAGCTATAGATTTACTAAATACAAAATTTGGGCAAAATCGCGGTGGGCACATTGATATTATTACACGATTTCTAATGGGCGGGATGGTACA
This sequence comes from Hydrotaea cyrtoneurina, assembly GCA_958296145.1. NCBI lineage: Eukaryota > Metazoa > Arthropoda > Insecta > Diptera > Muscidae > Hydrotaea > Hydrotaea cyrtoneurina. Next base: position 58,140,625 of record OY282512.1, on the reverse strand, counting down.
TTTGTATGGGAGGTACCAGAAGGGGAGTTGCGAGACCTCTAAGTTTTTGTCCAAAGCTTTGTCTAGCTATAGCTTTACTAAATACATAATTACTAAATACAAACTTTGGGCAAGATCGTGTTGGGCATATTGGTGTTATAACACGATTTCTAAGGTAGGAGGGATGGTACTTTTGTATGGGAGGTATCAGAAGGGGAGTTGTCAGACTTCCAAGTTTTTGTCCAAAGCTTTGTCTAGCTATAGCTTTAATATATACATAATTTGGGTAAGATCGCGTTGGTCATATTCACATTATTACTCGATTTCAAATGTGGCGGGATTGTACATTTGTATGGGAGGTACCAGAAGGGGAATTGTCAGACTTCCAAGTTTTTGTCCGAAGCATTGTCTAGCTATAGATTTACTAAATACAAAATTTGGGCAAAATCGCTGTGGGCACATTGATAATATTACACGATTTCTAATGGGCGGGATGGTAAATTTGTATGGGTGGTACCAGAAGGGGAGTTGTCAGACTTCCAAGTTTTTGTCCAAAGCTTTTTGTCCAAAGCTTATACATAATTTGGGCGAGATCGCGTTGGTCATATTGATAGTATTACACGGTTTATAAGGGGCGGGATGGTACATTTTTATGGGAGATACCAGAAGGGGAGTTGCCAGACTTCCAAGTTGTTGTCCAAAAATTTGTCTAAATGCAAGCGTTGGACATATTACTATTATTACACGATTTCTAAGGGAGGCGGGATGGTACATTTGTATGGGAGGTACCAGAAGGGGAGTTACCAGACTTCCAACTTTTTGTCCAAAACTTTATCTAGCTATAGATTTAATAAATGCAAAATTTGGACAAGGTCGTGTTGGGCATATTGGTGTTATAACACGATTTCTAAGGTAGGAGGGATGGTACTTTTGTATGGGATGTATTAGAAGGGGATTTGTCAGAGTTCCAAGTTTTTGTCCAATGCTTTGTCTAGCTATGGCTTTACTAAATACAAAACTTGGGAAATGGCGTTGGGCATTTTGATGTTATTACACGATTTCTATGGTAGAAGGGATGGTTCTTTTGTATGGGTGGTACCAGAAGGGGAGTTGCCAGATTTCCAAGTTTTTGTCCAAAACTTTGTGTAGCTATAGCTTTACTAAATATATAATTTGGGCGAGAACGCGTGGGTCATATTGATAATATTACACGATTTCTAATGGGCGGGATGGTACATTTGTATGGGAGGTAGAAGAAGGGGAGTTGCGAGACCTCCAAGTTTGTGTCCAAAGCTTTGTGTAGCTATAGCTTTACTAAATATATAATTTGGGCGAGAACGCGTGGGTCATATTGATAATATTACACGATTTCTAATGGGCGGGATGGTACATTTGTATGAGAGGTAGAAGAAGGGGAGTTGCGAGACATCCAACTTTTTGTCCAAAGCTTTGTCTAGCTATAGTATTACTAAATACAAAATTTGGGCAAAATCGCGGTGGACACATTGATATTATTACTCGATTTCAAATGTGGTGAGAATGTACATTTGTATGGGAGGTACCAGAAGGGGAGTTGCCAGACCTCCAAGTTTTTGTCCAAAGCTTTGTCTAGCTATAGATTTACTAAGTACACAATTTGGGTAAGATCGCGTTGGTCATATTCACATTATTACTCGATATCAAATGTGGCGGGATTGTACATTTGTATGGGAGGTACCAGAAGGGGAGTTGTCAGACTTTCAAGTTTTTGTCCAAAGCTTTGTCTAGCTATAGCTTTCCTATATACATAATTTGGGCGAGATCGCAAATTGGGCAAAATCGCGGTGGACACATTGATATTATTACTCGATTTCAAATGTGGTGAGAATGTACATTTGTATGGGAGGTACCAGAAGGGGAGTTGCCAGACCTCCAAGTTTTTGTCCAAAGCTTTGTCTAGCTATAGATTTACTAAGTACACAATTTGGGTAAGATCGCGTTGGTCATATTCACATTATTACTCGATATCAAATGTGGCGGGATTGTACATTTGTATGGGAGGTACCAGAAGGGGAGTTGTCAGACTTCCAAGTTTTTGTCCAAAGCTTTGTCTAGCTATAGCTTTCCTATATACATAATTTAGGCGAGATCGCATTGGTCATATTGATAATATTACGCGGTTTATAGAGGCGGGATAAAACATTTGTATGGGAGGTACCAGAAGGGGAGTTGCCAAACTTCCAAGTTGTTGTCCAAAGCTTTGCCTAGCTATAGATTTACTAAATACAAAATTTGGGCCAATTCGAGGTGGCGTATTGATATTATTAAATGATTTCTAATGGGCGGGATGGTACATTTGTATGGGAGGTACCAGAAGGGGAGTTGCCAGACCTCCAAGTTTTTGTCCAAAACTTTGTCTAGCTATAGATTTACTAAGTACAAAATTTGGGTAAGATCGCGTTGGTCATATTCACATTATTACTCGATTTCAAATGTGGCGGGATTGAACATTTGCATGGGAGGTACCAGAAGGGGAATTGTCAGACTTCCAAGTTTTTGTCCGAAGCATTGTCTAGCTATAGATTTACTAAATACAAAATATGGGCAAAATCGCGGTGGGCACATTGATATTATTACACGATTTCTGATGGGCGGGATGGTACATTTGTATGGGAGGTATCAGAAGGGGATTTGCGAGACCTCCAAGTTTGTGTCCAAAGCTTTGTGTAGCTATAGCTTTACTAAATATATAATTTGGGCGAGATCGCGTGGGTCATATTGATAATATTACACGATTTCTAATGGGCGGGATGGTACATTTGTATGGGAGGTAGAAGAAGGGGAGATGCGAGACATCCAACTTTTTGTCCAAAGCTTTGTCTAGCTATAGTATTACTAAATACAAAATTTGGGTAAGATCGCGTTGGTCATATTCACATTATTACTCGATATCAAATGTGGCGGGATTGTACATTTGTATGGGAGGTACCAGAAGGGGAGTTGTCAGACTTTCAAGTTTTTGTCCAAAGCTTTGTCTAGCTATAGCTTTACTATATACATAATTTGGGCGAGATCGCATTGGTCCTCTTGATAATATTACGCGGTTTATAGAGGCGGGATAAAACATTTGTATGGGAGGTACCAGAAGGGGAGTTGCCAAACTTCCAAGTTGTTGTCCAAAGCTTTGCCTAGCTATAGATTTACTAAGTACAAAATTTGGGTAAGATCGCGTTGGTCATATTGATATTATTACTCGATTTCAAATGTGGCGGGATGGTTCATTTGTATGGGAGGTACCAGAAGGGGAGTTACCAGACTTCCAAGTTTTTGTCCAAAGCTTTGTCTAGCTATAGCTTTACTAAATACATAATTACTAAATACAAACTTTGGGCAAGATTGTGTTGGGCATATTGGTGTTATAACACGATTTCTAAAGTAGGAGGGATGGTAATTTTGTATGGGAGGTATCAGAAGGGGAGTTGCCAGACTTCCAAGTTTTTGTTTAAAGCTTTGTCTAGGTATAGCTTTACTAAAAACATAACATAACGTTGGTCATATTGATAATATTACACGATTTCTAATGGGCGGGATGGTAAATTTGTATGGGTGGTACCAGAAGGGGAGTTGTCAGACTTCCAAGTTTTTGTCCAAAGCTTTGCCTAGCTATAGATTTACTAAGTACATAATTTGGCTAAGATCGCCTTGGTCATATTCACATTATTACTCGATTTCTAATGTAGGAAGGATGGTAGTTTTGTATGGAAGGTACAAGAAGGGGAGTTGCCAGACTTCCAAGTTTGTGTCCAAAGCTTTGTCTAGCTATAGCTTTACTAAATGTATAATTTGGGCGAGATCGCGTTATGCATATTGGTGTTATTACACGATATCTAAGGTAGGAGGGATGGTCCATTTGTATGGGAAGTACCAGAAGGGGAGTTGCCAGACTTCCAAGTTGTTGTCCAAAACTTTGCCTAGCTATAGATTTACTAAATACACAACTTGGGCGAGATCGAGTTGGTCATATTTATATTATTACACGATTTCTAATGGGCGGGATAGTACTTTTGTATGGAAGGTACAAGAAGGGGAGTTGACAGACTTCCAAGTTTATGTCCAAAGCTTTGTCTAGCTATAGCTTTACTAAATGTATAATTTGGGCGAGATCGCGGTGGGCATATTGGTGTTATTACACGATATCTAAGGTAGGAGGGATGGTCCATTTGTATGGGAAGTACCAGAAGGGGAGTTGCCAGACTTACAAGTTGTTATCCAAAACTTTTTCTAGCTATAGATTTCTAAATATAAAAGTTGGTAAATGGCGTTGGGCATTTTGATGTTATTACACGATTTCTAAGGTAGAAGGGATGGTTCTTTTGTATGCGTGGTACCAGAAGGGGAGTTGCCAGACTTCCAAGTTTTTGTTTAAAGCTTTATCTAGCTATATCTTTACTAAATACATAATTTGGGCAAGATCACGTTGGTCATATTGATAATATTGATAATATTACGAGGTTTATAAGGGGCGGGATGGTACATTTGTATGGGAGGTACCAGCAGGGGAGTTGTCAGACTTCCAAGATGATGTCCAAAGCTTTGTCTAGCTATAGCTTTACTAAATGTATAATTTGGGCGAGATCGCGTTGGTCATATTGATAGTATTACACGGTTTATAAGTGGCGGGATGGTACATTTGTATGGGAGATACCAGAAGGGGAGTTGCCAGACTTCCAAGTTGATGTCCAAAGCTTTGTCTAGCTATAGCTTTACTATATACATAATTTGGGCGAGATCGCGTTGGTCATATTGATAGTATTACACGGGGAGTTGCCAGACTTCCAAGTTGTTGTCCAAAACTTTGTCTAAATGCAATTTGGGCAAGGTAGCGTTGGGCATATTACTATTATTACACGATTTCTAATGTAGGCGGGATGGTACATTTGTATGGGAAGTACCAGAAGGGGAGTTACCAGACTTCCAACTTTTTGTCCAAAACTTTATCTAGCTATAGATTTAATAAATGCAAAATTTGGACAAGGTCGTGTTGGGCCTATTGGTGTTATAACACGATTTCTAAGGTAGGACGGATGGTACTTTTGTATGGGAGGTATCAGAAGGGGAGTTGCCAGACTTCCAAGTTGTTGTTTAAAGCTTTGTCTAGCAATAGCTTTTGGTGTTATAACACGATGTCTAAAGTGGGAGGGATGGTACTTTTGTATGGAAGGTACAAGAAGGGGAGTTGCCAGACTTCCAAGTTTGTGTCCAAAGCTTTGTCTAGCTATAGCTTTACTAAATGTATAATGTGGGCGCGATCGCGTTGGGCATATTGGTGTTATTACACGATATCTAAGGTAGGAGTGATGGTCCATTTGTATAGGATGTACCAGAAGGGGAGCTGCCAGACTTTCAAGTTATTGTCCAAAACTTTGTCTAGCTATAGATTTACTAAGTACAAAATTTGGGCGAGATCGAGTTGGTCATATTTATATTATTACACGATTTCTAATGGGCGGGATGGTACTTTTGTATGGAAGGTACAAGAAGGGGAGTTGCCAGACTTCCAAGTTTGTGTCCAAAGCTTTGTCTAGCCATAGCTTTACTAAATGTATAATTTGGGCGAGATCGCGTTGGTCATATTGATAGTATTACACGGTTTATAAGGGGCGGGATGGTACATTTGTATGGGAGATACCAGAAGGGGAGTTGCCAGACTTCCAAGTTTTTGTCCAATGCTTTGTCTAGCTATAGCTTTACTATATACATAATTTGGGCGAGATCGCGTTGGTCATATTGATAGTATTACACGATTTATAAGGGGCAGGATGGTACATTTGTATGGGAGATACCAGAAGGGGAGTTGCCAGACTTCCAAGTTGATGTCCAAAGCTTTGTCTAGCTATAGCTTTACTATATACATAATTTGGGCGAGATCGCGTTGGTCATATTGATAGTATTACACGGGGAGTTGCCAGACTTCCAAGTTGTTGTCCAAAACTTTGTCTAAATGCAATTTGGACAAGGTCGTGTTGGGCATATTGGTGTTATAACACGATTTCTAAGGTAGGACGGATGGTACTTTTGTATGGAAGGTACAAGAAGGGGAGTTGCCAGACTTCCAAATTTGTGTCCAAAGCTTTGTCTAGCTATAGCTTTACTAAATGTATAATTTGGGCGAGATCGCGGTGGGCATATTGGTGTTATTACACGTTATCTAAGGTAGGAGGAATGGTCCATTTGTATGGGAAGTACCAGAAGGGGAGTTGCCAGACTTCCAAGCTGTATTCCAAAACTCTGCCTAGCTATAGATTTACTAAATACAAAATTTGGGCAAAATCTCGGTGGGCATATTGATATTAGTACACGATTTCTAATGGACGGGATGGTACATTTGTATGGGAGGTACCAGAAGGGGATTTGCCAGACTTCCAAGTTTTTGTATAAAGCTTTATCTAGCTATATCTTTACTAAATACATAATTTGGGCAAGATCACGTTGGTCATATTGATAATATTGATAATATTACGAGGTTTATAAGGGTAAGTACCCGAAGGGGAGTTGCCAGACTTACAAGTTTTTGTTTAAAGCTTTATCAAGCTATAGCTTTACTAAATACATAATTACTAAATACAAACTTTGGGCAAGATCGTGTTGGGCATATTGGTGTTATAACACGATTTCTAAGGCAGGAGGAATGGTAATTTTGTATGGGAGGTATCAGAAACGGAGTTGCCAGACTTCCAAGTTGATGTCCAAAACTTTGTCTAGCTATAGCTTTACTAAATACATTATTTGGGCGAGATCGCATTGGTCATATTCACATTATTACTCGATATCAAATGTGGCGGGATTGTACATTTGTATGGGAGGTACCAGAAGGGGAGTTGTCAGACTTCCAAGTTTTTGTCCAAAGCTTTGTCTAGCTATAGCTTTACTATATACATAATTTGGGCGAGATCGCGTTGGTCATATTGATAGTATTACACGGGGAGTTGCCAGACTTCCAAGTTGTTGTCCAAAACTTTGTCTAAATGCAATTTGGGCAAGGTAGCGTTGGGCATATTACTATTATTACACGATTTCTAAGGTAGGCGGGATGGTACATTTGTATGGGAAGTACCAGAAGGGGAGTTACCAGACTTCCAACTTTCTGTCCAAAACTTTATCTAGCTATAGATTTAATAAATGCAAAATTTGGACAAAGTCGTGTTGGGCATATTGGTGTTATAACACGATTTCTAAGGTAGAAGGGATGGTACTTTTGTATGGGAGGTATCAGAAGTGGAGTTGCCAGAGTTGCCAGAGTTCCAAGTTTTTGTTTAAAGCTTTGTCTAGCTATAGCTTTTGGTGTTATAACACGGTGGTACCAGAAGGGGAGTTGCCAGACCTCCAAGTTTTTGTCCAAAACTGTGTCTAGCTATAGATTTACTAAATACAAAATTTGGGCAAAATTTCCGGTGGGCACATTGATATTATTACCCGATTTCTAATGGGCGGGATGGTACATTTGTATGGGAGGTACCAGGAGGGGAGTTGTCAGACTTCCAAGTTTTTGTCCAAAGCATTGTCCAGCTATAGATTTACTAAATACAAAATTACTAAATACAAACTTTGGGCAAGATCGTGTTGGGCATATTGGTGGTATAACACGATTTCTAAGGTAGGAGGGATGGTACTTTTGTATGGGAGGTATCAGAAGGGGAGTTGCCAGACTTCCAAGTGTTTGTTGAAAGCTTTGTCTAGGTATAGCTTTACTAAAAACATAATTTGGGCGAGGTCACGTTGGTCATATTGATAATATTTCGCGGTTTATAAGGGCGGGATGAAACATTTGTATGGGAGGTACCAGAAGGGGAGTTGTCAGACTTCCAAGTTTTTGTCCAAAGCTTGGTCTAGCTTTAATAAAAACATAATTACTTAATACAAAATTTGGGCAAAATCGCGTTGGTCATATTGATATTATTACAGGATTTCTAAGGTAGGAGGGATGGTACATTTGTATGGGAAGTACCAGAAGGGGAGTTGCCAGGGGTTTATAAGGGGCTGGATGGTACATTTGTATGGGAGATACCAGAAGGGGAGTTGCCAGACTTCCAAGTTGATGTCCAAAACTTTGTCTAGCTATAGCTTTACTAAATACATTATTTGGGCGAGATCGCATTGGTCATATTCACATTATTACTCGATATCAAATGTGGCGGGATTGTACATTTGTATGGGAGGTTCCAGAAGGGGAGTTGCCAGACTTCCAAGTTTTTGTTTAAAGCTTTGTCTAGCTATAGCTTTTGGTGTTATAACACGATTCCTAAGGTAGGAGGGATGGTACTTTTGTATGGGAGGTATCAGAAGGGGATTTGTCAGAGTTCCATGTTTTTGACCAATGCTTTGTCTAGCTATGGCTTTACTAAATACTAAACTTGGGAAATGGCGTTGGGCATTTTAATGTTATTACACAATTTCTAAGGTAGAAGGGATGGTTCTTTTGTATGGGTGGTACCAGAAGGGGAATTGCCAGATTTCCAAGTTTTTGTTTAAAGCTTTGCCTAGCTATAGATTTACTAAATACAAAATTTGGGCAAACTCGCGGTGGGCATATTGATATTATTAAATGATTTCTAATAGGCGGGATGGTACATTTGTATGGGAGGTACTAGAAGGGGAGTTGTCAGACTTCCAAGTTTTTGTCCAAAGCTTGGTCTAGCTTTAATAAAAACATAATTACTTTTTTTTTTTTTTTTTTGAAGACTAACACTCAGAAGATGCCCCCTATGAATGCAATGCACTGTGTTAGCTATTGGAAGTAAGGGTATTGGAGGGAGGAAAGATGGAGTAGTGTTTGTTGACATTTGTTTTGAACTTGAGAATGTCATAACAGGCAGGAAAAACACTTGCTGGAAGATTATTCCACATACGAGCAGTTCGGCTGAAGAACGAATTTTCTCTATAGTGCGTCGTCCGGTCAACAGGCCATTTGACAATGAACGGATGAGATTCCCTGGATAGCCGAGTATTCCGGCTAAATGTTCTAACGTCAGGGACCAGACGACGGATATCTTCTGAACAGATACCATTAAAATATCTATAGAATAGCGATACACAACCCACATTTCGGCGATGCTGTAGGGATACAATAGAGCTGGATACCCTACCATCCCCTATCATCACCACCGCTCTCCTCTGTACACGGTCCAGAAGCTTCAATGATGTTAATGGAGCCCCTGCCCATATATGCGAGTTGTATTCCATTTTAATACAAAATTTGGGCAAAATCGCGTTGGTCATATTGATATTATTACAGGATTTCTAAGGTAGGAGGGATGGTACATTTGTATGGGAAGTACCAGAAGGGGAGTTGCCAGACTTCCAAGTTGTTATCCAAAACTTTGCCTAGCTATAGATTTACTAAATACAAAATTTGGGCAAAATCGCGGTGGGCATATTGATATTATTACACGATTTATAATGGGCGGGATGGTGCATTTGTATGGGAGGTACCAAAAGGGGAGTTGTAAGACTTCATAGTTTTTGACCAAAGCTTTGTCCAGCTATAGCTTTACTAAATACATAATTTGGGCGAGATCGAGTTGGTCATATTGATAATATTACGCTGTTTATAAGGGGCGGGATTGTACATTTGTATGGGAGGTGCCAGAAGGGGAGTTGCCAGACTTCCAAGTTTTTGTGCAAAGCTTTGTCTAGCTATAGCTTTACTAAATACATAATTGTGTTTGTGTAAGAGTGTTTGTTTATCTTTCGTTGCGTGTACACGCACATTTTGTCCGTCCGTCGCGTTTTCGTGTTTTCTGTGTTTTCCGTGTTCTTTAAAACAAAACAATAAATTTTCAACAAAACTACAAAAACAATAACATAATCCACATTTAACGATAGACAGTGCAATAGTTAATTAACCAAATGAAACAGAAAATAAAAAAAAAAAAAAACATAATATAACAAAAATCGCAAACCAATAATATTACAATAATCGAACTCCACAACAACAATCACCATAAAATAAAGAACAAAACAAAATAAACAAAAACCGCTCTCGCACATCAACAGCAACAACAACAATAACAACCAGCACGACGCATCAACACGCACAAGACTACACTAAGGGCTTTTCTATGCCCCCCTCACTGTCTTGCATTTGTGTTCCCCCCTCCTTCCCTTTCGCACATCGCAAATAATTCTGCGTTCTTCTTGTCGCTGTTCTGTTAGTTGTTGTAGGTATAACACTGAACAACTAACAGAAATAACAGCGGCGGGAGGGGTGCAGTGTTATTTGTGATTTTGCTTTGATGTTGCCTTGTTTTTGGTAGTGTTATGGTAGGTAGATTTCGAATTCACTTTGCGAACATTCGCGGGTTGAGAACGAAATTTTTTGCGGTATACGCACACACTAATTTCCATAGGCCGGATGTGCTCGCTCTATGTGAGACCCAGGTGTGTGAGGATTCTGATCCACAGGATTTTCACATTCCTGGTTATCACACTCTCTCCTCTTTCTCTTCACACAGAGGCCTTGTGATATATATACGTAATGGTGTTGTATTCCAGAGTCAGCAACATTTGAACTCACAAGATCCAGAATTTAACTCCCTTTGGGTTAAGTTCAGGATTGGATCGCACACCTTACATTTCGGGTTTCTTTACAGAAGCCCAAACCTACCCTGAATGGCTTCGACGCCCTTTCTGACTCAATTTCGAAAATATTAGAATATTATCCGGACAGTGAAATTGTAGTTGCTGGGGATTTCAATGTCCATAATAATTCTTGGCTTTCCCATTCGAGCCATACATCTCCGGAGGGCCAATACGCTGAGTTATTTGCCGCGCACA